>OZ008371.1:194031109-195353565 GCA_963931995.1 Phaonia tiefii
TACACATTTTTGTTAAAATTCCATTTTGTTTGTTCCCCTTTGTTGTTTTGGTATTTATCCCAAAACACACGTTTTATCCAATAAGAATACAAGTGTTGCCATATTAGTTGACAATATGGCGACTTACATTAACTCACCACTGAAAAACAAAATGCAAAGTTAACCTCTAATTAACTTAGAATTAACCCTGTCGGGAATTGAGTTAACTTCAAGCCAACAAGTGGTTAGTCAAAGGTGAGTCACAAGTGACTCGAAAGCTGACTCATTTTCTTTGTTAAATCCTATTCAGTTTTTACACATGACGGTATTGCAGTGAGTCAGTACTCACTCACTCTGCATAAGTTTCAGTTAACCACAAGCTAGCTCACTATGAGTTAGTTTTTGGCGCATAAAAAACTGACTAGCTAATGATAAGCTTGTAGTCAGCTAGCTTGTGGTTAACTGAAACTTATGCAGAGTGACTGAGTACTAACTCACTCTGATGACATCACATGTAAAAACTGAATAGGATTTAACAATTAAATTGAGTTAGCTTTTGGGTCAGTAAAACTGTAATATAAAAATTAAAAAACATGTTTTTAATACTTTTTTATGGAGCTAAAATTGTAAAAAATTTTAATATTTCAGTCTTCGGAAATTAAAAATATGGAAAAATATGCATATTAATATTTTATATTTTTATTTTGACTTTCTCGAACTGACACGTGTCTCCTGAAACCGCGAGCTAAACTGAAAGAAATAAACGACAACACATCTATATTCACAGTTATGTTGTTTTCTTCTCTTCTTTTGTTCTTTGAATTTTATTACTATGGCTTAATGTTTACTTACATCTGCATCAGCTTTGAGTGAGCAAAAAGCTAATTCATTACTTATCGAGAAGAAGTCCGATTGTTGGAAAAAAACAATTGACTAAAGTCTGCACAACTTTTGAGTTAGCTAGAAGTCAGTTGTAAATAAGTTAGCAAAAAGTTAACTTGATTTTGAGTGAGCTCATAAAAGACCGATAGGGAAGATTAAGTAATCCGATAGTTAACTACCCACTTAAAAACTCGCCATTAGTAGAAGACGTACCATGATAAACTCTATTACGGGTTTGAAGATAATTGATGGATGTATATTAGGGTACCCATTTAATCGGGTTTTTTGATTAACCGGTTAATCATTAATCGTAAATTTCAATCTGACAATTAACCGAATTAAACCCAATCAAGTTATTCGATTATTCGAATAAAATAAAAAAAAGAACACAGTGTTCAAACATTGTAATAGGCACATTTATTAAAACAAAACAAAATGTAATAATAGCAACTTCATTATAAAGTATATGTAGGTACAATTCACAAATCGTAGTTGCAGCAACATGAAAATTAGTGACTTCTGGTACCAAGCCAAAATTAAAAAAATATCAAAGTTTGGACTCAAAAGTGCCACGCTTTCGGGTACCTCCCATACAAAGGGTAGGGTCGCTTATCGTACTATAAACACCCAATTGGATTAATTAATTTTTACAAAAATTTTGCAAAACGTAATTTTCTGACTATTATCCTTATTGTATATAAATAGTTTGAGCAGAATCGGACCCCCATACAAAGTCACCAGTGGGTCTTGAAATTTCATCAGACTATTACACCCAATTTAATGAACCAATTTTGAGACAATTTTTTTTATGTATGTCTATGAGCCAAAGCACTGTGCGACGCTTTCTCTCAACAAACTATCAAATCTGTTCGAAATGTGTGTAAAGTTATGAAATTTGTTCGCAAATCGATGTCATATGAGTTGCCACATTGTAGGAGTGTTTAAAAATGGAAGGCTTGCCATAAATACATACTTATATTTTATTAATCGATTAATCGCACTGATTTGTTCGAGTTAATCGTTAATCGAAAAATTTAATTATTAAAATGTTCGGTTAATTTTATAGCACGATTAATCGATTAACCGAATAATGATTAATTGAATGGTTACCCTAATGTATATTTTCTGAATTTCTGTTATATAAGATTTTTATAAATGTCCCATTGAGATCCACGAGCTACTATAAACTTATTCACATCGAGTTTCAGCGTTCGAATTATGAGTCTTTTGATTCAATTAGGAGAATGTGTCGTGACTTTAATGAGATATATCAGTTTATTGATTTCACTGGTAGTTGCGAAATTACAAAGTCTAGGATAATTTGTCATTTGACAAATCAGTGCTATATAATCCTTTACATATGTAAATTTACTTTCTGATTTATAACTTGGTTTTGGTTTTATTCGTAATTATTAGTGGTCTTCATGAAAGCTCGAAAGAACCTCGTAAACTCGAAAACATCGTAAACTTGCACAGCAAACGTCAAAACAAACAAATTTCCCATACAAAGCGACTTGCTCAGAAGTGGAAAGTTTTCGAGGCAAATTTGCTGCGCAAACGTGGGATGGAGAAACGTGTAAACTTTTGACATTTCGTTGTCATCTGACTAGGGTGGATAAATAAGGTGATAGCACTAGAACAGTAGAAAAAGTACACATACATAATACATGCAATTGCTACTGCTACCACCTTACGTATCCATCTTGGTCAGCTGATATGGTTTTGAGGGAAACTTGCGCTGAGCAAAAGTTCTCGGCTTTCACGTTTGCATGAATGCCGCTATTATTTATTATGAAGTCTTTGTTATATTCATAGAGTATTTTGAACTTTTTTATTATATTTTATTGTTAGTATATATTTATGGTATATTTACACAAAAAATGTAACGCACAAATCGAAATGCCGTTGCTGATTTATTGTTGGATGGTTTGAGCCATTGCCTCTATCTGGTATTATTATAACAATACTTTCCAACTTTCAACCGCCCATCTGCAACACACCAAATGCCATCAAATTCCTGAGAGAGTTGGCGTCTCTATACGTCATTACTCTATGGTTATATTAATATTCCGTGATGTACTTTTATAGTTATTTATGTTAGTGTAATACCAACTGGTAAAGAATTTCTGTAGGTATTGCAACGTTTTAACTTATAATCCTTGCTCTCCCGTTATAGACCGGTCTATAATGTGTACGCTGTCCTCACGTTATGGGGACGTGGCCCTCTCGGTCGGTAGGAGCGGGTAAGAGTGGCGGCGATGGGTTCGCTGGATTGAAAAAAAGTTAACAATTACCTTCTTCTCTAATCTTTACCTTTTACACCGCCCATAAAACCACAACTCAAACATTTTTATGCAAAAATTTTTAAAAAGAGAGTCACTTATACCGACGGCGACGCATCGGCAAATTTTGCGTTTTTTTTATCCCCTACTAAACTAATTTTTCGACCACTTTGAATCGCTTAATATCGTGTAGTTCTCTGTACAAGGAAGTGATACAAAAATTGTTTTACCAGTTATAAAGCAGGTAATTAGTTTAGCAGGCATACCAGAGTTATCGGATCGACCAGTCAACGGTTCATAAAAATTTTCCGTGGGAGGTAAACTAAACATTTTTCAGTAGAGCCGCCAGTCATGAATTATTAAGATGTTATGAAGATCGTTTGTGTTTTACAGGAGATCTCCCAGTGCTGGGGTACCTCCCAGCACAAACAAGAAGCAATGCCTAATTACACTCTAAAGAAATTTTGTATAATACAAAATCCCAAGTCATAAACGATTATTATTTAAAAAACAAAAACATTACCACAAAAAACCCCTGCTACATTTAGCCAACCACCCATTGACACACTCCATTACCCACCCGATGCATATCTTTCTATGTGACCATTACATTTTTTTTCCTCTGCATCGGATGAGATTTTGTTCTGGTCAAATGACAGTTTCAAAAAAGTCAAATCAGTTGTGGTTTAAGCCGCCAATATGAACTACCAACGTATTTTGGGCGTGACTAACGGTTATTTTATTCTTTCGGGCTTTCAAATACGAAGTTTAGACTCAAAAACTCGTCGCTATCGTTTAACACTATGGGGTGCTTTGTATTTTCTGATCCTATTCATGTGGTATCTTATATGTTTCGAACATCATTTGGAAAAATCGGCATTAATGCAAATTGTGTTTGACTTGTCACCGTTCCTAAGAAATCTGGTGATAGTTCACACATGGTTGGGCCTTAAGGTGTTCGTATTTTGTATAGCCGAATGGCGGTCACGTACAAGAGTCCTCAATGGATTAGTGGAAATACTAGCGACAAGTAAGGAAATTCCGGCAGAGGGAAGTGGAAAGAGAAACGAAATATTGGCTTATTTCGTGTTTTTCGGCACTTTATTGGTGGCCTCTTGTGTTGGATTATACATAGCCATTGAAATGAAATTCGAATTGCCTCCCATGGATCACATTATGATAGCATCGGCTCTGTTTATACCACATCTTTCCCTAGCGGGATCCTTACGGCTATATAATTTGTGTTTATTGCTTTTACGACAAGAATTGCAGAATTTAAAAGGTCATCTGAATCCTAAAGTGGGAACTAACCAAGATATAGTCATTGAAATTATAAACCCAGTTATTGAGAATGATCTAACACCGGAAATTCACATGAATTCACCAACGGCTGAAGTATACAGTCAAACATTACACAGTCTTCAGTCAATTTCAAACTACCTGAAATCCACTAATGTCGTTTTACAGCGCCAATTGGGTGTCTTGAATGGACTTAATTTTAATTGTCTCTTGTATGGAATCTACGTGCGTTTGTATTTTGATAAAACATGGAATGCAATTTTTATCGGTAGTAGGCGACGTATATTTTATGCTTCAAATACTTCCATATTTATATGTATATATCTGGATTACGCCCTCCTGCTGCTGGTCCAATTCAGTTTTAATAAAATGGTAAGCTTTTGATTTGGTAAATACTTTATTATTATGAAAAATAATGTTTTTTTTTACAGAAACATGATTTTTGCAAAGATGTTGAAACCAAAATTGATAACTTTAAAAATCCCAACAGGGAAAAATTAATAATCCTAAAGAAAATCCAACGGATTTTGAAAGAACAGCTGAATTTTAAACTATTCGGTTTAATGGATTTTAACTTGTGGAACTTTTTTATCGTAAGTGTAATCATTGAAAGCAGATAACAACAACAGTCTGGCTGTGCATATTTTCTTTTATTTAAATTCAAATTAAAATCATATTTATCGTTCGGTTTTATTGACCACATGGGAAATGCATGTTAAGCAACTTTCAGGTATACCGCGATGTCGCAGTTTTCGCGATTTCATTTCCATAAACAGTTGATACCGAGAACACATATATTTGGTGTACGAGAAAACATATGTTTAGTGGGTTGAAATCTCAAAATCTTTCTGTGTACCTGAACGTTGCATTAGGCATCCATATAGCCTAACATTTTACTAGCGAATAAGCAAACTTTTCTATCTCTGTTACTACCCATTTCTAATTATCTTTTTATTTTCAGGTTCAGACTTTGATGTTATTAATAATTGCCACCATTGTATTGTATCAATATTTTAATGATCAGATTGCGGCTCTTGCCGAGCAAATTGATAGCATTGATATGGAGTAAGTGTCAACATAACATAATAAGGAAAAAAATAAATACAAATTTATCGTTGTACTGCTGAATACAAAATAAAACTTTTCCATAGCACACAAAGAACGATGATGATGAAAATAATTTTTAAATTGCGTCATACATACCTATGTATCAATTAATGTTCATACATATATATATATACTATATGAGTAAATGCCCATGCCATACATACATATGACCTATGACCTCTATTCAAAATCTTGTATATTAATAAGAGCTTTTGCCAATCCGTATCAAAGTTCACAGTTTAGTAAAAATTTCACATTTGCGTGGTGAATAAAATTTCACTATGCCCATGCTTCAAGGCAAATTTTTGACAAGTGGATGGAAATAGTTGACGTTTAACAAAAACACACCAGCGGACACACAAGTTGTGTAAAGCGAAACCGGAATGTCTCCGTCACCGATATTTTTATCAATTAAAATATTAATAAATATATATTTGTCAGTTTGTCCGCATTTACATGCATATTTATATTTTAAATGGTTTTTACTCATCGTTTTGATCCAACGGCGTTCGAAAATGTTGTCCGGCGACGCCGCCAAGTATTTATGTCGACTTGAAGCTCTGTTCATTATTTATTTGTAAACAAAACAAAGAAAGACCAAGAAATTTGGTAGCAATTTGCATGAAATTTTCTGGCAATTTTGAAGAAATTTTGCAGAATGAAAATATTCATTGCTTGTTAAGAACGTATTCGCAAACGAATTGTTAAAAGCAATGGCAAATATTTTCTAAACATATTCATTGCGCAAAATTATATTTCTATTGCGTCCTAAGTCTTCTTCTTATGATGACGGTGTCAAATTTTACCATTGTCAAAAAGATATCGATTGGCACAGCAAATTTTTAGCACCCTTTTTAAGCAAACTTCGAACTTTTTTCCGTGTGTATTTTTCAGGGACCGTATGATTTTTTTTATGATTTTTATTATAAAAATTACATAATAATGATTATACATATTATAAGTTTTATGGATTTTCTTCAATGGTAATGATTAATTTTGAGTAATATTACAAAAATCAGCCCATAATCATAATTGTTGAGCAAAAAAACAATAAAAATCATAAATAATTATTATATTTGAGTTTTATTTTTTATTTTTGCTCAAAAATAACTCACTTTGAAGTTACAACTTTTTTGTGTGTAAAACAATTCCAGAGGAACCAAAAATATTAGCCCATTTTCGCGATTAGTCGCTCCGATTGCTCTAAAACTAAGTTGAACTGTGATTAGGTGGAATTGCTGAATCGCTAGAGATAATGAAGTTAGAGATCTGGAGGAATATAAGACACTCTCATAAGCCCAAAACGAACTAAAATATGTTTTTTCTTGAGTTTGTTGCTCCGAAATATAACAGGTCAAATTCCCAGAGCAAAAATGGAAGAAAAATACAAATGGATTAGAATTTTGTCTTGGATGTAATTTATTCTTTTGGATGAGTCTTGTCGCATTTACAGCGCAGTTTATCGCGACCAAGTTAGCGATAAACTTGTTATTTAACCATTGCCGTTTACAAACCAAACTATCAAAGATGGCGGCACAACAGTCGGTCAAATCGGCACATATTTTAAACTGATGAGAATCAATAATATCGGCGGCGGCGTGAGCTACAAATAAAACATTAGTGGCGGCGACGAGTCGAAAAATTTTCCATCGGCTTCTGACTGCCAAACAGTTTATTTTTTGTATATGTTTTTATTTTGATTGTATTATTTGGTAACAGAAAGGATATACAAGTAGAGAAGAAAAACCCGGCACAATTTGGCAACCCTAGTGGAAGAGAACCAAAAAAGTCGACGCGATTCACTCAAACGCATTTCTTTTCCGCGTCATAACTTGATTATTTTATACTTTTTACATACTTTATGTAATTTTATTTAAATATGGTTGGAATTTCTATAGTTAGATACAATAACATCATTAGAAAACTACTCGTGTATTGAAATATTCAACGAAGAGAATAAGAGAGAGAGCAGAGAAACTACGCGCTTCACTCATTTTCTTTGTTGGCATTTCACGCCATGAGTAAATATTCTTCTCTATACCATAGTTACTTTATGTTAGAAATTTCCAGAGTTGCATCAAATTGTATACCAGTTTAAAATGAGATTAAAAATTAAACTTCAGTTTTTACAGATTAAAATTGCATAACATGGGTTATAACGCATTTACACAGCCGTTTATCGCGGCCAGAATAGCGATAACCTTGTTCTCTAATCTTTGCTGTTTACACCACCCGATTTGAGATTAAATTGACATTTCAGGTAGCAACTCCGTTCTTAGATAAACTACGCGCCAAGACAAAATTATCGAAGACGGCGGTACAACAGAAAAATTAAGTTGGCGGCTATTGGTTTTGCCAGTTTTACCAGCTGAAATAATATTTGCAACATGCTCATTGTGTCTAGATAACTTTCGATAAGCACTATGGACGCATTTAGACCACAGTTTATGGGGGCCAGGTTAGCGATAGCCTAATTATCTAATCTTTGCCAACCAATTTCAGATTAAATTGGCATTCCAGATGGAAACTTTCTGCTTGAGCCCTGAACACACTTTAATCGAAATCTCGTGTTTCGAGATTTAACGCGAAGTGACTGATTCGTGACTTATAAAATACCACTCTTAATCTTCAAAATGGGTTATACTTCATCGGTGTACATTCCATTTTAAACGGGTGTACAATTTAATAATTAAAAAAAATATTTTGAAACTGGCAAAAATAATTCTTATTTCCAAGGTTAACTCAGTTAAACCACGCAAAGCTAGAAGATTCCTCATACAATTTTAATCTGTAAAAACTAAAGTTTCACTTATAACCTCATTTTGAATTGGTGTACAATTTTATGCAACTTTGTTAATTATTAAAAAAATGCAACCATAACAAAAACATACACGAAAAATAACCATTAAGCCGGACGAAAAATTTCACACTCATCGACGCCACCAAAATTTGTTTGTAGCTCACGCCGCCGCCGATGTAATTGGTTTTCATCTGTTTAAAATGTGTGCCGATTTGATCGGCTGGCCCGACTTTACCGACTGATTCATTTTTTAAATGTTCATTTATTTCAAAAACATCCCAAATTTGTACAAAAGTGGCAAACCAAGAGCAGCCAATTTGGAGCAAATTTCTTTTAGCAGCAAAATTGGATTTTTTCGTTTTTTTTGCCTGTTAGAGCATTAAATGCGGATTTAAAAAAAAGAAAAAGTTTGCGGAAGTCCATATTTTCCGAAATATACATAGGTCTCCAAAGGTTGAATGCATAATCGCGCATAACTCTGCCATTTATTAACCGATCCTGATGAAATTAATTTTATAAATCGTTAAATTTATATTCCAACTAGTCCAACTAGGGGTATCAAATTCCCTCTGCAGCTTAAGTCGGTGTGTGACAAAATCAGAAAAATCGCGCGAGTTTTTAGAAATAATTTTTTTATTTTGGTGTAAAAACTACGACAAAGGACAATATAAATAAAATGCAACAGCAACGACAAAAGAAAACAACACCAAAAGACAAGAACAAGTTGATTAAACCAAAAAAGTGAGGTTAAAAAACATTTTTTCAATGAGCCCTCAATGGGTTAATAAAAGAAAATATATTTATATACAGAGTTATAGAGTTTCATAAGGGCTTTGTAATGATACATATTTCACGCAGATCCGATGATAAATACCTGAGATAGGACAGATTATATACTCAAGCTTTAAAGACCTATATCTCAAGAAGTTGGACCTAGCGCAAAAAACACAACTTATTTTTCAACTCAGCGCAAAAGCCTTTACCGTTGGTGAAATTTTAGTGCAGATCTGATTATGCTGCTAAAATAGTTTTATGCCTAAACGACAAAGATTAGAGAACAAGTTTATCGCTAACCTGGCCGCGTTAAACTGTGGTCTAAATGCGACATTAGTGTTTACTGGACAATGCTATTAAATAAAAATCTGGCAACTCTTTTCACACACTGAACATATCCTTCATCTAGCCTTGCAAATACAACCACCTACATTTTCCGCACCAAGCCGCTTCAACACTTCAAAAACCTGTAAACAAGCGGCTCACAAACGTAAACTGCAATTTGCGAACGAAAAATCAAAGATTTTGTTAGTAACAATTAAAGACCATGAGTGCCGGGAATATGCTCTATGGTGGCGACGAAATCGGGGCGTTAGTGTTCGATCCGGGGCATCATTCACTAAGGGTGGGCTATGCTCAAGAGGACACTCCAAAAGCTGAAATTCCATCTGTAGTGGGAGTTGGACCCGGTGCAGCCGATACCAATATGGAAATGGAGACCAAAACAGACAATAATATAACACCCAACAGTAAGTTAATGGAGATTTGTATAATTATCACTTGCATACTTAGGAATGTGGTCGTTGGTTACAGATTCCTCAAGCAAATACTATGTGGATACCACATACATAAATGTACCACGCTCTCACATGGAAATTCAGACATACATGAAAGATGGCATGATTGACAATTGGGATTTGTTTGAAAAGGTCATAGACTATGCCTACGCCAAGGTGATACAGTCCGAACCGGAATATCACCCGGTACTGTTCTCGGAAGCCTCGTGGAATGTGCGCAACAATCGTGAGAAACTCACAGAGTTAATGTTTGAAAAGTATAATGTGCCAGCTTTCTTTTTGGTGAAAAATGCTGTGCTGGCTGCATTTGCCAGTGGCAGAGCCACTGCCTTGGTTGTGGATAGTGGTGCAACTCATACATCAGCCGTACCCGTCCACGAGGGTTATGTACTCTCGCAGGCTGTGGTGAAATCTCCACTCGGCGGTGACTACTTGTCTATGCAGTGTCGCCAGCATTTAGAAAAAGGAGGCATTGATTTAATGCCGACCTATCATATAGCATCCAAAGATGTAGTGAAGGAGCGAGATAATCCACGTTTTACAACACGAAAACTGCCAGATAACCTTACTCAGTCGTGGCAGAGTTACATGCTGAAGTCGCTATTGCAAGATTTTCAAATGAATATTTTACAAGTATTGGAAAATCCCTTTGACGAGCGAGTGGCTTCTCAAATACCCACAGTACACTATGAATTCCCCAATGGATATCACCAGGAGTTTGGCTCTGAACGTTTCAAATTGGCTGAAAGTCTATTTGACCATGCCCCATTGGGTGCTGGACAATTGGCCTCAACAAGTGTGGGAATGTGTGATGCAGACGTGCGTTTGTCTCTATATGGATCGGTGGTGGTAACAGGTGAGTGCTCTTTTAATGTCAAGTTTAATTGCCTCGAAATTTTGAACAACTCTATATAAAAAGAAGCTGGTTTCGAAATATCAATGAAAATGATCACTGTTATTCAGTTCACATTAAATTTCTCAAGAAACCACAACTTTTGGAAATATAATTCTCAACCTATTTGTAGAAGAGTGTCTGAAAACACTGGGAAACAAAGTCGCGCTCATAGTGGCTGATATCTAAGAATGGTTTCTACGTAATGAAAATGCTTATGAATCAATTCAGGTTTAGGGCCCGTATTCAGAATACATATTTATGAAACGTTTAATAAATCAACTAATTTTTATGTAATAAACATAAACGTCTAATAAACTTGTCATGGGTGTTACGAATACGACCCTAAGTGTGCAAATATTACTTTAATTAAATTGATTGTTTAAAATCAAGTCAACTATTATATTTTAATACCACAATTTTCTTCCAGGTGGTAATACTTTACTCCAAGGTTTTCCTGAACGTCTAAACCGCGATCTTCAATTGCGTGCTCCTTCTAATACACGCCTGAAAATGATATCTGCCAATGGAAGTGTAGAAAGGCGGTTTGGTGCTTGGATTGGTGGTTCCATATTGGCGTCCATAGGTACATTTCAACAGATGTGGATTTCATCACAAGAATACGAAGAATCAGGCAAAAGTCAGGTGGAAAGGAAATGCCCTTAAACTCGCCGATTAGTACTTTAATATAACATTTACATTAAACTGAAATATCTGTGTAGACAAAACTATGGACACTGTTAATAACAATAAAATTACAACATACAATTTCCCAATAAAACAAGTTCTATTTCACAAGAATTTGTATATTCAAAATAAATTTAATTTCTTCTTTAAAGTCTTACAAAAAAGCTGAAGTAAAGAATTGAGCAAATTGACACAGTGTGGAAGACCATCATACTTTGGGGACCATAGTGTTATTAACAACACATTGCTGTAAAGAAAAATAATGGTAATTTATGCAACATGTTGAATCTTGTCCCTAAAGCAATCATATGAATTACTTACATTTGCCTCAGCTATAGCTTCTGACCAGTTTTCCTTTGCAATATTACCAACGGCCTTCACCAAAATCAGCTTGACTTTGGTAACATTTTCTGAAAATGTTTTTAAAACATCTTGAACGTTTACACTTTCACAACCAGCACGCCAGCAGTCATAATCGGTGGCTATAGCCACTGCTGCATACATAAGGCCAGCCTCTTTGGCCAATACCACTTCCGGGCAAGTAGTCATGTTGATCAGATCGCCACCCCACTGTCTAAACATATTACTTTCGGCTCGTGAAGAAAAGCGTGGGCCCTCTATAGTTACCATGGTAGCTTTCTCGTGAACCGCATAGCCCAGTTCTTTGGCAGTGTCTAATAAAACGGTGCGGCAACGTTCATTAAATGCTGGATACATTGGCAAATGGCAAACACCCTGAGGACTTGTTGCATCGCTATCGTGGAACGTCTGCAATCGCTTTGTGGTGCGATCAATGAAATCATTGGGTATTACCAAATTGCCAGGCTGGATTCTTTCGCGCAAAGATCCACATGCTGTGGATACAATTAGATGCGTGCATCCCACTTGTTTCAAGGCCCACACATTGGCTCTGTAATTAACATTTGAAGGCATAATATTGTGCCTGCGTCCGTGACGGGCCAAAATAACACATTTTACTCCTGAAATTTCACCTTCTATTAAGGCATCGGACGGTTCACCATAAGGCGTAGTAACAATAGTTTCTTTGCGTTGCTCTAAAATATCAGGATCATCCAAACCTGAGCCACCGATAATGCCAATCTGAATTGGAAAAAGGTTTTGGTTATCAAATTGGGGATACATTTTAAACAAAAGAAAAACAATTTTCTCATTACATCTCAAGATGAGATAGGGGAAAAATTTCTCAAAACCAGTGATCTGTAGGTTTTCTATTTTTGTTCTCACTGATTGAAAGCTACATGTTTATACCGATTCCTCATGGTTTTTGAGAAGCTATTCATGGCAAATTAATTAATCGATAATGTTGCCAATGTCGCCGATTTAAGTGAAACGGTCTGTGGGGAATTGGACCTATGTTATTGTGTACAAGAATCGCGCATGCTAACCATTCAACCACTGACAGACAAAATTCAAGTTATTGAAAATGTTGAGATTCTCAATCACAAAATGTAGGTAGAAGAAAATTAACTTTAATCGGTCATATACTTAAGATATATGTAGCTGAAAAATCACTTGGACCAAGGGTATCGCAAGCCAGGAATAACAGTAAATACATGGAAGCAGTGCCTGGAAAAATAATACAAAACAACCCGACTATCATGGAATCATTTGGAGAATTCGTAGACAACTTACGTTATTGGTAAACCTTTTACTTAAACTGTGTATTCACATATTTCGTTTAGATAAATAAAGAACATATACTATATATTAACTAATATCTAAATGCTGCTCACATAGCACAAGGTCGACCTATAACTGTATATGACTCAATGGTGGTCTTTGAAATTCCAGCCTTATTTCTATTGATTTTTGCCACATTTTGAGCAGCCTCGATTGACCAGCATTTATTTGAAAATACTTTACACAACGGCTGGATTACACATTATGAGAAACACAAAAAACAAGCCATCCCGTGTAGAAAGACTCAAATGTGACGAAAAACAAATTGAAACCGCCCACACAAAGCTTTTTTTCATCAAACAAAAATAATCATGTCTGGACCACCCAAAAGCTTGGACCTTCACAGAGGACAATATCAATTGCCACGGAATTATAGCTGTAGGATCAATTCAAAGCACTTTTCAGGGTAAAATGCATATTTGAGCTTGAAAGAAATTACCTATGATTGTAACTTCCGACGTTGAGGGCTCATTTTAGAGATACCTAAGGCTTAATATTGGTCCATGCTTTTTAATTGTTGGGTTGTTTTTATTGAAGAGCAATTCTTGCCGAAGAATTGAACAGTTTTATCCGTATTATGAAAAATTCGCTTATGCTGCTTGGACTACTCAGTTGCCGGTAAGAATGATTATAGCTCGCAATAAAAACACTTGCCTTAATTGATTTGGAATCGCCTAGCATTGTTACGTCTATGTGAAATTGCTTTAATGCACGTGAAATACTTAACGGAAATAAAAACACAATTCTAATCACAATCTTTGATAAAAAAAAAAATATGATTTCAACCCATTCAATTCAATAGTTCGCTTTGATAACCTTTACAAAATTAGTGTTGGAAAGCAGAACGATATTTAGGCTGTGTGCCAAATGAGTGTAATACATTTCATAAGTCTTATATTGACATTTGCTTGCGAGTTTCATAGAATAATACATACCTAGATAAACTTATTCTCTCATCTGACGTTTCATTTCACACTCTCATCGTAGGTTTGTGGAAATGAGAGCAATTAAATTTAAAATTATCTTACACCAGGTGGAGTTACAAAATATGTTCACTTAACTTTTTCCTATCGTTTTGGTGTAGAACTGAACAATTTAAAAGTATTTTGCACTTTTTTGTTGATTTTTATCGTTGGTATACATTTGTATTGTATTTAACACAACTAGTATGCCACAAAAACACGAAATTCGGTTGTTGTTCCTTTGTTGATCGCTGTATACTATTGCCACCATCTGGTATTATTGAACCCATATTTTCCACCATCCAATGTTTACTTTCCATCGTACCTATGACGTTTAATTTATTGAGCCATACAATAACACATACTATAGAAGTTTTTATTCGCTCAATAAATTAAACATCATAGGTACGATGGAAATTACACAGTGGAGGGTGGAAAATATGGGTTCAATAATACCAGATGGTGGCAATAGTATACAGCGATCCACAAAGGAACTACACCCGAATTTCGTGTTTTTGTGGCAAACTAGTTGTGTTAAATACAATACAAATGTATACCAACGATAAAAATCAACAAAAAAGTGCAAACTACTTTTAAATTTTTCAGTTCTATACCAAAACGACAGGAAATAGTTAAGTGAACATATTTTGTAACTCCACCTGGTGTATGTAAATTTTAAATTTAATTTGCTCTCATTTCCACAAACCTACGATGAGAGTGTGAAATGAAACGTCAGATGAGCGAATAAAACCTTCTACGTATGTGTTATTCTATGTATTGAGCGAATAAAAACTTCTATGGTATGTGTTATTCTATGCACCATACAAACAAATTTCAACAGATTGTACCACAGCAAAAAAATTTCTGATTTGACACAGACCATTATAAGTAAAGCATAATGCATTGATAGCCCGTGAATGAATAAGTATAAGAAGTTAATGTCAACAGAGTCATAATTTGTTTTTAAGAGTTTATTTGTTTACTATAATTAATTACAATTACTCTAGAGATTCTTGTGTTATCCAAAATGGTTGGTGGTGATACCAGTCGTAGCATTCAAGTTCTTAACATCTCAAATGTTAATGCCCAAGGGAAAACAGTACTTAATGACGGCAAGTTACTCGAGCTCATCCAATTGTATCCCTTCCTGTACAATGCTCGTGTAAAGCCATTTGGCGATATGGACTACACACTGTGGGCTTGGAAGCGCATAAATGCAGCCTTTAATCGCAGCTATGAAAATGATCCCTTTGCTGCTTTCTCCATATCGGACCTTATGAACCGTTGGCTGGTTCTCAAGCCACTCATACAATGCCTAAGCAAGGCATACGACCTGGCAGCCGTTCCTCCAGCTCTTCGTCATTCTGTGTTGAAAATAAGCACAGAATTGGATGATCCCAGTTCGAATTGTTCTCAAAAGCCCAGTACACCGCCACAGAATATGCTGACACAGAAAATGGCCGGTATAGAGGAATTACCGCGAGAACAGCGTTTAGCTTTGGAAAGTGATATCTTGGATTTAATATTTACCACAGAGATTGAATCGAAACAATTGAAGAATCTAGAAGAAACTGATATTGCACAGGCCAAGCAAGAGACCGATGAATTCCTTAATGACATCGGATTCAAACAAGTACTGCTCACAGCGCTGAGTCAACAAACTAAAATGTTTAATACCACCAGCAAAACGGAGTTCGCCTATAACAACGAGGTAAGACATGGGACTAATAACAAATGGGTTCCACTCTCCGAGGCTCACAAGCACACGCGCCCATGTTATGTAAAAATGAAACGCATGAATGTGGAAGATTATCTACCACTTGCGAAAATTATAAGTCTTAAGAGAAAAAATAATCAAATGTAACTTACAATAACGAATAATTATATAGAATATAAGTTTTCAATTAGCATAAACCAAAAACATCTTATAAATAAAAAACTATGGGTTTTCATGAAAACTCTTAAAACAACCAGCGTCTACCTGATAATTCTCGGAAAATTGTATTTCAATTTTGTACGAAATATTATGTAGGAAACAATTTCTGCTACAATGCTGTAACTGTTACGGCGTTTCATATTTTAGTACACGTGATTTCTGCATGCCCAAAAAAACATCAAACTTGCACATACGTTTTTTGGGGACTGTCACATTTTACAAGGATCTAGAAAACTTTTCGGTCTTAAAGTTGATCCCACCTGTGAAAGTTTATGATAGATGCATATGCCATCTGCGCCGCCAAACAAGCAAGTTCTTATTTATTCTGAAAACGATGTCTTTTTACATTTCCATTACGATCTATTAGAAAATTTCGTTCATACTCAGGGCGCACGAAACTCTTATGGGCCGATTATCGATAGCAACCGAACCTCAGTTGCGTTGCCAGTTGCCGAAAAGTTATTACATATGGAAACTGGCAGCTAGCAACTTCAGTTTCTTGATAGAGGTTGTATTGGCAACCCCGAATTTTTGGTTGCTGTATAGTTTTTAACACAAAACAAAAAGTTCAGGTGAACCATAGAATAACACATACTATAGAAGTTTTTATTCGCTCAATAAATTAAACGTCATAGGTACGATGGAAATTACACAGTGGAGGGTGGAAAATATGGGTTCAATAATACCAGATGGTGGCAATAGTATACAGCGATCCACAAAGGAACTACACCCGAATTTCGTGTTTTTGTGGCAAACTAGTTGTGTTAAATACAATACAAATGCATACCAACGATAAAAATCAACAAAAAAGTGCAAACTACTTTTAAATTTTTCAGTTCTATACCAAAACGACAGGAAATAGTTAAGTGAACATATTTTGTAACTCCACCTGGTGTATGTAAATTTTAAATTTAATTTGCTCTCATTTCCACAAACCTACGATGAGAGTGTGAAATGAAACGTCAGATGAGCGAATAAAACCTTCTACGTATGTGTTATTCTATGAGGTGAACGATAAGAAGTCAAAAGCTCACCAACTACAAAATCCTAATTTTTTGTTGTTAAATTGTAATGTTTATAAAAATTTGTGCATAATAAATACAATATTATTTATATAAAATAGAATCTAGTAGGGGCAAAATTGTCGGAGCTCGGGTAGCTCAAAACTTATGAAAACCCGAAATTAAAGAAAAATACAAGAACACGAAAAATATAGTTTTTGTTGTAGGACAGACCTATGGGGCCCACAGGGTCCAAAAAACGGGTCCAGTTAGAAACAGGCAACTCTGTAGCTATTTTTATCCCAAGTTTAATGGTGTCTTTATTTTTGTGGAACGGCATCTTTGCACTCAGATAACCCCAATTTACCACATTACTGTATGTCTTGACATTTAGTGTGTGTGTTCAAATTAAAGGGAATTATGAATCTGCTTCATTGCTAGTCATTTTAAAAAGTTTCAAGAACAATTTTCCAGACTTAAAATAAAAGGTTTGTAACATAGGTCCGTCCGACAAAAAATAACATACATATTTTTCGTTTTCAATATTTTTCTCTAATTTCGGCCTTTCTTTTATCAAGTTTTGAGCTGCGCCCGAACTCCGGCAATTTAGCCCTAGTAGCCATATGTTTGCCCTGAAATCAGAAACCTGTTATTGCTGCACAAACTTTTAAGATCGGAGGTATTGCTGTCGCCCGATGACTTCGTTTGAAGTCATTTTCCAAAATATCCACTAAATAATCTATTCATTCTTTTGGAAGTCGAAAATATGCCTTGAACCTAAAACGGAATTGTTTATTATTATCCTCAGCAATAACATTCACTCAGTGTATCCGGCAAGTAAGTAGTAGTAAGTAAAAATTATATTGAGTCTTCTTCTTTCTCTTACAGCGAGTGGTGGAAAAACCATGTTTAACGGAGTGTATACTTAGAACCATAGATAAATAGCGAATGTACATAAATAAGTACAATATAAATAATGAATGATTTCAAGGCTTGCTCGCGGCCTTTTTGTTAACATACAGAGCGAAAGTCTGTCAAAGGGTATAAAAATTAAATAACAACTAAAACTAAAAAACAAAATATCTTAGCAAAACAGAGAGCATAATAATAACATGTACCACAGATGAAGTGTTAATAAACGAGCGTGCAAACATATATATATACACATATATGTAGGCAACTAAATAAGTACTTATTCTCAGATGAGGATAAATTTGTTTACAATAAACAAAGACGATTAGACGACCAGAAGATGTGCGCAACTGGGCAACCCTGGTAAAAGAGAACCAAAAAGTACTAGGAATTCCATCAAACGCACTTCTCTCTCGCGTCATATTTGGCTTATTTCATACTTTTTGCATAGTTTATGTAATTTTACTTCAACATGGTTGGAATTTGTATAGTTATATACAATAACACTATCAAAAAGCTGCTCGTGGATTGAAATATTCAATGAAGAGAGTGAGAGAGGGAGAGTAGAGAAGTACTAGGGTTTCACTCGTTTTGTTTTTTGGCATTTGAGTGAAGAGAAATTTTGACTGTCTACTTGTACATCGTTTTTGCAATAAATACAAAAACGAGCTGAATAGTATCAAGTATAGGGCGTACTTGCAAGTGTTCAAAACAAACTTAAGATATAAATATACTATATATTAACAGTTTGGTAGGTAAAATAGAAGTATTGGCACTAGTATACAAAAATTAAATAACAAAATTAAATAACGTCTTCTCGAATAGATTAGTCCCTATGTATGTCATACGAAACCTTCTCATAGAAGCAAGGTGTTGCATAAGCGTCCAAAGGATTGTCATGGAGGAAGCTGAGTATACCCACTGGTGAAAGGTAAGGGAAGCTGAGCCAGTTCAAGTCATCTCTGTGCAGGACGTCGTTCATGAGTCCATTGTCATGAGTTACTCAACAAATTTCATATGCAGTGTCAAAGCGTAAGTGAAAAACGGCAGCACTCCTGAATTCCGGTAGATGTATTCATTTGAGTAACGTTTTGTCCGATTCTCGTAGAATTTATTAATACATTTTCTCAAAATTTTCCTCTCGTGTATTTGCAGGTCTTTAGCCAGAGATGGAGAAATGGTAAACCATATTGGAAAACCATAAAGCAAAATGGGACGGATTGCTACCTTATACAGTAAAAGTTTCGTGTTTACTGGAAGGTATTTACTGCTCAACAAGTTGGAGAACATTCCACATATTCCCTTGGATTTGGTGAGTATAGTCCTTGCGTGATTATTAAATTTAAACAAATTGTTAAAGTGGACCCTAAGTATTTTATGCTAGTTTTGAAGGGGATATCCACACCATTTAGAGAAAGCAGTAGGGATTTGCTTTGAGCTACTACAAATCGTGAGCATTTACCCGATGCATTTCTAATGCAAATAGCCTCTGATTTGCGGGCATTAATTTTAATTCCCCATTTTCGGTAATATACCTCAATCACGCCAAGATGTAACGCTGCTTTATCAAGAGGCTGGGAAGGAGATGTGTCGTGAGAGTAGACCAGACAGTCATCAGCATATATTATAGCCGTAGAGTTTAGCATCTGATGTGGGAAGTCATGTAAGAATAGGTTGAATAGAAGTGGCGCCAACACACTCCCTTGTGGTACTCCACTACATACTGCACCAGACGTTGAGATTTGATCAACTATTTGTACGCAAAACTGTCGGTTGGTGAAGTAACTTATAAAAATTTTCACAAAAAAAGGGTCAACGCCAATTTCGACCAGTTTGAAGAGTATCCCCTTATGGAATGCGGTATCAAAGGCCTTCTCAATATCCAATGAGATGGCCACAGTACAATTTTTGTCCCTCAGATTACAGCACACGTCACTATGAAATTTCAAAAGTGCATGATGAGTTGAGTGGTTTCTCTGGAATCCAAATTGGTGAGATGTTTCGAGTTTTTCCTTGAGCACATGCTCAAACACTTTTCCAATATTGGATAATAGGGAAATCGATCGAAAATCCTCAACTCTGTCGCTGGCGTCTTTCTTTTTGATTGGAAGGATTTTTGCCGCTTTCCATGCAGTCGGAAAATAACAATTGTTTAAAACCACTAATAAATTTAGTACGGAATCAGGGAGCTTTTTGATGATGAAATTTGACATTTTATCAGAGCCGCTGGATTTCTTATTATTTATGCTCGCAATGACAGATTTTAAGTTAGATGTGTTTGTAAAATGAAATATGTCCGTGTTGTCAGAAGAAGTAAATTCATTGTTAAATGTATATATGCTGTTAGGTATGTTATCCACGTAGTGAGACACACGGTCAATAATATCTGGATCTACATTCTCAGGTATATTTTCCTTGAAAATATTAGCATAGTAGCTTTTGAAATGTTCGGAGATTTCATCGCTGTTCGACGTAATGTTGCCGTTATGATTAATTTTTTTTTCAAAATGGTGAAGATTTCTTTCCAATCATTTGGTTTATTTCCACAAATGCTTTTGGACCGGGCTTAATATTTTTGAGTTTATTTCCAAATCTTTCCGAACATACGATTGCCACGAGTTCCTTTAAAATAGTTTTTAGAAGCCGTGTTTGTTTAGAGAGCAGACGATACTCAGGACTAAGTCTGTTTCCAATACGGTGGTAAATTTTCCTTAGTTCTTTTTCCCAGCAACGCTTAGTTTTAAATAAGTTTTCTATATTTTGTGGTAACGGAATGTTATTGTTATATAGGGCAATTTGTTCGGAATGCACATTGTGAATTGCATAAATCTGTTCATTAAAAAATAAAAAAATAAATGGTTTCCCATTACATCCCATGAAGGGACCGGGGAGAACTTCTCACAATCACTGAGCTGTGCGCTTTCTTGTTTTCACTCACTGATTGGGACCTACAGTTTTACACCGATTCCGAACGGTATTTTGAGAAGCTTTTTCATGGCTATATACTCGATAGTGTCGCCGTCACTAAGCGAGGTGACCGTCGTCGAAAGAAATTTTTAAGGTGGTTGGAGCAGCATCGAACCCAGGATCTCCTGTACAAGAGGCGCGCACACTACCCATTGCACCACCGACGGTCTGTTCATTAAACTCAATAATAATTTGATCAATTTCTGTGTTTTTAGGGGTTTTGTTCGATGGAGGCATCATGCGGATGGATAGGTGTTCCAAATCTTGACGGAAATTGTCCCAATTGGTGTTTCTGTAAGAGGTAAATCGTCGTGGACTTCTAAAAACAAACTCACATTGTCCCAATTGCAGTTGAAGTTTTAACGGGAAGTGATCGGAAAAAGATGGAAGGCTTGAAATTGTAAAGTTCGGATCATTTCGATTAATTAATTGAGCACTTAGAAGAAAGTGATCAAGGAAAGACGAACCATTGGGATAGGATGGATTTATGTCACACAAACGCACGACATCAAGTGAGTTATCTTGCAGCCATTTATTAAGGTTCTTGCCATTACAATTTTCGACCGTATCTCCCCACATACGGCTTTTAGAGTTCAAGTCACCGCCAAGAATGAAACCCTCAAAATTGCCAGCCACATTCAAAATCTTGTCTAATCCAACGTCCATCGACAAGGAGGAACAATTTGTAGGTATGTACAAGGAACCAATTAAAAACTTTTTCAATAATCTCCCTGTTTTCAATTCCAGCTCAATGAATACTCCGTTAAAACCCAAATCATTGATGTCTACCCGTTTACATAATATATTGTCTTTTATTGCTATTGCTACACCCACCGGTGTATTGAGACTTATAAAATTGTAGCCATTTAAGAAAACATTTTTTCCTTGTCTTAAATGTGTTTCCTGGATAAACGCTATATCAATTTTGTTGCTGACGAGCGTTTTCTGGAGGTCTATTTGTCGGCTCTTATCGATCAAAGATCGAACATTGTGGGATAAAAAATTAATTGAGTGTAGCCGGCAATTCTAAAGGATTAAAGTTGTCTCTTAATTAGGGTTGCCAGACGTACTGTTTTCAGCAGTACGCGTACCTTTTTTTTAATAATTGTACTACTGACTGCATAGCACCTAAAGAAGTACGCAAATGTACTTCTTTTTAGCCTCTGTACTTCTTTTTGTACTTGTTTTGTTATGCCAACAATAAATACGAGAATGTTACTTCTTATTCATACCAAAAATCGTGTACAAGTATTTATATAGAATACCGTTTTACTTTAAAAAATAACAAATTTGAAAAACTTTCTATTTTTAACCTTAATTCAAACATTTCATTTCATTCATGGCGTAATTGAAATATATTCAATCAAATAAACTAGCTTAGATCAACTCTTTGATGAATTTATATCCTTAAAAGCTTTTTCTAAAAATATTCCAAAACAAAAATCCGTTGAAGGAAAATTAAAATGGAAATCGGAAATATCTGCAAATTTGTATTTTCAATTCCTCTTTCTATATGGCATGTGAAAGAATATTCAGTTTGATGTTTAATTTTTAGAGAAACGAACGAAATAAACTTCTAATTCAAAATTTAGAAAACGAATTAAAAACCTAATTTTACGTACACTTGTAATGAGTTTGAAAATTTGTTAAAAACAGAAAATGGTAAAAACTGAATAGTTAATCAAGTCCACATATTTGTAATTCGTTCAAAAAGTTTTAAAATAATATCTTTGATTTTTAAATAATTAAAACATAGGTTATAATTTTAATATAGAATAGATTACACTCTTTTTACTTTTTAAAAATAAAATGTGAAACACCTGACTAGTTTGTATTAAAATAAATATTTGTGGTCTCTTAGTTTGTTCGTTTCCCCCCTTAATTTATAAATTGTTACTGTTATGTACTGATTTTGTTTTATTACGTAACTTAAAATGTTATTTTTCTGTACTGAACTTTTAATTTTTTAACAACAGACAGTGTACTTTTATTTTCTTAATTGTACTGCCTTTTTTCCTTGATGTACTTTTTTTGCTGATTTCAAATCTGGCATCTCTACTCTTAAGTGTCTTCTAATAGATGCCACGTTTTGTACTTTGTCCTCCTCGTCAAAAAATAATACCACTGAATATATCATTATTAAAAAGTTTTTTCTTTTCTTCCTAAAGACACGTTTATTTCTCACACACTTTAGATTTATTGTTTGTTTACATAGTTGGCGAAGTGGCAAAACTCTGTTATCGACGGGAAACACTGTTATCTACGGCAACTGGACAAAGTTGCCATACATAATACTAATTGACAACGCAACTGAGGTTCGGTTGCTATCGATAATTGACCCATTAGCTTTCTTGTTACGTATGGTCAGGTCAATTGAAAAATTGTTCCCAAAAATGTGTCTTTTTCAGCAGTTTTTGTTTGATATGTGGTTTATTTGCGTATTATATGATTTGGTGCGGTTTTTTATTTTACTTTTGCTCTATTTTTGAAGCTGCTGACAAGCTACTAAATTTAACTTCTTTTCTTTTATAATATCTGTCATTGTTCGTGTAGTGTATGACAAAATGCACATGGTATATTCTTGTGCATTTGAATTCATTTGATAAATTCAAATGTTTTGGTATACTCGGTGTATTCTTGTATATTCCAAAACATTTCAATACATCAACACATTTCAAGAAAAGAAGCAAACAGTGTACATAATTCATTTTGAAATAGCAAGTGGTGTACTGTGTAAAACCAATGCGTAGACGCATAAATCAATGTCTTGCTGCAGACCTTTATTACACATTACGTAAATTATTTCAAGGCATTTTTTATTCGAAAACAAATATTTTATGTTTTTAACCGTTTTTTCCAGTTTGTGTTATTCTTCTTGTTCGTTCACATTGTTTGAATTTCGCGCGACAGATGATTTTGTTTGTTCGTTTGCAGTTAACAAACCACAAATGTTAGCAATCATAAGGATTTATAGATTGAAATAATACTCGATGTTTATATTCGAAATCAAGTTCGACAAAACTCTTCCACGTAGAACATGCTACATCCACCGCGTGAAATGAATATTACAAGTGAAACAAATTCACGGTGGAAGATAGAACATGGATGTTTATATTACAAAATGTGCTGAGATAAAAAAAATGGTTTAATGTTACATTCCATGAAGGGATTAGGGAGACCTTCTCACAAACCAGTGAGCTGTGCGCGTTCTGTTTTTACACTCACTGATTGAGACCTACAGTTTTACAACGGTTCCGAACGGTATTTTGAGAAGCTTTTTCTTGGCTAAATACTCGATATTGTCGCCGTCACAAGCGAGGTGACCGCTGTCGAAAGACATTTAAGGTGGTCAGAGAGCAGGGATATAGAACCCAACTTCTAATGCACAACAGCCTAGCACACTACTATTGCACCGCCAACGTGCTGAGATAACTACAAACAAAAATCATTCTTGATTAATGGATATTTTATGCGCATTGTGGCCTGTGTGCTCCCCATGACAGAGAACCCCTTAATGTCATACAATTACATTTGCTGTCATCCCAAATATAAGAAAAAACAACATCTATACGAACTATAATTTAAATTTATTTATAACAATGCTGCATTATTAATTTTAACATTCTTCGCAAAATAAAATTTTATACTAAAAAAAAATACAAATACATAATTGATTACGGTAAAAAAATAACAATTCTTTTACAGCGGCAGCATTTTCAAGTAGTGGTGTATAATTATTTTTCTTGTAATTCGAATTTTGTCTCAATTAATATTTGTTGTTTTCCTTTGTATCGTGTATATCGTACATTGTATGTTAAACATTAACATGATAAACATTAATGTAAAATAGAGAATTGCATTGCTTTTTTCAATCGTATGGAAGTTTTAGTAGGATTAAAAGAAAAAAATAATGATATTTATATGAATTTTATTATGTTTATTAGTGGTGTGTATGCATGTAGTATGTATAAAAGATGTTTCAAAGCAAATGTGTGTAATTAGATTTATAAATGATGCGTTTAATTAACGACAGACAGACATACATCGATTTTTCTTAATGCGCTACATTTCCACAGTTAATGTTTTTTATTAAATATAAATTTACTTTCTTGATTTAAATTTAAATGTTCAATCATCATATTCGTTATAAAATTCTCTCGGTTACACAAAATATCCAAGTCTTTGCTGTTGTTAGTACAAAATGTAGGCTTTAGTGACAATATTATATTTTTTTTTGTTGCCAAAAATTTTAATTTTTTCTTTATGCAATGATAACTCAAGTTAAATAATATATTTAATTTAATTTCTTTGCTAAATGTTTCGTTCGCTTGGATCGTTGTGAATCTTCTGTATGGTACATCATAATACATATAACACAATAGGACAGTAACATATTTAAACCGGTATTTAATTTAAACAAAAACGAATAAAAGTAACACAACAAAACGCATATATTATATCAAGAGCGACAAAAGAGTGTAGGATGAAGGTAGTTTGATGCATAAGGTACTCTTTAACTGACACAAACCAACAAGTCCTCAAAACAGTTGATCGGCCAAAGAACCTATGAACGTGGCTAAATTCATGGAGGAACCTTCTTTAAACTTAAGTCCTATAGTCTTTCCATAAGCTTGTATGAAAATGGCTCTGACTGCGTTTAAACGTTTTTTACGCCTAAAAATACAAAACAAATTAATCAATTAATTAAGAAACGTGTATTATATATTATATAATATGTATCATAAAAATGTGTTTTTTTTTTGTTATTTTAAAAACACGCATAAAACAAGTTGCTAAAGAAAATGTCATCTCTCAATTTTTGTTACAAGCTTGTTTTTCGAAGACACAACTCTTTTTCAATGGCTCTCGCCATTTTCTTCCTCTGTTTTGTTTTTTTTAAGTCAAACGAATTTATATTCGTCCGAGTTTATATTATTCGATCTTTTATTTGTTATGTTCTTAATAATTGTTCGGTTCAAGATCAATAACTATTAAAAAGTATTTTTTCTATGAAAAAGTAAATTTTAATAGAAATATTAAAAAAGAAAAATTGTGAAATTGATCATTATGGTGGATGGTTGGGAATATAGCTATTTCAATGCTCTCCCAGGCATATCATCAGCTCCCTTCTCCACAAGTATTTAGGTATATCATCACACATTATAGGGATAAACAAATCTCAAGTAAGCGCGAATTGTCTAAACTCCTACTTGTGCGAAAACATCCACAACAATACTTTGCCATAACCATCAATATTTACAACGTTTCTCTCCTATGCATTCTTTCATCGAAAGCCATTGCATATATGTTGTTGTTTCAAAAAAGAAACAACGATTGCTATGAGATTGGCGTTTAGAGTGTACCGTCTTCAAATTTATATTCGTCCGAGTTTATATTATTCGATCTTTTATTTGTTATGTTCTTAATAATTGTTCGGTTCAAGATCAATAACTATTAAAAAGTACTTTTTTTTATGAAAAAGTACATTTTAATAGAAATATTAAAAAAGAAAAATTGTGAAATTGATCATTATGGTGGATGGTTGGGAATATATGTAGCTATTTCAATGCCCTCCCAGGCATATCATCAGCCCCCTTCTCCACAAGTATTTAGGTATATCATCACACATTATAGGGATAAACAAATCTCAAGTAAGCGCGAATTGTCTAAACTCCTACTTTTGCGAAAACATCCACAACAATACTTTGCCATAACCATCAATATTTACAACATTTCTTTCCTATGCATTCTTTCATCGAAAGCCATTGCATAGATGTTGTTGTTTCAAAAAAGAAACAACGATTGCTATGAGATTGGCGTTTAGAGTGTACCGTCTTCAAATTTATATTCGTCCGAGTTTATATTATTCGATCTTTTATTTGTTATGTTCTTAATAATTGTTCGGTTCAAGATCAATAACTATTAAAAAGTACTTTTTCTATGAAAAAGTACATTTTAATAGAATTATTAAAAAAGGAAAAATTGTGAAATTGATCATTATGGTGGATGGTTGGGAATATAGCTATTTCAATGTCCTCCAAGGCATAGTAAAAGTACTTTTTAATAGTTATTGATCTTGAACCAAACAATTATTAAGAACAGTCAAAAGAATTCTTAATCTTTTGCTTATAAAACAGTTTTTCGTATTAAGTGAAATAGAATCTTTTGTATGAATATATTTCCTTTGAACCGGACAACAAAAAAAAAACAATATTTACTTACATCATTGCTGACGCTTTACTCAGCGAATCTTTGTCACTATTGGCATTTGTTAGATAATTAAGAGCACCATTATTCATGCCACTGCTACCCTGGCTAGTATTAGCAGAATTGCTGGATGTATTTGAGCTATTACTGCTGTTGGCACCCATGGCACTAGAACTACTAGTATTTCCACTGTTCGTCATATAACTGCCATTCATCGTGGAATCAATAGAGCCCGTGTCTGTCACGACTTGCCAACTGCCATTGGAACATATGGATTCTTGGCGTTGACGTGTGGCGCTAACGCCTGGCACTGATATAGGACTAGTTTTCGATCTATAAGGAAATTGAAAATGGTGAAAACCCTGTACAATTGTTTCTCCCAAGGAATTTACTACGTTGGGGCTACTCACTTACCTTTTAGGATTTGGTGACCGACTTGTCAGAGGATTCATAACCATATTGCTGCTTGATGCTGCTGTTGCAGCTGCTGCTGCTGCTGCTGATGTTGTTGCGGCTGCTGCTGATGTTGTTGCAGCTGCTGTTGATGTTGAGGCTGCTGATGCCTGTTGTTGTTGTGCTATTGTAGCGGATGTCGATGGTGCAGTTGCAAAAAAGTTATCCGTTATAGACATATCACAGTTGGAACTATTGGAAAAACTATCATTGCTATCCTGATCAGTACTTAAAATTATATCTCTGTCGATTAAAAACAAAAATAAAAAATATACATATTATAAAACTTATCCAAGTGTATAAAGGAACTTACTCTTTAAGTGGCTCTTCATCACAGCTATCAGACTTAAGAACAATAACACTGCTACCGCTACTGCTTGAGGTTTTAGTGCGTTTCCTTAAAGATAATAAGAGAAATACCATATAATATTATAAATTTCAAAAACAACAACTTTTCTTCTGGTCTTGTTAGCCACTTTTAACACTCTCTTTCTTGTTCTAAAGGTTTAGTGAATAAATACGTAATATAGCTTGCCCTAAACAGGGCTCACTTGAAAACATGTGCGTATTATCGTCTTACCTATGTTCTACAATACTAAACTCTTCATCTGTTATGTGTTTAAGCACGTGAAAACAAAAGAACAAAATATCTTCGCTTCTTCTTAAGCGATCCGGCAGTTGATGTCCAAATAGATACCAGTCATAGGCCAATGTGAAATACGACATTTGTATGGCATTCAAATTTTTATGTATCAAACCATCAGCCCACAATGAGAGGCGGACGAGCGATATAAACAACGGCGTACGATCCCAACCACTGATGCAGTGTATTAATAGTCCTGACTTCTCTTCCTGTATGTATTTCAAGCAGGCCTTTAGATAATTTTGAGTTATCAGCACCAAATCCCATTGTTTATAATCATTCCACACAACATTCAAATCGGTTGTGGGCCCTGTATCCGGTACACTTATAATGGCATCATTGAAGGCCTGTGTCCAGTTGTAATGCAGGTTCTTGGCCATGTAATTATTGTCACGAAATTTCTTAAAGAACTCACAACCCGGATAGGGAAGCGATAAAAGATTGAAATTTTCATAATGATTTTCGGGATCAGCTTTTTCCGATGAGGAGACACTAAAAATATGAAAATACACATATTTTATTGGTCAATGATTGAAATTCACATGTTATTCGTATTTTTTTAATTAATGTTCTAAAGATTAGATTTTATTATGAGACAATATTTTAAAAGAGAAACGATTTTAAAAATTTCGATTTCAATTTGTTAAAATACTTTAGGTTAAACTTAAATTCTACAACTCAATTTTAGTAAATATCAATAAATCACTGCAGTAAAATTTTACATACAGTAAAGAATTTTTCGTTACCAATAAAAATAATGCATTAAAATGTTCTGTATTTGTAACTTACGCCATAAAGTATTTAATTTTCCTTTTCTCCACCATCAGATCCACAATTGTTGTTACATTCAGTGCATTTAACAATTGAATGTCGCTCTTAATTACCTCATCGTATGAAAACGGCGAAGACTCAATCAAGGCTTGATTCATCAAAGAATCGTCATTGTTGTCATTATTCTCATCGTCGACAGTATGATTACCCCGATCACTATAGTTGGTACCAGTCAAACAGTCATAAGCATAGTCTACAACTTTACGGCCGTATGTCTCTGGCATTACGGATATAGTAGCTGATCGGCAAATATATTTCCCACGATACATGATGACGGGCACGGCGAAACGTTGACGGCATCTAGCATATTTGGCCATGGTAACGAGTTCACGCACCTTACTGACATCATATAAATCCTCATAGATGGTATGCTGATAACCTGAGGCGCCGCAGGCACTGCTTGTCGATGGCCCCGTGTTTAGGGGTGGCAAAGGTGGTGTTGTCGTCATTTGTTGCGGATACTGCATTTGAGTTTGAACATATGGATGGGAATTGGTGGCGGTTGTTTGCTGCGATGGAACTGTTCCATTTGCAAAGGTAACAAAAGCATGGATGCCACTGGTGGCTGTTGCCATAGTGGCCGTAGATGATGCTGATCCACTGCTACTTGCGGAGTTGTTAAGAAGGCCATTGAGACTGCCACTACTACTTTGGGGTGTTATTGTGGCAGTGGTGGAGTTTTGTGAGAGTACATTCGTAGTATTGGCGGTGATAGTGGTTACCATATGGCCATGTTCATATTCTGGTATAAATATGCGACATGGATAACGCGGACTTAAGAGGCCACCGTTGTTATCGAGTTCGATTAATGTGTAGTCTTGTTTGAAGAGAACTTCGCATTTTTTTGTAATCTCATATTCCTGTAAAGAGATCAAAAAATTTAATATGTTAGAAAAAAATTTAAAAAGAAAATCCATATAAATAGACCAAAGCGTTATTGAAAAAAAAGAACCGATTATTATTTTGCAGATTAACCTATTTGTGAAGCACCTACTTCGAGCGTCAAAAGTTAGAAAACATTTACTTGGCTTATAATTCAAGAAAATTTCAATAAAGTTACATCAGGAGCGTTAACAATTTCAATCATAGAAATAACGTTTGTTTTGGGTGTCTATTTTAAACTCTCTCAATATTTTATTCTCTCAATAATTTTAACGTCATAGCATGTAAACGTGGAGTTTTCAAGGCATGGCTTCAATACTACCAGATAGAGGCAATATACATAATCGGAACAAAAAATACGAGTTTTTATTTTAAAATGAAAAAGGGCAATCTTACTGACACACACTTTATTATATACAATTGAAAAATAGTGTATTAAAGTTCAAACTCAAAATCCAACATTATTACAGCAATTCCTACTGTGTCTAGAGCAGCCTTGGTTGCAACACAAACTGAGTTATTTATAAGGGGTTTCAATTGTCTGAGCTTTTTCCCGCACTCAAACAACAAAATGTACTCGATTGCAATTACTAAAGTTTTACTTTTTTTGCAATGGTCAAACTCCATAGCTTTATTTTACTCTCGGTGCGTTTCCTTATTAAGCAGGTGACGCTCTCGCGCATCTGATACTTTACCCAGTGCAAGCAGTGATGCAAAAATATATTACAGAAGTGCGCTCACGATACTAAGTCACTGTAGCCCTCATAGTAATTCGGTACTATTCATGAAATTCCTCAAGATATTCCAGTCCATTCCCACTAGATTGGTTATGTTCGTACTGTCCGCGAGATACCTGGATGTAGCTTGTGTAAAGGACAGGCATTGAGATACGGAATGCTCTATTGTCTCCTCGTCTTCCATGAACGACCTGCACTCACTATTCGTCACTAGTCAGGAGGGCCCGTAATTCCGAATATCCCGTTAAGACTCCCGCCACTTTGCTCATTTCAGGCTTTCCCAGTTTCAGCAAAACTGTTGTCCGGAAACAATCTGGGCAGAGAGTAATATACAGAGTCACAAAAACATTTCACTCAAACGGATTTCTCTCTCGCGTCATATCTTGCTTATTTCATACTTTTTGCATAGTTTATGTAATTTTACTTCAACATGGTTGGAATTTGTAGTTATATACAGTAACACTATCAAAAAGCTGCTCGTGTTTTGAATTATTCAATGAAGAGAGTAAGAGAGAGAGTAGAGAAGTACTAGGGTTTCACTCGTTTTGTTTCTTGGCATTTGAGTGAAGAGAAATTTTGACTGTCTACTTGTACATCGCTGTTGACAAAAACAAAGACGATTTAGTATTAGACGACCGGAAGATGTGAGCAACTTGGCAACCCTGGTAAAAAGAGAACCAAAAAGTGCTAGGAGTTCACTCAAACGCATTTCTCTCCCGCATCATATCTTTAGCGCTCTCCAGGCTTACCGTTTGAAGTTTCATGGCTTTCGTTGCCAGAAAGTTCGCACGTTCATTGCCGACAATTCCGGCACCCAGATGAGGTTGAGTCTGCCGTGCGTGGAATAATCGTTAATTAGTTACTGGATATTGTTTTACTAAAGATCTACGTAGAGAGACCTTTTTATATTGACGTGGGGGGTTTCTTAAATTGTTGTCTGTCACATACGACCCTGTATCCTTTGAGTATTTTTCCAACCACCCAGGCATTAACGTGTTCTAAAATGTTTCTTTGTTTAACAGTAGGAAATCCTAGAAGCCTTTAGTGCCCAACTGTCCTAGAAGCCTTTAGTGATCAACCCATGCAACAAAATCGTACTTGTAACCCAAAGATGTGGACCTATCCCCGTGGTTTTTTTTAAGATCGAAGGCATCAATGCTATAAGACACCAAGATGGTTTTCGGGAAGTCTACTCCCTAAAATTTCCAGGGCCTCTAAATTGTTTCCCTACATTCGGACTTTTTACCAGATAATTTTGCCCCCAAAAGTTTACTCTATATGACCATCAAATCGTTCCACCCATCCTGTATATGACCGTGAAACCGATTTACCATACTTCTAATCTAACTGAAGCTACAATTTTTCTACCCATTCGTCATCAACGGGTTAAGCGTCATTTTGGTGCTGTTATCTTCTACGTTGGGCTCTATAACCATACCAAGGTTCACTCAAAACATCCAATACTTTCCGACTCTTATAATATTTGTAACACAATGGTTGTGATTAACACATCTATCCTTTTTCTATTTTTATGAAAAGGAAATAATACAAGCAATAAGTGCAATAAAACAATTCACTGAAACAAGTGGAAGTAACATTAACTTGCTAACTAACCGGAATATACAACAAGGAGATTTCGTGTTAAGCAAAACAGTCAAAAGTAAAACTAACTATGACTTTAAAGTCCAATGTCAATCCCTATTAAGAATCACTCTACACGTGCTAGAGTCTGAGTAATTGAATTCCATTACCGTCCCTCCTCCCGCTCGACGTATTGTATACAATTTTCATATTATTTTTAAAAATAACAACGATTTATAGCAAAATCATTTTTCCGGTTGATTTTTTTCTTTTATGAACTCCTCAATTAAGGTAAACAATAAACACCACATGCATGTAGTCGTCGTCGTCGTCTCGTGTCCAGCACCATCGATATCGCCGCTTGTATTATGTAGTATGTATGTATGTATGTATTATAAACGTCCAATGACATGAACGCGAATTACCTACATACATATAAGCGAACGACGTCACATCTAATGGCATACGCGCGTAAATATAATTGGAGAAATGAATACAAGCGCATTGTGAGTAGAGGGTATGATAAGGATTGTGAAAACACACCTGATAATACTTTATATCCACTTATGATATTTAATAACCCAGGCAGAAATTGAGGACGGTACAAAACAAAAATAAGTACTGGCAAACTACGGACATACCAAACTTGCCGACGGTCCAGAAATATTAAATTTAATTTGCATCCATTTTATTTATTTAATTTTGATATTTAATTCAACTTAATAAATATTGTATTTGTATTATATCTATTGTATTTGGAAGTGGTGGCCTGGCCACTGTTATCATTTCGACATTTTGCCAGTACTGACTTTTTGTAACTTGGCCGGTCCCTTTCCAAAAAAAATTGTTGAGTCGGACAGACAAGTGTGGGTATGTATCTACACAGTATTACAAAAGTTTACATACGGTTAACAAATTTCTGTTTTCTTGAAAACAGTATGATTTGTTGTACTTTTTGCTGGTTGTTGGTATTTTAAATAAAAATTAAATCATTTCACAAATGTTCTACAATAATTTTGTTGTTGTTGTTTGAAAATAACAACATAAAACGTATACCGCTTAAATTTTCATATTCACATAAGTATACATACCCTGATTATGAATTGATGTACCGTTATTAGTACCGGTGCAAATTTCATGATGATTTGCTTCAACTCATTAGCAGAGCTTTCGATTTCATAGAAAGTGGTCATATTTGTAAAACAAAAATCATAGTCTCGATAGTGCAGTAAAATGGGCAAGGAAGGGCAAAGAAATTTCTGAACCAATTCGAAAAACAGTCATTAAATTAAGGAATGACGGCAAATCTCTGAACGAAATTGGACAGATATTAAATTTAAAAAAGCCTACGGTCCAAACAATAATAAAAAATTTCAAAGAAAATGGAAATTATGAAAGTAGAGCACGGTGCGGCCGCGCTCGAATTCTCGACGATCGAACGGATCGGACAGTTCGTCAAAGAAAATCCAAAACAAAGCGCAGTCGAATTAAATCGAAAATTAAAGACTGATCTGGGAGTAACTGTTTCCGACCAGACTGTTCGCAGGACCATCAAGAGGAATGGGTACAATAGCAGAGTTGTAAGAAAAAAACCACTGCTCAGAGCTGTAAACATCCAAAAACGCTTGGAATACGCCCAAAAGTACGAAACTGTTCACATAAATGACCCCACTTTTTGGGAACGAGTCATATTCACCGATGAATGTAAGTATATGGTTTTTTGGGGTGATGGTCGGGCCCAAAGTTTGGCGAAAGCCGAATACGGAGTTATTACCCCAGAATGTCAACTCCACCGTGAAACATGGAGGCGGGTCAGTCATGGTCTGGGGATGTATGGCTGCAAATGGAGTTGGTAAACTTAGATTCATCGATGGCATTACGGATATGTGGGTATTTTAAAGGACAGTTATCTCCCTAGCATTGAAACGTTAGATCTGGAAGGAAAATCCATATTTCTGCAGGATAACGATCCGAAGCATTCTTCAAAGATGGTGAAGGAATGGCTTCTCTACAACGTTAAACACAAACTGGAACATCCACCACAATCTCCTGACCTAAACGTTATTGAGCATTTATGAGATGTTTTAAAACGAGGACTACAAAAACGTCATATCACATCAATTCCATCTCTGAAGGAAGCGTTGAAGGACGAGTGGAGCAAAATTACCCCTGAGACAAAAAAAAAAATTAGCTATTTCCATGCCATCTCGACTATCAGCTGTAATAAAAGCCAAAGGAGGACATACAAGCTACTAATTAAAGTTTTTTCAGTATACTTATAAACCGTATGTAAACTTATGTAAATTTGCATAAAACCAAAAATAGAATATTTTTATGTTATTTAATATATATTCATGAAGTAATAATATTTTCAGTTTATTTTTTTCAATAAAATGTGATGCAAAATAATAAATTTCATTACAGCATTTTATATCAATATTTAGTTGAAAAAACTAAAATATATAGGGGGTATGTAAAGTTTTGTAATACTGTGTATAATTATGTCGTGCGATGTCTGTTGGTTAAGATAACCAAATTTTTACCACATTATAGGGGTATTGATGAGAATCGAAAAACGCAAAAAAACTAAGCAACAAAAAACTATCTAAGCCACAAAGTCACTGTTGTACCCTCCCCTGAGGAGAAACACCCTAAGCCCAGTCTCGAAGAAAACTAAAAATAAACACATAAAACTGTTTTGAGGCGTTCCACTGTGGTCGGACTTGCATGGAGTCGGTGGCCAAAAATACTTCCAGTAGAGATATGAACGTGAAACTTTGGTCACGGCTTTATAAAGATGTGAGAATTATTTAATGACAAAATGGGCGCAGATCGGAAGTAAGAAGTAAGCGATTAAACAAAAACATGGACAAGGAAAACCGAACTAATACGAGATACACATTAGAGAGTCTGCGGATACGACAACAACAAGCAAGGACAATGAACAAAAAAGAGGACGTCGACTGCATCAGCTCAAGCTATATTATTGCTCTTAAATGAATCTTTAGTTAGTTCTGTGATATCAGGCTTAAGTGGTGCACGTCCATAATTATACAAGTTAAACAATTCTGCTCGCCCTTTATGTTATTTATTTATTTAATTTCATTTTTGTTATTGCAAATGAAAATCCAGTCAATGTAATATAACCGTAAGATAAACTGAAAACACTAAAAACCATATAATAATAATATTCCAGATTGTTTTAAAAAAAAATCCGATAAAATCTCCCCTGAAGATGTTGTCAAACAAACAACGAAACGTCGGGAAAAATATGGAATAAATTGTTTTATTGTCATTACACTGAAATGACCAAAAAACCCATACAACTAACAATTTAGTTATCAACACAAATCCGTATTTGTTGAAACCCGTGAAGTTTTATGCGTGTGGTGGAGTCGAAATTTTTTGAATACTTTGTTCCTATACAGAGCTTCGTCTTCAGAGAGTTCTCCAATCGATACCAGTGCATGTTCAATAACATCAGGAGCGTGAATTAAAATTTTGTGGACTGAGGCTGGAAGGTAGTACCATGAATACTTCTCAATTACATCTTTATCAAGACATGTTATTCCAGCAGACAAGCCAGAGTTATTGAAAAATTCTCTAGCCGTGTTTCCATCATTAGAAGACCCACTCCCTCCAGTTTTTGGCTTGTCGACGATTAGTCCCATTTTTTTTCGGAATTGTAACTGAATATTCTCTTTTATTTTGAGTATGTAATTGGGCTTTCCTGTTGAGGACATAATTTTCCATTGTTTGAGTTCAAGTCTATATGATAATGAAGAAAATATGTATTCAAAAAATTTTCTTTCTAGCTTTCAAATGTTATCGTAGCTGGGTAAAAGATGAACATAAATTTTACTGTTTATAACGCTTCTTATTAACAAATATTGATGTTTTGTTAAACTTGCTTCCGTTATAAGCGATATGACTTCATTAACATTTGCTGGCAAAAACGATGGATTCGTTTGTAGTGTAGCAAAACGCAAATCATCAGCAGCAGACACATCAATTTCTGCTAGTTGTGCTTTTCGTCTTCGCTTGGTTCTGCTGGAACACTCTGCGAAACTTACTTTAGGACGCCCTCTATCTTGATTCGACCCAGATGCTTGTGGGTTTAGTAAAATCGACTCTTTTTGGGCAAGCCAATCAGAACTTTTTTATTTTTTATAATTTTATACGCTTGCATTAAACAACACAGCAACAAAAAACATAAACAAACAAAACAACAACACCGCACAAAAATTCACAGTTGCACATCAGAAAGATGTCGTAAAAACATCGAGACCGCTTTGAGCTTTGGGAGATAACACAGAGTGGCACTGATATTAACAGTTTAGAATCTTTAATTGTTCACTATTATTAAGGAAAAAACGCCTAAGAAGGAATCAGGGGGGAACACAAGTAAAACATTAGCTAAAATTCAACTATATAGACGAGTGAACACTAACAATGGCACTGGGAAAATATTAATTTTATGAAAAATTCACAACATGCTAATGACATTAACACTATTTTAAAATAAAGTTAGTACCTTTTACTTCAATATTTATTTTGATTTATTTCAACACAGAACTTTGTATATGATTTTAATTTCTTTAAAGTTGCACTTTATTTCCACCTGCTCACACTGCAAACTTGCTGTCTCTTTTGAATCAATTCTTAAAGAGTACGGTTGGAATAAAGCAAAAACAACTATACCTTTTAAAAGCTTGTTCTTATATGAGATAGTGATGCCACATTTGGTGACAAATTTTTGCCTTTGACTTTTTTATTTTTGTCCTATTGCAGCGACCACAGTGCGTTCTGCGATAAAAGTTAATAAAATTCGAAGTTTTCGAAATTTTATAGACCCTGAGAGCCCCATGGGTCCGACTTAATTGTTCCTCAGTATTTTTGTGTTCTTATATTTGTCTTTAATTTCGATTTTTTTTTAATTGAATTGAATTACATTTTAGCCCATATTTTTTTTTTAAATTTACAGTACTTGCAAATTACAATTTATTTTTGGAAATCCACTAATTGTGTAACAAATCGTATTCATTATCGTTTGTCGGTAGTGAAGTTTTATGAACACATGAATTTTATTTTAAATGGTAGAAACTGTCATTATCGGCGCGTTTATCAGTAGCGTTTGAACGATTATCGTCCAAACGATATCGTTATGTAATGCTGGGGGCAGTGATGCCAACTCTGCAGAAACGAAACGCGCCGTCGAAGTACCTAAAAATTGCTAAAACGCACCAAATAACGAATCGGCGAGAAAAATTCCAAAGGTGCTAAATCGCGCTAAATAAATAAGGGGATTTCCAATAGGGGCAGGCAGATTTTAATAGTTTACGTCGGTTATGTTGTTTTATATTTTGTTAATTTTCCTCTTATGTATATTTCCGATAATAGAGACAATCACCATGGAAAATTCCGGTGTCGGGCAATACGTACGAATGATACAACTTTATTATCAAAATGGGTGTTCTCTTCTGGAAACGCTGCGCGCGATGATACCCATATTTGAATGAGTACATCAGCAAGCATGCCGGAATTAGGATGATGATAATCAATATCTAGTGGCAATGTCTGTATAGAATACCATTGTTTGGCCTGGATTGTGGTCCGTCAACGGAGAGCGTTACCGATCTGTGGTTTCATCAGGACGTCGCTACGTGCTACACAGCCGAAGCCACAGAGAGCATTCTGTACGACCGATTTAAGAAGTATCTCACGCAGAGGCGACGCGAACTGGCAACAGAAAACGTGCGATTTGACCCACTTAGACTTTTTCTTGTGGGGTTTCCTCAAGTCGCAGATCCATGCAAATAAGTCACAAATACCAGTGCCCTCAGACAATATAGCCAGCCCCATCGTTCAAATGTAGCCTGGTATACACCGAAGCCACGGCGGTCGTTTGAATGACGTCTTATTCCCCACATAATGTTCTTGATAGGCCTTTCAGATAAAACAAAAAATTCGGTGACATCTAACACGCAACTTGTTTCATTAAATGTTAACATCCTCTATTGGAATATCCTTGCAGATGTTCACCCGAAGAAAACGATGTTTGTAGTACAGAATTAACGAGTGCCGGCATTGCCTGCCATTTTTGTTTTCTGTTCTGTCTCTGGTTGTACTAATCGAATTCCATAGAAAGGCTCCAAGTCTTTCATATGTTTTTGTGATCTAGGATAGTTTGTTATGTATATAGAAGTGTTTTGCAGCAGTCATCATTAGGAGTTTAACCACTTCCTAAAAGACGGGTCTGCTTCCATACCTTCCGATATTTTTGGGTATCTCTCCACCTGAAAATTTATAAGTATTACGCGTAATGACCAATACAAAAATAGAAGCAAACATTCAACGGTGTTAAACGGTGGAAGCAACAAATTTAAGATTCTTTAGCAAATAAATAAAAATTCAAAACGCGTTTTCCCAAAAAAAAAGCGACCATGATTTTTTTCGTGTTTTGCAAGGTCGAAAAGTGCTAATTCTAGCCCGAAAAGAGATATGTTGGCATCACAGGCTGGGGGGATAATTATGTAAGAAACGGTATCGATTTCGTTATCGTTTTTCGGTAGTGAAGATTAATGATCCTTGAGCCAGCATTATCAACATAATGATATCGTTTGGACGATTATCGTTATACATAATTAGGCCACTACCTCATAGAACATTTAAAATGCATGCTTTCATAAAACTTCACTACCGACAAAATGATAACGAATTCGATACCGTTTCTTACATAATTAGCCCCCAGTACAGACACTTTTTTATTTTTAAACTTTATTTCTAAATTATTGGATCGCTCGACTGATGTAACGTTAATCTTATTAAAACGTAAGTAGCTCCATATTTAGTAAAACAATCGAACTGTTTGGTTTCCTGAGGAAATGCCATATGTATCATTCCAGGGAGACAATAAGGCTGTTTTTTTATTTTCTTAAACTATCGCCACTTACGACTTTCCAAATAAAACGATCCACACTTAATACTTCGCAATGTGGCAACATTTGCTGTAATGGGTGAAAAAATGCGATACGGCAACTCGTTGGTAGCAGCAGATATTGTTGTAATTGTAAGAGCCTGTTTATACGAGGGGACATGTCGCAGGGGCACGAGATAGGGGACACGAGTTTGTTGACAAGGGGTATAGAGAAGCAAGAGAGGTCGCCAGTGTCGCACGAAATGAGAATTCAGGGGACACTTTGACATTTGTGCTTACATCTTTCGTACTATTCGCCAGGGATGAGAAATACTAGTTTGGAAAAGTACTAAATGGGTATTTTCGGCCTAAGTTGGTACTTTTTGATATATGTACAACTTCTGCTAAAAATTGAGGTTTTTTAAATTGAAATGAATTGAATATAATGGAATTCATGTTGCGTTAAAAAACTTATTTTTATACGACCTTATATTTTCGGATACACTTTGCTAAAGGCAAACAGAGAATGCATTTGTAATTCGTTTTGTATTATTCGAATGAACATAGGGCTATATATTGTGTTACTTACAAAAGTACTACATATCGTACTCTTCCCATCCTGTTCTTGTAATGTTACGAATGTGTGGATATGAAATTCAAACTTATGTGCATATGTACATGTATGTATATGCATATGTATGTACGTACCAGTTTATGTGAAGAATAAATAATAATTTTGTTTACCGGTAGTAAAAATAAAATGTGGTCTAAAGAGTTAGTGGAGCTTTTAATAATAAAATATCAAGAGCACGAGAATTAATTAATTAATTAATAATTCTTTGTTTGTATTATTCAATATGTACAAGTCAATGTGATTTAACATAAACTTTTTGTTTATGGTACCTTGGGAAATCGAAAAGTACATTTTGGTCCATTAAAAAGTGCAAATGTGGAAAAGTACAACACTGGGCCGATCAAACGTCAAAATGTCGCTTAAGAGTAGCAAAAGAGTGTCGCTTCATGTAAACACACCAGGAAACACGAAGCGACAGCAAAAGAAAATACAAGCTCGCAGCGACATGTCCCCCCGTATAAACTGGCTCTAAGCAGCAACAACAGACATTTTATTTTCGTTCATTCGTTTCAGTTGTTAAACTCTACACATAAATATAACAACAATACAAGAATACAAAAAAGGATAAAACAAAATACATACGATTTTGACAAATGAAACGAAAAATGACATGGAAAAAATTTCATCACCTGTTTAAACGACTATACCTGGTAGATAATTCTACCAGATCAATATGTATAAAATTTACCGAGCGTTGTTGTGAACAATTTATTTCCAATTTTGTTTTCTATCGGAAATAAAAGGCTATCCTTCAAACTTAGAGACGTAAAAGTATACGTAGTCTTCGATTAAACAAAATAATTTTAATGAACTTAAAATGTGTAAGTCATAAGTCAATTTCTGCTTTTGGGTCTCTCCTTGATGACATTTTCATTCGCAAGAAATGATAACAAAATTTATCTAAGATAACTTTTTGTTGCCATTTCTTGAAATTTAACGTGTGGCAACATTGTCATTGCACAAGTCGGAATGTAAGTGGGAAATAGAAATGCCACTTAATATCGCTTAGCTGTCCCGTACAAATTAAGCTATAATTAACTTTAGCGGGGTAAAAAAACACACTTATTGACTGTCGGAAGAGCGTTGATCCAGTACTGAAGACGGTAGTGCACGTATCGGCAAACTGTTGGGTTTATAACGTTGACAGTACTGGCAGAATGACGGTTGGACTCTTCTGTGGAAATGCCCATATACTTATAAATACTAATGTGCACCCAGCAACATGTTTTAAAAATTCTATACAAAAATCTGGAATCTCGATCTTTACGGGACCCCACAACAAATGGTCCAACGATGTCACAGCCCAAATGCGTCGAGGTGAGCAAACTATACATTGTTTGATTAGCTGTGTGACATATAGCTCCATCCTCCTGCAGCTGAATTGTTGGCCTCATAAAGTCGGATATAATGAGATATCAGAAGTATTTAACTTTATTTTTTGAATGAAATACTTACATACATGTATTTGGATTGAATTATGTACATACATATGTATGTAGGTACTTTTTGTGTATCATTATATAATTTTTCGACATTAACCCGATTATTTTTATAATAACTTTATCTGTGTGTAGCTATGTTGTTTTTAAATTTTGGCCTTGAACTAAAATGTAGTATAAACTAAAAATATAGATTATCATAGAGCGCTCTAGAATTGAAATAAAGACTTATGTACATATATGCAAACTATTTATCAGCATAGTTATCAGCTGCAATCTATGAATTATAAAAACAGTTTATATTATTACATATACGAATTCTTTAGAGATATCTCAAGGAACTTGTCATAATCAGCTTTTCAACCATGTGTCGCAGGAACTAAAAACGTTCTAGCAAAAAAAGACATCCCCAAAAAATAATCGAGGGCGGAGTTAACACCCCTGTTATAATGGCTTAAGTTTATTAGCGGAAGTGTAATTCAATTTCAAATTTGGCGAAAAAGTTCCACTTTTTTTAAATAATGTTTGTTAACTATTTGTTCCTTTCTGTTAATTTAAATAATCAGAATGGGAATTGTTAAAAAATGCATGCTTTCTATTTTTGGTCAAAAAAGTCGGTTATGTAATGTTGTATGTCGTTAGATTTTCGAACCATGTACATAACGCAAGCATTAACTTTAAAGATAAATATAATTTGGATATTTGTCTTTCTAAAGTTTTCACTCAATATGAAAATTGAAAAGTATCTTTAGAAATATTGAAGATGTGTGGCTAGATCTGAAATATATAGAATTAGACAACTAGAAGATGTACGCAATTTGGCAACCCTGGCGTTTCTCTCTCGCTTTATATCTTGATTATTTCATACTTTTTGCATAGTTTATGTAATTTTACTTCAAAATGGTTGGAATTTGTATAGTTATATACAATGACACTATCAAAACGCTGCTCGTGTATTGATATATTCAATGAAGAGAGTAAGAGAGAGACCAGAGAATGGCTAGGGTTTCACTCGTTTTGTTTGTTGTCATATGAACTGGCCACGGATTTAGTTTATATTTCCTGCAGTTGTTCTATAATGTTACCTATAGAGTGGTTATTATGCTCAGTTAACTTCGTGTTCTTCCTTCCCCTCTTTTTACTATTCAACTTTTTGTTCAACTAAAGGGGAAAATAACTGGACACTAATTTACCACAAAATTAAAAACTATTTATTGTCAGGGAACAAAAACATAGAAACAAAAATACAAATTTTATGTATCTAACAAAACTACTAAGTAACAAAAACGAAACGCCACTGAAATAAATTAATATTTAGTGGGATATCACATGTTTTTAATGACAGCGTAACATCTCCTGGATAGACTCTCTAAAAGGGTCATGTAAAGTTCATTTGGAATTGCGTACCAAGATCTTGAATATGTTGCTCAACATCATTCCCAAGGTTCCCAATAGGGATGAGTTCCGGTTAATCGGCTGGCCACTTCAAACTCTGAATTCTATTCTACAATAAGCAACTCTTCACTATGTGTGAAATATAAGGGGAATATTGTTATCTGCAAATAACCTTTTTGTAAAGGTGTTGATCTATTCGTGTGCCAATTTATGTATCGGTCCAACTCCGTGGCAAGAAAACGCAGCCCATACCATCTGTGCCACCTCCGTGCTTCACTGTCTTAAATGTGTACTATGGATTGTGTTCCATGTTCGAGGGACGCCATACATACTTCGTACCATAAGATTCGAACTGACAAAATTTTGACTATTCACTCCAGACCACATTTTTCCAAAATGTTATGGGCTTTTCTAAATGTTCATGTGTAAAGTCAATGCCACCTCGTAATTTTTTTGACACAAGTGGTTTGCGTTGGGCTATGCAGCCACGTAAGTTTTTACCATTCAGTCTCCCTCTTATTACATATTCTTGAACAAAACGTCGACACCAAATTCTGATAACACATCTATTTTAATCGTACTTGAGCTGTTAGTGGTTTTTAGTGAGGCTTTATGAATGAGAGAGTCTTCTTTGGGAGTTGTTTTTCTTGCTCTGGGACACTGCTGAATGGTTGTTGGAGCTCCCATATTTTTATAATTGGTTTAAGGCGTTATACACCATATTTTTGGAACACTTTAATATATTTTCAATCTCACCAACGGATCACTGTTCTTAATTTGATGAATTACATGACGATGTGCCTCTGTACACCATCTTCCTCTAGCCATATCTAATTAATGAATTCTTGATTTTTTTTTAAATTTTGTTATCACTGACTTAATATTTCCAAATCTCTCAAATTATTTTAATGTTGCCCAAATATAAAACCGAAATTATGAATATTTTAGAAATATAAAACCGAAATTATGAATATTTAGAACCAAACAAAATTGGTTATTCTTGCAATTAAACATTAATAGAAAGTGAAGGAAATGAAGGAACTAGAAAAAAACTAACAGTGCTTGATCAGTTTATCGTATACTACAGTAAAGAACAAAAAGAATTTTGAACAAAATCTTTAACAGGTCGAAATATAAGCGTTAAAATCGTACAGCTAGTAAATGTGCTAAATTCGTGGCCACCACTGTATGTACATATACATATGTATATACGGTTTGACAGGAATCATGAGAATTCAATTTGCAAAATTTCTTTTTAAAAACTATCGACCTTGTTCATAAAAAGTTGTCATAGGATTGTTAAAGGTTTAAAAAGGTATCGCCCAAAAATTGTATTCATAATCGAAAAATTCCTCTGTTCTCTAACGTCTCCATTTTTTTTGAACGTTTAACCCATAGAGAAATGGTGTATAGAGACGCCATTGTTCTCATCTGACATTTCCTTTAACACTATTCGTGGTGCGGCATGTGCGACAGAGAGTTATTTGACGTAAATTGACATAAACCAGGTGGAATTGCAAAACTTTTTGACTTAAATTTTTCATATCGTTTTGATGAAAAACTGTGAAAATTAAAAGTATTTAGTATATATTTGTGGTGTATTTAACAAAAATTTTAACGCACAAATCGAAATGCCTTTGCTGATTTATTGTTGGATGGTTTGAGCCATTGCCTCTATCTGGTATTATTAACGCAATACTTTCCAACATGCAACGTGCATATGCAACACACTAAATGCCATCAAAATGCATACTGAGAGAGATGGCTTCTCTATACATCATTTCTCTATGTTTTAACCCTTCTTTTTGGCCATTTTATCCGCATTAATACACAAAAGAAATATATTTTTTTCATTTCATGCAAGCCATACTTAAATATTTGTGCGATATAAACACGTAGAATTATTTTGTGTATTTTTGTCACAATATCCTGCTAAGCCACCAAAAACTTTAGTTTCGTTCCAATTGTTAAAATTTTTAACCAAAATCAAATTTGTTTACATAGTGATGTATAGAAAATCAAAAGATTGAATTTACAACCTATTCGGTCCTGTTCTGCATACAGAATCATTTTGAATCAGAATTTTCTTTCAGAATAAAAAGTCTCCAATATTGATGTTCTTAAAACATGAACTATTTTTCTTCTGGATTACTTGTTTTTAAAATCACAAGACATTTGCATTCTAATTCAAAACTGATATTTTTCTTCTGAATTGTTTTACAGAAACCCGAATACTCTGAAATGATTTATGTTTGTCTGGATTCTGTTTACAGAACAGGGCGGATTATCCGGTTTTATATCCGACTATGTTATTTAACTATGTACGTCGAACTATTTTCCAATTTTTTTATACTATGTGTTTCACAAATAAGTCATTCTGATTGATTTTCTTTAGTTTTCTCTTTACATGTTTTCTATGTACATGATCTGGTTACTCTTAAGAATTCCATGAAAATGTAGCAACTCCATTCTGTCAATTGAACGAGTTCCTGATAAAATTAGAGTCCTCATCTCTAGCGTATTTTGTTCGATTTGAACTCTTACTTCGCCACTGAATAACACAATCAAAGTTAACCTCTACTTCACTTTCAATTACGATTAAGTAATCCGATAGTTAACTACCTACTTAAAAACTGGTCATAAGTCACAAGATTTTAAAAGACCCAAGCTCAAAAAGTAAAAAAAAATTGTGTACTTTCAGTATAGAAAGGAGAGAAGTGTCCAAAACATTGGCCAGAAACAAATTTAGAGCAACCTTAAAGGTAGGTACGAGTAAGTACATAATATAGACAATGCGAACATTCTAAAGAAATCATGAAGTACTAAGGCCTAATTTTTGAGTGAAAAACGATCAGACATAATTTAAACTCTGAAATCACTTTTTATGTTAATAGTTAACTGTGCTCTTTAAATAGCCAAAGTTGGGCATTTAAACTATGATCAAGTCACCATATGATTTTGACGGAAAACAACAAGAAGAACAAACAAACACAAAGCTTCTTTAATTGTTAATGTGAACAATTATAATCACCATCCTAGTTGAAATAACAATAAAAACGTATAATTTAACTCGTAGTGCAGTTAGAACTTTATTTCTACTCAAATATTCTCCAATTTCATTAAATATTATGTATTTTTTCACTTTTGTTTTGCAAGTGGCGTCAGTTTGATGCCCGTTAGTTTTCGTAGCATTTGCCACTGTTGCCACATGGTGTAAGATTATTTGACAAAGCACTGAAAAACTGCTTTCGTATTTAAAGTCAGATCAAAAATAAATCAAAATCAACTGATTACCAATTTAAATAACCAGTCAAAAATTGGCCCTGAATGTAATGATCGTTCCACAAGAGTATGTTTTGGAATACGTTATTTTAGAATCAATTCCAAAAATTTTGCTGGGATATTAAAGTTGTCCTTCAAACCATAATCGTAGATTTAACTAGTTTCCTATTAACAACACCTCAATTATCATAGCACCCCCGTATAATTTGTGAAAATCAATGCACATTATTGTTGTATTGTTGTTGTTCTTATTTTGTTTACACCAACAAACTGAAAAATAACAACAAAGGCGAATGAATATAAGCGAGCACATTACATTGTTAAATGGCAATGTATAAGTATGAGTGCAATCACAACCACGAGCAGCAAATGTGCATTTTGGTTTGCAATAAAGAGAAAAAGAGCAACGAAACGCAACAACATTGGAAAATGACGTAGTCATTGTGTGCTTGGCATCGTTGGGTTACAGAAATCTGAGCGCCTGTTTCTACGGCGGAGCAATAGTCTGGTGGAAAAACAACAACATATCAACCGTGTCCACAAAAGACTTGAATAGTTTTTCAACGAAGACCAACTATAAACGTGATACTGTTGCTGATATTTGTGCTAGCTATGTAGCTACTCCATAAAAAAGCAAAACAAAAAAAAAGTGTTGCAAAATTTCGTCTTGGAAACCCGGATTTTAAAGTCTTCATAAGTAGTGGGCAAGCAGCAACTGGTAGTTGGAGTATGAACTACTTTTGCTTTGACTCGAAAAAGTAGTTATGTACACACATATGTATGTATGTATACGTAGTATGAATTTTCTTGTGTTACTCTCCACATTAATGATGTAGTAGATGTTTATTGCTTTTGTCGTGATGGTGATGGTGGTACAATACATATTTGGTTAATAGCTGTTGAGTTTAATGGTTAATAGTTTGATGATCGGTCGGTGGTATGTGGAACAGAGATGGCAATTGAATTGGTCAAAATCGTACAAAAAGATTAATTAAAGCCCTGAACACACTGCAATCGAAATCTCGTTTTAGAAGATATCGTTTCACCAAATATGTATCTATTTTTCAATACTATAATCAGCTGTTAATTTACTCGATTGAAATCCAAGGCGGGATGAAACATCGAAAAGCGGGATGGTTGGTAAGGTTAAGTATAACCCATTAAACAAATAGTCTGACACGACATTGTCGCCAAAGATGTCTCGAAGAAAATTTAAAATTGTTTGCCTATACCGTACAATTGAGGATACACCAACGACAATGTTATGCAGATTGTCGCGGTATAAGTCACATTGAAGACTATGGGAGCGACAATGTCGTGAACATGTAGTTTATCGCACTCTACGGAAGACATTCTGAGCGACATACATACATAAGTTGCAATTGTAATACTTATGAATGACATTTGACGTCGCTTGAAGAACACGCTTAACAAAGCCAACGACAGAAAAGAAAACCCAAAAGAGATTCGTTTAGAAAATAAGGATAACAAAAAAAACAATTGAAAAATTTATAAATTCTGCACCCTTCAATATACATACATAATTTATTTTTGGAACGAAGTTCCTTATCGCATGTTGCGGGATGGGGGCTAAATGAAAAATGTTTAAACAATTTTTTTTTAACTACTTTATTACAACCCATTAATATCAACCATAGATAAAGGAAATAAGTAGATATCCCACAGGCGTTGTCAAGTACTGCCACTAGGTGCTGTGTTGTCGTTTTGTAACTTTCATTGACGTTTCTCATAACATTCACTAACGTTAATTCAACAGTGTGGGACATTTTTTCAATACAAAAATAGAATCATTTTCCAGGTTGTGCTATTCCAACAACTAATTTAGTTTTTTTCATGTCGTTGTGATTCCCACTTTCTAATTCAATTGCATTTTGGTTATGAGCTTTTTTGGAGTATTCGTTTGTGTTGACTTTTACGGAATCGACCCACCAAACAAAAACAAAATGCCAGTTGATGTTGCCTACAACAACTACATCTATCACCTGTTCTTAATACATCTTGCAAGGTATGTTTTGTTTGGGTTCATAGATAAAGGAAATAAGTAGATATCGCACAGGCGCTGTCAAGTACTGTCACTAGGAGCTGTGTTGTCGTTTTGTAACTCTCATTGACGTTTCTTATAACATTCACTGACGTTTATTCAAAACTGTGGGTCATTTTTCCAACACAAAAATAGTATCAATTTCCAGGTTGTGATATTCGAACAACTAATTAAATTTTGTTGATATTGTTGTGTTCCCCACATTCAAATTCAAATGTATTTTGGGTATGTGCTTATTTGGAGTATTATTATTGTTGGTATTCGTCTGTGTTGACTTTTACAGAATCGACACACCAAACAAAAACAAAATGCATGTTGACGTTGCCTACAACACCTACTGCTATCACCTGTTCTTAATCATCCTGCCAGATATGTTTTGTTTGGGATCAAACGTTATAATTATTGCTTTCAGCTCCATCTAGAAAATATCCCATTGAACAAGAAATTTTCCAAGGAGAGTGCGATATCTAGTTATTTCCATTATCTATGATATCAACCATAGATAAATGAATTAACTAGATATCGCACATGCCTTGGGAAATTACTTGTTCAATGGGATATTTTCTAGATTTGATACAACGTTTGAACCCAAACAAAACATACCTTGCAAGATGTATTTAGAATAGGTGCTAACAATAGGTATAGCAGGCAACATCAACAGGGATTTTGTTTTTGTTTTGTGGTCCGTTGCTCTCAAATCCAACACAAACGAACACCAACAATAACAGTAAACAAAAAGATGCAATCAAAATATCAACATTTTAACTTGAAAGTGGGGAACACAACTACATGAAAAAAACTAAATTAGTTGTTTGAATAGCACAACCTGGAAAATGATTCTATTTTTGTATTAAAAAAATGCACCTACTCTTTAAATTGTATCTGTTCTTTCGTAAAAAAAAGCTTTTCTTCAAAAAAAAAATACCTTCTCTTACAAAAAATACCTTTTCGTACAAAAATTCCTTTTCTCAAAGTACCATTTCTTAAAAATAAAGTACCACCTTTTCTTTTGTTTTCTTGAGATAAGTAGCCTTCCTGAAAATAAGTAAATTTTCTTAAAAAATAACCTTATCCTAAAAAGAGTACCACTTCTTTAAAAAGTTCCTGTTCTTAAAAAAGTATTTTTTGTGAAAATATTCATACTCTTAGGCTTTTTTTAGCTTAGTGACGGCGACAGTATCGAGTACTTAGCCATGAAAAAGCTTCTCAAAATACCGTTCGGAATCGGTGTAAAACTGTAGGATCCAATCAGTGAGTGTAAAACTAGAACGCGCACAGCTTACTGGTTTGTGAGAAGCTCTCCCTAATCCTTTCACGGGATGGAACGGGAAACCATTTTTTTTATTTTAATAAAATAAGTACCTCTCATCAAAGAAATGACCTTTTCGGGAAAATTTAATACATATTCTTACAAAATGGGCCTAAAAATATCCTTTCTTTGTTTTTAAAATACATTCAATAAATAAAAAATTTCTTAAAAAAAGTTTATCATTTTACAAGATCCATTTAAATCACAGAAATTTTGCAACAGGCGCCTTAGGTGTGTTGGAACTAACTAGTACATAATATATAGCGAAAGGAACGTCGTTCCAACCGGGTGTCCCCTGACACCTCATATAATTTTTTGTTTTAATCCTTCTACACTGAAAGAAAAACACTTCGTCGCATGGATGAAACATTTTCGCTAATGTTTTTATGTTACTATAGTGAAAAGTGTCGTATATCCGACAATTAGGTAAGCGCTGCAACGACAAATTTCATACTTGATTTCTTTGAAAATTTTTCGTTTCCTTGCTGCAACAACTTACTTGTCGTTCCTGCAACAATTTTATTTAATTTGAATTGTTCCGACAAATTCTGATGTTAGAAAATTCTGAACAATTTCGATAAATAAATAAATAAATGGTTTCCCATTACATGCCATGAAGGGACTGGGGAGAACTTCTCACAATCACTGAGCTGTGCGCTTTCCAGTTTTCACTCACTGATTGGGACCTACAGTTTTACACCGATTCCGAACGGTAATTTGAGAAGCTTTTTCATGGCTAGATACTCGATAGTGTCGCCGTCACTATGCGAAGTGACCGCCGCCGAAAGAAAATTTGAAGGTGGTCAGAGCCGGGTTCGAACCCAGGATCTCATGTACAAGAGCCGCGCACACTTACCATTGCACCACCGACGGCCACAATTTCGATGCTCCCACGAAAATTCGAAGGAATTATAAAAAATTTTCTAAAGTGGGAACTCGTGGTATTTTTTTTAAATTCATTTTCAACCCCTTCATGATATTTACACATATTCCGAACTTTCGGACGATATTCGATACGAATTCTGATCGCTGTGTGTGGACAATAGAACATGCTTTTTATTTCCGTCTCAGTTTATCAGTTATCGAAGAGCATTTCTTTATTAAGTGAGTGTGAGAATATAATTATTTAAGATCATTCACATACTATTTAAATAAAACTGTTAAAAAGTATTTGCTTCGAATTCTTTTAGAAATTATTCCGATTTATTTCAGAAATTGTTCCGTATTCTTTCAGAAATTGTTCAGAATTATGCCAACATTTTTCGGAATTCTTTTAGAAATTCTTCAGAACTGTGATTTTTAAAATTTCCTTTCAGAAATCCCTACGAATTTACCTCAGAATTCGGTAAGATATTGTTAAGAAAAATTGGAAAAACAATCAGTACTCAATACTCCGAAAATTCGTTCAGAGTTCGTGTCCACCACTTCGTGTCCACCACTGCTGAAGATGATGCTTCACAAAATGGTAGAAAATCCAGGTCTGTGTCTTCTTTAAGACGAGTACTAAGGCCGTTCACATGAAAAATATTGAGCAACATATCAGTGATTACGACTATATTTTTCTGTTTTTAAGTTTCTTTTACAATAAAAATATATTTTTGTTCAGAAATTGAGCGACAGTAGACAGCATTGATCATATCTTCATTCAATTTGATTGGTCGTTGCATTTCTCTTAGTAACATTAAAATGTGCGGAACTGCACGTGCGGAAATATTTCCCCGATATTCCGCAGGCATTTTGTTGTGTGGAATTTTGTAAAATTTCCCGTGAAATGTTGAACTTAGTACGGGCCTTTAGCTGTACTTCAGTTTTAGTCTTTAGCCTTTTTTTTAGCGAGTCTTACCTCGCCGACTTTTTCAAAGTACTGAGAGTCTTTATAAAAATTCGAAAAATTCGTAAATTTGGAAACACAGAGTACAGTAAAAGTTTTCAAATTAAATTCACGGCCGCAAAACTCACAAATCACAATTACAGAACGAGTGTTTCGAAAATTTTGTTTATAATACAACTATGCCACGTATCGTATCCAACGAATCCCTCAAAACAAAAATTTAAATCGTTTCTATTATTTTCCCCAACACTGTATATTTTGTCGTTCTATCCGTAACAGGCAAATGTTTATTCCTACGCTTTGTCACATAACAGAACACTCATCAGTGTGAGAGTTGCACGTCTGTTTAATGCCCTGCCCTGTCAGTCGAATAAAAATATTTAAATATTACCGCATATCAACGCAGCCACCGTCTTCATAAATAGATTTACTGTAATTATTCATCTTTCAATGCTGTTTTTTCGATTTATTTATTTTATTTTATTTTTTCTTGCACTTTATTCGAGGGACGTTTATTTGATCTCAATTTTAAATACTTGTCATCTATAAAATCAGTATTAACAATTTGTACACATAGTACAGGGTGGGCCAATTTCGACTGACCTATTTGAAGTGATTATTAGTTTTATATATTTTATTTTACAGGTAATAAACAATTTTATAAAATTTTATAATGTTATCTATCATACTCATGCAAGAACGTGTCAAATTTGTTATTTTATTATTTTTTCAACAATCTCATTATGAGCGAATAAACAGAACTGCGAAATTTGGGGTACCGAAAATACTAGAGCAGTGCATAAGCGACAATTAGACTCTTTCAGATGAATGGTTTGGTTTGGAATTATGACTAATAGAGTTATCGACGCATATTTTTTCGAAAATTAAGATGGGGATCCAGAAACCGCCTCAGGGGCGGTATATCGGACCGTGTTGGAAAATTTGTTACGTTCGATAGTTCTCAATAATTCTGATATATGGTTTCAGAATATGGTTTCCCATTACATCCCATGAAGGGTCTGGGGAGAGCTTCTCAAATCAGTGGAGCTGTTCGCTTTCTAGTATTAAACGCACCGATTGGTGAGAATCGAATTTAACGCCGATTCCGAACGGTATTTTGAGAACCTTTTCATGGCTAAAGAAAGAAATGTAAGGTGGTTAGAGCAGGGATCGAATCAACGATCTCATGTACAACAGCAGGGCCATTTACAACACTAGCCATTACACCACCGACGTACACGTCTTTTTACACTTAAATATTTCCTATCTACTGTCTAACTCTAATATGAACATATCTGTTTTAGAAAAAGGCAACCAAACGTCCTCTAGTCGGCAAGATGATGTATACTATAGGATCCTATCTATTTAGAGATCTGGGAAGATTATCTCATATATGCTTAGACTAGATCTTACACTTCTTGGAGCATACTAAATAGTTTTTCGGTCTGGCTAGCGCTCTTTAGTTCGCGGTACCACAATGGACTATTAAGTCTAAGTGAGTCGTTCAACGACTGCCATCAACACCTAACCTAACCCCAATAGTCATAATTGTTATTAGCAAAACGACAGCTGTTTTTCAAAAGTTAGCATGTATTGGTTCAGTTCGTGGTCATTCGTTGCACTCAGTTCAGCTGAAGTGTTATGAATTAAAAACCATTTGTCAGTTGATAGCCGGAGGCTAACTTTACGTTATGAATACGGGGGTTAACTTTTAAGTTAATATAACTCATCAATTGCATTTCTATGAATATGTAGTCCATCATCGGTCAATGATTGATGATATAAAATGAATATAAAAAACTGAGTAAATTGTCAATTACCTTTTTCTTTTGAAATTATACCCGCTATTCCACCACGGTGAGGGCAGAAAGTTAAACCAAACTATACAAAACGATTTTAGTGCGGAAGTCTCACCTGATATTTGTTAAGCCAAAAATTTTTAACCAAAGGAAACGAAACCATTTAGTATTGTTCCTCCTTTTTGGCCAACGAATACCAAGACAATTTTATGAGAAAAAGTGTACATTTTGTTGTCAGAAAAGAAATCGTTATATCTATTAGGGGCGTTTTTTTCGTAACTTATATTCGTTAACTCATACAAAATGAAAACTTGCACGTTAACATGTATAATTTTACAAGTTGAGAGTAACTCCGATAAAAGTGCTACCAAGTTTGACTTTGTTGTATGAAAAATATAAAATGTATGTGATTCCATTTCTTATATTTCCACGACGTTTTAAAAATTATGATGTAAATATAAGTTACTTTTTTTTAACAAAATATTTAAAAAGTATAAAATATTATTGAATTTTTCTTCTTCCACAAGCAGAATTCCAAGACAATACTGGAGACAAACAACAACTAAAGCAGCCCCAAAAGGAAGTGAAGTGAACGCCGTCAGTTCTGTCTGCTTGATGATCTCTGTGTTTTATATTTTGATAGACTTTATGCACTTTTTGGTACCTTTGTGCAGTTTTTTGTACACTGTATGTACTACTTGCATACATTTTATGTATTTTTTGTACGTTGTGGTAAATTGTGTGCACTGTGTGCACACCGATCCTCGTTCATCACTTGGAACCATTTACCCTTACTTCTCTGCTAATTTGAGTCGAAAAAGGGCGTACGAAAATGCATATAAACAAATGCAAGGGCCTTGCTCGGAGATCCCTGGATTTTTTGTTTCTTCTTCGCACGTGCACTCGAGTCGTATATTTTTAGGACTCGTGGCGATCGAGCGGATGATACCCCAATGTGGCACTGAAGTCCTGAACCATTGCAATCAAAATCTCGTGTTTGGAGATTTCGTTTACCCAAACATCTGTTTTTCAGTACAATAATTCACTGCTGATGTTAACTTATATAGGTTACGAAAAAAACGCCCCTATTGTAAAAACAAGTACGATTTCCCATAACGTATCTCCGAAAAGGAACATATAAGCACTTTTGTCTAAAATGATATTTTATTGCCATAAATATACATTCCTATTACAAACAAATTTTGACATTTCAGAGAAGAACAAACATATTTTGAAATAACTAGATTCCACTCTAAGACAAAAATCTCATTTTTCTAAGAGTCGAAATATATGAATCCTTATAGGTTGTCTTCCACCGAAGAACAAGCTCATTTTACGCCTTTCTTGAATTTGGAATGGCCCCACAAAATATGTGTACCACATTCAAAACTAATCATCCCTAATTTGTTGGTTTCTTCCAGCTACAAGTTTTAGATGCAAAAAGATGCACCATCACAAAAAGACGAGCGTTAGGAACTAATGTAACAGAGATGAGGTGGTACATATGTAGGTAGCTTTTATAGTCTGAGCTCTAGTGTATTGTTTCCACAACCGGCAATAAGGATAAGAAATGAATGAATGCATCTAAATGAAGCCAGATCTACTCCAGTCACTCACTGCCTGCCTGCCTACTGCTTGCTGAATGCCACGCTCTTGTGTTTACTTTCATAACAACAATTATATGAACCAACAACCACAATGTATGAATGCAATTGAAATAAACGGGTTTATCTGTATATAAAACAAATTTATACATATCAAATGCAAAAACAACGTCTCTAACCATATCATCAACTGCATTACAGTGTAATGAAACAAGCGGCGGCATAGTGAGAGATATTGCGAAGTCACATTCATTTTGTTACACCCACATTTTTTGTCTTCCTCCAATATTTAAGGTCAATTGTAAATTCCAGTTTTATTAATACCAGTCTGGGCAAGCAAGTATGTACAGCTGTGTTCAAAATAATAGTAGTAATAGTTAATATTGTAGCAACGATTTTTGGTCAGTTTATCAAAACGCAAAACTTGCAACGGTATGTAAGAAGTGTAACACAAAAAAGAAGATCACTTTAACTGCCATATTTCTGTTGTACTTGACTCAGTTCTATATTTTCGCTTGAAGTGGCTTGATCAAAATACTAGGAGTGGTAGTCATTTAATTGTAATAAATCCGTCTATTCAGCAAAATATTTGAATATAATTAAAAGCAAGTGATTCGATAATGATTTATTCAGTTTTTACATACAACTTGGTGTTTTTTTATTAAGTGGGGCGTGGCAAACACTGTTCTGCAGAAAAGAGAAAACAAATGATCCGCAATGCAATATTATTTAAGGAAGAGGCGGAAACACAAGCGCAAATCATCGAGCGTTGATGACGGGATGATAGTAAGGTTCAGCAAGAGACTACCTTTCACATCATAAAAAGAAATTAAAAACGAGCTTGAACTTTGTGTAAGCTCGGTTACTATTCGTAGAAGTCTTGTTGTGAACTGGACTATAGAAAAAACCAACCCGTAAAAAGCATAGTTTCTGACTATAAATTCTTTATATATGACCACGCCCCTTTGTCTAATCCCTTCATATTTTGATAGTTCATTTTTGTCGTAGCCATTAGTTTGCCTGCGAGGTTTCAGCTCGATTCGATCACGGGAATAGAGTTAAAAATCAATCCAAAGTTTGTTCGAAATTAAAATAAAATATTTAAAAAATAAGGAATATATTGTGGACGGACGAAAGTAAAATTGTTTTGTTTGGTGGAACTGGATACAGACAGTTTGCCCGACGTCCACATAACACAGAATATCAGCCACAGTTCCCTAGGAAAGCCGTTAAACATGGTGGAGGAAAAGCTATGACTTGGCAAAGTTTTTCATATAGCGGAATTGGTCCAATCCTCCAGATTAAAGTAATAATTGGCCAAGGAATGTATGTATATAGAAATGCTAAACGAGGTCATGTTGCAATATGCCACTAAATGGGTATACCAACCAGATAATGACCCGAAACAAACAAGTACATTGGTGAAAGAGTGGTTTCGGTTCAATGGGGTTGATGTCATGCCGTGGCAGGGGGCAGTCCCCTGACCTTAACGCCATTGAAAACTTATGTGCAGATTTAAAACAAAAGGTTTCAGAGAAGTACCCGTCGATTGTTGAATCTTTGTGGGATACTGTGCGAGATGCATGGCTGCAAATCCCATTAAAGCACTGCCATAATCTCATTGACTCGATGCTCCGCAGATGTGATGCCGTCATAAAAACTAAAGGTTATTCTACAAAATATTGAAATAATTTACACAATCAGTATCAAAGCTGTATTTTCTGTGATATTTTAGTAATGGATTTATTGAAATGTGAAATTACTCCTATTTTTTCTGTTTAAATACATTTGTTTTAATTAAATATTTTTTGTTTCAATTAAACTGTAAGTTAGTGAAAAAGTAAAGAAGTTTGTATTTAGTTTTGAGAACAAAAACTAAGTAAAATTATTTATTTTATTGAAAAATGGTCTTTTTATTTAGGACACTCCTATTTTTTTGATCACAACTGTATGCGAGTGACTACAATTTATTGGAAAGGTTTATGGGTGAGTGAATGACTTTGATATAATATTTTGTTCTTATTTCATTGGGCTCAGGAGATCAGAAACGTTGTGCTTCACTGGAATTTGCAAAGTACATATTGATATAGAGAACAAATTATTGTGCGGTTAGGACATTAACAATTTTCCATAATATTTGAATACAAAACCATTTATGCCTAAATGTCGTCATTTAGGGCATATTGTTCGCAACGCCTGTTGTATATTTCCACTGTCTAACTAATTTAAATTTTAAACTAAAATTCTTTTTTTCTTTGTCTTTAGTAAAATCTTTCTATCTGTAGTATAATATCTTCTAGATTTAAATTAGTACCTGAAAGTTAGGAATTAGTTTATTTGTTTCGTAACTCACATTTTTATATTGAATACTAAGATTGTATATTAATGACAGAGAATGAAATTGATTCATAAATAATAAAAAATTCGACTAAAATGTTCATTTGATGAGGGTGAATGGAATAGTGTAAACTTGAGCAGACCGATTTTCAGAAAAATGTTTATAATCTAATTGCTTCAGCTCGTCAATTAGCCAACTACGATTGAAGATTTGGAAGGCAAAATACAAAATTTCAATAAATTTTTCTAAATTAGGATAGTTAAAATTTAAAAAGATGGCTAAATGAATCATCCGTTGTGAAGATACATAACGGGTCCGCCATCTAACGTTTTGCTTTTCAACTAGTGCTTATTTCGTGAATGGTAACACTTAGCTCATGTCTGATTTGACAGACAATTAGTTTTATCCTTCCGCTGAACGAATATGGTTGTGTATACGCTTGAACAACGCTGGGAAATATGGGAAAAATGGGCCTGCGATCGACTTACAGAAGATGCAGATTTTGCCAAAAAAATCATCTTTTCAGATGAAGCTCATTTTGATCCTGGCGGGTATGTAAACAAGCAAAATTGTCGCATTTGGGGCACAGAAAACCCGCACGCATACATTGAAAAGCCGATGCACCCAAAACGAGTCACTGTTTGGTGCGGATTTTGGTCCAGAGGCATAATTGGGCCATTTTTCTTCGAAAATGAGCAAGGAGTGGCCGTTACAGTCAATGGCGATCGTTATCGGGCCATGTTGAACGAATTTTTGTTCACAAAAATTGAAGAGGAGGATATTGGCAACATTTGGTTTCAACAGGACGGCGCTACGTGCGTGCCACACAGCCGAAGTTACACTCGATGTTTTGCGCCCTGTTTTTGAAGATCGCATTATCAGCCGCAGAGCTGATGTCGTTTGGCCACCTCGGAGCTGCGATTTGACACCGTTGGACTATTATTAGTGGGGTGCCCTCAAAGATAAATGTTACGCCGACAAGCCAGAGACAATTGACGCTTTAAAGGACAATATTCGTGAAGCCATTGGTGAAATACAGCTGCACACAATCGATAATGTGCTTAAAAATTGGACCGATCGTGTAGGCTACTGCATGGACAGTCGAGGCAGCTATTTGAATGAAATTATTTTCCATTATTAACCGGAAGGATTGTACTTTCAAATAAAAAAAGAAATTTGAGAAAATATTCAGTATTTTTTTTTATAGCAGAAAATAGCCGAATTGTAAAAAAACCATCCTTTTGCACAATGTATTACAACTACTCGTAGATATGAATTTTTGTTTGATATTGGCAAGACATTCAACAAATTGCTTTTTTTTTATATTTACTTTATAGAGTTCTTCCATTTTCCTTATTTGAATTTTTCCGCCAAGTATAAAAACTAAAATAAATGACTAAGGAAAAAATAATAATACTGTACTTGAAAAGCTGTTGTTAGCCCCAAAACTTGTTTTACATCAATATGCAAAATGTAAAAAAGGAATCCACCGCCAAATACCGGCATCTAACTAACTACCCACATGAATCTATGATGCCGGCAACATGATGGCTTTGCGTTGCTTTAGGCCAAGAGTTTACATTCAAGCTTTTCATATTTTTGTAATCAAGAAAAAACCAGTGGATGTATACGAGAAATCATGTTCCGTTGGAATTTTTGTTCGCTATAAAAACTTGAACCCGTTCAATTTATTTTATTTTACCACTGGAATAAAGAATTCCAATAGAACGTCGTCTTTACTGCATCGGTGTAGTTGGTATTAATAATATAGAGTATTTTTAAAAGAAACATCTTGTAAGGTATATAAAATTTAATCTCTTCAATTATAAAGGGGTTTTCAATAAGAGCGCTACAAAAGTTTTTTTAAATAAAACAAAACCGGTTTTAGATACCAATGAAATTCTTTATTCCTGTGAAAGTACGTTCGATGCCATTATGTACGGAACTTGATTTATTTTGCATGGCCACCACGGGCACGCTTGCAGAAGTCCAGACGCTGAACCCAATTTTCGACGGTTTCCAAGCATAAATCGGCCGATACTGCGCAATTTCACGTTCGATATTCGTACGAAGTTCATCAATCGTCGCTGGCTTGTCGGTAGTAAATTTTAATAATTTCGACTCGTTGTTGGCTCGTATATCTTTCCATGATGAAATGGCAAACCTTACTGAAGAGAAATGTCAAAAGAGCGGGAAAAAATATGGCGTCGTTTGCTGTCCCTATCAATTTACTTTTGTAGCGCCTCTGTTGAAAAACCCTTTATATGAATGTATATAATTTTTTTTCGCACTGAACTTGAACTTGATTGTGAGTGATTTTATGACCACCAACAACTGCATTTCGATCTTAAGATTACGGAGACAAGATACGTTTCTGCAATGGAATTTTTAAGAGGTATGTATTTTTATTTTCCAAAAGAGAAAGTAGTAAGTGATTTTCATTACTCTCCCCGAGCACTTAGACAAATTATTATCTATCAACAAATAATACTATGATTTTTTGGTATTTTATCAGAAATTGTTGCTGATTAGTTTTCAATAATTTTTTGATGATGTTTCAACAAAATATAAATAACAATAAAAAAAAGGTTTAACGTCAACATTTTTTTTTATTGTGGTTTTAATGCTGATAACCTCTAATAGATTGTTGTTTATTTTAAAATGCGGCGAATACATGGAAACGACTTGAAAATAGTAGTGGTGGTCGTTCTGGGGCTACAGATAGAGATGCCATGTTCTTACATGCATATACAAATATGGGATATTGACAAGGACCAATTTTTGAGTGCAAAATCACCTCTGATATGAACATAATTTAATAACTTAATTTTATTTTTTTTAGGTTAATTATTGATTGCTGTTTAAACCATAGAGTAAGATATAAAGAGTGTGCAAGTGTGAGTCAGTTCCACCAAATTTTCGTCGAAAATAACTGTGCTGACGACAGTTCTGATCCAGTTATTTTATGCCAGTTTTTTTCTGCCAGAATTTGGAGTATTTTCGTCGAAAATAACTGTGCTGACGACAGTTCTGATCCAGATATTTTATGCCAGTTTTTTTCGGCCAGAATTTTGAGTTAATACAAATAAAAACAGAACTCATTAGTTGTGTTCTTCAAATCAAAACTATTTTATTGTATATAAAGCTATTTTAAAAGTCACAAGAGCCAATAAAAACAAATTTAAAATCAGTTTCGTCAATTTGCCTATCGCTCACCCTCTTTCACATTCTATCCTGTATCAAATTTGCAGCTAGGACGTCGAACAGCTGTGTCTTCGAAACCCCCTGGTTTAAACAGTCAAATTTAGACATTTAAACTATGATCAAGTGACTACATGATTTTGAAAAAAAAAATTAAAAGAACAAAAAGATCAAAGCTTCTTTAGTTGTTAGTGTGAAAAATAAGAATCATTATCTTGGTGAAAATAACCATGAAAAAATGACATTTGACCAGCAGGGCAGGGCAGTTAGAACCAAGGGGATTCGTTGAAACAGCTGTTCGATTTGGTACTACGAGTACTAGTAGAGAATAGGGTGTAATGAAACAATAAGCGATAAGTAACTGGAAGTAAACTATTTTTAAATACATTCAAATTAAAATTTTGAACGTTTGATTTTGACATAAATTTTGTTTGATGCTTATTTTGTCATATAAAAGTCGAACTGCATACGAACTTCAACTATTCCAGTGACATTCAAAGGTTTTCGTTCGAAGAAAAACAGCTGTTGCACACTCTTGGTATATTACTCTAGGTTTTGAACTTCACTTCTGGCCAAACATTTGAAAATTTCATTGACTATTTTATATTTTAACATTTTATTATTGTTGTGAAATGGCGCGTGCTTGATGGGACAGGCCTATCTTACGGCTTACACTCGAAAAAACGAAATTTTTAGAGGGGGTAGAACACGTTATTTTAAGCAAAGAGAAATAAAATAGCAAAATCGGGGTAATTGCATAGTTTTGGAGTTGTGTATGGTCCCTGAAATTTCGGATATGTGAGAGGGTTACGGCGTTAAGGTATTGTGAAAAGCTAGTGATATCATCACTTTTTTTCTATGAAACAAGTCAAAATAAACTTAACAAATTATTTAGCATTTTTCGATAACTCGCTTAGTTATCGAGTTATTGAATGTTAAAATTTTGAAAAATAATCGTTTTTTTTGAGAAACACGGTACCTTATAGAGTGTCCAAAACCGAAACCGAAAAACCGGGGAAACCGGTTAACCGGTTTTTTGCTATTAACCGTGTGCCAGTTTTTTAAAAAACGTAATTTCGGTTTTTTGACGTCGGTTAACCGGTTAATCGGATTTTACTTTAATTGTGTTAATATCCGTAAACAAAATTAATAATAAATGATATGATTTTCGAATTTTAGTGAAATTTTGGAATTGAGAAACATGATTTCTGTTTTGAAATATAGTATATAAATATACAACAATTTTTTACAAAATGATTTTATGATTTGAAGTAGAATTAATTAAAAATTAAATAAGAATTAATTAAGCTTTTCAATGATTTTTTTATCAAATTTCAAAATGTAAATTATTTGATAACTAAATGTTTTAAACTTAATAAGATTTTCATACATACATGAAAATCCTTTTCAAATTTGAATATGATTTACGATGATTTAAAATCAGTTTAATGCGAATTTGAATAAAACTTTTTAATTTTATATTAAACACAAATTTCAAATTGGAATATGATATATATTTTTTAAAATGTCATTTTATTCGACCTTTCGTATTATATTTAAAATTAAAATGTTCGAGTGTTACGTGTATTTTAAATTATTTTATTCTTCAATATTTCGCTACCCATTGGGTAGCATCGTCAGGAAAATAAGCACAATTATTAATTAAAAATTTATTTTTAATTTATAATTTCATTATTATTTTTTTCATTTAATTTTTTATTAATAATTGTGTTTATCTTACCGACTCACTGATTGGGACCTACAGTTTTACACCGATTCCGAACGGTAATTTGAGAAGCTTTTTCATGGCTAGATACTCGATAGTGTCGCCGTCACTATGCGAGGTGACCGCCGCCGAAAGAAAATTTGAAGGTGGTCAGAGCCGGGTTCGAACCCAGGATCTCATGTACAAGAGCCGCGCACACTAACCATTGCACCAGTGAGTGAAAACTGGAAAGCGCACAGCTCAGTGATTGTAAGAAGTTCTCCCCAGTCCCTTCATGGGATGTAATGGGAAACCATTTATTTATTTATTTATTTATCTTACCGACGATGCCTCCCAATGGTTAGAGAAATATTGAAGAATAAGCTAATTTAAAACAGACCTAACGCTCGAACCTTTTAAATTTAAATACATATGTATACTGGTATGTAATTTTTATTTAAAATTAAAACGCAATTAATTAATTAAAACGTAGTTGTGAAATTCAGAGTTTTCAACACGAATAACTATATGAAATGGTCGTTAAACAAATGTATTGTAAGTTCTAGATATGTAATTTAACTTAAACTAAAAAAAACCGTAGAAAAGCGGTACCACCGGTTTTTGCCAAAATTAAAAAGCGAAAACCGGTTTCTGGAAAAATTGATTTTTCGAACAAACCGAAAACCGGTTTCTAAAAAATTTCGGTTTTTTGGACACTCTAGTCCCATAACTCCGAAACTGTGCAAGTGCGCCGATTTTTGTATTTTACTCTTTTTTTTGCTTAAAATGAACATTCAAAAAATTGTGTTTTTGGAGTGCAAGTCGAAAAAATAGACCTGTTCTAGCATGCGCCATTTTCACAGCAATAATAAAATGTTAAGGAAATTTAATAACTCGCCTCTCTTTCAATGCTATTGGATCTAAAATGTATTAATCTTATCATATGTGAAGATGTCAATGCTGTTAGAACTAATAATGGTGATTTTGTTTCTAAAAAATAATATTGACCTTGTATGAGACGACATTTAAAAAATGTTGCCATCACCCCTTCAAAGTTGGGCCTTTTTTGGGATGAGAAAAGAACATAGAAATTTTGTATTTTCGCACAACTGTATTTTTCCATTTGCCTTTTTAGCGTGTTTTATTTACCTCGCTTATCTAAAATTTTCGACCAGTGTATATGGAGGGAGACCTAAGCGATATTAAGCAATTTTAAGCGAATCTACAGACGAAACTGGTCGACGAAGTAGCAAAACAATTGGTATTTTTTTGTTTTCCCGCTAAACTAATGTGTCGACGGCTTCTTTTGTGAAGTTAAACGATTTTAACTAAAACCGCTTAAAACCGCTTACCCACACAAAAGATAGAAGAATTAACTTAGCAAGGACAAAAACCACACACCAAATGACAGAAAGTCAACCATTTTATCGTACAAAATTCTCCCCCGTGACTCGCTGAGAGGGCAGTAAAGACAAAATTGTTGCCCTTTTTGAGTGCAACATTCTCAGAAAAGATCAAAAATCCTTGAAGTAGGATTTTTCTTCCAAAAACGAACAAAAAAGAAACTTTTAGGGCAAAGGGCAGAAAAAATGTTTAATTTTTTGTCACAAACAAAATCGCCATACAACAAGTAAGGTAGTAATTGTAAAGAAGTTTTTCACCTCGCATTCGAACACAACAGTAACTTCATGGGATGTAAAGGAAAACTATTTATTTTTATAACGTACAGGACTTACTTTCCAATATTCTTCACTTTTTGTATTGTGGGAGTTAGATCAATTTGCCTCCGAGTAGGTCAATCAATTGACACTAAAATTACATCATTGTTTACTATATATACAATCCCATTATGGACCAGTATTTAAAGCTTCTTCATTAAATGTAAACTAAACTGAATGATATTTTGTATATAAATATTTTCCATAGTTTTTAATTAATCATAAAAATCACTTCTTTCTGTTCCTCGGAAACACTGTAAAGAAGATCAACAACAATAAAACAGCAAAATTGCTTTTAATCTTGTGATGTTACGATTCTACATTGTTGTTGCTGCTGCTGTTGTTACTTGAATTGAAACACTTAGTTGCAACAGAGTTGTTGTGCCTATTGTTGCTATTATTATTTGTTTAACTATTCCAACCAAGATAAGAACAAATAGAAATATAAAAAACTAATTTTAAATAGCAACAACAACAAACTGCAAAATATTGATAGTGCGACTAACTAGAAGGAGAACTACTATACTGCTGTCAGTGGCTGTTATTGAATCGGCGAGTGTCATGGAATCCGAATATTGATAGTGTCTGTCGTCGTCAAGTTTGCGAGTGCACCAACCACGTTTCTATTAAATGCTTATTTTGTTTTTCTCAATACCGAGTAAATTTAAAAAAGATTTGTGCATAAAAACTTCAGGTTTTGTTTTTTATGATTATTTTTTGTTTTATTTTTCCTATAGTCAAGGTGCAAAGTGTCAGGTGTTAATAGCAGATTGCATTTTGTTGTTACTGTAGTTTTTTTCAAACTCTTATAATCTATTCAGCGGCGAAAGCTTTTGGAATCTATAATTTGTTTACATGGCGCTGCCGCTTTATAAGTGTCTTCCAGTAAAAGCATTGATCACGATTGAGATGGAATCGGTTGGAAGATATAAATCCACAAAAAAGATTAAGTGTATTGATTGATTTTTTGTTTATTAGTAATTATCGAGTAGCCGCTTGAGTGGGGAATTCTATTGATTTTGGTCGTTTGTTTTCCTTTTCCAAATAAAAGAATACACGCGCCAAACAGCAAAACATATGCGAGAGGTCTCAAAAATAATAAAACATACATAATCCGGTATGTGATGGAAATCGAACGATTTAAATCGAAGACGATTTGACATAACAATTATGTTTTTTATGTAAATAATGGATATAAATTTTATTTGTTCCCCTTTTTCATGCATTAAGGGCGAGTTACACTCGTCATTTAAAAGCTCCCAGAAAATTTTAATATTAAATGACATTTAAATGACAAACATGGGGCATTTAAAGTAGATTTAAATGGAGAATTTTCTACTGTGAAACTGGCCATAAATAATGGAAATATAAAATATTAGAATTTATTCCAATAAAATTCGTCAAATCGTATTCGATTTTCATCACATGCCCGAATACATTGATTTTCAATGTTGTTGTCAACATTGCCATAAGGAGTTCTGAATTTACAATAATTTTTTTTTTGTCTGGGGAGGAGTTCTTTCTTTATTAACAACTTTTCAGGAGACTAATTGCCATTTTAACAGTTGAAAATTCTCCATTTAAATGTACTTTAACCCTGCTGTTAGATTAGAAAAAACTTACGAATCTTAGATTGAGGGACCATTTGGTCCATACTGCAATTTTCATCCAAAATAATAATTTTATCTTATTCTTTGTAACTATTTTGGTTCAAAAATTTCTAAAGCAAGTATTTGACATATCAAAAACATCCGCTAACATATCAAAAACATCTTCTAAATATTTGACATGAATTTACATTCGCTTGGTAATGAAAAAATTTACGAATCTTAGGTTGAGGGACCATTTGGTCCATACTGGAATTTTCATCCAAAATAATAATTTTATCTTATCCTTTGTAACTATTTTGGTTCAATAATTTCTAAAGCAAGTATTTGACATATCAAAAACATCTTCTAAATATTTGACATGAATTTACATTCGCTTGGTAATGAAAAAATGTACTATTGACCAAATGGTCCTCTAACCTAAGATTCGTCATTTTGTATTTTTCTCAGTCCTGAATAAAGTTAGAAAATTTAATTTTCGCACATAACATTGTTTTATTAAAAGACCCCATTAGCAGAAAAATTTAGTCAGTATATATCACCGTTCCAAAGTTACAAGGGAAAACAGAAAAAATTTGGACCAAATGGTCCTAATCTAACAGCAGGGTTAAATGCCCCATGTTTCTAATTGTAATGTCATTTAATATGAAAATTCTCTGGGAGCTTCTAAATTGAGCTTTTAAATGACGAGTGTGAAACTCACCCTAAGATAACGACATTTTTCTTACATCATTTGTTCGACTCCGTAGACCTTGGTAGTACTGCTAACTTCCTAAACCAATGCAGGGATCAAGGAACGACTTGTTGAGTATATGTATGACTTAAAAGGCTGCATAATAGTGCAATAAAACAAATTTTGTAAAAATTACACGTAGTGCATTCTGAAGGCCCAGCGACGATATTTTGTCGACTATTTTCAAATAATATTTTATGCGACTTTTCATTTTGAAGTTCAAAATCCTAATTTATAAAACTTTATTGAAATTTGTGTAAATCATATATAATATATCTTAATTAAGTTTTTCGGGTCCATAATTCGCACGGAATTATTGTTCAAATTTTTATTTAACTTCACTGCTATCTTCTCGAGAATGTAATCGAATGTTTATGTCTCGATGCTGATTCGGCTATGTTCTTGAAATTTGGCAGTATATTTTCTTAAATCATCATATTAATGATGAAATTCAGCAAATAAATTTATTTTTACATTAATTGGATGCTTTCCAAATTATTTGGTGTTAATAATCAAATTTAACACACTGGAGTACTCTACTTCAGATGGATCCATTACATTTCACAAGAATTTTATAATCAAAAATTAATAACAAGACTGAAGATAAGATAAATAAATAGAAAACATGAAGGATATACAGAATTTCAGCGACGTTTCCCGCATTCACTCTGACACCGTCAATTTTTCTTCCGACCTTGCGCTTGGCTTCGCTCCACTACCCTTTGAACGCGAACTCTGTCAGCACCCTAAGCCCAGTCGAAGGCCAGCAACACTTGAAGTTGTTATCGATATTCCAACCTGTACAATGTTCTTTTTTACTATTTGATTTAATTCCAAAGTCTAATGCGGCTTACACAATAACCACATTTATTGTTGTTTTACCGCCACTCGCAAAACGAAACAGAAATGCAATCGCCTTTGTTCTCAACTTTAATTTACTTGGAGAATATTTTAGTAGTTTTTGTTCAATTTTATGAGCCAGGAAAAACGTTATCGACTAAGCTCATATTCATGACGGACAAGACAGTGGTCCGCTTAAAATCGAATTTTCCACAGGCCAACAACAGACTTGTCATTCCTTAGCATGGACATCAGTTATCATTGATGTTTATTGTCGGTTTACCGCCCTTCTTGTTACCAAATAAGAATGTAATCGAAGTTGTTCGCATTACTATCATGTTCACAAAACTGTTGGTAATATTTTTTCAAGTTCATCAGTCAGATAAAAAGTTATTGACCAAGCTCATGCTTATGAATGACAAATGTAAACTTGCGATATGTCGATACCTAAGCAAGCTATCGAAATACTTTATTTAAGTAGTTTCGCTTATTTTGAATTTTCTCAACAAACTTTTACACTTTTATGGACTTTTTGTAAATTCAAACTTCTGACATCTCAATAACTAAGCGACTATTGTTGTAATAACTTAAGTAATGTAACATTTTTAGGATTAGTCGACATTGATAATAGCAGTTTGCAAAAAAAAAAATTAGAAAAAAGTGATTCTATCTACAATTTTCGATTTGATTTGAAGTTATAAGGACAATTTTAACAAATTTTTAATAATTTTTAATAAGTGTGAGAGGAAAGCGGTTTGAGAAAGAAAAATGGATTATTATAAAAACGTTAATATCTTAGGGCAAATCATATGGGGAAATTCAGAATATATTCCAGTGTTCTGCGAAAATGATTAGAAATGCCATATCCGCACATCTTCTGCGTTTATATTTTAGTTGAAAATTAAAGTATTTTCTTCGTTTTTAGTGTTCGTTATTTCGAATACCCAAAAAAAAATATTGGATGTACCCCTGGTGAATCGAATTAGAAATGGCGTTTGTCTCTTTTAATTGACATTAAAACAAGACTATACTTATACATTTAAAATTTAATGTTTTTTGTTCAGCTTACATACAATACAATACAATAAAATTAAATTCAAAAATGTTTCATTTATTTATCAATGACTCTCCTGTGTTTGGTAAAGGCGACGGAAATGTTGTATGCTGGCAAACGAATTGATGAAAGACTGTTGAAAAAACCGTCAAGCTCTTAAAATGACATTCATTATTTTACAACCTTTGGACGAAAGTGACCCCGACTGTTGTTTGATTTTAAAATGTTTCTTCGGATAAACATACATTTAATTTTTTTATGAACATATTCATTGAAAAATTAAAATTGAAGAAAAACTATGCTTGTTTAAAAATTTAAAAATGCTGCCGTGAAAAAAAATACTCAGAAAAATTTTGAAAATATATTTTTTTGTTTATGCTCGTCATGACCCAATATTGACAAAAAAAAAAGGTCCCCAAACACACTAGGAATCGAAACTTCAACGGCCGGTAGGGGACTATAAGTACCCTCGTAAAAAAAAATGTTTGACGTTCAATACGCATCGTTTGATAATGACTAGACTGCAATACAAACAAAGGGGAGAGTATGATATCCGTGGCCCCCTCAATCCGACAATATTTTTCGATAATAGGCCCCAACATAAGACGAAAAAATTAAATATAATTTTTCGACAAATCGCTTAGTTATGGAGACGTCGTGGGTTAACGTTTTAAAAAATTACTTTAATAACTTTATCAATTTACTCAACCAGAGTGGTACAACTCCTCAAAATAAGCCCAAATATTAAATAAGCGTTTTCGATAACTTCTTTACTTTTACTACAACAATTTTACTTTTACTACAATTTTACCAATCCAATGAACAAAAGGACAAAAAATTAAAAATAAATTTTCGCCTGCGGCGCTTTCTATTACAATGAGCCAATGAGCAAAAAGACAAAAAAAAATATCCTACTTGGGATAACTTCAATATTTTCTAAAAATTTGATAGCGTCTTCATTTGAGTTTAACAAATTGTGAGTAGAGGCAATAATTTGAAAAATTTGTCAAAAGTGGATGAATTCATGGATGCTCTGCACATACATATATCCATTTAAATGCGTTTAGTTTTTATTTGGAGTGTTGTTTTTTTAAATGAAATTTATTTTCATTTCTCCAAATTTTACACAAACTTATTTTATTTTCACATAAATCTGCAAATTGACGTATAAAATACAAAGATCCCTACGTTTAATTTAAAAATTTTTCAATTTCAGTATTTCTTGTCAAATCACAAAGTTTACCAATTAGATATTAAATATCTCGATAACTAATACAGTTATCGATAAATGTTATTTCAATTTTCTGAATAATTTTGAAAGTTCTACAGAAATAAAGTATCTTTTTGACAAAACGGTGAAACAAAGTTATCGATTTTTTATAACTTTAACCCTCAATATTTCGATAACTAAGCGACTTATCGAAAACTTTTATTTAATTTGTTCGGCTTTCTTTCGAATGTTATAGAAAATAATATTTATCGAAACGAGTGCCAAGAAAATCATACTCTTGGCAATATCTCGATAACTACTACAGCTATCGATAAATTTTATTTCAATTTTCCGAATAATTTTCAAAGTTCTACAGAAAAGTTATATTTTTCAGTAAAACGTTGAAAAAAAGTAATCGATTTTTTAAAACTTTAAACCTCAATATCTCGATAACAAAGCGAGTTATTTAATTTTTTCGGCTTATTATGGGGTGTTCTAAAAAAAAAGTTATCGAAATGAGGGGCCACGGATACCGTACTCTTGCCCAAACAAAACACCGGACGAATTAAAAAAACACTTTCAATTTTTGGATGAAATTAAAAAGAATGATTTTATTGTGCCGTTTTTATATAAACTCACCAAAAATTATGGCAAAAATGCATGAGGAGGGGGAACGCTCAGAAAATTAAAAACAAAATTTTAATTAAAGAAGAAATCGAGAAAGCGAGAAATCAAAAAATTAGCCCAAAAATTAGTCCAAAAAACCGGTACATCCAGGGAACGTGTAAAGCTATCGATATACTAATAACTTTTTTGTATAAAACAAGTCAAAATAAATTCAACAAATTATTATGCCTTTTTCGATAACTCGCTTAATTATCGAGTTATCGTATGTTAAAATTTTGAAATATTTTTTTCACTTTACTTCAAAAAAAATACCTTTTTTATGATTTTTTTTGTGGAAAATTAAAAACAATTTTTCAAAATTTTAACATCCGATAACTAAGCAAGTTATCGAAAATGGTAGATAATTTGTTGAGTTTATTTTGACTTGTAAAATGGGATGATATCAGTAGCTTTACACGGCACCTTAACACCATAACCCCTCCACATATCCACAACTCCGAAACTATGCATTTGCCTCGATTTTGATATTTTACTTTTTTTTGCATAAAAAAGCAACAATTTTTTTTAGTTATTGGAGAGCAAGCCGTATAATAGACATAATCCATTTGTTATACTTTTCTCAATTGACTGTAAAATTCATATGTATTTTGTTTTTCCACTTTTTGCTTACTTTTATTGTTGGTATAGTACATTTCTGTTGAGTTTGATAGTGAAATGAAAGCAAATTAAATTAAAATGCCTTGTGTTGGCTTGCTATATTTGTTGTTGTAGTAACACCACCTGTAGTAACAAATCATGTCATGCCATTTTTCCTACCTCTCTTGCATCTCTGCACCTCTTCTGCACAAACTAAAAATTAAAAATTTAACCAAAAATGCGGTCATGTAAATGGCGTCTTGTTTCACGGTGTAATTCTTGAAAGAGTTGAAAAAAAAATGTTGGCTTTAAAACAGCTTCTTTTTTGCTATCATGCAGTTTCGAAACTGAATCCGCTTGAAAAAATGTTTCAACTTGGATCAGCAGTACCGTTATACATTTATACAGCGTTGCCATACGCTGCAAAAATAAGTTGCCAAATCAAAAAAATTGCTAAATGATCAAACAAATTGCTAAATGATCAAAAAAAAATTGCTAAATGATCAAACAAATTGCTAAATGATCAAAAAAAAATTGCTAAATGATCAAACAAATTGCTAAATCATCAAAAAGGTGCAAAATGAAGAAAAAAAAAGTGCTAGTTATTCCAATACAAAAAAAAATTCCTCCCACCATTTCGCATAAATCCATTTTCTTTTTCACTAATGATAGAAAAAACAGTGCCAAATAAAAATAAAAGATTATTTTATTTTAAAAGTTAAATTTTTTTAAGAAAGCTTTTGTTGTGGTGCAAAAACACTTTGATCTGTTTTGTTTACGTTTATTGTTGTTATGCATTTATTTGTGTTGAATTGTAGTGGCATTGTAGTTAGTGCCAAATGTGAATGCTTTTTACGGGCGAGTCAAAAAAAATGGGAATTCTTTTGAAAATGTCCTTAAGAGCTACCAGCACATTTCTCAAAAAAAAAAGATGCCGAAAAAGCACATAAAGTGCCGTTATGGCAAACATTAATTTCACCAAAGTTTCACTTCAAGTTAACGGAATTTGAAATCTTCGCACTTTCACACAATCATGTGAAGTTATATCAACCATAGTTTTTTATACTAAATATTACATTTTGACAATTGAAAACTACACCAGCAGTGTTGATGACACTACATATTTTTGAAGTTGTTTCTGTGATATCTCCATAATTAGGCTATCTTTTTCGGTCGTAGACCTCCATTTTTTGGAATTTTCGTATTTTTTCGTTAATTTCCTTATTTATGTTTTTTAGCTAAATTGCACTTTAAAGGAGGGACTCAAGTATAAAACAAACCGAAATTAGACAAAAATATGGAAACATCGAATATTTAAATTTGTTGGCGATCCCGACCCACTGTCCGTCTAGGGACATAGAGCCAATGCTGATTTTTTTCTCGTGCGACATTTGTGGTCCCAGATAACCTCATTCTATCACGTTGTACGGGGTCTTGAGAGACGGAAAACGTCAAACACAGAGTGGGTACTCTAATTTAGGGGAATAATCAAACAAAAAACAATGCCAAAGTCATGAAGCCAGTGTTGGAGCATTCCCACAGGAGAAAATCAGCACAATTATACAATAAGGTTAGCTGGCCACACAGATGTCATACGATAAAAGTAAAGGCAGCTTTAAATTCGGAATATTTCTTGCGGACTCTTTTTTTTACAATATGCGTAGCACACTTTTCCCACTGTCAACAAATTGTCGTGCTTATTGTTTTTTCTCATTTTGGTAATATGGTAAATTGATCTTTGGCCAAATTATTTCGTTTTTTTGGACTTCTCCACGTTGCTCAAAATTCCCGCTTTTTCCAAAAAAAAATGTACCGCCATATCTTAAAGCTGCCTTTTCTTGCTTCGATGTAATCCCACCAAACTTGTGTGCCAGTGCAAAAGCCACATGGACGTAATCGAACGGAAACCCACAGTTGCGCATATGTATGCCGTAATAACTACAAACTACTATCATGTACTTACCAGTGTACCTTCCTCACATGAACTCGCCTCGAATGATTTTTTTTCGAAAGTTTCTAACAAATCGTGCAAATCCTTCTGCGTCACTTCGGTTGTTGTGGACATTGCGACGACGATGCATTTATTTATTTAAGCAACGTACAAATGAATTGTTCTCCCTCCTGATATTGCCCTGATCGATTCTGTTATTGACTTTGGTGTCTCCGTTTTTATTTATCCCGTTTTTTTCTTATTGTTGTTTCAATATAAATTTTTTGCTTAAATAACACAACCAACGCACACTGGCCCAAGTTCACAAATCACTCACTGTCTTGTTTATACAGTTCATGGATATAGTTGTTGTTTTCTTATTAGTTTTATGCGAATTCGTTTGTTTTGCGTTTTGTTTTTGTTCTATTTAAGCAGAAATACCGTCTTATTTTACCCAAAATCAGTTAGAACACAACAACAAGAGGACGAAGAAAGGAACACACACACAAACGCAAACATAAATCTCAAAATGAAATTTTATTGCGTATTTATTTTTTTAGACTCGGGGTTCCATCGGGTTTGTTGTTGTTACTGCTGATGCTGCCGTAGTTGTTGGTCGAAAACGCCTTTTTCCACACACGCGTCTGACTTTCCAAAAGTCGTCGGTGGTTTTAGAAGATTTTGATGCGATTTTTTTTGTGCAATTTGCGTGGAGAAAAACAAAATGCTATTGTCTGCCTTTATAGATGAATATTTTATCGTTTGTTACGAGCAAAACACAAATTGAATAAACAGCGCAAAATTGGACTTCACTTTGACAACGCGTCTCGTCGGAACATTTCAGTTAACACACAGGGAAAACAAGAAATAATATAAAAAAAATAAAAACGAATTGGTTAACAAAGCGAAATTTCTGATAGTATCAGTGTTGTATTCTTGCATACACTGTGAAAAGTAACCATTCGCAATTATTTTAGATTTTTAAACTTATAGGGCGTTTACATGCACTTGATTGATCTTCCAGACCGACTCGAAATCGACAAACTATTTATTATTTTTCCAATTTTGAAAGAAATTTTGTGTCATTTTGCCATAGAAAAGAATAACAAATTTCTTTAAAATTTGAAAAAATAGTAAAACCAGTAAAAAATAGTACGTACAGGAACAAAGCTACTATTATCATACGATTTCCCACACACTTGTTGTACCCAAGATCAAGTAAATTTATCAGCGTTAATTTACTCGAAATCTCCAAATGAGAGAATCCTGTTGCAATGTGACTACAGTTTTACAGTTGTCTAAATCTAAGTTATTTTTGAGTGCAATGTGAACAACGATAATAGCGTGTTTACATGCACTCTTTCATCATGATAATGTCGTGATTATCATTCTACGGCATAAAAGATGTTCACATGAATGTTTAGTCCATAGAGTAATATACTAAGAGTTTGCAACAGCTGTTTTTCTTGGACCGGAAACCAAGAAGTCACTGGAAAAGTTGGAGCACAGAGTTATACAAACTTGGCAACCCACACAGAATGAGAAAAATCCTTATTTTAATACATTTGTGTTTCAATTGTAATCTCTATAAACAGTTTTACATTAACACTTCATTACATTTTACTTTATTTCACTTGTTATCCCCTTTTTCTTCGATTTAATAAGCACAAAAATACGCCCAGTTGATGAGCTTGGTGCTTTTGGTTCAATGCACAAAGACAAATGTGAGAAAAACGCATTGAGCAACCCTACATACATCCATTCATCTATCGCTATTTCTCTTTGTTACTTTATCCTGCATGTGTCGCCAACTCTAAAGGCCTCAGAGGACGATCAAATTTTCTCAACAAAGTTTTAAGTGTGTGCGTGCGCTGTGTCTTACCCGCAAACGTACAGCTAAAATACGTCAAAGTTCATTTGTGTTTTGGCTTTGTCAAGTGCAGTAATAAAATGTCGTTGTCGTCGTCGGAAGATGATTTCTTATTGCTTACATGTACAGCAATTTTGTTACAAAAGAAGAGGCAAATGAAAAAGAAAAAGGTTATAATATGCATCTACTTGAACATTCCATAATGCTTCAAGGCACTCGCATGTTTGTATAAAATTTTGCAAGAATTTCTTTTCGTCCGCGCACTTCGCCATGTCCACTCACTCTCATTTCAAAACACAAATGATGTAAACTTTGACAAACTTATTGGAGACGATAAAATAAAACCCATGGTAAAATTATCTATCGGGTAAACGCGTCAGCCCAGCTGATTTGTGATTTTTTCATCTTTCCGTCGGTAAGCTGTCAAATACGATCTTGTTTCTCTTTGTTAGTTAATAAAATTCAAAGAATTTCAACCAAAATGCAATTTAATAGCATAGACTTTGTATCAAGTAAGACAATCTTCTAAAATTTTTCACATTTTGTGTACATAGTGGTTCTCATTATTCAGCTAATTTTGACAGCTTAACGACGGAATTGCTAATGCGACTACCTAATAGATAATTCTACCATGATAAAACCCATCCAAGAAAAATATCAAAAATTTTTGTTTTTCATCAAAGTGACACGACAACGTGTATGTGTAGCCGACGAAAGCCGATGGCACGCACACACTTAAAACTTGATGAGAAAATTTTATCGTCCCCTGAGGCCTTAAGGTTGATCAGCTGTGGCATAGAACCCCCCTGGTTTAGTCCCCTTTTCCACTAGCAAATATTTCTTTGCAAATTCTTCAGTTCGTAGGCGAGAGGGGTGGGAGGAAGAGAAACAAATCCTTGTCAGTTCAGTATTTGCTGTTCTCGCAAAGTCTGCTTTGTTCTTTTCGCTGAAACAAATTTATGTGACATATCGTTTTTAACCCATTCGTTTTTACTGACACAGACGGTTTTTGTTTACAAACCTGTTGGTTGTAGTGATTGTTTGAAGTAACAAATGAAATTTAATTTATAAATTACCATTTTTAAACCGATTTTAAATTATTTATACACTTCTTAGGAAAATTCTTTAAAATTTAAACAGTTTTGAGGTTTCTTTCGTTCTTTGGTATTTTGAATCGCAAAATTTGGCAAAGAAAAATTTGTGAGTGGAAAAGCATTCGAAAATACCAAAAGAGAAAAGAAAAAAATTTGGCAAAGAAATATTTGCCAGTGGAAAAGGGGACTTACTCGATTTAATTTTGACAGTTTTCTATTACATGATGCCATCATGGAATTATACCAGGTGATATCAGGAGGATTTGTATATATTAGCATCATACAATTCTGTGAAAGTCAGTCATTTGGTTTATTTCTTTCTTCATTTGTAAATATAACGTTCTATTTAATTAACGACATTTTATGCGGAATTTATTTAGAATTTCTTGACATTTGCAAGTATTTAGAAAATAAAGAAAGTAAAATCAGCTGATCTTACTACACTACCTCTTATATCAATCATTTTGTATGTGTTGTCATTTATGCACATGTTCAGTGAAGTACGTTTCCTTTACATTCTAATTTCCGTTTTACCTTCACATAGTCTCATACTGAAAGTGCGTATACAACTCTGCGGTTGAAATGATTTGTGACATGATAATTGTGCGATTTGCCGATTATCGAGCCGATCTGAAAGGTTGAGTGCATGTAAACGCCCTAATTTGGTTTATTTTTATGTTAAGAATCAATTTCAATTTGATGATTTGTGCATAATAAGTTTTAAAAAAATCTGCTGCTATGAACAATTAGAACTTACCAAAACAGTTGCAATGGGAAGAACTTTGTAAATTTTAACTAATAGATATCAACGTAGTCACGGCAGCCACACTATGGACTCCTTATCCCTTATGAAGATTTATTATACCCACCGTTAATTTGTTTCATTTAATCTCATACGTATAGCTTTAACATATCAGGACTGTCACAGAATTCATTCAGAAAGATTATTATTTCGAAGTTATCATGCCGATAGATTTCGTTTATTTATTTTTATTTATTATTCATTCGTAACACAAAAAGCCAATAAGGCCAATTTACCTATGTTCTTATGCAAAACTTTGAATAAATCTATATACGACATGAAAAAATATATATTTAATCAATACTTAAATTTCAATTACTGCATTAGATATAATAAATGAATTAAATGGTAACTAACAATAAATAAATAATTTTGCAATGTATAATTAAGTGTAATAAATGAAAGGGCTCCTTAGTCAACTACTGTAACATAATCATCTCAATAAAAACGACCCTGTTGTTATAAATTATCATTAATCAGGTATCTTTGCAGAAATGTTCTAAAAATTTTCACTAGAAATAAAGGGTGTTATTCTATAAGTCGTGAAACAGTAGTTTATATAGTAGTTTATATAACGTTACAGCTGTTCCGTGGCTACCAGCGTTGAGTTACATTATTTAATGGGTAGTTCAAAAAACGCAGCTCAACATTTTCAATCACTTCAGCTGCCAAATTTAACATGCCATAATTCCTCGCGTTGGTTGAAGATAGTCCGATAAGGGAGAAACTCTATGAAGCAATGTCTGAGCTTGGTATTCCTGCAAAACTAATACGCCGTTGCAGGATGACCTTGACGAACACCAAATTCGCAGTGAAAGTTGGTAAGGATCTTACCGAACCTTTCGAAACTAAGCGAGGCCTCAGGCAAGGCGACACCCTATCGTGCGATCTCTTTAACATATGAATGGAGATCATTATGAGGAAAGCTGCAGTCAACATGAATAAAACCATCAGCAGCAAAAGTCACATGCTGCTCGCGTATGTGTTAGAGAAGTTACTGCGGTGTTTTCGAGAATTGAGAAGGAGTCTGCAAAAGTGGGTCTGACGGTAAATGAGGACAAGACAAAATTAATGGTTTCAACGAACAGGGCCTCCTCGCGATTAGACCAAAGCGTGAAGGTTGATAACCGTTATAACTTCGAGGTAGTGGACGAATTTATATACCTCGGATCTGCCGTAAACAAAAACAACAACGTCAGCCTTGAGATCAAGCGGAGAATTGTGCTTGCGAATATATGTTATTTTGGGCTAAACAAGCACTTTATCTCTAAGCCTTCTCTCGAGTAACAAAAGTCCAGCTGTACCAGACTCTCATGCTTTATGGCGCTTATTTTGTCTTGCTTTATGGCGCAGAATCCTGGGTCCTATCGTAAGCAGACGAAACATCTGTAGGAGCCTTCGAGAGGAAAATACTCCGAAAAATCTATGGCCCTATACTGCACAACGGCGAGTATCGGCGACACATGAATCATGAGCTGTATGAGCTTTATCCTGACATTGACATAGTTAAGCGGATCAAAATAACGCGATTGCGCTGGCTAGGCCATGTCAGTAGAATGGATGAAGACGAACCAGCACGAAGGGTTTTTGAAAACGAACTCGAAGAAAGACGAAAAATAGGAAGACCAAGACTCCGCTGGAGGGATCAGGTTGACGAATTCCTCCGTACACTTGGTACTGCCAACTAAAGCAAAAGATCGAACTGGTTGACGAAATATGTTATCTTCGTTTTGTAAGGTCCGAGACCGGAAAAGTAAGTAAGTAAGTTGAAGAAATTACAAGTTGAATGAAAAATGTCGAATGTGGATGGGAAGATGGAAATATTTTGCATTTCATTGCTTATAAGTACTTTACGATCTTTGCACGATGTTGTGGGTTATCTTGAGCGCTACTTGAGGTTTGGGGATTTCACTTTGGCTGCCTTCTTTTATATAGAAGGTGCTTTTAACAATGTGTTATCTAGCGCTATCAGGGAATCTCTAGCATCCGCCGGGGTGGCTCCACTTCTTGTCGAATGGATTGCGAACATGCTTAGAGATCGCATTGTAAATTCGACCCTTGGGGTGAGCTCAGTTCGGAAGCTGACTACAAGGGGCACGCCACAGGGTGGAGTTTTATCCCCTCTGCTTAGTGGTTGACGGCATTCTTAGGGACTTTGAGTTGAGAGGGCGTAGAATGCGGGCGACGCTATTATTCTGGTCGGTGGAAATTCTTACCCTACGATCAGTGACCTCATGCAGGATGGCCTGGGCCAGTTGTCAGTTTGGGCCTGGCACTGTAGCCTGGGAGTTAATCCGGGAAGACGTAGCTGGTTCTTTTACGCGCAGGCGAAAGATTGGATTTTTTAGGAGTTATCTATATTATGAGGCGAAATATCTCGGTATCGTTCTTTATCAGAAACTGAACTGGAAGGGAAATACTGAGGAGCGAATGAAGAAAGGATTTAACGTGCTATATGCCTGTAGGAATTCGATTGGCAAAAGCTGGGGTCTTTGTCCGAAAATCGTGCATTGGCTTTTTTTGACTATCGTGCGCCCAACAATCACCTATGGAACAGCTACCTGTGGAAAATGCTCAGTAAGGTTCAGCGCACTGCGTCGATGTGTATCAGTGGGGCGAGGAGAAGCACCCCACAGGCGGCGCTGGATATAATCCTGAATTTGACTACTCCTGATATCTATTGGAGACGGTGTGATGTCATACGCGCCCTTCGTATGAGAGAATTGGGTATCTGGAGACATGCCCCTGAGGGACATGCCTACATTCTCCAGGAGTTGACTGAGAATCACCCGGACGAGTGCCTGAGTCAGGTCACTGACTACATGCTGTTGTCTGTAGACTTTGGGCAATGCTCAGAGATCATGATGCCAGATAGAAGTGACTGGGTGGGAGGTTTACCTTGGAATCGGGCTCAGGACCGGGGATCTTCAGTGAGGACCTTCAACTTGGGCTTTCGATGAGATTTGGTGCGAACTGGAGTATCTTCTAAGCGGAAGATATCTCGGCAACCGAGATAATGAACTCGTGCTTGTATCGATTGGGTGAATTCGTTATCTGCGTTGATAGCAAGCCAGCCCTCAGTGCGTTCAGGTCGCACATATATAAATTCAAATTGGTTAGGTATTGCAAGCGGATCTTTAACAGTGTAGTGCCCGGCAACCTAAGACTCTGCTGGGTTCCGCGACATAGTCATGTCACAGGGAAGGTTAAATCAGACTGTCTTGATAGAACAGGATGCACTTCTACTGATTTGAGGTTGATTGCCTCTGAAAATCCACCGATCTGTTACTTGTATGACTTGATCGATCGCTGGCCGCTGGACGAGATCAACGCTGTTTGGCTGGCCAGAGTGGATTGCAGGATTTCAAGAGACATTTGGCCTGCAGTGGACTCAGGGAGGACTAAGTCGCTTCCTCGACTGGACAAGGCTGATTTGCAGCTCCTGATTAGGGTAATCACGGGTCACTGTGATGCTGGAGGCTTCACTCGCAACTGGATTGTAAACGCGGTTGATTACTGTCATGCTTGTGGTGATGAAGAAGAGGTGGAGACCATTGAGCACCTTCTATGTCAATGCCCAGCCCGACAGCGTAAACGTCGCCGTTGCTTTGGTTGGATTCAGGCAGAGGGCCAGGCCTCTTTGCGCGATGTGGCCATTGAAAATTTGATTGCAATCCGGGCAGGCGATACCATCATTTGATGATTTGTCTATTGGTCCTTTCTACTCCACTAGTAATCTGGAATGGTAAATCTTCACCTGCACATGTGGATCCTCATCTTGGATGGTATTGTATGTATTTATCAGGGCTTATCATGTGATGTATATACACCCACCGAAATAATTATAAAGGCTATATATTTTTTCTCGGTACTCTCAATGAACTGCGTTTTTGGTGTGGAACTTTAATGCGTATATGAGTCATTAGTTATATTATGTCAGAGAAGGTAATCATTCGACCTCTTTCAAAAGTTAAATGAAAGTGACGTTGTTTTTTCTATTTCTGGTGCGAAATATGTATATATAAAGACAACATGGAAAACCCCCTATTTTATTGTTTTAAAATTAATGTAGACCAAATTAAAAAAAGCTCAATTTATATAAAATGGCTGGTAGAATGTAGCTAAGTAAAGAAGAAAAGGGGACAATTTACGATTATCATGATGGAGGGCTTTCCAATCGGGACTTTTCGAGACGATTGAAAATATCGAGCTGTGTCATTGGCAATGTTATAAAATAGGGTGGACAATATGAAACCACAAAACGTGTCAATCAAAAGGGTTGCTGTTAAAGAAAACTTTAGCGATAAGGAAATTATTGCTGATTGGAGTTTGGGATTAGGGGCGCGTCGTGTTCAACAAATAATGAAACACGATTTGAAGCTGTCATATGGGAACAAGTATGAAAAACTTGATCTCATGCCAAGACTCGAATTAGCCAGATTTAAATACGCTGTAAAATATAGATTTTTGGATGAGGAGTGATATTTTCCTATGAAAAAAATTAAATTTGGATGGACCTGATGGCTCGAACAAATATTGGGGTTCCAAACATTTTTAAAATTATGCGTCAGGGGCGAAATTTTGGTGGTGGCTCCCTTATGGCTCCCTTTTTGGTGGTGGCTCCCTTATCTTCCAGCAGGACAACGCATTAGTACATCGGTCTAAGAAAACTCCAATGTTTCTGGAGTCCATAAATAATATCAACTCTCGACTGGCCTGCACTTAGTCCTGATCTTAATCCGATCGAGAACGTCTGGTCTCTTATACATACCCAAGCTTACCACCATGGGCGCCAGTTTAAGAATATCAAGGATCAAAAAGTAGCACCTCAAGAAAAGTGGAAGATAACTGATCCTGCGCATATTCATTCGCTGATAAACTCAATGCCAAGACGCTTAAAAGAAGTTATTAGCGATAATGGAGATCATACGTCTTACGAAACTTTTTAAAATATTTAATAAAACCTTTTGCCTTTATAAATATTTCGCACTAGTAATTAGTTTACTTTTGTTGATGAAGAATATAAAATAATAAATTAATCATTGAAATTATATTTTTTAAGAGAAAATATGACTTTTGAATGCTGTGGTTTTAATCTTTAAGTATTTCTGTTAAAAAATAAGACAGTTTTTGATGATTTGTAATGCTTTGTTTGAACTGCGTTTGTTGGTTCTTCCAATGTTTACATTGCAAATCAGCTGTTTACATACAAAGTTCTTATTTCTTGCAAGTTTTTACTGGATGTCGTTCGCGTACTTTTTGTGATATTTTTTACTCAGAGAGCAAAATCATTCTTACTCTACGAAGACTAGTTACCAAAGAGTATGGAATTATAAATAGAGAAGAAAACTTACTCATGGAGTGGAATGCCAACAAAGAAAACGAGTGAAGCGCCTCGTTTCTCTGCTCTCTTACTCTTTTCGTTGAATATTTCAATACACGAGCAGGTCTCTGATGATGTTATTTTATCTAACTATAGAAATTTCAACCATATTTAAATAAAATTACATAAAGTATGTAAAAGGTATGAAATAATCAAGTTATGACGCGGGAAAGAAATACGTTTGAGTGAATCGCGTCGACTCTTTTGGTCCTCTTCTACTAGGGTTGCCAAATAGCGCCGGTTTTTTCTTCTCTACTTATACATCATTTTTGTAGTTACTTGATAGTTTTTACTGGAAAAGTACTCGAACACAGCTATTGGCACGTGTCCTAAACCTAACCTAACTTAATATCATTTCAAAAACTTGATGTTTTTTCAAATAATCTGTCATCTCTTCTGTTTCGAACATGCAAAATTTCCGTCGCGTTTATTAAACTCAGGAGAACCATTGATAAATAAAAGGATAATTTGTTATATCATTCTATTGTATTAAATAAAAGGCAATGTTTTTACAAATATAAATAAAAAAAAAGTAAATTTTAGGTGTATGCGCTAATTAAAAGAGATTGACACAATTTCTAATTCGATTCACAAGGGTGCATGCGGTTGGACTGTAACCCTCAATATTTTTGGGTATTCAGAATGACGAACACCAAAAATGTTCCTATTTTCGACTAAAATCTAATGTTTCACATTCGACTAAAATCGAAATGCAGCACCTGAGCGATTATTTATACACAAAAAATACTTTTACATATTGTTTTATGTTTATGTACCTAAAAATATCAATTCCAGTTAGAATACCAAAAGTGGTAGTGTCATTCCTAAAGATTTTTTTCGTTTTCTGAAGAAGCAAAATACGGAATTATTTCCACTTTCGATCCGAATGGAATAATAAAATGAACAAGACTTGTTTTGGGTTTTACTTCGATACATTTTATTTGAAACGCCTTCATTTATATTTTTCTTTGTTATAAATTCTTTTTCGGCTTAAATCATTACATCCAAATCTCTTAGGTCCAAATTGTAGGAGTTTATTTATTTTTGTATACCAGTCTTTTTTTTAAATATTTTTAATTTTTTTTTATCCACAATCAATGCAATTACTAATCTGTCTTTATTAAACACGTCTTTAAGAAAATGTTAAAGTATTAGTTGAAATAAAAATATACAAATTATTAAAAGGAAAAACTAACAAACAAACAAAAAATTAAATATTGGTTTAAATATTAATAAACAAACCATGTTTTAAATAAATATATCTGATATTTCTCATATTTAAGATGATTTTTTTTTTATTTTCGATAAACTTAATTTTACATTTATATATATGTTTATGGGTTTTTCGTAATGAAAATTGTTTGTTGTTTTTTTTTTACCATTTTTAATGCTTTTATTTATAATTTATGTTGATGTATATATATATATATATATATATATATATATATATATATATATGCAGATATATATTATATTGGATGTTGATTATTTAATGAATCATTCAAGGTGTGAGTTGGTTTTTATTTATATTTATATCATAGTAGTTCTTTTATTGTAGTAATTAATTAATAATGTACGTTTATGATTAATGGTAATAATAATAATAATCGTTTATAAATAAAAGTATTGCAATTTCATTGCAATACTTACTTTCAGGGGTTTGGGCCGAAATGTTTTATTTTTTTTTTTCAAAAATTGTATATCATTTAGTTTATAATAAATTTTAAAAATTTTCATTGGATTTTTCTGTGGGGTGTACTCAAAATTGCCTGTATCTTAAATACCAGTTTTACTCAAAAGAAATAAAATGTTTAAACTAACTACTAAAACTCTACTCTAAAAGAGATGGGAGGAAAAAATTCAACCACGAAATTAAATGTAATCGAAATGGCTTTGAAATTGGTGGGGTTTTAAATGGAACACATGACCTTAAGGGGGGGGACTTTGGTGTTGGTCGGGAATACATCTAATGAAAAAAAATAACAAATTTTCCATAACACAGGCGGGCGGGATTTTACACTATCTTTAAGACTTTGTAAGGTTCATGTTCACAGAAGAAAACAGATATCGTACAAAAAGGAATTCGATAGATTTTTCTTTGCTTTTTTGTATAACAAATTAGATCAGAAATTATTTTACTCTTATGTTTCTGATTTCTACGTTTAAAGTACAAAAAATCAAGTACTTTCTTATATAAGAATAACATTTAATTACATAAAAAAAAGTACAAGGAAGTTTTTGAGTTTGAGAAAATGTTATATGCATATTTAAAAAGGCAACAAAATTATGGTTTTAGTATATATGTAAACGAAACGCTGCGCCTCGGCACGCCACGCCGTCTTCCTTCAATCGCATGTGCCTCAATACACAAACCTATTCATGTTGTTTAGCATCGAATTACCACCACAACCACTGGCCGGCGGTGGTTGATCATCGTCTTCATCATCAAAACTGTCCCGCCGCGAGCCCTTCGACTTCATGGCGGATGCTGCTGCCGCATTCAGTGCCGTTGTATTCTTTAAACGCCTCATTTTAAGCTCTTCCAAAAAAGCGAAATTATCATGTGTTACCATTTCTCTTAGCTCACATGGTAACTCTTCTAGTGTTAATGGCGAGGGTACATCAACCTTGATAACTTTAGTTGAGGCCGATGTTTCAGGTGCTTCGTTGGATCGCGCGCCCATTTGATAAAATAGAATGTACGGTGTATTGGGTGGCGTTAGATTGTGCAATTCCTCAGTTCGTGATGGCGTTACAATGCTATCATTGAATTTGTACCATTTATTTGTGGCATCCGATGCGTAGGTATAATAATGTCCAGAATCCATGCTAAAGCCTGAATGAACGACACCGGCATAAATGTCATAGTGAACTGTGGCAATTTCATCAAGATTTTCGGGAGAGCACACTTTAAGGGACACCTAAAATGTTAAAACAGAAGAATATTAGGGGTTTTAAAAAGAGTGTTAACTGTGCAAGAGTCAAACGAGATGTAATGAACAAAATGAATGATCTGTGGCCAATTAAGTTTGTCTATTGTTTAGAATCCATTTGCGAGTTCTAACGCTACGGACACAATGGTTATGTTTGTAAACATTATATATTCTTTATGGATGATTTTCATTCTTTCTTATTCTTTATAGGTTGTGAACTTCGATGCTGACGACAATCAAGTGACTTTGTTATTTATTCAGAAGGGATGGGCGCTAAACATTTTAAACACTTACCTTTTCATCATGAAATACTTTATGCATTAATTTGGCACGCATATGAAATTTCTGATCATATTTGAAATGTTTCAGTGTCAGTATTAGATTCTTTGGCGCACTTATTACGTTTATATAACGCTCTGCATCAGATAGCTTCTTGCAACGCTCACAAAAGTATTGATTATCGCCATAAAGTTTCTCCGACGAACAATAGTACTCGATAAGATCTTGTACCGAATAATTGGAAGCACAATCATTTTTAACATCCGGAAACGATAGTTGCAAATCGCGAAAACTATCGATGTTACAACTTTTCCAACCGCACGTCAAACATTTATAGGTGGTGGCCAATTTGCCTGTGAATGTTTTTTCGATTGTCGAATAGGAGCATGCTTGTGATGTAACTGTAGAGGAATTTTTGATTTGTTTTAATGCGGTCGATAGATGTTGGCTTACGGACTTGTTGTCGGCTACATTATGTTTTGTGCTTAAAGAATCGGCGGCTAAAGTGGTACTAGTAGTGTTGCAAGATATGTTTGTGTTAATTGTAGTTGTTTGACCATGCGCCACTGTCTCATTCTTAAGCTCTTCTTCGTCGCCATCAGCCTCATCACCGTCATGGTGACAAAGGGCAGACGCTGCTCCAGACTCTTGTATACCTTGTGACGCTATTATGGATTGTTCAGTTCTTTTGAGTGATTTCTTGCGAAAAGCAACTTCTTGTTCGTGCAATGTCTCTAAGAGATACCCCAAAAATTCGGAACTGTCCTGCTGTAAGCCGGGTGAAAACCCTGGCGGCCTTGTGGCATTCAACACTTTCGATGGTGTCAACTCATGACGGCTGGAATATAGCATAAATGCAATTTGTTGTTGCATTTTTATAATCAATGGAGATTTAGAGTCGCACAACAGAATCTCGCGTGAAAATCTGCAAGGACGGGAAATTAACAATAAGCAATAAGTAACCACTATTCAGAAAACTTACTCCTTTGTCATGGCCAATGCCTGCAGGACGCTGTTCATATAGCAGGTATTACCCAAATTGACCAACCCAACTTTAGCATTTGCATTTTGAGCCGACGATAATGCAGATTCTCCAGTAGTATTTACTGATGTATTGCCTTGGTTATAGTATAGGTAATTGATTGAAGGTTGAAAATCCTTAAGAGCCAATTCTATGGGTTCATAAAGATCATCATAACGATAGAAGCGCACCATTAGAGCGCTGGTTCGATCCACTAATTGCTGCAGTATGCCTTTAGTGCTTTCAGCAAAGTCGCCGTTCGACTGCTGCTTAAGTGATGTTATAACGCTGGGAAAACGTAATAAAATCTAAAAAAAAAAAAATAATAATGGAGAACATATTATATATGTCTCTAAATGAGATGACCGAAGGAGAAATTATGTGAATGTTTGGGGGATGAAATTAATCCCGAAAATTGTATGGAAATGTATAGCATTTGCTATTGAAATTGTCTCTAAAATTGAATTTGTATCATTATCCGCTTTAACATATCTTGTGTTTGTCTTAAAGTGTCGAAGTGAGTTAGTATCCTGTACAAATATGGGTCAACATTTTACTCTCCATATTCACGAGTCAGCCGTGAATTCTAAGGGACGGCTACAATTTGTAAGCTGGCATCCTAGTTACCCTAAGACGATTTTAAATTATAGCACTGATCGATAAGAAATCGCCAGCAAATATGATATGAAGCCACGGATAGCGCGAAATCTACTATATAATTATAGAAATAAAACGAGTTTCCGTATTTTTGTTATAGGATTGATATAATTTGTCTTTTTTATGTTAAAATTTTTTAATTTGTTGTGCTAACAGATCAGTTTTTTAAATTAGTGTACAAAAAGAAACAGTTCCAAGGACGACTGACGAACATAAAAGAAGTACTGATGTTAGGAAAGTGATTTTTTGGTCGGGCTCTGTCACATGATTACAAATTTTGTATGGATTTGTTATTAAACTAATAACCATCTTCAATGGACGTCTATCTAACCTAACATTAAGCTGCCTGCCGGTGTGCCGACTCTATCTAATAATTGTGGAAAATGCACCCAAATTCTTTGTCAACTGAAATAGCACCAAAAACCAACTTTGTTTATAAGTTTCAATAAAAAGTTATTACCTTATGAAAAATCTCTGGCGTTTGATCGATTGACGACAGCATATGGAATACAATTGGTGCCACTTTGGGTCTCAGCACTGGCAATATCAGCGAGGCAAACAACAGTTCGATATTCTCCAAGGATATCTGATCAATAAGCGCCGTCTTTTGCTGCTTCTGCAGACCATTCAGAATCGCCATAACCCATACATTGAGATTCTGGCAAAAGCTACATATCCTTAACCATTCGCACAGTAGGCTCACAGTTCTGCGTATACTCTGATCGGGGACATCATGTTGCAACAGGGATTGTACGGCTTCAAAGACCATGTCAGTGCTAAATAGCTGAAAGATGATTGCTAAGGCAACAGAGGGTGGCTCACCCTCATTCGCGGTAATCAGTTTGCAAACTGACATTGGAAAGTAGGTGTGATAATAGATGAGACTCTCATTGTTCTTGGCCAAGAAGCTTCCTACTTTGGCTATATCCTCTTTAAAACGTTTCAAGTCTTCGGTGGAATTACGAGGTATTGGAACACGCGACAATTTAATTATTAAATGACCGTAGATCGAGATGTACTGAGCTTTGCTGAGCTCCATTTGCTGCTGTTTTGTTTCCAAGAGCTCAATAATTTGCAAGATGTTAGCTAGATCATTATTGGATTGTGGAGGATTATTCGTTGTCTTGGATTTGGCAAAAGCTCCTTTATTGCCACTGCATCCTGGTAGTTCTGCATTGCTTGTTACACCCAGTCCTCCGGGTGAAGAGAGACCTCCTCCTCCGACACCTTCGGCTGTTGAGCCATTAGTATTCATTTTCTTAGATTTTGTTACAGTTCCCGTAGATTTTACACCAGTGGTGCCATTGACTTGATTCGCATCCGCTGATGAACCATTCCCCTCGGTGTTGTTTTGCTTAACAGCCATAGCCTCCGACCAAACGCTTCCGTAGGCTGAATTCTTATGGGAGGGGAAACAACCGGAAAGTGCTCTTTATTGTTTATCACAGTTCCTTTTCTTCCCAAATTCACTTCCTGATCCCGCTACTTTTGCACTTGCTCCCTCGCTGCCAGCTAACGACGAGTGTGATAGTAGTTAACAAGCGTCGCGCGAACGAAACGTCAACGACGACGAGGTCGTCAAGTGTCCTTGATTTTTTTTCCCCCGACTGTTTGTTTGGCAAAAAAAAAGCGACCAACGAACGACGTTTGTTGCACTTTCTGAACAATGAACTTTTATGAGTTCCGTTTCTCCCGTGAAAACAAAAACAAGCAAAAACAACGCAATTTTATTATTTAAAACCCAAAATACACAAATTTTTCTTATTTTTCCCGTGTTATTGTACAAAAATATATATTTAATTGTATGTATGTAGTATTTTACGCCTTTCTTTTTTTCTTCTTCACTATGCTATGCTGCCTGCTACTGTCTGTGGCGATATTTTTTTTTTTTGGTGCCTGCTAGTTTTTCACTTGGATTATTTTGGAAAAATTGGATTAAATTTCACTCGTATTACGTTCTTTTAAAGGGTTTATGGTTGAATTCCGGTTAATCGATGACGAGTCGATTGTTTTTTGCTGAAAAATGCTATGTAACTTTTCGATTTCGTGAAATTTTCTTCTTTTTTCAGTATGATGTTGTAAAATTGTCTTTATTTCTGAGAGCAAAACTGTCTGTGTGAAGAAGAATAATAGAAATGACGAAATAGTTGACAGTTGTATCAAAAGGAAATTGAAAAAATAAATAACAGGAATGCGGCAAAACGAAGCTGCCAGATATTTGCAAAAGCAGGCGTAATCAAGAAGAAAGTACTGTATAAAATTCTTTGAAAGTTTCGGTGGGTTTTGTCATAGAGTAATGACGTATAGAGATGCTACCTCTCAGTATTTTGATGACATTTAGTGTGTTGCAGATTGGCGGTTGGATGTTGGAAATTATTGCTTTAATAATACCAGATAGAGGCAATGGCTCAAACCATCCAACAATAAATCAGCAACGGCAATATATTTTGTGCGGTAAAATTGCTGTGTAAATACACCACAAATATACACAGAAAAAAAAACCTAGTTTAATTTAAGCCACAATCATGGTCTGATATCAGCCAATGCACTGGGCAACATAGGGTCAGCTATTTAATTTGGCAATATTACCAATAAACGTGGGCATTTTCACGTTGCCAAACCATACAGAAATTTGCCTTGCATATTTGTAGATTTACCCAATGCAATAAGGCAATGAATAAAATGTACTGGGGGTGATTTAAAATGTGAATTTGTGTAAAACGTACAGTGCATTCTCGAGTAAATTTATTTATACATATTTTATTTATACATATTTTTCTATTTTATATCTGTTCTGTTATCTTTGTGTTATGGATGTTTGAATGGCAGCATAACGCGTGTCTCATAGTGTCCATCATCTCCAAATACGGGGGCAATTGTTTGCTGCTCAGCAAACTATTTAACATCTTTCATTGTTATCTTTTCCCTTTCACAGTTTTCGAAAGGGTATGTAACGATATAATACTGCTGTTGAGGTGATTCCTTAAAAATATAACCGCCACCGACGTTCTCATCTTGTTTAGGTATTTAGCTGCACACTACGCTGTTGCTGTTGGAGTTGTGCGGAATATTGTCACTTATAACAACACGTTTTTGTTGCTGTATCAACGAACGACCTGCTGCACTGACTGTGGCGCCGGCATTGTTTGAAGGGTCTGAAAAAATGAAAAATGGCTTTACTCTCTCGACATAAATCTGGTCGATTACTTTACTTACCATTACAATTTTCTGTGGATCCACTTCTATTGTACGTCTATGGGCTTTAAATAGAACAGTCATATTCTATAGTTAGCTCTCCGCAATAGACGGTTATACTACATCTTCAGCTCAAATTTCCTCACACATGAAGTTGACGTCCCCATGAAAGCAGCTGGACGTAATGATGGCATCGTCTACAACCCCACATTTCTGTTCCAGACATTAAAATAGTCTCTTGATTCACTTTACTCCAAACGATGTGCTGGAGAATTGTCGCGGAATTTAAGAGTTAAATCGCAATAGTTCGTTTTGTTGAAGTTCTGTAGAAGGAAAAAAACTACGCAGTTGTGGACTTTATCTCACCCCAAATTGGTTTGTTTACATTGTAACAACAAGTAGAGTTGCCAACGGACAGTTGTAAATTCAGCATTGGCGTTAGTAGTGTGGTTTGCAATTTTGATTTTGGCAATATTGCCTCTTTTCTCGTCCTCAAACAAAAAACTCACCAAACCCAAACCTATCTTTATTTTTTTTTGTGTATACCAACAATCAAATATGACCAAAAAGTCCAAAGTTCGTTTAAATTTCACATTTTTTCATCAAAACGACGTGAAAATTTTAAGTCAACAATTTTTGTAATTCCACCTGGTGTAAGTCAATTTATGTCCAATAACTCTCTATCACACCATGAATATTGTGAAAGGAAATGTCAGGTGAGAACAATGGCATCTCTATACGTCATCACTCAATTTTTTTACAGGCAGTTATAGTGCGAGTAAGTGCACTCTTTTATTATGGTTATGTCGTGATTATCATTCTACGGCGAAACGGTGTTCACATGTATTTTTACTCGATTTCGTTTGGAGCTTATTTATTATAGCCCCGCCCTCCAAAAAATTTCATTTGTTTTTAATTATTTAAAAAAATCGGGTAAACATTTTAAAAATTTTCCGAATTTAAAAAAAATTGATAAATTCCACACATCTAAACCCGTATATATCGATAACTAAGCAGTTTATTCCAAAAGTTTATTTAATTTTTTATTTCATTATTCAAGCTCAAGACCATCTATATCTCTATAAATAGGGATATAGTTTTTTAAAAAAAGTTGTTTTGCAAATGCATCCTCATGATTCCTGGCAAACCATATATCTATTTCAGATCTAGCGCAGATCTTCATCAGCGGTTGTTTGGAATGCTGCTTTTGAAAAATTCATCAAACTAAATGCAAACAAAAACTCATCTGAATTGAGAATTTTCCAAATATGCAAGTGTTCGAAAAATATCGCATGCAAAACACACAAGAAAATATTTGCAAACAACTTCTTTCCATCTCCAGAGAACCGCCCCATTAGAAATGTTTTTTGTTGTTGTCTAAACGACAACACAATGTTTATGCATTATTCAAGCTGCCGCGAAATTGAAGTCTTTCGCAATTTGGGCCGAAATTGAGTTGAAATTGCTCAATTTCGCATATATTTTGACAACTACAAAATTGATATATTTACGACAATTTCGATGAAATTGACCTGAAATTGTCATATACAACTGTTTTTACTCAACAAAAAGTCTGTTTTTTATTCCATTAAGCTATCGCCACTTACGACTTTCCAAATAAAACGATCCACACTAAATACTACGAAATGTGGCAACATTTGCTGTAATGGGTGAAAAAAATTTGATATGGCAACACGTGCCAACAAATGCAGGGTAGTCGTACATGTTGTTGTAATTGTAAGCAGCAACAACATACATTTTATTTTCGTTCATTCGTTTCAGTTGTCAAACTCTACACAAATATATACCAACAATACAAGAATACAAACAAGTATAAAATCAAAATACATATGATTTTGACAAGTGAAACGAAAACTGACATGGAAAACATTACATCACCTGTTTAAACAACTATACCTGATAGATAATTCCACCATGTTCAATATGTATAACATTTAGCCCGCGTTGTTGTGTACAATTTATTTCCAATTTTGTTTTCAGTCGCAAATAAAAATCTATCCTTCAAATTAGGAGATATAAAAGTTCAAGTAGTCTTCCATTAAATAAAATAAGTTTAATGAACTTAAAATATATAAGCCATTTTGCAAATTTCTGCCTTTGAGTCTCTCCTTGATAAAATTTTCATTCACAAGAAATTATAACAAAATGTATCTAAGATAACTTTTTGTTGTCATTTCTTGAAATTGAACATGTGGCAACATTGTCATTGCTCAAGTCGGAATTTAAGTAGGAAATTGAAATGCCACTTAATATCTCTTAGCTGTCCCGTACAAATTAAGCTATAATTAACTTTAGCGGGGTAAAGAAAGCACACTTAAAATTAACTTAGTACTCTTTTTGCGCATATGCAAGAGAACAAAGCCGACAGAAAATTTTCCGGTGTGCCGTCGTCGTAGATAAGTTTTTAAAGCTCACGCCGCCGTCATTAAGGCACGCTTCGACTTAAAATGTTAGCCGATATTATCGGTTAAACCGCTTTTAAAGGCCCGAATTACTAAAAAAATATCCACATTTTTTACACAACCAACGAGATGGACCTAAAAGTGACGTCTGGCGACAAATCGCATATAATAAAATCTTAGTTGTCGCCGTCGAAACATCTGTTCGTTTACTCAACACGTAGTCACAAAAATGAAAATAAAAAATAAACAATATTTTTTTTATTCGGCCTTTTTATTGGTACTTTTTATTTCATTATTCAAGCTCAAGACCATATATATCTCTATAAATAGAGACACAGTTTTTTAAAAAAAGATGTTTTGCAAATGCATCCTCATGATTCCTGGCAAATTTAATTCTATTTAATTTAATTTTGTTATTTTAGGATTTTATATCCAACCAGGGGGATTCTATGGCATAGCTGATCGTAAAGGTACTAGGCCGATGATGGAGAATGAGAGAGCAAAGAAGACAGGAACTAATTTTAATTAGTTTTTATTGATACTAATGACAGCTAAATTAGGTTTTATGTTATTTGCATTGAACGCAAATACGCAATCCCTTTGATTTCATTCCGTTTTATGTCCAACGAAAGTGTAAAATTGGTAAAACACAGCAACAAATAAAACTCTACGAGATGGCCTACTACCTAGTCGTTATGAAGAGGCAACGAAGAGAGCAATGGAAACTCTTAAGTATTACTCTCTGATCCAACTTATCAACAATTTCATTTGTTTTTAATTTAGAAAGTCTGTATTTTAAAATTTTTCAACTTCCATAACTTGATAACCAAGCAAGTTATAAATGTTTTTCATTTAACTTTTTATACTTATTTCGACACTGTTTTCATAAAACAACTGCCACATCGGCTCCTAGATGTAGTTGGGATCACAAATTCACTCCATATGCCTAAATTTTGACGGCTCGTAGCCAATTTTTTTTATTTAATATGTTTTGTTTACAATAATGTATTGTAGACCCCTTTGGGGGTCTGTAATAGATAAGTTCCAATTTAAATGTATTTTGCAACTATTTTGATATCTTTTATTGTTACTATACCTTTGTGTTGTATTTAAAACAACTATTTTAACACAAAAATACGAAATGGCGTTGTTGTTGCCTTGTTGGATGTTTTGTAATAATGCCTCTTCTATCCGCTGTTAAGATTGTTTTTTTATTCCCTACTAAACTAATTTTTCGACGACTTTGTATGTAGTGCCGCTTAAAATCTCTTAGTTCCCCATACAAAGTCGTCGAAAAATTAGTTTAGCAGGGAATAAAAAAACAGGCTTATTATTACAGTAATACTTTTCAACATTCAAACACACCAAATGTCGCAAAATAATAGAGGAAAGCCATCCCTCTATAAAATATTTACTCTATGATGTAGCAGTGTTTGTGTGTGTGGCTAAAGACGAATAGTGTGAAAGGAAACGCCACATGTGACAGTTGATCCCTCCATACCTTATTTACTCTATGCTTGATACTGTCCATTCAAAAACGCACTCAATAATAAATTATCATTCTACTAAAGTGAAATACGAAGACAATAATAAAAAAGGAAAATCGTGAAACACATCATCACCTACATAAAATAAAGAAGATTTCTGCAACCCACGGAAAAGGAGAGTAACATGGCAATAGATCCCAATTTGGTGGAAGTCAATGAAGTCACCGATTATTGGTCATTCCTAATGAGTGTAGGTACAAGCGGCAGTGGTACATCAAATGTGTTGCGTTTTAATGTGGTTTCTCTGTGTGTTTCTGTTTACTTCACAATAGATTGACTGGAGGGATCCATGGCTTATAGGACTTATTATCTTACATATCCTGACGACGACCACCACGTTGATGACACGAAATAATACAAATTTCCAAATATTTTTATTTTTAATATTGCGTAAGTATTTTTATTCATACAGTTTAGGTAAATTTGCATATTTTCGTGGGATAGGTGGGCTGTGACAGTTTGCATGGCAGTGTGTAAAAACACATGTGTAAAAGGTTACGGACCTCATGAGCCGTGAGTTACCATGAAACGGGAGGTTTCTGATTAAGACAGTGAATATTTAATGCTTTCTATAGCACATTGATAGTCTAATTTCACTCTGTATTGTATCTTCCAGTGTCTGCTGTTTACTTTTCAGAGTCGATAAATGAGTATGCGGCTTTGAAATGGCGTTCCTTTTCCAAGCAACAATATTTTGATAGCAATGGCCTCTTCATATCAACAGTATTCTCAATACCCATATTACTGAATTGTATGCTACTAATTGTAAGTACTATACAATAAGTCAATGATGCATCTTATTATTATGTATACGGAAAATTTCAAACTGGTTAAATGGAACATTCCCATAAAAAGGTAGCTACCTACAAAGCAAACAAAACAACAAATTCTACAGAAATATTTATAAAGAAAATATTTCATATAAAGACAAGTATATATTTATTTATTCAAATGTAATATAAAAAGCCTTAAGGCCAATAAATTGGGCATTTCCACAGAAAGTGCCACCCTAGTCGCATCACGTCACCATCGTAAATTGTGTACATTTTAGAACCATGAAATTCGATTGTTTTCTATTCTTTTACTAAAAACAAAATGCAAGAAGCTCTATATTTAATAACAGATGAGAAAACAATCTAACTGCTCTTAAAATAAAAGGAATTATATTTTATATACATATATTATATTTCATGTTACAAAAGGTGGACCTTTCTGTGGAAATGCCCATATATGTCCTTTATTTATTTAAACAAAATATAACATAAACAATATTACAATACAAAGTTTTAATAAAATGTTCACAAAGGCCATAGGACGTCAAAAAAGAGAAGTGATTAAGTAAATAACATTCATATTGAGATAATTTAATTAAATATGCGCTTGTTTAAGATAAACTAAAAACACTTCATCAACCTTTCCATATGAACACACAAAAAAAAGATTTCTAAAAGAAACCCCAAAAAATGCGACTACCTACTCCCCAGCTCCAGTAAAACAAATGTACAAAATATAGTAAAAGTTGCTACTTAAAAGAGTTTTTATTTAAAAAACATGTCCGGAAAGAAATTTACTACCAGAAAAATTCTTCAGACAGACAATCGTTTACAAATTGTATTAACCTACTTATGCCATGGGATGCTTTTAATTATATGCGCTTTTCTAATTCTAGGGTGCCTGGTTATATAATTCCACCCAAATGATGGCTAAACTAAAGGTTGCCCAATTGAAAGACAAGTTAAGACGAGAACAGCGATTACAACAAGAAGCCACCGGTGATCATTTAAAGCAGCAATAACTCTTATTATCACCAACAACAAAGGCAATCTTACAGCTACGTTACTTAAAAAACCTCTTCGACGATAGACTTTCAATGCCTCTACACACAGATATCGGAGGAACACAATAAAAACTCAAACTACTATATAGTACATAATTAGTACATTATTATATGTATTCGGATAACCTACTATTCAATGTCTATGTAATGTTACAATTCACTTTGCTTTAGAAGTTCTACCCGAACATGATTTTAAAACTGAAAGAATAAATTAAAGATAGGAATATTATTTTTTTTAAGCTATGGTTTCTTCCTCTTATAGGCTGAGAATATATTTAAGACTTACTGTAATGCATGTCTAAACTTTTCTATTAAATCTAGTTGATGTAATTATTAGTTCTTTATAAACCAATCAATGCGTTTTGATATAAATATACATACATATTTTTTGTTTGCTCAAAATGCTGAAAAATGTTTGTTTACAAATGCCATAGAAGTAGTACATTATTAAGCTTTATATCGTGTATACCTAAATATAATATTCACATAGAATTATATGTACATTTTACTGAAATAAAATTGTTTTTCTCTGAATTGTCCAATATATTTTTTGTAACAAAAAACTGTTTGCTGCTTGTTATGGGTTCGTAACTTAATGCTTTTATCTTTGCAGTGTATCAGTTGCAATCACACAAATCATAACGCCTTTATAGATACTGTCCCTTAACACTGAGTTAACTATCATACAAACTTCCAGAAAGACACGTCGGAATTGCGTCTGTATTCTTGACAATTTAGGGCAGTACATTGCAAAGCATCCTCCTTCACTAGTCTTTCTCAATATGACACACTTTGAAATATTCAATATTCATGCTATGTCATGATTTTTTTAAAATATATACATACTATGTAACGTGATTTATCGCGGGAGTTTTTAACAAAAAAAATTTTTTCTTCAGAGTATACAGAAATGGTAGAATGAAATATATTATCATTCCCTTTAATTGTTTGTAGGTAAACCCGATTTTCGACTCACAAGACCCATATATTATGCCTTGTTTTAAGTTTTAATGAAATTTTCGATCAAACGGGTCTTAAAAAACCCGAAATTATAGTATGCTACAGGGTGGTTCAGTCACGACTGTACAAATTTCACCAGCGTATTCCTTGGCTCATTTCATGAAAATATGTCCATCTACGACCATCCCCGAAAATGCAAGGGGGCGAAATGGCAGCGGTTTGAAAAGTTATGACCATTTGACTGAAATGCAAACATTTTTGATTTGTTTTTGGAAGCGAAATAACAGCACACACTCATTTATTTTTGTAAATTAACACGTGACATTTGTCCACTCGTGACTGAACCACCCTGTATAACAACAAAAATTATAAAACAGTCGGCCGGACCCATGGGGGTCACTGGGTCCAAACACAGGTCACGAGGACGATTTTAAAAAGTGCGGTTTTGATGAACTTTTTTTTTATAGAATACCTGAAAACATGAAGAAAAATAGAAGAAACAATTAAATAAAATATGTCTATAACCGGCTTAGTTATCGGAATTTAATATATTTTATTTTTTTCCCCTTATTTTTAAGACTTATTTTTAGAAAAGAAAAAATTAAATAAATTGTTTCGATAAGTCGCTTAGATCGAAATACAAAATTTCGAAAAACGTGTCTCGAAGACTAAGAAATTACCATTTTGATGACCGTTTATTGTAGAATACCTCAAAATATGTCGAAAAAATTAAATAAACTATGTCGATAACCGGCTTAGTTATCGGAATTTAATATATTTTATTTTTTCCCCTTATTTTTAAGATATTTATTGAAGCTATGCTTCTTACAGCGGGCTTTGAGAGACGGAGTTAACTGGGAAAAAATGGCATAACGAAAATGCGTGAGGTGATAGTACCGTTATTTTTAACATAACAGAATAAGCTTTATCATATACCAGCGCCACCTCTACAGGACTAGTAAAATTAAAAGTAGCTAACCGTTATCAATAACATGGATCAAACATAACAGAATAAGCTTTATCATATACCAGCGTCACCTCTACAGGACTAGTAGAAATAAAAGTAGCTAACCTGTTATCAATAACATGGATCAAACATAACAGAATAAGCTTTATCATATACCAGCGCCACCTCTACAGGACTAGTAGAAATAAAAGTAGCTAACCTGTTATCAATAACATGGATCAAATATAACAGAATAAGCTTTATCATATACCAGCGCCACCTCTACAGGAGTAGTAGAAATAAAAGTAGCTAATTGATCAATAACATGGATCAATCCAGCACAGATTACAACCATATTAATATTTCAGAAAGCTTTAATCAACATGACTTTAAATACAATGTGCCGGATTTCACTTTTGCAAGCTTTTATATCACCATGTAGTTATTACAATTTGTCAAACTTCACGGAAAATAAAGCTCATCTTTCAACTCTTTCAAAATAACATTAACACTCTCACAACAGGTTTGTAGGCTAGTTGGTTGGAAGCTAGTGCAAACAAAAAACAAATACAAACAGGTACAATGGACACACGCAAACAACTACACATTAATTTGTGTATTTGTGTTATTAGAAGTACGAGAAAGAGAGAAAGAGAAACCTTATGCTCATTAAACGACGAAAAATGTTGTATGTGCTCGCAATTAAGTGTTAATAATAATAGTAATAATAAATAACTATATATATTTTCAATCATTGTGTTTCAAAAATATTAAAAAACAATCGAAAGTAAGTTGGAGCATAGCTTCTGTCGGCAGTCCCCCAACTGCCACGTGTGTTTTTTTTTATATAAAGCTTTCTGCGTGGCCCTTTTCTTCGACTCAGGGATTTCTCCTCAAGCAAGAATTGAATACGAAGCTTGAGGTATTAGTTTTGTTTGTTAAATTAATCGAAACAAAGACGATTTACAATTAGACGACCAGAAGATGTGCGCGACTTGAAAACCCTGGTAAAAGAGAACCAAAAAAGTACTAGGAGTTCACTCAAACGCATTTCTCTCTCGCGTCATATCTTGCTTATTTCATACTTTTTGCATAGTTTATGTAATTTTATTTCAACTTGGTTGGAATTTGTATAGTTATATACAATAACACTATCAAAAAGATGCTCGTGTTTTAAAATATTCAATGAAGAGAGTAAGAGAGAGAGTAGAGAAGTACTAGGGTTTCACTCGTTTTGTTTGTTGGCATTTGAGTGAAGAGAAATTTTGACTGTCTACTTGTACATCGTTTTTGATCGAAATCAAAAAGAATGTACAAGTAGAGAAGAAAAAACCGCCGCAATTTGGCAACCCTAGTAGAAGAGAAACAAAAACGTCGACGTGATTCACTTCCCGCGTCATAACTTGATTATTTCACACTTTTTACATACTTTATGTAATTTTATTTAAATATAGTTCAAATTTCTATAGTTAGATACAATATCATCATCAGACAGAAAAAACTATACCATAGTTGCTTTATGTCGAAATGTCAGAAATCCGGTCACAAACAATTGTTTTAGTCCGGTATTCAGTTTTTATGAAATTTTCGTTGACATAAGAAGTACGTGTATAAAAAATAACGAAAATTTCATGAACCGAAAATTTCGCTCACTTTTCGTTTGCTTGGTACTCAGCTCTTCGCGAAAATTTCGTAGGTAAAATCAATTACAGGGCTGTCCCAAAATTGTTTGGGACCGAAATATTGACATTTCGGTAATTTTAACAACTAAAAGTGCCACAACATGCGTTAAAAATAAAATGTAGTGCGTAGAGAATTTATAAAAGAAATATTTGCAATATTTGCAAGTGTTCCGTTTAGAGATACATACTTTACTTTACTTTTATTGACTATTTTACAACCTCATGAGGTCAGACGTCTTACACATATTAATTAAACAAACAAATTAAACAAATTTCAACTTATTCTTCCAACTGGCTCTATCCTTCGCCATTTCACGACAGTTGGGAACACCAAGGATACGGAGGGATTCTTCTGCCTGGTCTTTCCAGCGGAGTCTTGGTCGTCTTCTTTTCCTGCTTCCATCAGGTACGTTATCAAAAACCTTTTTGCGCTGGCTCATCTTCTTTCATTCTGATAACATGGCCTAGCCAACGCAATTGGCCTTATTTGATTGCTGAGCCCAAAATACCATATATTTGCAAGCACAATTCTCCTATCTATCTCCAGGCTGACGTTGTTGTCCTTGTTCACGGCGGATCCAAGGTAGACAAAATTAAATCGGATGTCAACGTCGACGACACCATCAATTTTGTCTTGCCCTCATTAACAGCAAGACTCACCATCGCTGATTCCTTTTCGATTCTTGAAAATACTGCAGTAACCTCTCGCAAATTTCGCCCAATGTTAATGGTCTTGTTCGTATTTACTGCAGACTTTCTCAGTATTATCTCCATTAAGATGTTGAAGAGATTGCACGAAAGTGTGTCGCCTTGTCTAAGTCCTCGCTTGGTACAGAATGATTCAGTGAGGTCTTTCCCCACCTTCACTGCTGATTTGGTGTTGGTCAGCGTCATTCTACAGAGGCGGATCAATTTTGCCGGAATACCAAGTTCAGATATAGCTTCGTACAGTTTTCCCCGTATGGGGCTATCGAAAGCAGCTTTGTAATCGACAAAAAGGTGGTATGTATCGATTTGCTTTTCGTGGGTCTTTTCCAAGATCTGGCGTAGCGGGAATATTTGGTCAGTCGTGGACTTGCCTGGTCTAAAACCACAATAAGGTCCAATCAGGTTTTCAAAAATTGGCTTTAGTCTTTCACATAATACGCTCGACAAGACCTTATACGCGGTGGATAAAAGACTGATACCGCGATAGTTGGAACAGACACACGATCACCCTTTTTGAATACAGGACATAATACATAATAATAAGTTGATGCATGTGGGATAGCAGTACTTCGCCACCTGCCTTAAAAAGTTCAGCAGGTAGGTCATCCGCACCAGCGGTTTTAATATTATTAAGGCCGGAAATCGCCCTTCTAATCTAGTCTTGGTTGGGGATGGAGGGGGATACAATCTACACTATCTTCCACTATCATTAACTCCTGATCTTCAGTGGAAGAATCAGAGTGGAGTAGTGCGAAAAGTGGTCGCTCCACATTTTGAGAACACACTGCTTCTTAGTCACCAGATTGCCATTCTCGTGCTTGCGAAAGCTTGGTACTCAGGGCAAGGCCATTTTTAGACCCGTTGTTCAATCTTCTTACCCTCTGGAAAAACTTTCGGGATTCACCATTCATGCTGCACATTTCTTTTTTTTTCACTCTCTCTGCTCCCACTGCCATTTTTTCCGCCTAAATGGTTGGGTTTCCTCCCTTCTCAGCTTCTTGTACCGCTCACTCGCCGCACGCGTTGTAACTGACTGTTTCGTTGTCATACGTGCAGCGTCTTTTTCATCAGTTGCAATGCGACATTCTTCGTCGTACCATGGCTTATCCTTCTGCGGTTTTTGGTAGTATCATGTAGACTGTGATTACCGATAGTTGGTCGAAAGACACTTTCCTTTCATAATTTGGCATTAAAATCGCCTAGAATAATCTTAATGTCGTGGTCAGGGCAGCGTTCATATACTTCCCCCAGACGCTCATAAAATGTTTATTTGACCTCATCATCTTTATCCTCTGTCGGTGCGTGTACACAAATTAACGAGATGTTGAAATATTTCGCTTTGATACGAATTGTGGCTACGAGTTCACTCACTGGGTTGAACCTTCAAAATAGGTGTCGCAGTCTCTTGCCCACTATAAATCCACACCCGAATTCGAGCTTTCGCTCTGGTGCAACCATGTCCTGTCCATCGTATTTCCTGGATCGCTGTGATGTCAGCTTTATATTTTCCGAGGACATCCGTCAGTTGGAAAGTGGCACCAGTCCTGTATAGCGTTCGCACATTCCAGGTACATATCCTTAAATCATGGTCCTTATAACGTTTGCGAGGGTCGTCAACAGTTGGGGGGTTTCTTTGTTCATTATTTTCTACGTATATTTCATTGTCATCCTTTCTGCTTGTAATAGTTGAGTTGTTCGTTTGACAGATACTCCCGCCTTTGGTCAATGGTTAGCTTTGAGCTACCACTACCAAACAATGCTGTACACGCCTCTTCGTATTCTTGGAATGCTTTAAAGACTTCAGACATTTTCTTAATCGGAAATATCATGGCGAAGTGACTATAGTCATCAATGAAGGATACGTAATATTTGGTCCCATTCCAAGCGACAGGCTCCAAACGTCCGCACACATCAGAATGAACACGCTTGCCCGTGGCCGTGTCCCAGCAAATGGTTCACGGCATTGCTTAGCTTCGACGCAAACATCGCAAAATCCAATTTTTGCACTCTTGAGGCTAATATTTTTAACCAGCCCTCTCTTGATAAGAGCTGCCATACCTTGCTGTCCAATGTAACCAAGCCTGCGGTGCCAGAGTTGCGATCCTTCTTTCTCACACATAGTTGCTTGTGGCTTTTCAATGCTGATGTCCACTTCATACAAGTTACCGCGTAAATAGCCAACCGCAATAAGATCTTGGTTGCGGAAGATTAAAGCCTTGTCCCCACTAAATTTTACCGTGGCTCCAGTCTTAGTCAGTTTCCGCCCTGATAACAAATTGTCACGTAGCTCTTGTATGTATGTCTGGTATTTTTAGTTTCAAAAGTTGCTTCCGCTGTAGCAACTGGTTTAAAACAGACTTTTTTGCAAATGCGGTTTCCAAACTCTGCCACATATCCTTTGCAATTTGTTTGTCTCGCAAATAAATGAGATAATTGGAATGTACCAAAGCCACCAAACGATCCTTAGCCTTTTTATCGTTTAACAGAAAAGCAGCCTTCTGATTTGCGTCATTGGGAACGTCGCCGGTTAGAGCTTCCAATAGTCCCAAAGAATCCATGTGAATTTCCACACGGAATTGCCATTCATCAAATCCGTTTCCATTAAATTGTGGAATTCCGTGCACGGAAGTAGCTGTATCACCCATAACCTATTGTGTTTAGTTTCTTAATAAGGAACGGCACCACAACAAATGTTAAATAAAAACGAATTTATTCAATGACAACACGTTACAGAGAATGTTTTAGAAGTGAAAAGTTTTATAAAATTTCCTTTAGACATATACGGCATATAACGCAAAGTATTGCACGATTGCTACTTTAACACGCAATTGTTTAAATTAAAGATTTCTCTCATTCTCTATAAGTTTTCCAAGTCTTCCGCGGACTTTGTTAGTACATAAAACAGCTGTCACAAACTCTTGTTAATATTACTCTGTGCTTGATTCACTCAAACGCAATTCTCTGTAGCGTCATATCTTGATTATTTGATACTTTTTACATATTTTATGTAATTTTACTTAAATATGGATTGAATTTGTATAGTTATATGCACACAGAAAAAATTCATCGGTAATATTGCCTACATTGGGTTTGGTGATTTTTTTGGGGACTATCAATGGAGGTGGAAAGTTTCTGATAGGCACTCACTTGGGAGTTGCATCCGCTTCTTCCACTATTTACACGAAGTATGTCCTGGGCAATGGCTTTATCGGAAACCTTCTTTAGCTTGCTAGAGTAAGAAGGCGAAACAAATGAGCAGCCTGATTGCTTATGCGCTCACTGATATGTCTCACGTTTAGTAGTTGATAGATGTCACTAAAGCTCATCAAGCTATCGGGCATATTCGTTTGTCCTTAGAAGGCAAATGAGCCAAACGTATGGGCCAACGGCAGATATAAACCAAAAGAAGAAAATCCAGGTTCAACATATTGCATCCTGGTCAGAGTCTGATGAATAATGGGCGGATTCAATCAAATACTTATACTGGCAGTAGGTAAAATGCAAAAAACAGGTGGACTGGGGTTGCCTAGCAGTGAATATACGAAAACCAAAGAGAAAACATATAAGAACCATGATTTACGATTATATGCACTTGGAATGTGAGAACTCTATAGGGGAAAACTGCGACATATACTACAGTTACCATGAGAAAAAACACGAATTTGGTTGCGGATTTGTAGTTAACAAAAGACTGCGACATCTAGTCTGTAGGTTCAATCATGTGAGTGAACGTATAGCCACAATCCGCATAAAAGCAAAATATTATTATATTTCTCTAATTTGTGTACATTCCTCGACAGATGTTTTTCCTACATACATATATTCCATGAACGCCTAGAGGAAATATATGACCGTTGCCCTGGCCACGACATTAAGATTGTAATACTAGGAGATTTTAACGCTAAAGTAGGCAGGGAAAATGTGTTTCATCCAACTATTGGCAACTTCAGTCTACATGCTAACAGTTCCGACAACGGTATGAGACTGATTGACATTGCTGCGGCATGGTGGTACAAGATACCAGCATAAAGACATCCACAAGGCTACTTGGGTATCCCCTGATCAAAGTATGAAAAACCTAATTGATCACATGGTAATTGATGGAAGGCACTCATCCAGTGTAATGGACATACGAGCGATCAGCTGAAATAACATAATTTCTAATCACTACCTGGTAGCAGCAAAGGTTCGCACAAGATTAAGTAGAGCGAAAATCATACGAAACAAGACGCAGAGAAAGTTAGACATCGGAAAGCTGCAATTACCAGATGTAGCCACAGCCTACTCAAGGAAACTCTCGCTACTTTTGGCCCAGAACCCACCCCCTTCCGACGACGATCCTGAAGCGCAGTGGAAACCCATTTTCGACTCTACGTAGAAAAAATTTTCGAAGTTATGTTGCCTTGGCTGGCGTAGGTAAAAATTTATTGTATGAAAGTAGAAAAGTACTATTTATTACCTAAGCTACATATACATATGTATACGATGCTACATGTGAATGCAAAAGAAAAATAAAGAAAAGGGTTAAAAATAATTTATTGTTCAACACAATACAATAAATGTGAATACATTTTTAAAAGCAGTAAAGACAATTTAATTCATATACAACTATAATATTATTTTTCCAAACTTTCAAACAAATTCCAGAAAAGAGCCGAAAATATACACAACGCATGTTTCTCTCTTATTTCGTTTAGACGCTAGAGATTTTTTCCGTCGTCGTCTGAAGCGTGTCTGGTTCTGTTTGGACTCTTAAGGGCACTTTAGACCTGCGGACCAGTCGGCCGACTATTTGTCAGACCGACTTTTGTGTCGGCCATTGTTTCACCTTACACTAGCCGACTTTCTGAAAATCAAACTAGTTTTGATTTTTGCCCGACGAGTCGGCCGACTGCCCGACTTCACCTTAGACTGGGAGATGAGTCAGCCCAACTCAAAAGTCGGCCCGCTGGTCTAAGGTGCCCTTTACGCGTTTCCAAAAAAGCGCTAATAACATTTTTATCGCGTTTTGCAAGGTCAAAAACTGCTAAATCTAGCCCCAAAAGAGCTAAGTTGGCATCACTGCAACCAAACCATTGTACAATAATAGGTCTGTTTGAGAACTTTTCCAGTAAAAAATATCAAGTAACTTTTACTGGGAGAGTAAGGCTGATTTTACTCTCTAAGTAAAAAATATCGCAAAAAGTAAACGAACGACATCCAGTAAAAAGTATCAAGTAATCAACATTTGTTTGTAAACAGCTGATTCATGTTTACTTTTTTGCTTTTCGTTTCATTGTTTTCCCTATGTTCAGAGTAACTTGTTGAATGTGAGATCGCGACAAAAAGAAAATAAATGAATAACAACAAGAAAATTCTGCAGTTAAATTGTTCACCGGGAACATTTGGAATGCTCGATGTTGGTAAGTATTAATTAAAACTGAACATGTGCCCACAAACCGGAGTATGCGTCTGCATGTGATGCAATACATTTTGTGGCTGGCTTCTTCGGCCAATTTTGTCAAATCTTCTTCTTAAACAAAATTATACTTTTTTATTTACAGATGAGGATTATAGAGGAGCTGTAGCACAACAGGCGGCGGGAGATGAGTACTACGATGAAATAATTTTTTCTCCAAATTCAGTCGTAGATTGTGAACAAGGCACTCAGGAGACAAGTGCTGAGACTGAAACTCCATGTTGCAGCACGGATGCGGCTGTTAAAAAAAACTTATGGCTCGAATCGTCTACGAAGTTGCTCATAGCCAAAGTGAAAGAATTGCGCCCTAAGGTTGGGAAGAGCGCAAGTCTTAAAACAAAAAAGGCGATGTGGAGCAAAATTGCTATAGAACTACAGGAAAGAGGCCATAACTTTAATAGTGTGCAGGTGGAGGCTAAGTTCTTCAGTTTAGAGCGGCAATACAAGCGGATGCGGCTCTACAATTCTAAAACTGGTCGGAATAGGCAAACGTGCCCTTTCCAAAGGTAATAATTTAAAATTTACTATGCGTTTTTGTTTATTTACTTAATGGAAATTGTTTTTTTTTATATATAGTGAGCTGGACGACCTTCTAAGTGAGAAAAGGTCGTTGAATCCGGAACATGTACTGGACAGTGAGACTGAGCTGGAGCATAATGACTTACCAAGCAGCGAACAATCAAATTCCTCGATATCAGGTATTGGTTTAAAACCTAAAATCATACAATGCAGTATTATATTTATGCATTTTGGTTTTTAGAGCATTTAGATGTGACGCCCTCAACTTCCAAAAGAAGAAAGACAACTCTGCAAGAGTTTATGGAAAAGAGGGAGGAAAGCGATCGAAATCTACAAAAATCATTAGATGCTAACTTCAAGCGAAAAATGGAAATGGCTGAGAGAAAGGAGGTGCGAGAGCAGAAGAAATTGGAGTTATTTCAAAGTTTAGTGGACCTTTTGAAAAAGTAAAAAACTAAATAATAAAAATTCAAAATATCTGAAATAATAAACTGTTGATGTATGAGATGAGCCAAAATGAGACTGAATAGAAAAAAGAATAAAATAAAATGATTTAAAAAACATGAATTAATATTTAATTACTATTAATATTTATTTATAGTTCTGGATTGCCATCATTTATATGGGTTTGTATGTACTGGCTTATTCTATCCCGCACAAAATTGCCTCGAGACACTTGGCCGTGGTCTGGAAAATCTTCAGTTACCTCTTGCACCTCTGGCGCCATTCCAGATGAAAAATTGAGGTCATCTTCATGTGCAATGTTATGCAAAACACAGCAAGCTCTTATAAAGTGGCAAAGTTTTTTCATGCCCCGCAGCTTGCAGTAATATAACTGTCTAAATCTTTGTTTGAGAATGCCAAATGTGTGTTCAATAGCTACGCGGCCGGAGCTCAGTTTAATATTAAACTGTTTTTGAGCACTTGTAAGGTGGCCATTATCCCTGTATGGAGTTACTAAATACTTATTGCAGGGATATGCAGAATCACCAAGTATATAATAATCTGGAAAAATAAAATGAAATTATAACTTAATTCGTGTGAATGTATTTTAAACTGATTTACATACCCCCACAATAAGACGGTAACTTGTCATAAATTGGTGAATTTTTCAAAACCCAACTGTCGTGACAAGACCCTGGGTGTCCAATAAAAACGTTTATAAATTTTTTATTCTCGTCACAGATCGCCTGAACGCAAATTGTGGTATTGCCCTTTCTGTCGATGTACTCATCCTTTCCAGTTTTAGGAGGGTCGATTACGACATGCGTTCCATCGATGCAACCTAAAATAGAATATCTTAATGTATGTACATATATGTATGTAAACTTACTAAAAGAATTGTTACCTATTGCCTTGGAAAATAAACATTTGTTGGCAAAATATTTGCTAGTTTCTTCCTTTTTTTGTGCATTTGGCCATTTTATTATTTCGGGGCTCAACGAGCTCAGGAACATAGTGACCCTTTCTATAATCAAGCTAATTGATGAAATGCAGAGGTTGAAGCGATCAGAAAGGTCCCTGAAGCTGCAGGCTTCATGACCTGCAAACCACAAAAAAACCAGCATGTGGAGTTCTTCTGAAAGCCTTTTGTCATACCGCAGCTTTTGGTAGTCACTCCATTCCCACAGCCGCTGGCTTAGATTTGTAAAGAGAGCTCGCGATATACGGAAGTGGCTTCGAAATTCGGTTTCACTATAACTTGCCACTGTTCTTTCCAAGTATTCCTTTATCGAATTTCGTCGACACTTTTCTTTTAAAGCGTTAAAAAACACATCGTCTCTTCTCCTTAACAATTGTACAGCAATGTATTCGGTTTCATCTTCACTCTCCGATGAAGATGACTCCATTATCATCATCATTGCACTAACAATTATGTTATTTTTCATCTCGTCATTATCCGCATTTTCATTTGTTTCTTCTTGCAGCATCGGACAACATGAGGTTAAAAAAATGTAACTCATTTTAGTTGAAAAAAAATAAATACCTTCAATCCTTTCAACATGATCTTCTGCTGCTGTCGAGATACCTGGATGTGTTTCAGGTTGCTGCTGTTTCAACTCATTTACTCCTTGAACACACTGCACTTTGTTGGGAATCTAGTTTATTAACAAATTCTATTAAAATGTTCCAACAAATGTATTTTCTTACTTACCTCTGCCATTGTTAAATTTCTTCTTTGTTTTCAAAGTTTTGTTTATTTAAATAAAACAGCTGTTTAAAAACATATGTTCGTACTTGATAATTCTTACTGGCAAAAATTTCTCCAGTAAAAACTTGCAAGTTCTCTATCATTCAACTGTCAAAAATATTCACTCTCTGGCTCTCTCGTTGTTGATTTTATCGAGTAAACGAACACTATCAAGTAAGAAATGTGATAAATTGTACAAATTATCACGTTCTCAAACAGACCTAATATCTACGTGGTAAAGCAGTATGCGTTGGTGTTGTTGTAACACAAGAATGCAAATGGGTACAAAAACAATATATATATTAGTTTGACAACCGAAGCAAAATTTAAATACAAAAGATAAAATTAGCTGTTCAAACGACATTACCATGCTGTACTTTTTTCATTTCTTTATTGTTGGAACGGTACAATAATATATACATGGTAATAGCAACGCGCTTTGTTGTAGTTGTAGGCAGCAACAACAGGCATTTTGTTGTATTCCCTTCAGCTGTCAAACTCTACACAAATACATACCAACAACACAAGAATGCAAAAGAGTACAAAAACAAAATACATGTGAGTGTGACAACCGAAAAACCTCATGAAAAAAATTAAAACAGCTGTTCTTACGACTTTACCATGTACATATTATTGCACCATGGTTGTTGGAATACTTACGTTGCAGAGATTGACAACTTAAGCAATTGAAACAAAAACAGAATGCCTGTTGTTGCCTACAACAACAACAACGTCTACTGCTACTACTTGGTTTTTTTTTTCTATGGGTCTAAAGAAAGCAAACTCAGCTGTTCTAATGCTTCAACCTCTCGTAGTTTAGTCATGGCGGCCGTCAAATCAGAAATTGTGCCGTATAATAAATAAACACAATATTTGTTATTGTTCGCAACGTTATCTGGTCTATAACAGTCCAGAATAAGCAGAGATACCGAAAATTCCAAAACAAAACGAAAGAACAACGCAGAAGCTCTCTTCAACAAACATAACACATGAAACAACAATTCAGCCCGTCAGTACAGCAGAAACCAGCGAAATTAGCAGACGCACAGAAAGCAAAAGGAAGAATAAAAAGTGGAAGAACAAAACAGTGCTAAAAGTTATTCATACTCATATAGTAACAACGGAATTGTGATAATCGAAATAGTTACCCTCTATATAAAGTGAATATAGACAAGTTGTTCTGATTTTCATTTAAGGATGGGAAGCTTTCGTGTTTTTTAAGTGATAATTAAGCAAAAACTGTGGTTCCGAGCAGATGTCTTTAGCCACATTACACTGCTGATGCGTATCAACCCCTATGGACCTTAACGGGATAATATCCTTATTGAGCATTTACTGAACAGCTGTAACACGAATAGAAGCAAACATTTGACACTGCTCTTTGCTGTCAACCAAATCCTCCGAAATCTTCGCGACATAATCAGACAGATTAATAAAAGTTAATAAAAAACAAACAAAAACAGAGTAAAGATAAAAAACAAAGTAAAATAAATAGTAAAGAAACCACGAGAAGGTCACACAAAATTCGCTCATATTTACCTAATGTTTGTCGGTCGTGTTGCGCGTACTTGTAATGAACCTATGTATATATCATAATTGTGTTTAAATTTTGCTGTTCCTCCCTTATTCTCCTGCTATGCCTATATATGTGCTCTTGACATCATCTGTAACATACGGACTAAAAAACACAGTTTAAAAAATATTCATCATCGTCGCAATATTTACGTCTGTACTCTCGTGATTCTCCTCCTCCCGAAGACGACGTTTTGTTTAATTAAATACAGTGTTGTAGTTTATTTGCCTCTTTTTTTTATTGTGTGCGCGAAACAAAAAACGTCGGCAAAATGCGGTTATTTCCAGTTCGTTTCTCGAGCTTACCCAAAATGCTTGACTACTATTCACAATTCAATCCATCACCGCTTTCAATAAAGCAATTCATAGATTTTGGTAAGTACTTGCGATTACAAATTGGTTTCTTTTGCCTCTTCTCCAGCTTTTTCGTATATCAGGGGAATTCTGTTACCTCACTTCTCTCTAGTTAATGTGTTGTTGAAATTGAAGAATTTAAACATTGAACAATAAATCCTTAAAAGGAGCTTGCTTGATGCCAATATTCGAAAAGCTGGTACTGCCTAAGCGTCTGAAAGCCGTCATTCTTGTTGACTTTTGAATCCTTATTATATATTTTTGTATTATTAAGAAAAGTAAAGGGGCCTTCATCTAGGCCGCTTTTAAAAATTGCTAGCAAATAAACACTCACATTTCTAGAAGGTAACTTTCTGACTGATTATATGTGCATATAATTTGCTATAAATTTCTACTCAATGCAATTTTGTTGTGTATCGTCGATTGTTTGAACATCTATTGTAGAAATAGTTCGTGTAATACTAAGTGCAATTATCTGAATTATAACTATATTCCATGGTAGAATTATCTATTAGAAATTTCATGGTTAAGCTGTCAAAATTAGCTGAATAATGAAAAACACAATGTACACAAACTGTGAAAAATTTCATAAGCTTTGTCTTACTTGATACAAAGTCTATGCTATAACTTGTATTTTGATTGAAATTCTTTGAATATTATTAACAAACAAATAGAAGCAAAATCAAATTTAACGGCTAGGCTGACGCGTTTACCCGATAGATGATTCTACCATGCTATATTAGCTCTCGAGATTTATTGATTCAGGTTACAACGGCAGCTGTTGATGAAATTATAGTAAAGCCCTATAAAATTTAACAAATTGTTTTCCCAAATAAGTCCACCTTCTTTATTACCACAAATTCTTTAAAACTATAACAAAAACAGAAATGTAAACAAACAGACATAATAGACACTAACAAAATGAACACAATGAAATCAGCTGTGCTACTGATATAACATGAATGAATAAATCTTGATCGGTTACTCGAAAATTTGTGCAAATTTTTACTGAATCGTGTTCGTTTACCCCAAAGTCCAGTAAATAGGCCCGTCTGCGTACTTTACCAGTAAAAAATATCCAGTAACTATTTTTGAGAGAGTAAGGTAGATTTTACACTCCCAGTAGAAAATACCACAAAATTTACACAGACGACATCCAGTAAAAACTTGCAAGAAAAAATAACTTTTGTATGTAAGTATGTAGCTGATTTGCAATGTAAACATTTGAACACCTGGAAACCGAAGTTGGAACAAAACATTAAAAATCGCCATTACTGTCTTCTTATTTTAAATAAACAGCTAAAAGTTCATTACATAGGTATCAGTAAGAAATCATTTTTTCTCTTAACAAATATAATTCCACTGATTCATTTTCTATTTTATGCAGGCTGATCTGAGATGTTGACGCATTAGAACAGGTGATTTTGCTTTCTTATGATTCTATCTGTCAAATTCAGTGTATTTTGTTATTGTACTTTTTTTTATCTACTTTCTTTGGTCATACGTATTTGTGTTGAATTTGACATTTAGAGTCATAGAGCAAAAACAAAATCCCTGTTGTTGGTGCCCACAACAACAACAAATCCTACTGCGTTAACCTCTACTAGATCAGCCTTGCCACCGGCTTACCGACTTACCAAGCCTTGAAAGTCTCTATCATGGTAGAATAAGTAAGTTAAACTCTTTAGAACAGCTGATTTGAATTTTTTCTTGCTTATGTGTTTCTCTAATGTCAAATTCACATGTATTTTGTTTTTGTAGGTTTTATTTTTTTTGTTTACTTTTACTGACGATGCACACATGTAGAAAATTGGACAGATTAGGAACACCAAACAAAAACAAAATGCATGTTCTTGTTGCCTAAAATTACAACAGTTCCTATTGCGTTTACCTTACCTGTTGTACCATTTTCCCTATCATCGAACCATAGGCGAATACATATGTACATAGATACATTCATTCTCTCAATAAATTAAACGTCATTGGTACGGTGGAAAGTAAACATTGGATGGTGGAAAACATAGGTTCAATAATACCAGATAGAGACAATAGTAAACAACGTCCAGCAAAGGACAATAACTATGCGACTTATCGATTGTTTTTAGATTTTTTCGTTAATATTCTGATCAACTTTCAAAAACAAAATTATGGGCTTAAACCTAGAATAGGTCGGCAACTCGATTCGGCTCCAAACTATTACCATTGGATAGAACTTTTAATTTTAAGTAAAAAAAATTAAATAAAAAAATCGGGGGCAACGCCTATTTTCGGAGTTGTGGGCACCCAAAGTTCGGACATACAGGATGATACTACGAGTGTGGTGCCGTGTTATGGGACCGATTTCACAACTTTTTTGTGTAAAACGAGTCGAAATAAACAAAAATAAATACATTTTTTCGATAACTGCTTAGTTATCCACGTATCGGATTTTTAAAAATATCCAGAAAATATTTTTTTTTCAAGCAATCGAGTGATTTTTCGGATTTTGCCACACATCGACTTCAGGTACAGAGGGAATTTTAACCCCCCTGCCTGAGCCCGGCCGGACGGCCGGGCGACTATTTGCAATATAAATTTAACGATTTTCCAAAAGTTCTACCACACGGTGCGAGGGCTACTTGGCCCGTAACTCCCAAAATAGGGGTTCCCCCCGATTTTTTTATTTTACTTTTTTTACTTAAAATAACGATCCCTACACCCAAAAAAAAGAACAAAAAAAATTGGACGTGCCGATCTATACTAAGTCTGTTCCAAATTATGTTTTGGGAACATAAAAATTTTGATATATATTTTTTAAACAATAAACAGTCGATAACTTGATAACTAAGATAGTTATCGAAAAAACTTGCTTAATTTTACACGTGTTTCTTCTGATTTTCTATCAGAAAAATAATTTCTTTGCGGAAAATGTGACAAATATAACTTTTGAACAATTCAACGGCCGATATTTCGATAACTAATCGAGTTATCGAAAATTTTCATTTATTTTTTTGGTATATTTTGCATCATATTATACAAAAATGCTGTCAGAGAAGTCTCTTTACAAGGGTTTTAATACATAGTAACTCCCCATATATTCAAACAAAATAGGAACTCCCCAAATATAGGTATTTTACATTTTGTGCTTAAAATTAAAAAATTCCGCGTGGGTGACCTTAAATAGGTGGTTTCTAAACTACCCAGCAAACAATAATAGAATGCCGGTTTGTAGTTGCCTTGTGTAATTTTTGTAGTAATACTTCTATCTTTCAAGCTGCCTTGCTCCACACTATACCGGTTTTGCGGTTTGAGCATGGTAGTTTTGGTTTATTAAATCCTTCTGTGAGACAGGACTTCGGCTGTGCTTAAGTATTTTTTTTCTGTGCGCCAAATCACTGACTTCGGCTTAGTTTATATTGTAATAAAGCTGGGCAGCCACTGCCAGACTTAAAAATGTCCTTTCTTGTGGTAGGTCTAACACCGGCTTAAGGGCACCTTAGACCAGCCGATTGTCGGGCCAACTCATGTAAGATGGGGTCGGGCAGTCTGCCGACTAGTCGGACGACAATCAAAACTAGTTTGATTTTCAGAAAGTCGGCCGGAAATTCGGTTAGTGTAAAAGGGCCTTTAGACCTGTGGATAAGTTGCTCGAGTTGACATCAACTTCGATTATTTTACATTAACTTTGATTTTGCCTTTACACTCTCAAACAAGTTGAAAGGTGATGAGCGCACTTCGGAAATATCACAAATTTTAAGAATTAACACCATTTTTATAGTCTTTAAATATTTATAAATAACACTTCAAATCATATTTAGTTATTCAGTCTATATTTTGCCGATAATGTTTGTTATTTATTTTTTGGTTTATTTGTGTACATTTTTCCGATAATGTTTCTGAAAATCAAACTAGTCATGAACGTTTCTCTTCGAAATGCGTATGAACATTGTTGCAACTTCTGCTTACACTGCTGGCTAAAATGACATCAATTTCAAAAAAAAAAAATAAAAATCGCTTTGATTTTACATCAACTAGTTTGTACAAACCGCCAACTTCACTTTACACCATGGATATGTTGATGTCAACTTGAAGTCGCTACAACTTATCCACAAGTCTAAGAGTCCCTTAAAGGGAAACAATGCCCGACATAAAAGTAGGCCTGATTAATAGTCGGCCGACTACTCCGCAGATCTATGGTGCCCTTTAGGCATAATTTTCCGTTTCTTTATATCACCGGTGTTATCTCGATCACTGAGCGAGTTATCGAACTTTTTGTTTTTAAATTGTCCTCATTTCGAAGTATTTCATTACTTTTGATTTGCGAACTTTCAATTGAGCGCATGACACTTGTCGCCAAAATATTCTTTGGCATTTGCAGTCTTTCATACTGTAATTTTTGATCTCTTGTACATTTGTTTCTTTTATGTTTCGCTTTATAAATATTTTTAATATTGTTATCGATTGCACTTGTGTAATATTTGTCATAATCTATGTTTTAATAACTGCAACATTTGCTAATTTATTTTTTTTTAATCACAATGTCTTACTTAAATATTTTTTAGCTGCCGTATTTTAATTTATGCACATTGTAATTTATTTTAAATTGGCCACAAGGCTTTGAATTACATGTAAAGTTGAAATAAATTAAATGAAATCAAATTAAATATTCTCGCGAGACTTAACAAAAGCTCAAACAAGTATTAAAAGGCAAAATAAATCAAAAATCTAAATGAGTTCACATATGTATGTATATAAATAAGTATAATGAATAATGGATTTTAATATCATATCATATGAGGGACCTTACAAAAATGTTTTTTTAGGTTAACAAAAGATGAGGTTTTTGGAACGACACTACTGCGTGTGACAGTTGACAACAAAGAACAAATAGGTTGTGTTTAAAATTTACACTTTATACCAGAAATATCTGGGTTTTATAATAAAAGATCACAAGTACCTGGCGTGAAAATTGGCATTGAAAGGATTTACCGACATATGTATATTGCTGAGTCTTAACATTTCATCGCATTATCTGTTTTTGACTCTTTGTTTTTATTTCAATACTAAAGATAGTAGGTATATTTTATTATGTTGCTGTCAGCTTAGAACACATACATACTTATACAGTGGTGGCCAAAACAAATGCAACCAAAATGCATCTTTTACGGAATGTTGCGTAAAAATTATCTAAAAATAAAATTTGTAATTTTTTGTTTTAAATTTTATACTTTATTTAGCCATATGTCAAAAACGACTTTTTGCGAAAAATAACTTTTTTATTGTTGAATATGAATCTTTGGGGACTCAGAAACAATATTTATTCCACGAGTTTTTTTTAAAAAATTAGTTGTATTTCAAAATATAACACAGTTTAACCATTTTCGTGGGCTTAAAAATTAAAAAATTAAATTAAAAAAAAAAAACCGGAATTTTTTAATTTTTTACAATAAACTGGGTTAGTAGCCTTTCATTTAAGATGAATATTTCATTCGTACACTGAGAGAACCTTAAAATCTAAAATTCCACCAAGGCGCTTCACGTCACAAAGCTTAGTTTGGACGTTATGAGTTGAGGAAGGTAAAAAAGCTAAAAATTTTGGATTTTTTCCATTTTTCTTGAAGTTTTTTCAATTTTTTTTCCAAACGAAACATTGTACTGCGAAGCGCCTTGGTAGAATTTAAGATTTTAAGGTTCTAAACGAGAAATAGAAAATTTTGGCCAAAAATCTTTAGCCGTTTTTGTGCCATTTTAAATGAAAAAGTCGTAAATCTACCTTTACCACTTATTATAATAATAATTTTTTTTTCTCTCAGTGTACGAATGAAATATTCATCTTAAATGAAAGGCTACTAACCCAGTTTATTGTAAAAAATTAAAAAATTTCGGATATTAATAAAATTACAGGAAAAAATTCGTAATCAGTTGAAAAATCAATGACAACAAGAACACCCACCACTCTAATGAGTATTTCAGATAGCCGAATGTATCTCCAAATCAGTACATACAATTTGGTACATATATCTTTAAATTGGAAAAACCACTTTTTTTGACATATTGCTAACTTTATTGCCTTAAAAATAAGGAAAAGGGATCTACTCCATAGATATTTAGAAAAATGTATGAAAAACATAAAAATACATATTTATTCTTATATTTCAGTGGCCAAAACATATGCAACTAATAAAATCAAACGCAGTTCAATGCAAATGAATTGATTATTTTCTAGCAAATTCGTTGTTGTCCATTACAGCCTGACATATTCGAGGCATTGATATTATTAGTATGTCAATGACGCGTATTGTGATTGATTTCTACGCATCTTTCAGTCGTCGAAACAAAATATCAGAAGTTATACAATTTTCCCACTCAATTTTTTGGTTTATGATTTCCTAGAGGTTTTCGATGGGATTTAATTCTGGTGATTGTGTGGCCATTCCATAACCGTAACTCTATTTTCACCAAACCACGATTTAACCACTTTCGATGACTGTTTGGGGTAGTTGTCTTGCTGGAAGACCCCACCACAATGGCATATCGTAATCGGCATATGGAAACATTACCCTTTCTAAAATATCTTTCTACACAAATCGGTTCATAATGCCATCAATTTTATGCAGTGGACCAACACCAGCACCAGAAAAGCAGCCCCACATCATTACACTTTCCCTCCCTGCTTGAACGTCTTTTTGCAGTAAAGTGTTTCGATGCGTTTTCGTACTAGTTGTCGTACGTAACTCATGCCATCGCTGCCTATAATATTAAATTTTGATTCGTCACTAGACAAGACAGACCTCCATTTACAGCCTAGCCAATTTAAATAGTCTTAAGCAAACTGCAAACGCTTTTCGTGATTACAATTTGATACAAGCGGTTTCTTTGTATGGCTTCGTTCGTGGAGAGAGGCCTGCAAAGGACTACTACGAATTGTACGAACAGAAACTGATATTTGAATTTTGCAGTTATTTAGGAGGAGGAGATAAAAGGATCTTATTTCACGTGTTTGATGATCAAATAGTCCGTCCGATTACTTGTCTTGCGCCGTCGACCACCTCGGTGTATAATACAAATTTCTGAAGTTTTTTTTTTTTTAAAGTAGCAATAATGCGAGATATTGAACTTTTATGAACAATATCTTTCTGTGATATTCCACAAGAATAAGTATTCACAAGTTTCCGTTTGAGCTCATATCCGAATTTATCGCGCGCTATTTTAAAACGAACTCTATTTTAGCTTCAATAGGAAAAAATAACAAAATAATACTGAATATTCCTACGAATCTCTTTACACAGGCTTTCTAATTAGTTATATGAAGAACAGCTATCAAAAATCCACACCGAATTTAATATTTATCGATAAAACTACCGATAACATGGAAATGTACACAAAAACTGTACATTCTGAATATGTTTTAAAATCTTAATGCCGTTTATTATTTATTGAAATATTGTCCTTTTTGTGGTACAATTTTATAAACTTACTAGCTGACCCGGCAGACGTTGTCCTGCAAATTGTTTTCAAATACCGTTAGCAGGAGCAGAAATAATGGATTTTTAATTTGTGTTTTGTATGGGAGGTACCACGCCCCTTTGTCCAATCGGACCGAATAGTAAATCGAAACCATCCAGGGCGCCACCCAAACGCATACAAAAAATTTAGGTGAAGTTCAGTCACAAACACACGTGCAGTGGATTTATATATATGTATAAAGATAGACCCTGTTAAAGGCAGCCAATCTTAGTTGCATATGTTTTGGCCACCACTGTATATGTATGTATAAATTATTTAATTTCAAAATAAATACACAGGTAAATAACAATTTGTATATGAATAACTAAATTGAAAACAAACAGCAAGGTGCAAACTTATGGAAAGTTTAAAAGTGTTTCTTATTTCCATAGGTCCTTTATGTTAAGATTTGTTTTGCCTTCATTTTCATTATAGGTTTTTTTATATGAGTTCAAAAACATTGAGTAGTTCAGTTTTTTACATTGTTTTTTCTACACATTTTTCAGATATGTATGTATCGCACTCTGAATATTTTATTTCGGATTTGAATTAGTTACCAAAAATTCTAAAAATTCTCTAAGAGTCTCATACAGATAAGACAACATCATTATTATATACTTGAAACTGTTAAAATTTAATGCGATTTTATATTTTTGCTCCTTAGTTTTTACTATATAGTATTTGAGTGCTGTCATCTATTGTCTCTGATCAATAGAATGACGTTTTTCAAATCAGTCATTTTCTAAACGAAAATGTTAAACAAAATCTATCTGTATATATTTATGTACGTATGCAAGTATGTATGGTTGAGTGTTTTTGTTGTTTTGCATAATACAATTCAATTTTATATTAAGTTACTGGGACAACAAATCTCACGTTCTACTTTTAGGCCTTTTGCTTTTTAAACCCATCATCTTACCCTCAGCGTCGAGGCACTTGTGCCACAAACGTAATTTCTAGTAAATGCGAGTACGATACACAAAAGTTATAGCGGCGATACTGGCAAATACAAACTGGTTGTGGAAACAAACCTATCGACGTTCAACCTTACACAGACCAGCCCCCCCCCCCCGCGTTCCAATCCCAATCATTACAAAGTGTGTACAAAGTAATAAAGTATATGTATGTATGTAGTATCAAGGACGTTTCAATGACAACACATGCTTCCGCAGCCACCAGGAAATTTCCATCAAAAACAAACAAAATGTTAAACAATAGATGAAAACACCCTCGCACACATAGTCGTGAACAAATGTCGTTGGCCTATGCGATAAAAACAACCTTTTTGCCACCAAACTCAACACCCACCGAAAGGAATGTGGAGGGTGTCGGGGGTATGGACAACAGAAAAGGTTGCATCAAACAACTCGTTCCGTTTCGATGGACTCCATAAATAGGCTGTATAATAGCGTTTGTTTGATAGAGCAATATATAATTTTGGAAGGTGAACCCATTTCAGTTGGAAAATAGAATTGAAGTGAATGGACGGAAGAAAAAAGGTTTAAATTTGAGATCATTAAATTTCTTACCGGCTTTTGGTTACGAGTATATAGAAATTAGCATGACATCAATGAATTGGATATTTTTATACTAATGAGAAATTATTATTTATTATTGTTGATTACCTTAATTAATGAATATATATAGATCGACAGGATTCTTTAGTTAATATATGTATTTATATTATAAATTGGTTTCTACTTTTTTCATTTATTACCTTTTATAAAAAATTAATGAATCACTAATATAAACAATTAATTTGCGGGATTACAAGACCCATTTGCGTATTAATAAACTGTTTCCACTGTTTTACTGTATGACGTTGTAAATAAACAAGCTATTGCATATGTAGTAGAGTACTGGCGATGCATCTCGATAAATATAAATTCTGTCGCGGTCTGTGGATATGAGACATCATCGGGCCGTACTTCTTTTATATATTTTTCCATTACATCGCATGGAGGTGCACTGATTGGGACCTACAGTTTTTTTTAACATCGTTTCCGAACGATGGCTAATAACTCGATAGTGTCGCCGTCACTAAGCAAGGTGGATCCTGCATCAGAATATGATGGTTGTGGTGACTGGGCAGATGGCAATCCATAAGAAACTGTCTTGTCAACAACACATTATGTTAATGATCCACGTTCGTCATTTATGTGCATCCGGTTGCGATTCGAAGTGCACTATTTTGGATCCTCTGCAGACCTTTCCATTGGGTATCACTTAAGCAACACCGGGGCGGCGTAGTTGAATACCGTGCAAGTTATAGCTTTATAAGTCACTACAATTGTCTCCTTCTCCTTGCCCCAAGTTGTCCCTGCAAGGGCCTTTAGGACCTTGTTGCGGGTGTGGACTTTTCTTCTAATGTAATCCGCATGTTTAGAGAAATTAAGGAGACTATCGAAAATAACTTCGAGTATTTTGGGGTTACGGACTGTGGGTATATACCCCCCATTGACAGAGATGTCGAGCTCTCTCCTACATTGTCGACAGTTGTATAAGGTGGTGTAAGCTGTGATCGAACCCACGTTATCATGCACAAGAGTCACCAACTCATTCAACGACGGCCACTCATTCAAGTGACCAATGAAGGACAAAATAACTCCCTCACTAAAGTTTGGTAAGAGTAATAAACATAGATTTTTTTACATACTAATTTAGCAGGATAATGCCACATGCCATACTCGTGGCGAAACGTAGTGTCTCATTGAAGGAAGAGTGTTGTGATAACGGAACTTAATTAAATGTTACGATATATTTGTTGATTTTCTCTTCTCACACATTCAATTAACTTGTTGGTTGCTCTTTTTGCCCCGCAGCAATACAGATCCATGCTATCATCCAAACCATTTATTTAACATTGGTTGACGCCAACATTTATTTTCTTTGATGGGGTTTCTTGAAATGCTGGCCCGGAGCAGTAAACAAAGATTATTTGCTTTATTTAATATATGAGAAGTTCATACTGCAAGCTTACAAGGTCAGGAACATTTTTCTAAGTCAAAAATGGTTGGTTTTGAGGGAATAATAGACAATTCAGTTGACACCACTGACTCGTATGACTAGTTTTGAATTCCGTGACAAGTGCATCAACAGATACGTAACTACTGTGCCTGAATTGATACCACCGGTAGATCATCAATTGTATATATCGTCACCTAAAATGCAAAAGAACGTAACTACAATTTTCATTTTGTTCAAAGGAGTTGAAAAAACCCTTATAAAAAAATACAAAAAATGCAGTTTGCCAGCATATTTTCGAATCTTACTGATGGTAAGACTTTATTTAAGCAAAGATTTGAAAAATTCCTCACCCTTTTACGAGGTTTGTTTCTTCTCTTGGAAATAAAAACGAAAATTGTAGTTACGTGTTTTTGCATTTCTGCTAACGATATACTACCTTATATGCCAAGTTACATATGGGAATTTGTATTAATCGAAAATCCCTAGGTAACAACTCACACTGAAAAGTCAATTCATCCAATTTTTTTTCAAACATTTGTAACATTAGTCTAGAAGACATTTATAGACTGTTTCTCTATCTCGAACGAAAAACTAAGCGAACGAAAATCAGTCACTTACATTGGGTACTCAAAATGGGTTCCTCTACGTCTAAATTTTCATTCGTCTGACTCTATGTTTGTTTCCAACGCACAGCACATTCGAAATAGAGAAACCAAAATTTGTACTGAAAAGTTTTGAAAAATTTTGAAAAATGTTATGTTTTCATTCGACTTTAAACGACAAGATTGTGGAACCCTAATCAACTTTCTTTCGTCTAGCACACGAACGAAAGCTTTCGTTTGAGATAGAGAAATAAGCTGTTAGTTTCAACAGGATTGTGCCACATGTCATACTGCTGTTAAAATAATAGACTTCTTAACTAAAAGGTTTGGTTGGAACGTTATATCTACAAACGGATCTGACCTTCAATATTGTGCGACATAAAACCTCTTGAAAAGTGGTCGACAATTCGACTTTTATTATTCAGTCCCTGAGACTTAGGGCGAGCTTCACACTCGTCATTTAAAAGCTCAATTTAAAAGTTCAGAAAATTTCCATACTACATGACAAACATCGGAAATTTAAAGTACATTTAAATGGAGAATTTTCAACTGTGAAACTGGCCATCAGAATATTTAAATTCCATTTTAAATTCCATTTAAAGTCCATTTAAATGGAGAATTTTCAACTGTGAAACTGGGCATTAGTGTTCAAAGCCGAAATCGAAAATCCGGCGAAACTGGTTAACCGGGTTTCTTGCAATTAACCGTCTGCCGGTTTTTTTTTATAAAATTTACAGCCAAAGTCACGATCTCGAAAGAAACCCTAAGCGAACGAAAGCCAGTCACTCACTTTCGATGTTATCCCAGGCTTTAAATGTTATTGTGTGACTGTGTGTTTGCAAAATCGGAAGCCACTAACTATTTTCGCTGTCATCTATGCGAACGAAAATGTCAAAACCAGTCACTTGTCTTTTGGTTGTCGCATAGCTGGAAATCAAATAAAAGCTTGAAACAAAAACAATTTATATAGAATTCAATGAAAGAAACACAATGGACAGAAAATATAGTCATTATAATAAATTTGTTATTAAAATATATTTCCATTTCAGCACAAAAACGCAAACTTTGCGGCGCCTGTAGATACTGGTACTTCGTACTATTCTCTATCGCTCCGAAATTAAATGGCGAACGTCAAGTTTATGTTATTGCTTTGAACAACAACCACACAACACACGTAAACCCATGCGAACGACAAGTCGAAAGATAGTGACTCGCTTTTTGAAACGAAAGTGAGTGACTGACTTCGTTCGCTTGGATTTTGTAGGAGAGAGTGTAAGATTTTGTACTGAATTGTATATGTTTTCGTGCGCTTGTTAGTGACTCCCAAATCAGCTGTTTGTCGCATAGAAGGAAAGCGAACGTTAACGTTCGACATCGTGACTTTGGCTGTTACTTTTCATATAAACCGAAAACCGGTTATTTGACGTCGGTTAACCGGTAAACTGCGTGTTACTCTGTGCTAAATACCCTTTCAAAATTTAATAATTAAACAAAGAACGATATGATTATCAAATATTAATGCATTTTTTGAATTAAGTTGCACGCTGGTATTCTACTTTAAAATCTTATTTTGTAGATTTAAAATTTTTTTATTTCAAAACAATTTTATAATTTGAATAACAATTAAATAATTGAAATTAGTATATAAATTAAGTTTTTACACTTTATAGGACACATGATGATTACATTTCAATTAAAAAAAATATTGAAATTGAATGCAGCTGTAAAATTGAAATACAGCTGTGAAAAATTAAATTCAGTTGTGAAATCACCAAAAATAATAATCAATTCAATTAAATTCATTTTATTTCAACTCAATTCAATTCTATTCAGTTCAATTTAAATCAATTCAGTTCAATTCAATTCATTTCAGTTCAATTCATTTCAATTCATTTTTATTCAGTTCAATTCAACTCAATTCAGTTCAATTCAATTCAGTTCAATTTAACTCCATTCAGTTGAATTCAATTTAATTTAATACGGTTCAATTCAATTCAGTTCAGTTTAATTCAGTTCAATTTAACTCAATTCAGTTCAATTCAATTTAATTTAATTCGGTTCAATTCAATTTAATTCGGTTCAATTGAATTCAATTATTTTTATTTCAATTCAATTCACTACAATTCAGTTCAATTTAATTCAATTTAATTCAATTCACTACAATTCAGTTCAATTTAATTCAATTTAATTCAATTCATTTCATTTCATTTCATTTCATTTCATTTCAATTCAATTCAGTTCAATTCAATTCAATTCAATTCAATTCAATTCAATTCAATTCAATTCAATTCAATTCAATTCAGTTCAATTCAATTCACTTCATTTCAATTCAGTTCAGTTCAGTTCAGTTCAGTTCAGTTCAATTCAATTCATTTCTATTCAGTTCAATTCAACTCAATTCAGTTCAATTCAAATTAATTTAATTCGGTTCTATTCAATTCAGTTCAGTTCAATTCAATTCTTTTTAATTGAGTTCAATTTAACTCAATTCAGTTCAATTTAATTTAATTTAATTCGGTTCAATTCAATTTAATTCGTTTCAATTCAATTCAATTCATTTTATTTCAATTCAATTCACTACAATTCAGTTCCATTCAATTGAATTCCGTTCAATTCAATTCAATTCAATTCAGTTCAATTCAATTCAGTTGAATTTAATTCAATTTAATTTTATTCGATTCGATTCAGTTCAATATACATAATGCAATTGAATTCAATTCAGTCTAATCTAACATTTACTAAGATTATTAGAGAGTTTATATTGTCATATCATATCGCGATATGTCAAACAAGTACGTTTTACTTGCACGTACTTTATTGACACATCGCAATATGATATCACAATATAGACGTAATAGTAGTCTAATCATGTCTAATTATCTTCAGTTTTTGTTATCTTCATAAGAGAAATATTAACTAATTTGTTTTTTAAAATGTGAATAATTGTGTTATATTTTCTGAGTAATAATGACTCCTTTTTAGGGCACCCCTTTCGGTTTCCCCGGTTTTTTTTCATATTATAAGACCGAAAACGGGTTTCCCGAAAGTCAAATTTTTTAAAAAACCGAAAACCGGTTATTCGAAAATGCCGGTTTTTTGAACTTTTTAGGTTTCAATCAATTCAAAAGTTATTTGATATCCTCCTTTCTAATAAGGTTACGTTTCATTCAAACTCACAATATGTTAATTTAACATTTTGTTTTCATTGAGATGTTTACAAACATTTCATTGACAAATAGTAGTGTGCATTGATATAGTTCAGTCATTGAAACCCCATATGTAATTGGGTACTCATCATTTGTTATTGCCCATTTCGTATTAAGTAATACCAATTATCATTATTGTTCACAAGTATCCCACTATCTATCTCGGCGTACAAAGTTTTCAAGAATATTTATACTGTATAGAACATATTACGGCAACTAATACTTGTCTAATCGTAAAATAAATATTCTATTACCCCAGCGAAGCTCAATAGATAAATTACACTGTTGCCTGAAAAAGAGAAATTGAGAGAAAAGTGTCAGAAATTGTGCATTAAATGACGTCAAGTTATATAAATATTATTATTGTGAAAACGATTTTATACGAGAAACTGTGTTGAGTCAGTGTCAAATGCAAAATCATTTTAGATGTTGTTTTGTATAAATAATTAGCATTTGTATGATAAATCATTTAATTGTCCTATGGAAATTGAATAGGAGATTCAATAAAGCTGTACGGAAGTGAGAAATAATCGATAGGTTGGTTGTTGTTACACATAAGAATGCTTGGCTTAAATTTTGGAAATATTTATGGCCGGTTTCACAGTTGAAAATTCTCCATTTAAATGTACTTTAAATGCCCGATGCTTGTCATTTAATATGAAAATTTTGTGTGAGATTTTAAATTGAGCTTATAAATGACGAGTGTGAAACTCGCCCTTAAACGTTTAAATGAATGATGTGCAAACATGTAAAGTGTCAATTATACTTATAAAATAACATGATTTGTTTAATAGAATTTATTAAATTAATAGATTATCGTTAATAGCGATTTAAAAAATTATTTGCAGCATCTTTTTATTTGGCAACCGTCTAGCAATATATCAAAACAAAAACACTTTGAAAACATTGCAATATAACATTTAGTAACGAAATCATTTAAATCAAGAATTACTGCAAAAATCAAACAAAAATGAGGCAAAATTTTGTAAATACAACAAGTGTTAATTAAAAATTAGTATAAACAATTTATAAGAAACAAAAAGTGTGAGTCATTATTTGTTGAACGACTTTTATTTCCTTCATTTCGTTTAGGAAATAAAGACGCATTTTTATAAAAACCAGTTTGTCAGTAACTACTATATTTTAGTTGCTTAAAAATACATTTACCAGACGGGTTACAATTTGTTATTAACCAAGAACTAGAATGTGCTAAAGAAAAAAGACTACTTTAAAAAGCAAACAAAAACTTGTTAAAGGTTTGAGACATGCAAATGCAGAACCTCGTTTCTGTAGTTCTCGAATCGAAAAAGTTTTCACATGAACCATGTGAATTGAAACAAAAACGCAACGAATCGGTACAAAAACTCGCTTCTCACATGTGACTGTTTCTACATTTGTTTTGCAAGAACTTTCTCTGACGTACTGGTTTTTTCATGCTTATTGGAAAAATTCGAGAAAAACTGTTTCTAAAAAGTAGGGGGTCGAAAAATTTAAAATTCGAAAAGTCAAAAATACTCACAAATTAAAACGGTGCGAGATTTTGCTATTGTTTCTACAAAAAGGCTTTTAAGAAATTAAGAATTTATATTTTAAGTGTAGGAGATAAGAATTATATATTTTTTGTTATGTATTTCAATTAATTCTTCCTAAATATTACAGAAAAATCAGAAAGTTGTTGAATATATCGCACCCTAAATACAAAAGCGTCACAACTCAAAATTTCGAGATTTAAATTTTTTGCTTAAAAACAATCACCGAGGACCATTTCTATCTGCTGTTAAAATCTGGCGTCAGTTTCTCTTCCCTTTCATCAAAAAAATCCAGTATTAATATGTCTATTTTTGGGACATTTCATACATTATTTAGCTTTGCAACCCAGTTTTTTGCCTCTACTGAAAATTTGTAAATTTTGAGTTGTGACACTTTTGTATTTAGGGTGCGATATGTCAACTAATTTGGAATTTGCAAGAGACAGTTTGAAGGGTTAAATTCCACAACACATCGTATTTTATTTGTTTATAGTTTTTTATTACTTGACAGCTTTCTTGGAATATTCCAATAAAAACATCGTCAGTGTTGCCTCTTTCCGCATTGATATACAGAAACACTTTTTACTCACAAATCGAGAAACGATGGAATTTTTTGTTTCATACTTAATGTGAAAACTTTTTCGATTTGAGAACTACAGAAACGAGGTGCAGGACATATCGTCACCTCATTATTGGGAATGTTAGGAATGGATTACATATAATAATATAAATGTTCTCCTTTTAATTCAGAAACTCGTTTCACGATATCTCTTTTCATACCTGAGATATCCAACATCGACTTTGCTCTATGTCCGCAATTTTAACATTTAATGAATACTGTTTTGCTGCAAACGCCACTGTTTGGCTTATATGTACATCAAATGTTTAATACAAAAATGAAAAAAATATATTTCATTATTGGTTTGCCACATTATGATTTGGCGAACATAAATGGTATTTCAATTAACATTCCAATGCTATACATACTGTCCAAATTGGATTATAAATGGCGGAGATATAGGCAAGTCCATATTCATACATTGAACCGAAATAACTCCCGAAATATGTTCAAACGATGAAAAAATAAAAATTGTTTTGGGATCCCAATAAGAAGTTTTATATATGGTAAAAATTTGGACCCGATCGGAGAGTTTCACCTAAACTCAAGTTGAACAATAAAACGTATGGACATGCGGCATAAACAGTTAAATTTAAAAAAAAAGTTGATATGCCGCACAAAACAAACAAAAAAATATTTTAAAAATTGTAATATCTTTTGATTTATTATATTAAAAGTTACGAAAATGTATACTTTTATTGAAAATATATGCCACAATAAATATGAAAAATAAAAAAATTTTCATCACCCAGAATTTGAGAAAAACTCACTTAAACTTTCTTTGTCGTTTTTCTCGTTGCCGACTCTGTGGCATATGCGCCAAACTAAGAATAAGCTGACGATATATACATATGTATCTGTGGACTTTTGACAAAACAACCTCTTTCTAAAACAGCAATTTTAAAGGGGAGCGGAAAAGCTTTTTAAATACCTCAAAACTATTTTTAAAAAATAATTGGTAAAAATGTAATATTAAAATGGAAATCTACACTATTTTTAATTTTTGCCAGTAATTTTTTAAAAATAGCTTCGAGGTATTTAAAAAGCTTTTTCGCTCCACTTTAAATTGCTGTTTTAGAAAGAGGTTTTTTTTTTGTCAAAAGTCCACAGATATATAAACGTAAATAACTACATACATACATATATATCAAGGGTGGTCAAATGCAGGTATAATTTTAAATCAAATGTTGTTTTGACACTGATAGATTTTAAATATTGTCTATAAGTCAGCACCTCCGCGGACCAAAAAGAGTGGCGTTTTGCTTGAACAACAATGGGAAATATTGCAAACTTATTTCCAAAGTTAGTGCTGTGTTTTGGCCAAAATGAAGCAACCACCGCGCGTGCTGTACGCAAGTTTGTACAAAAATGTCGTGAGACTTTCTTGCCAGTGGACAACACACATGGCCCCGGTCGTCGTACGGCGCGCGCCCATGATAATGTGACTGCTGCGGCCGAAAGTGTGCAAATCAATCCAAGAACATCGACTAGCCATCGATGTCACCAACTTGACATTGAACGCATCAGCATGTTGAGAATTTTTCACAAAAATCTCAGACCATTCGCTTACAAGGTCCAATTGGCTCAGCAATTGAACGCGAACGACAATTCACTTCGTTACTGCTTCTTTGCTTGAGCCTTAAAGAGACGCTCCAATCGGACATAGAATTTGGCCGAAAATCATATTTTCTTAAGAGGCGCGTTTTCATTTCGGCGTCTATGCAACAAACAAAATTGCCGCATCTGGGATCGGAAAACCTGCACGTTAATGTCGAGAAGCCTCTGCTTCCCAAGAGAGTGACAGTTTGGTGTGGATTTTGAAGTGGTGATTTTATTTTACTGAAATTTTCGGCAGAAGAATCAAACACTTATGTGTTTAACGTGTTAATTTACTTATGTGTTTGATTCTTCTGCAGAAAATTTCAGTAAAATAAAATCTTAAACGTGTTAATTTACAAAAACAAATAAATGTGTTATGTTATATCGCTTCCAAAAACAAAAACAAACATTTTTGCATTTCAGTAAAATGGTCATAACTTTGGAAAATGGTCAACATTTTGGAAAATCCGACCACTGGCTCAGAAGTTAGCAACTTTACCTTATCACCCCCCGACCGCCAATCCGAAAATTTTGAAACCGCTGGCATTTCGCACCCTTGCATTTTCGGACATGGTCCTAGTGGACTTTTCTTCATGAAATGAGCCAAGGAATACGCTGGAGAAATTTGTCCGGAACTTCCTGAATCACCCTGTATATGTATTATTTATTATAATTACTTTTAACAATATAAATCCACATTTATAAATAATTAATACAAAAAATTAATAGATTTAAACGGCCGTTTTTACAATTATTTACATTGAATGTATTATTTGTTTTTTTTCGTGAAATGAGACTGCTGCTCTTTTGCTTCTCCTTTCTTTGTTGTCTCTCACGTTTTTGTTTTCAGAAGGTTTCAGCTATGCGTTGGTTATCACTGTGCGTTGGTACACAAACAAGATATTTATATATAAATCAAGTTCATGCAAGGCAAGCGTGGATTAATTACTTGTGTTTTTTATTACACTTATTTCACAAATGATCCGCCGTTCCGATTTTCTCAGTAAAAGCTCGGACAGACAAAGACCTTCACGTTGTTGCCCTTTCCATACACAAAAACCAAAGTAACACAAACCATTTAACCGTCCGAGCCTTCGTTTATTCTTTTTTCACTAATCAAGCGCTTTTGATATCCTCTGTCCGATGAACCATTGACGACTGAATACATGAAACTAAAACGCAATACATCAGGTAAAATAACCTGCAATACATCGTGTCTGCAATTTACACGAACATTCAGGAATATTTATGACTCACTGACTTAGATAATAATACAAAAGTCCAGATACACACTTACTAGATAGACTCTCTCGTTGTCCATCTTTTATTCTCTTGATCTCGAGAGAGCATAGAGAGTGCAACAAACACAGATATATGTTGGTCGCAAAAACATATGTTATAACATATTAATCATTGTGTCTCAAACATGTAATATTGTATAGCAAACACAATGTGTACAAGTAGTATATTATATTATATATTATTATATTAGCAATCAAATATCCTGGCAGTAGGTAAAATGCAAAAACCCGGTGGGCTGGGTTTGCCTCCCGCCACCGTTCATAATGGCAGTGAAAATACAAAAACGAAACAGAAAACATAAACAACCCCTATTTGTTGACGACCCCCGCAAACGTTATAAGGACCACGATTTACGGATATGCACTTGGAATGTAAGAACTCTATATAGATCCGGTGCAAGTATCCAACTGGCAGATGTCCTCGAAAGTTATAAGGCTGACATTACCGCTATCCAGGAAATGCGATGGACAGGACATGGCTGCACAAGAAAAAGAAACTGCGATATATACTACAGTTGCCATGAAAAAAAACATGAATTTGGTTGTGGATTTGTAGTTGGCAAAAGACTGCGACATCTAGTCTCTAGGTTCAATCCTGTGAGTGAACGAATAGCCACAATCCGCATAAAAGCGAAATATTTTTATATTTCCCTAATTTGTGTGCATGCCCCGACAGAAGAGAAAGATGATGATGCCAAAGACATATTCTATGAGCTCCTAGAGGAAACGTATGACCGCTGCCCTGGCCATGACATTAAGATTGTACTAGGAGATTTTAATGCCAAAGTAGGAAGGGAGAATGTGTTTAATCCAACTATTGGCAATTTCAGTCTTCATGCTGACAGTTCCGACAACGGTATGAGACTGATTGACTTTGCCGCGGCAAAAAACATGGTCATCAGTGGCACAAGATTCCAGCATAAAGACATCCACAAGGCTACTTGGGTATCCCCTGATCAAAGAACTAAGAACCAAATTGATCACGTGGTAATTGATGGAAGGCACTCATCCAGTGTAATGGACGTACGAGTGATCAGAGGAGCTAACATCGATTCTGATCACTACCTGGTAGCAGCAAAGGTTCGCACAAGATTAAGTAGAACGAAAATCGTACGAAACCAGACGCAGAGGAAGCTGGACATCGGAAAGCTGCAATTACCAGAGGTAGCCACAGCCTACTCAAGGAAGCTCTCGCAACTTTTGGCACAGAACCCACCCCCTCCCGATGACGATCCTGATGCGCAGTGGAAACCCATTTCCGACTCTATAAAAACTGCCGCAACAACCGTACTTGGTTTGGAAAAACCGCTTCGCAATAAACCGTGGTACGATGAAGAGTGTCGCATAGCAAATGACGAAAAGAACGCTGCACGTATGGTAATGCTTCAGTCAATTGCAACGCGAGCTGCAACTGAGCGGTATAGGGAGAAGAGAAAGGAGGTAAACCGTCTCTTTAGGCGTAAGAAACGGCAGTGGAGAAAACGCGAGAGTGAGAAAATTGAGACATACAGAAGGAAGAACGAAGCCCGAAAATTTTACCAAAAAGTTAAAAACGGAACTAATGGACATGGTTCAGGGCCCCCCTTCTGTAAAGACAAAGACGGAAATCTCGTCGCAGATGTGCAGAGCATGTTGGGAATATGGAGAGAGCATTTCTCCGCGCTACTAGTACCTGAGATATCCGATGACGATGGGAAAATCGATCACAATATGGACGACGACGTCGATTGCCCCCCTCCTAACCAAGACGAGGTCAGAACAGCTATTGCCCGGCTTAAGAACAACAAAGCCGCAGGAGCCGATGGATTACCGGCGGAGCTGTTTAAGGCTGGCGGCGATGAGCTGATAAGGTGCATGCATCAGCTCATTAGCAAAATTTGGTTAGATGAATGCATGCCCGGCGATTGGAGTCTCAGTGTACTATGTCCCATATTTAAAAAGGGTGACCCGAGTATTTGTGCCAACTAGCGTGGAATAAGCCTTTTATCCATAGCATATAAGGTTCTATCAAGTATAATGTGCGAAAGACTAAAACCAATTATCGCTGACCTGATTGGACCATACCAGTGTGGCTTTAGGCCTGGAAAATCGACAACTGACCAGATTTTCACGCTACGCCAAATCCTGGAGAAGACACACGAAAAACAAATCGACACCTATCATCTATTTATCGATTATAAAGCAGCCTTCGATAGTCCGATACGGGAGAAACTCTATGAAGCAATGTCTGAGCTTGGTATTCCTGCAAAACTCATACGCCTTTGCAGGATGACCTTGACGAACACCAAATCCGCAGTGAAAGTTGGTAAGGATCTTACCGAACCTTTCGAAACTAAGCGAGGCCTCAGGCAAGGCGACACCCTATCGTGCGATCTCTTTAACATCTTAATGGAGATCATTATGAGAAAAGCTGCAGTCAATATGAATAAAACCATCAGCAGCAAAAGTCACATGCTGCTCGCGTATGCTGATGATATAGATATCATTGGGCGCACAATTAGAGAAGTTACTGCGGTTTTTTCGAGAATTGAGAAGGAGTCAGCAAAAGTGGGTCTGACGGTGAATGAGGACAAGACAAAATTAATGGTTTCAACGAACAGGGCCTCCACGCGATTAGACCAAAGCGTGAACGTTGATAACCGTTATAACTTCGAGGTAGTGGACGAATTTATATACCTCGGATCTGCCGTGAACAAAAACAACAACGTCAGCCTTGAGATCAAACGGAGAATTGTGCTTGCGAATAGATGTTATTTTGGGCTAAGCAAGCACTTTAGAGATAAAGCCCTCTCTCGAGTAACAAAAGTCCAGCTGTACCAGACTCTCATTCAACCTGTCTTGCTTTATGGCGCAGAATCCTGGGTCCTATCGCAAGCAGACGAAACATCTGTAGGAGTCTTCGAGAGAAAAATACTCCGAAAAATTTATGGCCCTATAGTGCACAACGGCGAGTATCGGCGACGCATGAATCATGAGCTGTATGAGCTTTATCCTGACATTGACATAGTTAAGCGGATCAAGATAACGCGATTGCGCTGGCTAGGCCATGTCAGTAGAATGGATGAAGATGAACCAGCGCGAAGGCTTTTCGAAACCGAACTCGAAGGAAGACGAAAAATAGGAAGACCAAGACTCCGCTGGAGGGATCAGGTTGACGAATCCCTGCGTACACTTGGTATTGCCAACTGGAGAGATAAAGCAAAAGATCGAACTGGTTGGCGAAATATGTTATCTTCGTTTTGTAAGGTCCCTGACCCCCCGGGGTTGTCCGAGACCGGATAAGTAAGTAAGTAAGTAAGTATATTAGTATATTATATTTGCGACAAGCTCCAAACACACTTTATATTTGCATCCAAACAACAGAAAAATATATATTTTTCAGCGTGTGCAATATTAGAAAAATAATTATACACATTGAGGTCGTTAATTTTTAAATATCTTTTTAATTTAATAGAAAAATTGAATCCGAATTCCATTTTACATTAACATATTTATAATTAATCATTTAAAATGTTTATTATATATGATTCGATCTGAAATTTTTTCTTAGAAGAATATTTGTTCGATTTCCTTTGAGCTATACAGATCAGGGGGTTTTCTGCAATTAGAAAAAAATTAAAAAATTTAAAGGATTTGAACTCACGTATGTGGGTTGTCGTTTCGAAGATTGTGATTATTGTCATCAGCGTCTTAGCATTATAGGTCAGTGAGAGTTTTCTTCACATTATCACTAATCGCAGTTGTCGTCGTCGGGATTTCTCTAATTTTTCTGTCATTTATAATATGTTTTATATAAAACAATAATTACTTTATGCTTTCACTGTGAAATATTATTTTTTAAACAATTGTCGGAATTGAAAATTTTTATTTAAAGTCTACTCTGGAATCTCTTCAATTACTGATCAAACATCAAACCATCAGAGTAGACAAATATATCTAACCATTTTACTAATTAACCCATAATTGCCTGACCCCCGATTCCATTGCCCGAATTTGGTGAAACAATAATTAGTGGGAATTTGAAATTAATGACCGATTTGGTTAGTTTTAGTTAATGTATGGGAAATTCATACTACAAGCTTACAAGGTCAGGTTGGTTTTTGTTGGAATAATAGACAATTCAGTTGACACCACTGACTCGTATGACTACCCTCTAGTACTGGGCGCTAGTTCGTACCAGTTGAAGTAAGTACTTACTAGGGAACCACCTCTACTTACTTTGCCAACCCTAAGCAATGCATTTCATCATTTCGTTTTTTGTATGAAATGTCCGCAAAAAGGGTCAATCGCCCCCACATCGTTTACCGCGAACTAGTGAATATGGGGCCCCATGAAAAGGGGGGTACACCGGTACCCATACTAGGGGATATGAGTACCCAGAAGAACTAGTGAATATGGGTCCCCATGAAAAGGGGGGTACACAGGTAATGGCTTTAATATAATTTGAAGTTACATTTTTAAATTATATTATATTAGTTATTATTAGTTAGTTTTCATTCATTTATTCATTTTTAATAATTCACAATTGATGTAGTTGCTGTCTTCATTTTCATTTTTGGTTTTGTTGCAGCTGGAGTTTTTCAATGGTTTCTTCTGAAGTTGCAAAGCCTTTCGGAGTTGTTCCTCAGCTGACCCAGTCCCATCGACCAAATTGATTGCATCTGAAAAAAACAAAAGTAATTAATTAAATGATGCCTAACTCCCATTACAATGAATTTAATAATACCTACCAAGAAATACTCCACTTTATATTTGCACTTGACTCGTCCAAACTGTACTGATTAAACAAATTAGCTCAACTGGAAAATTTGTTTTCGATCATTGCGAAAGAGCCGCAAGCAAAACGAAAACAAACGGTACTAGCAAACAAACACTTTCAAACACTCATACAGAAATAGAGCGTAATATAGTTGAGAGCATCACAAAATGAGAGCATGTGCGAATACATTTTTTTACTCGGTGGTTCGCCGTTCGCTTACCATAGGGTCAGTGAGAGCATGTGCGCACACATTTTTTTACTCGGTGGTTCGGCGTTCACTTACCATAGGGTCAGTCATGTACGGAGCCATGTACGGAGTAGTTAGGTATGTAAATGCAAGCATGGCTAATCGACACCTCCAGAACTGCAGGGTAGTTTCGAACTCCGTGACAAGTTCATGATCAGATGCCTTACTACTGTGCCTGAATTGATACCATTGGTTGATCATCAATCGTATATATACAAATTGAATTATGCAATTTACATATGCGAATTTATTTATATTGATTCGCGTATTTCGCCCCGGAGCTGCTATTTGACCCCTTTAAATTTTTTCTCGTGGGGGTGCCGTTAAAGACCGATGCTATGTGAATAATCCAGACGCATTCTACACCCTTAAAGGTAATATCGTCCAAGCCATTCGAGCGATAGAAACAGAAGCGTCAAGAAAGTCCTCGAAAATTGGACTGACAGGAGAGCTACTGCGAAGCCAGTCGAGGCAGCCAAATCAATGAAATCGTGTTCCATAAATAATGGGAATATTTATTATTTCTAATAAAGCCATAATGTACCAAAAGAAGGATACTTGTATTTGTAACACCCTGTATCAAGTTCCAGTTCAAAGTTTAAAAAATTTGCAATTTTTATCATTTCTAAATAGCATTTTAATGATGCCAATCAAAATATTTACCCCTTAACAACTGGCAATTCTCTGCAAAAAATCTTTGTTTCTTCTTTCCTATCCCATCGCAAAAGAAATCACAAGAATTGAATTAAACGGTTTTATTGTATTTTCTATCACATTCCATTTTATAGTCGATTTTTCTTATTCCGGTGTAATACACGTCCATTAGGGTGTATTGAAAAAAAATATTTTTTTTTGGTGTTGGGTATCAAAAGTTGGGTATAGAAGAGCTGATTTGCAGGCGTCAAACTGTTTTTAAACGAGGGTACTTATAGTCCCCTACCGACCGTTGAAATTAAAAAAAACTGTTTTCAGTACACCTTAACGTCCATGCGACGAAGAACAGAACAAATTCCCTCTGCCTTTCTCACACGCTTTGTGACAGGTTTCCTTATTGTTTAATTGTCGTCAGTGTTTGTTTTCTTCGATGGTTTTCTCTTAACGTGTATTATCTTCTTGGCCAAGAGGATGGTGCAACAAACAGATGATGGCATCTGACTACGTGAGTTGGGAATATTATTGTATTTATTGACGTCAGTCAACTTGTTCATTTTCTTGGACTTAGGTTCAGTAGTACAAAGTGAAAAAATGTATATAAATTTATAAATTTTGATTAATCGCGTGTGTGGGACGGGACGTTGTTTGTTATTACTTTTTTTTTTTAAATATTAAACAAAAATATTTTTTATATTTTTGGTGACAGTGGTTGCATTAATTGGCAACATACTAATGAAATGTCCCATGATCGCAACAATTCAATTTATAGACTAAACGATGAGAACATTTGCAACTCTGGCTACGCAAAATTTCAGCATACCTAAGAATTCCAAAAGATTTGGTTGTTTGGCTGAGAAATTTTGATTGTGCAGTATTGTTTTCTTTTCTTAACATTTTTTATTAATCAGTTAATATACATACATGTTTCAAACTCATAATTACTCCGAAAAGTAAATTGAACGTGAACAATTAAAGCTAAAACTAATAAAACACTTTATAATCAGTGCTTGAGAACAACAATTCTGATATCTATTTTAGAATTATATGCAGCCATAATATTCCAAGAGGCATTAACTTTTGCATTCCAAAAGTATCCCATAAATATAGATAAAGTTTTTATTGTATTGTGAATTATTTTGGGTGATGACTTGATATTTTGTAGGTTAATAGTTAATGTTATAAACTGTTCAATTTTGTTTATATTGAATGGTATATTTTTTATATGTTTGTTTGGCAATAATGTCGGTTACATTTAAGTTTGTAAACAACTTATGGTATCTTTTTAAATTGTACTGTTGGTTGCAATAAATGAGCAATGGATGATGTTTGCTCCAATCGACACCTTTACCATGAGAGTTAGTTTATTTCACAACTGCCGAAATACATATATTATATATTTAATTATCGATATTTTATTATCGATATTAATGTTTCAGCAGTTTTTTTGTATTTCAGTTGTGCAATGTGCAGTCCGCAATTTTCAAGTTCATGCTCTCTTTGTCTCACTCAATTTGCACAAAGGTGCCTAAAGGGGCCCTTAGACCTGTGGATGAGTTGCAGCGACTTCAAGTTGATATCAACTTATCCATGGTGTAAGGTGAAGTTGGTGGTTTGTACAAACTAGTTGATGTAAAATCAAAGCCATTTTGATTTTTTGAAGTTGATATCAACTTATCCACCAGTGTAAGGGGAAGTTGCATCAACTTTCATACGCATTTCGGTGAGAAACGTTCATGAGACAACATTATCGGCAAAATGTAAATAAATGAACCAAAAAATATATAAATTAAACAGTATCGGAAAAATATATACTAAATAAATGTGATTTATAGTGTTATTTATAAATATTTAAAGAATATAAAAATAGTTTTTTTCTTAAAATTGGTGATATTTTCGCAGTGAGCTCACCACCTTTCATTTCGACATCTGACAAGAAAATGAAGTTGCCTCAACTAGTTTGAGAGTGTAAGGGCAAAATCAAAGTTGATGTCTAGTTATCGAAGTTGATGTGAACTTGAAGTCGAGCAACTTATCCACAGGTCTAAGGGCCCCTTAAGAGTCCAAGCAGAACCATACACGCAAGATGTATCTATTACAGGTGGAAGCGATAGAACAGCCGATTTCAATTTTTTCTTCTCGTTGTGGTCCGACCTTGTCAAATGTTGTTTATACTAATTCCAAGATGTATCTAGTACAGTTGGTAGCGTTAAAATAGCAGACGAAATTTTTTCTTGTCCTTGTGGTTGTTGCCGAAAATTACAACAATTCCTCCTGATATAACCTGAAATAAATACATCGATCGACTGAATTTGACAAGGTCGGCTCCTGAAATAAAAACAAAATGCATTCAATTCCTACTGCTTCTACCTTACTTATTTTGCCATGCATACACGCTTCAGACGACGACGAAGTAAGTCCCTAGCGTCTAAACGAAATGGGAGAGAGAGCGTCCGGCGACTTCAATGTAGTTTTTCACTCAAAATCGTGTATAGTTGCGTCGCTTTTGTGAAATTTGTTTGAAATGTTGGAAACTTAATATTATTGATGTACAGGATTTAAATTGTTTTTACTGCTTTTAACAATTTTTCGTTCGCGTTAATTGTATTGTGTTTAAAAATAATTCGTTTTTAACCCTTTTCTTTAATTTTCTTTTGTACAAGCATTTTCGAACGTATGTATTTCTTGGTTGATCTTATTGTTTTTAAGAAAATGTGGCAACTCCATTCTCTCAATTATTGATAGATTTCGTGAGAGTTCTGTCCGCCATTTTCGAGTCGCCAGCCGCAGCGGATTTTCGTCACGATTTTTCCCTGCCATAAGAAACTTATGCAAAAAAAACGTCGTCTGTAGTGTGTTTGTTTATGTTTGGACTCTAATATTGCAATCTTTGGTGAAATGGATATGGAACCGGCTTCTACCAGGGGGATTCTCAAAAAGGATGTACAGGTAGAGAAGAAAAAACCCCGCAATTTGGCAACCCTCTTAGAAGAGAACCAAAAAAGTCGACGCGATTAACTTGATTATTTCATACTTTTTACATACTTTATGAAATTTTATTTAAATATGGTTGGAATTTCTATAGTTAGATAGAATAACATCATCAGAAAACTGCTCGTGTATTGAAATATTCCACGAAGAGAGTAAGAGAGTGAGCAGGGAAACGACACGCTTCACTCGTTTTCTTTGTTGGCATTCCACTCCATGAGTAAATTTTCTTCTCATACCATAGTTGCTTTATGGGATTCTCAAAGACGATTTACAATTAGACGACCAGAAGATGTGCCCAACTTGGCAACCCTGGTAAAAGAGAACCAAAAAATGCTAGGAGTTCACTCAAACGCATTTCTCTCTCGCGTCATATCTTGATTATTTCATACTTTTTGCATAGTTTATGTAATTTTACTTGAACATGGTTGGAATTTGTATAGTTATATACAATAATACTATCAAAAAGCTGCTCGTGTATTGAAATATTCAATGAAGAATGAGTAGAGAAGTCATAGAATAACACATACTATAGAAGAACTTATTCTCTCATCTGACGTTTCATTTCACACTCTCTCGGTAGGTCTGTGGAAATGTTTACATACACCAGGTGGAGTTACAAAATATGTTCACTTAACTATTTCCTGTCGTTTTGGTGTAGAACTGAAAAATTTAAATGTATTTTGCACTTTTTTGTTGACTTTTAACGTTGGTATTCATTTGTATTGTATTTAACACAACTAGTTTGCCACAAAAACACGAAATTCGGGTGTAGTTCCTTTGTGGATCGCTGTATACTATTGCCACCATCTGGTATTATTGAACCCATATTTTCCACCCTCCACTGTGTAATTTCCATCGTACCTATGACGTTTAATTTATTGAGCGAATAAAACCTTCTACGTATGTGTTATTCTATGAGAGAAGTACTAGGGTTTCACTCGTTTTGTTTGTTGGCATTTGAGTGAAGAGAAATTTTGACTGTCTACTTGTACATCGTTTTTGGGATTCTCAAAGACGATTTACAATTAGACGACCAGAAGATGTGCCCAACTTGGCAACCCTGGTAAAAGAGAACCAAAAAATGCTAGGAGTTCACTCAAACGCATTTCTCTCTCGCGTCATATCTTGATTATTTCATACTTTTTGCATAGTTTATGTAATTTTACTTGAACATGGTTGGAATTTGTATAGTTATATACAATAATACTATCAAAAAGCTGCTCGTGTATTGATGTATTCAATGAAGAGAGTAAGAGAGAGATTAGAGAAGTACTAGGGTTTCACTCGTTTTGCTTGTTGGCATTTGAGTGAAGAGAAATTTTGACTGTCTACTTGTACATCGTTTTTGGGATTCTATGACACAGCTGATCGAAAAGGTACTAGGCCGATGATGGAGAATGAGAGAGCAAAGAAGACAGGATTTAATTTTAAATAGTGTTTATTGATACTAATGACAGCTAAATTATGTTTTATGTTGTTTGCATTGAACGAAAATACGCATTCCCTTTGATTTCTGTCCGCTTTATGTCCAACGAAAGTGTAAAATTGGTAAAATACAGCAGCAAATAAAACTCTACGAAATGGCCTACTACCTCGTCGTCATGAAAAGGCATCGAAGAGAGTAATGGAAACTCTTAAGTATTACTCTATGCTTCTACACAATAACTACAATGCTAATTAAAAATTTCGTTCCAAAACATAGAAAGATTACGGAAACATCAATATTTCCGAAATGCAATAACCCAATCGTGAAGCCGATGTTCAATAGGGCGAGTTAGTATAAACAAATATCACAGTATCCAAAACACTTTAAAAATTTGCAAAATCAGACCATTTTCGCGATTATTCGCTCCGATAGAACTAAAACTACAAGTTGAACTGAAATGAACTCTTTAGTTCACAGCTCATGTGAAATGTTAAGCTGAAATGATACAATGAACTAGTGATCTAAATTAGTGATTAGCTCCGAGGTTTTTTCACAAGATAACGAACATACGGAGCTGACGGTGCTTCTCTTCTTCCAAAATCCGTACGCAATTTTCGCATACATTCTGCAACATTACCATGATTTTCAAAGTAAGATCGCAATATATTCGTTCAGCGGAAGGATAAAACTAATTATCTGTCAAATCAGACTTGAGCTAAGTGTTACCACTAGATGGCGGACACGTTATATACAGTCAAGGAAAAAAGTCTACATACTTACATCCCTTGTTTTAGAGGTTTTAGGAAGTTTGTGAAGAAAATTAGAAAAATGTTTATTTCAATATCTAAGGCATTAATAAGGCATTAACAATTCATTTACATAATAAAAACAGTAGTAACAAAAACACTGAAAATTCATAGGAAAAAAGTCTACATACAGCCACAAAAAATATATATTATTTAAAAATTGTATATATAAAAACAAAAAAAAATAACTTTTAGTATTTGGTCGGTCCACATTGGGCATCAATAACTGCTTGATGACGACGGGGCATTGATGTCACCAAATCCTCCGTAATATCGGGTGTTATTTTAGCCCATGCACGAATAAGGGCGGTTTTTAATGTTTCACGGCTACTAATGTCATATTGTCGTACCAATTTTTCCAAAACGTCCCATATGTGCTCTATTGGGTTTAAGTCTGGTGACTGGGGTGGCGAATACAGCTGTCTTGGGGCATAGTAAAGAAGCCAGTCTCGAACAACGTGTGCAGTATGCTTAGGGCCGTTATCTTGTTGGAAAATCCATTGATTTCCCAGGCCTAAACTATCAACAGATGCCTCAGATTTTGTTCCAATATATTTTTATATTGGTAGCGGTCCTTATTACCGTCGACAAAAACCAAACCACCCACTCCAGATGACGCAATGGCGCCCCAAACCATAACGTTGCCACCACCATGTTTTACTGTTGGTATTATGTTCTTTGGATCAAGTGCAGTATTTGTTTTTCTCCAAACTTTGGATCAGCCATCACTTCCTAAAATGTTATACTTACTTTCATCAGTAAATAAAACACGTTTCCAAAAGTCCATACCCTTGTCTAGATGTGCTTTAGCAAAGTCAAGGCGAAGTTTGCGATTTTTCGCTGAAATTAGCGGCTTTTTGCGTGCTACTCTGCTATTAAATCTGCTGACGTGTAAAACGTTTATTATTGTTCGTGGAGTAACAATTATATTGGATGTGTTCCGCCAATTTTGGAGCACTTATTTTCGGATCCTGGCTGACTACTTTAAGAATACTGCTAACATCGCGTCTCGAAAGCTTCTTCGGTCTGCCAGAACGTGGTTTAGTTTCGGTACTATTGGTATTATTATAATTTCTAATGATCGTCTGGACAGTAGCACGACTTAATTTTACTGTCTTAGCAATTTCTCCATTAGATTTATTTTCCTTGCGGAGATTTACTACCATATTCCGAACTGAAGTATGAATCTCTTCTCGTTTTTTCATTTTCAAGGATAAAAATTCGAATAATACCTTCTTTTTTGTCACTTTGTCCCCTTAAATAATTGTTATGGTTGTAAATAGCTCTGTTCGAGTACTTTCCCAGTAAAAATTTGCAAGAATCTACTTTTGAGAGCGAAACAACAATTTTACTCTCTTTATGAAAATTTGCAAATAAAGTACGCGAACGACTTCCAGTAATAATTTTCAATGAAACAGCTGATGTTTATGTGTGCAAGGAAACAGCTGAGTTTTCTGTTTGCATTTCATTAAACAAAAGCTGTAATTTTTATTTGGAAGAAATTTTTATTAAAAAATTGTATTATGCCTAAATCACTGGCCTTCATTTCATCCGCTCTATTGACCAAGTCAATAATGACGGCATCTATTTCGTCTTCACTTTCCGATGAGGACGAATCCAACAATGTTAGCGCAGTAACGATAGCATCTGCTCGTACATCGGGAATTCCATTTCCACCTTAAAAAACATAAAACTTAATTATTCTTAAAAAACAAGGAACAAATAGGGTATTAAACGAAAAAAAGAATAACAACATTTTCCGCGCTGCTCCATATTTTGTGAAATATACGCCTCCAAAGCTTGAATGTATAATTTTTGACAAAGTTTGTAACCTCCGCTCTATGTTCTGCAATTTTGCCGCCGGACTTACAAAAAAGTACGTCACGGAACACGGACGGAAATATGTTTGCGCATGCTAACCTCACTACAAAATGTATTGTACTTACAAATTCTTCCAACAAATACATTTTTGGAAGTTACCACAAGTTCCAATAGAATTGAAAGAAATTTTATCCTTTGCCACATACATACATTCTGGCGTGTATTTCCATACCTTTGCTACTGCCACAGTTGTCCAATAATGACGTCGCCGGTTCACCAGAATTTCCTGAATGCCACTGCACATTATTGTTTTCCATTTTGTTTCTAAATTTCACAAATATATTGAATAAAATATTAAACAAAATAATTTGTACTTACCTCTGTCGTTGTTAATTTATTTTTGTGTTTTGTTTCTTTACATAAAACAGCTGATTTCAAACAGCTGTTCTATCTTGCAATTTTATGTTGGCTAAAATTTCTCCAACCGAAATTTACAAAATCTCTAACATCGAACTGCCAAAATTTTCGCTCTCTGGCTCTCATTTACTGGACTTTTGGAGTAAACGAACAGAGTTCAGTAAAAATTTGTACAAATTTGCACAAATTTGCACAAATTTTCGAGTACTCGAACACAGCTAATGTAATTAATTCAACAAAGTTAACTGTTATTTCCCTTTCTTTGTTTTCAATTTTCTATTTGATTTTAGGAGTTGTCACGCTGTATGCAGACTTTTTTCCCGCTAATTATTGTGTTTTTCCCTAATAATTTCCATGTTATATTTTTTTCATATATTTTTTTTTCAAATAATCTTTATTTTAAATGACTAAAATATTGCAATAATAACATTTTCAATTGTCGCTACTAATTCTCTTAAACTTCAAAATCGTTGGTTGTATGTAGACTTTATTCCTTGACTGTCATTAGCGTGTTCCGTTAAACAGCGTTTTTTGCGATTTCGTTGTAGTAATAGCACTCGAACAACGCGTATTAACGCCCTTAACAATAATAGTTCAGCATAAAAATTTTTGGAGTTGATCTTCAGTTCCCTACCAGCGATTTAAATTTGCGGTTCTAGTACATTCTGCCAAAAAAAAGTTTCGACGATTTTTTTCTATCGGGACACGCTACTGTACATACATACACTGGGAGCATAATGCAGTGGTTCTTCTGTTTGTCCTACGTCTATCTATCTATCGGAATATTCACTATTCAATTCAGAATATTTATTAATCCAAAAATACAATTTGATCTTACAGAGATATGTTACATAATTGTGACTTTTATCATTTGATATTTCAGCAACTGGAACTTAGTATATACATATTTATATTTGATAGCATTTTTATCATTTGTTTTTATTTATAATTGGTATTATAGTTTAAGGCAAAAAGGATGAAAACCTTATTAAATATTCTTAACGTTAGGATTCAAACATAGGACAAAAATATTAACGATAGGGTCATTATTTGTTAAAATAATTTCGACCTCTTCTCTTTTCTCCCGTCTCTCTTTTTTCTCAGATTATATGTGCAATCACAATCGACAGACCTCAGAGTGTAGTGATGATTAGGCAGTTGTAAATTGTGTCTTGTTGTCACGCGTTCTAAACCTAACCTAACCTAACGATATTACATATATATTTAACACTAGAAAATGGGTTTTATCCCAGCTCTGACCAACTTACATTTCTTTCAACGACGGTTACGTCGCTTAGTGCCGGCGACACTCGAGAAAGCGTTTGACACTAGCCATGAGAAAGCGTTTGAAAACACCGTTCGCAACCGGTATAAAACTGTAGGTCAGAATCAGTTAGTGTAAGACCAACTTATTGTGAGACACTCTTCCGTCCCTTCATGGGATGTAATGAGAAAATATATATTTAACAATTCTTAAGTCACTGTATATTACGTTGTTTTTTTTAGTGACATTTTCTTGGGAGAACATCCTAGTCAGATTTAGGGGTGTAAGTCCTAGTTACGAAAGCTCTAGTTATCCCTTCTTTACTCATTTCCTAGTTGACTCCCATTCAGTGTCTGAGCTACTCAGAAAGAAGCCAATTGATCTAACCTCACATTTTAACAATATTGAGATTTTAATGCTGGTTAGAACTAAAACATTTTTTATCATCACAATAAAGGAGTAATCATCAAGTAGAATTTATAGGCCTGGCACTAGTTTTATTTGAGAATACACAAACGTCACAAAAATATTTTTCAGTTTTCTCCCCTTTTTGTATTTGTGGAGTTAGATCAATTGGCCTCTGAGTTCCTCATCTACTGAGTCTTGAACGACTCATTATTAAAAATAGGAGTGGTTGTTTGGTTGATAATTCCTAAAAATATTGTCATAAACATACAGGAGACATACGTATTTACAATTTCAAATGAATGACGATGGACGAAACGACCACAATTAAGTCAGTTACCAAAAATAAACCAGTTTTCGCTGGAACAAAGTTTGTGATACAACAGTGTGGAGAACAGTCAATACATTTCAATGACCTTGCAAACGGTTATAACCCCCTTGACTCAACAGCCGTAGCAGGGAGGGTAGGCTGTGACAGGCCCCACAACAACTCTTCGCCTTTATTATATCGTTGCAATATTAAGGTTATCGTGCCCCAAAGTCAGTCATACGAAAACGATAAAACGTAATACCAAAAACTTGATAAATACAACAATAAAATAACAGTCAATAAATAATAGTATATAGTATATTGAGTGAACCAGGGAGAGGGTTGGTATTTTCAAATGGTCGAAGAAAACAACGATTGTCCGTAATCGTAATGTTGAAGGCTTGGAAACAATCAACTGAAAAATGTCCTTAGTACTATAAATAAGCGCCTTAATTGTATTTATTTATTTCGATTCAATTATTTAGCCGTAAATTATGGCATATGTCCAGAGGCCAATGCTATGGCATGTGTTTCATTAATATGCCCACTTATTTGTACTTTGAATTTTTCGGTCATTGGACTTTGTTCGAAACCATATGTCGAATCTCTTATAAAACAGATTTTGCATATTAGACATATTCGAGAATATATGCGTGTATTTCGGATTTGTGACGCACTTATGCAGTACTGGACATTGTATCATCCATTAGAATTGAGGGCGTGCAATTTCAAAGAAATTAAAAATAAAAAAATAAATGTATTATAAAAATATTAATTTCGAGAGATTACGATGAAGACTTTTTTGGGCAGTTGAGTGGAATCAACAGGATAATTGAAGCCCCTGGTGGAAGGTGTTAACTCACATTTTTTCAAAAACAATATTTTCCTTCTTTTAATGATTCCATGGTATCTGATAAAAAAAAGTCAACATCTGATATTAAAATTAAATTTTAAAATTTCTTTTTTAATTTTTTTAAATCAGATACCATGGAAACATTAAAAGAAGGAAACCATTGTTTTTGGAAAAAAGTGAGTTAGCACCTTCTTCCACCTGATGCTACAATTCATTACTGATCTCTTTGTACAATATAGTCCTTTACGCCGTCGCCGTTTTTTGATCTTTTTGCCGTGCCGCCGCGTAATTACGTACTAATCGGCGCGGCGGCGGTGTATAACTATTTGTTTAATTTTTTGTATAACCGATCAATTAATGATATTGTCCGGATTACAAAACACGTTGCAACCACAACAATAAACAAACTATTAACTACACACAACCGCAATCAGAATATTTCATACTAACAGTGAGCTTAATTTCCCAAGAATTAACTTATGGAGTTAACCGAAAATTCGAATTTTGGATAACAACAGCCAGGCGACAACACAACTAGCCACTCGTATTCCCCAACAACCAAGCTAACCAAGTGATCCGACATTGGCTGATATCCAACAAGTCTGCACGTTGTCTGAACTCTTCAGAAAATTCTTACGGAAATCGTACCGAAATCTGCACTATTAGTCGAAAGGAAGTTTTGTTTATTTTCACCGACAGATCTGAACTATTTCGGAGCGATTTCGGAACTCTGTGTCGAAGGGATTGTTTTAGCCTTTTTAATTTCGGACCTTTACCAACTCGGAGCGATTTATGTTTTATTCTTGTTTTGGATGTTCCCGTTATAGTATCGATACGGCCATCTCTGTACGAACTTGGACCGATTTCTGAACGCTACCTCTCACCCAGTTTTTTTTGTTTTATTCTTGTTTCGGTTGTTCCCGTTATTGAATTGTTACGCTATGTCTGTAAAAACTCGGACCGATTTCTGAACGTTGTGTCGAAGGAAAGAATTCTAACTGTTCGTTTGTTTTTGATTTGCATTTATTTTTATTTTATTTATATTTGCTGATTATGTTGCCTTTGTTAGTTGTGTAAATACATTTGTAAGAGTTGGCCAGGACATTTGCCCGTTGCGAATGGTAATGATATTAAGGGGTAATAGCAAATAGACTAACGCCCAATTTTTGACTGGGCAAACATCTTTGAACAACGATCAAACATTATTTAAACTCTGAATTAATTTTTTTAGGTTAATAGTTAATTGCTGTTTAAACAGCCAAAGTCGGGCATTTAAACTATGATCAAGCGACCATATGATTCTGATAGGAAACAAAAAGAACAACAAACACAAACTTTATTTAATTGTTAATGTGATCAATTATAATCACCATCCTAGTTGAAATAACAATAAAAACGTATCATTTAACTCGTATTGTAGTTAGAACTTCATTTCTGCTCAAATACTATCCAATTTCATAAAACATTTTGTATTTTATCACGTCACTTTTCTTTTGCAAATGGCGTCAAATTGGTGCATTGTAACGATTAGCCGATAAATGTATGAATACCGGTTATTTTTCGTAGCATTTGCCACATACATATGTATGTAGGTAGGAAGATTATTTGGCAAAGCACTGAAAAACTCTTTTCGTATTTAAATTCGTCTTTTATGCGATGACTTACGACCCTGGGACACTAGTCACGACTTACGATGCTTCATGGTGAGGAGCGAAGAGAAGAAAGAGGGGTAGCATAGAGTCACGAATTGGAAATTCAGGGGTCATTTTGATATTTCTCTTTCACCTCGTTCGTGTTTTGTCATGGCGGTAAAACAACAGTATACAAGAAGTGGTGATAAATTGTCTTGAAGCTATTTCTTAATAAATTAAAACAATACAATTCTAATTTTATCAGCCATTGTTCATTAATTTTTTACAATGTTGAGTTTGAGATTATTACGAATAGAAAAAAAAGCAGATTAACCGACAATACGTCACAAAGAGTCACGCATAGTTGTAACGGGTTTTTCAATAAGAGCGCTACAAAAGTTTTTTTAAATAAAACAAAACCGGGTTTAGATACCAATGAAATTCTTTATTCCTGTGAAAGTACGTTCGATGCCATTATGTATGGAACTCGATTTCTTTTGAATGGCCACCACGGGCACGCTTGCAGAAGTCCAGACGCTGAACCCAATTTTCGACTGTTTTCAAGCATAAATCGGCCGATACTGCTGCAATTTCTCGTTCGATATTCGTACGAAGTTCATCAATCGTCGCTGGCTTGTTGGCATAGACCATAGACTTGACGTAGCCCCACAGGAAATAATCTAACGGCGTCAAATCGCACGACCGAGGCGGCCAATCGACTGGGCCACCAAACTTGGTTTCCAATAAATTGATTGTGGCATTCACTGTGTGGCTTTTGGCGCCGTCCTCTTGGAACCACATGTCCTCCAAATCCATATTAGCCAATTGGGGCCAAAAATATTCGGTTATCATTGAACGGTAGCGATTCGCATTCACAGTAATGTGCCGGTCTTGATCATCACGGAAGATGTACGGCCCAATGACGCCGCCGGCCCATAAACCGCACCAAACCGTAATTTGTTCGGGATGCAATGATGACTAATGGATTACGTGTGGATTGCTGTCTCACCAATAACGCATATTTTGCTTATTGACGAAGCCATTCAGCCAGAAATGAGCCTCATCGCTGATTGTTCAGGCCTCTTAAAGTTGAGGCCACTGACTCCAAATTTCGGTAGTAAATTTTAATAATTTCGACTCGTTGTTGGCTCGTATATCTTTCCATGATGAAATGGCAAACCTTACTGAAGAGAAATGTCAAAAGAGCGGGAAAAATATGGCGTCGTTTGCTGTCCCTATCGATTTACTTTTGTAGCGCCTCTGTTGAAAACCCCTTTATAAAGACATAGAGTAATACTTAAGAGTTTCCATTACTCTCTTCGATGGTCTTCATGACGACGAGGTAGTAGGCAATTTCATAGAGTTTTATTTGCTGCTGTATTTTACAAATTTTACACTTTCGTTGGACATAAAACGGAGTGAAATCAAAGGGAATGCGTATTTTCGTTCAATGCAAAGAACATAAAACACAATTTAGCTGTCATTAGTATCAATATACACTATTTAAAATTAGTTCCTGACTTCTTTGATCTCTCATTCTCCATCATTTCCCTAGTACCTTTTCGATCAGCTGTGTCAGGGGGATTCAAAAGGGGATTCAAAGACGATTTAGAATTAGACGACCAGAAGATATGCGCAATTTGGCAACCCTGGTAAAAGAGAACCAAAAAGTGCTAGGAGTTCACTCAAACGCATTTCTCTCTCGCGTCATATCTTGCTTATTTCATACTTTTTGCATAGTTTATGTAATTTTACTTCAACATGGTTGGAATTTGTATAGTTACATATATACAATAACACTATCAAAAAGCTGCTCGTGTTTTGAAATATTCAATGAAGAGAGTAAGAGAGAAAGTAGTGAAGTACTAGGGTTTCACTCGGTTTGTTTGTTGGCATTTGAGTGAAGAGAAATTTTGACTGTCTACTTGTACATCGTTTTTGGGATTCTATGGCACAGCTGATCGAAAAGGTACTAGGCCGATGATAGAGAATGAGAGAGCAAAGAAGACAGGAACTAATTTTAAATAGTGTTTATTGATGTTAATGACAGCTAAATTATGTTATATATTGTTTGTATTGAACGAAAATACGAATTCCTGTCGATTTCTGTCCGTTTTATGTCCAACGAAAGTGTAAAATTGGTAATATACAGCCGCAAATAAAACTCTACGAAATGGCCTACTACCTCGTCGTCATGAAGAGGTAGCGAAGAGAGTAATGGAAACTCTTAAGTATTTCTCTATGGCTGTGCCATAGAAACCCCCTGATACAGAGAGTCATCGTCTGAAAGCACATGAATTTACGAAGCGTTACCAAACGAGAACGACCACAATGTCCCAGGGTCGTAAGTCATTGTATAAAAGACGAAAAAGTCAGATCAAACATAAATCAAAATCAACTCATTACCAATTTAAATAACCAGTCAAAAATTGGGCCTAAGACTTTGTTGCTAAAGGTCCTGGCTGTGATGAATGAATAAATGAGCAAGTGTTTTGATAGGAGATAGATAGTCAGTTATTAAAATAAAATTCGGCAATCCCACACAAATGTGAAGCCCTTTAATACTTTAAAAGGCAAATCTTAATCATCATTAAGAACTTCGATAATCAATTTTGTCCTCATACATCATAACTCATTAGCAAGAGTCGTGCTGGTAAAAACACACAAAAGAAACAAACCATATCAAAACAGAAACAAATCAATTCCGAATTTTTAAAGATGTTTTTATTGTAGAAGTTAAAAAGAGTATAATTTCTAGGAACTTTTAACGATAAGAAGAAGGGGGCTTGTGCGTCATAAACCAATAAGAAACATACATACCACCTCGCTGCTATTTGGACGGGCCTTCTTCCACGACCTCTGAATAACAATAAGACAAAAATTGTTGTTGTAAAAATTTAAATGTTTTCCATACAATCTGAACATATAAGAATTATATATAATGAAGACAGCTGTGATGATGATGATGATGCTTGTTATCATTGTTTCTGGTGTATATTTGTTTTTTATTTTTTTATTTATAAACAAAATAAAATGATACTTGTGCAGGAAACTCAAAAAAATGTATGAATAAGCAAAATATCGCTCATAACGAATTGTATATCTGCTAGACACTTTGAGTTTATTTCGATGTTTTCTGTTACTTTTTAGTATGGATTTTGTTTGTATTTCTGGGTCTTTTATTTAGCGATGTGTTATTGGCGTATGACAAACACGTTTGCCGCTGATCTTTGGACTTGTTTTTTTGTGTTTGGATATACCTTAGTATTATAGCGATGCATTTATTAAGCGGATATATTTACGTGGGTAACTGCATACATATTTGTATTGTGAACCTTGGCAACCCTAACTGTTGTTAGGGGACAGCCAAGGCTGATCTAGTAGAGGTTAACGCATTAGAACAGCTGATTTTGCTTTCTTATGATTCTATCTGTCAAATTCAGTGTATTTTGTTAGTGTACTTTTTTTGTTTACTTTGTTTGGTCATATGTATTTGTGTTGAATTTGACATTTAGAGTCATAGAACAAAAACAAAATCCCTGTTGTTGGTGCCCACAACAATAACAAATCCTACTGCGTTAAACTCTACTAGATCAGCCTTGGGGACAGCTGATATTTCCAATGGAAAGTTTGACATTTTTTACCATAACCTTGTTCAGAACCATGGTTCTGTTCAGAACATTTTGTTTGTTGACCGCTCTTTGTGTTCTTTACCACTACTTAAATTTGTGTGTCAGCAAAATATAGAATTAACTCGTGACCATTTTCGTGGGAAGATTTATTGGAATTTTTTTTTTGCATACATAGACATTTTTCTACTTTTGGCGATGAAGGCCCATCCTTAGCCACTGTGAACCGCTGGTATATCAAGTTTGATCGCGGTCGACCTTCGCACAAGAACGAATTTCGCGAAGGTTGTCCAAAATCATTATTGTGACAAAAAACATTGGTGCTGTGCAAAAACTCATTGTGCAAGATAATCATGTGATATACTGTGAGATTGGGACAACCTTAGGCATCAGTTCCATCAGCATACATACATAAAATATTTCATCATCATTTGGCCGTGAAAAATATTTGTTCTCGTTGGATCCCACATAATTTGACAAAAGGTCAGAAAGATGCTCATGTCGATTGGTGCAAACAAATGCTCATGTTATACAATGGATTGTGCTTCAAAAGACGTGTATCAGATTATTCATGGATCTCTATGCATATGAGACTGAAACTAAACACCAAGCGACTGTACACCTGCGTTAAAAATAATAGCAACACACGACATACAAGGTGTTTTAAATAAATAAAGGGTGTCTCAGTAAGAATGCACTTTTTCATTTTAAAATAAAATACGTATTTTTTGAGATAGTTGTGATTTTTTTAATGGATTGTGAACAAGGCATGTTCCTATTAACTTTTTCACAGAAATGAGGCTGTATCTCTCACCGATGGCACATAGGATCTCGGATTTGAGCTCAAGAATTGTTTCTGCTTTATTCGCATAAACCCGAGACTTCACAAAACCCCTAACGGCCAGTTTTTAAGTGGGTAGTTAACTATCGGATTACTTAATCTTAATTCTAAGTTAATTAGAGGTTAACTTTGCATTTTGTTTTTCAGTGGTGAGTTAACTAATATGGCAACCCTTGCATTCTTATTGGAAAAAACGTGTGTTTTGGGATAAATACCAAAACAACAAAGGGTAACAAACAAAATGGAATTATGTACACTAAGAAATATATGCATAAAATCGAAGTCATTTTAACAAAAATGTGTAAAAAACTATATAGGAGCAACAATTTAACGATCAAGACTCAACGTATGTGTACAAATACGCAAATCTGAAACATGTATTTTATACAATTTTCATTTCTCACTTTGACAGTCAGTAATTTGATTGTCAAAATAATATGGTTCTGACTATAAGTTAACCAACCAACATTGGGTGGTTAAATTGTAGTTAAACAATGACTAAAAAACACAATTCGATGTTTAACCAGAATTTAACTAAGAAACGAAGATCACCACTGCCTGAAAAACTGGCCATAAGAAAGAAATTGCAGAATCTTAAAATTTTTTGAGCACTCTTCGAATGGTTGACACATTAAGTGCCCCACCTGCACAAAATTTAAAACAGTGCAATCTTACCAAGACACCCTTCAAACATGGTTTCATTAATTTGTTTGATTTGCTTGTCAAAATAAACATTATACTTTTCCATTAAAGAATAATTAAGTACTGTATTCAAATTGTTAAATTCTCATCAACATTAAGTTTTTATAACAATAAAATATAAAAAAACCTCGACCAAAATAATACCACTTTCATACTTATGGATAGAAATTACATAACGAAACAAAGGAAGAAATGTATCTAGTTAAGAACTAAAACTGTATATTAATAGCTCTGTTCGAGTACTCGAAAATTTGTGGAAATTTTTATTGGATCGTTTTGGTTTAATCCAAAAGTCCAGTAAATGAGAGCCAGAGAGTGGTAATTTTGACAGTTCGATGTTAGAAATTTTTCAAATTTTGGTTGGAGAAATTTTAGCCAACAAAAATTTGCAAGATAAAACAGCTGTTTAATGTGCACATAGAAAAGTGCAAAACAAATTAACAACGGCCGAAAAAAGTACAAATGAATTTTTTACTATTTTATTCAAAATATCACAGAAATTTAGTAAGATAATGGAAAGCAATAATATGTAGTGGCATTAAGCAAATTCTGGTGAACCGACGACGTCATAATTGCACAACTGGGGCCGTATATATGTAATGTAACTACAAGCCAAAATGTGTATAGCAAACTACATCAGCTGTTTCTTTGCAAATTTTTACTGGAAGTCGTTCGACTACTTTTTGTGCAAATTTTCATAGAGAGTAAAATCGTCCTTTCTCTCAAAAGTAAATACTTCCAAATTTTTACTGGGAAAGTAAACGAACAAAGCTAATAATAAAACTAATATTTAGTAGCATGCCCTTTATTGTGAATAAAAATTTTCGTAAGAAACTTTGTCATTTATCTCTAAACGGAAAATTTCGTTGCGGAGTGTTACCACCTATCTCTGATTTACCTTGAAAATATTTCATTTATAATTCCTCTATTTTTAACGTATGAATGTGGTATTATTTTTGGTTGTTAAAATAATCAACACGTCAAAATTCCGGTCCCTAACAATTTTACATTTTCGTACGAAATAATTTCGGCGTAACAACCCTGTACTTGAGTTTGCCTACGAAATGCTAATGCGAAATGCAAGCAAATGCAAAGTGAGCAAAATTTTCGGTTCATGGAATTTTCGTTATTTTTTATACACGTACTTCTTATGGCAACGAAAATTTCATAAAAACTGAATACCGGGCTTAAGGTAGCATTACCAAAGACGATCTCGAATTAGACAACCAGCAGATGTGCGCAATTTGGAAGCCTTGGTAAAAGAGAACCAAAAAGTGCCAGAAATTCACTCAAACGCTTTTCTCTCTCGCGTCATATCTTGATTATTTCATATTTTTTACATTGTTTATGTAATTTTACTTCAACATGGTTGGAATTTGTATAGTTATGTACAATAACACTATCAGAAAGCTGCTCGTGTATTGAAATATTCAATGAAGAGAGTAAGAGAGAGAACATAGAATGACTAGGGTTTCACTCGTTTTGTTTGTTGGCATTTGAGTGAAGAGAAATTTTGACTGTCTACTTGTACATCGTTTTTGGCATTACTTCATGCAGTATTTTGACATAGTATACGGACGAATTCATAGACATTTTAATACAATCAATGGTTTCTATAGTAGTTAGTAGAAGAATGCCCAAACCATAATTATGGAGAAATATGAATTTTGTTGTATATTTCGGATTGTATTCTGCATAAGGTGGTCTTCTCACATAACACCGCAATTCTCTGCCACCAAATGAAACAAGTTTCGACTTGCCTGACCAAAGAACGTTACGCCACTCTTGTATTGCAAGTGGTATTTTGCAAATTCCAAACCTTTGGAAATATTCTTACTTGACAACAGCGCAAATTTTTTTGGACTACAAGCATTTCCGTCGGTGGTGCAATGGCTGGAGTGCGCGACTCTTGTACATGAGAACATGGGTTCAATCCCTGCCCAGACCGGACCACCCTACATTTATTTCGACGACGCACAGTGGCGCCATTTGAGTTTTTTCGTTGCAAAAATCATATCTTTTGAACCGAATAAGATAATTGAACAGTTTAAACAGCATATGATAGATAACTGTTCAGCCTATGAAATGAGAAAGGGTGCTACGCTTTGTAGGGGCCTACTTATGGGTTATCAAAGTAAAAATTTGTAGAAAAATCAATTTTATGGTAACTAAAAAAAATTATTTTTACATTTTTAGATTGTTTTTATTTTTTTTTCTTTAGGGTTTTATGTTTTAAATTATTACCCAACAAATTAAAAATAATTACTTCTTTTTTAAATTTATTTTTTCAATTTTCTGTAAAATATTCATCACAATTCGTAGGAGAAGGTATATCTAAAAGACTAATCATTTCTAAACTATAATTATTTTCTAACTCTATTCGTGACTTCACATGCCGCAGGGAAGAAATAAGTGGATCGGAAGATGCTGCCAACATGTTGAAGAGGTCCTCATTTTGCCTTACCCTTGATGCTTTGAATGTGTTCTGCAATCTATATTTTTTATAAAATTTGTTAAGAGACTCCTGTGCTTCTTCAGAAAGCTCTCCAATTGGCAAACACTGGTACTCAATTATGTCTTTGCCATGCGCCAATATTTTATGGACGGTCGGGGTCAACTTCTTCTGTGGATACATTTCTGCTAAAAGAGATGCAGTTTTCGATGCATAGTCTCCATATTTTGTAGAATTGACGTTTTCTTTGCAGTTTAAAACATTCAAGATCGTTCGCAATCTTTTCACAATTTGATTGTCAATTCCAGTGATTGTAGTTACTGCCTCATCATTTTCAAAAAATCTCCTAGAAGTGTTTCCATCGTTTGAGTTACCGTATCCGTGCTTGGGACAGTCTACTTTTAGTCCAACTTCTTTAAAAAAAGCATCCTGTATTTGCTTCTTTCTGATCTTTTCCTTATCCTTTATTGATGTATATTCATCGAAGTTTTCCTCCTCTTGTGGTAGGGTATACGCCAGTTTTAGCAAGAACTCCATACACCTTATCCTTGCGTGCAATGGTGACATTCCATATTCGTAATTCTCCTCGTTTGTAGAATCGTTTAAATTACCAAAGTTCTTCTGACTCTTTTTGCAAATCGGGCATGACAATGTTGAGGTTGTTCCTGTCAGTTCGTTTACGACTTTTCCGTCAACCATGGTCAGGTGGAACTCGTAATTGCATTCAATATATTTTCCTTCTCCAATTTGCAGCTTTGTAGGCTTAATCTTGCTTATTTGTTCTTCAATGTCCTTCACCGTGGTCCTTATGAGATTCCCTTGCAAACTGAAACATTATTGGTCGGCAATAATGCACTGATGACGGACGTGGATTTTTTCAGTGTAGGGAAACATCAGATTTTAGCCGCAAAGGAACAACAGATGCCATAAACATATTTCCGTCCGATATTGTAGCGTCATCGGAAGATATCCTTTGCTTATAAATGTTTTGTCCGGATGATCCATCGCAGCCCCATTTGCTGATCAATGTCAGTTTCTCGGGAAGAATTTTCACCTCATTTTCAGGAAGACTCTCCAACAACCGTTTTGCTGTATGGCCCATGAGATCCTGCAGATTGGCTTTCACAGAGACTTCCGTAAACTCCGTATGCAGTGGTCGTGAATTTATTTTGGCTTGCGTAATATGCTTGTATCCTGGTAAAACGTCAGCCCCGTGTCGCATCAAGGATGCCCGTAGTATCTCAAATTTTTCTTTGGAAAGTTCTAAGTCCATAAACAAGGCCAAGGCTTCTTCGGAACCATACTTTTTAATGTGTGCGTTTGTGGGCGTGGGAATGCTTTCCTTAATCCTTTTTAGTCGCAGTGGGCTTGCATCAGCAACAGATTTTGTAATCTGCGACCTCACTCTTTCACTATCCTTTGTATATTTAATAGACAGCGCGTCCGATAAATGCTTCGTGGTCAAGTCATTGGTGGCCTCGGCAAGTTTCCTCTTTCTTGTGAAAATTGAACACTCCTCAATACTTTTTTTTGGCCTTCCTTTTGCTCCTCTGGTTGATGTGGTTGGTTTATCTACTGGCAATATATCCAGGATGGTGTCTTCATTAAGCCAGTCCTCGTATTTGGAGTTGAATTTCTGAATGGTTCGATTAGTTTTCACCCATTTTGCCTTAATATTTGCATATATCAGATAAAAATTATTTTTTATAATTTCGCTTCTCTCAATATTTCCGTATAAGCTATCAAGTTCTTCTAAAGCAGCTTCCGTGAAAAACTTTGGCGTGGTTGACTTTCTGAACAGTTCAAATAATTTTAAATTGTTCAACGCCATGTTTTCAATAACTCGCGGTTAGATGGTTGGTCAATAATAGCACAATCAGGTTTGTTGAAACCACGCTAAGTGTTTACACTTATGTATATAGTATCTGTGCATGACGCAAGTTTTTACCACCATGTTTTGGTCATTGGTAAATTAGGTAGAATTTTCCAGTGTGCGCTTGGGTTCTTGTGGGCGCAGTCTTAACGGGGTTGGACTGTGCGTGGTGTGGTGGAGTGCTGGCCTACCTGCCTACCTACAGGGCGGGTGACCAATCACATCGTGTACAGGTTCTAAAAATACGAATGCGTGTGGACTGGATGACAATTGTTGCGTCCATTTTATCACGTAATTTTGTTTTTCCAAGAATTGTTAGTTCTTTCCACGAATTCAGACAAAAAAGGGTTTTCATGTTAGAAATGATGGCATCCCATGCTGTCCGTACAGCTAATTTTCCCAATAATTCTATCACGAGTGCCAGTTACAGAAGTTTACGCGAGTTGTTTTTATTGTTTTACAAAATGAATACACAGTTGGTCTGGCCTGACCCATGTGTTACGAATGTGACTATAGAAACATGTGTATGACGGAGGGTTAATGATTTGATTTTTCCCACTCAAGAACCATGTCTTTTTTAACTCTTTGACCTCTAGAAGCCAAAGGGGCACTTAGAGGCAGATAAAACCTTTGGAATTATGTAAAGGAATACTCAAAGAACATATTTTGAAAATATGGCAAATATAGAAAAATATAGATTTTTTTTATTTTCCGTCAAAGTTGAAAAATAGTGAAAAAACGGATAGTTTTTAAATAGTGTTTTACCAGGAGAAACACAAAGCAAACAGTTAATTTTTTTATCATTATACATTTAATAAATACATCAATAAATACAAACAAAAAATAAGGCGATTCGTTACCTATTTTTCGTGATATTACACCTGAAAACTAAAAATGTGATATTATTAAGAGTAGCATATTTGAAATCGTTGAAAAGTTTCCTATAACATGGGTTTATTCAAAACTTCGTCGGCGCACATGAAAATTTTGATTTTTGCAACCTCGTTTGCTCTACGGGCGCCACTTTGCGACGGTCACCGCGCTTAGTGGCGGTGACATTAACGAGTAATTACTCATGAAAAGGCTTCTCAAAAAACCCTTAGGAATCGGTGTAAAACTGTTGATCCCAATTAGTGAGTGTACAACTAGAAAATGCACCGTTCACTGATGGTGAGAAACTCTCCCCAATACCTTAATGGAATGTAGTGGAAAACCAGTTTCTTTTACAAGCATTTCAATGGTGTTTTCTCAGTCGTCATCGAACTGTTTCAACCCTTGCGGGTTTTTACTCCGCCTAACCAAACATTTAATCATTAAAGGTGACATGCCGAACAGAGTTTCACCTTTTTGGTGGAACGTAACAGTATTTCTGGTCACCTTATTTTAAGTTGTATGTTGTAAAATTTATTTTTTGAAAAAAATCACGACCTTCAGCATTATAATTTTAACAAATTACAAAATTTTTGTGTAAATGTTTTAAAATTTTTTTAAATACAAAATTTATTTTGCTTTAATTACAGTTTGGCAACACAAATTCTCAGAGAGAATATATGTAATATATATCTAAAAACTAATAATATATATCTAAAAACGATACTATACAAAAAATAGATAGAAAACATAGTACATAGAAAACATGCATTGGTTTTGGTACTATTTCTTTGCCCGGCACTGTAGGGGTGTTTCAAGATGAACCAATCCCAACAAAAGTTGCTCGCGCTCAAAGCACTTCGAAACAAATGGTCGTCAGTTTTTTTTTGTGAAATCTGGAACTCCTGCCAAAGTGTGTACATAGATTATAAAGGAGAATATTTTTAAAAGTAATAAAACCCTTTTCTATCGTAAATTACAGGTTTTATTATTACAAGGTTCATAATACATCAATTGAAATTTAAATGATAGCAATAGAAATTTAAAAAAACAGCATAACTAAAAGATAGTTACTGGATGTACGCTCTGTACAACGAGCGTGTAACTTGAATGCTCTTTTAGAATTAGTTTTTAGTTAGTCACTAGTCTACTGTTTAACTCCAATATGAACATGTCTGTTTTAGCCAAATGCATATGGTAGCCGGTTGCTCTCTTTTCGTTATGACTACAAAACAGCTGTTCAATTAAAAATAAAGCTGAAATTTAAAGAATGGCTTTAGAATGCGAGTGGAAGTGAAGCGCTTTCTCCATAAATTTGGCGAATTTGTTGCGCCTAGAACTGTTCCTTAAAAGTAAAATGAATTCGGTTTCTGTTCGAAAGTAAATGAAAGAACAAAGTGTACAGCAGTTCGTTTTTCTGAGCAACATTTTCATGGAACATTTGAATGCATAAAAGTCCCGTTTAAAGGTACTTTTTTTTGGCATTTCTTGAAATAAGGGCGAAGAAAACACGTAAGGAATGGAGAAAACACGTAAGGATGAAATGTTTTACGAAAAAAGTCTCATTTCACAATTTCACTGAAGACATCTTATATCGTAAATAAACACACTTTTTTGTAAATTTTTCCAGTACTATTTTCGCTCAAAATAAAAATTTCATCAGCCCATAAAAAAATAGGTAGAGACCTAAATAGTCTGTCCTTCCGGAGTTTTAATATACTCAACTAAGGTGTTTATTCCGTAAATGAATCATTCATTGCCCAGACAATTACCTCGATTTTGTTGTATTGTGTAATTAGCATATAATTTCCCATTACAACTCATGAAGGGACAGGGGAGAGCTTCTCACAATCAGTCAGCTGTGTTTTCCAGCTCGACGCTTACTGATGGGTGCCTACCGTCTTACACCGGTTCCAAACAGTTTTTGATAAGCTTTTTCACTGACGACCATCAAGACCGAAACCTTTAGCAAATATTGGACTATAGTAAAATATTTAGGAGTCAAATTATTTACGTGGGCGTTGATTTTTGTTTATACAAATTTTGCACATGATATAAATCGTTGCTGAAATTCGCTGGAAAGTGTTATCAAATTATTTTATCCCAATATACGAGTATCTTCATATGCATAATTATTTTGTCTTATCACTTTGGTTAGTATTTTTTTGCATTTTTATTTGTTTTTCTTTTATTTCTTAATCATATATACTTTGAGCGACTTGGAGACCTGCTTTTTCATGGCAATTGTTTAATTTATAAAAAAATAATTAATGTTTTTTTTTGTACTTTAAGTTGTTGTTTCATTAACCTCATATAATAGGGTCAAATTGTATGTTACGTTTAAATAAATTATAAAAAGACTGGTGGAATTTCAAACAATTTCGTTTTAGTCTTCATTGAAAAGCCTAGTATGAAAACTTGTCAGCATTTTGAATTAGTTAACATAGCTTTATTCAATATTCTATATTTATTATGTTTTTCAAGATAACAGAGTAAATCATTACAGCAATTACCATCAGTTTAAGCTTATAACATAAACATAATACATTCATTCAACTCTGCCCAAAACTTGTCAAGTCACTCTCGTATTAAGCGAATAACACCAGCTTGTGAATTAAACAAATACAATCAATAACTTTAAGACATTGATAAAAATAATAAAGATCGTCTAGACGATATTATCAGCCGTGAGCTAAATTTGAGGCCCGTCCGACTCCTCTGCCACCCAAACCACAATAATCATTGAAAAGCTACAAGAACAGATCAAAGGCCAATAGGCTTTGAATTACGAGATGTCACAATAAAAAAAAAAATAAACAAAAAAATAATCGTGTGATTTAGTATAACCAATTAGAATAATACTATTGATTGAGATGAAAAATAAAGCAATTGAGAAGTGGCAATTTCGAAATATAATAATCTTGCTGATAATTGATATTTGTTCTACATGCACTTGATTACTTTACTATAATATTTAAATTGTACTCATAAAAATGTTGTTTGTTTTAATTTTTTCTAAAGGCCAAAATGCTTGTGAAAAGAAGTCGTATATATTTCTACGCAAAGAACTGCCGGTACGTTTGGCCAATATCATGAAAGAGATTGCTTTGCTGCCCGATAATCTTTTGCACACACGCTCCGCAAGTCAAGTGAGTTCGTGGTATGTGAAAAGTTTCGAAGAGGTACTGGAATACGAAAAGGCTGAACCGACCCATGATAATCTGCAAGCGTAAGTACAAATTATATACATACATATACTTTAATGAAAAACACTAATTTTCATAACATTTTATTGTAGATTCTGCAGCGCCTTGGAACAAATACGAAATCGCCACAGTGATGTCGTACAAACGATGGCCCAAGGTGTCATTGAGATGAAAGAAACGCAAAGTGGCACTGTTGACTCATCGATGGAGGCCTCCATACAGTACTTTTTAGATCGCCTCTATATGTCGCGCATTAGTATACGCATGTTAATCAATCAGCACAGTAAGTGAATGCTTTTCTGCTTCAATAAATCCAAATTATCGCAGTTTGACGTAAATTTTAGCAGCTTTATAACACAGTCAAATGCAGTTTAGTACAGAAAAGGAAAGGTTTCAAGTGTTTTGTTTATAAACAATTACTTATGTTTTATCAAATTTGTGTTTGTTGTTTAAATAAAACAAAATACTCGCAATTTAAAGCTTTTCGCGCTTTTATCTTAAAACACGATTTTCATCGTTTATTTGCAATAAATTAGAAAGATGTTGTTTTTTCAATAAAAAAAATTAATGATGTCTAGATTGGAGAAATAATATCTATTGACTTGACATAAGTATAAGTTTTAAATACTGCAGTATTTAAATGCTCATTAAATTCATTTTCTATTTGCCATAGCCCTTCTATTTGGTCAATCGCTTGAAAATCAGGGTCGTCATATTGGATGCTTAGACCCTGCCTGTAAACTATCGGATGTTGTTGCCGATGCTTATGATAGTGCTCGTTTCCTATGTGATCAATACTATCTAGCAAGTCCGGAATTGGAAATACGGGAACACAATCAAATACCCGATGAAACGCTGCCCATACGCACAGTATACGTGCCATCGCATTTGTATCATATGCTCTTTGAGCTATTCAAAAATTCCATGCGTGCTGTTGTCGAGCATCACGATCAGGATAAATGTGATAAATTGCCACCGATTAAAGTGATTATAGCACGTGGCAGAGAAGATATATGTGTAAAGGTAAAAGGTTAAAATGAAGTAAATTAAAATTTTTTTATAATATTTTGTATAATTTTAGATCTCGGATCAAGGTGGTGGTATTCCACGCTCACAAACTGATCAATTATTTAAGTATATGTATAGTACGGCTCCTCAACCCTCCAAATCGGATTTGCACACTGTCCCTCTGGCCGGTTATGGCTATGGTTTACCCATATCACGTTTATATGCACGTTACTTCCATGGCGATATTGTTTTGCTGTCATGTGAAGGTTATGGCACTGAAGCTATTATTTACTTGAAGGTGAGTTTGAAATGTTTAAACATATAGATAGTATATTGGTCATAGGGAGAGAGGAAAATTACTAGTCTTTCTAATGGATAGAGGATATATTTTAACTTGTCATAGATACATATTTTCTGTGGTCAACAATTATCGTATTTTTAGTAAAAAATGACATGGGGGAAAAAAAGTCTTCTGCTCTTGTAGATAAAATAAATACTATATTAAGTTTTCTACGATCTTCGATTGATATTCTTCTTATTATTGAATTGAGCTTAAGATCAATTATAATAATTGTTTCCTGAAGAAGTCGCCCAATGTGGACACGAAATATTGGGAAAAAATTAGCAATACTTATAAATGATCTTAAGCTCGATTCAATAATAAGGAGAATAAAATAAATACTTTCAATGTCGATACTTAGGAATCATCGATAGATACATTTCGCTAGGGGGAAATTTCATTCGAAAGTTGTATACTAGGCTTGGGTTGTTATCAAAATACCTGGTCCGATTCTGCTCAAACTATTATGTATTAAGCGACATATTTGACCACAATGACTGTTTTCCATATTCTCAAAATGCATGCCAAGCTCCAAATTTCGATATACAGAGAATGTCCCTTGCATAACCACGTCATGAGTTATTAAGCAAATGAAATGGTAATAACCGACAAAATAAACAAATCAGCTACTTGACAGGAAGTTTTTTTCGTATCCTGAACAATTTACATTTTGTCGCTTAATGCATTCTGCCGGGAACGTGTCGATATATTTATTTTATACTTTATAATGAAGTTGCTTTTGTTTTGTTTTAATAAATGTGCCTAGTACAATGTTTGAACATTGTTTTCTTTTTTTTGTTTTATTTTATTCGAGTAATCGATTGTGGCCGTCGGTGTTGCAATGGTTAGTGTGCGCGGCTCTTGTACATGAGATTCTGGGTTCGAACCCGGCTCTGACCACCTTCAAATTTTCTTTCGGCGGCGGTCACCTCGCATAGTGACGGCGACACTACCGAGTATCTAGCCATGAAAAAGCTTCTCAAATTACCGTTCGGAATCGGTGTAAAACTGTAGGTCCCAATCAGTGAGTGAAAACTGAAAAGCGCACAGCTCAGTGATTGTGAGAAGTTCTCCCCTGTCCCTTCATGGGATGTAATGGGAAACCATTTGTTTATTTATTTTAATCGATTAATCGAATAATTTGATTGCGTTTTGTTCGGTTAATTGCCAGATTCAAATTTACGATTAACGATTAACCGATTAATCAAAAAACCCGATTAAATGGGTACCCTAGTCGCTACGCAGCTGCAAATACATATATGTATGAAAATCGCACAGCGCAGCCCGAATTCTTCTAGTCACCTATTGTTTTTTCTCTTTTAACTTTATTCTCCATCAAAATTCAAACTACTTAGTTGATCAGCTGTGGCATCGAGACCCCTGATTTGGTCATCTGATGATGAACTTGTCAGGTAGTTCGAAAGAAGTCATGCTAGCGAGTGGCTTTCCAGAATTGATTCATTTCGTTTCGTTAAGTTGTAAACGTTTCATCAGTACAATGAAGTACACTTGTGCTCATACAATTAAGCCACACAAAAATGGAATATAAAAAAAGACAAAAACTTATGACGGTGGATTTCCAGAAGTCTTCTTTTGTATGTTATATAAATTGATATTAGTTCTGATAAAAATAAATGTAAGGTTTACAGGTATATTTATTATTTTGTGGTGAGGATCGAGTTTTAGTTGCCAAACTTCACATGCAGGCGCTCACATAATTAAGCCATTGAGTTTTGAAACAGAGCGTAGTATCTGTAAACGTCCGTATCTTACTTAATTGGTTGTATATACATATATAACATTTTTTAAAAATGTTCCTGCAAAAAAAGTTCAACTCGAATGGAAAGAAATATAATATGTAAATGTTTTGAAAAATACCAAACCATGGCTCAGGTCACCGAGCTTTTACATTTTTCTAGAGGGAGAGTGTAGATGCAATACAATATTACTAGAAAATATAACTTTCGGAAATTTACCTCGTAAAAAGCCAAGAAAACCTACACCAGCTGATGACAGGCGATTAGTCAGAATGAGGAAGTCCAACCCATTTTTGGAACAAATGGATGAATATCACGGTAGACAAGTATCGGCACCAACTGTCCGTCGACGTTTACAAAAGAAGTGTTAAATGGGAGAACAGCGAGATGTAAACCCAACGTGTCAATAAAGAAAAAAAATGGAAGTAGCGACAAACAATCACTCTGCACAATAAAATAAATATATTCGGTTAGTGATTAATGTGAATACACACCGCAGTGGCTTAACGGGCTAGACGCTGCTGAAGCTGATGCTTCACAAACATCGAAACGATCGTCCAGCGAATGTGAGCTCAAATCCCACCCTCGGCATTTACATTTTTTTCACTAACCGGAGAAAACATGATCTCTAACCCTAAAGGAAATTACAACTTTAAAAATAACGAGGATCTAAGACAACTTAAATTGGAAGTGAAGATTGATATTTGCTATGCAGCACCTTCTTAAAGACTCACAGTTCTGGAATTTCAATTCAACGTTTTCAAAAATGATGAAAAACCTTGTGTCAGGCGTTCGCCATTTCAAGAATTAAATCCGCCATCTAACGTTTTTTTTTCAACTAGTGCTTATTTCGTGATTGGTAACACTTAGCTCATGTCTGATTTGACAGATAATTAGTTGTATCCTTCCGCTGAACGAATATGGTTGTGTATACGTTTGAACAACGCTGGGAAATATGGGAAAAATGGGCCTGCGATCGACTTACAGAAGATGCCGATTTTGACAAAAAAAATCATCTTTTCAGATGAAGCTCATTTTGATCTTGGCGGGTATGTAAACAAGCAAAATTGTCGCATTTGGGGCACAAAAAACCCGCACGCATACATTGAAAAGCCGATGCACCCAAAACGAGTCACTGTTTGGTGTGGATTTTGGTCCAGAGGCATAATTGGGCCGTTTTTCTTCGAAAATGAGCAAGGAGTGGCCGTTACAGTCAATGGCGATCGTTATCGGGCCATGTTGAACGAATTTTTGTTCACACAAATTGAAGAAGAGAATATTGGCAACATTTGGTTTCAACAGGACGGCGCTACGTGACACACAGCCGAAGGTACACTCGATGTTTTGCGCCCTGTTTTTGAAGATCGCATTATCAGCCGCAGAGCTGATGTCGTTTGGCCACCTCGGAGCTGCGATTTGACACCGTTGGACTATTATTTGTGGGGTGCCCTCAAAGATAAATGTTACGCCGACAAGCCAGAGACAATTGACGCTTTAAAGGACAATATTCGTGAAGCCATTGGTGAAATACAGCTGCACACAATCGATAATGTGCTTAAAAATTGGACCGATCGTGTAGGCTACTGCATGGCCAGCCGAGGCAGCCATTTGAATGAAATTATTTTCCATTATTAACCGGAAGGATTGTACTTTCAAATAAAAAAAGAAATTTGAGAAAATATTCAGTAGTTTAATTTATAGCATTTTCAAAAAAAAAGTTATGTGGCGGACCCGTTATTTATCAAAATGTAAAAAATCTATTAGTATTTCGTCGCTGCGCCAACGAAAACAGCTGTGTTTTTCATCAACTTTTCAGGAAAGGAAAAGGACTAAAATTTTCTTGGAACATTTGTTCTACAACTCTGTCTTTGTCAGTACCATAATGTTCGAAGCCGATGCAATTAACAGCAAATACCTGCCTGAGCGTATGTATAAATACAAATGGTTTTCAATTGTGCAATAAAATTTTTGTCAGAAAATTACACATAACCCTTTTCGTTTGCATAAAATTTACCTAATGTTCCTTTTCTGATAGAGTTAAGATAAGTTACAGAATAAAACCTTATTTGCGTGTGCATTTTTTTAAATTGACTCCCTTTTTCGAAATACAATTCAGTTTATTTTATTTAAAAAAAATATTATTTCTTTATATTTTTCTGATTTTTTGTTCCAGAAAATTGTTACAACACAACTTTTACTGTTTTTGAACAGAGTACCATAAAATATTGTTTTGAACGAATTCTTACATACAAACTAATTTCCATACTTAAATATTTTTCAATCATATAAGAGAGTATTTTGAAATTAGCATTTCGCATACATTCCTAAGCAAGTTGAAACTTTCACAATCGTTTTACTCGAAACTTATGTTTTCAGAAATATGACGGTCTTCTCCCTCGCTTATGAGCTATACATTCCTTTAGAAAATACTATTTTTTCTGCAATACAAATTAAAAAATTATCCTTTAAAATATTTTTACATAACATTTCTAATTACTGCCTATTTGCTCCTCCTTTTCTTTTACACAGGCTTTGTCTGACGAGGCTAACGAATTGCTGCCGATATTCAATAAAACAAGTTCGAAATTCTATCGAGCCACAGTGCCCACCGGCGATTGGTCCAACCAGGTAAAACATACGAAAAAGAAGCGAGATCATCTCCTACATGCCTCCGGTTGCTGATAAAATTTAAAACTGACACAAATCACAACACACACATATAGCACACAGAAAGATAAACCCGAGACAAATTGGCCAGTCCTTTCCACCTCCTGATTTAGATATATACATATACTATATAATTGCCATTCATTGTGTGTAAAAAAGAAAAAGAGCCGCTGCTGTGGTGTTGTATGGTGTCTTGTATGATATGATTTTGTGTCCACTTTGTATTTTGCTGCAACTTTTTCTTATTGAGGTTGTTTTTAAAAGTTTCGTTGATGGTCATAACCCTGTGTTTAAGTATATATAAAAAATCAACAAAACACCAAGTTTGATTTGTTAGTCGTTCATAGTTTATATGATTTAATATTATATTTTTATCTTTAAGTGGGCTAAACACCGATTTTATAATTTAAAATTTTTTCTTTAAACTACGATATTTGGCTTTTTGTACAATTGGTGTGCGACCCGCTTGAAACTACTAATAACTACACACTGGTTTCTTTTTAAAAGTAAAATGCTTGTAAGTTTAAGCAGAGGGGTGATTGAGAGACTTATCGTTATTTTGACCCAATTTCCCAGTTAGTTCTTGTCTCTCTAATGCGTTTATATGTCGAGATAGATGTCTCGGGTTTTGTAGCAACAGCAACGTATTATCTGCTTGACTTTATTTCATATCCTTAAAATTAAAATGTGTTTAGAAAACACGTAGTTTAAAAAGAAACCAAAAGTTGATATTTTCTTTACAATTGGTATTTTGAATTTGATTTAAAAACCATTTTCAGCATGACTCCTTCTAGGCTTTACATTAAAAGAATTTAAAAAGTGATTTGAGTCCTTTTTTTTAGTTAATTTAGTTAATTTTTTAGGCTAACATTCCAAAATTTATCATAACACATACAATTCTCTAAATTTGGCAATTTAAAATACCCCTCAGGACACAAATAAGGGTGTCGTCTTGCTGTCCCAGTTACCGTATGCACACGATAGGTTTTAAACCTCGTAATTTCAAATTAGCTTTAAATAAAACAAATGTTCTCTTGTAATTATTTAAATAATTATATTTTAAATTATATATTTAATTAATTCATTGAAATGAGTGTTTGTTTGATCCTGGGAAAGCAAGCAAACCTTGATTATTTTTGAAAGTGATATGGAGAGCATGATATTTCTAAACTAAAGAATTTATATATGTAGTTGTACATTGTATTTCCTTGATTTTGTTTGTTTATCTAGACATTGCTAAGCATTTATATACAATATGTATGCTACTTTTTATTTGCTAACTTGTTTAGTTTTAAAATTTACGAAAAACGAATACACTGATTTATGGTTGATTGCTTTACCTCTATATTTAATATATCCTATATCTACATACACATATAATATAATAACGTAATAATGATTAACTCAAAAACCACACAGAGATACATTTACTTTTTTGTTTTTAAATTTGTATTTTAATTAAGTTTAAATTTGCATTATTTTACCTAACTAAATTAAAAGTATCCATAACTAATTTGAATGCATAACAAGAAAAACCCCAAATAATTGTTGTTTCGACATCAAAAGTGCACAAACAATTTATTTTTTTAGATTGAAATAAAAAATTTTGTTAAATACACTCAAATCATGTTTTATTTTTGATCATATTTGCTGTTGTTGTTGTTATATAGTTGGCCTTTCCCATTTTGGATTTTAAAATTCTATCCTCTTCCTCCCTTATTGGCAGTTCCTGCTTTGTTCCTAAATCGATAATCTTGCCTAATTTCTAACTCTTTTTTTTGTATCTCTATAATTTTCAGAATTTTGCCAATCGTTGGCGTTATTTATACAGTCTTTTACGTTCCAAAGGAGAATAGAGAAAAACAAAAATATTTTCAACTGCATACAATTTTACTTTAATGCATTCACACTGCAGCAGGATTCTCTCAGTTGGAGATTTTGAGTAAATTAACAGCTGATTGTTATTGTATTGAAAACCAGCTGTTTGGTTTAACGAAATCAGCAAAACACGAGATTTCGATTGCAATGTGTTCAGGGCTTTACAGATTGGTTCAAATGTTCAAAAGTTGTTCTTAGTTAAATTTTTGAGTTATAGTGAAATTTTTATTTATTTTATAAAGTTTAAAATAAAAGGAATACATTTTTTGTATTAAATCTTATGTAATTGTGGATGTTTTTAAAGATTTATTTGCATTGATTTAAAATTGAATTAATAACAAATTAATTAACAAAATTCTAAAAGTCGATGTACATTGAGAATTGTATTTTATTTTTATAAATAGTAATGAGAATGAGAAGGTTGGCATACGCTCATGTTCTTCTGCAAAACCAATCCATGTGGAAATTAAATTGTTGATTCTTAAGATAAAAATCAACCTTACGAAATGAATTAAGCATAGTTTGTTTTTAAAACATGTGTAGACTTTTGTTTTTATTTATTTATTTTATTAATTCAACATCAATACAACATCAATATTTTGTGAAATAAAAAGTTGCGGAATGCAGAACATGGGCGATGTATCCTCAAACTTCATCAGCTTCAATATAATGATGGTTCAACCAATAGGAATGGTTCAACCTTGACATAGATTTTGTCAAAATAGCTGTTGTCATTAAGTCGGTGTCAACGTATTCTTTAATTAAAAATAGCGTGCCCATGCCAATGTATTTTCCGTGAATGTTACGAACTATTCAACTTTAAATTTATCGCTAATCGCTTCCATAAATTGTAAACCTCACAGCCGTATTGTGCGAGGGTTTCCTGCACTCCCCTTCCGTTGTCTAGAGGGATGTAGTCTCTTGTTGCTTGCAGTTTTATGAAATAAAACTTCTTTAATTTGTAAAGATTGTTAATTTGTCACAGTTGATAATGGTTGTCTGCCTGTCGGGTACAAATTGTTGTTGCTCCAAGAGACGAATTAAAATAAACGAAAACGAAGGATCCCGATGTTGTTTTTGATTACACAGCTCGCCTGCTCAATCAGCATTACAAAACTCCTGCAGGTATCCTTCGTCGCCTTTCGCAAATTAATGCTTGTAATGTATTACGCCTTTGAGATACCTTATGTCACGTTTCACTGTTAACCAATGTTGTTATATTGTTGTTATATCTCGCTTAAACTAATTTTAACAGCGAACATTAAGCTACCAATGCCGTCTTTCGTCAATGTTATAATTCGTTTGTTGGCACAACACTTGAGATTTTCTTATTGATCTTGTTAATTATAAAGTTATTGAACCAACCGATGTTTTTCCTTTGAATTCCCAAAGGAGCTTCACCGATGTCCGTTATCCTGAAATTGTTAGCCAGATTTTATTTTATGTAATTTGCTTTTCGTCCTATTTGTGAGTATTAAGACATCATATACTCATATACAACGCAGAATATAAGTTTTGCAGTCTTGTTTTGTGAGAAGCTCTCCCCAATCCCTTCATGGGATGTCATGGCAAACCATTTATTTTAGTCTTGTTTAATTACAAACATAATTTAATGTCTATTATTTCATATTTTACGTTCTCCTTCAATGCATTTTATTACTCCGCTTGACGCCAGTATTCTTTGTTAACATCGCCAAGTTCCTATTGCACTATTTGGTGTTCTTCGTTAGAAAACGATAGTGCGAATCTTGCCTTCTCTCTTCATGGGCTGTAATGGGAACTAGATTTTTTTTATGAACTATTCTAGTAAGGTATTTTTAATTGCTCCCAACATGTTAGATGAACTTCACTTTATTTAATAATAAGTATAAGTAGTCGATGACTGCATTCAGGCACGTACACAGGGGTTGGCCGTAGCTCGGCCCCCAGAAATTATTTCCTTAACAGGTGCTATTTTTCAACCAAAATATCGAGTAACCAAAAACCGGCAAGAGGTTGGTGTTCCCATGGTGCCTCTAGCCCGAAGCCATGATAACCCCCGTGAAAACTCAAAAAAAAAACAGGATTCCAAATCTCGTAAAGAAACCATCTGCAAAGTAGCATCCAAAGCATCACCTAGGCAAAGGTTGTAGGGCTGGGCATTGGCAGCGAAAGTGCTCAATGGTCTCAACCTCCCTCTCGTCTCGACAAACCAGACAGTAGTCAATCCCGTCAGTAACCCAATTGCAAGTGAAACCTCCAACGTCGCAGTAACTCGTCATCACTCCAATGAGAAGCAGCAAGTCAGCTTTCCCCAGTCGTAGAAGCGACTCAGTCCTACTCGAGTCCACTGCCTCGAAATATATATCTCGAAATCCTACAGTAGAACCATACGGAGTAGAGAACAGTAGAGAGTTCAATCCGATATAGCAAGGCAGTTCACTTCTACGTTCCCTGCTACATTACTATGGTCTGGAACCCAACGGAGTCGCAGCTAGCCGGGTGATCATAACACTTCCCTTTATTAGCATCAGAATTCACACCCAGAACTTAAGGATTTCTTTCGATATTGACATGGTCAATACGCTGAGCCATAAAAAAAGAAGAATTTAAGGAAAATGTACGGCCCTGTTCTGTAAACAGAATCCAGACAAACATAAAACGTTTCAGAACATTTGGGTTTCTGTAAAACAATTCAGAAGAAAAATTTCAGAATTAGATACCTTGTGATTTTAAAAACAAACAATTCAGAACAAAAATACTTCATGTTTTAAGAACATCAAAATTGTAGACTTTTAATCTGAGAGAAAATTCTGATTCAAAATGATTCTGTATGCAGAATAGGGCCGGTAAATAACAAATTTTGCCTAAAGTCATTGCCAAACGCTATTTTTGTTGATATTCACTACAACCCTCATAACTTAGCCGATTTCAGAAAATCTTCTTGCATTACTTTATATTCTGAACTAAATTTCCTATAGATCTCTTTAACACGATTTTGGGAAAAAACATTTTCAAATAAAATTGTATGCTCAAATTCTTGCCAAATAAATTGTGGAGCATATAAAATTTTGAATTTAAACCACCCTTTAACATTTATGAAGTGACAGATTATTAGTTAAACCATAGACTAATACATACCTAGATAAACTTATTCTCTCATCTGACGTTTCATTTCACACTCTCATCGTAGGTTTGTGGAAATGAGAGCAATTAAATTTAAAATTATCTTACACCAGGTGGAGTTACAAAATATGTTCACTTAACTTTTTCCTGTCGTTTTGGTGTAGAACTGAAAAATTTAAATATATTTTGCACTTTTTTATTGACTTTTATTGTTGGTATACATTTGTATTGTATTTAACACAACTATTTAGTTTGCCACAAAAACACGAAATTCGGTTGTTGTTCCTATGTTGATCGCTGTATACTATTGCTACTATCTGGTATTATTGAACCCATATTTCTACCATCCAATGTTTACTTTCCATCGTACCTATGACGTTTAATTTATTGAGCGAATAAAACCTTCTATGGTATGTGTTATTCTATGAGTTAAACGTTAGAAATTTACGAAAATTACGAAATTTATTTCATTGCTTTGCGCTTGAAGAAAATTGGGAAATATTAACAACTTCAAAATTTGTGAGTCTAGAACTCAAACTGTAAGAAAACTACGAAATAAATTCGATAGAAACAGAGTGCCATCAACGCAGTTTGTGGATCAATTTGTGAAGCGAGTTCGTCAATCCGGGTCCTTATTGGGCAACAGAACTCGTATCCAGTGTGTTCAGTGGAATATATTGCCGCTGTAGCTGGCAGTGTGCTCGAACAGCCATCAACTCCGTTGGCAGCCATTTTGCATAAAGACCTCGGTATGAAGGCTTACACAGTCCAACTAGTCCAAGAACTGAAGCCGACCATCCGATGCGTTTTCGCTTCGCTGAAAGGGCTGAAGATGAGTGTTTTTTTCCCGAAAAATCATAGTTTCCAATTAAGCTAATTTTCACCTACGCTACATAAACAAACAAAATTGTCGCATTTGGGGCTCGGACAATCCACACGTCGTCGAGGAGAAACAGTTACATCTACAACGAGTGACTGTTTGGTGCAGTTTTTGTTATGGCGGCATTAGGCCCATTTTTTTCGAAAATGAGCAAGAAGCCGTTGTCATGGCCGTAGAAGCTGTGTCGAGCGTTACCGCATCATGGTCATGACATGTACGACGTATGGCTTCAACAGGTCGGCGCTACGTGCCACACAGTCAACGAAACCCGCATAATCAGCCGAAACTCGGAAGTCCATTGGCCGCCTAGCAGCTGCGATTTAACCCTCTTAGGCCCATTATTATAACTTGCCTGTAAAGTAAATGTTAGTAAAAGGTAACTTTAGCTGAAGTGAGCAATAAAGTGGCCATTAAATGTTTTTCGTTATTACAACCTCCCAGTAAAATAAAATTAATAGTTTTGATAATGTGGCAATACCAAAGAAAAAACCGATTACTTTTGACCAAATGAATTGGTTTATAATAAAAATAGCTACGTAGTGGCAACGTACTTTTATTTGTTTGTTTACAAGCAATCTAAAAATTTGTGAATTTTTGAAAAAATATTAAAATGAAACAAGAAAACGAGCCAAAAACTACTTGGCAGAAGAAGAGGTTCTGTTGGTGGATCTGGTGGAGGCTTTTCTTTTAGGCTGCGAGTTTTCACAAAAAATATTCTCTGGCTCGTTTATATAAAACAAACGTGGACTGCTTTCCATTTTCAAAGCTAAATTAATGTCAATTAATTTCTTCTCCTGCATTACATATCAGAAAATGTGTCAACTTTACGTTAAAGCCTTACGTTAAAAGTTAAAGGCAACACTATCTTCCCTTTAGCTTACCGGTCACTTTTAGCCTAAACTATGCTTATAATAACGAACAACTAATAATCTGTCAGATACCATCCCAACTTTCAACAACTGTGGCGCCGTGAAAAATAAGTGTTACACAAACGCTCCTGTGTCACTTAAGGCCTTAAAGCACGAAATCGAAGCTGTCGGTCACGAGATACGTAGAGGTCTGAAAAATTGGGTAGATCGAATTCGGTTGATCGAAAATGAAAACTTGTAAATGTCTTTGACTAAATCATTTTTTGCATCATTTAAGTACGATTCTATTTACATCTATGAGCTAAGAGATCATCAGGCTTATTTTTAATCAGGGAACAATTTGAAACAGTTTGAAGTAGGACTTGAATTCATGTTGCCGGATGCTGATTTCAAAGATTTTGGGTCATTCTCAGCTTTTTTATGTTCTAGGCTATCTGTCTAATTGATGACACTAATTGGTGTTTAGTTCTGTGCTTCCTCTCACCCTCGAGTAAATGATTTTTTCCTGTCACCTCTGATTCTGGTTAGTATAGATGTGCACGTTAGTGAATATTCACGCACACTCACGTGGTCAAAATAATTGTCACGTACGGCAATTTTTCAACCACGTGGTCAAAATAATTGTCACGTATGACAATTTTTCAACCTTTCACGATCACGCACGCTCACGAGACAAGAAAAGGAATCACGACATTTTAATACCAAAGGTTATTTACCCGATCGTTTCCATTTGTAAACATTGTTCATATTTATTGTTAAACACTAATTCGTAGTGCGCCCGTTTGTACGAGGGTGGATCAATAAGTCTCTGACTTTTCGAACTTCCCTCGTAGTTATATGAAATGCAACTCTGCTCCCATCAAGTACCACCTGTTAATAGACTACTGTAAAATTTTGAGCAAGTTTCGTCATTTACTTTGCGTTTAACAGCTGTTCAAAACGTACTACCGTACAAGTGAATTTCGAGTTCTCATTAAACATTATTTTTTGCGAAAACACCGTCAATCAAACCAAGGAAAAGCTTGATAAATACTATGGGGACTTTGCACCATCGAATACAATGGTAAACAAGTGGTTTGATGACTTTCGTTGTGGTGGCACAAGAATAAATGACGCTGAATGTAATGGACGGCCAATTGAGGTCAAATACTCCGAAAATGTCAAAAAATCCACGATATGGTGTTGGCCGATCGAAGAGTAAAAGATTATTAATGCCATAGGCATTTCATATGGCAGTGTGGATTCGATTTTAAATGATCAGTTGGGTTTAAGAAAGCTGTCTGCAAGATGGGTTCCGCGTTTACTCTCAATTGATCATAAACGTAATCGTGTGACAACTTCAAAGGATTGTTTGGAGTTGTTTAATTGGGCTACGAATTACAACGATGATATTATTGATCAAACAAATGCCTATTTTATGGACCTCGAAACATCCTATTTTTTGGAAGGGATACAAAAATTGGAGAAACGTTGGACTAAGTGTATTGAGCTAAAAAAATATTTTTTTTTGCAAAGAAACTGTGTTTCGTTGAAAAAGTCACGCACTTATTGATCCGCCTCATATGTGTATTCGAAACAAAAATAAACAGTTTTTTCAAACACTGGAAGAATTTTTGGACCCGGAAAGCTAAAATTGTGTACATTTTGCTGATACCATGTTCATACTTGGGACATGGGACTGACCGTGGCGGTGGAAAGTTTCTGATTGCCATTCACTTGGGAGTGGCCAGAAATGATTCCTTCATTGGACAGTCCAAGCAGCTCACTACTTCCACTACTTTTCGGAAACCTCCGTTAGCTAGCTAGAGTGAGAAGGCGAAACAAATGAGCATCAAATCAGGTTTAGTAGGTGACTGATGTCACTGAAGCTCATCAGACAATCGGGCATATTCTTTTGTCCTTAGAAGGCGGATGAGCCAAACATACGGGCCAACGGCGGATAGAAACTAAAAGAAGAAAATCCAGGTTCAACATATCGCATCCTGGTCAGCGTCTGATCCATAATGGGCGGCTGCAATCAAATATCCAGGCAGTAGGTAAAATGCAAAAACCCGGTGGACTGGGTTTGCCTCCCGCCACCGTTCATAATGGCAGTGAAAATACAAAAACGAAACAGAAAACATAAACAACCCCTATTTGTTGACGACCCCCGCAAACGTTATAAGGACCACGATTTACGGATATGCACTTGGAATGTAAGAACTCTATATAGATCCGGTGCAAGTATCCAACTGGCAGATGTCCTCGAAAGTTATAAGGCTGACATTACCGCTATCCAGGAAATGCGATGGACAGGACATGGCTGCACAAGAAAAAGAAACTGCGATATATACTACAGTTGCCATGAAAAAAACATGAATTTGGTTGCGGATTTGTAGTTGGCAAAAGACTGCGACATCTAGTCTCTAGGTTCAATCCTGTGAGTGAACGTATAGCCACAATCCGCATAAAAGCGAAATATTTTTATATTTCCCTAATTTGTGTGCATGGCCCGACAGAAGAGAAAGATGATGATGCCAAAGACATATTCTATGAGCTCCTAGAGGAAACGTATGACCGCTGCCCTGGCCATGACATTAAGATTGTACTAGGAGATGTTAATGGCAATTTCAGTCTACATGCTGACAGTTCCGACAACGGTATGAGACTGATTGACTTTGCCGCGGCAAAAAACATGGTCATTAGTGGTACAAGATTCCAGCATAAAGACATCCACAAGGCTACTTGTGTATCCCCTGATCAAAGAACTAAGAACCCAATTGATCACGTGGTAATTGATGGAAGGCACTCATCCAGTGTAATGGACGTACGAGTGATCAGAGGAGCTAACATCGATTCTGATCACTACCTGGTAGCAGCAAAGGTTCGCACAGGATTGAGTAGAGCGAAAATCGTAAGAAACCAGACGCAGAGGAAGCTGGACATTGGAAAGCTGCAATTACCAGAGGTAGCCACAGCCTACTCAAGGAAGCTCTCGCAACTTTTGGCACAGAACCCACCCCCTCCTGATGACGATCCTGATGCGCAGTGGAAACCCATTTCCGAGTCTATAAAAACAGCCGCAACAACCGTACTTGGTTTCGAAAAACCGCTTCGCAATAAACCGTGGTACGATGAAGAGTGTCGCATAGCAAATGACGAAAACAACGCTGCACGTATGGTAATGCTTCAGTCAATTGCAACGCGAGCTGCAACTGAGCGGTATACGGAGAAAAGAAAGGAGGTAAACCATCTCTTTAGGCGTAAGAAACGGCAGTGGAGAAAGCGCGAGAGTGAGAAAATTGAGACATACAGAAGGAAGAACGAAGCCCGAAAATTCGACCGAAAAGTTGAAAACGGAACAATGGACATGGTTCAGGGCCCCCCTTCTGTAAAGACAAGGACGGAAATCGCGTCGCAGATGTGCAGAGCATGTTGGGAATATGGAGAGAGCATTTCTCCGCGCTACTAGTACCTGAGATATCCGATGACGATGGGACAATCGATCACAATATGGACGACGACGTCGATTGCCCCCCTCCTAACCAAGACGTGGTCAGAACAGCTATTGCCCGGCTTAAGAACAACAAAGCCGCAGGAGCCGATGGATTACCGGCGGAGCTGTTTAAGGCTGGCGGCGATGAGCTGATAAGGTGCATGCATCAGCTCATTAGCAAAATTTGGTTAGATGAATGCATGCCCGGCGATTGGAGCCTCAGTGTACTATGTCCCATATTTAAAAAAGGTGACCCGAGTATCTGTGCCAACTACCGTGGAATAAGCCTTTTATCCATAGCATATAAGGTTCTATCGATTATAATGTGCGAAAGACTAAAACCAATTATCGCTGACCTGATTGGACCATACCAGTGTGGCTTTAGGCCTGGAAAATCGACCACTGACCATATTTTCACGCTACGCCAAATCCTGGAAAAGACACACGAAAAACAAATCGACACCTATCATCTATTTATCGATTATAAAGCGGCCTTCGATAGTCCGATACGGGAGAAACTCTATGAAGCAATGTTTGAGCTTGGTATTCCTGCAAAACTCATACGCCTTTGCAGGATGACCTTGGCGAACACCATATCCGCAGTGAAAGTTGGTAAGGATCTTACCGAACCTTTCGAAACTAAGTGAGGCCTCAGGCAAGGCGACACCCTATCGTGCGATCTCTTTAACATCTTAATGGAGATCATTATGAGAAAAGCTGCAGTCAACATGAATAAAACCATCAGCAGCAAAAGTCACATGCTGCTCGCGTATGCTGATGATATAGATATCATTGGGCGCACAATTAGAGAAGTTACTGCGGTGTTTTCGAGAATTGAGAAGGAGTCAGCAAAAGTGGGTCTGACGTCAAATGAGGACAAGTCACAATTAATGGTTTCAACGAACAGGGCCTCCACGCGATTAGACCAAAGCGTGAACGTTGATAACCGTTATAACTTCGAGGTAGTGGACGAATTTATATACCTCGGATCTGCCGTGAACAAAAACAACAACGTCAGCCTTGAGATCAAGCGGAGAATTGTGCTTGCGAATAGATGTTATTTTGGGCTAAGCAAGCACTTTAGAGATAAAGCCCTCTCCCGAGTAACAAAAGTCCAGCTGTACCAGACTCTCATTCAACCTGTCTTGCTTTATGGCGCGAAATCCTGGGTCCTATCGCAAGCAGACGAAACATATGTAGCAGTCTTCGAGAGAAAAATACTCCGAAAAATTTATGGCCCTATAGTGCACAACGGCGAGTATCGGCGACGAATGAATCATGAGCTGTATGAGCTTTATCCTGACATTGACATAGTTAAGCGGATCAAGATAACGCGATTGCGCTGGCTAGGCCATTTCAGTAGAATGGATGAATATGAACCAGTGCTAAGTGTTTTCGAAACCGAACTCGAAGAAAGACGAAAAATAGGAAGACCAAGACTCCGCTGGAGGAATCAGGTTGACGAATCCCTGCGTACACTTGGTATTGCCAACTGGAGAAATAAAGCAAAAGATCGAACTGGTTGGCGAAATATGTTATCTTCGTTTTGTAAGGTCCCTGACCCCCCGGGGTTGTCCAAGACCGGATAAGTAAGTAAGTATGTTCATACTTGAAACCGTGATTCGTAATAGTGTTTCGTGAGTGTGATTCGTGAGTATAATTCGTGAGCGTGAAAACCAAAAAATTACATCAGGCACGCGATTGATTCACGTGATTGATTTTAATGTTAGTCACAGTCCCGCGTGATTCACGCCGTGTCACGCGCTCACCTCCAGTAATTAGTAAGTAAAAGTGTAGTTCCCACTCAGTGAGTTTAATATTAAAAAGCTCACTGTTCACTGATTGTGAGAAGCTCTCTCCTATCCCTTTGTCAGTAGAAGGTGGATGAATCAAGATTACTGGTTAACGACGGATAAGAATCATGGAAAAATCCAAGTCCGTCACACTTACTGAGAGTTGTGCCCTGGCCAGCGTTTGCTCCATAATAGGCGGCTGCAATATGGATCCTATCAGTAGGTAAAATGCAAACCCGTGTCGGACTGATCTCTCCAATTGCCACTGTTCGCAATGACAGTGATAACTCGATGATATAATAAAATTTATTATTTTGATGACCCCCGGAACCGTTATAAAGACCATGCAAGAAGCATATACAGACCCGGTGCCAGTATGCATTGGCAGATGTTCTCGAAAATTCAGGAAATGTGTGGGACAAGGACGAAAAACTGGCGTATTTTTAGTTGGTAAACGGCTACGACATCTAGTCTATAGGTTAAATTGACACCGGCACATCCAGATGACAAAACATAAATTGTCTTTTCCAATCATTCATACTAAGGGTCGAAAGACCCTACCGCCCAACGGCACCTTGCAGCAAATGGGCAGGCAGAACGTTACGTTCAAGCAAACAAAACAAAGTTGATGACGTCCAAATGTACACCTGATACGGTGATTGCGGAATTATCAAATAGGCACATTACCATAAAAAAATTGCTGTGGGAGATGTACAAAATATGCGGTGTACTTCATTTTGATGTCACGTTAGATGACGGTCATATTTTCCGAAGACATGTAGGACAAACATATTCACAGAAAAAATATCAGAATTATCCGTAATTGAATTTAGTGATTGTCTCGACCATATTATATGTCATCACATCTGAATTAGTGGTTGTCACAATCGCATTAGAGGTCGTCACGATCTCTTAGAGGTTGCTTCAACCAAATTTCAATTGTGGGGACTAATTGCATTCATGACAAACTAAATTCAATTGTGGCAACTGCAATTCGGTTGCAACAACCGAATTTTCGGTTGCTACAACCACTTTTCAAACAATTAGTTCTGTGAGTGTGTTAGGAGCAGTAAATTAAATTAAATTAAATCTCTTCGAAACCAGTACCAGCTATCATCAGCTGCAAGTTTACCCTTCCCGTTAATACAACAATCCCGATTGAAAATTAAATACATGTCCACGGAGCTGGATACGGTGGAAAGCAGAGAGGTAAGCCGAAATTGAAAACATTGAAACGTACAGAAGGAAGAACGAATGACGGAAATTCTACCAACCAGTTAAAGGCCGAACTACGGGCCATGACTCAGGTCACAGTTCTGTAAAGATAAGAAAGTACATTTTGTCACAGATGAACACTGTATGTTGGGGGTATGGAGAGATAATTTTAGAATACAGTCCAGAAGACCATGATATCAATTGCTCCTTTCTAATCAAGAACAGGAATTTTTTTAAAACAACAAATACGCAGGTCCAGGCGGACTACCGGTAGAGCTTTTTATGTCTTGCAGAGATGAGCTGATAGGGTGCTTGTACCAGCTCATATCCAACATTTTTTTAGACAGCGTTTGGTTCCACACACTAGTGCGTCCTGTATTTAAAAAAGGTGAGCCGAGCGAGTGACGTATGAATATAAGGCCCATTTAAGCGTAATATTCGAAAGAACGGACCTTACAAGTGTATATTTAGACCTGAAACATTTACATTACGCCAAATTCTGGCAAAAAAAAAACAACACTTACCTTTTCTTTGTTCATTATAAGGCTACCTTCGATACCCAATTTGGGGACAACTATGAACTATTGGTATCCAAATGACACTGGGAGACACCAAATCCTCAGTGCAGTTTTATAAAGGTATTACCGAACCATTTGATGTCAGACAAGGCCTTAAAGTCTGAGCTTGCAGGAACACGAACACGTAATGAAAGGATAAGGCATACGAAACGATTTTTTAAGGCTCGTCCAACGGCTCGTCCTTTTTCTGGGATTCTCTGCTAAACAAAACAAGAAAGAGGAGAGAAACCCCGACGACGACAACTGCTATGGCCTAGAACGCTAAGGCGCTGATGAGAAGAGTCACAAACTTCGAAACGGTCGTCTGCCAACGTGAGTTCAAATCCTGGTCCGCCGACTGTTTAAATTTTTTCTAATTGCGACATCTAGTCTCTAGGTTCAATCCTGTGAGTGAACGTATAGCCACAATCCGCATAAAAGCGAAATATTTTTATATTTCCCTAATTTGTGTGCATGGCCCGACAGAAGAGAAAGATGATGATGCCAAAGACATATTCTATGAGCTCCTAGAGGAAACGTATGACCGCTGCCCTGGCCATGACATTAAGATTGTACTAGGAGATGTTAATGGCAATTTCAGTCTACATGCTGACAGTTCCGACAACGGTATGAGACTGATTGACTTTGCCGCGGCAAAAAACATGGTCATTAGTGGTACAAGATTCCAGCATAAAGACATCCACAAGGCTACTTGTGTATCCCCTGATCAAAGAACTAAGAACCCAATTGATCACGTGGTAATTGATGGAAGGCACTCATCCAGTGTAATGGACGTACGAGTGATCAGAGGAGCTAACATCGATTCTGATCACTACCTGGTAGCAGCAAAGGTTCGCACAGGATTGAGTAGAGCGAAAATCGTAAGAAACCAGACGCAGAGGAAGCTGGACATTGGAAAGCTGCAATTACCAGAGGTAGCCACAGCCTACTCAAGGAAGCTCTCGCAACTTTTGGCACAGAACCCACCCCCTCCTGATGACGATCCTGATGCGCAGTGGAAACCCATTTCCGAGTCTATAAAAACAGCCGCAACAACCGTACTTGATTTCGAAAAACCGCTTCGCAATAAACCGTGGTACGATGAAGAGTGTCGCATAGCAAATGACGAAAACAACGCTGCACGTATGGTAATGCTTCAGTCAATTGCAACGCGAGCTGCAACTGAGCGGTATACGGAGAAAAGAAAGGAGGTAAACCATCTCTTTAGGCGTAAGAAACGGCAGTGGAGAAAGCGCGAGAGTGAGAAAATTGAGACATACAGAAGGAAGAACGAAGCCCGAAAATTCGACCGAAAAGTTGAAAACGGAACAATGGACATGGTTCAGGGCCCCCCTTCTGTAAAGACAAGGACGGAAATCGCGTCGCAGATGTGCAGAGCATGTTGGGAATATGGAGAGAGCATTTCTCCGCGCTACTAGTACCTGAGATATCCGATGACGATGGGACAATCGATCACAATATGGACGACGACGTCGATTGCCCCCCTCCTAACCAAGACGTGGTCAGAACAGCTATTGCCCGGCTTAAGAACAACAAAGCCGCAGGAGCCGATGGATTACCGGCGGAGCTGTTTAAGGCTGGCGGCGATGAGCTGATAAGGTGCATGCATCAGCTCATTAGCAAAATTTGGTTAGATGAATGCATGCCCGGCGATTGGAGCCTCAGTGTACTATGTCCCATATTTAAAAAAGGTGACCCGAGTATCTGTGCCAACTACCGTGGAATAAGCCTTTTATCCATAGCATATAAGGTTCTATCGATTATAATGTGCGAAAGACTAAAACCAATTATCGCTGACCTGATTGGACCATACCAGTGTGGCTTTAGGCCTGGAAAATCGACCACTGACCATATTTTCACGCTACGCCAAATCCTGGAAAAGACACACGAAAAACAAATCGACACCTATCATCTATTTATCGATTATAAAGCGGCCTTCGATAGTCCGATACGGGAGAAACTCTATGAAGCAATGTTTGAGCTTGGTATTCCTGCAAAACTCATACGCCTTTGCAGGATGACCTTGGCGAACACCATATCCGCAGTGAAAGTTGGTAAGGATCTTACCGAACCTTTCGAAACTAAGTGAGGCCTCAGGCAAGGCGACACCCTATCGTGCGATCTCTTTAACATCTTAATGGAGATCATTATGAGAAAAGCTGCAGTCAACATGAATAAAACCATCAGCAGCAAAAGTCACATGCTGCTCGCGTATGCTGATGATATAGATATCATTGGGCGCACAATTAGAGAAGTTACTGCGGTGTTTTCGAGAATTGAGAAGGAGTCAGCAAAAGTGGGTCTGACGTCAAATGAGGACAAGTCACAATTAATGGTTTCAACGAACAGGGCCTCCACGCGATTAGACCAAAGCGTGAACGTTGATAACCGTTATAACTTCGAGGTAGTGGACGAATTTATATACCTCGGATCTGCCGTGAACAAAAACAACAACGTCAGCCTTGAGATCAAGCGGAGAATTGTGCTTGCGAATAGATGTTATTTTGGGCTAAGCAAGCACTTTAGAGATAAAGCCCTCTCCCGAGTAACAAAAGTCCAGCTGTACCAGACTCTCATTCAACCTGTCTTGCTTTATGGCGCGAAATCCTGGGTCCTATCGCAAGCAGACGAAACATATGTAGCAGTCTTCGAGAGAAAAATACTCCGAAAAATTTATGGCCCTATAGTGCACAACGGCGAGTATCGGCGACGAATGAATCATGAGCTGTATGAGCTTTATCCTGACATTGACATAGTTAAGCGGATCAAGATAACGCGATTGCGCTGGCTAGGCCATTTCAGTAGAATGGATGAATATGAACCAGTGCTAAGTGTTTTCGAAACCGAACTCGAAGAAAGACGAAAAATAGGAAGACCAAGACTCCGCTGGAGGAATCAGGTTGACGAATCCCTGCGTACACTTGGTATTGCCAACTGGAGAAATAAAGCAAAAGATCGAACTGGTTGGCGAAATATGTTATCTTCGTTTTGTAAGGTCCCTGACCCCCCGGGGTTGTCCAAGACCGGATAAGTAAGTAAGTATGTTCATACTTGAAACCGTGATTCGTAATAGTGTTTCGTGAGTGTGATTCGTGAGTATAATTCGTGAGCGTGAAAACCAAAAAATTACATCAGGCACGCGATTGATTCACGTGATTGATTTTAATGTTAGTCACAGTCCCGCGTGATTCACGCCGTGTCACGCGCTCACCTCCAGTAATTAGTAAGTAAAAGTGTAGTTCCCACTCAGTGAGTTTAATATTAAAAAGCTCACTGTTCACTGATTGTGAGAAGCTCTCTCCTATCCCTTTGTCAGTAGAAGGTGGATGAATCAAGATTACTGGTTAACGACGGATAAGAATCATGGAAAAATCCAAGTCCGTCACACTTACTGAGAGTTGTGCCCTGGCCAGCGTTTGCTCCATAATAGGCGGCTGCAATATGGATCCTATCAGTAGGTAAAATGCAAACCCGTGTCGGACTGATCTCTCCAATTGCCACTGTTCGCAATGACAGTGATAACTCGATGATATAATAAAATTTATTATTTTGATGACCCCCGGAACCGTTATAAAGACCATGCAAGAAGCATATACAGACCCGGTGCCAGTATGCATTGGCAGATGTTCTCGAAAATTCAGGAAATGTGTGGGACAAGGACGAAAAACTGGCGTATTTTTAGTTGGTAAACGGCTACGACATCTAGTCTATAGGTTAAATTGACACCGGCACATCCAGATGACAAAACATAAATTGTCTTTTCCAATCATTCATACTAAGGGTCGAAAGACCCTACCGCCCAACGGCACCTTGCAGCAAATGGGCAGGCAGAACGTTACGTTCAAGCAAACAAAACAAAGTTGATGACGTCCAAATGTACACCTGATACGGTGATTGCGGAATTATCAAATAGGCACATTACCATAAAAAAATTGCTGTGGGAGATGTACAAAATATGCGGTGTACTTCATTTTGATGTCACGTTAGATGACGGTCATATTTTCCGAAGACATGTAGGACAAACATATTCACAGAAAAAATATCAGAATTATCCGTAATTGAATTTAGTGATTGTCTCGACCATATTATATGTCATCACATCTGAATTAGTGGTTGTCACAATCGCATTAGAGGTCGTCACGATCTCTTAGAGGTTGCTTCAACCAAATTTCAATTGTGGGGACTAATTGCATTCATGACAAACTAAATTCAATTGTGGCAACTGCAATTCGGTTGCAACAACCGAATTTTCGGTTGCTACAACCACTTTTCAAACAATTAGTTCTGTGAGTGTGTTAGGAGCAGTAAATTAAATTAAATTAAATCTCTTCGAAACCAGTACCAGCTATCATCAGCTGCAAGTTTACCCTTCCCGTTAATACAACAATCCCGATTGAAAATTAAATACATGTCCACGGAGCTGGATACGGTGGAAAGCAGAGAGGTAAGCCGAAATTGAAAACATTGAAACGTACAGAAGGAAGAACGAATGACGGAAATTCTACCAACCAGTTAAAGGCCGAACTACGGGCCATGACTCAGGTCACAGTTCTGTAAAGATAAGAAAGTACATTTTGTCACAGATGAACACTGTATGTTGGGGGTATGGAGAGATAATTTTAGAATACAGTCCAGAAGACCATGATATCAATTGCTCCTTTCTAATCAAGAACAGGAATTTTTTTAAAACAACAAATACGCAGGTCCAGGCGGACTACCGGTAGAGCTTTTTATGTCTTGCAGAGATGAGCTGATAGGGTGCTTGTACCAGCTCATATCCAACATTTTTTTAGACAGCGTTTGGTTCCACACACTAGTGCGTCCTGTATTTAAAAAAGGTGAGCCGAGCGAGTGACGTATGAATATAAGGCCCATTTAAGCGTAATATTCGAAAGAACGGACCTTACAAGTGTATATTTAGACCTGAAACATTTACATTACGCCAAATTCTGGCAAAAAAAAAACAACACTTACCTTTTCTTTGTTCATTATAAGGCTACCTTCGATACCCAATTTGGGGACAACTATGAACTATTGGTATCCAAATGACACTGGGAGACACCAAATCCTCAGTGCAGTTTTATAAAGGTATTACCGAACCATTTGATGTCAGACAAGGCCTTAAAGTCTGAGCTTGCAGGAACACGAACACGTAATGAAAGGATAAGGCATACGAAACGATTTTTTAAGGCTCGTCCAACGGCTCGTCCTTTTTCTGGGATTCTCTGCTAAACAAAACAAGAAAGAGGAGAGAAACCCCGACGACGACAACTGCTATGGCCTAGAACGCTAAGGCGCTGATGAGAAGAGTCACAAACTTCGAAACGGTCGTCTGCCAACGTGAGTTCAAATCCTGGTCCGCCGACTGTTTAAATTTTTTCTAATTGCGGAAAAACCCCTGATCTGTGTAGCTCGTAAGAAATAGAAAAATAGTCTTCTAAAAAAACATTTTTAAGTTTTTAGAACGGAGACTTTTTTGATTTAAATGAGAGATTGACATATTTTAATCTTTAGTCGATTTAAGAAAATATGTGTCAGCTTTTTTCAAATTCGCACTAGTCTGCGTTTTACCAAAAATTCAATACGTTGCGAACATTACGTTCTTCACAGAGCAAAATGGATATCAAATCTTTTCTTTGGACAATTAGATGAATGTTGTATAGATATAAATTTTCCGAGGTGCTCTTGACCAAATTTTGAATATTTAGAATTACTCCAATTTGACATTTAAATCAGAAAATTCTCCGTACTAAAAATTAAAAAATTCGTTCTTTTTTGCAGAATCCCTCTGGAAAAGGGATGTGTCAATATATGTCTTGACATTTTCTATAAACCGTTGAACGCGCCATAAAAATGATACTAACATTGTATAAATTGTCCTTGGCTAAAGTACAAATATCTGTGAAAAACTAAAAAAATTACTATTTTAAAAACGGTCCAGCTCACGGGATCTTAATGCTAGACACGAAATATTTTGGGAATCATCAGAAAACAAACCAAGGTACATTTTGAGGGGTGGCCAACAAATTTTTTTTCCTCACCATACAATCTAATATCAGTCTAATATTTATAATTAAAAATAGGTTTTTATATTTTGTCCCACGTACGGGACATAGTTGAACTCAACTCATAAAATAAATAATAATCGATAGTTAAATACTGTCTTGTCTAAGGACTAGCATTTGGAAGCAAACCAAAGTGGGTTTTCATGCAATTTCAATTGACGGAAAAGGTCAAGTACCTGGGAATAATTCTCGACAGAAAACTGTCTTGGAAACCGAATGTGGAGGAGAGGGTGAAAAAGGCGTCTGTTGCTCTTTACTGCTGTAAAGGGGCGATAGGAAAGCGCTGGGGACTGTCTCCTAAGATCACCATGTGGATTTATACGGCAATAGTCAGACAAATAGTTCTCTATGGCATCGTAGTTTGGTGGTGGTCCCTCCAAAAGAAGTATATTCTGAATTCCTTGATGAAAATTCAAAGATCAGCACTGATTAGCGTTAGTGGGGCAATGGGCACGACGTCAGGTACTGCACTTAGTGCTATCCTGAACATCTGTACTCCTGATATCATGGCCGAATCGGCAGCCGGTACATTCCTGGTGAGAATCAGAGTGTGTGGCGTTTTGATATCGTGGCATTCCGGACACGCTGAATTACTACACCGGATCAACTCAATTGCCGTAAAAATGGACTACAGTATCCCCTACCTTCTACCAGCGACAAATCTAAGGACTTCTATTCCGAACAGGAATACCTGAGAAAAGTCACTGGAAGGGGATACCAGTAGTATCAGATTTTTCACGGATGGATCAAAGTTGGACGAGCAAGTAGGCTATGGGGTCCATTCATCGGACCTAAATGTGAATATCTCCTTCAAGCTGCCGGATCACTGTAGTGTATTTCAGGCGGAAATTACCGCCATACTGGAGGTTGCTGAACTACTGAAAAGTAGTGTCACAACCCTCCGGAGAATATGTATCTACACAGACAGCCAGCCTGCTATAAAATCCCTGGAAGCCATGTTTGCTACGTCCCACGGTGAAAGAATGCCACTCATCACTTAGGGTGATGGCAGAGTATTTTGATATCAGGCTCATCTGGGTACCGGGACACAGCGACATTCCAGGCAATTGCGTAGCGGATGCGTTAGCTAGACAGGGCACTACGGCACAGGTTCTTCCGGTAAAAGAAAGTGTTAGTATGCCAATCTCTAACTGCCGTTTGCAGATCAGATAGTGGGCCGATAATATGTTCAAGGACAAGTGGAGATTTACTTCAACATGCAAACAAGCCAGGGTCATCTGGCCACAGGTGGACAGGAAGAGGACTAGGAAACTACTGAACTTGCCCTAAGATTGGGACATGGAAACTCTACTCTCTGTAGATGCTGCATGGAAGAGGACGAGGAAACGACGAAACACCTCTTGGATTGCCCTGCTCTGACAGGACTGAGAAGTAGGATATTCGGTACACATTTAGTTAGCACCGAAGCCCTACAGGATATTCCTGTAGATCTCATAGACAAATTTATTAAAAGGGCAAATTGGCTAGACGACTAGTCAATAGTTGCTATGGAGGAAACTGCAGGTATCACAATGGGCTTCTTTAGCCTAAGTGTGCTAGACAGCGTGCTGTCTTACAGCCTTTTCAACCTACCAAGGATTAGCCATGTTTTCTAAACTCCACAACTTACTCCTTAGTTTTAATAAAACGGAAGTTTGAAATTTCAGGTATCGCGTTGGTATTTTCACATGGCGATGGAGACCTAATTTTGAAATAGATTTGCCGCCTTTTTTCACCAAAATTAAAAAATTATTTCTAAAAAATCGCGCAATTTAACACAAAAACACTATGTCGAAGACGCGAAGAGGGTGTTGGACTCACACCAGACGAGAAAATCCCTAAGCCGGGAAAAATACCGGACACGCAAAAAGCTTTATAACACAAAAATACTATGAACTTTAATTTGTACTTTAATTTTGAACTTTAATATCTCCTGTCTTTGATGGGTTATTGGGGAATATTATACCTTAAAAAAAGGCTAGGGTCTTGTCTATTATCGGAGCCTACCAAGAAATAAGTATTATAGGGCATTTTTTTAAAAAAAATAAATTTTTATCAAAAAAGTGAAGTTAAAAAATCGTTTGTTTTAATTAGAAGCCAAATGAGGTTATAAAAATAAATATGTTTATACACAGATTTATAGAGTTTAGAAAGACGTTTGTAATGATACCCATTTCAACAAGATTTAAAATTTGGAGGCCTACATACATAACCTTTACATATTTCGGCAAATATGGGCTAGCGCACTATTGTTTTTTATCACCGTTTAATGTCCTATCAAGCAAAAAAAAAATAGGCCATTTGGCACTAAAGTAAATTTGCTCCCTTATTCTATTTACAAAGTTTGCGGCAGCTCAAGTGGATTCGTAGCATCGCGTTATTGTCTCCTTGCAAATGTTTGTTGTTGCTTCTCCTGCTCCCGGTCCTCTTCTGCTACGATTCTAAAGGCTATGCTGTACATTTTCACTTATTTTGATTATTAATTCTTTATTTAGTGATTTGTATTTAACAACCAAAACCAAACGTCAAAAATTAAAACAGCTGATTTCGAAAATTCGTAATTCTCTCTCCCTTATTATACTTTTCCTCGTCTGTTTAGAATAGGAGGATTTTTTCTCGAGAAACTGAAATCCGCCGGGAAAAAAATCTGAGAGAATATTCAAAATCGGGGTGATAATACATATAAGCATTTATTTTTTTGCACTCTAAGCAAATGTGAGTTTTAAAAACGTGAATTCACATCTCATAATTTTTATAAATTATTATAGATAAAAAAATAAACAGCAGACAGTTGTCCGAGGCCTTCGGCCACGGACTGTCCCTGCAGGCTGTGTCAGAGACACGGCCATTAAGTTTAACGTAGAATACGCCATCCGATAAGACAGAAAACATATATAAAATGTATGAATGTAAAATTTTTTTTTTCATATATTTTTTGTAATTATATATCCATGTTAAATTCAAATTCACATTTAACATTTTGTTTCACTTAAATACATAAGTAAATATACGAAATTTCAATATTTCATCAATCAAAACAACAGCCGAAGGTTTGTGTCCACACTGAAACAGCAGCATAGTTTGTGTTCACGCTACAAACTCAAACACTCAACCAAACACCACACATATGTTTGAGTGCATGTGTTTAAAAAATTTTCATTTGAGAAATTTAAATATTAGGAAGATATCAACAAATATGAAATGTATATCAAACGAAAGATAAGATTTACCTACAAAAAAATTTTTAAAAAAAGTTATCTCGCCGTTTCCTCATAATCAATGAAATAAAGATTACAACAATAACAATCTGACATGACTCCCTATACCGTAAGGTAAGACGTATTCTACGCCAAAATACAACCTTGCTACTTTATGCACAAAGGTACATAACAAATCAATATGTTGAAATCGCTATGAATTCCACTTTTTCATGGAATGTTTCATCAGCATATTGCTATAATGTGTAGTACTCCAACTAACAAGTCAAACAACTGTTTCACCCCTGGGAGAAATTTGTAACTAGATATCGTCAACTGAGTACTATAAAGCTCCATACGTCATCAACTTAGTTTCGAGAAAAACAGCATTTTAAACTCAATGCTCGATGACAAAGTGGATTATAGAGCAGCAATGACACTGAGTAGTATCTTGGCAACGGAGTGAGATAGCGAAATTCTGAAGACAGCGTTCGAAAGAGCAACATTTCAACTTCTGTTTCTAACCTTAGCTTAAACAAAGTGAAATTGGCGTATGGAGCTTTATAGTACTCAGCTGAAGATATGGCCTTAAAAGCTCGGTTTTTGATATAATAAATTTTAATTGAAATTGATTTTTTTTAACGAGATATTTGTATAACAATTTATGAGGAGTGGATTTGTTACCCAAATGAATTTTATATTTTAAATTATATTTAACTTATTATCCAAAAATTTTAAATGAACTAATGAAGTGATTTCTAATTGTACGTAGTAAAGTAAAAAAAAGGTTTACATATAGGAAGGAATTATGGTAGCAATTTTGTAACCATATACATAAGTTATAATGGTTCGGTTATACAGTGGTGGGCACAAATTTAGCACATTTACTACCTGTATCGCCTACATTTCGACCTGTTATAGATTTTGTTCCAACATTTTTGTTGTTTATGTAGTACACGATGTACTGATCATGGTACAATAATATTATATGGTAAAGTCGTTAGAACAGCTGATTTCAATTTTTTCATGACATTGTTCGCTTCAGTTGTCAAACTGATATGTATTTTGTTTTTTAATTTATTCCGTTTTTGTTTTGTTGGTATAGTTACATCTGGGTAGAGTTTGACAACTGAAGCGAATGAAACAAAAATCCTCTTGTTGCTGGTTACAACGACAACAACGCGTCCTGCTATTACCATGTAGATATTATTGTACCATGGTACTGATTAAAGTTGGGTAGTTCATGAACTACCTAGTTCATTTAGGGTGACCAGACACCACCCTCATGAACATAATGCACATGTTCGATACGGCGAGTATGTTCGTTATTGTTACGACCGGGCACCCACCTTAAATGAACGAGTTCGAGAACTAGTGAACGAGTTCGACACAAGTCTAGTACTGATCATGCACCGTTAGTGTTTTTCTAGTTCCTTCATTCCCTTCACTTTCTATTAAAGTTTAATTGCAAGAATAACCAATTTTGGCTGGTCATGAATTTAGCGCAATTGTGGAATATTCATAATTTCGGTTATACAGGGTGTTTTTTTTAAACTGAGACGATCAAATATCTCGAAAAATAGCCACTCTACAGAAAAAATGTCCATATTCAAAATTTAATCATACCGCGGGGGAAATACATTAGTGCAAATAGTCGTAGAATCAGTATCTGCAATAAAAAATATGGCTTCCTATCTTAGTTTAAAAGTTACCCCCGCCCCATCTACAAAGGGGGGGGGTGGGGGACTATTTTTTTTGCACTAATGTATTTCCCCCGCGGTATGATTAAATTTTGAATATGGACATTTTTTCTGTAGAGTGGCTATTTTTCGAGATATTTGATCGTCTCAGTTTAAAAAAAACACCCTGTATATATGAGCAACATTAAAATAATTAGAGATTTGGAAATATTAAATCAATGATAAAAAAATTTAAAAAAAATCAATAAATCATTAATTGAGGGCATGAGAATTAAAACTCGGTAAAGACCATTTTTGCAACTTTTCAGGAGAAGCAAAAAACTGTTTTATGAATACCTTGTTTTCATACTCACTGACAATATGCATGCACTTTGATGCTCCCTAGCGGCCAACCTAGGAACTATAGAGGTGTGGATGTTATATCAGAGGGTGCGCCTTGGTCTAGAGAACAAGAATATGTGAAAAAACTCATTTCACCAAAAATGGTCTTTACCGAGTTTTAATTCTCATGCCCTTAATTAGATATCGCTAGAGGAGGGTGGTGTACAGAGGCACACCGTCAGGTTATTCAGCAAATAATAAACAGTGGACGTTCCGTTGGTGAGATTGGAAATATATTAAAGTGTTCCAGAAATATGGTGTATTACGCCTTAAAACATTTATATGTACTTAAAGAAATATGGGAGCTCCAACAAACTTCAGCAGTGTCCCAGACAAAAAAAAAACAACTCCCAACGAGGACTTTCTCATTCATAATTAACTCACCACTGAAAAACAAAATGCAAAGTTAACCTCTAATTAACTTAGAATTAAGATTAAGTAATCCGATAGTTAACTACCCACTTAAAAACTGACCATATGAATGTTTGTTCCTCTTTGTTGTTTTGGTATTTATCCCAAACCAGTTGTTTTTTCCAATAAGAATACAAGGGTTGCCATAATATATGACAATATGGCGACTTACATTAACTCACCACTGAAAAACAAAATGCAAAGTTAACCTCTAATTAACTTAGAATTAAGATTAAGTAATCCGATAGTTAACTACCCACTTAAAAACTGACCATATGAATGACAACGCGTTGGGTTAGTAAAAACGAAGAATGAGCATGTAATCGAACAGCGTGCTCAAACTAATCGAAACTTATGCTCAAGAATGACTAGTGAGTGTGTGATGCGTTTAAGTTATACATAAGTGGGTACGAACAACAGGTTTCCAGTCACCTTGCTTAGCGATGGCAACATTCTCGAATAATTAGATATGAAAAAGCTTCTCAATGCATAAAAGTTAGGATACGGCGTAAAACTGTACATCAAGATCAGTGTGTTCTATTTAGTTTTAATTTACATTTTAGTTTGTGAGTTGTCGAAACCAATTTCGGCAACTAACTCTATACTTTAGTATATGCGACTAGGTGGAATCTGAGAATCTTTTGCGTTTTACATTTATTGGAGAATGTGTATACATACGTATTTCTTTTCTTGAACTCATGCCTGTTTATTGTGTGAAATGAAATGTTTCTAAATTATAGCATAACACTTTGTCAAACTTCTTTTTTATAGAATTCCGACATGAATACCCGGCAAATGAATGCAACGGCCCCAAAACGTATAAATGGCGTCTTATAGGACGAAACCTACTTGGGAGATGACGACAATGATGATAATAACGATAAAACCAAAAATGAATCCAGTGTCTAAACACTGGAGAATGATGCTTACCTCTAAGGACGGCGCTAAATTTCTCAAAGAACCAACAACAGCAGCAGCAGCAATATCTATGGCATTCCACTCTCAATAACTAAAATTTAAGATGACTCACAAAATACATAATATTAAAATTTTTATCTAAGCAAACAAACAATGGCAACATGGCACCTCTCTCCCTTAAGTTAATATTACAAATTATTATAAAAGTAGAGAAAATGTTGTCGTTATATTAATTAGCACAAAAATATCTAAGGATAGTGTCTATAACTTGAAATCAGGAATCTAATGTATTTTTTATGATGTAATACCTTAATACCACTAAATCTTGCTTTAATGGACACATAGAAAGTGATTTGTTGTTTTACAATTGTTTTTAAAGAAATTTGTGTTTTTGTCTGAGAAAATAAAGAGAGAAAAAGAAAAATATTATACCTTTCCCATATTAAACCGTGTTTGCTTTGGAATATTAATTTTTTTTAAATTTTTTATTTTCTTTTTATTTAATAAAAATATTGGAAACAAGAAAATAATAATAATAAAGATATACAATAATAATAGTAACTAAACTAAATAACATTTATACAGGTAAACAATACAGTAATAATATTCATATAGATATATATTCATATATATATGTATATGTATTTATCAGATATATTCTTCATTCATTCATTCATTCTTTCTCATCCATCGTATATATAAATAACATTTTACCTATTGCAGCACTTTCGATAGATTATTTCTTGTTCTAATTGCGGCGGAAATAATATTGAGGAAGATTATAATAAAGAGAAATTACTTAATTTTCTTTGTTTTGTATCACTTTATGTCTATAATGTACAGGAATAAAGGGAGTTTGAAAGAAAGTCTTACAAATCTAAATCCAAGTTTTATCTACCATGTTCTGACTTTTCACTTGTATTTTTAAATTTTGACTTTTGCCGTTGAAAAAACAAAAAAACTTAAAGTTTGTATTGCTTTATCAAATATTATATTGAAATTTGCGAAACTAAGAACATCCTACATAGATTTGACGCACTCTACAGACGAATGGGAATGTAGTTCCTAATTCAATTAAGGTCGGGGCTTTCTTCTCCCATTTTTCCAATAAGATTTTAAAGTCAGAGCAAGGATATTATTGGAGTGTTATTGGTATGATTAGTTCAAATACATATTTCACAGACGATCTGAGAATTAGAAAATGTTAAACTATAAAGACAAAGTTAAAATTGGAACACCTACAATTTTTAAAAAAAAACTTTTGTTAACATCAGTTTATGTTCTTAAATATTGAGAAATATTTCTTATATTTACAACGAGTTAGTTCACAACTCAAATACGATTTAATTAAACACATCCACAATCATCAAACAATAGTGTTCTCAATCAGTATGTTCTGACTTTCACTCGCAATCAACTCAATAATGTCTTTGAATTCGTAGATGGAACAAGATAAAATCTGCCACAAGTTTTTGATTAATAAATCTTATCCACGTAAAACATTACGAATTTCTTGACAGTCGAAGACGATATTTTTTTTTATTTTGGATGAATTTCATTGAATTTGATAATAAACTAGTAAACAACGAGACTCAGGACTTTACTAGACGCATAGGAAAACGTAAGAAATAAACAGAATATGTACCAAGTTGGAATAAAGGATGTTCTCCGTTAACTTTTCGATTGAATTTGATATAATTATAATAAAAGCAGAAAATATTGAAAATTGTTCTTTAATCAATTTCCATTTCTCCATGAAGGCTCCAACTTTTTCGAAGATTTTCTTATTATAATATCTTGATTATAGTATTTAAAATTACATATTAAATTTGGATATGAGTGATAAACTTTACAAAACAACTGGCTATGTATTGTAGCGCTTGCAGCTTTCATCTGTTTCCCTCATCATTTTCTTAAGGGGTCCAAACTCTCCAGTGTAAAGTCATCTACAGAAATTTTACTAACTTTTTGTGGGAAAATACTGGTACCACCATTTGATGTATCAAACGGATCTGAGCCAAAAAGATCCGCCATATTGCCATTGGACATGATGTTATTGATGGCATTTGGTGAAGTGTTGTTATTGGTAACCGAGGTACTACGACGTGATGTAGAGATTTTTGGTGGTGGAGCCACTGAAAAAAAATTAATAAATTTAAATTTTAATAAAGGAAAGATATAAAATTTCGAAAGAAAATATATTTTTGTAGATTGATTTTGAAGTTATTTGATGGTTTTAACTCCCAACCATATTCAAATCATATCCACTGCACTTAAATCACTCTTCCCAACTTACACAAAGGCGGCGCTATTGTCAGTTCGCTGAAACTATTATTAGAATAATTGCTCAAGATGCTGTTGCTGCTAATGTTGGCGGTGTTGTTATTGTTGTTATTCTGGTATTTATTATCATTGTTGTTGTAAAACAATTGTTGGCCAAATGATGTAGATGGCTCAAAGCCAAACAAATCATTGGTAACATTTTTACCACCACTGCTAGTGCTATTACCATCGGTGTTCGATTCTTCTGCCCGTGGATCAAAATCGCTGTCGGAATCAGAATTCAATAAAAGCTCTTCCATTTTTTGGTGGTTATTTGTTTTTGACAGCATTTGATTGGCCATAGCATTGCGAGGCGGTACCGCGGGTAAAAAGGATGATGACTTTGAGGATGAATTCGAATTTGTATCAATCAATAGTGTCTTATCATCGTTGTTCGAAATACCATTAGATCCATTGGTATAAGAGGACAAAGAGGATTTTGTGTTGGCACAACCATCCCCATTGGTGGGTTGTGGTACTTCGAGTACATCCTTAATACCTTGTTTGAAAAGATACGTATCTAATTCGGTTTTAGCGACTTTCTGCGATAAATCTCGCAGACGATTTTTGTAGATGCTGACGGTTTTCTCCAGATCGGAAATTTGTTGTTGGGCTTTGCCCAGTTCAGTTTTTTCGGTGGTGTTGATATATTTTCTGAAAGACAAAAATAAACAAAAGATGTAGTTTTACTTATTTTAAAATGGCCGTCAAGTTCCGCAATTTGGGATTTGTCGCAATTAAATTCAATCTCCAGAAGTTCGAATAATTTGATTCTCATTCACTAAATGCTTACCTAAATGCTAATTCAAACGCTTGACCTATAGTCAGTGTTATATCCGACGCCAACTTATTTGAAATGAATACAAAACACTCATGTGATTCCTCACCCGCCGACGACGATTGTGTCGAACCATCGGGACTACTGCCACGCCCATTGGAAGTGTTATCGGCTGTATTATTTTTGACAGTTTTCGCTATAAAACTAAAGAATTTCTTTACACCCTTCTCGTCGGCACAATACGATATATTATGCAAGGGGAATTGATACAGAATCTTTTGGGTTCTGGGCTCCTGCACTGCAACACCATCTACACTTATGGTTATTTCGACTTTTTTGAATTTCTCTTGAGTACCCGTTTCAGCTTTCTTAATTTGCTGCGTAAATTGCAGTTTGCGTATGGTATCTTTAACGACTTCAATACCTTTGGGCTGATCCACGGGAATGTTGCCAAAGAACTGGAAGAGGTAAATAATTACGACATTAGATGCAAAGTATTTTTAATTTAGTTTATTTTTAGTTTAACGCACTTTGACTAGATAGACTACATGCCCATTGATTAGAGCATCGGGTGTATGTAACCAATTTCGTTTTCCCGCCTTAGCATCTTCCTTGGTAGCACCATTCTTTGTTTCCGTCGTATCGGTGGTGTCCTTGTTATTGTTGCTGTTATTGTTCTGCTTATTCCAAAATTTTAATTGGGACATTTTAGCGGGTTTCTCCATTGGCATTGATTAAAGTTGTCCTTTGGGTCACTAGAGAATTAATATGTTGGTTAATCTAAAAAATAAAAATAGAATAGGTTATTAAGATGATAATAAGTAAAATAATAGAATTTAAGATTTGAAAAGTGCGTAAAATGTGTTTCACCAATGGCAAGGTTTTTCGGTCAGTGGTGATCTTCGTTTCTTAGTTAAATTCTCGTTAAACATCGAATTGTGTTTTTCAGTCATTGTTTAACTATGATTTAACCCACAATGTTGGTTGGTAAACTTTTAGTCAGAACCATATGATTTTGACAATCAAATTACTGACTATATAGGTTTTTACACATTTTTGTTAAAATAACTTCGATTTTATGCATTTCCATTCCATTTTGTTTGTTCCTCTTTGTTATTTTGGTATTTATCCCAAACCAGTTGTTTTTTCCAATAAGAATACAAGGGTTGCCAGAACCGTTAACAATATGGATACTTACATTAACTCACCAGTGAAAAACAAAATGCAAAGGTAACCGCAAATTAACTTTCAATTACGATTAAGTAATCTTATAGTTAACTACCCACTTAAAAATGGGCCATAAGGGCCAATTTTCCCTGGTTATTTAAATTGGTAATCAGTTGATTTTGATTTATGTTTGATCTGACTTTAAATACGAAAAGAGATTTTCAGTCTTACTACCACGTGGCAACATTGGCAAATGCTATGAAAAATAACCGGTGTTCATACATTTATCGGCTAATCGTTACAATGCACCAAGTTGGGGCCATTTGCAAAAGAAAAGTGAAGTGATAAAATACAAAATATTTAATGAAATTGGAAAATATTTGAGCAGAAATAAAAATCTAACTGCACTACGAGTTAAGTGATACGTTTTTATGGTTATTTCGAGTAGGATGGTGATTATAATTGTTCACATTAACAATTAAAGAAGCTTTGTATTTGTTCTTCTTGTTGTTTTCTGTCAAAATCATATGGTCACTTGATCATAGTTTAAATTCCCAACTTTGGCTGTTTAAACAGCAATTAACTATTAACCTAAAAAGTTAATTCAGAGTTTAAATTATGTTTGATCGTTGATCAAAGATAATTTTCCACTCAAAAATTAGGCCTGATCCGTGTTCATAATGAAAAGTTAGTCACTGGATGTACGCTCCGTATGTCCAATGTTTAGCTTATGTCCAGTTTTTCAGTCAGTTAAATTGTGATTTCGTTTCTTAGTTAAATTGTGATTAAACATCGAATTGTGTTTTTTAGTCATTCTTTAACTATGATTTAACCACCCAATGTTGGTTGGTTAACTTATAGTGAGAACCATATTATTTTGACAATCAAATTACTGAGTGTCAAAGGGAGAAATGAAGATTGTATAAAATACATGTTCCAGATTTGCGTATTTGTACACATACGTTGAGTCTAGATCGTTAAATTATTGCGCCTATATAGTTTTTTACACATTTTTGTTAAAATGACTTCGAATTTATGCATCTATTTCTAATTTTACATAATTCCATTTTGTTTGTTCCCCTTTGTTGTTTTGGTATTTACCCAAAACACACGTTTTTTCCAATAAGAATTCAAGGGTTGCCATAACCGTTAACAATATGGATACTTACATTAACTCACCACTGAAAAACTAAATGCAAAGTTAACCTCTAATTAACTTAGAATTAAGATTAAGTAATCCGATAGTTAACTACCCACTTAAAAACTGGCCATTAGAGTTGGGTGGTTTACGAACGAAACGTTGTTTCAAAAAATGAGACCAATCTTCTGTTTCCAATTGTGTCTAAGATTTGCATAGACACAAATGAAAATTTAAGTCAACAGTTGTAACTTGTAACTCCACCTGCTGTACATAAGATAATTTTCGTTCAATTTCTCTCATTTGCACAAACCTACGACGAAGAGTGTGAAATGAATCGTCAGATGAGAGAATTAAATACTCTATCCTAAATTCCTCTATGCTTAAAATAATCGAAATGTCAAAATTCCGATCCCAAACAATTATCAAAGAATTGTTTTCAACGAAATAGTTATATTTAAAAACACGAACTTCTTTTACTTTTATTGACTATTTTACAACCTCATGAGGTCAGACGTCTTACACATATTAATTAGACAAACAAATTAAACAAATTTAAAACATATTCTTCCAACTGGCTCTATCCTTCGCCTTTTCTCGCCAGTTGATAACACCAAGGATACGGAGGGATTCTTCTGCCTGGTCTTTCCAGCGGAGTCTTGGTCGTCCTCTTTTACTGCTTCTTTCGCGCTGGCTCATCTTCATCCATTCTGATAACATGGCCTAGCCAACGCAATTGGCCCACTATGGCCACGTCAGAATAGAGATTGGTCAGCGTCATTCTACAGAGGCGAATCAGTTTTGTCGGAATACCAAGTTCAGACATAGCTTCGTACAGTTTTCCCCGTATGGGGCTATCGAAAGCAGCTTTGTAATCGACAAAAAGGTGGTATGTATCGTTTTGCTTTTCATGGGTCTTTTCCAGGATTTGGCGTAGCGTGAATATTTGGTCAGTCTACACTATCTTCCACTATCATTTCCTCCTGATCTTCAGTGGAAGAATCTGAGTGGAGTAGTGCTGAAAAGTGGTATCTCCACATTTTGAGCACATACTGCTTCTCAGTCACCAGATTACCATTCTCGTCCTTGCAGGAGGGCAGCCCATTATTAGGCCCGTTATTCGATCTTCTTACCCTCTGGAACACGCACTTTTTATGGCAACGGAAATTTCATAAAAACTGAATACCGGCCTTTAGTTGATGTGTTATGAACCAAAAATTGTTAATTAGATCATAGCATGTGGCTTCACAACACACCAGAGACCAAGTAACAGTCAAAGCAGTGAACTTCTCCGGGTGAACGTGTACCAAAGAAGGCCAGGGTAGGCGACAGTTTTTTGGGATGCTACGGTATCATTACCATCGATTACCTTGAAAAGGGTAAAAACAACACCAGTGAATATAATTCACAGCTGTTTGATAGATTCGGCCATAGACTAATATAGGTATAGATACATTTATTCTCTCAATAAATTAAACGTCATAGGTACGGTGGAAGGTAAACATTGAATGGCGGAAAACATGGGTTCAATAATACCAGATAGTGGCAATAGTATACAACGATCAATAAAGGAACAACAACCGAAGTTCGTGTTTTTGTGGCAAAATAGTTGTGTTAAATACAATACAAATGTACACCAACGATAAAAGTCAAGAAAAAAGTTTAAAATACATTTAAATTTTTCAGTTCTACACCAAAACGACAGGAAAAAGTTAAGTGAACATATTTTGTAACTCCACCTGGTGTAAGATAATTTTAAATTTAATTTCTCTCATTTCCACAAACCTACGACGTAGAGTGTGAAATTAAACGTCAGATGAGAGAATAAATGTATATTTTAGTCTATGGATTCGACATTGATTTGACGAAAAAAGAAGTGCTCCTCACATATTTCACACTCTTCGGGGTGCGGTCGGTGCGATAGAGATTTATTTGGCGTCAATTGACTTACACCAGGTGGAGTTACAAGAATTGTTGACTTCAATTTATCATGTCAGTTTGGTTGAGAACTGTGAAATTTAAACGTATTTTGGACTTTTTTGTTATCTTTTATTGTTACTATATACTTGTGGTGTATTTACACAAAAATATTAACACACGAAACGAAATGCCGTTGCTTGTTTATTGTTGGTTGGTTTGAGCTATTTCCTCTATCTGTTATTATTAAAGCAACACTTTTCAACATGCAACGTAAAGTAATAAAAAGTAATCCAGATGCATTAAATCGCACGAACGACGGGACCAGTGAACAGGACCACTTCTGGCAATAACGTTGTTACAAAATTGATTTTGCAATAAATCGATTGTTAACCGCACTCTATAGCAAGTTGCGTCGTCTTTTTGGAACCAAATGTCGTTGACGTTTAGCTGATTAATTTTTGGAAACAAAAATTCAGCCAGCATGGATCGATAGCGCTCGCCATTCACCGTAACGGCAGCTCCTTGCTCATTTCGAAAGAAATAAGGACCGATGATGCCGCCAGCGTGTAAACTGCACCAAACAGTCAATGTTAATGGATGTAATGACGGCGGTCAACTCGCTTAGTGACGGCGACACTATCGAGCACACAGCGATGAGAAAGCTTCTCAAACTACTGCTCGGAACCGGTGTAAAAGATGGGTCCCAATCAGTGAGTGTAAAACTAGAAAGGGAACAGCGGTTGTGAAAAGCTCTTCCAAATCTCTTCATGGGATGTAATGGGAAACCATGTTTTTTTATATCAAAGTCAGTACATCTATACTGGTTTCAAATCTGTTCCGACCATGCCTAAGTATACAATTTAATTAAATTATTCTCGCCTGTCTAGTAACATTTTGAAATGACTGTAACGACTGCAGCAACGCTTGCATCTTTAAATAATTGTATAAATTCTTTTTGTTTGTATTCATTATTCTAATCTCTAGCGACTTGTAATTATTAACACTCCCTCATTGTGATTAGTTTAGAAAATTAAATATATTTAAATGAAAAACGAAAAAGCTGTTTCTGTCCCCAACCGTCGTCGGTCGTCATTAATGCGGGGAGATTTCAAACTTAATTGCAACTAACAAATGTTTTTTTTTTTAAATTCCAATGCCTTTGTTCTGGGTATTGTGAGAAAATGTTAATAACAAATAAACTTATTATTAGAAAAACAAAAATATAAAAATAAATTTTTCTTAATAAACATTACAGACACGTTAGAGTCATTTTGTTTTAAATATTTTATATAAAATAGGAAGATTTCTAATGGAGGAAAGTATGAATTTTGTTACAATTCTTTTAAAATTAAGCTCCGGTATTCATAACGAAAGGTTGGTCACCGGCTATCAACTGACTAACGATTTTTAATTCATAAGACTTCAAAAAAAGGGCGTCCAACGTGTTGGTATGAATCAAGCGAATATATGACAACTTTTAACAAATTTTGACCACCAAAGTTGCATTTGGCTAAAACAGACATGTTTATATTAGAGTTAGATGGTAGATGGGCAACTGTCATGAATCAACTCCATCGACTGTCGAGTGACGAAGCCCAAACAACATTCTAAAGGGTGTGTCTTTTTAAATTTAGTGTATTTTTTTTTCAAGTGGCAACTCTGAAATTTGGCAGCTGTCACATATGTTTGTTCCGATTATTAAATATGGAGCGCTTTACGAAAGCCCAACGCGTTATAATTGTGCAAACTTATTACAAAAATTTGGAAAGTTATGCTGAGACCGCTCGCAAACTTCGACGAATTTTCTGTCGAGTCGAGTGTCAACCATTCGAAGAGTGGTCAAAAAATTTGAAGAAACTGGGTAGGTTATGGACAGTAAGACTCCGGTGCGTCAACGTACCGGTCGGTCTCTTGAAAACATTGCTGCTGTAATCGTGAGTGTCGCCGAAAACCCGAAAACATCAATTCGGCATCGTTCTCAACAACTTCGAATTTCACGAAGCACAACGCAGCGAATTTTAACGAAAGACCTCGAATTTTAACGTACAAAATTCAGCATACTCAGGAGCTCATACCAGCAGTTCATGGAATGCGCCGGCAATTCGTTCAATGGGTATTGGAGCAAAGTGAAGACAATGCAAATTTTTCAACAAAACAAGTCATCTTCTCCCATGAAGCGCATTTCCATCTGAATTGCTTCGTGAATACATAAAATTGGCGAATTTGGTGCTCAGAAAATCCTCATGCACTACATGAGAAACAACTGCACCCACAACGAGCAACTGTCAGGTTGCAGTGACTATGAACGGCATTCGTTACAGGAACATGATAATGGAGTTCTTGTGGTATCAATTGGACGTCACGGATCTGGACGACATGAGGTTTCAGCAAGACGGCGCCACCTGTCACAACGCGCATGAAACAATCGACTTATTGAAGCAACTATTTCCAGAACAAATTCTCTTAAGAAATTCTGATGTCAACTGGATCATGCGATTTAATGTCGCGCGATTTCTTTGTTTGGGGTTTTGTGAAACAATTGCTCAAATCAATGAGCTCAAATCCGAGATCCAAAGCGTCATCGGTGATATAGCCAAAGACGATCTAGAATTAGACAACCAGAAGATGTGCGCAATTTGGCAACCCTGGTAAAAGAGAACCAAAAAGTGCCAGATATTCACTCAAACACATTTCTTTCTCGTATCATATCTTGATTATTCCATACTTTTTGCATAGTTTATGAAATTTTATTTCAACACCGTTGGAATTTGTATAGTTATATACAATAACACCATCAAAAAGTCTCTTGTGTATTCAAATATTCAATGAAGAGAGTAAGAGAGAGGGCAGATAAGTGCTAGGGTTTCACTCGTTTTGTTTGTTGGCATTTGAGTGAAGAGAAATTTTGACTGTCTATTTGTACATCGTTTTTGTTATAGCCACATCTCTGTGAAAAACTTATGGAAAATTTAATGAAAAGATTATTCGTCTGTCATCAGAGCCATGGGGGTCATTTGACGGATATTTTATTCCATACTTAATCGGAACATGTCTTCTTTACAATCCAATAAAAAAATCACAACTATCTCAAAAAATACGTGTTCTTATTTTAAAATGAAAAAGAGCATTCCTACTGAGACACCCTTTAGTTAGGTACTCGTTGCACGGGCCATACATCCAGTGACTCACTTTTCGTTATGAATAAGGGGGAGGGTGTTCAAGAGAAACACCCTTTCACTGATAGTAAATATATGATTAATGTTCAGATTCTTATAGAAAATTAAAACAATAATGGAATGAAATTAAATTTAAATAATGTTTTTTTTATCTCTCGATACAGATCGAAATCAGCTGATTCCATAGCTTACTCCCTTTCCAGCGAAAGGAAAATTTATCGCTTAGTGACTCGTAATTATCAATTACAGTTAAATCAACAATGTTTAGATTTATTTTATCTTTTTTGCAAAGTTTTGAGACATAGTACAAGTAATTTCAATTTCCGCTAATTAAATACAAAACTTTTATTTCCCTATTTAAATAGAGCACAAATTATCACAAGTATTTCAATAGAATGAGAAATGGAACACCAAATCAAATACAGTGGAAGATTAAACAGAGTTGTGATAACAAAATCAATAAAAAAAGGGGGTAGAATTTTGTACGGGCTAAAGCAAATTATTTTTTTTTTAGATTTTCTTAATTATAGACTTTTCTCATTACATCTATTACATCTTTCTATTCGAACCAAATTTATCTCTTAACTTATAAGAAAAGTACCACAGTGCTTGGAAGATTTTGTTATTCCATTTTGTATTCTTTTTGTCTGAGTTTCAGATGGGAAAGTACTTGTACCCACTCTGGCCGGACTTGAGAAATTCGTGGTCAGTGAACTTCTTTTCTTCTTCTCTTAGGGTTCATTAGCTTAGCAAATCACGTACGAAAACAGTGAATGAGCCTTAAATTTGATAAGATGCAAAACAAAACACAACAACCATGATTTTTCTTTGTTTTACAAGACATTTGGATTCCTTAAAAATACTTTAACTGCAAGTGAACTGAATAAATTCAGAAATTGATAAATTTCATTTAAAAAACATGCAACAAAACATTCATCAATTCGGGTATCATGTGATACCGGAAACAAGTGTTTTAAATATGTTTTATAATATATTGAGAAGATTAAACAATGTCCATCTGTATGTTGGGTCGGCTGGCTATTCGGCACGTAATTTGCGTAAAACCCAAAAATCTAGCGTTGTTTCTGTAAATCGTTCTACTTCAGTTTACACTATTTCATTCGCTCACCGAAAATGAAAATGTTGACATAAGGCGGATCAATACGACCCCTTTCACACTCGGCAAGTTACTTGCGCAAGTCTCTTGCCCAAGGCTTGGTTTGTTGATGTCAGAGGTATGGTCGGGATAGGGGAATAAATTTTGAGTACAGACTTGCTTGTACTCGGAAAGTTGAAAAACTGACTTGCGCAAGTAACTTGCCGAATGTGAAAGGGGTCTAAGTCCGTGACTTTTTGAATGAAACAGTTTTTTTTTTGTCAAAAAAATAAATTATTTTTCAACATAATCTCCTTTTAGCTCAATACACTTAGTCCAACGTTTCTCCATTTTTTGTATCCCTTCCAAAAAATAGGATTTTTCGAGGTCCATAAAATAGGCATTTGTTTGATCAATAATTTCATCGTTGGAGCTAAATATCTTTCCACCGAGCCAGTTCTTTAGGTTTGGAAATAATCACTGGGGGTTAAATCCGGAGAATATGGCGGACGAGGTACCAATTCGTAGCCCAATTCTTGGAATTTTGCCATTGAGACTACACCTGTGCATTTATGGTCAATTGAGACCAAACGCGGCACTCATCTTGCAGACAGCTTTCTTAAACCCAACTGATCATTTAAAATCGAAACCACACTGTCATATGAAATGCCTATGGCATCAACAATCTCACGCACTTTTACTCTTCGATCGGCCAACACCATATCGTGGATTTTTTTTGACATTTTCGGGTGTATTGACCTCAATTGGCCGTCCAGAACGTTCAGCGTCAGTTGTACTTGTGCAGAGTCCCCATAATATTTATCAAGCTTTTCCTTGGTTTGATTGACGGTTTTTTCGAAAAAAATAATGTTTAATGAGAACTCGAAATTCAGTTTTTTCCATTATTAAAAACATGCACGAGGTTGTATGTTTTGAACAGCTGTTAAACGCAAAGTAAATAACGGAACTTGCTCAAATAGACAGTAGTCTATTAACAGGTGGTACTTGATGGAAGCAGTGTTGCATTTCATATAACTACGAGGGAAGTTCGAAAAGACACGGACTTATTGATCCGCCCTCGTATCTAATGACTTATCTTATAGTCTAACATGACCTATATTTCAGGATTTACTTATATATGAGAATTAGTATCCCTCAAAGACCCCTAGTACCAACTCAGATAGAAAGTGAATTATTCCAATATAAACACATAAGGCTTTTTCTTGGTGTTCTTATTTCCTGGTGAAGCCGCGTATTCAGTTTTTATGAAATTTTCGTTGCCATAAAAAGTACGTGTATAAAAAATAACGAAAATTTCATGAACCGAAAAATTCGCTCACTTTTCATTCGCTCACACTTCATTTGCTGGCACTCAGCTCTCTGCGAAAATTTCGTAGGCAAACTCAAGTACAGGGTTGTTACGCCAAAGTTATTTCGCACAAAAACAATTGTTTGATAATTGTTTGGGACGGGAATTTTGACATTTCGATAATTTTAGCAATCAGAAGCAACACCAAATGCGTTAAAAATAAAATGGAGTGCGCAGAGGAATTATAAATGGAATGTTTGCAAGGTAAATCAAAGGTGGGTGGTAACTCTCCGCAACATAATTTTCCGTTTAGAGATAAATGACAAAATTTCTTACGAAAATTTCGCGAGAACTGAATACCAGGCTTGATGATGAACTTGTCACGGAATTCGAAACTAGGGCTTTACTGTATTATTTATAATTCCAACAAAAATCAACCATTTTTCACATAGAAATAATATCCTGGCATTGTAAGATTGTAGTATGACCAAAAACGATGTACAAGTAGACAGTCAAAATTTCTCTTCACTTAAATGCCAACAAACAAAACGAGTCAAACCTTAGTACCTCTCTACTCTCTCTCTTACTCTCTTCATTGAATATTTCAATACACGAGCAACTTTTTGATAGTTTTATTGTATATAACTATACAAATTCCACTCATGTTGAAGTAAAATTACATAAACTATGCAAAAAGTCGGTGATGCAATGGTTAGTGTGCGCGGCTCTAGTACTTGAGATCCTGGGTTCGAATCCTGCTCTGACCACCTTCAAATTTCTTACAGCGGCGATCACCTCGCATAGTGACGGCGACACTATCGAGTATATAGCCATGGAAAAGCTTCTCAAAATACCGTTCGGAATCGGTGTAAAACTGTAGGTCCCAATCAGTGAGTGAAAACTGGAAAGCGCACAGCTCAGTGATTGTGAGAAGTTCTCCCCGGTCCCTTTATGGGATGTAATGGGAAACCATTTATTTATTTTTTTTATGCAAAAAGTATGAAATAAGCAAGATATGATGCGAGAGAGAAATGCGTTTGAGTGAACTCCTAGCACTTTTTGGTTCTCTTTTACCAGGGTTGCCAAGTTGCGCACCTATTCTGGTCGTCTATTGTTGGGGAAAACCAAGGCTGCTTAAGAAGGTTGTGGTATAAGAACAGCTGATTTGTTCTTTTTCATGCTGTGGTGCCAAAGTGGTGTACACTAGCTGTCAAATACTGTTTACCTTTGTTTTGTGTCCGTTGTTTATAGTACGTTGATATTGACATAAACTACACCCCAAACAAAAACAGAATGCTGGTTGTTGTTGCCTTGTTGTAATTTTTGTAGTATTGCTTCTACCTTTTCAAGTTGCCTTGGGGAAAACATTCTGTTTTGTATTCAAAAATTAAATTGTTCGAGCGTTTGGTCGTATTTTTAATTAATTTTATTTTTCGATATTTCGCTACCCTTTGGATAGCATCGTCAGGAAGATAAACACAATTATTAATTAGAAATGAAAACAATTGATAAACAAAATCACTTATTCATTCTGTTTTGTGCTAAATAACAAAGAGAACAACCAAATGGAATTATGTAAAATATGAGTAATTTTAACAAAAATTTATAAAAAAAAACTATTTAAAAACGGTTAACAACTATAACTTATCGACCTAGGCTCAAAGTACGTGTACAAAGTACGTCAAAACAGAAACATGTATTTTATACAATCTTACATTTCTCATTTTGACTATCAGTAATGTGGTTGTCAATATCATATGGTTTTAAGTACAGGTTAACCAACCAACATTAAATCATTGTTAACCATTGACTGAACAATGCAATTTGTTGGTTAACTACAATTTAACTAAGAAACGAAGATGACCACTGTTTGAAGAACTGGTCATTAGTGTTTGACAGCCATTGAAAGCAGACAACATTGTGTATTTCGACGAAAATGTGAAACACTGAATTTCGTGTAATTTTGCGTAAAACCAAAAACAAACAAAGACGATTTACAATTAGACGGCCAGAAGATGTGCGCAACTTGGCAACCCTGGTAAAAGAGAACCAAAAAGTGCTAGGAGTTCACTCAAACTCACTCAAAATTACTCTCTCGCGTCATATCTTGCTTATTTCATACTTTTTGCATAGTTTATGTAATTTTACTTCAACATGGTTGGAATTTGTATAGTTATATGCAATAAAACTATCAAAAAGCTGCTTCTGTATTGAAATATTCAATGAAGAGAGTAAGAGAGAGAGTAGAGAAGTACTAGGGTTTCACTCGTTTTGTTTGTTGGCATTTGAGTGAAGAGAAATTTTGACTGTCTACTTGTACATCGTTTTTGAAACAAGATATACGTTTTGGAATAGCTCGACGACAGATGTCAAAGTATGGTAAACTTTACGCAGCAACACTGTAAACCTATTATTGTAAACAAATTACATGTAACCGAATCGCAGAGAGGAGAAAATAAATGAATTTGTCCTTAAAAATTAAAACATTTGTTTAGTTTTCAGAGTGAATTAGGCTACACTAGATACACTTGAAAAAATGTTCTTCATAATATGTAATAATAGTGGTATTCATGTAAACGCAAAAACTCGAAAACTTGCACAGAAAACGTCAAAACAAAAGAAAAATGCTCTCATATAAACCGATTTGCACAAATGCCGGACGTTTCAATTTCGATGTTTGCTAAGCAAAATTGACTCGAAACTTTTCTACATTTGTGCAAGTCGTTTTGTACATATGAGAACAATTTTTGTTTAACGTTTGCTGCGCAAGTTTTCGAGGCTCATGCGCGTTTACACTATTCGTCATTAAAAAATTGTTCGTAGGAAATTATTCCTAGGCGTTCGTCAATTGATATATTTATCGAGCATTTTTATAAATACATACTAAATAATTCTCATTGCATTTAGAGTTCTCCTTTCATGCAATTTTTAATAGCATCCTTCTGAACAGTACTGGGATATGTGAATTAATTGACATTTAATTTCACGCATCGTTATATTTTTTCCATTCAGATCAATTGTGATTTAAGAATGTTATCGTGTATACTAGATTAGGGGTAACAAATTTTCTCTAGTACTACGTTTATACGAGAGCATATATTGTGATATCATATCGCGTTATGTCAATAAAGTACGTGTAAGCAACAGGTACTTGTTTGACATATATGTATATTAGAGTGGCATTTTTTTGTATGAAAATTTTTTTTTCTTTCTACTCAAGGATTGCCGGGCCGCATATTATGCCACTTGATGAAAAAATGTTATGCTATAAATTTGGGGAAAATTGGACAATGTTAACACGTCGCGCCCGAATGTCAAAGTTCAAAAATTTTGAAATTATGTTTTTCTAAGTGACAGATTGTTGCAATATATGTACTTATTTTTCGGCAGATTTTTGCGAAACTTGGTGGGTTTGCAACACAAGGATTTAAGGGAAAAAATGCCACTCTAATGTATATACAGTGTTGGAAAAAATAATAGGGACACAGATGTTTTTCTAATATTTTTTTTATTTTTTCTATAATATTTAAATATTTAAATTAATTAAATTAAAAGCGATAAGTACTTCATATACGCTAACAAAAAATATCAAACTCCAATATGATTTTCAAATAAATAATTAAAAAATTGAATTTTTTGTAATATGGCCTTGGAAAAAATAATAGGGACAAGAATCAAAACTTTGCTATTTCTATAGAATACTATTTTAGTTTTAGCTCAATCTCTGAGAGGAGAGAAAAAATAACGGTTAATAATCGTTTGCTTGCTTTGTTGCAACATGTGCTTTGTAAATTGACAAATTAGTGTTTAAAAATGGGTCGCGGAGTTCATACAACCGAAGAGGAGAAAAAAGTGATTAAAAAATTAAACAATGCGGGAAAATCTATTAGAGAAATAGCAAGTATCATGAACTTTTCGAGGAACAAAGTTTTTAATGCTATCCATTCAAAACGCACTATGGAAACCTGAGGAAGAAAGCGGAAAACATCATCCCGTTTCGATCAACATTTAGTGCGCCTATCAAGAAACTACCCTTTTATGTCTTCCAAGGAACTACAACTGAGTTTAAATGCACCAGTTACCAGTCGGACAGTAAGAAACAGGCTTATGGGCGCAGGATTAATGGGAAGAAGCCCAAGGAAAGTACCGTTGTTGAGCAAAAAAAATATACAAAAGAGATTAATTTTCGCCAAGCAACACCAACACCGTTCAAACTGGAAAAATGTACTTTGGTCAGACGAAACAAAAATTAATTTGTTTGGTTCTGACGGGAAGACTTACGTCCGTCGACCGAAGAACAAAGAATATGATCCCAAGTACACCAAAAAGACTGTGAAACATGGTGGCGGGTCAATGATGGTATGGGGCTGTTTTTCTGCATCCGGAGTGGGTCCTATTTTTTGGATTAAGAATAAGATGTGTGCTGTCGATTATGTTGGCATTCTAAATAATGAAATGCTTCCGTTTGCCGAGGAAGAAATGCCACTTAGTTGGCAGTTCATGCATGATAACGACCCAAAGCACTCTTCCAGACTGGTTAAAACCTGGCTTCAAGAGAAAAGCGTAACAATTTTGGAATGGCCCTTACAATCTCCGGACCTTAACCCCATTGAACACCTCTGGGGCGTCTTAAAAAGCAATATTGGACTCCAGAAATCCACAATTTTAAAGGAATTGTGGGAAAAAGTTAAGAACGCTTGGTACTCCATACCGATGGAAACGTGCCTACATCTTGTAGAATCTATGCCTCGCAGATGGCAAGCAGTGATTAATGCAAAAGGATCTACCACTAAATATTAATATTTTACTTTAATAATTTAAAACTAAAATAGTATTCTATAGAAATAGCAACGTTTTGATTCTTGTCCCTATTATTTTTTCCAAGGCCATATTACAAAAAATTCAATTTTTTAATTATTTATTTGAAAATCATGTTGGAGTTTGATATTTTTTGTTAGCGTATATGAAGTACTTATCGCTTTTAATTTAATTAATTTAAATATTTAAATATTATAGAAAAAATAAAAAAAATATTAGAAAAACATCGGTGTCCCTATTATTTTTTCCAACACTGTATATGATATCACAGTATATTAGTTAGCTCTCGCAGAAACGTAGAATGTATAGGTAAGTGATACTTTACTGAATATTTACCAGCACCTGAGTTTTAGTTAATGACATACATACATATAAAGGAAACAAGTTCTAGAAAAAAAAAACAATCAACCTTGTTTCGCTTGTCGTTGTCGTTATATAACGACATCATCTTGTGTTTACAGTAGAAAATTGATGTTCGCGTAGCCGTTATCGATAACAATCAACAATAAGAATCGACAATCAATTGAATCGACTTTATTTCTGATGCCACCGTTTTTGGCAATGATTTGAAGAAAATTTGGAAGTCATTTTTTAAAAAGATTACAGAGTGTAATTTTTTAACTATAAAAATAAATAAATGGTTGCCCATTTACATCCCATGAAGGGACTGGGGAGAACTTCTCACAATCACTGAGCTGTGCGCTTTCCAGTTTTCACTCACTGAATGGGACCTACAGTTTTACACCGATTCCGAACGGTAATTTGAGAAGCTTTTTCATGGCTAGATACTCGATAGTGTCGCCGTCACTATACGAGGTGACCGCCGCCGAAAGAAATTTTAAGGTGGTCAGAGCCGGGTTCGCACCCAGGATCTCATCTACAAGAGCCGCGCACACTAACCATTGCACCACCGACGGCCACAACTTTAACTATAGATTAACAAAATTAATGATTAGAGTGCGTAACTTTTGAAGCCGGAAGAAAAACCATAAGGAGGGATGTGCAAAAGAAACCCAGAGCAGGAGCAATTGTCTTTATGTGCAATTGTCTGGCGAAGGATTGTTTTTAATGCCAACTTATTTATCACTAAATTAATTTAAACCTATACAAATAGTAGAATGAACAAGAATATTTGGTATTTGAATGTTTTGTTCTTATTTCGATCGATAACTCCAACTGCATTTTGTTGTAATTGTTTTCAACACCTTTATTTTTGTAGTAACTGCCGCTATCACTGCCAACACGCTACACGGCCACTGCCGTAAGTCCAATTTAGGGGATGCTATTACTTACTTTTATTGACTATTTTACAACCTCATGAGGTAGAAGAAGTCTTACATATATGAATTAAACAAACAAATAAACAAATTTTAACATATTCCTCCAACTGGTTCTATCCTTCGTTTTTCCTCGCCATTTGGTCACACCAATGATACGGAGTGATTCTTCGGCCTGGTCTTTCCATCGCAGTCTTGGTCGTCCTCTTTCCCTCCTTCCATCGGGTACTTTATCGAAAACCTATCGCGCTAGCTCCTCTTCATCCATTCTGATAACATGACCTAGCCAACGCAATTGGCCTAATTTGATTCTCCTAGCTATGTCCAACTCAGAATACAAATGATCCCAGGTGGTTTTCTTCCACTTGCGATGTGACCCAAGTTACGGAGCCATATGTCAGCACAGGTAAAATGAGAGTCTGGTATAGCTGGACTTTTGTCTGTCTTGAGAGGGTTTTGTTCTTAAACTGCTTTCTGAGCCCAAAATAGCATATATTTCCAAGCACAATTCTCCTATTTATCTCCAGGCTGACGTTATTATCCTTGTTCACGGCGGATCTAAGGTAGATAAATCCATCCACCTCTTCAAAATTAAATCAGTTATTGACGTTCAAGTGCGGACCAAGTCGAGAGGTTTATCTACTCGTTGACACCATCAATTTTGTCTTCCCTCATTAACATCACGACCTGATTCTTTTTCGATTCTTAAAAATACTGCAGTAACCTCTCGCAAATTTCCCCCAATGATGTCTATGTCATCAGCCTACGCCAGCAACATAAGGCTTTTCGTGTTGATGGTCTTGTTCGTAATTACTGCGGCTTTTCTCATTATTATCTCCATTAAGATGTTGAAGAGATTGCACGAAAAACTGTGCCGCCTTGTCGCAGTCCTCGCTTGGAAAAGAATGGTTCGGTGAGGTCTTTCCCCACCGTCACTACTGATTTGGTGTTGGTCAGCGTCATTCTACAGAGGCGGGTCAGTTTTGCCGGAATCCCAAGTTCAGACCTAGGCTATGAGGCTATCGAAAGCAGCTTTGTGGCAGCTTTTCGTGGATCTTTTCCAGGATTTGGCGTAGCGTTAATATTTGGTCAGTCGTGGACTTGCCTGGTCTAAAAACACACTGATCATGTCCAATCAGGTTTTCAACAATTGGCTTTAGTCTTTCACTAGCTTGGGTCAGCAAATACTGCATGTGCTTCCACCGATAAAAACTAAAACCGATAACATCCATGTTAGACTCCATATTGTTGCGAAAATTACGAATTTTCAGGAAATTATAATTCAGGAATTAAATAAACTACTTGAAGAACAAATAGAAAATGTTCTTCTTCTTCCTGCTGTCATTCATGAAGAATATGTTTACGTTTTTGACAAGTTATCGATACATTGTCGACGTCGTCTCAAGATAGTTAAGCGAACCACATACTTGTCATTCATGAGCATGGACATCCGCTATCGTGGACGTTTATTGTCGGCTTACGGCCCTTCTTGATACCAAATAAGAATGTAATCGAAGTTGTTTGCATCACTACCATGTTCACAAGATTTGTTGGTAATATTTTTTTAAATTTTTATTTTTGTGGCCGTCGGTGGTGCTATGGTTAGTACATGAGATCCTGGATTCGATCCCTGCTCTGAACACCTTAAATTTCTTTCGAAGGCGGTCCCCTCGCATAGTGACGGCGACACCCTATCGAGCAATTAGCCCTGAAAAAGCTCAAAATACCATTCGGAACCGCTGTAAAACTGTAGTTCTCAATCAGTGAGTAGAAAACTAGAAAGCGCACAGCTCAATGGTTGTGTGAAGCTCTCCCGAATTCATTCATGGGATGTAATGGGAAACCTTTTTTTTTCAAATTCATCAGTCAGATAAGAAGTTATCGACCAAGATCATTCTCGTGAATGACAAGTCTGGGGTTCACCATAAGGGGTGTGGCTTTAATGTACATTTTCAATCCTCAACCAAGTTTTGGCATATAATAATCATTAGATATTGCGCAGGACCTTGTAATGTCTAAATCCTGCTTGCTACCAAGGGTGCCGTGAAATGTAAATCCTGCTTTGAATGTGTTCGATATATTTCTAACCATAGAGTAAAACTTACTAGAGAGAATATTTGACCCATCTAACGTTTCCTTTCACACTCTTCGTGATGCGGTCGGTGTGATAGAGAGATGTTTGATGAAAAGTGACAAACACCAGGTGGAATTACAATAACTGCTGACTTTAATTTTTCATGTCGTTTTGGTGAAAAACTGTGAAATTTAAATGTGATTTACACTTTTTTATTGACTGTTATTGTTAGCATACATTTGTGTTGTATTTAACATAATAATTTTAACACACAAAACGAAATGCCGTTGTTGTTATTTTGTTCGTTGTTTTGAACCATTGCCTCTATCTGGTATTAGTAAAGCAATTATTTTCAACATCCAACGTAAATATCACAACAGGCCAAATGTCATAAATTTGCTGAGAGAACTGTTAAATCTAGTATATTAATTAGTCTAATGGCCAGCTTTTCAGTCAGTGGTGATCTTCGTTTCTTAGTTAAATTGTGGTTAAACATCGAATTTAGTTTTTCAGTCAATCACATTACTGATTGCCAAAATGAATGTTTCTGTTTTGAGTATTTGTACACATACTTTGAGCCTAGATCGTTAAATTGTTGCGGCAACATTTTTTTTACACATTTTTGATAAAATGACTTCGATTTTATGCATTTACTTCTTATTTTACATAATTCCATTTGGTTGCTCCTCTTTGTTGTTTTGGTATTTAGCCCAACACAGATGTTTTGTCCAATTAGAATATAAGGGTTGCCATAATCGTTAACAATATGACGGCTTACTTTAACTTGCCACTGAAAAACAAAATGCAAAGTTAACTTCTAATTATCTTTCAATTACGATTAAGTAATCCGATAGTTAACCACCCACTTAAAAACTGGCCATAAGTTGTTGCATTGTTGTAATTTTAGTGCAGTTATTGTCAAAATCAGCTGATAGAAAACTCACACATTCATGTACAAATGTGAATATAGATAGATGAAATCAAAAGATGAAACGCAAACATCTATTGAAATGTAAACAAATGAAATCAGCTGGGCTGACGCTACTACCGTATATTTCTACCATGATCACAACTTATGAAAGTAAAGGGTGCCGAAAACTCACGCAAGATTTGAATTTTGTGACATGTGTGCGGTCGTGTTGTTAGTGAAGAAATGAAAAAAGACAAAATTTAGCTCTAAATGAAAGAACAATGCGTTTTCATTGTTGGGAAATAGGGAAGCGTTTCGAACAAAAATATTTTCAGTGCTGAGGTTCATTTTCATCTTGATGGCTACCTACGTCAAACGTCAAAATTTTCGCATTTGGGTTTCGGAAAATATACGAGTGATTGTTGAGCAACAAATGCATCAACAACGTGTTCCTGTTTGGTGTAGATTTTGGGCTGGGGCTGATCGGACCAGTCTTCTTTGAAAATGTGGGTGGTTGGGCAATAACAGTTAATGACATGACAATCTAGTTTTGTTGTTCCTAAATTGCTTGATATACACATGTAGATGTGGACGACATGTGGTTTCAACAAGACGGTGCCACATGTTATACAACCCGAGAAACAAATCAATAACATTCAACCTTGTGTGAATTTTGGAACACCCTACTAAGTGCTGACTGACTATTTTTGAAAATTGTTTATAATTTTAAATAATTGTAATGAATATATCAGCTTCTTTGTTTACAAAATTAATATTTAGATATATAACTTAATAAATAAACAAAAAATACCTGCATATTTATTAAAAGAAAATTATATAATTATAAAGCAGTACATATTATTTTGATCGCAACTGTGTGCACAGTTAAATATTTGTATCCCATCCATAGTATTCGTTCAGACCCTATAAACCATAGAGTAATTGACGTATAGAGTAGCGAACTCTCTCAGTAAGTTGATGACATTTGGTGTGTTTCAGATGTGCGGTTGGATGTGACATTACTCTATGCTAGAAACTAGCATTTTGTTTCCGCGACGGTTTATGCGAATGATAATAAAAAAGGACTCTATTTTGATAAACTCTCATGAATCCGATGATTCCAGTTATTAAATCAATTATGAGTTTTCCCTTGTTACTTGAACGATTTTTTTTATTGGCCTTATTAAAAACTAAAATGCCTGCAAATGAAATTGTGTTATAAAATAACGTTAACTAAAGCCCGCCCCCTTTTTACAAACCCACAAACACGATCAAGATATCAAAAGTAAAACCGATTCGATTGCCATGAAAATTGAAAACTGAAAACGCTGTGCGCGTTGTAAATACAACAAGGTAACACAGAAAACCGCAAAACCAATTCGAACAAAAAAATACAAAAACAAATACAAATATTAACTTAATATTATTTTATTGCAAAATAAAGCGAAAGTAACTGAGGAACAAAAAAAGAAATATAAATAAACAAAACACCAAAAACTGTACAACAAACATCATACTATGATAACAATAACACAAAGCGCAACTAAACCGGCCGACCGATCGACCAACCAACAAAATGGTCTGAATGAACAAATTGTTTGTAGTCGCAGTTACTCACTTCACCACTCACGCTCCCACCGAAATATGTACCGCAATGAAGTACAAATATGGGATCTATTAAATCCGTCTGTCTGTGGTAAATATGGACTCGGGTATTACATGTGTATGTCGGTAATCGCATCGTTAACTCGTACAAACACCACATGACGAAACACCCTGTATATGGTGATATGAGACAACTGTCGGGGGCTACAACGCGTTCCACCATAATAATGGTTGGTTGGCTGGTTTTCTGGCTGGCAACCGACCACAGACACAAAAACTTTAACTCAGCTGAGCACAAAGTGTCGGAATCGTAACCATATCCATGCCAAATAGTTGGTACTTACACATGTACGGAAGTTTGTGGCGGACGATCGGTCGGTCGCTTGATCGGTTACTCCGTTTATCATTGTGTCTGTCGTTAATTTAACTATGAAATACATAATAATTTAAATAATTATTTTCTGGTAAAATTATTATTTTCTGGTAAATTTTCTGGTAAATATAAAATATGAGGGCAGTTTGTTGAGATCAAGTCAAATCAAGTTGTGACACTTCAGATTACTGAAACTACTTACAAACATATGACCTTATCCATGGTACAATAATATCTACATGGTAATAGCAGCAGGCGTTGTTGTAGCAGCAGGCGTTGTTGTAGCTGTAGGCAGCTACAACAGGCATTTTGTTTCGGTTCTATTCGCTTCAGTTGGACAGCTCGGACAGAAACAAAATACATATGAGTTTGACAACTCAAGCGAAAAATCACATGAAAAAAATGAAATCAGCTGTTCAAGCGACTTTACCATGTAGATATTATTGTACCATGACCTCATCTTTGAGGTTGTAAAACATTCGATAACTTTTATATACAATTGAATTGACATATACAGATGGCGCATATGTTTCATTGTGATGTATTGATGCTGAGAAAAACTAGTAGATAAGGACCAAGTTTTGACTGGTTATTTAAATTGGAAATCAGTTGATTTTGATTTATGTTTGATCTGACTTTAAATACGAAAAGAGTTGTTCAGTGCTTTGTCAAATAATCTTACTATCATGTGGCAACAGTGGTAAATGCCACGAAAAATAACCGGTATTCATACATTTATCGGATAATCGTTACAATAGCTGTGTTTGTTTACTTTCCCAGTAATAATTTGCAAGATTCTAGTTTGAGAGAGTAAAAACGATTTTACTCTCTTTGTGCAAATTTGCAGAAAAAGTAAACAAACGACATCCAGTAAAAATTTGCAAGAAAACAGCTGATATGTACTTCCACAGTTGACCACTGACGACGTCGTCGGCTCACCACAATTTGCGGAATCACTCTTTTCTCCATTCACATCATTTTTCTCCATTTTAGTTCCAAATTCCTATGATAAATTAAACAAATATTAAAAAAAAACAATAAAAAATTACGAGTTTACTTACTTGTGTCGCTGCTAATTTATGTTTCGCTTTTCTTTGTTTACATAAAACAACTGATTTTAAACATCTGTTCAATCTTGCAAATTTTGGTTGGGAAAAATTTATCCAACCAAAATTTGCAAGCTCTCTAACATCGAACTGTCAAAATTTGCATTCTCTCGCTCTCATTTACTGGACTTTAGGAGTAAACAAACAGGATCCAGCAACAATTTGCAAGAATTTGCAAGTAAACAAACACACTTAATGCATCAAACTGACGCCATTTGAAAAAAGAAAAGTGAAGTGATAAAATACATAATATTTATTGAAATTGAATAGTATTTGAGCAGAAATGAAGTTCTAACTGCTATATGAGTTAAATGATAGGTTTTTATTGTTATTTCAACTAGGATGGTCATTATAATTGGTCACATTAACAACTAAAGAAGCTTTGTGTTTGTTCTTCTTGTTGTTTTCTGTCAAAATCATATGGTCACTTGCTGTTTAAACAGCAATTAACTATTAACCAAAAAAATTAATTCAGAGTTTAAATAATGTTTGATCGTTGATCAAAGATGATTGACAAGTCAAAAATTCGCTCTAAGTCAACCAATGCGTCCGACTTCTGCTAAAAAAACACCTATATTCACCCTTACGTTGAAAGAATGGGCTTGGCAAATGCGACCATATTCAATAGCAGATTGAAATTGCGCTAAATATTATTTAATACCCAACTTAGTTAGGATTCTAAGCGGTGTTGGGGAAATTTTGTGACTACCAACCAATAGTCCGCCTAATATTTAAATAGGAGAGACAAAAATGGGCATGGCGAAGCTGTTAAGTTTTTATAACACAGTAGCTTTTGCCAAAATATTGATCAGTACCAAATTTTATTAAGATAGGTTGTGGTTTACTGGAGATATCGAGTCGGCCAACCGGAAATACGCCAACTTATGTGTGGGAGGTTCGAAACTGGGCGTGGCACAGTAGTCAGTTATTAATTACATAGTAGTTTTTAGCAAAATATTGCCTAGTACCGAGCTTCAATAAGATCGGCTGTGGTTTACGAGAGTTATTATGTCGATCAACCGGTCATCCGCCCAACTTTGGTATGGGAGGTACCAGAATGGGTGTGGCAAAACGATTCATTTTCCATAGGAGAGTGGCATTTGACTACATATTGTCTAGAACAAAATTTCATAAAGGTATTTTCGGTTTTGCGGGATTTCTCGTGCTGAACTACCATACGGCCAACCAACTTTCGTATGGGAGGTACCGAAATGGGCGTGAAAAAGTCGCCCAAGTCTTAGTTGGGGATTGGCGTTTGATGACGCGAACCCTAATAACTAATTTCATTACGGTCGGTAGTGTTTAACGCGATTTATTGGATTGACAACCGGGACAACCACCAAACTGTTGTATGGGAGGTACCAGAATGGGCGTGGCAATCTCACCCATTTTCTCTAGTTAAGTAGACATTACAGATTATAAACCAATGTGTGAGTTGAAGCTAATCAGATCTACCAGAAAAAAGTTTTAGAAGAAATATAATTTTGTACTAAATGTGTCAATTTGTATGGGCGTGGTCAAACTCTCCATTTCCAATCCCAAACTAAGTTTGGACAAATAATAGCCACTGACAAAATTGCATTGTAATCGGTAAAGATTTAGGCCAGTTATCGTGTTGCCCACCCCGCCAGACAGACGCACATGGCTCAGTCATCTTAAAAAGTTCTAAAACTAATTTCGTCCAAAGATCTAACGACCTTATTCATAAAAAGTTATGAGAGGTTTGAGAGAGTTTATCATACAAAAACGTCTCTCAAATATCTCGCGACCTTTTCTGAATAAGGCGGTAAGGGTATAATATGGCTCTTTCTATGCGTTACATTTTTCCCGTATTAAATGATATATACCCTCATCTCTATGGGTGAGGGTATACAAATTAAACCCTGGGTAGTTTAAGAGACCTTCTCCATATATATATGACGTGTATAAAACAAAATACCCGTTTGTAAAGTAATCGGTGAAGATAAATCGCGGAACAACCATTTGGAACACAAGTGAAGAAAAATACCTTACATTTGTCGATGCTACTGTCAGTAGCAATGTAAGCAGCGACAGAGTGGTATGTACCTTTAAACCACTGCTTAATTCCTACGTACTAGTTTCTAAAATAAACTACAACATGATCAGGTTTTACAGAAAGCAGCCGAAGAAACAAAAATTGGCTTGAGTATTCGGAGAAGAGGAAAAAACCTCCACTCAATAAGAAAAATTAAGTCGAGATACTAGATAGCTCCAAAATTATACCAAAGTCACCTTAGATTCCTTAAATTTCACAGAATAGCAACTAGAATTTTACACCAGTTCCAAATGGTTTAGATAGTGTAAGTGTCAATCCGAACTGTAACTGATTTCGAATGAATTGAAATGTAGACAATTTTGGACCATTGTAAGTAAACCCATTTGTCCAGCCCTTGCTTAGATTTCAGTAGGTTTTAGTGATGAACAAATCTTTTGATTAAAACCTTTGTAATCGAGCCAGTTATTACTTGTCACAAGGGGTTATGGCCTAAGGTGAACAGGCGCTAAGGTGGAAGCAACTAAAATTATATTCGGTGAATAGAATCTATAGAATACCCCACACCACCGCGTATCCGTAACCTGTTTATAACGGGAGGAACAGTTTTTGTAATAAAAGTCAGTAGTATGAATATGGGTAGGAACATTTGTGTGCCACCTATTTCAAAATGTGGACCTATATATCATTTTTCGAAAATGATCATCCTTGGCGTAAAAGCTCAGGTACCAAATTCAGTTCAAGTCAGTAAATATTTATTTGTAACCTCTGGAGCCGATAATACCATGCTTGATTGTCATTTTTTAGGGGCTATCCCTGACCCCCATATAACTGGATTTAGCAAATTTTGTTTTGCAGGGTCCAGACAATAAAATATCACAAAAAGTAGATAGATCGAAAACGGGTCATCTGGGTCCTCATTTTGATACAGCCCCTATTCCCCTTACAAACTGTCCAACCAAACTTGATGCTATCTGCAGCAGCTTTTACTGATTTCAACGACATTTGGTAAGTAGTAAGGCTTTCTTAGATCAGGCAGAGTATTTTTTGAAAATTTATCATATCGGCCCAAATATAGATATAGCCCCCATACAAAACGTACTACCAAGCTTAGTATAAATCGTCATCAATCTCAGCAAAATTTGTTTCGTAATATTCCCTTAGATCAGGGATGACAGTTTTTTGAAAATTAACCATATCGGCCCAAAATTTTTATATAGCCATAACACGAACTCTACTAACAAGCTTGGTACTTCCGGCTCCAGACTTTACACATAGAATAATGTCATATAGAGCTGCCATTCTTCTCATATGACATATAATTTCACACTATTCGTGGTGCGGTCGGGTCGATAGAGTTATTTGACATAAATTGAATTACACCAGGTTTAATTACAAAAATTGTTGACTTAAATTGTTCATGTCGGTTTGATGGAAAACTGAAGTTTAAACGTATTTTGGATTTTTTAGTATAGTATATATTTGTGGTGGCCGTCGGTGGTGGAATGGTTAGTGTGCGCGGCTCTTGTACATGAGAACGTGGGTTCGATCCCTGCTCAGACCACCTTACATTTCTTTCGACGGCGGTCACCTCGCTTAGTGATGGCGACACTATCGAGTACTTAGCCATGAAACTGTTTCCCAAAAAACCGTTCGGAACCGGCGTAAAACTGTAGGTCCCAATCAGTGAGTGTAAAACTAGAAAGCGCACATCTCACTGATTGTGAGAAGCTCTCCCCAATCCCTTCATGGGATGTTATGGGACACCATTTTTTTTATATATATTTGTGGTGTATTAAAGCATGGTATTATTAAAGCAATACTTTCCAATATCTGCAACTCACCAAATGTCCACCAATTTACTGAGAGAGTTGGTTACTCTATACGTCATTACTCTATGACATTACAAATCGTGATCGATTTCAAAAAATGTTGTCCGTAAAATGAGGTTCACATTACCAGTTTTCTATGGCCGATTTATCTGATGAAATTATGGACAATACCATGGCAAAATAAGTAAGGTAGAAGCAGTAGGAATTGAAGGCATTTTGTTTTTATTTCAGGAGCCGACCTTGTCAAATTCAGTCGATCGAAATTGTCAAGATGTATTTATTTTAGGTTATATCAGGAGGAATTGTTGTAATTTTCGGCAACAACCACAAGGACAAGAAAAAATTTCGTCTGCTATTTTAACACTACCACCTGTACTAGCTACATCTTGGAATTAGTATAAGACCCCTTTCACACTCGGCAAGTTACTTGCGCAAGTCTCTTGCCCAAGTCTTGGTTTGTTGATGACAGAGGTAAGGTCGGGTTAGGGGAATAAATTTGAGGTACAGACTTGCTTGTACTCGGAAAGTTGAAAAACTGACTTGCGCAAGTAACTTGCCGAGTGTGAAAGGGGTCTAAACAACATTTGACAAGGTCGGACCACAACGACAAGAAAAATTGTAAATCAGCTGTTCTAACGCTTCGACCTGCAATATATACATCTTGGACAAAACATTGATTTTTCGTTCACACACAACGATTTATCTGACAGATTTCATTTGAAGTAAGATGCAGCTGAGTAAACAATTGCGGGTTGCGCTTGCAACAATCATTTTATACTTTACACAAAGGGAAAACGAAGGGAAGATTTAGAGGACTTTCAAATTTGAATTCAATAATTTTAAAATTAAATTAATTGCTTTTGCAATTGGAATTTGTGTAGGTAGACAATCGTTGCACGGATCGTACATTCATCATTAGTGTTTTTTTTTGGATAAACAAACGCTTTCCAGTAAAAAAAAGTGTAACCATTTCTACAAATCATCCGGTTGACGAACGTACCTCTAGAGTGTTAAAAAACCGACATTTTCGAATAACCGGGTTTCGGTGTATACGAAAAATCACGTTTTGGGAAACAGTTTTTCGATTTCACAGAATGAGAATAAAAATTGTGAAACCGGTTAATTGCGGTTCTATTTACGTTTTTTTTTGGGGGTTTCCGTTTTGCATGATAACAATTACAGCAATTATGTTTTGAACTGATTTCAGTTGAACTGAATTGAAGTGAATTCAATTGGATTGAATTAAACTGGATTGAATTAAATTAATTTCTTAGAAGAATATTTTTCTATTTCTTGTGAGCTACACATATCAGGGGTTTTTTTCTGCAATTAGAAAAAATGTAAACAGTCGGCACCAGGATATTTGAATTCACGTTGGCGGCGGACAATCGTTACGAAGTTTGTGACTCTTCTCATCAGCGCCTTCGCGTTCTAGGCCAGTGACCGTCTTGTTCACATTGTAACTCGTCGGGGTTTCTCTCTTTTCTATCTCTCGTATGAACGGCTTTATTCCATTACAAACACGTTTTTCTTTCTTTTATAGCTCATTCGCATTGCAAAATATTTTCCCGATTTCCTATCAAATGTCCTAACAAAATCCGAAGTGTTCGCATTTGGGTTTTTCCTGATTTGATTGAAAGTCAAGGCGCATTGACGAGGTAGTATTACTACAAGTATCACTGTGTTTGGTATATTTCCACAATCAAATTCAGCACAAATGTATTCCAAAAATAAAAGAAAACAAAAAAAGTATAAAAAATAAATTGTAAATGTATTAAAATAAAGATTTTTCTCATTCTGCATGGGTTGCCAAGTTTGTATAACTCTGTGCTCCAACTTTTCCAGTGACTTTTATTGGTTTCCCGTCCAAGAAAAGCAGCTGTTGCAAACTCTTAGTATATTACTCTATGACTCGACTATTGTAGTAGTACCAAAAAGTAGTACCACCACATCAATGCGCCTTGACAAAAACGCCTTGATTGAAATGGTTGTAAACAAACATACTATTCGTGCGTAGTGTGACATCAAAAAGGATGTACAAGTAGAGAAGAAAAAACACTGCAATTTGGCAACCAATTTTACATACTTTATGTAATTTTATTTAAATATGGTTGGAATTTCTATAGTTAGATAGAATAACATCATCAGAAAGCTGCTCGTGTATTGAAATATTCCTCGAAGAGAGTAAGAGAGCGAGCAGAGAAACGACACGCTTCACTCGTTTTCTTTGTTGGCATTCCATTCCATGAGTAAATTTTCTTATCTATACAATAGTTGATTTATGGTGACATCAAACAGCGTTGCATTTCTGCTTAAAATCAACAAAAGTGGCAAAATCAAGAAAATCGATGCCAGTGCGAATGCTGTATCACTAAATCTAATAGCTCATTCGCACTGGAAAATATTTTCCTGATTTCATATCAAATGTCCTACCAAAATCTGAAGTGTTGGCATTGGGGGTTTTTCCTGATTTGATTGAAAGTTAAGGCGCATAGATGAGATAGTGTTACTACCACCACAAACACACCAAACCTACAACCATATGCATTTTGCCTTGTCAATCAAATTCAGCACAAATGTATTCCAAGAATACAAGTAAACAAAAAAGTATACAAAATATATGTTTGAGAAACAAGAAATAGCTAAGAAATGACAAAAGTAAATAACTCGGCTATTCTAGTAGTACCACCACATGGTTGAAATGGTTGTAAACATGGTAGAATTATCTTATCGCATTAGCAATTCCGTCGTTAAGCTGTCAAAATTAGCTGAATAATGAAAACCACTATGTACACAAAATGTGAAAAATTTTATAAGATTGTCTTACTTGATACAAAGTCTATGCTATTAAATTGCATTTTGGTTGAAATTCTTTGAATTTTATTAACAAAGAGAAACAAAATCGAATTTGACAGCTTACCGACGGAAAAGATGAAAAACCACAAATCAGCTGGGCTGACGCGTTTACCCGATAGACAATTTTACCATGGTTGTAAACAAACGTGCGTAGTGTGAGATAATACAGCGTTGCATAAAGCAAATCAAGCATTAATTTCCTGATTCTCAGACAAATAAGGAAAAAATATTCGATTTGTCGTCTGTCAAAACGTACGAAAAATCAAGAAATTTTCTTGATTTCTGCTTAAAATCAACAAAACAAAGAATCGAGAAATCAAGAAAATTCGAATGCTGTATTACTAAATCTAACTAATGTATTACTAAATCTTGAAATTTTTTTCTTAACTAAATTAAATTAAATACAATTGAACTGAATTGAATTCCGCTGAGTTAAGCTGAATTGAATACAGTTGAATTGAATAGAATTGAATTAAATTGCATTAAATTAAGTAAGAATTGAATTGAATTAATTTGAACAGAATGCACTTGAATTGAATTCAGTTGAATTGAACGTATTTGAATTGAATTCAATGGACTTGGATTGCTTTTAATTGATATGAATTTATTTGAATTGAATTGAAATGATTTGAATACAATTGAACTGAATTAAATGAAGTTAAATTGACTTCAAAAAAATGGAAATTTGAATTTTGAACATGAACATGAACCGGTAAACCGACGAGAAAAAATTCGTGTGTTCGGTTATTCGAAAACGGTTATAAGTATTGAACCAGGCTAACCGGTTTCAGTTTTAAACGCCCGAGTACCTACTTAAATTTATATTGTCAGATTTGTAGTTTACTAAATCTTCTTTCTTAATGACATGTCCATTACTGACATGCTACTTTTTTAGTTCTAACAATTAATGGCTCCGCGACAAGGAATTATTAGCAACTTCAAAACATGATATGTCACTTTCATATTTCTAGCAATTGATTACAATAAGTTTAAACAATATGCTAGCAATTACATATTAATGAGAGGAGGGGATTGTTAAGATTCACTTTGTGCCCAAAACAAACCCGTTTACGTCCCCCTATCAAATGTGACAGGTAAATGTGACAACAAATTAATAATAAAGATTTAAAAAAAATCAAATAATATTTTATTGTTCTTGTATTTAATGTGTTATTTTAAAAATAACTATAGATTGTATTGGATTTTTTTTTGTGGATATCATAATGTACCAACATAAACCAAACTTATCATACCATCACCCTTAGTTATATATGACATATTTCCCTGCAATTCACATAACTCCTCCTAGTTAATATGCACCGTGCATTGCATTGGATGTGTAACAAATTGAAAGCAACAACAAGCGACATGTTTTGTTTATTAAATTTGTATTTGTTGTTTTTGGATTTTTATCAACTTTTTATTAAAAATAAGAATTTGCTTAGAATTAATTAACAGGATGTTAGACGTTCGATTGAAACTGATTAAAATCACTGATCACGATTCCAGGCAGGCCCGTCTGCTAACGTAGACGTATCGCTATCACTATCATCATCGTCATTAGCATTTTATCAACATCATCATCATCATCGTGATTATCACGATTATGATGATCACTGATCATGCCATGTTTCACTCGAAAACATCGACTAAAAAGAAATCTCATCCACCTTACAATAATAAAATATAATAAAAACAATCAGACGCTCATAAAAAATTAAATATTAAAAAAAATATTTTAATTAAACGAACGAACGAATCGACTGCACTTGTTGCATTATACACTCAAAGAAAAACTCTAGTGATTTAATAAGGAAACAAACAAAAAAAAAACAAAAAAAACGACTACTGATAATCAAAAAACAACAAATTGGATAAAATGTTTACTGTAACTGCGTAAGAGCTTAAGACAAATCACTTCACTTCATTTCCTTCCTTCACTCAATTCCAACGGAAGTTTCAAAAGATATGGTCGTTATTTTTTTTTCTTATCAACGTCTCAAAACCGATAGTTGGTTGAACTTTATGGGTCTACGTATAAAAAAATATGATACAGTTAATCATATTTAAATACGAGTATTTTTGAGTGCGAGGGGTTTTGAATGAGTTTGATAAAGAAAAACATTTTTTAAGATAAATTAAAAAGAGAGTTCTGCATTTCACTTGCATCTAAAGTAAGAATAAACACATTTGTTGCAAACAACTAAATTCTTGTGAAATGGTTTCAAATTCTAAATGGAAATTTTCCTATTTACAAGAATTTTGATTTGTGGGAAATACGAAACTTTCCGACCAATATCAACTGATGCAGCCATAGAATAATACAAGAAGAGTTTGCAACTGCTGGTATCCCTGGGCGGGCATCATGGACAGTTACTGCAATAATTGGTGTTGAAGACTGGCGGCAATGAGCTGATAATGTGCATGCATCAGATCATTAGCAAAATTTGGTTAGATGAATGTATGCCTGACGTTTGGAGTGTCAGTGTACTATGCCCCAAATTTAAAAAAGGTGACCGAGTCTCTGTGCCAACTACCGTGGAATATGCCTTTTATCCATATCATATAAGGTTCTATCAAGTATAATGTGCGAAAGACTAAAACCAATTATCGCCGGCCTGATTGGACCATACTAGTGTGGCTTTAGGCCTGGAAAATCGACAATTTTCACGCTACGCCAAATCCTTGAGAATACAAACGAAAAACACCTATCATCTATTTATCGATTATAAAGCGGCCTTCGATAGTCCGATACCGGAGAAACTCTATGAAGCAATGTCTGAGCTTGGTATTCCTGCAAAACTCATACGCCTTTGCAGGATGACCTTGATGAACACCAAATCCTCAGTGAAAGTTGGTAAGGATTTTACCGAACCTTTCGAAACTAAGCGAGGCCTCAGGCAAGGCGACACACTATCGTGCGATCTCTTTAACATCTTAATGGAGATCATTATGAGAAAAGCTGCAGTCAACATGAATAAAACCATCAGCAACAAAAGTCACATGCTGCTCGCGTACGCTGATGATATAGATATCATTGGGCGCACAATTAGAGAAGTTACTGCGGTTTTTTTTTTGAGAAGGAGTCAGCAAAAGTGGGTCTGACGGTAAATGGGGCAAGACAAAATTAATGGTTTCAACGAACAGGGCCTCCACGCGATTAGACCAAAGCGTGAACGTTGATACCCGTTATAACTTCGAGGTAGTGGACGAATTTATATACCTCGGATCTGCCGTAAGCAAAAACAACAACGTCAGTCTTGAGATCAAGCGGAGAATTGTGCTTGCGAATAGATGTTATTTTGGGCTAAGCAAGCACTTTAGAGATAAAGCCCTCTCTCGAGTAACAAAAGTCCAGCTGTATCAGACTCTCATTCAGCCTGTCTTGCTTTATGGCGCAGAATCCTGGGTCCTATCGTAAGCAGACCAAATATCAGTAGGAGTCTTCGAGAGAAAAATACTCCGAAAAATGTATGGCCCTATAGTGCACAATGGCGAGTATCGGCGACGCATGAACCATGAGGTGTATGAGCTATATCCCGACATTGATATAGTTAAGCGGGTCAAAATAATGCGATTGCGCTGGCTAGACCATGTCAGTAGAATGGATGAAGACGAACCAGCGCAAGGGTTTTCGAAACCAAACTCGAAAGAAGATGAAAAATAGGAAGACCAAGACTCCGCTGGAGGGATCAGGTTGACGAATCCCTGCGTACACTTGGTATTGCCAACTGGAGAGATAAGGCAAAAGATCGAACTATGTTATCTTCGTTTTGTAAGCTCCCTGACCCCCCGCGGTTGTCTGAGACCGGATAAGTAAGTAAGTAAAAGAGTGCGACATCTAGTCTCTAGGTTCAATCCCGTGAGTGAACGTATATCCACAATCCGCATAAAAGCGAAATATTTTTATATTTCCCTAATTTGTGTGCATGGCCCGACAGAAGAGAAAGATGATGATGCCAAAGACATATTCTATGAGGTCCTAGAGGAAACGTATGACCGCTGCCCTGGCCATGACATTAAGACTGTGCTAGGAGATTTTAATGGCAATTTCAGTCTACATGCTGACAGTTTCGACAACGGTATGAGATCCTGAAGCGCAGTGGAAACCCATTTCCGACTCTACAAAAACTTCCGCGACAACCGCACTTGGTTTTGAAAAACCGCTTCGCAACAAAACTTGACACGATGAAGAGTGTCACATAGCAAATGATGAAAAGAACGTTGCACGTATGGCAATGCTTCAGTCAATTGCAACGCGAGCTGCAACTGAGTGGTATAGGGAGAAAAGAAAGGATGTAAACCGTCTCTTTAGGCGTAGGAAACTGCAGTGGAGAAATCCCGAGAGTGAGAAAATTGTTACATACAGAAGGAAGAACGTAACCCAGAAAATTTTACCAAAAAGTCAATAACGGAACTAATGGAGCTACACATATCAGGGGATTTTTCTGCAATTAGAAAAAATGTAAACAGTCGGCACCAGGATATTTGAACTCACGTTCGCGGCGGACAATCGTTTCGAAGTTTGTGACTCTTCGCGTTCTAGGGCAGTGACCGTCTTGTTCACATTGTAATTAATTGCAGATGTCGTCGTCGGGGTTTATCTCTTTTCTATCTCTCGTGCGAACGGTGTTCTTCCATTACAAACACGTTTTTCTTTCTTTTCTAGCTCATTCGCACTGCAAAATATTTTCCCGATTTCCTATCAAATGTCTTAACAAAATCCGGAGTGTTCGCATTTGGATTTTTCCTGATTTGTTTGAAAGTCAAGGCGCATTGACGAGGTAGTGTTACTACGAAAACAAACACACCAAGCCGACTACAATAAGCATTTCACTGTGTCTGGTATATTTCCACAATCAAATTCAGCACAAATGTATTCCAAAAATAAAAGAAAACAACAAACCCGAAAATTGTACGAAAAAGTCAAAAACGGAACTATTGGACATGGTTCAGGGCCCCCCTTCTGTAAAGACAAGGACGGAAAACTCACCGCCGATGTGCAGAGCATATTGGGAATATAGAGAGATCATTTCTTCGCGCTACTGGTACCTGAAATATCCAATGACGATGAGACAATCGATCACAATTTGGACGACGGGTTTCCCGCTTTTTGAGGTTTCCCGCTTGCAATGAATGTCAAACACATACTAAATGATGCAGCTTGCTTAAATTTTCACAGTAGCCTATTAAAAGATGGTAGTTGACAGAAACAGTGTTTATATATCGTCTTGTATGTCGTTTTTCCAGGTATCCTTGTATTTGGTGGTCTTCATGACCATTCAAGTGTTGTTCTAGCAATATCTGAAATGGGACGCTTATGTACATACTCACGGAAGTAATTGTCTGAAAAGAGATTGAAGTAAGCTTAAATTGGGCTGCTGGCACCGAATTGCCGTTGCAACAACTAAATTGAGGTTTCCACGACTGAAATTCGGTTGAAGCAAGGTTGTGGAAACCTTTAATGCGGTTAGTTTCTGTGGATGTATGACATTTTCCAGTTTAAGTTCCGACATTTATTCAGAGGAGTCAACAATTTCTGTATACAACTTCCTGAAACATCCGTCAAATTAAACAACTGAATCTGGTGGTAATTGCGACTAAGACCGTTATCGTAGTATCCAGAATCAAATTATTCCAAAGAGCTCGAAGTAACTTTTCCGTTTTGGAACAGAGTTATCAGCTAAAACGGAGTTTTCGACAATCGTTGTAGCCTTCGCTACATTGCTTATAGAAAAAGATATCGAAGCTATGCTGCTATGTATTTGGTCTTCGTAGCCTCGGTGGAATCTCAGAAATATCTATAATAAGTTCTTGCTGTTCTAAGCTTCCCAAAATACCGTTCGGAATCGGTGTAAAACTGTAGGTTCCAATCAGTGAGTGAAAATTGGAAAGCGCACAGCTCAGTGATTGTGAGAAGCTCTCCCCTGTCCCTTCATGGGATGTAATGGGAAACCATTTATTTATTTTTAAGTTCTTGCTGCGTACACATATCCACAGATTTCTCCAAAGCCGATTCTCTGAAATGTTCCAAACTGGGTATTGTGTCATCCGTGAGGTTTTGTAGTCTTAATCCTACGAAAGTGGACCTTAACATAGAAATGTACACATCACTCGCCCTATATTTATTTGTAACGGCTTGTTCAGAGTCGAGTCCAGAAAGAACAACCACGAATCGGATCAGTTCGATTTTATCCAGCTTAATGAAACATCGAGTATCTTTGCCGTTTTGCTTGCGTCTAATCTGTTGTATGAGTTATTCTTCAATCAAATGAAAAGTGAGCGAAATTTTCGGTTCATGAAATTACAAAATTTTTTAATTTTCTATAAATATAAAATTATAGATTAAAATTTATAGACTTTCCCAATCCGTCAACGGAGAGTGCTACCGATGGATGATTACTAATTTATGAATGTGAATGGAGAACGAAGTAATACAGACCCACAGTAGTAGGTGACTGCAAGAATTTTGGAATTACGCTGTGTGGTGTTCACAAATTTGCAACGGAGCAGAAGTATAAAACAACAATTAGAAGGAGTTTTGTTATTGAAAATTCTGATAAAAATTAAAAGAAAACAAGAGAAAAAAACTGTAATGAAGTGTTGAGTAAAATTATTGAAATACTACTTATAGATTCCAAATATAACGCACATTTCTTCAATCTAAAGTTTTTTTCTCATTCTCTATGAAACGCCAGCTATTCCATTGACTTTCTAAGGTTTTCGGCCCAAGAAAATCAGCTGTTGCAGTCTTATTGTCATGGTAAAATAAGTAAGGTAAACGCACTAGGAATTGTTACAACAAACACAGGCATTTTGTTTTTGTTTGGTGTCCATAATCTGTCAAGTTTTCTTCATGTATGTATCTACTGTAAAAGTAAACAAAAAAGTACACAAACAAAATGCATGTGAATTTGACATAAGAGTAACACCTAAGCAAGAAATATGTTGAAATCAGCTGTTCTAACGAGTTTACCTTACTCATTTTACCATGTCTTATTGTATTACTCTATTTCTCTTTCTTACTTTATTCTCCATGCATTTCCAACGTCATAGTCGAACAGCTGTGGCATCGACATAAAGTAACTATGGTATAGACATAAAGTAACTATGGTATAGAGAAGAAAATTTACTCGTGGAGTGGAATGCTAGCAAAGAAAACAAGTGAAGCGCGTCGTTTCTCTGCTCTCTCTTCGTTGAATATTTCAAAGCACGATCAGTTTTCTAATAATGTTATTGTATCTAACTATAGAAATTCCAACCATATTTAAATAAAATTACATAAAGTATGTAAAACTTGTGAAATAATGAAGTTATGACGCAGGAAAGAAATGCGTTTGAGTGAATCGCGTCGACTTCTTTGGCTCTCTTTTACTAGGGTTCCCAAATTGCGGTGGTTTTTTCTTCTCTACTTGTACATCCTTTTTGGCATCGAAAACCACTGGATATGATAGGAGAACCCTTTTGTTACTCAAAATACTGTACTCAGGAATGCCACTCAAAAACGTCATTTCCGTTAAGCCGACCATGTTCGTGTGATATTCGACTTCCTTTCTTCAAGGAATTCAAAAACTAGTGAGTCTCATCCATTGGTTCCAATAGATTAAAATAGCAGTGATCCACCAACTCGCTCTTGCTTTTTTGATTGAAGGGATTCAAACGTCAGGAAGTTGCAAGTTTTAACGTCAAGAGAATAATTCTGTTGCTGAAGTTTTGTGTCGAACTCGTTCACTAGTTCTCGAACTCGTTCATTTAAGGCGCCCGGATATAACAATCCCGATCACACTCGTCATATCAAACATGGGCATTATGTATATGAGGGTGGTGTCTGGTCACTCAAAATGAACTATTTATACAGTTCATGAACTACCCAACTCTACTGTGAATGTGCAAAATATGTAAATATACAAACATCGTTACTGCACAAAATTTAAAATGGAGGATTTTACTGTTACAGCAAAACAGCTGACGGACGTTTGATTCCTGTCGGTAGAAACGCAAAGTGAACCGTCAGATGAGCGAAGTGGGTCATCTCATACATGTTAATCTATGTTGGTTCCTGCTAACGGCAACAAGTTGAGCTATAAAACCTAACGCTTTCAAAGCTTTTCACTTTTTTCATAAAAGAGCCCACAGTAATGTTTTTTCCAAGTGTAAATATTTTTTCCTAAGGTTTTTGGGAGAAAATGTCTGTTGTATTCACTTCATTGGTTTTGCTTGCATGTCACTAATATCACAGCTTTCTCAGCTGATACTTAACAAATTTTCAAGTCTTTTGGATTTTTTTTAATTTCAAAAAAGTAACACGTAATTAAAGATAAGCGTCGATATACGAGAACAGATAATGCAAACTCGTATGAATTTTTTTTTTGCTCCCAGACGATCCTTAATATTGGGTTCGCTTTGCGTTCAAATGCACTTGAATAAGTATGAAATCACTGGTAGTTAATTAAAGTCGTACATTCGATTTTCGAAACTATAAGCGAACTTTTCGAAATGTTTTGGAATGTCATCAGTACAATACGTATTAGCAGGTAACAAAATTTAATACGCGAACTTCGAGAAGATTTTTAAAATAGATACTGAAAACATGTTCAGATTTTTTTTGCGCTTGTTGACGATCCTTAATTTTGAATTCCGAAGAGCAATCTGGTGATTTCATATTTCAAAACTTGGTAACAATTTATTCCACTTACAAAAAAAAATAATAAAATGCGATGCCACTATTTCACTTAAGCTGTGTTTTAAATTTATGTATTATTTGTTACACATTTTTTCTACTTCGACTTCGTTTTTTCTTCATCTTCTTCTTCTTCGCTCTTGAGAAATTGATATCTCACCTTATTTATTGTTGTTGTTTGCTTGCTTTGCTTTTTTTTATTATCTCAAAACTTTAAAACGCGTTTTAGTTTAGACTTTTAATTATTATTTGGCCGTTTTTTTCTTTCTTTCTCTTGTTTTCTATTGGCAAAAATCATATGATTTGTTGACACTGTTTATTAAGTTATAAAGTATCTTATTTTTTTTTTGTTTAATATTTGTTGTTTCTATATTTGTTAACACAACTTTTTTTATTGTATCAGACAGAAAAAGGCAACTTTTTGTTTTATATATATTTTTTTTAATTTGTTGAAATTACTTGGCTTTTTGCTTTGTTTCGATCGACAATAGACACGAACAGAAGACCTAAGCAACGATCAGACGAAACCAACAAGACGAACAGATTTGAACAGAGTCAGATGAACAACGGCACGGCAGCCCCAAACGAAACAGCGGCTCCAAACAAAATTACACTCGTAAGTCTACGACGATTACTCAGTTGTTTTTGGAATGCAACAACAACCAGTCATGTACTAAAATCTCAGCTTGATGATTGAGTATTATTTTTTTGAATTCTCTCATATTTCTGTGTGTGAGTGTGTGTGGTCAGGGATGGTACAAATGACATTTAGTACATGTCATGGTTATGTACGAAAATCGAAGAATCTAATCAAACTGCTGGAAAGTCATGTACATTTCTGGAGTAAATTCCATAGAGCAATATACGAGAGGTTGCAACAGCTGTTTTACTTGCACCTTATCCATGGAATAATTAGAAAACTTATAGTGAATGGGAGAAATCTTTAATTTTAACAATTTGCGATGTAAGGTTCAATTAGACTTGACGGTTGACGTTCTACTCCATATTGCGTGGTTAGTTATGACGGTTAGATGGTAGAAAGGCAAAACAAAACAAAGATCGAAGAGCATATGTACAAAATATAATTTGCATGTATGAGTTTTGTGCTAAAAACTGATTGTGTCAAATAAGAAATAAAAAGGAAAATTGTGGTTGCCGTTGTAATTGTGTATTGCCGCGCACAAAATGTCGAAGTAAAAGCAATAACAATAACAGCTGATCGGTCTTGACGGCTGACGGTTGATTCTGCAACCTGCAGAAGTGTACCGTCGTAAACAGTCAATTTTAGCTGTTTCTCTCTAGCACATGCAAAATGCGACCCCAATTCAAACAGCTGATCGCTTACCGTTAAGACTAATTGGACCTTTAATTGGAATCAACACAAATAGTTATACTCTAACACTTCATTACATTTTGATTTTTTCACCTGTTATCCCTTGTTTTCATAGATTTAATTGGCAAAACTTTCAAAAATAATACTCTCAGTTGATGTGTTTTGTACTTTTGCTTTGATGCCCGACTGACTGACTGCAAATGTATGAAAATCGCACAGCGCAACCCGAATTCTTCCAGTCACCTGTCGCCGTTTCATGTTTGAAATCATATTTTCTATAAGTTTTCCAACTACATACTAGTTGATCAGCTTGGTAAATTAATATTTATTTCTCCGTTGAGCAAAATTTAAATGGGATTCTATAGTTTCGCAATTTCAAATTTAAAATTCTAACTTAGAGACTTATATACAGTGTCGGACAAAACTAAATCACTGATTTTTTGCTTATTACCGAGTTGTATAGAATTGGCAAACATGGTTGGATTTCTTACTTTCTTAGATATGTAGTAAGGTTATAAGCTTATTTGACTAAAATAACAAAAACATAACTTTATTCTTCATTTAGAGCACAAATATTCATATTAGCAACATTCGTAAACCTTCCGTGACAAATCTAAAGCATGTACGCTAGGCCGGACCGACAAAAAAGTTGAAGCTACAGGAATGGGCTAGCAAAAAATTGTTGTATGGGTCAAGTAGAATACACACAAAATTTCAGAAAAAAACAATTAACGCCTTCACGTTCCGCAATGCACTAGAAGCAAAAACTAAATGCACTAAAATCTAAATCACATTTTGGAAAATTTTAATATAATTGGGTTACATTTCCAAAATTATAAGGATGGTGGAATGTAGCAAGTGTCATGTTGGTATGCATGTGCATCAAATGTTTTTTTCTGTTTTGCTCCTTAAAACTACACAATTTTGAGAATTTAGACTGAATGGGGTTAGACACGTGATATAGACTCAACTAAATTTTTCAACTTATCCACAGAAATGTTTTTCAATCGATTTCCGCATCCATTTCTTACAGTTATCCCGAACAATTTTACAATCTACAATTTCCCATAGATTTTCTATGTGTTTAAGATCGGCTGATTTGCCTGGTCACTGTAATCAACAAACCACTCTTTCACACGTTTAGATGTATTTGGAGTCGGCTCTTAAGAACGTGGGTGCGATCTCTTAGTGATGGCGGCAGTATCTAGTTCTTACCCATGAAAAATACCCTTCGGAACCGGTGTACATCTGTAGGTCCAAATCAGTGAGTGTAAAACTAGAAAACGTACAACACACTAGTTATGAGCAGCTGTCGCTAATGGGATATAATGGAAAACCTTTTTTTAATATGTTGACTTTAGTGGCACTCCGTCTTCCGCATGTGGCAGCATACAATTTTGAAGGATATGTTTGTACTTGAGTTAAACGATTCATTATGCCGCTTATCGTGCAAATTGGTCAAATTCCATGACGCAAAAACATAGTTTTGGACCATTACGTTTTCTACTCCGGGCTTCATGTTGACTTTAGAATACCGTGGATTGAACCATTGTCGTTTTGATCTACGTATTAACTTGAATTCGTCGGAACCATTCGAATTAAAATTAGATTCGTAAAAAAAGCACGGGTTTCCTGTGAGCAGTACTATAATCAATATATGCCTTTGCATATTAAAGTCTGGCCTGTCTATTGTTGGGCGAAACAAACGGGTTTTTGCACTTCTATATGTTGCTAAGATTGATTGCACAGCTCGTCTTTGAACGTGAGAGATTTAAGTTCACTTTCAATAGACCTTGCTGATACAAAATTATCTTTTTATGATGCGACTTAACATCTGGTCATCTCGTTTGGTTGTTTTTCGCGGTAGGCCTCCCCAAGTATGGTAGTCAATGAACCGCAAAAACGAAAAAGACATCGTGAATACCATTTTTTCCATTGCTTGCCACTGATTCATCTTTAACAAATTCACTTATTATTTTTCCTGTGTATTGCACAAAATTCTTAATACGGGATATTTCAAATGCTTAAATTAAGAAATATACGATATAATAGTGGCAAATTAAAACTGGAACTTCCATTGGAAAGTGATTTTTTAGCTTAAACATGCATAGAACTTTTTCACGTACGAGCACAATTTGTTGTATTTACAAGTTACAAGCAGTGAAAATTTTCGTGCGTTGATTTTTTACGATTTCCGCGTGGATTATCGAGGCAAGAGTGTCTCAATCAACTTGTATCGACTTTTGGTGATGAAGCACTATCAAAAAGCACTGTAAAACGCTGGTACCAAGAATTCAGTCTCGGGCGCCGTACGCTCCAGGATGAATTTCGTGAAGGTCGTCCAACTTCGGTCGTTTTGCCGGAAACCATCGATGGATTTGCGTGAACTGATAGAGCAAGATCGACATGTGATATACCGTGAGGCTAAGGCAACCCTGAGCATTACTATGACAAGCATAAATAAGATATTGCATGTTCATTTAGCCGTGAAAAAGATTAGTTCTCTTTGGCTCCCACAAAATTAGACGAATGCTCAAAACAAGGCTCGTGTCGATTGAAGCAAAGAAATGTTGAAAAAATACAACTGCGGCAACTTAAATGCAGTGTATAACATCGTCACAGGTGATATATCATGGATCTATGCATATCAGACTGAAACAAAACAGCAATCGACCGAATGGGTCTTTCAAGACTAAATCCAACAAAAACTTGTTCCTGGAAGAAGCGCATCGAAGCAAATGATATCGTTTTTCTCGGTATAACCGGTCATGTGGCCACAGGGCCTAGAGTGGAATACCACCATCTGTTTGCCAACAGTGTTCGAAGAAATACGGCAAACAACAACAGAAGACAGATGATTTTGCATCAGGACAATGCGAGCTCTCACACATCAGTTGAAACAATAGGCTATTTCAGCACTCAACATGTCGAATTGATGGGTCATCCGCGGTCCAGCACTGATTTGACACCCAATGACTTCTTTTTACTGCCTGGTCAACGTTTTGAGACGCCCGAAGCAACTCTTGAAGTGTTCAAACACCATGTTTTTAGAGGTGTCTTAATCGGAGTGAAAAAAGTGCTTCGCATGCAAAAGTGTTCTGATCTTCACAGAGAATATTTTGAAAAACAATAAAACCGTTGCGTTGAATGGTCAGCAACTGCTGGTACACACCTGCAAAATTTTTCTAAACTCTTTAATTATGTTCTCCGAATAACGTTTTTCTTATTTAAAGTCACTTGTTGGTAATGTCCTTATAATCAATAGCAACACTGAGGTACTAATGCTATATTCTAAAACGTAATGCTATATTTTTCTAAATAAATATGTTTTTAATTAAAAACAAACATGTTGTAGTATATTTTTATTACATTTTCCGAAACAATCAGAAACCTATGGAGTACGAAATTGATTTTATAGAACCAATTTGATAATAGATTCTAAATATCAAGAATTGATGATATTTCATTCGTCTTTTATTTAATGTGATAAGTACAGTTATTTCTAAAGTTTGGATTCAAGTTTCCATTTTATCGATCATCCATACAGATCCATATATGTATATGAAACGGATCTCATCATTCGACCCTTTTTTTTGTTTTATTATTATTGCAAAAGTGACATCATTAATATGTCAAATCGAATTCAATTTAAATCGCTTGATTTCCATTACATACCTGATTAATTAAATGTTTTTATATTTAAACAGAAACTTTAATTAATATCATTAATTAGCATTAAAAATATTAATTTAATACGCATTGGTCAAATGTTATACTTTAAGCGCCATTGTTTGCCATCCCTGATGACGAACGAAACCAGCAAACAACTACATACTAACAAATACTTGTTGTAGCCATAATAAACACACAAGAAGGAAAAAACACAAACAAACACTGACGTCGATGACGAACAGCTGCTAACTGGAGACTAAACAAAAGCTTAGCTTTGTTACCTCCTGCTACACCGAGAGAAGCTACATACATACATACATAGATATACATGCATACAACAGAAACTACAACAATAAAAACTTGATTGCCAAGCTGGTTGACGGAATAGTTAGTTGAGTTGGATGACTGGCGAAACTGGCACCGATCGACACTTAACCATTACAACAAATGCTAACAACAACACCAGACGTCAGCGGCAATAATGAACGAAACATAATAACATCAACACATGCAAAAATCAGCGAGTACTAAACATTTCAAGTAATTTATACGAGGATGGTATGACTAGTATACAAAATACTTCTCAAGTAAGACAATGTATACATACAGTTGCGATCAAAATAATAGGGGCACTGTTGATACAAATTTGTTATGTTTCGTGTTTTCTTTAGTTGCCTCTGTACTTGTCCCTTCTTTTTACCATTTCATTATCAAATGAGAGGACTGTAAGAACTGCACCGTTATATTGTTAGATCATTGTTGGTTTTCTCTTGATTTATTTGAATAAGTTTTAGTTCTTTACCAGTCAAAATAATAGTAGTGCCCAAAGTGGTCACGTGAAAGCAAATAACTATAAAAATAAAGAGGTAAAACTTATTGTTTTCTATTAATTTATCATGATATATGATAGAAATTTGCATTAGATTTTCCGTTGTATTGGGTCGCGGCTTGTATTATAAATATACCTGATTTATATACATGGAACAGCTGAACCAGCGTGTTAGGTTCACTTAAAAATTGTAGTCCATTGTGGTACCACAGGGAAAATGTCAGATTTTCCTAGTCCCTCCCATTGAACCAGATTGATTGGTTTAAAAAACTCAAGAGTTGGAGGATGCTAACATCGTCCAGATTTGCTAACTCCCCAAAGAAATATGAGCCTAGTGTAGCCTGCCGCCTTCTGAAAAAAGCGAGAGACAGACGATATTTTAGTGGTGTATTCTGTGGAAGTAATTTCTCAAGACAGTGAGACAGTGACCCAATGAGACAGTGTCCCGTCATGACAGACACGACAATTGAGACGTCCGGTCTCGTTATCCGATAATGCAAAAAGAAAAAATGTTGAGCGGATAGTACGATAGCCTTGAGCGGATAGCCTTTGCTCCCGGTACTGTTATAAAATATGAACTAAATATTGAGAGATTGCGAGTTCACATCTTAGCTGCTCGAAGTTGTAGGAAACTGCCATTACTAACCACAAAAACATGTGATTAAAGAATTAAATTCGCGAAGGAATTGGTGTATAAAGAAATACAGGAACATTTTGTGGACGGACTAGTTGAAAATTGTGGAATAAAGTGTTAAAGGATCACGCCAATACGTCATACCACCGCCCACGTCGGAATACATCCCCAGATTCACATACAAACCTGTCAAACATGGATGATCCAATATCATAACTTGGGGTTGCTGTTCGCGCTATTGTGTTTGGGGCATTATAGTGGATTAAGGATATTATGGATCGACACCTTCATACCAAAATAATCCAGGAAGTTATACTTTATATATGCTACCGACGACATACCGCTAATTTCTCAGCAAGACAACGTGTTGGAGAGGCCCGCACAGTCATCCGATTTCAATACAATTTAGAATTAGTAGTGTGACGTAAAAACAGCAGATGCTAAACCTAAAAGTAATTCACAATTGTAGTAGGTAGCAAACAGTGTTTGGATACCAATTCCTGCATGAGACTGTTAGATTTTGCCGCAGGGGAAAACATGGCCAATAGTACGACATTCCAACATAAAGACATCTACAAGGCTACTAGGATACCCCTGATCAACAAACGAAAACCCAGATTTATCACCTGGTAATTGATGGAGGTACTCTACTAGTGTAATGGACGTATGAGTTATTCGAGGAGCTAATATCGATTCGGATCACTACCTAGTTGCAGCAAGGTTCACAGCACAAGGTTAAGTAGAGAGAAAGTCGTACGAAACCAGACATATATAAAACTGGATATCGGAAAGCTGCACTTACCAGACATATCCACGGCTTACGCAGAAACGCTCACTCAACTACTGGCGCAAAACGCACCCCCGCCTCATGATTCTGAAGCGCAGTGGAAGTACATTTCCCACTGTATGAAAACTGCTGCAAACTACTGCTTGGTTATAAAAACCCGTTTAAAGACAAACCATGGTGTGATTACGAGTGCCATATGGCAAGTGATGAAAAGAACGCTGCACGTATAGCAATGCTTCAGTCAGTTGCAACGCGAGTCGCGAGTCAGAACTGCTGGCTGAGCTGTTTAAGGCTGACGGCTGAGTTGGAAAGGTGCATACATCAGCTCATATGTAAAATCTGGCTAGACGAATGCATGCTTTACGATTGGAGCCTTAGTATACTGTGTCGTGTTATCCAAAAAGGAGACCCTAGGCTTTTATCCAGCGCATACAAGGCCCTCTCGAGTGTATTGTGCGAAAGACTACGGCCGTTGTTGCAGATCTGATCGGATCTTATCGGTGTGGCTTTAGGTCGACTTCGCTTTACGCCAAATCCTGGAGAAAACCCACGAAAAACAAATCGACACCTATCATCTATTTGTCGATTATAAGGCGGCCATCGATAGCCCGATATGGAAGAAACTCTACGAAGTAATGTCTGAGCTTGGTATTCACGCAAAACTCATACGCCTTTGCAGGATGACCTTGGCGAACACCAAATCCGCGGTGAAAGTTGGTAAGTATCTTACGGAACCTTTTGAAACTAATCGAGTCCTCAGGCAAGGCGACACCCTATCGTGTGATCTCTTTAACATCTTTATGGAGATAATTTTGAGAAAAACTCCAGTCAACATGAATAAAACCATCAGCAGCAAAAGTCTCATGCTGCTCGCGTATGCTGATCATTTAGACATCATTGGTCAAAATCTGCGAGAATTTACTGCAGTAAATGAGGACAAGATAAAATTAATTGTTCACTTTCACCCGTTTGGAGGAAAGGGTGAAAGTTGATAACCGTTATAGTTTCCGTGAACAGTGAAATAACGCCAGCCTAGAAACCAAAGGCAGAATTGTGCTTACAAACTGGTGTTATTTCGGGCTAAGCAGGCACTTCAGAGATAATACCCTCTCTAGAGAAACAAATATCCAACTCTATCAGACTCTCATACAACTTATCTTGCTTTATGGCGCAGAATCCTGGATCATATCAAATGCTGATGAAACATCACAGGGACTCTGAGAGAAAAATACTCCGACAATTATGTGGTTCTATAATAGAGAAAGGCGAGTACCAATGACGGATTAACCACGAGCTGTATAATATGTATCCCGAAATCGACGCAGTTATACGAAGCAAAATAACGCGTTTACGCTGGTTAGGTCGTGTCAGTAGAATGGATCAAAATGAACCAGTGCGAAAGGAAATCGACAAATATAACGACCAAGACTTCGCTGGAAAGAACAGGTTGAAGATTTCCTGCGAGAGCTTGGTGTTACAAACTGGACGAGAAATGCTGAGGATCGAGCCGGTTGGTGAAACATGTTATCCTCATTTTGCGAGGCCCTTAACCACACTAGGTTGTTTGAGGCCATCTAAGTAAGTTTCAATAAAAGCCGATCAGCTTTCTCATAAAATTGTCGCGAAGACTACTATTCGAGTTATAAATTTGTTTGCATGTCGATCTTTCTAATATTTGAATAGAGGATTAACTGGGGCTTTACTCTTTCTTGACAGTGTATAGAACATACATTAGTTGTACTTATAATAGTTGTTTTGAAAATCCATATCTTAGACTCTACTAGGATTTATTAATCTGATCAGAATCAGGAAGTACAACAATTTTATGGCACTTATCACACCGCCCCCAACACTATCAGTGATGCATTCATTGCTCACACAAAGAGCGGCTTAGCCACAGAAACCCGATCATATGTATGTCGTTTGTTTTTGGTGGTACTCTCACGTACTCTCTCATTATTATACAATTACACTCGTATATAGTTACTCTCACTTACTTTGTACGAATGATGATGATGATGTTAAAAATATGTAATTCTTTGTGTTGCGTCGTTTTGATTCAATTCAATTCAACTGTTGATTATTCCAGTATGTGCGAGCGAGCAGCGAGTGTGTATTGGAGAGATATAATGTGTACAAACGAGTATGATGGAAAAATGATGATAATTTTCTTTAAATTTCAAATTGAGCAGAGTAATTTTTCTATTGTGTGTGTACTATTATTACGTCTTTTTCCTTCTTGCCCCTGGGTTTTTTTTTTATTTGTGAAAATACCAATTTAAATTAATGAGATTTGAATGGGCATTTATTTTTTGCTTTTTGTGTTGCTGTGTTTGCAGGTATTTATTTAAAAATCAGTTATTTTATCACTTTAATCACTTTTTTTTTATCGCGATCACTTAATATGTATGTATTTATCTCTCTCTTTCTTTGCAAGCACTCTTTCTATGATTTTCTTTAATTTTCTCGTTACGAAAAAAACCAGTTATGTTTAGTATTTCTTTTCTTCTTTTCACTTTATTTTATGGTCTTTGCACTTTTTTCTGTTCAACCGAATCTTTTATGAATCACAGAAACAATAAAGGCAGCAACTACAACAAAAAAAAAACGAAAATAACTACCAAAGACACGACAACGATATTTGTCTCACAAAATGCGAACACCAGCCACAACACAAACTGAATGAATGATCACCGCAAACCGTCCAAAACGAGACTGAATTGTGGTCTTTGGAGTTTTTGTTATGTTTGTGGCCTTTTTGATGTTCGTGAAAAAGATGCTGCTGCTGCTGCTACCTTCGCAGCCATCCGCCACTACATTGGCCATCACTGTTGCCGCTGCTGCAGCGCCCATCGCCATCATTGTAGTTGGGGCATATGGGGCACACATGCATACACACACACACATGTACGTACGTGCATGCATACATTTTGTACTAGGCTCCATCGAATACGAACGACGGACGATAATTGTTATTGAGCTATCACAAAGGCAAAAGAGAGCACGGCGCGCGAGAGCTCTAAAGTGCGAGTGTAATTATCTTACAATAGGCAGAAAGCAAGTACTACTCGTATACAATTCAATTCAATTGAAATTACTATGTACTACTACTCGAATTTTCAAATTTAACTTCTTTACGATGAAGAAACAAAAAAAAACGTTCAGATATTCTCCGTCGCACCTAGGAATACTAGAAGTCTTCATGAGAGACATGGCGACTTGTCTTGTACATGAGATCCTGGGTTCGAACCCTGCTCTGACCACCTTCGAATTTCTTTCGACGGCGGTCACCTCGCATAGTGACGGCGACACTATCGAGTATATAGCCATGAAAAAGCTTCTCAAAATACCGTTCGGAATCGGTGTAAAACTGTAGGTCCCAATCAGTGAGTGAAAACTGAAAAGCGCACAGCTCAGTGATTGTGTGAAGTTCTCCCCGGCCCCTTCATGGGATGTAATGGGAAACCATTTATTTATTTATTTTTTAATAGTAAATCCCATTTTAGGTTTGTTACGCTATTGTCTGCACGAATTCGTACCAAGTTCTGAACGCTGTGTCGGAGGAAAGAATTCAAACTCTTCTTGTTATCTATATTTTACGGAGAATTTTTCTCTCGAATACTCCCAGGTGTTTTTCATCCGCTTGCGATATGACCCAAGTTTCGGAGCCATATGTCAAGACAGGTAAAATGAGTCTGATATAGCTGGACTTTTGTCCGTCGAGAGAGGGCTTTGTTCCTAAACTGCTTGCTGAGCCGAAAATAGCATCTATTTGCAAGCACAATTCTCCTATTTATCTCCAGGCTGACGTTGTTGTCCTTGTTCACAAATTAGACAAATTCATCTACAACTTCAAAATTAAATCCGTTTTCAACGTTCAAGCGCGGACCAAGTCGAGAGGTTTCTCTAGACGATGACACCATCAATTTTGTCATTAACAGCAAGACCCACCTTCGCTGATTCTTTTTCAATTTTTGAAAATACTCCAGTAACCTCTCGCAAATTTCGCCCATTGATGTCTATGTCGTCAGCATACCCCAGCAACATATGGCTTTTCGAGTTAATGATCTTGTTCATATTTACTGCAGCTTTTCTCATTATTATCTCTATCTATTATTATTTGGTCAGTCGTGGACTTGCCTGGTCTAAAACCACACTGATTAGGTCCAATCAGGTTTTCAATAATTGGCTTTAGTCTTTCATATAATACGCTCGACAAGACCTTATACGCGATGGATAAAAGATTGATACCGCGATAGTTGGGACAGACACACGGCTCACCCTTTTTGAATACAGGATATAATACACAGAGACTCCAATCGTCAGGCATAGATTCTCCCAGCCATATACCGCATAAAAGTCGATACATGTGGGCTAGCAGTCCTTCGCCACCTGCCCTAAAAAGTTCAGCGTGTAGCTCATCCGCACCAGCTGCTTTATTATTCTAAAGCCGGGAGATAGCTGTTCCAATCTCACCTTGGTTGGGGGTAGAGCGGTACAATCTACACTATCTTCCACTAACATTACCTCCTGATCTTCAGTGGAAGAATCTGAGTGGAGTAGTGCTGAAAGGTGATCTCTCCACATTTTGGGCACACACTGCTTATCAATCACCAGATTCCCATTCTTGTCCTTGCAGGAGGGCAGCCCATTATTAGGGCCGTTATTCGACCTTCTTACCATCTGGAAAAGTTCATCCTGCACAATTCGGGTTTCTCACCCTCCCTCTGCTCCCACTGCCATTTTTTTCGCCTAAATAGTTGGTTTTCCTCCCTTCTCAGCCTCTTGTACCGCTCGTTGTAACTGACTGCTTCGTTGCCATTTGTGCAGCGTCTGTTTCATCAGTTGCAATGTGACATTCTTCGTCGTACCATGGCTTATCCTTCTCCGGTTTTTGATAGCCAAGTTTAGTCCTTGCAGCGGTTTCCAAAGAATGGGAGATGTGCTTCCACTGCGCATCTGGGTCCTCGGGAGAGGGGGTATTCTGCCCTAGCAGGAGAGAGAGCTTCTGTTGATAGGACATTGATATCTCCGGTATTTGTAGCTTGTCGATATCTAGCTTTTCCAGTGTTCGGCTTCGTACGTTTTTCGCCCTGCTCAGTCTTGTGCGAACTTTCTCAGCCACCAGGTAATGATCCGAGTCGATATTGGCACTTCGAATCACACGTACATCCATTACACTGGAAGAGTGCCTGCCATCTATTACCAAGTGGTCAATCTGGTTCTTCGTCCTCCTGAGGTGGTATCATGTAGACTGTCATTACCGATGGTTGGTCGAAAGACACTTTCCTTTCCTAATTTGGTATTAAAATCGCCTAAAATAATCTTAATGTCGTGAATGTCGTGTCGTGAAAATGATTCTTTAACCTCATGGTCTTTATCCTTAGTCGGTGCGTGCACATAAATTAACGAGATGTTGAAATATTTCGCTTTGATGCGAATTGTGGCTATGCGTTCACTCACTGGGTTGAAACTAGGTGTCGCAGTCTCTTGCCCACTATAAATCCGCACCCGAATTCGTGCTTTCGCTCTGGTGCAAACATATCCTGTCCATTCCATTTCACTCACTCACTGGGTAGAACCTTTAAACTTTGTGTCGCAGTCTCTTGCCCACTATAAATCCGCACCCCGATTCGTGTTTTCGCTCTGGTGCAACCATATCCTGTCCATCGAATTTCCTCGATCGCTGTGATGTCAGCTTTATATTTTCCGAGGACATCCGCCAGTTGGAAAGTGGCACCCGTCCTGTATAGCGTTCGCACATTCCAGGTACATATCCTTAAATCATGATACTTATAACGTTTGCGAGGGTCGTCAACAGTTAGGGGGTTTCTTTGTTCATTATTTTTTCTGTGTATTTTCATTGCCTATATAACGGTGGCGGGAGGCAAACCCAGCCCAACGTAGTTTGCATTTTACCTACTGCCAGGATGATTATGTTTCAGCCGCCCATTATGGATCAGACGATGGCCAGAATGCAGTGTGTTGAAACTGAATTTTGGTTTCTTCAATTTTGATTCGCCATTGGCCAGGGGTGTTGGCTCATCCGCCTTCAATGGACAGAAGAATATGTCCACTACTTCAAAGAGCTTCAGTGACAGGGTCACCTAATAAAAATTAAATAGCACAACAAAAATTAGGTTTTTATTAATCCCTTAAAGTTTTACGTTATAAGCAAACAAGTCGAACTTCTTAAAAAAATCTTCAGAATTTGGTCAGTAATCGGAACGAAGATTGGCAGCAGAAACATCAAAATTTATATAGATACCACTTCAGATGTCGGTCAGTAATCGGCTAGAAGAGTCGACAAGAACATCCGAATCTGTTAATATTTTTTGTACGAATACGATCCGAATTCGTTACGACGCGTTAAATTTCCCTTTAGATTTGTCCACCCACTTTATTAAAAATTCTTCGTAACTTAATTAATGAACAAACAAATAATGTAAAAAAAAACAAATATGTAAACAAACATTCGCAGATTAGGCACGAACGAAATGGAAATAATCACATCAGCTGTGCTACTGATATAACCTGAATGAATACATTTTGGTAAGATATGGCAAGACTATTGCGTTCCAAACATACGATACTGATTATGACAGATACAACACGAATCGTTGGATTTAATCGGACAGTTTGTCACCATCTTAAGAGACATTTTGATTTAATTAATACGATATTTTCGGAAGTTATATCGCTAGACTTTTTACATTCCGAACGTCATCGTATGGTTGATTGTTGAGTACTTGTACATACCTGAAATTAGAATATCTCTAAGATTTTGTAACAAATCTTTTGATGTTCCATATTTTTCCCTGCATAGTTCATAGAGGAGTTTAGGATAGAGTATTTTATTCTCTCATCTGACGTTTCAGTTCACACTCTTCGTCGTACGTTTGTGAAAATTAGAGAAATTCGACGAAAACTAACTTACAGCAGGTGCAGTTACATGAACAATTGGCTTAACATTTTCATTTCGTTTTCGTATAGAACTGTGAAATTTAAATGTATTTTGCACTTTTATCGTTGGTATGCATTTGTATTGTATTTAACACAACTATTTTGCAATAAAACACGAAATGCAGTTATTGTTGCTTTGTGTGCTATCGCCTCTACCTGGTATTATTGAATCCATGCTTTCCAACATCCAATGTTCTCTTGCCTATTTCTAAAAATTCTAAATTCCTCTATGGCATAGTTGGCAAAATGTACACCAATTTTAGAGCAAATCCGTTTATCACAGTCCAGAGTTTTACAAATTCTAACGATCTGCCCACAAATTTCCGCAAGTAATGAGTGAAAATCGTTTCCTATCAACAGTGTGAGAGTGTGTGGAATTTAATTGAAATCAATTTAAAGGTACAAAAAAGTGAAATTTAAACACAACAGCAACAACCAGCACTAACTAATGTTTTAAGTTCAACAAGTTAATGAAAAGAAATATCAACATATCGTTTAGTTATTAAGAGAGAGACAACGAGTCTAACTGTAATTTATCAATTAAGTTTAATAGTTTGACTAAATGCTAATTGACCACTAAATTATAGATTATTATGGTTAACTAGCAAGCAAACTAACTATATACTTATTATGTACAGTGTGTGTCATAAAAATTCCGTATTCAAATTCATAATTAATTAATAATTCTTCAAACACACACATTTATTATATAATTCCTTTTGACAATTAAATATAAATAAAAACTAAAGAAAATAATAAGGAAAATGTAAATGCAGTTCAAGAAAGATTTAAAAAACATTAGGTGCTCAAAGAAATATTGAGCCTGTTTTTTTATTCCCTGCTTAACTAATACTTCGACGACTTTGTATGGGGAGCCGCTTAAAATCGCTTAATATCGCTTAGATCCCCATACAAAGTGGTCGAAAAATTAGTTTAGCAGGGAATAAAAAAACAGGCTCATTGAGTCATTAATATTTGGTCGTCAGACCGTTGGTGGTGCACCACTTTAAGGTGTTGACAGGCTATCCTATCAAATCCAACGATTTTAGTTCAATCTGTCAAAATCAGTATATGTGGAAAGCAATAGTATTGCCAGATCCAAGGACAAAATCTGATAGTTCATCATGGTATTTAGTGTGCGCGATATGAGAACGTGGGTTCGATGCCACCTTATATTTATTTCGACGACGCTCATGTCGTTTAGTGACGGCGACACTACGAAGTAATTATCTATGAAAAAGTTTCTAAAAAACTGGTGTAAAACCGGTTGTTCCGGTATAAAACTGTAGGCCTCAACTAGAAAACTAGATGTAAAGGGTATTTTTGACGTGTGGAACTATAAATTTAAATAAAATAATGAGATTACATAATCTCAAACTGAATATTGACTTTATTAGAAAGATATTTTTACGCCATTAGTGTTTGAATGTGATTTTGGGCATGTGGGCGTCGCGACAGGCTCGGATGTGGCGCAGTCTGTAAGACCAATTTTCGACCACTTTTTCAAACAATGGGGGCCGTATCAATGGTTCGCATATGGTTGTCTTCCAAGGCGTCAAAAGTTTCCGGTTTGTGCGCATAATCCAATAACTTAACGTAACTCTACAGAAAATAATATAGAGGCGTTAATCTGATGATTAAAAAGATGATGATGCCAAAGACATATTCTATGAGCTTCTAGGGGAAACGTATGACCGCTGCCCTGACCATGACATTAAGATTGTACTAGGAGATTTTAATGATAAAGTAGGCAGGGAGAATGTGTTTCATCCTACTATTGACAATTTCAGTCTACATGCTGACAGTTCCGGAAACTGTATGAGACTGATTGACTTTGCCGCAGCAAAAAACATGGTCATTAGTGATACAAGATTCCAGCATAAAGACATCCACAAGGCTACTTGGTTATCCCCTGATCAAAGAACGAAGGACCAAATTGATCACGTGGTAATTGATGGAAGGCACTCATCCAGTGTAATGGACGTACGAGTGATCAGAGGGGCTAACATTGATTCTGATCACTACCTGGTAGCAGCACCCCTCCCGATAACGATCCTGAAGCGCAGTGGAAACCCATTTCCGACTCTATAAAAACTGCAGCGACAACCGTACTTGGTTTTGAAGGGCCGCTTCGCAACAAACCGTGGTACGATGAAGAGTGTCGCATGAAATGATGAAAAGAACGCTGCACGCATGGCAATGCTTCAGTCAATTGCAACGCGAGCTGCGACTGAGCGGTATAGGGTGAAAAGAAAGGAGGTAAACCGTCTCTTTAGGCATAAGAAACGACAGTGGAGAAAGCGCGAGAGCGAGAAAATTGAGTCATACAGAAGGAAGAACGAAGCCCGAAAGTTCAAAAACGGAACTAATGGACATGGTTCAGGGCCCCCCTTCTGTAAAGACAAGGACGGAAATCTCATCGAAGATGTGCAGAGTATGTTGGGAATATGGGGAGATCATTTCTCTGCGCTATTAGTGTCTGAGATATCCAATGACGAGACAATCGATCTAAATTTGGACGACGACGTCGATTGCTACCCTCCTAACCAAGACGAGTGTGGCTTTAGGCCTGGAAAATCGACAGCCGACCAGATTTTTACGCTACGCCAAATCCTGGAAAAGACCCACGAAAAACAAATCGACACCTATCATCTATTTGTCGATTATAAGGCGGCCTGCGATAGCCCGATACGGGGAAACTCTACGAAGCAATGTCTGAGCTTGGTATTCCTGCAAAACTCATACGCCTTTGCAGGATGACCCTGACGAACACCAAATCCGCAGTGAAAGTTGGTAAGGATCTTACCGAACCTTTCGAAACTAAGTGAGGCCTCAGACAAGGTGACACCCTATCGTGCGATCTCTTCAACATCTTAATAGAGATTATTCTTAGAAAAGCTGCTGTCAACATGAATAAAACCATCAGCAGCAAAAGTCACATGCTGCTCGCGTATGCTGATGATATAGATATCATTGGACGCATAGCTAGAGAAGTTACTGCGGTGTTTTCGAGAATTGAGAAGGAGTCAGGAAAAGTGGGTCTGACGGTAAATGAGGACAAAACAAAATTAATGGTTTCAACGAGCAGGGACTCCACGCGATTGGACCAAAGCGTGAATGTTGATAACCTACATAATTTCGAGGTGGTAGACGAATTTATATACCTCGGATATGCCGTGAACAAAAACAACAACGTCAGCCTTGAGATCAAGCGGAGAATTGTGCTTGCGAATAGATGTTATTTTGGGCTAAGCAAGCACAAAAGTCCAGCTGTACCAGACTCTCATACAACCTGTCTTGCTTTATGGCGCAGAATCCTGGGTCTTATCGCAAGCAGACGAAACATCTGTAAGAGTCTTCGAGAGAGAAATACTCCGAAAAATGTATGGCCCTATAGTGCACAACGGCGAGTATCGGCGACGCATGAACCATGAGCTGTATGAGCTGTATCCCGACATTGATATAGTTAAGCGGATCAGGATAACGCAATTGCGCTGGCTAGGCCATGTCAGTAGAATGTATGAAGACGAACCAGCACGAAGGGTTTTCGAAACCGAACTCGAAGGAAGACGATAGGAAGACCAAGACTCCGCTGGAGGGATCAGGTTGAGGAATCCCTGCGTACACTTGGTATTGTCAACTGGAGAGATAGGGAAAAAGAACGAACTGGTTGGCGAAATATGTTATCTTCGTTTTGTGAGATCCCTGACCCCTCGAGGTTGTTCGTGACCGGATAAGTATGTAAGTAAGTAATCTCGGCTGCCAAATGACCGGCCCATTTCGAGAAATAGCGCGTTCAGCAAATGTTTCCTTCTATAAGTCGGTGGTTTGACGCGCTGTATGTCATGTGGCGCCGTACCTTTGGAAAACACGTCTTCAGTCAACATTCCATTCATCTGGGGAATGAAATTATCGCCAATCATGGCTCTGTAGCCGTTGGCAGTAACGTTTTTAAAGAAGTAAGGACCACCGATTCCATCGGCCCATAAATGACAGTAAACAGTGAGTTTTTGTGGACGGAACGGTGCGTCGTGGATTATCTTAGCCTCATCACTGAACAGAATATTAGGATAAAACAGTGGTTTGACTTCCAGTTGATTTTGTGGGCATTGTCTGAACGATCATTTGGGTCCTCCTCAATATTACGCTCACAGCAGCAATTGTTTCTGTGGTGCGCATTATACAATATCTCTGCGGATGCGTATTATCGTTTAGAGTTTACATACGTGATTAAAAACGGATACGTGTTTAGTCGCTCGGATGAACGATTATGTCCCCGAACTGAATAATTATTTTCCAAATAAATTTGCACAATATGCAAACGTTGTTCTGTCGGTTGTCTATTCATAATGAAATAGAGAGTCAGATCCCACCAATTTTTGACCGTTCAATCGTTACCGGAAAATGGAACCTCTAAAAAACACCCGATATGTACGTATTCCTACATAAGAACATGTAATGGCAGCCCTGGAACCTCTTCGGGTTATTCTTCTTTCCAAATACCGCAGTTTTGCTTAGAAATGGACTTCATTGATAAACAAACTTTTGGTCAAAAGCAGGGGTAATTTTACATGCTTCGTAAGACCCCAAAGATAGACTGTGCCGAGCTATGTCTTACTTCCTTACTTATCTGGTCTCGAACAACCCCGAGGGGTCAGGGACCTTACAAAACGAAGATAACATATTTCGCCAACCAGTTCTATGTATATCCATGATAAATGTCAAACAATACTGATCAAAAACAACATGGCAGTTTGATTTGTCTCACCAACCCTTCTGGGAAAAGTACCTCTAAATGAATCACCCAACTCATCCTACAAATTTTCTAAAGGATTCATGCCTGGTGATTGGGGTGGTGGATGAAGTACTTTGAGGCGGGAATCAGGAATACAATGCTGTTGATACCATGTCAATTGTGGTCGGACAAGTACCATAATATAGAGTTGAAGGCACGCTGCAACGGCATCAGGTGCACGAGGCTCTGGATATCATGTCGACGGTGAGCGGGAATGCACAAATGCATGAAGATTTGTTTAAACCCTTAACAGATCCGCAAACAGGTTCCTCCATATCCGACACCACTCTAAAGACCAACAAATGTTGCGGTTTCTTCAGATCAACCTCTATCATAGTAAACTGGCATCTTGCACTAGCACCATTCGTCTAGCAAAGAGCGAGGCAGATGTAGTTTTAATCCAAGAGCCCTGGGTTATTAAGTGGGACGAAGTAGGTTATTAAGTAGGACCAAGTGGTAGCAACTCCTGACGTAAGCATTCCCTGACCGTCGCGTGGGCAGGCCTCCTGCGTACGGTACTGTTCCAAGAGTTTGCATTGTGGCCAGAAACAATCGAAATATCACGCAGAGCCAAAATTGCGGTCAACCTGGACCTGAATTGATCCAATATTCGGTTGTATGCAACTTAAAGGAAAATAGGGGAACACGCACATCTGCCCGGCGGAAAAGACCAGTTGGTGGAAAAAAGGTTAGTTACTTAATGAGTACATACTAGGCACTAGGCTTGCTATATATAGTAGGGGTATTGATAGGATTTTCGATGCCGGCTCCAGGCTGTTTTAGATGCCACCTTTGCGATTTAGGAGGTCTATGGGATGATCAGGGAATGGAACATCACTGATAGTGACTCGTTCTCTGATAATAAATTCGTCAGATTGTAGTTGGATTGGAACATTGCCCAGCCTGAAGTAGTTCATGGTGATGTGAGGACGTCCCTCTACGATTAGACTTGGAAGGGTCATTTCGGATCGGAACCATCTGTGGAGATAAAGTGGGTAGATGATATAGAGAATGTAGTGGAATCTTTCCCAAGAATGAAGCCAAGATTGAAGAAAAAACCTCCCTGGTGCAACAAAGAACTTGTTGGTATAAGGAAGTCATGCCAATGACCAGTACCGTACGCAGAATTTTTTTCGGAATGGGGGGTCCAACTTGAAATTTAGGTTGAAAAATAGCACTGAAATAGTGCTCGGACGCACGTGTCTGCAGACGGCTATTTAATAAAACCAAGTCTTAGATAGAGAAGGACTGGAATAATTACAAAGTTTTGGTAAGGCGGAATAAAAATGCTCTCAGACGGGCTTAGATAAAATCTCTACTGTTTATCAATAGAAGGTACATCCGAGGTGTCTAGGCAGAGGAAAATACGATAGGGTACCTGAAGGACTATTGTGGGCAGTGAATATATACTCCATCTCTTTATAAACACACATTTCTCTCCCAACTCTCCGACCAGAAGGTTCATTTGTATATAATTAGGATTAAAAGGTATATCGACAGCTTCTAATTGTTTCAGTCTCCTGGGCCTGACATGGTATCACCGGCGGAACTTGAGGCTGTGATTCCCTGGCTGACAAAGTTATACATCGTGATGTAAAGACTTTAGATATATACCTAAATGGTGGGAAGGTGGGAACAGGGAAGGCCACTCATACAGATTCTCAAGAATTTAGTCCTAAAAGCCTGCCGTCATTCCTACTGACGACTTTGGACCGGCTGACAGATGGTCACTTACGGGCGAGTATTAATGTGACATTGTTATCTGGTACGCGTCATGCGTTGATAGCCTCTCTTGACATTGGGAGGGCGTTCAACTATATAACGCTAAGTGCGATATAATTGGCACTATCGACCCTTAAGGTGGACATGGATCTTAGGGGCTTGTATACGAAATGCTCACCAGGAGACGTGACATGGTCGTATTGGGCACCTCGACCTCTACAATGTATGGAGAGGTATGTTCCACATTTTTAGGGAAAATTGTGCTGAATGGAATACTGGTCACTCTCGAAAATGCTGGACGCGGACGATGTGGCAATTACCATTGAAAATTAATTTTCTTTAGATAAAATTCATCGAACTGAATTCAATAAATTTTTGGTGTTTTCTGCAAAATTTGGTGGATAATTTTATGCAAAAAAATTTAAGCAAATTAAATTGTTAAAAGATTTAATAATACAGTATATTTTTTGAATATTAATCATTGAATTGATTATTTAAAGTATAAACTGTCTCATACGACTTGTAGAACGATTTGTACAAAACATAGTACATTTTTTAACAAATCATGCGACTTGTATGACTTTTATCAAATTATACGATTTGTCGTATGAATTTTATCAAGTATGACTTTTAAAATATCAAAAAAGACAATCATGTGGTAGCTTTTACAATTTTGCATCATTTATTCATTAAATTTTCATTATTTTTTCAATCAGCTGACTTTGACACAACAATACAGCTACTGAACAAAAACAAAATTCCTGTGGTTGTTGCATTGTTGCTGTAGAGCGTTTACCCATAGTAAAATAACCAAGTAGTAGCACTAGACGTTGTTGTTGTTGTAGGCAGCACGTAAGTATACCAACAACACAGGAATACAAAAAAGTACGTATGAGTTTGACATCTGAAACGATCAACCACAATGAAAAAATGTAAAACATCTGTTCTAACGAGTTTACCTTCCTTATTTTACCATGCGTTTACCAATGTATTTGTACCATAAAGTGGAGTGTGCAAGATGATTGTTGTTGTTTTGGTCACATAAATAACAAGTGCAGTGCAATTGTCGATCGTTTACGATGCTGTAAGTCTAGTACTCGTATTTTTGTTATTTTTGACGATGTTCACTTAACACTAACACACATGGTGAACTAGTTACTGGTGTTGTTGTTATTGTATCATCCAAAAACTCCTTAACAGTTTGAGCAAAAATCCCGTGCTATGAGGAAAATAGTTTAAAAAAAACAGCGTGGAAATTGTTACAATTCTCCGTATGTATTTTTTAATAGGTTTGTGGTATTAAACGAGGTAGGGAAACTAAAATCCAAGAATCAAAACCAATGTCATTTCCAGAAAGTCGGTTAGTGTAAGGCGAAACAATGCCCGACACAAAAGTCGGCCGACTATGTATTAGTTGCTAAAAATATATAATTTGTTTATCCGTGCGTTTACACGGGACAGTTTGAGACAAGGTAGTTGAGAATATGTATTAGTTGTCACAAAGAGAAAAATTGTTTGTGTGACATACGCGTCCAGCCAGTTATAAAAACAGTACAGTTTTAAGCAACCGCCGACACATGGTAAAATAAGTAAGGTAAACGCACTAGGAATTGTTACAACAAACACAGGCATTTTGTTTTTGTTTGGTGTCCATAATCTGTCAAATTTTCTTCATGTGTGTATCTACTGTAAAAGTAAACAAAAAAGTACACAAACAAAATGCATGTGAATTTGACATAAGAGGAACACCTAAGCAAGAAATATGTTGAAATCAGCTGTTCTAACGAGTTTACCTTACTCATTTTACCATGCGCCGACAGTGTCGTTTCGTTAAATTTCGTGCTCTGATTTTTTGTTTCTTCGCTCTTTTGCCATTGTATTTTGCCTTACTTCTCCAAATTACAATGGAACTGCAAAATTAGACATGTATTCATGTTTATATGTTTGTATTGTCAAACAATATTTCAATAAAAATTAGCAAAATTTTCAAATGCAAATATATTTCCCAATTTGTAAAGTCGTTTGCGATGTTTTGCTTTTTTCACAAATTACTACGAAACGTCACCGATATGGCCGAAGGCTGAACTAGTAGAGGTTGACGCAGTAGGATTTGTTGTAATTGTGTGAACCAACAACAGGCATTTAGTTTTTGTTTCATGACTCTAACAAAAAAGTACAACAACAAAATACACTGAATTTAACAGATGGAGTCATAAGAAAGCAAAATCAGTTGTTCTATTGCGCCAACCTTTACTAGTTCAGCCATGATCTGGCCGCTTATGTCAAATCTCATGCCGAAGTTACTGTCGTTGAAAAATCAGAGACAATGGCGAGACCATAGAGTAAACTCAGACTAGAGAGAATATTTGGCTCATCAGACGTTTCCTTTCCCACTCTTCGTGATGCGGTCGGTGTGATAGAGAGATGTTTGACGAAAACTAACTTACACTAGGTGGAGGTTCCAATAAATGTTGACTTAACTTTTTCATGTTGTTTTGATATAGAACTGTGAAATTTAAATATATTCTGCACTTTTTTTTGTTAACTTTTTCGCTGGTATACATTTGTGTTGCATTTATCACAACTATTTTGTCACACAAACACGAAATGTTGGAGGTTTTGTGCTAATGTCTCTATCTCGTACTATTGAAGCCAAGCCTTGAAACATCCAACGGTTACATGCAACCAAATCTATGAAGTTAAAATTATTGAGAGAATAAACTTCTATATCTAATTTCCTCTATGAAACTTGCTTGAAATTGTCATGTACAACGTAGTTTTTACTCCACAAAATGAACTTAGTACTTATTTTGCATATATACACGAGAACAGGCCTCAAAATGTTAGCCAATATTACCGGCTAAGCTCATTTTAAAGGTTCTAGTAACTAAAAGAAGATAAAGAGTAACTAAAAAATGAGATTCGCCAAAAAGCAACGTCTGCCGAAGAATCACATTTAATAAAAACTAAGTCACCGCCGCCGATAATTATGGGTCGGCTTCATTCACTAAACACGTGGATACTAAAATGATTTACCTTACCAATATTTCATTTTTAATTCCTTGTCGAACTCCGGTTTATTTTTAACGAATGTGGTTTTAGTTTTGTTTGTTAAAATAATCGAACTGTAAAAATGTTGGTCCCAAACAATTATCAAACTATTGTTTTCGTACGAAATAACTTTAGGATAACAACCCTGTAATTAATCTGAGCTGAGTTCCAAGCAAATGGAAACTAAGCGAAATTTTTGTTATACTTTTTATGGGAATGAAAATTTAAGAAGAACTGAGTAATACGGCATGTACGCCGACCAAGATTAGCGCATTTCGAAGGTTAACGCCGGTGTCCCGGAAGATTACAGATAATATTAATCTGTAAAATTTGAAGTCTAATTTTTAATTGTAAACTGCTGCAACCATAATAATCTGTTTGACAGATGGAAGCCGATCGAAAATTCTCAGAAGCGGTGCTGCCCCAAAAATTTTTTGGAGCTCACGCCATGGTCGATATAATTGGTTCTCATCGGTTTAAAATGTTGTCACCTGAAACGTCAATTTAATCTCAAATTGGTAAGGTAATCGCTAACCTAGCTTGGATAAACTTCGGTCTAAATGCGATATTATGTTTACAAGTTAACATTAGCGGCATTCATGCAAACGTGAAAGCCGAGAACTTTTGCTCAGCGCAAGTTTCCCTCGCACCGTTGCATGAGGCACCAGGTAAAGTTGCTCAGCGTAGTTGTGCTCAAAACCACATCAGCTGACCAAGATGGATACATAAGGTGGTAGCAGTAGCAATTGCATGTATTATGTATGTGTACTTTTTCTACTGTTCTAGTGCTATCACCTTATTTATCCATCCTAGTCAGATGACAACGAAATGTCAAAAGTTTACACGTTTCTCCATCCCACGTTTGCGCAGCAAATTTGCCTCGAAAACTTTCCACTTTTGAGCAACTCGCTTTGTATGGGAAATTTGTTTGTTTTGACGTTTGCTGTGCAAGTTTACGATGTTTTCGAGTTTACGAGGTTCTTTCGAGCTTTCATGAAGACCACTATTAAGCTTGTTTTTCATTCCCTGCTAAACTAATTTTCGACGGCTTTGTATGGAGTGCCGCTTAAAATCGCTTAATATCGCTAAGTTACCCATACAAAGTCGTCGAAAAATTAGTTTAGCAGGGAATAAAAAAACGGGCTTATTATATCATTCGAGTGATATTCTTTTGCTAGTCTGCACTTTTCATTGTTCCATAAAGCTCCGTATTCAGTTCTTGCGAAATTTTCGTAAGAAATTTTGTCATTTATCTCTAAACGGAAAATTTTGTTGCGAAGTGTTACCACCTACATATCTTTGATTTACCTTGCAAATATTTCATTTATAAAACTTCTACGCACTCTATTTTATTTGTAAAGCATGCGGTGTTGCTTTTGGATGTTAAAACTATCGAAATGTTAAAATTCCGGTCCCAAAACAATTATCAAACATTTATTTTCTTACAAAATAACTTGGTGTAACAACCCTGTAATTGATTTTGCCTACGAAATTTTCGCAAAGAGCTGAGTACCAAGCAAATGAAAAGTGAGCGAAATTATCGGTTCATGAAATTTTCGTTATGTTTTATACACGTACTTCTTATGGCAACGAAAATTTCATAAAAACTGAATGGCATCGCAATATTAAGATCGACCGAAAACGTACAACGCATTATTTCGAGGGGCGGATGATAAGTCATTTGTGGTATGTGTGTGTTAATACTGAATCAGATTGAACGCAATTTATGTTAAGGATATTCATCTGCACTTTTCATTGTTCCATTAAATGCAACGCAATTTTAAGATCAACCAAAAAAGTACAACGCATTATTTCGAGGGGTGGATGATAAGTTATTTGTGGTGTGTGCGTGTTAATACCGGATCAGATTGACCCCAATTTATGGTAAGAATAATCATCCCAAAATATCCCCAATACTAATTATGCCAGAAACGCAATTGTTTTGCATTTATTTTTGTTTTGAGACAGTTCATTGGAACTATAAAATCAAATTTCATCTCACATTTTTGCATTTTTAGTATAAATTATTTATTTTAATTTTAGAAGATTTGTATTTGAGATTGTGTCTGTCACCGGTTACTTGCACCACAGCTCGTAAAAACAAAGTCAAAAACCGCGCTTGTTTTTGTTTTTTAATCATTGAAAGTTCATTGCATTTCTTGTTTCGAGTTTTGTTTTAATTTTGTATTTTTATCTATAAATGCTAAAAATATTCTTAACCCATAGGGGAATTACATATCAACTGAGAAAACGCCCCAAGAAATGTAACGAATTTACATGAATTTTGAATTTAATATAGCAACATTTCTCTGGCGCCAGTGATGGGGAGTTGTATTTAACCTACTTAGCCAACCAAGTACAGAAGTTTACTTGGGGGACACGACAATGACATAAGTACATAAACCTCTTCTTCCTAATTTATAGTTTGCTAAATCAATTGTACTTTAGATGCCTACAATCGATTACACTGATAGTTTTTGCAAAAAAATTTCCAAGCCAAGGCCGAAGGGAATGGCTTTACCCTAATTCAGGCACGAGGATTCGAACTGCATCATTAGTTTTTGAGTTACAAATACGGTTTCATACAATTTTTTTTTATTTTGACTAATAATTTTTTTGATTTTGACTCACTTTGACTTTGATTGTACCGGTAAAATTTCTTCAACAAAGTTGTACCAAATGTTTTGGACTTCAACCTTTGGGAACAAAGTTTAGCTCTAAAACCAGCTTTTTGGGGTCTTTGATTCAGAATATCGGCAGAAAAGTAACTTTCCGACTTTTTGCGAGTTTTTTTCACAAATTGTCAGTAATCAGATTGAAAAAATAGCACTAACTTCAAAAATCACCTATTAAAGCAATAATTCCCCCCTCCGTATGTGCCTGCATGGAATAGATTTAGAGTTATCGGATTTTAAATAGGAAAATCGATCTTATCCGTTATGAGCATGAGCATTGTCGATAACTTTTTCTCTGACTCATTCGCAAGCAAGTTAGTCATTTTCGTTTCGTTTCGGTAGTGGTATTAAAATTATACCTTTACGCCGCCGAGCCACGCCGCCGCGGTTTTTTTAGTTTGTTGCTGCGCCGCCGGCTGATGACGTAAAATCCGGCACAGCGGCGGTGGCTGGGTATAACTTTTTGTTTAATCTTTCATATAATCGAACCTTTAATGACTTTGTCCTGATTTACAACACACGTTGCAACTACAACAATCAAAAAACTATAAACTACACACAACCACAATGAGAATATTTCCTAATAACAGTCAGCTTAAATTCCCAAGAATTAACTTCTGGATTTAAATGACACTTTGAATTTTGCATAACAAAAACAAAAACGGTTCCCCATTACATCCCATGAAGGAATCTGGGAGAGGTTGTCACAACCAGTGAGCTGTGCGCTTTCTAGATTTATACTGACTGATTGGGACCTACAGTTTTACACCGGTTCCGAACGGTATTTTTGAGAAGCATTTTCATGGCTAAATACTCGATAGTGTCGCCGTCACTAAATTTTAAGGTGGTCAGAGCAGGGATCGAACCCAGGATTTCAAGTACAAGAGGCGCGCACACTACCCATTGCACCACCGACGGTCACTGCATAACAACAGTCAGGCGACATTCTAAACCCTACAACACCAAGATCCAGTTCCATTTCCTAACAGGTTACAGCACACTTTACAACTAGAACAACAGCAGTTCAAATTTCCTAAGAATTGAACTCTGCATAGCAGCAAAATTTACTCCTAAAAATTAGGAGTAGCCGCCGCCGAAGCAGAAACAATCGGCGTAAACCTGTAATTAAATGTTACCGATAACCAGTGTTCATGTTCATGATTGACAAATGTTTGGTTCGCATAAATGTCGTGGAAGACAAAAAAATCATACTCGACAATTTGTTTTTCGATAACTCGCTTAGTTTTAGGGTAATCAGGAGTTGAAATTGGAAAAATTAATTATTTTTAACCTCTAAAAAATAATGTAATAGTGTTTTGAAAAAATTATAAAGATAAATAATTTTGTAGTATATTCTTAAGCGGACCTTACATTGGTAGATCTGCATGATCAACAATAGGACTGTTCAGATTTATCTGCAGACGTAAAGTGATGAAGTGTTTGCAAAAGGAAACTGATTTTGAATGAATTTATCAAAATTTGGAAAATAGATAAAATTACACCTGAATTTATAAAAAAATATTCCACTTTGACAACTGTAAATAAATTAATGATTGACCGACTTGGACCTAGTATATGGGGAACTACGAAAGTCGGAGAAACTTTTGTCGGTCATGTAGATCTGCTAGTTTATGGTCCTCTTTATTGGCTCAAAAATAAACGGGAACAAATAACTCGCCTAATTATCGAGTTATCGCAAGATACAATTTTGGAAAATTCACTTGGAAGATTTTGGTAATAATTAATTATTGTTCTCTATACAACTAAATAAAATAAATAAATGGTTTCCCATTACATCCCATGAAGGGACTGGGGAGAACTTCTCACAATCACTGAGGTGTGCGCTTTCTAGTTTTCACTCACTGATTGGGACCTACAGTTTTACACCGATTCCGAACGGTAATTTGAGAAGCTTTCTCATGGCTAGATACTCGATAGTGTCGCCGTCACTATGCGAGGTGACCGCCGCCGAAAGAAAATTTGAAGGTGGTCAGAGCCGGGTTCGAACCCAGGATCTCATGTACAAGAGCCGCGCACACTAACCATTGCACCACCGACGGCCACTCTCTATACAACTAGTACAGTAGAAAATAAATACAATTCTTCGTTACGTCGCTTAACTCTTTGATGGCCTGTCTGTGGATATCTGTCCTAGGGTTTTTGACACCTATAATTGTTTAAGTAGGAGATAGAGCAATTATATCCATGGGTGATTTTATAGAAGAGGGTAGGGGCAACAGTAGTTTGGTTGGTTGGTTGAAAAGGCTGCAAGACAGCACGCTATCTAGCACACTTAGGGTAAAGAAGCCCATTGTGATACCTGCAGTTTCCCCTATAGCAACTATTGACTAGTCATCTAGCCAATTTGACCTTTCAATGAATTTGTCTATAAGACCTACAGGAATATCCTGTAGGGCTACGGTGCTAACGAAATGTGTTACGAATATACTACTTCTCAGTCCTGCCAGAGCAGGGCAATCCTAGAGAAGCTGTTTCGTCATTTCCTCGTCCTCTTCCATGCAGCATCTACAGAGAGTGGAGTTTTTATTTCCCAATCTTAGGGCGTGTTTTCCTACAAGACAATGTCCCATAAGTGTTCCTATCATTGTGGATAACCTGACTCTCGGCAAGTTCAGTAGTTGCCTAGACCTCTTCCTGTCCACCTGTGGCCAGAGGATCCTGGCTTGTTTGCAAGTTGAAGTAATTCTCCACTTGTCCTTGAACATATTATCGGCCCACTGCCTGATCTGCAAACGGCAGGTAGAGATTGGCGTACTAACACCTTCTTTCGCCGGAAGAACCTGTGCCGTAGTGCCCTGTCTAGCTAACGCATCCGCTACGCAATTGCCTGCAATGTCGCTGTGTCCCGGTACCCAGATGAGCCTGGTGTCAAAATACTCTGCCATCACCTTAAGTGATGAATGGCATTCTTTCACCGTCAGGGACGTAGCAAACATGGCTTCCAGGGATTTTATGGCAGCCTGCTGTCTGTGTAGATACATCGGGTTGTACCACTACTTTTTAGTAGTTCAGCAACCTCCAGTATGGCGGTAATTTCCGCCTGAAATACACTACAGTGATCAGGCAGCTTGAAGGAGATATTTACACTTAGGTCCGGTGAATGGACCCTATAGCCTACTTGCTCGTCCAACTTTGATCCATCCGTGAAAAATCTGATTCTACTGGTGTCCCCTTCCAGTGACTTTTCTCAGGTATTCCTGTTCGGAATAGAAGTCCTTAGATTTGTCGCTGGTAGAAGGTAGGGGATACAGTAGTCCATTTTTACGGGAATAGAGTTGATCCGGTGTAGTAATTCAGCGTGTCCGGAATGCCCCGTATCATGATACCACAATCTCTGATTCTCACCAGGGATGTAGCGGCTGCCGATTCTGCCATGATATCAGGAGTACAGATGTTCAGGATAGCACTAAGTGCAGTACCTGACCTCCTCCATCAAACTCCGATGCCATAGAGAAGTATTGGTCTGACTATTGCCGTATAAATCCACATGGATTCATAAATCTTAGGAGGCAGTCTCCAGCGCTTTCCTATCGGCCCTTGTCAGCAGTACAGAGCAACAGACGCCTTTTTCATCCTCCTCCATATTCGGTTTCCAAGACAGTTTTCTGTCGAGAATTATTCCTAGATACATGACTTTTTCCGTCAACTGTAATTGCGCCCCATTAACTGACGGCAGTTCAAATGAGGGTATTTTATATTTCCGAGAGAACAATATAAGCTCGGTTTTAAGAGGGTTAAGTGATAGTCCGTTGTTAGCGGTCCAGTTCGAAATCAGACTAAGTAGGCTGGTTGAACGAATGCTAAGTAAATTGAGGTTTCTACCCGTACAGATGATAGCAATATCATTGGAATAGGCAAAGACCTCGCATTAGGCCTTGTCCAATTCAAGAAGCAGTTCATTGACAGAAGTTAACCATAATAGTGGAGACAGAACTCCCTCCTGCGATGTCCCCCTGTTAACGTTCCTATCAATTGTAACACCACCCCATTCAGCTTTGACGGATCTATCCACCAGAAGGTTCTTAATTAGGCGTGTCACTAAGCTTTCGACTGCTAGATTCTGTAACGACCTAAGAATCGCCGAAGATTGAATGTTATTGAAGGCTCCCTCGATGTCCAGGAAGGTCCCCAGATCGAAGACCTTATTCTCAAGAGAGTTTTGACTATAGAGTGGAGAGCCGTCTCAGTTGACCTGCACTTGATATAAACCAGCTGAAAACTCGATAGTAGACTCTGTGGAAGATTACTTCGAACATGAATGTCCAGTAACCTTTCAAATGTCTTAAGAACAAAGGATGATAGACTGATTGGTCTAAAGTCCTTTGGTTTGACATGAGAGCATTTGCCCACCACAGTAGTTTACTAGGCATCAATTCTCTAACAGTTCCGATTTGACCCCTAGAGTCTTCATAGTGAATTAAAAAGTAGTCTTAGTTCAAATGGATGCAACGGGCCGATAAATGGGGCGCACGTGGGGTAAACGTTAGTTACGATTTGAGTCCATACCTTACCCTTTAAAATATGTAAGGTCGAATACGAACAAACTTACGTGGAACGAGCAAATGTTTTCCAAGTATGTTCGCCTTTTAGCTAGTATGGAAAAAATGTCATGGTCAGGTCATAGATCATTAAAATAATAAACAAAAAATAAATCGCTGTGGCCGAAAATGTATTATGGTCGTCAAAGGGTTATGTTGAAGTTCAAAACAACCGGTACAATTTTCAAAAATTTGTAAAACCTAGAGAATGTAAAATATGTAGTAGTAAAGTCACTAAGCTATCGAGAGTTTTGAGACAATTTTTTGTGCCACTTTTTTCACCCAGAATTTGGACGTAATACAAATTAAAAATCAAGGAAAACTAATTTGTTGCATAGGTATAAAGGTTTTTTTAAGAGTCATAAGGTTAAACTCATAGACTAATCCTTAAATATACTTTTCTCTCAGCAAATTTATAACATTTGGCCTGGTGAGATATGAACGTTGGATGTGGAAAGGAGTTGCTTCAATAATACCAGATAGAGGCAATGGTTCCAAACAACCAACTAAATAACAACAACGAAATACGTTTTGTGTGTTAAAATTATTATATTATATATGTACATCACAAGTGTATGCTAACAATAACGGTCAATAAAAAAGTTTAAAACACGTTTAAATTTCACAGTTTTTCATCAGAACGACATGACAAATTGAAGTCAGAAGTTCTTGCAATTCCACCTGGTGTAAGTCACTATTTGTCAAACATCTCTCTATCACACCGACCGCACCACGAAAAGTGTGAAAGGACGCGTCAGATGTGTCACATTTTCTCTTTTTAATGAATTATTACTCTATGGTTAAACTAATCTATGCATGTGCCAGATTTTGTCAAAATTGAGGCAGCGGTTGCAAATAGTGTACTTTTAAATCAAAACATTTTGGAATCAGTCAATAAAATTTTCGTTTATTAGTACATTCCGTTGAATCATAAAATTTCAAGCAAAGCAATAAGTTATTATGTTTATCGTGCAAGTTGTTGTGGCAGCTTTTTATAGGCCAGTTAACTATCCGGTCAATCTCTGGAAATCAAATAAATCCGGCTTTATTCGACTTTTTCTGCAAACTTTTTTTTTTAACATTTGTTTAAATTCAAGAAACGCAATTTGCAGCTTCAATACCTAATACGCATTGAATTTAACAAAATTTTGTTATAAATATATTTATATTCAATCAATGAGGCTGCAAACAAGCATCACACACTTTCTAAAATTGCCAAAACATATTAAAAGATTCATATTTTTGTGACGTTTTCAAAGTAGTTTATTGGTTAAACTTGGTTTAAAATGATAATCCTGTTTTTGGCATCTGGTTTATTCTATTTTAATTCATGTTTTGTTGGACAGAATTGGGCAGTTGAATATAAGTTAATATATATGTATGTATGTGATTAAGTTCAAATTTTTGGGTTGAAAATCATAAACTCTAAATTGATTTTTTAGGTTAATAGTTGATTGCTGTTTTAAAAGCAAAAATTTCGGCATTTAAACTATGTTCAAACGACCATATGATTGTCAAGCGACCATATGATTTCGACGAACAACGACAAGCACGAAGTTCTGTAATTGTTAAAGCCCGGTATTCGGTTTTTATGAAATTCTCTTTGCCATAAGAAGTGCGTGTGACGTGACGGCGACACTATCGAGTATTTAGCCATGAAAAGGCTTCTCAAAATACCGTTCGGAACCAGTGTAAAACTGTAGGTCACAATCAGTGAGTATAAATCTAGAAAGCGCTCCGCTTACTGGTTGTGAGAAGCACTCCCCGATTCCTTCATGGGATGTAATGGGAAACTATTTATTTTATTTTTTAAGAAGTACGTGTATAAAAAATAAAGTAAATTTCATGAACCGAAAATTTCTCTCACTTTCATTTCATTTCTTTGTGAAAATTTCGAAGGCAAAATCAAGAACAGGGTTGTTACGCCAAAGTTATTTTGTACGAAAGCAATTGTTTGGGAACGGAATTTACACATTTCGATAATTTTAACAACTAAAAGCAACACGATATGCGCTAAAAATAAAATGGAGCATGTAGACGAATTATAAATGAAATATTTGCCAAGCAAATCAAAGATATGTGATAACTCGCCGCAAGAAAATTTTGCGTTTAGAGATAAATGACAAAATTTTTTACGGAATTTTCGCAAGAACTGAAAATAGGGCTTAAAGCCCCGTATTCAGTACCTCGTTTCTGTAGTTCTCGAATCGAAAAAGTTTTCACATTAAGCATGAAACAAAAAATTCCATCGTTTCTCGATTTGTCAGTAAAAAGTGTTTCTGTATATCAATGCGAAAAGAGGCAACACTGATGAAGTGTTGATTGGAATATTCCAAGAAAGCTGTCAAGTAAGAAAAAATATAAACAAACAAACTAAACTAGTGCGAAAAAGAACAACAAAAAGAAGTATAGACATGTATTCAACTGCATTTTATTTTTGCCTTCTTGATTTTTCTGTAATATTTTGCAAAATTAATTGAAATACATAACAGAAAGATATAGTTCTTATCTTCTCCACTTAAAAAATAAGTTTTAATTTCTTAAAAACCTTTTTGTAGAAACAATATCAAAATCTCGCACCGTTTTAATTTGTGAGTATTTTTGACGTTTCACATTTTAATTTTTTCGACTCACTACTTTTTAGAAACAGATTTTCTCGCATTTTTCCAATAAGAATGAAAAAAGCAGTACGTCACAGAAAGTTTTCGCAAAACAAACGTTGTAGAAACAGTCACATGTGAGAAGCGAGTTTTTGTACCGATTCCTAGCGTTTTTGTTTCAATTCACATGTTTCATGTGAAAACTTTTTCGATTCGAGAACTACAGAAACGAGGTACAGTTCTCGCGAAATTTTCGTAACAAATTTTGTCATTTATCTCCATACGGAAAGGTTGTTGCAGAGAGTAACCACCTATCTATGGTATTACTTTTGGTTGTTACAACTATCGAAATGTCAAAATTCCGGGTCGAAATAATTGCCAAACAATTGTTTTCGTACGAAATAACTTCGGCGTAACAACCCTGTAATTGATTTTGCCTGCGAAAATTTCGATAAGAGCAGATTACCATGCAAATGAAAAGTGACCGAAATTTTCGGCTCATGAAATTTTTGTTATTTTTTATACACGTACCTTCTTATGGCAACGAAAATTTCATAAAAACTGATTACAGAGCTTAATGTGAAAAATTATAATCATCATCCTAGTTGAAATAACAATGAAAACGTGTCATTTAACTCGTAGTGCAGTTTGAACTTCATTTCTGCTGAAATATTTTAAAATTTCATTAAATATTTTATCACATTTCTTGTGAAAATTGTGTGAGCTTGATGAATTGTAACGTTTAGCTGGTAAAAGTACGGGTGGCTGTTGAATTTTGCTACATTAAGAAACTAGAGTAATGCAGGGAATTTATTCAATCTTTTTTAATTTAAAAGCCCATTGAATTGTGTTAAAAATAGTTTATTTAGTTTATTTAGATAAGGAATTTAAATGCCCGCCCTGCTCGTTGATATAGGTGCGGCATCTTAGCAAAAAGTTATTCATTACTGTCCGCTGGAATTGCAGCTATTGTCGCTCGAATTGATTGTTTTAGTTCATAATCCATAGTTGCGATTTGTACACTTTGTGTTTACAATAACCCCACAACAAAAAGTCCGGTGGAGTTAGGTCAGGCGACCTGGGGGCCCAACGGAAGGTTGAGTTTCTTGAAAGGAGCCTGTTACGAAATTTTCTGCGTAATTCGGCCACAACCGGCCCAGCTATGTGTGCACTTGCTCCATCTTGTTGAAACAACACAGAGTTAAAAGGAATTCTCTTCCGGCGTAGTTCCGGATAGAAAAAATATTTTAGCATGCTCAAGTAACGGTCTCCATTAACCGTAACGCTGTGTCCGTAGAGCGTGAAGAAACTTCACATCACACTGTGACGTGAATTGGATGCAATTCCCTCTCATGCAGTATTTGTCGGTTAGGACCATTCCATATGCGACAATTTTGTTTGTTTACGTTGCCGTTCAGATTGAAATGAGCCTCATCAGGCATGAAAAGACAATTCAGCAAGTTCTCGTCCTTTTCCACCTTTCCAAGCATCTTCTGGCAAAATTCCAAGCGAATCGGCAAGTCTGCTGCATTATGTTTGTTTGCCATTTGACTTTTGTAGGGGAATAAGTTCAAATCCTTATGCATTATATGCTGCAAAGTCTGCCTACTGGCACCCATTTGAGAAGATAATATCATTGTTGAAACACTGGGTTTGCTTCGTATGGCAGGAGCTATGGCTGCAATAGTTTCCTCTGTTCGAACGGAAGGGTTTCGATTATAAGGCCTTCCAGCAACTAACCCATGCCCTGAACAATTATTCACTAGTCTCGTATAATGGTCCATCGACTCGGAGGATCGCGCTAAACGTTCTCTTGGAACCATAACTACGGACTCCAAAGCGTGATAGCGGCGAATAATCCAGATTCTTTTTTCAGTGTCCCAGTTTTCCATTTTTATTAAATCCAAGGATCAATCTACAAAAAAAATTCCAGATTACTTAGATGGAAAAAAAGTTATCAAGTTTTCTTTTGTTAGCAGCTTTCATCAGTCACCCTGTATAAATACCGGTTATTTTTCAGTGACAATTGCCACTATTGCCACCTAACCAGGCGTTTACACGGGACAGTTTTGTTCCGACAGTAGCAATACATTCACACATTTTTACTACCACACTTACACTTCTCTCACTTGCCTCGCCCATAGATTAATACTTATAATAGATCTACTAGTTCTCCCACCAAATTTACGACATTTGGCGTGGTGTAATATTTACGTTTGATGTTGAAAAGAATTGCTTTACTAATACCAGATAGTGGCAATGGTTCAAAACGACGAACAAAATAACAACAACGGCATTTCGTTTTGTGTTTTAAAATTATTGTGTTAAATACAACACACATTTATGCTAACAATAACAGTCAATAAAAAAGTTTAAAACACATTTAAATTTCACAGTTTTTCACCAAAATGGCATGAAAAATTAAAGCAAGAAGTTATTGTAATTCCACCTGGTGTATGCCACTTTTCGTCAAACATCTCTCTATCACACCGACCGCACCACGAAGAGTGGGAAAGGAAACGTCAGATGAGCCAAATATTCTCTCTAGTCTGAGATTACTCTATGGTCTCGCCATTGTCTCTGATTTTTCAACGACAGTAACTTCGGCAAGAGATTTGACATAAGCGGCCAGATCATGGCTGCACTAGTAAAGGTTGGCGCAATAGAACAACTGATTTTACTTTCTTATAACTCCATCTCATAGTCTAATAATATAAGTCGACGCGTGGCGTGTTGTTGTAATAATAAACGATTTTGACAGAAATTTGTTGTACTATTGTTATGACAATACACTCGATATGTCAAAATCATTTTATATACGAAGAGAGGCAAAGGAAAAACGCCAAAGTAAATAATCACATGCATAGAATTACATGTATTAAAAAAAAGTAATAGGCAGAAAGTTGGAACGCATTTAAGATCCAAATTGGTAAGTATCCATCAGTAAGTCCATACATATGTATGTAGGTAATTTTAGTTACTTCTTCTATAAATTTTTAGCCATCAAAAAAACTACAGGCGGTGAAACGACCAGCGTAAGCAAAGAGGGCAAGGAAGATTCAAAACAAATGATGCGACAAGTTTGACACTTCGAGTGTATTACGTAAACAAAGAATGATAAAAAGAAACAACCCGATAACAAAATGCCTGATCAGCTGGGCTTATGCTTCCACTTATATTATTACACTATGCTCCATCTGTTAAATTCAGTGTATTTTGTTGTTGTACTTTTTTGTTTACTGTGGATCTGTGTTGAATTTGACGATTAGAGTCATGAAACAAAAACTAAATGCCTGTTGTTGGTTCACACAATTACAACAAATCCTACTGCGTCAACCTCTACTAGTTCAGCCATCGGCCATATCGGTGACGTTTCGTAGTAATTTGAGAAAAAAGCAAAACATCGCAAACGACTTTATAAAATTGGGAAATATATTTGTATTTCAAAATTTTGCTAATTTTTATTGAAATATTGTTTGACAATACAAACATATAAACATGAATACATGTCTAATTTTGCAGAGTACATCAGTTCCATTGTAATTTGGAGAAGTTGGACAAAACACAATGGCAAAAGAACGAAGAAACAAAAAAACAGAGCACGAAATTTGACGAAACGACACTGTCGGCGGTTGCTTAATACTGCTGTATTTATAACTGGCTGGACGCGTACGTCACACAAACAATTTTTGTCTTTGTGACAACTAATATATATTCTCAACTATCTTGTCTCAAACTGTCCCGTGTAAACGCACCGTAAGCTGTTTGATTATTTTACAAAGCACTTAAAAATTCTTTTCATATAAACTTGTCGTTTACACGAGGCAGGTTTGCGCCGACAATAACAATACATTCACACATTTCACTAATTCACTCACACTTCTCTCACTGTTTTCCTCACCGTCTCTGATTTTTCGAAGACAGTAAATTCACCAAATAATACATATTCTTAATTGTCTTGTCCTGTGTAAATGCAGGCTTAAAAAGCCAGATCAAATATACAACAATTGTAACAGGTCTCTCATAATGGAAGTTTAAAACTTTAATTTTTAGCAGCGTTTAACCTTAGAACTAAAACATTTTTTTAAATTTTACATTTAAATATACAACAATTATACATATGGTTCATTTCATGTCAAGTGACCCAACTTTTGCAACCGATGTCTTCCGATCGGGATGAAACTTGCACCAGGCTTAGTCCTATTGGATAGCAGCTTAGACAAAAACTTTCAACGAGATCGGTCAAGAACTCTCTGAGTTAGAGGGGGTCGAATTTTGACATTTTGGCCAAACAGGTGTTTTTTCCCGTCCATGTAACTTTTTACGTATTGTTCTTAGCAACATTTGTCCTGAGTGTTTTAGATAGCTATTTCTTCAATCTTTTTAAAAAAAAACTAATAAAAAGAATACTTTTTTTGATTTTTTTCTTGCAAAATGAAACATTTTGTTACATTTTTTTTAAGAGAAGACAATTTTTTTTTGTTTGCTCAAAAGAAAGCTTAGGTCTTTTCCTTTAAGAGCTTTATAGTCCCTTAGTGGGATTCGACCTATTTATCTATCAAAATAAATGTTTTGTAACTCAAAACAACGGTTTTTCAAGTTTTAGCATATGCACTATTTTGAATTTGTTTCTATTTTTGTGTAAGTGTTTCTAAAACCTTAAAAATAGAACTTATACTGAGAAACTACACAAATTAACCTTTCCAACGCTATGTAACATGTCTCACTAAAGGTTCATACCCTCGATAATATAATACCCACATAATCAACAGTTTCGGAGTCATAAAGAAATTTATGAAGAAAAAAATAATAAATAAAATTTTTAAAAAGATTGAAGAAATAGATATCTAAAACACTTAGGACAAATTTTGCTAAGAACAATACGTAAAAAGTTACATGGATGGGATAAAACACCTGTTTGGCCAAAATGTCAAAATTCGACCCCCTCTAACTCAGAGAGTTCTTGACCGATCTCGTTGAAAGTTTTTGTCTAAGCTGCTATCCAATAGGACTAACCTTGGTGCAAGTTTCATCCCATTGGGTCACTTGACATGAAATGACCCATATATGTTTAAAAGAGCGTAATACGTAAACAAACCCCAATTAAGCACTCTCTTCAACTCTTTAAAGTTCCAGAAACTCCAATGTATTCATCACGTAGCTCATAAATTTACTTTTACTTTTTTCAAATGCTCATTACAGTCCGCGTTCTGATCAAAAATGGAAGTATCTAAAGTAGTTCAAATCATGGAATTATTAAAAAATAATAATTCTGTTCGGAACGTTGAAAAAAGTTCAATGTAAGTTTTACGCCGATTCAGAGAATAATGCCCGGTATTCAGTTTTTATGAAATTTTCGTTGCCATAAGAAGTACGTGTATAAAAAATAACGAAAATTTCATGAACCGAAAATTTCGTTCACTTTCCATTTTATTGGTACTCAGCTCTTTGCGAAAATTTCGTAGGCAAATCAAGTACAGGGTTGTTACGCCAAGTTATTTCGTACGAAAACAATTATTTGATAATTGTTTGGGACCGGAATTTTGACATTTCGATTATTTTAGTAAACAAAAGGAATACCACATGTATTAAAAATAAAAATATTTGCAAGGTAAATTAGAGATATGTGGCAACTCTCTGTAACAAAATTTTGCGTTTAGAGATAAATGACATAATTTTTTACGAAAATTTCGCATGAACTGAATACGGGGCTTAAATCGGAAGAAAAGTATTAAAACATCAACTGCTCCTCGACGCCCCATAAAGATTGCGACCGCACTTATCGTTATTTGTCGAAATTAGGGACAAGTGACAATGCAATTACTCCAGCTGCGGCACAAAAAAGGTTGAAAATTGACGCCAGTGACTCGACTGCTCGTCGAAGTCTCAAAAGATTTTTTGTTAAGGCTACAGAGCAGAAAATGAAACCATTTTTATCACAAAAGAATATAAAGCTTCGTAAAGAATTCGCCCATTTCCATGAAAAATGGACTGAGGATGACTAGTATTAAAATCGATACGTTTTAAATAATAAACATCCAATTATGCCTCGTCTTTAAGGTTATATGTTCTGATGAGACTAAATTCAACCGATTTGAGTCCGATGGCCAAGCTTGGTACTATTCCTACTACTACTACATAATATGGAATGGAGATGGAATTAGTAAGTGCTCTGGTTAAATGGATGGGGTGTGTTGTAAATCAGGATAATGGCATTAATTGATAGATTATATGAAAGAATAAACAGCAAGTTATACAACAATCAGGCGGCGGCGCTAAGCCCGGTATTCAGTTTTTATGAAATTTTCGTTGCCATAATAAAAAATACACGTATAAAAAATAACGAAAATTTCATGACCCGAATATTTTGATCAGTTTTCATTTGCATGGTATTCTCATTTGCTTGGTATACTCATAGAATAATACAAACGTAGATAAACTTATTCTCTCATCTGACGTTGCATTTCACCCTGTTCATCGTAGGTTTGTGGAAATGAGAGCAATTAAATTTAAAATTACCTTACACCAGGTGGAGTTACAAAATATGTTCACTTAACTTTTTCCTGTCGTTTTGGTGTAGAACTGAAAAATTTAAATATATTTTGCACTTTTTTGTTGACTTTTATCGTTGGTATACATTTGTATTGTATTTAGCACAATAAGTTTGTCACAAAAACACAGAAATTCGGTTGTTGTTCCTTTGTTGATCGCTGTATACTATTGCCACTATCTGGTATTATTGAACCCACATTTTCCACCATCCAATGTTTACTTTCCATCGTACCTATGACGTTTAATTTATTGAGCGAATAAAAACTTCTATGGTATGTATTATTCTATGGGTATACTCAGCTCTTGGCGAACATTTCGTAGGCAAAATCTATTACAGGGTTGTTACGCCAAGTTATTTCGTACGAAAACAAATGTTTAATAATTGTTTGGGACCGGAATTTTGACATTTTGATCATTTTAACAACCAAAAGCAACACGATATTCGTTAAAAATAAAATGGAACACGTGGAGGAATTATAAATGTAATATTTGCAATGTAAATCAAACATTTGTGGTAACTCTCCGTAAGAAAATTTTCCGTTTAGAGGTAAATGACAAAATTTCTTATGAAAATTTCGCCAGAACTGAATACGGGTATTAAAGGTCTAAACGGAACACGAGGCTCTACCAAACAATTATATTCGTACGAACTAACTTTGGAATAACAACCCTGTACTTGATTTTGCTTATGGAATTTTCAATGAGTTGAGTATCATCAAACAAATGAAATGTGAGCGAAATTTTTTACAATAAAGAGTTCGGGAACAGAAAAAGTGGCATACAGAAGAGATCACAATGAAAGACTTGGAAGAACTCACTGTGGTCCACATTTGATTCGACAAAAGTTCGCCACACAACATCTCAAAAAACTAAACGTCCTTATTGATAGCATTTGTCACGTAGTGGGTTAATTTCAGAATTTGTCACAAAATAATTTGTGATTGTTTTATTGTTTTCTTTCTGTTGCATTTTTCTCGCTTTCCGATACATTGCTCCGCTGATACGATTCAATGGAGCAGTAACGACGAAATTTTTTGAATAAAGGTACTCCTCACCCGGATTGATGGGCAATAAAACGTGTTGGCATGTTTTTTTTTTTGTTTGTTTCTTATTTCGTCTATTTATGTACATTTGAATGCAAACGCTTAAAACAATTTCTTAACATTTCGTTTGAGCTTTTTTTGCGTAGTTGTTTTTGTATCGAAGTTTAGGGAAGGGTGGTGGTGGGGGGAAGACATACAATCATTAAAAACCAAATAAAGTAGAAAAGTAAAATTTACGTGACTATTTTAAAGGCGCAGCAAAGTCACGTTTTTTTCGAAAATAAAATTAAATAGACAAAAAGTGATTTGATTCTACACAGTGCTCTTGGCACAGTGGGTGAGATTAATAATTATTTTGGGGAATATGTTTTCAATATTGTAATCGAATTCTGAAACAGGTGATATCCGAGGTAGCGCAATATCTGTCTATAATACTGCGTTAATACGATAGTTTATATACTTCGTATAAACGCTGTAGCGCGATATAAAGTTTGTGACGAAATTTTAGTACAATTTTCACTTCATATCACAGATATTGGGAACAGCTGTTATTTTCAAGATGTTTCTATTACATGTGGTAGCATTAAAACAGCTCCGGTTATACCTGGAATAAATAAATATTGATGAGTTTTGTTTGAGTTGTATGATATGTTGAATGTCGTATAAACAGATACATGGTATTATCACGATATGCACCATATAAACGTAGTATAAGTGTTCGACAAGAAATCTGAAACAATTTTGGAAAATAGTTGAAAGTAGTAATTTTAAAAGTGGATTTTTTTATGCAAAACAAACAAAAAAACTAAAAAAAGTCGATAGCAGACTTAACTGCCACATTAACACACAGTGTCCGAGTTACAAACATATTTTTATTTTTCGCGGTTTTCTTAATTTGGCGATGTTTTGAAAAACAAAAATGTCTTCCATATGAATTGGACCACGTTATCAAACAGACTTAAAAAGCCCGCAAATATTGGCTATTTTTTCGATTGCTCGCTCCGTTCTAGAGATACGTATTGACATACATATATTTGCAATAACCACAAAATAAAAAAACTGAAATTCTGCCATAACTGGCCTGGCAATGTAGCAAGTTCTGCCATATTGTGGAATCCATTTTCGGCGCAATTCTGAAAAGCAAAACCCTTTCAATATCTTTAAGCAACGTCCTCCATTGACCCTGACAGTATTACCGTTTTTCAAAATGATAGGGCCGACATTGCAGCATGACGAAACTATAAGTACATATCCCACTGTGGCTGGATGCAACACCGTCTCAAGCCCCGTATTCAGTTCTTGCGAAATTTTCGTAAGAAATCTCTAAACGGAAAATTTTGTTGCGGAGAGTTACCACCTATCTTTAATTTACCTTATTTATATTTCATTTATAATTCCTCTACGCACTCCATTTTACTTTTAAACCACGTGGTATTACTTTTGTTTACTAATATAATCGAAATGTCACAATTCCGGTCCCAAACAATTATCAAGCAATTGTTTTCGTACGAAGTAAGTTTAGCGTAACAACCCTGTTCTCGATTTTGCCTAGGAAATTTTCACAGAGAGCTGAGCACCAAGCAAATGAAAAGTGAGCGAAATTTTCGGTGCACGAAATTTGCGTCATTTTTTATACACGTACTTCTTATGGCAACGAAAATTTAATAAAACCTGAATACCGGGCTTCATGGAGTATATGTGGGTTAAGGGGCCGTTACACCTGTAGATAAGTTGCAGCGACTTGAAGTTGACATAAACGTATGTATCTGTGGTGTAAGGTGAAGTTGGTGGTTTTGCAAACTAGTTGATGTAAAATCAAAGCGATTTTGATTTTTTGAAGTTGATATCAACTTATCCATCAGTGTAAGGGGATGTTGCAAAATGTAAATAAATGAACGAAAAAATAAATAACATCAACATTAAGCCTGTTTTTTTTATTACCCGCTAAACTAATTTTTGTATGGGGAACTAAGCGATATTAAATGGCACTCCATTCAAAGTCGTCGAAAAATTAGTTTAGCACGGAATAAAAATCAAGCTTATTTGGCCTGATTTTATTCCCTGCTAAAGTACTTCTGCGACCACTTTGTGTGGAAAGCTGGGCGATATTAAGCGGCTCCCCATACAAAGTCGTCGAAAAATTAGTTTAGCAGGAAGTAAGAAAACACGCTTATTATCGGAAAAATATAAATAAAATAAATAAATGGTTTCCCATTACATCCCATGAAGGGACCGGGGAGAACTTCTCACAATCACTGAGCTGTGCGCTTTCCAGTTTTCACTCACTGATTGGGACCTACAGTTTTACACCGATTCCGAACGGTATTTTGAGAAGCTTTATCATGGCTATATACTCGATAGTGTCGCCGTCACTATGCGAGGTGACCGCCGCCGAAAGAAATTTTTTTTTTTTTTAAATAGACAACGATTGACAAATAGATATAAGTTTATGTTGGAAAAGGTCAATAAGACTAGAAAATTCTTAAAGGACAATGAGGATATACTTATTTTAAATGCTGATAAGGAAAATACTACAGTGGCAATGATTAAGTGTGATTACCGTCGGTGGTGCAATGGGTAGTGTGCGCGCCTCTTGTACAGGAGATCCTGGGTTCGATCCCTGCTCCAACCACCTTAAAAAAATTTCTTTCGACGACGGCCACCTCGCTTAGTGACGGCGACACTATCGAGTATATAGCCATGAAAAAGCTTCTCAAAATACCGTTCGGAATCGGTGTAAAACTGTAGGTCCCAATCAGTGAGTGAAAACTGGAAAGCGCACCGTTCAGTGATTGTGAGAAGTTCTCCCCGGTCCCTTCATGGGATGTAATGGGAAACCATTTATTTATTTAGTTTTTACATATAAAGAATGGAAAATATTGTAGGTGATACCAACACATATGTATTAGCAAATAGAGATCCGACTATCAGATTACAGGGGACAAATACCAATTTAGTGGAGGATCTATTCAAATTAAAGATTATTACGTCTTTTGAAATGAACAAATTGAAGACGAACATATCTACAGCTCCTAGATTGTATGGAGTACCTAAAATTCATAAGGAACAATTCCCATTAAGACCAGTATGTTCGTTTGTTAATTCCCCATCTTATGAACTCTGTATGTATATTACAAATTTTCTTAGGAAGGTAACTGAGAACTCTAAATATAATGTAATATATTCTTTACATTTTAGAAAAAGGATAAAAAATTTAAGGATACAAGACGATGAAAAATGATTGCACTTGACGCGGTATCTTTATTTCCGAATATACCAGTGGATATGGCTCTGGAAATAATTAAAGGGAAATGGAATATTATGGGGGAATTCACGAAGATGGAACAGTACCTTTTCCTACGTATTTTAAGATTCTGTATAGTTGAGAACGGATATTTTAAATATGATAATAAGGTATACATGCAACAAAAAGGACTTCCAATGGAATCTCCTGCTTCTCCGGTTGTGGCTGACATTGTAATGGAGGAATTGTTAGATTCTTGCATTGAGAGATTGGATGTGGAACCAAGGATAATTACAAAATATGTTGATGATTTATTCTGCATTATTTCGGAAAGTGCAGTTAATAATATTTTGGTAACATTTAATTCATTTCATAACGATATCAAAATTTACAATTGAGGAGGAATATAATTCTAAAATTCCTTATTTAGATACATTAGTAATACGAAATGATAATAATCTAAAAATGGATTGATATCAGAAGCCCACAGCATCTGGAAGGATTATTAACTATTCTTCTAAACATCCAAAGAGGATCATAATCAATTCTGCTAGAAATCTTATTGAGAGAGTTTTGAATATTAGCGATACAGATTTTCACGGAATTAATATTGAAAGGATTAAAAATATTCTGAATGACAATAGTTACCTAATGCAACTTATCTGTAAATTAATAAGACAGTATAAGAACAGGAAAAACATGAATACGAGAACGGTTACTGAACCGAAAACTTATAAAACTCTAACTTATGTACCTCTTATATCTGAAAGATTAGAAAAATCTAACATTTTTGATGACAAGAAATATTCTGTGGCACACAGAACATATAATACTTTAGGTTCATTATTCAGCAGAACAAATGATAGAATAGATAAATTTGAAAGGTCCTATTTAGTTTATAAGATACCGTGTAAGGGTAAGGATAATGTAAATTGCAATATGGTATACGTAGGTACAACAAAAAATAGACTAAAGACTAGAATTGCAGGACACAAATCCGATCAGAAATACAATAAAACCACTTCTACACAAAAAACCGCATTATCATTACACTGCAGTAATTTGAATCATTGTCCTGATTTTGACAATACATCAATTTTGAACACAGAAAACAATTACAAACGCAGATATACATTAGAAATGTTACAAATCATGAAGGTTCAATTAACACAAAGGATTTACTATAAAACAGACATAGCGAATATTGCTCAGAATTACAGACATTTATTACAGGCCTATTCTGGCAGGGTTACAAAAGTCACCACGGTTACTATTTGACAGCTAAGTGACAATTGTCACAAATCGGTATTCTGACACATTTTTTTGGTGACAAAAGTAACAAAAACTGTTACCTGCCAAAGAGGAGGTAACAGCGAGTACCAGCTGTTTTATTTGCCGGAAAGTTGATACAAAACATTTTATAAATTCTGAAAGAAAAAAATAAAACTGTATACGGGAAAAATTAATAATATATTTTGTACCAAAACGACAAGAGGGCATAATTAAATGGAGGAAGGACTTTTGTTACTTTGTGCTATGGAAATGCAGCAGAAAGAAGAAAGAATTTGCTTTTGTGTTACAAAGATTGAAAAAGCGCGAAATGTATTACAAAATTTTAACGCAAATATCTCCGGTCTTTGAAGGGATATTGGTGAGTAATATATGTATGTACCTTTAAAAGAGCCTAAGGTATTGTCTTTTATCGGACCTGCCAAAAAATAAGTATAATGGGTAATTTTGTTGAAAAAAATAATAATGTTTAGCAGAAAAGTGAGGTTAAAAAACTTTTTTTAATGAGCTCCCCAATGGGTTAATAAAAATAAATATGTTTATGCACTGATTTATAGAGCTTAGAAAGACCTTTGTAATGATTCCCATTTCAACCAGATCGGATTATAAATACCGGAGATGCGAACGATTATATACTCAAGCTTTAAAGACCTATATCTCAAGAAGTTGGACCGACCCCGGGGGGAAAACCAACTTTTTGAACTCAGTGCAGAAGCTTTCGTCGGTGGTGAAATTTTGATGAAGATCAGAGAGTTGGCGCTAAAGTAAATTTCTTCTTCCATTTGGGGCGGATGCGCAGGTGCATTCTTTCCGCTTAGCATCTCTGGATGTTCCTTGAGGAAGGCAATATAGCATTCCAGCTGTGCCTTTGCGGTGTGCTCAAATTCCCCTAATAATAATGTATTAATTTTAATTCAATAAATCATAAATACATTAAATACTTAATTTTCCTTTTTTTATCGCGTTCATATGTTGTTGTTTTGCTGTCTCTGAGGTGAATTATTTGTTACGAGGTGAATTTTTCGTTATAACCGTGTTGCCAGAATACCAGATACAAACAATGGTGACAGCTTTGTAACAATTTTGTGGTTACAATTTGATTGTTACCACATACACAGAATAGGGGTGTTAGTTAATAGGAATTGGGATAATTACATAAATGTTAAATAAGATAGATATTTTCAGTATTTAAGGTAATATTTGATAATTTTGTGTACTTAGTTTTGTCTTTAAGTGTATTTTTACTTATGTTTTATGAGATATTTTTTCATACTGACAAAGAAAATTTTTTATTTCCCGCTCTTTTTTGAAAGGAAAAATTTGTGATATTGAATATTTTTGAATTGTTAATTATTAAAACATAATATTTGTTCCCTGAAGAAGTCACCCACTGTGGAGACGAAATATTGGAGATAAATAAGCAAAACAAATAAAAGATCTTAAGCTCGTTTAAAGAATAAGAATAATTTTACAAAAACTATCTTTTCTTAAAGATCCATTTAAATTATCGTATTTTTTTACGGGCGTCTTAGGAGTGTTGGAACTAAGTAGCACATAATATATAGCGAAAGGAATTGGTTCCAACCGGGTGTCGCCTGACAACTTACGTGATTTTAAAGTCCACAATTCCAACAACACGTAATGCTACTACCTGTAGAATTATATCATGGCTTATATTTATATAACGAAAACTTTTTACTGTATTATTGCATTCGTACGGATTTCGTGTGTAGGATCAATGAGATTAAATACTCGGTAAATATCACAAACCATTTATAGTTATATTAAATGTCAACAATGCAACAGCAACAACAAACAACCACACCAACAACACGACAAAATAAACAAATCATAATAATAATAATAACAATAATTCTTAAAAATGAAAACGCCTTTAATTTCACAAATTTGAACAAAAGAATGAAATAATATGCGAAACTATTCATCCACCCACTTTATTTTGACAACAATGGAAATCCCCAATTCCCTTCCCGCTAGAATTATTATATTTAGCCATTAGACCACAAAAAAAAAATTGGTTACAATGCGATTTATTCCACAGTCTCTCTCAATCTCTCTCTCTCTGCCCGTGACACTCTTGCAGCTGTTGTCTTATTACCACAATCATCGTCTTTAGTGACTACTCTATTTTTATCTAATTGAACAAATTTAATTAAAACTATTTAAAGACGAAAAGAAACTTAAACTAAATAACTAAACATGTACCTCTTAAAACATTCAATTCCACTCATTCATCCAGCCAACCCAACCGTACATCCATCCATCCATACAACTTAACGATAATTCCACCCGCCAAGCGGTACGTAACCATCAGACGGACGGACAATAAACACTTGCAAAGAGCATCACTACTAGTTGACTGAGGAAAACCGTTGGAAATCTTGTGGGGACTAGTTTTTCCGTTCTTACCTTAAACTGCTGCTTAAGCTAATGTTTAACTATCAGACCAAATCCAATGGTTTGTGGAGTGAACAATTGAATGAAACTCCCCAGATATGGGAATTTTGTTTGTTGACATAACCGCCGAGATGAACAACTTATTTAAACTTATTTTTCCATTACATCCGAGGAAGGATGTAATGTCTATTTTTAAACTCACTAATTTTGGCCGTCGGTGGTGCAACGGTTAGTGTGCGCGGCTGTTGCGCGAGAGAACGTGATTTCGATCCCTGCTTTGTCCACCTTACACTTCTTTCGACGCCGATCACCTCGCTTAGTGACGGTAACACAATCGTGTAATAAGCCATGAAATAACTTCTCAAAAAACCGTTAGGAACCGGTGTACAACTGTAGGTCCCAATCAGTGAGTGAAAGCGCACAGCTCAGTGATTGTGAGAAGCACTCTTCTCTATCCCTTCAAGGGATGTAATGGGAAAATATTATATTTTTATTGGGATTTGTACTTTTATACCGATTCTGAAAGGGCTTTTGGGAAGTTTTTCATGGTTACGAAATAGTGTCGCCATCATTAAAAGTTTGTTTTTATTATTCTTTCTATGATAGTAAACTTACTTTTTCGTCACATATTGATACTTGTATAGGTAGGGCATCTTGTTTGTTAGGATTTATAAAACGTTGGTCCAGGGAATTTGATGATCCGTATTTGTCAAAGCGACTGTATACTAGCCTTGTAAGGCCGATTCTTGAGTACTGTTCAATAGTTTGGCTTCCACATTATAGGTGCTATATTGATTGAATCGAATCTGTTCAGAAGCAGTTTTTACTTTTTGCTCTACGCAATCTTGGTTGGAGTTCATCTTCGAACCTACCTCCCTATAGATTACAACTCATTGATTTACCTACTTTAGAGCGTCGTAGGGCAATGTTGTCTGTATGTTTTATGGTTAAACTAATCAATGGAGAAATTAATTCAGCATATTTGGTCTCTTCACTGAACTTTAGTGTTCCTCTTAGAGCTTCTAGACAATATGTTAAATTTTATCTACCCGCGTTCAAACATAACTACGAATCCTTTAATCCAGTTTTTACTCTTTGCAATGCTTTTAATGAGTTCCACCACCTATTCTCTCTATCGGATTCGATTGAAGTAATTATACGAGCGATTATTGTTTTTAATGACTGTTAATGCTTAGAATTGCCAGATTTAAGATTTCATTCGAGAAATCATGTGAACGAATTTTGGTTTCGAACTAAATTTCCTGCTTCATATGTCGTGTTTCATCTGTTCCTGCTTCATTCTCATCTTGATGTATCTGTTTATCCTGCTTCATCTGTCCTTATTCATCTGTTCCTGCTTAATCTGTTTCGGTGTGGTCTGTTCTCGGTTCATCTGTTCCTGCTTCATCAGCTCCTACTTCGTCTGTCCTGCTACATATGTTCCTGCTCCATCTGTTACGGCTTTATCTGTTCCTGTATCATCTGTTCTTGCTTCATCTGTTCTTGCTCCATCTAAATCATCAGTTTCTCCTTTATATGTCCTGCTGCATGTGTTCCTGCTTCATTGTCATCCTGCTGTATCTGCTCCTGCTTCATCTGTTCCTGTGACACTGTTCTTGCTTTATCTGTTCCTGCTTCACCCGTTTCATCAGATCCTGCTTATTCTGTCCTTATTCATCTGTTCCTGCTAATTCTGTTTCTGTATAATATGTTCCCGCTTCATTTGTTCCTGCTTCATCAGTTCCTACTTCATCTGTCCTGCTACATCTGTTCCTACTTTATCTGTTCATGTGTCATCTGTTCTTGCTTCACCTGTTCCTGTTTCTCCTGCATCATATGTTCATATGTTCTTCCTCTGTCTATTCCACCTTCATCTGTTCCTGCTTCATCAGTACCTGCTTCATCTGTCCTTCTTCATATGTTCCTGCTTAATCTGTTTCCGTGTCATCTGTTCCTGCTTCATCTGCCCCTGCCTCATCAGTTCCTGCTTCCTCAGTCCTGCTAGAACTGTTTCAGCTCTATCTGTTCCTGCTTTATCTGTTCCTGTGTCCTATGTTTTTACTTCATTTGTTCCTGCTCCACATACTTCACCAGTTCCTACTCTTTCTATCCTGCTGCAACTTTATTTGTTACTGTTTTTTTTTCATTCCTATTCCATTCATATCATTCTTATCTTCATAGTAGTCTTTTTGTACTTATATAATAATTCTGTTAATATCGTCCATGTTCAATCTATTAACTCCTGCATGAATTTATTACTATTTGTTTTTTAATTTTGTTCCTGATTACTGTTTTAATTTAATTAATATACTTTAGTTTTGTATTTAGTTTGTAACTGAAGATATGTAAAATTATATTTTCCCAGCTGTTTTTAGCTGAGTAAATAAATAAATAAAAAAGGTTGAACTTTGAGTCATCGCGAAAACAGTTTTTCCCCTAGAGTAATGACATATAGAGCTGCCATTGTTCTCATCTGACATTTCCTTTCACACTAATCGGTGCGAAAGAGAGTTATTTGACGTAGATTGACTAACACCAGGTGGAATTACAAAAATTGTTGACTTAAATTTTTCATATCGTACTGATGAAAAACTGTGAAATTTAAACGTATTTTGGACTTTCCTTATATTTTATTGTTAGTATTTATTTGTGGTGTATTTTCACAAAAATTTTAATGCACAAATCGAAATGCCGTTGCTGATTTATTGTTGGATGGTTTCAGCCCTTGCCGGCATCTGGTATTATTAAAGCAATACCTCTGTCAAATATTTCTATGTGCAAAATATTTTGTTCCTTTCCTTCTGAAAACTAATTAATTTAATGTCGACCATATAAAATTTTTTCGATATTATCCCTCTCTCTTTATCATATACATTTTTGTCCTTTGGACTTTATTTGTAGTCCCGTTATCTATGATTATCGCTGTAAGTTTGCAATGCAATAGAAAATAATTATACGTGCAGTCGCGTTCCTGACACTTTAAAGTGAACAACTCTATTTTTCTCGGGTGTTTAGTATAAAATATCTTTCTGTACGTGAGTAAAGTGATCGTTATGAATATATTCTAGGAAACGTTTTAACAGTTTTGTTTCTAGTTGAACATGCCACGTGAAAGTGATCTGACGGGTGAGGAGCGCTGAAAAATTGTTGGAATGACAGTTGCAGGTAAAGGAATTGGCGAGATTGCAACTGCGGTAAATCGGCATCGCAATATAGTTTCGAATTTCCCCAAAGACCCCGAAAACTATGGTTGTACTGTAGACTAGAGGACTAAACGGCGCATTTGGCATTTATCAGTTAATGAGATCATGAGTTGTAGGGAAATAAAAGTGGGTCTAAATGTAACGAGACAGCGTGTCCAGCAACTGCTAAAGGACGATATAGGTCTTCGGTACCAAAGCAAAAAGGCCAAACCACGCTTAACCTAGCGCCATAAAAATTCGCGTATTGCTACAAGTTTTGGGGGGACGAATTTGAAACTGTTATATTTAGTGATGAGAAAAACTTTAATTTGGACGGATCATAAATATTGGAGAGATTTACGACATCCTCGGCAAATGTGCTACAAGCGGAAAGTGGAGGATCTCTTATGATATGGGCTGCATTTGGAGCACGGGGGAAGTTAGAAATATGCTTTGTCCCAACTAAAATGAATGCGGAATGCGTTGATCTGTTGGACAGCAATTTAATTGAATTTGCTGGCGAATTATATGGATATAACTGGATTTTTCAACAAGACAACGCCCCGATCCACATTGCTCGGCTCACAAGGGATTTTTTTAAGTCCCGAAATATTCCATTACTGGAGTGGCCAGCCATAAGTCCCGACCACAACCCAATTGAATATCTCTGGGGGATACTTTCCGCCAAGATGTTTGCAAAGGACTAAAACTAGCAATATTGGCGGAATGGGAGAAAATTGACATGTCCACTTTAAGTAACTTAGTGAGGTCAATACCACGCAGGCTACAAGAAGTTCTTATACACAAGGGCAACTCAATATCATATTAATTACACATTTTAATTGGATAAGAACAAAAATTAAATTTAAGTTTCATATTTGCATATATAAATATTTTCTATGAAGAATATATCAAACACTTTTTTTGTTCTAAAATAGAAATGAAAAAAATATGTTTTCTTATAATTTTAAAGAACACATAAATATAAACAAATATATAAAACAAAAATCAAAAAAAATTAGTTTTCAAAGTTCCAACTCAACATGATACATTGCACATATAAATATTTGACAGGGGTACTTTGCAACATCTATCAAACTCCAAACTGTCACTCTCTTGGTTTCTCGACAATGACGAGCGGGTTTCCGATATCCCCAGATATGGCAATTTTGTTTGCTGACATAACCGCCGAGATGAAAATGCTCGTGATCAGAAAAATTGATTTTTCGGTCAAATTCGATGTCCGATTGAAGTTTGCAATATTTGCAGTATTTCTCAACGTTGTTCAAACGTAAAGCGACTCGTTATTTCGAGCAGAAAAATGACGAAACGAACTTCTGTCAGCAACGTCGAACAAAATCCCCCGTTGTTAGTTTTGTGCATTCACGATGTTCATATATTTACATATTTTGACCATTCACAGTAACAATTTCAGCTGTGTTTGTCAAACCTCAGCGACAGTATACATTTGATGCTCAAACACAAGTTCGCTTCCCTTCAATCATTAAACCGATGAGTCTATGCATAAATTAATCTATGGAATATACCAAGTTTTTTTTCAGTTTTATTGCTAATTTTATTACACTCTTGCATAAGAATCGCTTTAGTTTGATTTTGCTTCGAATATCGTGTTTTCGAACTTTTTTTTCCAAAGAAGGTGTGGACTTTGTGGAAGCGATACGAGGATATGGGGGCGTTAAAAAGAAGCCACAATTTCACAATGTGCGATTTAAACTTAAAACAAGGTTCCAGCATTCCCGAAATAAAGCTTTTATCAATTTTCAAAATTTCAACTTTCGATAACACCATATCTATGAAATAAATGTATTACAAATTTGTATTAATGTTATGCTAATATTTTAATTTTCCATAAGAAAAACTAATTTTAGGCTTCAAAAACCGATATCTTGAGAAAAGACATATTTAATTATAAGTTATAAACGATACGTAATTGGTTCAGGCTACACGTTCGCATAAGCAACAGTCGCACACACTCGCTAGTGAACCACTCGCTGTCATACTCAATCCAATCAACATTCTTATTCCGAAAAGTCTCAAAACCCTCCAAAATCATATCAGAGTGTTTTTGAATTTAAAAGTGTTCCCTTTCTGAGCGGGTTTTTATGACTCAGAAAAGAGTCATAAATAGAAAGTGGGAATTTATAATTTTTGATTATTTTTTAGAACGTTTCGAAAACATTCATAAAATGTGTACACGCCAAAAATGACGCAGTTGATGATAATAGCCAAAATAACACCAACTTCGTAGGTGAAATTCTCCTGACTATTGCGTAATGGATATGAACTGGTTAATGAATATTAACTAAACCCGAACTTGTTGTCAACGATACAAGGTTCATTTGAACGATTTTTTTTTTGGTAGAAGGTATTTTGTTGCCCGATGTTCTTCGTGAACCGTTTATTTATATTTTATAATATTCTATTGTTTTATTATTTTGTAATATTGTTATATTTTGTTTAAATAAATAATGTACATACATAAAGTATATACGTGGTAGAAAATAAAATGGCCGTAGTTAGTTGTTGTTGTTAGTTATAGTTAGTTGCAATTAACTATTTTTGAAATATTTTCTTTTAATACTACAACCTTATATTATTCGTAGATGATATTGTATAAAAAGTTAATAAATTTTCAAGGTTATGGGCTTGGATCGGGCGTAGGGATAAACTCCTTCGTCTTCGCTCATTCAGCGAAATTATACCATGTGGCCGGGCTGTTTTAAATATTAATTTTTGTAGTTGTTACTTTTGTTTCTTTTGTCCTATACTGATACGTTTCGGTGCCTTATTCACGCTGCCCCGAAATTTACAATTTCGGATTAAATTGTCGAACGAAATTGAAGCCATTCACACTAGTATTTGAGCAATTTCGTTGGAAAATGACTACTGTTGTTTACAAACAACTGTTTGTTTACAAGCTTACAAGCAACTGTTTGTTTACAAACAATTGTTTGTTTTCAAACAACTATTTGTTTTCAAACTTTACCATAAGTGCCCAAACTTTTGATAGGAAATGAAACAGACCAATAAAAGAAATGAATTGTGCATGAACCTTAACATGAAGCACGGATTATGTACAGTTTATATATATTTATCACCAATCCATGTCGATGAAAAATAAAATTAAAATTTGATGAATCAGGCAGCAAGCAATTGTTTTATTATTTTTTGTTGTCATTTTAGTAACCACGTGTTTAGTGAATCAATCCGACACTTATTTATCAGGGGCGGCGGGGCAACACAAAAAATGAACCGGCAGCGGCGATTTAGTTTTTATTAACAGCCTAGCCTGTTTCGCTATCTGCAACGTATAGCTAAGCGAACGAAAATCAGTCACTCACATTCGACACAAATTTGGTTTATCTAAGTCGAAATTTTCGTTCGCCTGACTTCATGTTTGTTCGTGACAGCACATTCGAAATAGAAAAACCAAAATTTGTACTGAAAAGTTTTATGTTTCCATTCGACTTGAAATGGCAATATTGTGAAACCCAAACCAACTTTCTTTCGTATAGAACACGAACGAAAACTTTCGATCGAGAAGGAGAAACAGGCTGTAATGTGATTTTTCGGCAAACGTTACTTTTAGGTTCATCTCATTTGTTTTTACCTTTTTGTAGTAACTTGGACCTTTAAAATGGGCTGGCCGGTAATATCGGCTAACATTTTAAGGCCTCGTTCTCGTGTATTGTTATATAAACAAGTTCTGAAAAGTAAAGTTCAAAAGTAAATCGATAGGGACACCAAACGACGCCATATTTTTTCCCGCTCTTTTGACATTTCTCTTCAGTAAGGTTTGCCATTTCATCATAGAGAGATATACGAGCCAACAACGAGTCGAAATTATTAAAATTTACTACCGAAATTTGGAGTCAGTGGCCTCAACTTTAAGAGGCCTCAACAATCAGCGATGAGCCTCATTTCTGGCTGAATGGCTTCGTCAATAAGCAAAATATGCGTTATTGGTCAGACAGCAATCCACACGTAATCCATGAGTCATCATTGCATCCCGAAAAATTACGGTTTGGTGCGGTTTATGGGCCGGCGGCGTCATTGGGTCGTACTTCTTCCGTGATGATTAAGACCGGCACATTACTGTGAATGCGAATCGCTACCGTTCAATGATAACCGAATATTTTTGGCCCCAACTGGATAATATGGACTTGGAGGACATGTGGTTCCAACAGGACGGCGCCACAAGCCACACAGCGAATGCCACAATCAATTTATTGGAAACCAAGTTTGGTGAACGTGTTATCTCACGAAATGGCCCAGTCGATTGGCCGCCTCGGTCGTGCGATTTGACGCCGTTAGATTATTTCCTGTGGGGCTACGTCAAGTCTATGGTCTATGCCAACAAAACAGCGACGATTGATGAACTTCGTACGAATATCGAACGTGAAATTGCAGCAGTATCGGCCGATTTATGCTTGAAAACCGCCGAAAATTGGTTCAGCGTCTGCCCGTGGTGGCCATGGAAAAGAAATCGAGTTCCACACATAATGGAATCGAACGTACTTTCACAGGAATAAAGAATTTCATTGGTATCTAAAACCGGGTTTGTTTTATTTAAAAAAAACTTTTGTAGCGCTCTTATTGGAAAACCCTTTACATGCCAATTTCAAGTTAATTTCATAGAGGTAATTAGAATAGAGAAGTTTATTCTCTCAATAATTTTAACTTCATAGGTTTGGTTGAATTTAAACGTTGGATGTTTCAAGGCTTGGCTTCAATAATTCCAGATAGAGACAGTAGTACAAAACCTCCAACAAAGCAACAACAACCGCATTTCGTGTTTGTGTGACAAAATAGTTGTGATAAATACAACACAAATGTATACCAGCGAAAAATTCAAAAAAAAAGTGCAAAATACATTTAAATTTCACAGTTCTATACTAAAACAACAAGAAAAAGTTAAGTCAACAGTACTTGTAACTCCACCTGGTGTAAGTTAATTTACTTGTAACTCCACCTGGTGTAAGTTAATTTCTCTCATTTGCACAAACCTACGACGAAGAGTGTGTAATGAAAAAACTTGTTTCTCTAGTCTAAATTGCTCTATGGTCAATTTCATCGAAATTGTACATATCTCAATTTCGTAGTTGTCAAAATGTCTGCGAAATTGGAAAATTTCAGCACAAATTACGAAAGACTTCAATTTCATGGCAGCGTGAACAAAATTTGAACAAAATATATAAATTTTTGAAAGCTCATATCAGTTTTTTTTTGTGATATGTTAACATATATAGGCGCGGGTAGGGACTAAATTTGAAGTGAATACATCCAAACACAGTTTGTCCGACTGCGAAACGACTGGACCGATTTGTATGAAATTTTGTGTGCATATCGGGTTGGTCTCAGAATCGGCCAACATCTATTTTTCATACCCCTAAATGATAAGGGTGACACACCCCTATATAGAATACAGATTTGTCCGACTGCAAAACACAGATTGTCAAATTGACAAAAAAAGACACACACTGATGTAGCGGCAGCGAATAGTTGTCTTTGGTGGGTGCAAAGAGAATAATGACGTGGTTATACGTATATAAAAATGAGATAGCAAGAGATCAACGAAAATTGTGTGAACTTGTGTAGCGTATGTACGAACATAACAATTTTCGTTGGATTTTTTTTTGTAACTGTCTTTAGCCAAGAGTATTGGAAACATAGATGAATGACGTATAGAGATGCGATTTGACTTAGTAAATTTACGAAGTTTGGTGTGTTGCACATGGACGTTGCATGTTGGAAACCAACCAGCAAGAAAAACAGCAACACCATTTCGTTTTGTGCGTTAAAATTAACCACAAAAATATATACTAACCATAAAAAATATAACAAAAAATAGTCCAAAATAAGAATAAATTCCAGTTTTTCATCAAACCGACATGAAAAATTTGAATCAAAATTTTTGTAATTTTGTAATTCCACCTGGTATAAATCAATTTCCGTCAAATAACTCTCTATCGCATCGACAAAAAGGATGTACAAGTAGAGAAGAAAAAACCGGCGCAATTTGACAACCCTAGTAGAAGAGAACCAAACAAGTCGACGCGATTCACCCAAACGCATTTCTTTCCCGCGTCACAACTTGATCTTTTACAGAGAGAGAGAGCACAGAGAGATGACGCGCTTCACTCGTTTTCTTTGTTGGCATTCCACTCCATGAGTAAATTTTCTTCTCTGAAACGAAACGTCAGATGAGAAAGTTGGCAGCTCTATGCGACATTACTCTATGTTTGGAAATCTAGCATTATAATTAATTTTTTTTGACAGACATACTTGATGGTTCGATGAAACAGCTGATCGACCTTCTAATTGGAACATTTGTTTATATTTTTTTCACCGAGCGAACCCATCGCCGCCACTCTTACCCGCCCCTACCGACCGAGAGGGCCACGTCCCCATAACGTGAGGACAGCGTACGACAGGATCATAATTTCTTGGTGTTACACTAACATAAATAAGTATAAAAGTACATCTCGAGATATTAATATAACAGACTTCATAATATATAATAATTACGAACAAAACGAAAACCAAATTGTAAATCAGACAGATAGTAAGTATAAAGTAAATTTACATATGTAAAGGACTATACGATATAGCACTAATGCAATCGGTTCAAATGACAAATTATCCTAGACTTTGTAGTGTCCCAACTACCAGTGAAATCAATAAACTGATATATCTCATTAAAGTCACGACACATTCTCCTAACTGGATCAAAGGACGCATAGTTCGAACGCTGAAACTCGATGTGAATGAGTTTATAGTACCTCGTGGGTCTCAATGCGACATTTATGAAAATCTTAGATAACAGAAATTCAGAACATATACTTCCATCAATTATCCTCAAAACTGTAATAAAGTTTATCATGGTACGTCTACTACTAAGAGTCGGCAATCTGATCAATGCTAGTCTACTGCTATACGACGGAAGATTACGGTTCGGGTTCCATTGGAGGTTTCTCAGACAAAAAATGAGAAACTCGATCATATTAACATACAATTTGTACTGGGGGTCCCAAAAAACAGATCCATATTCGAGAATAGGGCGGCCTAGTGAAGTAAAAAGATTTTTCGTAACGTAGGCATCTGAAAATTCATTTGTCTAACGTTTAATAAAGTTCACAACCCCATAAACCTTATTTACCATCGTAATTATGTGGGAGTTGAAATTAAATTTTCTGTCCAAGAGAACACCAAGATCAACAAATGATACAGGATAGAATTTGAAGAGGAATGAGCGATAGACGAATCGAAAAAACTGGCCTTCTATTGTATTTTATTGGCACTTATGAGTTTTCTATTCGCATTACGTTCAAATTCAGGCATAAATTGAAGTTGTGTCAAAACTCTAATTGCCCCAGTGGCTCATAGAGAAATACTAAAGACAAGCCATGAGTGTTTCAGTTCCACCAAACGACAGTCTTGAATTTTTTTTTTGCCAGTTTTATTCTGCCAGAATGTGGATGAAATACAAGTAAAAATTAATGAAAATTGTTCTGTTCTTCAAATCAAGACTAAATCATTGTATATAAAGTTATTTTAAAAGTCATAAGTGCGGACAAAATCAAATGCAAACTCAGTTTTTTCAATTCGCCTATCGCTCACTCTCTCTTTCACATTCTCTCCTGTATCAAATTTCATCGTGTCATCGAAACCCCCTGCAGTGGTGGATATGAAACACTCATGCACTCAAATATTTAGTTGTGATTATAATTATTCTCTTGTGATTATAATTATTTCCTTATTATTTTACAGATGTAGAGCTGACAGGCTTGCGCGTCTTAAATGTCTTCATAGTCACCGTTGATATGCGCTATTGGTTCGAATGTCCTTCGCCATCTGCTGCTCCAAAGAACGATATTCGAGTGATTATGGATCTCATACAATATCGTAATATAAATGAGAATATCGCGAAAGAAGTTCTGAATGTATTTCTCCGGCATTTGTGGTATTTATCAGAAACACTCATCGGCTTTGCGTTTTTTGATAGAACTATTGACTCGAAGACAAAACGATTTATGGTCTCCGCACTTGAGAAAAGCAGCGATGTTGAAAAGTGTAAGAAAGCAAATATTAGAGTCGATTTCGAAACAATTCGAAAGGCACGGAGATAACAAAAAAAGTATCATTTTGGGCTCGGTTGATGTTTCGAAATTAGACACTGATAATTTTGTTACATCAAACACTCATCAATTTTTTGACTCATTGCTTGCGAATGATTCTACCGAAGGCGATTTCAAGAACTTTTTGAAAATCGATCCAAATGGCTGGATTACTAAGACCCCTTTCACACTCGGCAAGTTACTTGCGCAAGTCTCGTGCCCAAGTCTTGGTTTGTTGATGATAGAGGTAAGGTCGGGATAGGGGAATAAATTTTGAGTACAGACTTGCTTGTACTCGGAAAGTTGAAAAATTGACTTGCGCAAGTAACTTGCCGAGTGTGAAAGGGGTCTAACGAAAGCTATTTACGTGCCGAAGAAATTGTAAATAAAATTAGCGTCGTAAATGATACTGCAGAGAGGGCAATACATTTAATAACCCGCTTCAATAAAAAAGTCACCAACAGTGAAGACGAGAAGCAGATGGTTTTGCAAGTTGTGGAGGCGCACCAAAAACTCTCTCCAACCAGAGAATCGAAGAAGCAGATCATGCAAAATAGTTATAAGCCAAAATAGGGAAATAGTACTTTTATTAACAGTGATTCTATTTGTTATTTTTATTTTTTAAATAAACTTCTTTGAATAACCAACAGTTTCGAAACAATAAATTTTATTTATTACTTAAACACTCAATTACACGAAGAAGTAAAAAAGGTGGCTTTACAAAAAAAATTTTTTCTCTTGCAAGAATGATCCGATTTAAACATTTTTTGTTTAAATTAAACTAATTTTAACTACCTACAAATTGGTTAATTTGAAATTTTGAAAATTGCACCGATCTTTAAAAGTCTAAAGGTTCTTTTACGAAATCTATAAAAAAAAATTACTAAAATCTCAATGTAGGTGTGGTTTTTGGCTCACTGGTTGAATTTATCGTAAATATGAGTACGTATTTGAATTTATTGGGGAATTTTACATAACAATGTAATCTGAAACATCCAAAAAAAAGTCGCCAAAAACCGGGTTTTCGGCTTGCGCTCATACAGTTTTTACATTTGCTGGAATTTTTTTCGTCTCACGTGTTGTCTTTGCCATAAGAATCTATAATCTGGCCTTGCAGGGATGTTCTGAGATACTTTTGTAAAATGTATGGGATTTTGGACCCCTCTAATGCACACTCTTCAAGTTTCTCTATGTTTGGATCATTCTGAAACTACCATGTTTTTTTTTTTGAAGACCTGCGGTGACTTCCGAAAAGCGTAGTAGATCAGTGTTGTATTTTTTTAATACGTACATACTTAAAATACAAATTATTACCGTAGTTAATTTATTTTTTTAGAAATCAATTACGTATTTGTTTAACTACGCAACTAATGAATTGTGTCGATGTAGTTAATGTGAATTTAATGTTAGACTGATTTATAAAGCAATAATAAACATTCAAATAAGAGTTAGAAATGTATATTTTCCAAGCGCACATTTTTAAAAGGGTCACATGACTCCGAATTATGAACACTATGGAATTGCTGAAAAATCTGTGTTGACTGGGAATCTGTATCGAAAATGTTTGTTATTGTGTAGGTACTTTAAGTTTGTTCGCAAAAGGTTAAATTTAAACTGAAAAACTGAGCCTTCTCCTCCTCCATCTTATCTAACTCTGCAGCACCATACGTTGCTACTTCTCTATTCATTCAATTGCAACAAAATACCCACCACAGTGATATTACAAAGAAGAAACAGCAGCAGCAGCAACAACAACAACAGCAACATGAATATGAACAGCACAGTGTTAGTACAAACGAACGACAACGGCGGCCACAACAGATAAACGAAAAAAAAAAATAAAGAAAAAACTGATTTTCACACTGGCACTGACTGGTACCCCCAAAATGACAACAACAACACCGCTGCCACAACCGCGACACAATCCAGTATTTAAGCTCGTTTGACTCACTTAATAGACTCGCGTACTTATTATTATTGTTGTATGAACATATGTACAAATGTATGTATGTACGAGTATGTATATTTTTCCTCCTCCATGAACAACAAAAGAGCGCCACACGTACTAACAACAACAACTTCTTATGATATGCATGCTCTGTGAGGAGTAACAAACATGCATATAAATCTAAATAGGCACATGTGCATATGATGTAGATATGTATGTAATATTTAGGTACATGTTTGTTTGTGCATGTTACGTTACAGGTAAATTGAGAATGCGGTGACAGAGAAATCGTAAATAGAGACTGAGCGTCGCGGTAAGAAATTAAAAGGTGTCATACGAATTCTTGTGAATTGAGATCATTGGGTGGAGAATGTGAAATGTCACAGGTAATGTAGTGGGTAGTAGTAGAGTAAACGTGTGGATCATATGGAAGTATGTATGTATGTAAAGTACATACATATGTATGTATTAAAGAGAGTCCAAAGTCAATATGTACAGTGTTGTAAAAATGTGCCTTTAAATATTTATTTTAACTTTTTAGATTATGGTTAATAGCTAAACGGAACAAAATTTTAAATTGAGTGTTTATAATAACGGGTTTTTCAATAATAGCGCTACAAAAGTTTATTTAAATAAAACAAAACCGGTTTAAGATACCAATGAAATTTTTTATTCCTGTGAAAGTACGTTCGATGCGATTATGTATGGAACTCGATTGCTTTTGAATGGCCACCACGGGCACGCTTGCAGAAGTCCAGACGCTGAACCCAATTTTCGACGGTTTTCAAGCATAAATCGGCCGATACTGCTGAAATTTCACGTTCGATATTCGTACGAAGTTCGTCGCTGGCTTATTGGCATAGACCCATGGTTGAAAGACAAGGTTGTATCGTTAGAACAGCTGATTGAATTTTTTCATTTGACGCACTTGGGAAATGTCAAATTTGTTTACATTTGTTGGTTATAAGTTGTTTACAGACGCGGAATTAAGCAACAGACGCGAATACGAGTTAGAGTTTCACACCGGGAAAAACCAATTCAACTGCAGCATCAAACAATTTCAATTATTAATTTCAATCTTCATTAATTTGGCAAATATTTCTTTCCAATTATATCACAACTGATTCAAAAATGCACATTTTGTTTACATTTTTATCAGCTGAGTTTGACAGAAGCCAAGTGCGATTTTGCACATGATTTTTACTGCTACTACCGTGATTAGTGTGCCCTGCATTGACCATAAACTTGATGTAGCCCCACAGGAAATAATCTAACGGCGTCAAATCGCACGACCGAGGCGGCCAATCGACTGGGCCATTTCGTGAGATAACACGTTCACCAAACTTGGTTGCCAATAAATTGATTGTGGTATTCGCTGTGTGGCTTGTGGCGCCGTCCTGTTGGAACCACATGTCCTCCAAGTCCATATTATCCAATTGGGGCCAAAAATATTCGGTTATCATTGAACGGTAACGATTCGCATTCACAGTAATGTGTCGGTCTTGATCATCATGGAAGAAGTACTGCCCAATGACGCCGCCGGCCCATAAACCGCACCAAACCGTAATTTTTCGGGATGCAATCATGGCTCATGGATTACGTGTGGATTGCTGTCTGACCGATAACGCATATTTTGCTTATTGACGAAGCCATTCAGCCAGAAATGAGGCTCATCGCTGATTGTTGAGGCCACTGACTCCAAATTTCGGTAGTAAATTTTAATAATTTCGACTCGCTGTTGGCTCGTATATCTTTCCATGATGAAATGGCAAACCTTACTGAAGAGAAATGTCAAAAGAGCGGGAAAAAATATGGCGTCGTTTGCTGTCCCTATCGATTTACTTTTGTAGCGTCTCTGTTGAAAACCCCTTTATTTTCAAAACTTTATTCATTCTCAAATTTATATTTCGTAAAACTCACAAACCAAAGACTAAAAATATGGGAACATAAATAGTCAGCTTATTTCAACCATAGACGAATATACATACATAGGTATAGATACATTTATTCTCTCAATAAATTAAACGTCATAGGTACGGTGGAAGGTAAACATTGGATGCTGGAATACATAGGTTCAATAATACCAGATAAAACAACGTCCAACAAAGGAACAACAACCGAATTTCGTGTTTTTGGCGCAAACTAGTTGTGTTAAATACAATACAAATGTATACCAATGATAAAAGTCAACAAAAAAGTGCAAAATACATTTAAATTTTTCGACATGAAAAAGTTAAGTGAACATATTGTGTAACTCCACCTGGTGTAAGTTGATTTTAAATTTAATTTCTCTCATTTCCACAAACCTACGACGAAGAGTGTGAAATGAAACGTCAGATGAGAGAATAAATGTACCTATAACTATGTTCGTCTATGATTTCAACCAGCGAATAAAGGGTTTTCCAATAAGGTCTTGACAACATTTTTTTAAGAGATTTACAAAACTTTATAATAGACTTAAAATACAATCAAAACATTTATGAATGGAACTCGGCTTCGTTCATATGGCCACCGCGGGCACGTTTGCAGAGGTCGATTCATTGGACCCAATTTTCGATGACTCCAGGGGGGTTCTATCCCACAGCTGATCAACCTTAGAGTTGGCGAAACATGCAGGATAAAGTAATAAAGAGAAATTGCGATAGATGACTGGAAGTATGTAGGGTTGATCAATGCGTCTTTCTCACATGTGCCTTTGTGCATTGAACCAAAAGTACAAAGCTCATCAACTGGGAGTATTTTTGTGATAATTAAATCGAGGAAAAAGGGATAACAAGTGAAATAAAGAAAAATGTAATGAAGTGTTAGAGTAAAACTGTTTATAGAGATTACAATTGAAACACAAATGTATTAAAATAAAGATTTTTCTCATTCTGTGTGGGTTGCCAAGTTTGAATAACTCTGTGCTCCAACTTTTCCAGTGACTTTTCTTGGTTTCCGGTCCAAGAAAAACAGCTGTTGCAAACTCTTAGTATATTACTCTATGTTCCAGTGACTTTTCTTGGTTTCCGGTCCCAACAAAAAACAGCTGTTGCAAACTCTTAGTATATTACTCTATGGATGACTCGGTTACACATTTCGGCCGTAATTCAAGTTCAATGTTGGCATGCACCGCACCAAACAGTTATTTTTCATGAAGCACATGTGGATTTTCACCAAACCAATAACGCATATTTTGCTTATTGACGAACCCATTGAGCCAAAAGTGAGCTTCGTCACTGAAGATGATTTTGCGATGAAATTCATCATCTGGCGCATCTTCTCCAGAGCCCAATCGGAGATCGTACGTCGCGTCAAATGAGTCAGCTTGATCTTGTATGGGTGTAAACCAAGATCTTGGCGATGCCCAGTTCTTGGGAACGCCGCGGAATCGACTGATTTGGATCGTTTGCTACGGACGCCTGACCGACAGCGATATTTTCGTCACTTCGACCAACCCGTTGTCTCACTGGCACGGCAGCATCACACAATGAATATGTAGACTCAAATTTTAGCACTAAACTTGTTATTGCTTGTCTACTAGGGCGAGAATAACCACCGACAATTTGGAGTTAACGCTCTTAAAGTTGCGGTCACCGACTCCGAATTTCGGTAGTACATTGTTATAATTTGCATACATTGTTCGTTCGTGTACTTTACCATGGTGAAAATGTTGAGTTTAGTGAAAAAAAGGAAAGTAACAGTCAGATGATCAGTGAAATAGTGCGTTCACAAATTAAATTCAAAGTTGTCAAGTACCTATTGGAAAACCCATTATATAAATTTTAAAGTAAAAATTAAAAATGTTTGTTTAATTTAAAACTTAGTATAGCCTTTATTTTGATCTATAACAGCTTTAAGTCTCTTTTGCACCGATACCACTAACTTTTGAGTTGGTTAGGGAGTTATTTTTGTCCATTCCTCCTTTGTTGGAAATCTGGTGTCGGCAGACGTTTTCATCCAAAATTGTCCATAAGTTCTCAATGACATTGAGGTCAGATGACTGTGGTGGCGATTGCGTCAAGTGGGGGCACTTCAAAATTAGATATGATTGAACAATTCCCAACTTATGTTTCGGGTCGTTGTCCTGATAAATCCGAAATTTCTGACTTATAGCCTGGGTTTCTGCGATTTCCAATAAATTGAAAATATGTTTCAATAGATGGTAAATTTTGGGTATTATTCTAAAATACCTGAAAGTGAACGTAAATCGATAGAGAGAATTCGTTGACGCCCTATTTCCGTCGTGAAGTTTGTAGTGTAATATTGTTATTTTATTTAAATAAATAAAGGACATGTTCATGAAGTTCACATTATCAGTTTTATCTGACCGATTTATCTCGTAGAATTATGAAACACATATCGTTTTATCTGACAGACTTCGTTTGAACTAAGATGGCGACTTGTTTTAAATTAGCTAACTGTCAAGCCACGATCAATCCGATGGGTGGGAGATCTGCGAAAATCCTGCAGGCTGCCCGGATGTGAATAATACGAAGAGATTGATGAAACTGGACAAACTTGAATTGTGCCGATTCATCGGTATTCTAACGGAACACTCCACTCTAAGGTCACATCCACATTGATCTGAATGAGCTGATACAAATAAATGCAGGATATTTGAGGAAAACAACATAGCAATGGTCCAAGAATTACGATTTAAAAACATTTTCATTGATATAGAACTCAGTTTGGAACAACTCAGGTGGATTGATTTGATAACTCTGAGGGAAAATCTCCAGGGAATACGAAGAACGTACATCAGGCCCACTTACTAACTGAGGTATACATAGGTCCACAAGGAGAAGTACTAATGCTTCGACCCCTCCTTCTCAACTTCAAGCAAACCCCAGACTTGTCATTCATGAGCATGAACATCAGCTATAGTTTATGTTTATTTCTGGTTTACCGCCTTTTTGCTACCATGTAAGAATGTAATCGAAATTATTTGCATCATTATCATGTTTACGAAATTGGTAAAAATTTGTAATACTTTTCCAAATTCATCAGCAAGACAAAAAGTTATCGACGATATCATGCTCATGAGTGACAAGTCTGTGGTCTCATACAAAAGTTCCATGACTAATAAATACTAAAAATTAACAAAATATACGGAGTTATTTATCCATGTTTGTGATGTAAAAGTGAATTATTTTTCAATAGAGTCAGGGAAACCTTCCTCAGAAATTTTGAAGGTAAATGGAAGGCAAATGTTTGTTTATTACATTTAAAACAAAAAGTTGTATATGTACTAAACCACAGGAGTTTTTGTGTAAGAATTTATATTTCGGGCACCACATGGGACTTTTAACCAACTTCGAAACTAGTTACCGAAGAGGAAAAGGACGTTTCCTATCACGCACATAGTCTAAAACGCTAAATCAGAAATGATAAGAAATTGTCAACTTCCATTTAGTGAACACCCAAATTCGTAAAACCTTTCATCCCATTTATTGTCATTTTGACACAAAAAAAAGGTAACATTGATAGAAGTTGGATACCTTTGTTACTCTTAGCCATATCTTATTTATTTAACAGCACTCTAAAATATGATAAAAATTCAATAAAATTATTAATAGTAGTGAGGATTTATTATTACTATAGTTAATCCACTGTTCCATTAATACACATCATTGTGTTAATGCTGATGTTAAGTTTTTTTTCGTGGGCAATTGTTTTTATCAAACCCACATTTTCGAAGCGAAATAGACCAGAATATAACTGATGAGCAGTGAACCTTTTATAGGATCTCAAGCAAAACGCGCACTTGCATAAAATGTGGAATATTTTTAAATAATTCACATATAGACATCTGAAAAAGTTTAAAATCTGAAATCGATAGTGCAGAAGAGACGAATTACTTTATACATTTTTTACGACTATATTTTGGTTGAAGCTAAAGATCCTAACGTCATTGTAGTGAAAAAACGTACACGTACATGCGATTTACAGAATAACACGATAACAATTTACCACAGCTATTACCCTCAAACTACGAAAAATTGAAGACACGAACCAATATATCGACTGTATATAAATTGGTGATAATGCAGTTTCAGTCATTTATTAACGTTAAGCGGTGTGTACACGGTGCATTTAATGTATAAAATAAAAGTATGAAAAATATGTTTCTTATGATGAAAATATACAAATTTGCTGAAAGGAAAATTTTCTTTGAAATGACATTATGAGATTCCCAAAAACTTTATAAAAACAAATTTTAAAATATTGATATCATCCAAAAACGAACATAAAAATTCGTAAGTAAAATAATAAAAGACTCGAAATTTTGTTGCAATCGCTGTCAAATGTCATTGTGGTTTGACTTTTGTATTGCAGACAAATAGAGAATTATTGACAACAAGCAGTAGAGTGATAGACGATATACACCTAAAGCATTATTTTATCAATTTCTGATCTCTTTTTACCGCAACGTGAATTTCGTCACATTTTTCCTAGGCTTCTTGCCATTTCCTAGGTTTACGTGAGCATCTCGAGCAAACTATCTCCACCAGAGTGTCGTCAGAGTGGCCAGTCCGTTGTGATCGATAGTATCGCTGCTGTGGCTGAAAAAGTCGCGGATAAGCTGTCAAGATTGCCCAGACGACGTTCCATGCAATTAGTCCTTACACGTTCGTCTCTGCTATGCATTTCGGCGAAAGACATGAAGAGGTTCCCGTACAAAGTAGAGTAATCCAACAGATAAATGCCTGCAGACCATCAATTACATCTAAAGCTTAGAACGGATATGAACCAGAATTACAGGTAGAGAACTTGTACTTTATCTCTACATGGAAAAATGAATGTACAGATATTTGTAGGCAGTAGTGAGTTGTGTGCATGTAACTATTACGCGAAACCTTTATCACTAATTTGTTTACAGTACACAATCAATATTGACAGTGATTTTCTTTGCAAATGGCACAAATTCCTTGACCTAAGAATTACCATAAAATTCATTTTTGTTTGTGGTAGCGGAAAAAACCTCCAATGCCTGTTGTAAACAACCCTGTAATAGACGGAATATTTAAAATATTTCAAAGCTGAAATTCAGGTTATTTTTTACATAGTATGGCAACCTGATAGCCCTAATAGCCCATTAACATAAATTTTTAATGACAATTTTTATTATTGAAATATTGCATCATTAAGATTTTAGAAATGCATACTGCTCAAATAATAATTATTTAATGTGAAATTTAAAATATTTTTTTTCTCTTTACTATTTAAATAAGATTTACCCCATTTATCACTGGCTCAATTTATCCTACAGTTAATGCTAAGTAAAAGTTTAAGCTGTCACATTGTATTGGAATTAAAAATTATAACTGTTAATTAGCTCTAACCAGACATTGTGATAATGACCCTTAAATAAACATTACATTTAGCGCCTTTGTTGAAGCGTAATCTGTAACAAGAACACATATTACAGTTTTTCGTTTATTTCCTCTAATTAGTTAGTGTAGATTTAGTTTACATTGAATTCCTAATTTTTATTATTATTCTAATTACAATTTTTTTATTATGTAGTAGCTAATTTGTACTGCCGCATTTATTCATAAATGACAAACTGCTTGGTTACTGAACGAATAAATCAACAATAAATAAAAAAAACACATAGATGGAATGTGTTAACAGAATTCACCATCTACACTTAGCCACCTACCGCTAAAATGAGCACAATAATTACCGACCGTTGCTAATCCCATCTACTATGCAGCTCTGTTTCGTTACAACAAAACCGATGTACAAGTAGTCAGTCAAAAATTCTCTTCACTCAAATGCCAACAAACAAAACGAGTGAAACCTTAGCCATTCTCTGCTCTCTCTCTTACACTCTTTAATGAATATTTGAATACAGGAGCAGATTTTTGATAGTGTTAGGGTAAGAAATGTTCTCATCAAATTCACCATGAACCGACCATTCGGCTATCTTACAAAGACGATCAAGAATTAGACGACCAGAAGATTTACGAAATTTGGCAACCGTGGTAAAAGAGAGCAAAAAAGGGCTAGTAATTCACTCAAACGCGTTTCTCTCACGCGTCGTATCTTGATTATTTAATATTTTTTGTGTCGTTTATGCAATTTTACTTCAACATGGTTGGAATTTGTATAGTCGATGGTGCAATGGGTAGTGTGCGCGCCTCTTGTACAGGAGATCCTGGGTTCGATCCGTGCTCCAACCACCTAAAAAATTTCTTTCGACGACGGTCACCTCGCTTAGTGACGGCGACACTATCGAGTATATAGCCATGAAAAAGCTTCTCAAAATTCTGTTCGGAATCGGTGTAAAACTGTAGGTCCCAATCAGTGAGTGAAAAACTGGAAAGCGCACAGCTCAGTGATTGTGAGAAGTTCTCCCCGGTCCCTTCATGGGATGTAATGGGAAACCATTTATTTATTTATTTATTTATTTATATACAATACCACTATCAAAAAGCTGCTCGTGTATTGAAATATTTAATGAAGAGAGTAAGAGAGAGAACAGAGAATGACTATGGTGTCACTCGTTGTGTTTGTTGGCATTTAAGTGAAGAGAAATTTTGACTGTCTACTTGTACATCGTTTTTGCAGTGACGTCAACGACGACAACAGTGATAAGGCCGAATATTTCACGTACATATTTAAAGAAGTCCCTAAAACAATGCTTGCGGGATTTTCCATTTAAAAATTTTAAGTTTAAGTCGAAAATAAATTACAAACATTATGAGTAAAATACAGACTTAATAAATATGATGTGTACTATTATTTATAAATACTTAAAGAATATTAAAGAAGGGGTTTTTCCAAAAATTTCTGATATTTCCGCCGTGAAATTGAAGGTATCTCAACATTCTTAAGTATGTAAAAAGTAAAAAATTATCAAGATATGAAGCGAGGGAAATGCACTTGAGGGAATTGGGTAGACTTTTTGCTTCTCCTTTTTTTGATTGTCAATCTTTGCAATTTTGTTTAACCATTTTAATGCAAAATAAAATAACAAGATCAGGTCTATCTTACGGCCTACACTCCAAAAAACAACCATTCACATATACCCGAAATTTCGGGGCCTATAACTCCGAAATTATGCGTTTGCCCCGATTTTGTTATTTTACTTTTTTGCGTAAAATAACATGTTCTACTCGACGCTACATGTTTATTTTTTTTTTTTAGAGATTAAGCCGTATGCAGCAAATTTCTTCTTTTTTTTTTGCCTGGTAGAGCATTAAATGTGGATCCAAAAAAAAAAAAAAAGTTTGCGGAAGTCCATATTTTCCGAAATATAGGTCTTTAAAGCTTGAATGTATAATCGCACATAACTCTGCCATTTATTATCAGATCCTGATGAAATAAATTTCATAATTCGTTAAATTTATATTCCACCTAGTCAGCTCAGGCAAGGGGATCGAAAACCCTCTGTACATTAAGTCGATGTGTGACAAAATCGGAAAAATCGCCGAGTTTTTAGAAATAATTTTTTTATTTGGGTGAACAGAAACAAAGACAACAACAACAATGACAAAAGACAACAACACCAAAAGACAAGAACAACAATTTGATTAAACCAAAAAAGTAAGGTTAAAAAACATTTTTTAAATGAGCCCTCAATGGGTTAATAAAGTGAAATATATTTGTAAACAGATTTATAGATTTTCACAAGGGCATATTTCAAGCAGACCTGAGATCTGACCGATTATATACTCATTCTTTAAAGGCCAATATCTCAAGAAGTTGGACCTAGCGCGAAAATCTTATTTTTTTCAACTCAGCGCAAAATCCTTTGCCGTTGGTGAAATTTTGGTGCAGTTCTGATTTTGCTGCTAAAATAGTTTTGTGCCAGCCGTATAATCGACATAAGTCATTAAAACTTGCCTAATGTTACAACGAATTTATATTTCCACTCATTTCTTTGAGCCACAATTTTAACCGGAAGGGTTTTTTTGTTGACTTCTGCGCCATCAGTGTTTTGTTATCCGCGTTACCTAAAGTAAGACCACATTTTTCTCACATTGTTAATTATCTTTGTGTTTATAAACATCTGGCATTGTTAACTACCACTTAACAACACTTTGTGCAGCCATCGTCTGGCAACTACCATCCAATCAGCAACCAGCTGTCAGTCTAATGAAAAATTCAATATTTTCCAAAATAAGTTCTTGTACTGTCGTAAATAAAAGTTTTTAATTAAATTTCCCATCATATCTGCAAAGATTTTCCTGCATTTTCCTATACAACTGAAACATTGCTATATCCCAGTGTCGCGACAAAACAAAAAGTGTTCGGTTTTCGGTGAATTTCACGTGTTTTTCGCAAGAATTTCGCATACAAATCTTGTATTTGATTTTTTTCTCCTCTGTATGGCCGTAGCAGTGTTTATTGATGCCAATGTGTGTGTGTGTCAGTGGGTGCTGTGAGGGAGAAAAAAAATTGTTTACATTTTTTCCTCATTGATATTGTTGACCTGAAATAATTTGGAACATAAATTTGCTAAAGTTTTAACAGCAAAACCAAGCGAGTAATGATTCTTTAAGTCCTTCAAAATTTGCTAGTAATGCATTTTTGTTAATTGTGTGAAAAAGTGAAGTTTTCTCTGTGTGAGATTTCCAATTTGCGTTTTACCATTGGAATCTGGTGTTTTTCTTTTGGTGGTGGGCCATGTTTGTGTTGTTGTTTTATTTCGAATTCTGATTAGGGGCAACAAAAACAACACCAGCAGTAACAAATACAACACAACAGTAGCAGTTAAAAAAAAGGTATGTGTTGGTGCTTATTTGATTTATATCCCATAAGAAGTGTAGTAAAGAGTACAAAGCCGTTGAACATTACGCTAGTGCCGGCGATCGTTGTGTGATTATAGGGGCGGTAGCGTTAACATGATGTTAATGTAATGATAATTCAACGGATTTTTAAAATAACTACAATATAATGTTTCTGTTAAATACGACACGTGTTTGGATTAATGCTCTAAATCTTCATTGTTTCTTTTTTTGACGCAAATTTCTTTTAGCAGCAAAATTGGATTTTTTGTTTTTTTTGCCTGATAGAGTATTAAATGCTGATTTCAAAAAACAGTTTGCGGAAGTCCATATTTTCCGAAATATAGGTCGCCAAAGCTTGAATGTATAATAGCGCATAACCCTGCCGTTTATTATTCGATCCCGATGAAATAAATTTCATTAAAAAGGTCCTTTTAGAATCTGTAAGTGTGTATATAAAAATATTTGTTTTTATTAGCCTATTGAGGACCAATGAAAAAAAAAACATTTTAATCTCACTTTTTTGATATAAATATTTTTTTTGTTTTAAATGTCCTAGTATACTTATTTTTACTAGACTCCGATGTAGAGAAGTCTTCAACCTTTGTTTTAAGCTATAATACGCAATAATAACCTTTCAAAGACCCGAGATATCAAGTTTAAAAAAATAACCAATTGAATTAGTATTTTTGGAAGAGGATGGTGAGGTGGAAGACGCCAACCCCTTAGGTTGAGGAAATAATGTTTTTGTTTTGTTTTTTTTTTATATATATTGAATATTTGGCAAAAATTCAGGACCAGAGTCAGGCAAAAAAAAAAATTTAAAAAAACCAAAATTGGATTCTGACTGAGGAGAGAAATAACTCAAGACGCCTCTTCCAGGAAAGGCTGCATATAATTGACGTTCCATCGGAGAAAAGGCTTAACTTTAAACGAGATACAGATCAATGTGCGCATGTGTATAGGCACACAATTGACAAATTCAGGAGAAGGACAAATCAGTTGACATAAGCCTGCGGGAAAACTTGGGCGCGCTCTGCTCTGTGTTATCTCAAAATGTAATTAAAATTAATCATTCTCCCTTTGGGGAAAATAATATATATTTTTATGTTGATTCTTGTTTGAATTGTTCAATAATGTTTATGAATACTTTGTTTATTCTTGTTTTATAAGATCCTTGAAAATGATCAACGAAGTTGGTCGAAATATTGGAAAATATTAATAAAATTGTAAGAAGAAATACTTGAAGTGTTTTCTTTTATTATAATGACCTTAACCCGAAACAACTGAAAACTAATATATCTACAAAGGGCAACTATACTCACAACTAAAATTGGAGAAAAGGTAAAGAATGTGAGAAAATGGAAAACTAGCCCTCGCAGGGATCTATGTTGCTCGTACCGTGTGGTAGACCTTTTTGAAAATCGTTAAATTTATATTACATCTAGTACCCTGGCTCAGGCAGGGGGGTTAAAATTCCCTCTGTACCTTACTTAAGTCGATGTGATTTTTAATTTTTCCGAAGAAAGGAAAGCGCCGTAGGCAAAAAATTCGCGCAATTTTTTAGAAATATTTTGTGTGTAAAAACTACAACAAAGGACAACAGAAATAAAAGACAAGAACAACAAGTTGATTAAACAAAAAAAGTGAGGTTAGAAAACATTTTTTTAATGAATGGTTAATAAAAGGAAATATATTTATATACAGAGTTATAGAGTTTCACAAGGGCTTTGTAATGATACATATTTCAAACAGATCCGATGATAAATACCTGAGATATGACCGATTATATACTTAAGCTTTAAAGACCTACATATATCTCAAGAAGTTGGACCTAGCGCAGGAAAAAAAACGTATTTTTCAACTCAGCGCAAAAGCCTTTACCGTTGGTGAAATTTTGGTGCAGATCTGATTTTGTTACTAAAATAGTTTATGCCTTACCTTTTATCAAAGTGCTCCACGATGTCGGTAATGTACGTCCATACACAGTTCCTTCTAAATCCTAGATTTAACTTAAGAACTTTCTTACCGTAGGTAATTTATTGATGTATTATTTGTTAGCCGCTTGAAGCACTAACGATTGTTGGTCATAACGTTTCTGTTCAGACGATGCGGGAATTACTAAAACGTCATCGCCCGTGTCCATCAGGAATCGCTGGTTTGAAGAGTTGTCTCGTAAAAGTAGGCGACATAACTTCAAACCTCCTTCAACCGCCACCTTAGACGAAGGAGTAATTAGTTTCCCGATTTTGTGGGAACATGGAGGACGGCATTTCGTGGTTTTTTAACCAAACTTGGAGTGATACCAACCACAAAATTCATTCAGCTTTTGATCTAGTACGGCGACGACTTTTGTATCTTAGCCTTTCCAATAAGCCAATGACGTTGCTGGTACGTTAAAATTCCAACAATAACCTTTAGCATTTCATTTATTTGGCACTGCAGTTGTTCCAATCGTGGCGAAGATGCTGATACACTTGACTTACATCTGGAGTATCCAAATGATCATTGGTTTTGTCGGCCATCCCTGCGCAAGTTTGTCCTGACTGATCGAGCTTACAGAAAGAACAACTTTAACTGGTGCCGGTTTACAAAATTGTATTTAATACAAAATATTGGCTTCGTTACACAAGAATGCCACTATTCAAAACAAGGCTGGTCTAGTAGAGGTTAACGCATTAGAACAGCTGATTTCTCTTTCTTATGACTCTATCTGTCAAATCCAGTGCATTTTGTTATTGTACTTTTTTGTTTACTTTGTTCGGTCATATGTATTTGTGTTGAATTTGACATTTAGAGTCATATAACAAAAACAAAATCTCTGTTGTTGGTGCCTACAACAACAACAAATCCTCCTGCGTTAACCTCTACTAGATCAGCCTTGATTCAAAACTTCTGAAAATTATTTTGGAATAATTTGTTTTGTCGTTTAAAAAATTACTACTCGATTGAATTGTCCAAAGTAGAAGAAAATCGCTGTGATTTTTTGAATACTTTTCGGAAGGAAAAAAGTACTACTGGATTAAAAATATATATTTTATACTAAATAGAAAATAGTAAATTGATAATAGCAATGGCGCAAACCACTTTGGTTAACAGAACTCTGTTATTGTGTAATAGGGAGCTCTGTTAATGGAGTAAAAACAGTAACGCAAGTGAATAAACTTATGGCCTTATTCATCAAATGTTATGAGATATTTGAAATCTCTCAGAACTTTTTATGAATCAGGCGCTTAAACTTTACTGGATTGGTAACATATAAATAACAAGTATTAAGAAATATGAGGAAAATATACCCCCAACAATCTTTAGTTTTGTTAAACTATTCGAAGAATATATAGCAATTGCAAAATATTGCTATTCAAAAACTTCACAAATTTGATGAACAGAATTTCATAATGTAACCAAATAAAGGATTGCCTGCGAATGATGAGTACACCGGGTGATAGTTCCCGGGATGTACTTTCTGAAATTGCTATCCGTTGTACAAGGCATTTTCGAAATTGCGCAATTTCGGATTTCCTTTTTAGACCTAATTTTTTTATTTGATCCACTGTGGCTTAAGAATTCAAAATATATTACATGTAAGAGTCCTTGAGATTGCAAATTTACTATCCATATATTTCAAAGCATTTTCTGAATTTCCCAATTTTAATTTGAAAGTTGTGTATTAGAAAAATGATTTCAGCACACTGTGTCAAATAATGGATTATCCGCGAATTGTGAGTACACCGGGTGATAGTCCCCGGGATGTACTTTCCGAAATTGCTATACGCATATTTCAGGGCAATTTCGAACTTCCGCAATTTGGGATTTCCTATTTTTGACCAGCTTCTACCCGATTCCAGAACCTGCCGTATAACAGTTTTTAAAAGTAACGCACTGGTTTGTAGTAAGGGTATACTTTCAGGCGCAGCAACATTTTAGGATAATTTAAAAATTTTGCAATTTGGGAGTTTCTATTTTAGACCTCATTATTTTCACTTGACCCACTATGACCAAATAAAGGACTCTCTGTCAATAAAATATATTTCCGGTAAGAATCCTTGAGATGAATATTGCAAATTTAATATCCACATACCTCAGAGCATTTTCAGAATCGCGAAATTTCAATTTGAAAGTTGTGTTAGAAAACTGATTTCAGCCCACTTTGGCCAAATGATGGATTGTCTGCGAATGATGAGTGTACTTGGTAATAGTCCTTGGATGTACATTATGAATTTGCTACCAGCATTTATTAGGATAATTTGAGAATTTTACAATTTAGGATCTTCTATTTTAGACCTCTTTTTCATTTCACCCAGTTTGCCAAATAAAGGACTCTCTGTCAACCAAATATATTTCAGGTAAGTGTCCTTCATATGGACATTCCAAATTTAATAACCACATACCTCAGAGCATTTTCGGAATTTCTCAATTTTAATTTGAAAGTTGCATTCGAAAATTGATTTCGGCCCACTGTAGACAAATAAAGTATTCTCTGTGAATGATGAGTATACCAGGTGATAGTACTGGGATGTACTTTTTGAATTTGCTATCCGCATATTTCAGATCACTTTCAGAATTTCGAAATTTGCAATTTTCTATTTTAGGCCCAATATTTTAATCTGGCCCACTGAGGCAAATAAAGGATTTTTTGTCACCCAAATATATTGCAGGTAAGAGTCGTTGAGATGCACAATCCAAATTTACTATTCACATATTTCAGAATCTCCCGATTTTAATTTGAAAGTTGTAATAATAGTTATTATTATTATCTGAATTATGTAGAACAGTTTTTTCGATAAATTCCGAATATGTACCTCATGGACTATTCTCTGCAATATATTCAGTTCGCAGAGAATCGTTTATTTGTATATAAATAGAAAATCAACAATTTCAAAATACTGGCATTGCTATGAAATATCCGGATAGCAAATTCGGAAAGTATATTGGAAAGTATATAGATGTGTGATAATATATTTGGTCACAATATGAAAAACTGTATATCAAATGTTTGAAGTTTTTGAACAGAAATACTATTTTACAATTTCTACATAGTTTTCGAATCGTTTAACACAATTAATGGTTTTTGGGGGTTATATTGATATTTTAATTGTTTATTATGTATATTGGTTATTTATGCGGTTTCAATCCGCTAAAATTAAAATTTATTCACTCGTGTTCCTGTTTTTATTCCTGTAACAGAGCTCTGTTTACTTAAGAACAGAGTTCTGTTAACCAAAGTGGTTTGCGTCTTTGCTAGTTGTATTCGAATTTATCTTCACGCACATTCTATTCTCTTGGGAAACCTGACATCGAATAGGTTATCGAACGCCAATGAGGGGGTGCAGTAATCGGTGGTTATATTGAGTTCTCTTGGGTTGTGTGTAGTATTCTCGCATGTCAATATGCGTTGCTCTTCCAGGTTCCAAGAGCATTTAGTCGGGTGGCTCTCCAGGCCGCATTAGCTGTTATGTGAAGGTCAATTGGTATAATATTGTTACGAATAACTAAAATCTTTTGCTTGCTCTTAATGACTATGCTAACATTATGTAAATAACAGGGCAGTTAGTGCTGCGCCTGAAAGTATGCATTTCAACAACGTACCAGCTCGCTAAACCAGTAGCATGAATTCGCTTCAGTTAAGATAATTCTCCACCATTCGAGATGATTCTACAAAGATAAGTAACAACAACGACTAGAAGGTTCGTGAATTCGCTAGATATAACTTCATTTGAGTATGGTGAGTTGGTATAAATAGCGGAGGTCTTTGGAACGGAGAGTTCAGTTTGTGATTAAACCCCGTAATGAAAGCAACGCGAATTTATAGTAAAATAGTTATAATACTTGTTAAAGTGATATAAATAAGGTAAACTGTTTTACTATATAAGTAAAAGAAAAGGAATTTAAACCGTTATTTGGGAATAAAACAACCCAAAAAGGACGAATAAGGAAATTCGTAACAATATGAAGCATTGCATTAAGGGCTTCGGCTGTACACGTCCCCATTGCCCCTGTAATGCCGATGTAAGCTGATCTCTGTACTCTATACAACAGTTTCATGGTGGACGTCTTTCCCGACAAGCATATTCCAGAAGACCTTCAGAAGCGAAAATTCTTCATTTTTTAATTTAATATACGGAACCAGGGACCTCACACAGAAAATATCTTATTCTGAACTTATGAAGGCCCTATCGACTGGAATATGTTTGGTTCGTGGAGAATTCTTCGTTTGGACACAGTGGGCTAAAAACTGTTTTCGTATATGAAATAGAAAATGTAGAATTTTCGGTTCTATGACTCTTCTGAAATATATGGGCGGCATATTCAGAGAGGCTATGTCAAGCACTACTCAACTGCACATATTTTGTTCTTTTTAAAGTTGTTCGTTTGACAACAGTGGGAAATTTAAAATTCGGAATTTCTAAAGATCCTTGGAAAATTCTAGATTTTATAAATCGAAGACAATGTAGGAAGGAATGTCGACTGGCATATGTTTGGTTCGTGGACATTTCTTCATGTGATCATATTTTGACTTAATAGTCTCAATAACAGTATTTGGCATTTGGATGCATATATATTAACTTGTGTTGAAAATATATTTGGCTTTGAATGTGTTTTTATTAATAACTGTATTTTATATTTATGCATCGATTTTTTAAATGAAAAAAAAAATAAATTGCTCATTTATCTTTAATATCAAGTGCTTACCGAGCTCTGTTAGTTCTATAACAGTGCTCTACTAAGTAAATTGGTTAGTGTCTTTGCTATTTTAAATACGAATTTATCTTCACGCACATAGTTAAACTAGTGCCAAGCGTCCATAAAAAAAACCGAACAAAAAATTGGTTTCCCATTACATCCCATGCAGGGATTAAGGCTTCTCACAATGAGTGTGAAGAACAGTAGCACCTAATCTTCCTAAGATTGATTATAGACCTTCCGTCTCATAAATTTCAACCTTTCGGCTCTCGGCTCAGAATTAAACTTTGGCTCCCAGGGCTCGCTAGTTACTATGGGTGATAATTTAAATTTTTAACTCTTCCAGAAGCATCTATCAAAATATACCACATTTTTTTTTAAATCGCCAATATGAATATGACGATAAAATACAAATATGTTTATAACTAGGACCTTCTCGAAAGTCGAGACCCCCCAGATTAAATGGTGGTCTCTGATCGTGAGCCTCGTGCTGATTTGAATGTGGAACAGCTGATTTTCCTGGGCCAAAAATCTTTCAAAGGTCCTGGAACATTTGGGCTTCACATAGAGTTCGACTTTTAGATGACAACCATAATTAAACATACTTTTAAAAACATTATCATTAATCCAACTTAAATTAAAATGCATTATCATCAGTCAAACGTCCGTAAATATCATTTAATTGTGACTGAAACATGGTATACTTTCTGTCACTTATCGCTTACTCTTTCATTATACTCTATTCTCTCCAAGTACCAAGTCGAACAACTGTTAAATCGAAACCCCCTGACACGAACCCTAATCAACTTAGCAAAGACACAAACCAATATTTTTGTGCTAGCTCTGTTATGTTAACAAAAATGCGTTGGTAACATTTAGCTGTTTTCAAATTGAACTATAATTTTTTAAACTTTTCTCGCTTTATCGTACAAAATTTATAACTCAAGTTAATGAATTCGTAAAGGATACAACAGTACTTCAAATTCAGTTATTCTAAGACACGGTATAAAAAATTTATGATTTTTTAACCGGAAATGTTTGCCAGGATTTGGGGACGCTTAAAATATAGATATTGACATCTATTTTCTCACACAGTTTAATATGTAAATGATTTATATCCTTGATATTAAGTTTCACCTAATGGTCCTTAATATTTTTGCTGTTATTTGTGCCAATATTTGGATGAGGGCTTAGCAGCGAGTGCTTCCATATTCATATTTTTTTTGCTACTTAACACATCATTACATTCAAATATTGTATTTGAGAGGGGAAACATTTTTCATCTGTACCCATGGTTATGATGGCGGACATGAGCAAACAAAGTATTTACGTAGAGTGAGTAAAAAGTTTTTAAATTTGAGTGAGATTTTATATGGCACGCTCATCTATGTATACAAAAAATGCTTTCCCATTACATACCATGAAGGGATTGGGGATAGCTTGTCACAAGCATTGAGCTGTGCGCTTTCTAGTTTTATTCTCACTAATTGGGACCTACATATTTTACACCGGTTCCGAACGGTATTCTGAGGAGCTTTTTCATGGCTAAGTACGCGATAGTGATGTGTTTAAAATATAGTATTTAAAATAGCAAACACACAAACCAATTTACTTGACAGAGCTCTGTTATAGAACTAACAAAGCTCTGTTACGCACTTTATTTTAAAGATAAATCAGCAATTTATTGATTTAAAAAAAATCGATACAGAAATTTAAAATATAGTACATAATTAATAAAAACACATTCCAAGCTAAATTTATTTGCTGCACAAACTAATATATGTATATGCAACCAAATCCCGTATATAGGTATTTCACTATGTCATATATAGTGGGTCTATTTGGGCGAAATATGGTCATATGAAGAATTCTCCACAAACCTACCACATGCTAGTCGATAATCCTTAAAAACTGTCTTCGGAATATAAAATATAGAATTTTCTAAGGACCTTCAGAAATTCATAATTTGAAATTTTCTGTGTGAGGTTCCTGTGCAATATTTAGGCCAACTGTGGTCAAACGAAGACTTCTCCAAGAACCAAATATGTGCAGTTATGTAGTGTTTAACACATTCTTTCAGAATATGCCATCTACATATTTCAGAAGACCTTCAGAGAACATTCTTCATATTGACTTTCATATACAAAAATAGTTTTTCGCCCACTGTGCCCAAACGAAGAACTCTCCCCGAACCAAATATACGCCAGTCGAAAGTCCTCAAGGAGTGTCTTCGAAATATAAAATCTAGAATTTCCCAAGGACCTTCAGAAATTCAGAATTTTAAATTTTCTGAATGAATTTTTTAAATGTAAGGTCCCTGTGCAAGATTTTGGCCCACTGTGGTCAAACGAAGAATTGTCCAAGAGCCAAAAATACGTCAGTCGATAGTTCTTAAGGAGTGTCTTCGAAATATAAAATCTAGAATTTCCGAAGGACCTCCAGAAATACGGAATTTTAAATTTTCTGTGTAAGGTCCCTGTGCAAGATTTTGGCCCACTGTGGTCAAACGAAGAATTCTCCAAGAACCAAATATGTGCAATTGGGTAGTTCTTAACACATCCTTTCAAAATATGCCATCTACATACTTCAGAAGATCTTCAGAAGCGAAAATTCTTCATATTGATTTTCATATACGAAGAACTCTCCACGAACCAAACATACCCCAGTCGAAAGTCCTCAAGGAGTGTCTTCGAAATATAAAATCTAGAATTTCCTAAGGACCTTCAGAAATTCAGAATTTGAAATTTTCTGTGTGGTCAAACGAATATTTGCAGTTGGGTTGTGCTTAACACATCCTTTCAGAATATGCCAACCGCTAATTTCAGAAGACCTTCAGAACCGATAATTCTTCATTTTTAATTGCATATGCAAAAACAGGTTTTCATCCACTGTGCCCAAACCTAGAATTCTCCACGAACCAAACATATGACAGTCGATAGTCCTTAAGGAGTGCCATATTTGAATTTTTAAAAGTTTGCGACTAACAGGACGTGGAACGCTGCAATGTTCAACACAACTCTCATGACCTTTTTAACTGCAACAATGAAACCTTCGGTTGTAATTTCTTTCTCAGAACACCTTGGAATTTTTTCTAATTTACTTTATCCTTTCCTCATCATCAGTGTTTGCATTGCTTCGCTCTCAAATTTCAACATGTCGGCCCGCAAACGTGATAGTCAGGTCTTGTGCAGAGAGCCGTCAGGTTCTACTTTAGGTTAAACTTAGACTCCCGGCTCTCGAGCTGGCTAGCAAATTTGAATCTAGCGCAATATTTGAGAGGCGGCTCGAGAGCTGAGACCCGACAAGTTGAAATTAGCGACCTGGTTCGCGAACCAAGAGCATTCAGATTGCAGTATGGTACCGACTCGCGAACCGCGAGCTAAGCTTTGGGCGGGGAACAGCTCGTTCGCTAAACGAACCTTGGTCTTCGTAAGATATCTTTCGTTACCTCACTCACAGAAAAATTCGGTTGAGGCATCCGCATTAGGCGTAACTGAATTTAGAGGTCGCTACAACCACACTAGAGGTTATCACAGCCGAATCAGAGGTTGTGTCAACCGAACTAGAAATTGCCACAGCCGAGCTAGAGTTAGAAGTTGTTCCAACCGTTATAGAGGTTGTCTCAACCGAAGTAGAGGTTGCCACAGCCGAAGTAGTGGTTGCCACAGCCAAGGTAGAGGCTGTCGCAGCCGAGTTAGAGGTCGCTACAACCACACTAGAGGTTATCACAGCCGAATCAGAGGTTGTCTCAACCGAACTAGAAATTGCCACAGCCGAGCTAGAGCTAGAAGTTGTTCCAACCGTTATAGAGGTTGTCTCAACCGAAGTAGAGGTTGCCACAGCCGAAGTAGTGGTTGCCACAGCCAAGGTAGAGGCTGTCGCAGCCGAGTTAGAGGCCGTTACAACCACACTAGAGGTTATCACAGCCGAATCAGAGGTTGTCTCAACCGAACTAGAAATTGCCACAGCCGAGCTAGAGTTAGAAGTTGTTCCAACCGTTATAGAGGTAGTCTCAACCGAAGTAGAGGTTGCCACAGCCAAAGTAGTGGTTGCCACAGCCAAGGTAGAGGCTGTCGCAGCCGAGTTAGAGGTCGTCACAACCGAATTTATATTGTGTAACAACTGAATTTTGAAATTTTTGTGTATTAATTTTGTGATATTTTTTTTATATAAATACATATATAGAAAATTATATATTATCAAATTTATATATTATATAAATAATTACAAAGCGAGGAAATCATTGCTATGGGGTAATCTTATGGGTAACATATTCATTTTACACGTATTTCCGACCGTTTTTGAATACCAGGCCATTCTGGCGAGCTGTTACTGCCGACTTTGGTCGTAAACATTTCTATAAAAGAACGATGGCAGAACATCTCATACGATCGACCTTGAAAATTTGAACTGTTGACATCTGCTTGTGCTATAAACTGATAAATGTTGGTATTTTCTGCAATATAGGACGAAACAATAATTATAATATTTTTACTTACCTGTCCTAAAAGCCACAAAAAAATCGTGATATCAAGGCAATCTCAACAATTGTAACTTCATTATAGATTGATTAATATAAAATTTACTTCTAGAATTTTAAACGTCAGGTTTGACATATATAGAATTACGGCAGACGTTGTCCTGCATAATATTTCAAGCTATTTGTATGGGAGGTACCTCGCCCCTTTGTCCAATTGGACCGAATAGTAAATCTAAACCACCCAGGGCGCCACCCAAACGCATACAAAAAAATTTATTCAAATCGGTCCAGAAGTTTAGAAGGAGTTCAGTCACAAACGCACGTGCAGTAGAATTATATATATAAAGATATTGTGGTAAACGAATTGAAAATGAATTCGGTTGTCCAAACGGAATTGATGAGAAATTCGGGTGCTGAAACCGAATTGACGCAAAATTCGGTAGTTGCAAATGACTCAAGGCCAAAGTCTGTTATTGCAATGGAATTTATACCAAATTCGGTAGTAACAACCGAATTGATGCCACCAAATTCGGTTGTCGCACCTGAATTGATGTCACATTCGGTTGCTACAAACGAATTTGTTATCAATTGTTGCATCCGAACTAATTCCAAATTCGTTTGTTGCAACCGAAATGATATAACGAATATAATTAAAGATTCAGTTGTCACAACCGAATCAGTTATGAAATGAGGTTGCTTCAACCGAATTTCGGTTGTGGGGACTAAATTCAGATTCATTCGGTTGTGGCAATCGCAATTCGATGGCAACAACCGAATTCAAGGTTGCTACAACCACTTTTCAAACAATTAGTTCTCTGAGTGCTCTTGCTACTTTCTGCTACATCCCACGCAATTCCAACCCCTATTGTCCCATTCTCCAACACTTCTCAAAAATATGGTATCACAAAACTGAACCCTAACTAGATCATATTTACAAATTATAACCATCTCTTTGACAGTTTCAACTATGTCCGTCTGACCAGCCATACGGTTGCTGTTCTCCCCCAGCCTCGTGTTGCCTCTGTGTGTGTGTGAGTGTATGTCCTTTTTCCATGAACACATGCATGCCAACATCTATCTATTCACATATAAACATTAGATTAGTCAGGACTACTGTTTCTCACTTCTTCTCTTACCCTCTCTCCTTCTGTTTGTATGACCATTTGCAACTAAAGAATCTAGAACGTTTGAACCAATTCATACAATAATAGAAACACAAAGAGAGGAGAGGGTGGTCTCTGTGTACTATGTCGAGTGTGTGTTATTTGTCCTTTGCATGAACGACTTCAAAAAAATATATAATTTTTTTCCTTCTATCGCATATCATTTGAGCTTTGTAGTTTTTTGTTTGTGTCCATTCTCTTTGTTTCCACTTTGTTTAGAAAATTAAGAAAAAAAGAGAATTTGAAAGTGTAACAGGCGCGCATTTTATCACTTTATATCTGGCTGGCATCTCGTCGGTGTAGCACCTAATTAGAGAAAGGACCAAAAGTGTTTGGCGACCCGCACATAATTCAAAGTGTTACATTTCAAAACACAACAAAAAGATCGAGTGGATGCAATATTTGCCAACAACTGTTATCCAATGAACATGACAATCCTTTGAATTTAGCGTTGGACAAAAGTTATGGGATGAATGAAGTGAATTCTAGCGAGATTCGTGTACAGTTGTCTATACAAAAAAATAAATATTGGGAAACAAAACTAACTGAATGTAATGTTAAAAATAATAATTAAAAGTTTGTAACCAAAACACTCACCCTACTCACATACTATAAAATCCTCCGGCATAATACTGTCGATGTCAGATCCTAAATCTTGGTATAAAGAGGTTCTTAACTTGATACGAAGCAGGATCTCTGAATATGCAAAAGTGTATCGTGCCATCACTTCAACATCTTCATGAAGTAACTAATAACAAACAGGCAACAGGATTAAAGTTAGCTGCATTGAAATAAATGTGACACACTTTTATTTTAATGATATATCGTGTCTATCATGCGATCTCTTTAACATCCTAATGAAAGAAATAATACGAATATTCAAAGGAAACACCGATAAATCACAATGTCTGTGAATACCAATTTCGAATTTAACTAGCAAAGACACAAACCACATTCATTTATGCAACTCTGTTAACGGGTTAACAGATATCTGTTAATACTCTCAAACAGAGATATACATCAATAGAATCGATTTTTAACCGATCGGAGAAAAACATACACGAAAATTAAATATTTTTTTTTTAGCTATAAATTATTTATTGCCCAAAGTCATTATGCAAATATTAGTTCTTATTCTACGGTTTATCTTCTCTCTAGCATCCAAAGACAATTCTAGAGTAACAATTTTTCTTTCTTGACAACTTAAATTTCTTTTGCACCTTATTTTTTAATTTTCTTGGGAAAAGGACATAAAAACCCTGATTAAATATTACACTAATAACATTATATTATTAACAATTTTTCGCGACCAAACAAAGACAGCTTTGAACGAAGGCTGTTGTCCTCACATAAAAATGTATGCATCTTGGAAACATTTAGAAAGATTATTACGAAACAAGCAATTCTCCTGTGTTCTCACATACATCGTTGGAAAGGTATTCCGAATCTGCAATCAGAATGTTCAAAACAAACTCCTTCGAAGTATGAAACTATTTAAATTTTTCTTTATATCGTACACCCAAAAATATGTTCTGTTAATGTAATAACAGTGCTCTGCTAACATACTTGGGTTGATATCTCTGCTAGTTAAACCCGAATTTATCTCCACCCAGCAATCATTGGAATCAGTGTCTTCCCTGAAAGTCAGGCGATAATCAAGTCGCTGGAATCAATATTCCTGAACTCAATATCTGCTCCATTAACGAAATGACCCAATAGCACGATATTCATCTTATACGGGTTCCAGGACACAAGGACATTCCGGGAACTACAGAGCATATAAGCTGGCCAGAATAGGGACTATCGTAGATTCCACTGGAACTAGAACGTGTTGATATACGAGTACCCCTAGTGACTTACAAGCAAATCGTGCAAAAATGCTCCTATGAGATGATGCAGAAGTGATGGACGACGTGCACAGATTATATACGCGCACCAAACATCTGGTCGATAGTGGATAGCAGAAAATCCATGAACCTTCTGTCTCTAGCCAGACTCAAGGTATCAATGCTTGTTTCAGTTTTGACGGAACACTGTCTGATTGGTAGAGATGCGCAGAGATTAAAATCAGGGAAAATTACTTATGTAGTAGCTGTAACGATGAGGAAAAGCATGCATCCACTGGCAATGTTCTCTGCATGTGTCCAGCCCTAGCCGACAGGCTGAATTCTAATAAGTGATCCTATCTATTTGGAGACCTGGGAGAATTATTTCAGATGGCTTTACACAAGATCTTGAGCTGCTTACAGCAAAGTAAATGGTTCTCCTATGGGGCTAACCCTTAATCCCGTTAGCCTGTCGTATACGCGACTAATAAGTCTAAGTGTGTCCTTTATCAACTGCCAGCAAAACCTAACGTAGCCTACAATAATTTCGCGTGGCGGGAGATATTCCTTCTCCTCGGGCCATGTTCTTTTATATGAACAGTTTGAATCAGGGTTCGTATTTCGTGGGTTACCCTGGGTATCCCATTATCATTGTCGTGGGGAATGGGTAGCGATTGTTACCCATATCCACGACAATGGGGAATTACCATCACAATTACCCACTACCCATAAGGTATTGAGGAAAACAATTGGTGTCTTTACACATGGAAAATGGGTAGGCGGCTTTATACACTACCTACGGTGATGGGTTTCCCAGGGTAATCCATCTCCAGATCGAAAATATGAAAAAATTAGAAAAAATTTCTATATCTCGAAAAGGGAGTGTCCAATCGAAAAATAACGATTTTTTGTGGGTTGTCGCTAAAATAATAAGTTTTTTGCCTCCATAGGAGGTTTTAACCGATGTATGTTTTTAAAACCGCATCATTTTGGTCCAATTAGTATGGACGAACCCTTAGCAACACCAAAAAGAAGTTATTTTTTACGATTCGACGGTGAGTTTCCGATATGTAGAATATTTTTCTAACTTTTTTATATTTTGAGGATGGTTTACCCTGGGTAACCCATTGCCTATCGCCGTGGGTAATGTGTAAATGCCGCCTACCCATTCTCGGTGTGTAAAGGTACCCATTATTTTCCCCAATACCTTATGGGTAATGGGTAATTGTAATGGTAATTCCCCATTGTCGTGGATAACTACCCATTATATCCCCCATACCCTGTGGATAATGGGTAATCGTGATGGGTAATTAGCCACAGTGATGGGGAATTACCCATTACCCACAGGGTAAGGAGGAAATAATGGGTACCTTCACACACCGATAATGGGTAGGCGGCATTTACACACATTTACAGATTTGTAATTCTCCAGCGCCGTGGTAAACTACACATTATTTTCACCATACTCTGTGGGTAATGGGCAAACGATCATTACCCATTCCCTACGACGATGTGTAGGGGTTTCCAATTTTTTTTAAAATACAAATTCAAAATGAGCCTTGTAAGAACCAATTGAAAATCTTAGGTCTAAATGTATCGAAATGGAAACAATGTTACGACCCAAAAGGACCGTACTTGAAAAAGGTCGGAATATAGAACAATAAAGTTTCAATTCAAAGAACCAGATGAATGAATCTCTGTGAAGAAAACACAACTACTTGCATAATATTTTGAAAATACCGATATGGGTTTGATGGGCTGTTGTACATTATTTAAAATTGCTCCACTAATGTCCTGACGCACAAATGGTGGTGAGTTGTGCTTTTTACAAGTCGATATAAGTCCACGTAATATAAATATTTGGGACGAAACAGGGCACTTAGACTTACAGCATATTACAGTCCTTACAGTTTTCGTCGAAAGAAAACTGTTGTTTGCAACCATTTGGTCATTTCTACTCAAAAGAAGAGTTCATTCAAAATCTTTCAGTATAAAGCTCATTCAGATGGAAATTCGCTTCATGGGAGAAGATTACTTTTTTTTTAAAAATGTCTGCTGGTTTGAGCTGCTGACTTAGCTGACTTCTGTACGCACGAAGGCTGAGGTCTTTTGTCAAAATTTGCTGCGTAGTGCTTCGTAAAATTTGAAGTTGTTGAGAACGATGCCGAATGGATGTTTTCGGCGACACTCTGGTTGACAGCAGCAATGTTTCCAAGATACCGACCGGTACGCTGACGCACAGGAGTCTTAATGTCCATAACCGACCCAGTTTTTTTCCAATTTGTTTGACCTCTGTTCGAATGGTTGACACATTAGGTGCACTTTCTCGGTGGAAATTCATCGATTTTTGCAAGCCGTCTCAGCATAAATTACCAAATTTTTGTAATAAGTTTTAACAACTATAACGCGTTGATCTTTCGTAAAGCGCTCCATTTGTAATAATCGGAATAAACATATGTGAGAGCTGCAAAATTTCAGAGTTGTCACTTGCACGAAAAAAATAGTACACTACATTTAAAAAGTGCAATCTTACTGAGACACTAGCTTCAGTTCGTCAAATTAGCGATAAATTATTATAATATATAGGCGGTGTCTCAGCAAAATTGCGCTTTTTATATGTAGTGTCTTTTTTGTGCACCTTGCAACTTTGAAATTTTGCAGTTGACGCATATTTTTATTCCGAGCAATAATGGCTAGCTTGTAACGAAAACGCGCCTAACATTTATGTCAAAATAACATTATAATACCAACAACCGGTTTTTGATGTATATTGCAGCTTGATTGCCTATTGTTAATTACGCCTAAAATTATGCCATCGCTGCAAGTTTAAAAGTTACCAAGTACCAACTCACCACGGATGTTTGAAGATATACTTAGCAAGAACAGTCTAAAACAATCGAAAACAAATGGCATCTCACCAATAGCCATTAATTCGATGCCGAGTTTTCGAAAACAATCGAGAACAGTCAGGGATACTACGAGATGGTTCTGGAAACGGCTGAACTTGTATAAATAACCAATTTGCAACGAAACTGAGGTCAGTCTCATTTCAAACGAGTAAAGATCTACAGCGACAAAGAATAGTGGTAGTGAGTAATAAAGTGCTAAGTAGAAAAAATGGTTTTCCATTACATCCCCTGAAGGGGTTGAGAAGAGCTCCTCACAACCAGTGAGCTGTGGGCTTTCTAGTTTTACACTCACTGATTGGGATTGAATGGAATCAAGAGTAAAACTTTTCCCTTAAATGCATTTACGATAGCGGTTTAGGCTGACTATTCCACCATAGCAACTTCGGTTGACTATTCCACCATAGCGACTTCGGTTGACTATTCCACCATAGCGGCTTAGGCTGACTATTCCACCATAGCGACTTCGGTTGACTATTCCACCATAGCGACTTCGGTTGATTATTTCCCATAGCGGTTTCGGTTGACTATTCCACTATTGTGACTTCGGTTGACTATTCCACCATAGCGACTTCGGTTGACTATTCCACCATGGCGATTTCGGTTGACTATTCCACTATTGTGACTTCGGTTGACTATTCCACCATAGCGACTTCGGTTGATTATTCCACTATAGCGGCTTAGGCTGACTATTCCACCATAGTGATTCCAGTTGACTATTCCACCATAGCGACTTCAGTTGACTATTCCACCATAGCGACTTCGGTTGACTATTCCAACATAGCGACTTCGGTTGACTATTCCACAATAGAGACTTCGGTTGACTATTCCACCATATCGGCTTAGGCTGACTATTCCACCATAGCGACTTCGGTTGACAATTCCACCATTGTGACTTCTATTAACTATTCGACCACAGAGGCTTAGGCTGACTATTCCCCCATAGAGACTCCGCTCTACTATTCCACCATAGCGACTTCGGTTGACTATTCCACCATAGTGGCTTAGGCTGACAATTCCACCATAGCGACTTAGGTTGACTATTCCACCATAGCGGCTTAGGCCACGTTACTGTTATTTACCGACGGAAATCTGATTCCCAATCCAGTTCTGCCCATCCGAATGTAAGATGCCGATATTGAAGGTCGAACCGATTCGGTCTTGAGCCGTTAACAGACCGAATCCAACCGAGTGTTCTCAAACCATTCTCAGAAGAGTATTCTCAACCGTTGCGAGAAGATTGTTGTCAAACCACTCCTAGAGGAGTGCTCTCAGATGAACCCAAAGGAGTGTTCTCAAACCATTCCCAGAAGGGTATCCTCAACCGTTCCAAACTATTCCCAGAAGTGTGTTCTCAACTTGTGGACAAATTGATGTTGATTCTTTAAATTAAATTATTTTGTATCATAAGAAAACCCATAAAGAATCTGAATTCAAACCACAGAGAAGAGTAAACCATTCTGTTCTTATTTCGGAAGGTTTACTGGATTCTAACGAAAGACCCTGGACATGACTGAGTTACCTCACCACGTTACAATATATTGTGTCTCTCAGGAATTACATTAAATTCTCGTTTTATTAATCAATTGCCAACCCTTTCAATTCATTAACTCTTAAGCAACTGGTGGTGTCCTGACTTTTGGGGGTTTATCTTAAAGTTGTCTCTTTTTCCGACTGCTGGCTTCTTTATTCTACTGTGTTAGCTTTAAGCACTAGTAATGGTCTTTGAAGGATTCGAAGGATATGCATACATATATGGAAGTGCTTCTTTCTGTCTGCACGAGGTTTGTGTGTAAAGTGTAATGTCGACACTATTTTTAGTGGCTCATAATTCACACACACTTTTTATTGCGTTCCTTTGTATGTCGTATGTTATTTAATGTCCTGGTGGTGGTGTTGTTGTTGTTGTTGTCCGTGGTGGTGATTTGCCGCCTAAGAAGCATGCAAAGCGCAATAAATATGTCTGTCCTTTTGCTTTTGATACAAAGATAGAGGGGCTATTTATTTTCCGGCTATTTGTTGTTGTTCTTGTTGTAGTCCTTGTATAGCCTCTACTTCATCCATTACGCGCTGGACACAAAAAGAGAGCGATGTGTCTTTTCTATTGTAGTCTAGTGTTGTCTGGTCAGTCGGTTTGCCCTTCCAGTTGTTGAGCGGGAATGGGTTTGCAGAATGGCCAGCCTGTCATTTGTTTTAGGCTGTGGTCGTTGTCGATGTTGTCGTTACTTTTAACATTTGACTTTTTAGGCCGTTTTGTAAGTTTTTCTATTTTGCTGTTTTTGTCCTTCCAACCCACCCCACCATGTAATACTTGTTGTTATTGTAGTGGTTCTTCTTAAACGCATACAAATTTCTCTTTAAAAGGGACCCACTTGATATATCGGAACGACAAAAAAACTTCCGTCTTCCATTTGGCTGTTTAGATGCCAAACAATATAAAGTCACTATTCGTAAACGTGTTTTTAAGTTCATGTAATGATGTGTTTTTGCTGTTGTTGTTGGTGCTTTCACTCGTTTCCCTCCTTTTGTAAGGCACACACGCGGCACGAGACCGTTATGCGAGGGTTGGGTGTAAGTGTAAAACGCGCGTATACCCGTGTGTGGGTATGGCCTGTATGACGTCCTCGTCGTCCATTATCTTGTTAGGCATAACTCAACTCTGAAGTGCATTTTGTCGCGTGCTGTCGTTTTGTCTATTTTCATAGTATAACAACAACAACAACAGCAAGAAATATATTTTATTCTTTCTTCGTTTACCAAGTGGTAGAGTAGGTTACAGTGGGCCACATGTGGGAAATTTTCAAATTCGGTTAATTATTCAGGTGATAGTCGATAATGCAATGATGAGCCTGCGAGACCCATTCAAGGTCTGAACGCCAACTTTTCTTTCGGCGAAGGTCACCTCGCTTAGCAATGGCGCGGCTATCGAGTAATTAGCCATGAAAAAGCTTTTACTTACTCTATACATAAATTAACATAATGTAAATAACAGAGTGAATCGGACAGGGCCGAATGCTAGGTCTTTGCCTATGCCAATGATATTGCTATCATCTGTACGGGTGGAAACCTCAATTTACTTAGCATTCGTACAACCAGCCTACTTAGTCTGATTTCGACTTAACCCACTTAAAACCGAGCTTATCTTGTTCTCTCGGAAATATAAAATACCCGCATTTGAATTGCAGTCAGTTAATGCGGTGCAATTACGGTTGACGGAAAAGGTCAAGTATCTGGGAATAATTCTCGACAGAAAACTGTTTTGGAAACCGAATGTGGAGGAGAGGGTGAAAAAGAGCGTCTGTTGCTCTTTACTGCTGTAAAGGGGCGATAGGAAAGCGCTGGGGACTGTCTCCTAAGATGATCATGTGGATTTATGCGGCAATAGTCAGACCAATGCTTCTCTATGGCACCATAGTTTGGTGGAGGTCCCTCCAAAAGAAATATATTGTGAATTCCTTGATGAAAATTCAAAGATCAGCACTGATTAGCGTTAGTGGGGCAATGGGCACGACGTCAGGTACTGCACTTAGTGCTATCCTGAACATCTGTACTCCTGATATCATGGCCGACTCGGCAGCCGCTACATCCCTGGTGAGAATCAGAGATTGTGCCGCTTTGATATCGGGGCATTCCGGACACGCTGAATTACTACACCGGATCAACTCTATTCCCATAAACCCGAACTATTGTATCCCCTACCTTCTACCAGCGACAAATCTTAGGACTTCCATTGCGAACAGGAATACCTGGGAAAAGTCACTGGAAGGGAATACCAGTAGTATCAGATTTTTCACGGATGGATCAAAGTTGGACGTGCAAGTAGGCTATAGGGTCCCTTCACCGGACCTAAATGTAAATATCTCCTTCAAGCTGCCTGATCACTGTAGTGTATTTTAGGCGGACATTACCGCCATACTGGATGTTGCTGAACTACTGAAAAGTAGCGTCACAACCCTCCGGAGAATATGTATCTACACAGACAACCAGGCTGCCATAAAATCCATGGAAGCCATTTTTGCTACGTCCTTGACGGTGAAAGAATGCCACTCATCACTTAGGGTGATGGCAGAGTATTTTTACATCAGGCTCATTTGGATACCGGGACACAGCGACATTCCAGCAATTGTGTAGCGGATGCGTTAGCTAGACAGGGCACTACGGCACAGGTTCTTCTGGCAAAAGAAGGTGTTAGTATGCCAATCTCTACCTGCCGTTTGCAGATCAGGCAGTGGGCCGATAATATGTTCAAGGACAAGTGGAGACTTGCTTCAACTTGCAAACAAGCCAGGGTCCTCTGGCCACAGGAAGAGGACTAGGCAAGTACTTACTTATCCACAATGATTGGGACACTTACGGGACATTGTCTTGTAGGAAAACACGCCCTAATATTGGGACATAGAAATTCCACTCTCTGTAGATGCTGCATGGAAGGACTGAGAAGTAGGATATTCGGAACACATCTAGCTAGCACCGTAGCCCTACAGTATATTCCTGTAAGTCTTAGAGACAAATTTGTTGAAAGGGCAAATTGGCTAGACGACTAGTCAATAGTTGCTATGGAGGAAACTGTAGGTATCACAATGGGTTTCTTTAGACTAAGTGTGCTAGACAGCGTGCTGTGTTGCAGCCTTTTCAACCAACCAACCAAATAAGAGGGTGATCAATGTTGCGCCTAAAGGTATGCCTTTGCATCAGCATACCAGCTCGCGAAACCAGTAGGGTGAATAAGCTGCAGCACCGATTAAATTGGGTTGAGATCTCGACTATTCGAGAAAAAGATGGTAGTACTGTCTACGGCTTTCTATAACTTCGAAAGAAAATAATAACGATATAACCACAACGAAAGGACAAAGAATTATTGACAAACAGGTTCTGGAAACGGGTGGATCCCCATCCATTTTTGTGCGTTTATGGTAACAATACGAATGACAGGTGTGTACGACAATTTTTGTATGAAAATGTTGCATTTTAAACGTTTGAAATGTATTATAAATACCATCCTTAGAATCACAAATTAATTTCGCAATTGTTGCATTCACCCTCTCTGCCTGGTCAATGCGCCTGAAGCCACAAACTGGATGGCCAAGTTTGACAGGACTGTTTGCAAGGAACAATAAGATTGTACATGATGTAAACCCAGCGGTATCAAACATGTTGTGACGGCGACACTATCGATTATTTAGCTATGAAAAAGCTTCTCAAAATACCGTTCGGAACCGGTGTAAAACTGTAGGTCCCAATCAGTGAGTGTAAAACTGGAACGCGCACAGCTCACTGGTTGTGAGAAGCTCTCCCTAATCCCCTCGTGGGATGTAACGGGAAACATTTATTTTTTCATAAGACCTGTATTCATAAAACGTATGAAACCCTCTCAAAGGTATTATGAATGTGGCCCTAACACCACTTACTTTTATTGATTACACATATTAATTAAACAAACAAATTTAACAAATTTCAACATATTCTTCCAACAGCTAGTTGGTAACACCAAGGATACGAAGGGATTCTTCTGCCTGGTCTTTCCAGCGCACTCTTGATCGTCCTCTTTTCCTGCTACCATCGGGTACGTTATCAAAAACTTTTCGCGCTGGCTCATCTTCATCCATTCTGATAACAATTGGCCTAATTTGATTCGCCTAGCTGTGTGCACGTCAGAATATAGATTATATAGCTCTGCGGTCCATCGACGTCGGTACTCGCCGTTTTCTCTACCAGGACCATTTATTTTACGGAGAATTTTTCTCTCGAATACTCCCAGGTGTCTTTTATCCGCTTGCGATACGACCCCAGTTTCGGAGCCATATGTCAAGACAGGTAAAACGAGAGTCTGATATGGCTGGACTTTTGTCCGTCGAGAGAGGGCTTTGTTCCTAAACTGCTTGCTGAGCCCAAAATAGCATATATTTGCAAGCACAATTCTCCTATCTATCTCCAGGCTGACGTTGTTGTCCTTGTTCACGGCGGACCCAAGGTAAACAAATTCATCTACCACTTCAAAATGAAATCGGTTGTCAACGTTCAAGTGCGGACCAAGTCGAGAGGGCTCTACGGAATAACCCCCGAGTGAAATAACCCCCAAACGAGGAATGACATAACCCCTACATATTTTCATACATTTTTGGGTATTACTTCATATGAAATAACTACCAAATTTTTTGGGGTTTATTTCTTTTTTTTCATGCTTATTTAATTTTCCAATTGGGGTTTCTAAATTAAGATATAAACCCCAATGAAATATCACCCAACAATGTTTTAAATTCGGGGGTTATTTCATTTCGTTTATAATTTCGTTATTGTTTCATTTCCCTTCTACATTGGGGGTTATTTCATTATTTTGTTAGGGGTTATTTCATTTGACATAACTTACAAATGATGGGGGCATGACACAAATACAAGGGTGGTAGCGTCAGCCCATATGATTTCCTTTGTTTACATTTCGTCGTACCCAGTAAATGTCAATGTTGTTTGTGTGAGTGCGTTCTCTTTTGATTTCATCTATCTATGTTCATAATTGTACATCTATGTGTACATTTTTATCAGCTGATTTTGACAATAACTGGGTACGGAAATTACAACAATGCTAATGCTAATACCTTGTATTTGTATCATGGATGGGGAGTTATTTCGTTTTTGATTTGCAATTTATTTAATTTTTATTTGGTTGTTATTTCATTGGGAGTTATTTCATTTCTCGTTTGTGGGTTATTTCACTCGGGGATTATTTCGTAGAGCCGTCGAAAGGTTTCTCTAGTCGTTGACACCATCCATTATGTCTTGCCCTCGTTAACAGCAAGACCCACCTTCGCTACTTCCATTTCGTTTCTTGAAAATACTGCAGTAACCTCCCACAAATTTCGCCCAATGATGTCTATGTCGTCAGCATATGCCAGCAACATATAGCTATTCGTGTTCATGGTCTTGTTCGTATTTACTGCAGCCTTTCTCATTATTATCTCCATTACGATATTGAAGAGATTGCACGAAAGTTTGTCGCCTTGTCTCAGTCCTCGCTTGGTACAGAATGGTTCAGTGAGGTCTTTCCCCCACTTTCACTACTGATTTGGTGTTGTTCGGCGTCATTCTACAGAGGCGTATCAGTTTTGCCGGAATCCCAAGTTCAGACATAGCTTCGTACAGTTTTCCCCGTATGGGGCTATCGAAAGCAGATTTGTAATCGACAAAAAGGTGGTATGTAGCGATTTGCTTTTCCGGGGGGCCCTAACACCACACGCTGACAAAAAACGGTCCCTCTAACATGCAGCAACGTTTTTGTTTTCAGCAGTTTTCAACATACAAAACTATATTTGAGTCATAAAAACATACATATATTAGAATTTAGTAATCATTGTGTCTCCACCATGTAATATTGAATGGCAAACACAATGTGTTTGGACACAAGTATACTATATTTACGACGAGATCCAAACACGTTATATTTGCATCCACACAACAAAAACAAACAGATTTTTCAGCCTGCAATACAATTGTATTCCTTGACTTAAAACATTGCTCCATTGTCCCACTGTCACTTAGCCTAATGTTTTAAACAAATCTCATTGATATGTTTACTATTTTGTTACTTTATCCCTTTCGTTACATGCTCAACTAAAACAACAACACAAGCGAAATAGAAAAAAACTAAGTTTATTTTGTTAGAAAATGTGTTTACAATAGATGTCATTGTCATTCTAAAAGGACTCGGACTCCATCGAACCAACGACCCATCGTCCAAAAAATAAACAAGAAAACACAAGACCTCATAAATGAACAGCTCTACAAGTTCGCAAGAACGGACGCGAAAAACAAAATTTCCTATGGACAGCAACGGTATTTTTCTAACGCAAAAAGCCACGTCCATACATTGACAATATGAAGTAATAAATTTCCGGTTGGTTTACCCTTTAGATGGTTTATCTTGTTCTTCGCTTACGATAAGAGAGAAAGAGAGAGAGAGAGCGACCGCGGGGCAAACAAAGAGTGGCTCATGATGGTGATAGTGGTAGAGGTGGTGGCGGTGTTGATGATAGGATTGAAAACCACACAACACATTGCACACACTCGCACATGCAATACTATCTATTGACCAACAAAACAAACTAAATCGAAGCGTCACACACTCACACAAAAAAGGACACGAAACGCAGACGAGGGCTGTGCCTCAACAAACAATGTAACAAAGACCAGGACTTGACTTATTTGCTCTCTTTAAAATGTTAAGTTGATGACAATAAATAGTTTGCATACCGACAAACTATATACGTCTGTAAATATGAGTGTATGTGTGTGTGCATGTGTGTGTTGACGTGTCAGGACTCTTGTGTATGGGAGGTACAAACGTATGTTGGTTAGTTCCTTGACAATGTCAATTGAATGTTTCCAACAATAACAACCAAAGGCAAAACAGAAACTTGACACAATCAGATGACGACGCCCGAGAAGGGGGAGAGTAACGCAACAACTCAACATATTGTGACAAGTTGGAGTTGAATCGGAAAAAGTCAACTTGTTAGCAACTTTAATTTGAATTGGGGGAATGTAAACAGCAGCTTAAAGGAGTGATTTCTTTGGGAGAGGTAAACGAATAAAAAGATTATTCGAAAGGTTGTCCCAAAATGCATGCAAGATTGAATGTAATTGAATTTTTTCTAGGGTTGTTAACAAGTGACACTGTCTTGATGAAACCACATGTCGTCCACATCAATATCATTCAAATTAGGAACAAAAAAACTAAATTATCACAAATACACGCTGAAAAAAACGGCCTCTGTAATATATTCTCCCAAACATATTCTGCAGGAACCATGTATATGTTTGCAACACACTTCAAACATTTATATGTTTGCAAGTCCCAAACTCAGGTGTATTTAAATGCAAACATTACCATGTTTACTGAGAAATATGTATGATTTTACGTGGAAACATATGCTTGCTTCATCCCAAACATCCATATACTTACGTGGAAGCATTCGCGTGTTTGCCCCAAATCTACATATACGTACGTGGAAACATATTCGTATTTTCTCCCAAACATAAGAACATTTAGAAACGAAATATTCTTTCTTTCTTTATTTATTATAATTAAAATAAATAATTAATACACAAAATTAAAATATTTAAATTAACCCTTTTTACATTTACTTGCTGAATACAGTAATTATTTTTGAAATGAGAATCAGCTGCTCTTTTGCTTCTCGTTTCTTTGTTGACTCTCACGCTTTTGGTTTCAGAAGGTTTCAACTATGCCTTGTTTATCACTATGCGTTGGTACACAAACAATGTACTGATATACAACTCTAGTTCATGCAAGACAAGCGTGTATTAATTACTTGTGTTTTTTTTATTATATTTCATAAATGGGCCGCCATTCTGATTTTTCCAGTAGAGGCTCGGGCAGAAAAAATTATTAACGTTGTTGCCTTTTCCAGTTTCTTTCCTCAAAATCGTTTCTCACTTTGGTAGCAAATGATGAATTTCATGTAAAAATCGAGATGCATTGAACTCGACCACCTCAGATATCGATGAAATTTTGTTCATAGCTAAATTTGATCAATACAAACAAACTCTCATTTTTAGAAATTACTGTTTTGCGATTTTTTGGGCGTGGCACAGTGGGAAAGTTTTCGAAAAAACGCGAAAATGGTCGAAAAGAGCTCCATTTAAACTACAATAACTCAGAATCGGCTGAACCGATTTCCATGATCTTGGTATCATTAAAAAAAATAAAAAAATACACTGTAAAAAATTTTCTAACAAAAAAAAATTTTAACTAACGAAAACACCAAAAAGATCAAGGGTTTTTTTTACAGTGTAGTATTTTTTTAGAAAGGTTTATCCTTCACCTATACCATACCATACCACCTATAATAAAAATGGGTTCTTTTTTAGTTTTTTTTATATAATTTTTTAAGTAGTGTCACTTCTAGTAATTGCCCTTATATTTTATGTTTACAGGTAAAATAAATAAACATTGTCCAAGGAAAATTCATTTTGCTCCATTTAAACGACAATAACTCAGAATCGGCTGAACCGATTTCCATGAATATTTATAAATCATGAATATTTATAAATCACTCACTGAGAGAATAATGCAAAAATACAGATCCACACTTACAAAATATAGCAACCATCTTTTATTCCTGTTGCAGTGCAACAAACACGGCTGTATTTATATCACAAACACAGATATATTTGGGTCGCAAACACATATGTTATAACATATTAATCATTATGTCTCAAACATGTAATATTGAATGGCAAACACAATGCGTTTGGGCACAAGTATATTATATTTGAGACAAGCTTCAAACACATGTTATATCTGCATTCAAACAACAAAAATGACAGATTTTTCAGTGTGTACATAACATGGGTTCCCAGTACATCCCATTCTCACAATCAGTGAGCTGTGCGCTTTCTAGTTTTACACTCACTGATTGAGACCTACAGTTTTACACCGGTTCCGAATGGTATTTTCTGAAGTATTTTCATGCCTAAGTACATACTCGATAGTTTCGCCGACACTAAGCGAGGTGACCGTCGTCGAAAGAAGTGTTAGGTGGTCTGAGCAGGGATCGAAACCACGTTCTCATGTACAAGAGCAGCGCACACTAACCACTGCATCACCGACGTCCACAAAAACTAAATTATAATGTCGTGACAAAGCACCATTAATTGTTATTGAACGACCAGAAAACTGGTTCAATAATGGCCCAAACCAAAATCTACATCAAACAGTGACACGATTTGGACGCATTTGTTTCAACAATCACTCGTACGCTGAAAGAAAACGTCTCTGTAATATATTCTCTCAAACTTATTCTGCAGGAACCATATGTGGATAACACTCCAAATATTCATATATTTGCGAGTTCTAAACTCACTAATATTTAAATGCAAACATTAGCATGTTTGCTTGCAAAGATGCATACTTTTACATGGAACCATATGCGTGTTTCATCCCAAACCTCCATATATTTACGTCGAAGAATTCGTGTGTTTCCTCCCCAATGAATGATTGACGTCTGAATGCATGAAACTAAACCGCAACATAAGAAACACTCAATTCATTTACACATGCATTCAGGAATATTTATGAATCACATAGCATAGTGACAATCAATCAAAGCTGTATTTGGATCACAAACACCTATATTATAAACATATTAATCATTGTGTCTCAAACATGTAATATTAAATAGCAAGCACAATGTGTTTGGATACAAGTATCCTATATTTGCAAGAAGCTCCAAACACACGTTATATTTGCATCCAAAGACGAAAAAAATCAGATTTTCAACGTGCGTGTATTTTCTGAACCCTAAAATGCAACAATTTCGACTACTAACGAAGCCATCATGGTGAAAAAGAGCATCATCGCTGTAGGTAATTTTTTTCGAAACCCCTTTTCGAAATTCCCCTTGGGGAATAACCCATCACGATTACCCATTACATAAGGGTAATGGGTAATCGTTATGGGTAATGCCCCATCGTCGTGGATAACTACCCATTATTTTCCCCATTACCCTGTGGGTACTGGGTAACCGTGATGGTTAATTCCCCATTATCGTGGGTAACTACCCATTATTTCCCCCATACCCTGTGGGTAATGGGTAAACGTTCATTACCCATTCCCCACGGCGATGTGCATGTGGGTAAATACGAACTCTGGATATAAACACCTATTCTTCGAGTGTTGACCTGAGTCTTGAACATAGTGGAAAGGAAAAAAAGGCCCTCTACACCTTCAAGAGGGCTATATGTTGTAAATGGAAACTTTCTCTGATGTTTGTTGACTTGATCTATACAGCAGTGGTGAGACCTTTTGAGCAGGCATAATGCTTCCACTGCCCTCAGGTTAAGGCAACTCTCACAATGGGGCATGGTTGCAGTCGATTATGGAGTAGTGCTGGGAGATACTTCCAAAATTCATACATTTGTCAACTAATCGAAATCAGAACCGCTATTTGATCGGAATTACCACACTCTTATACCGGAGACGGAAACTTGGAAAAGAGAAGTTCTTGGTATAGAGGTATATGTGAATTTATGGGTCGAAAATAAATGATCAGGTGGGTTACGGGGTCTACTCTAGGGAACTAAGGCTGTTCCTTTCTCATAGACTGCCTGATCATTGTAGCGTGTATCAGATGATAATTTTGGCTATTAGAGAAGCGACCGACTGGCGGAGGGATAATAGCCCAACAGTCATAGGGGTCAATGTCTTCTTGGACAGTCAGGCGGTCACCACAACCCTGGAATCAGTATTACTGAATTCAACATCTGCTCAGGACTGCCACAGATCTCTTAATAAAATGGCCAAGCAGTACTACAGAGCGCATAAGTTGGCTAGAATACGGACTACCTTACAGGTTCCACAGGAATCGGAGCGTGTTGACATGACTTGTAATCATATCCTGCAAGAGCGCTCCTGTAGGATTATGCAGGACAGATGAACGAAGGGCACATATTGTGTACGCTCAAGACAAATGTGGCCCATAGTGGATAGCAGGAAATCCATTAACCTTCAGTCTTTAGCCAGGCCCAAGGTATAAAAGCTTGTTTCAGTTTTGATGGGACACTGTCTGATTGGTAGACAAGCGGCGAGACTAAAGGTTAGGGCAAATGACTTTTGTAGAAACTGTAACGATGCAGAAGAGAAAGAATCCACTGAATATCTTGTTTGCACGTATGGGTCAAAAATACATGATCACGTTGGTTACGGGATCAACTCCACGGGACTAGGGTTGTCCCTTTCTCGTAGACCATCTGATCATTGCGGCGTGTATCAGTCATAGAGGTTAAAGTCTTCTCGGACTGTTAGGAGGTCATCAAGCCCGTGGAATCAGTATTCCTTAATTCAACGTCTGCGCAGGACCACCACCCTCAAGTGAGTGCCACGGTATAGCGACATTCCGGGGAACCGCAGAGCGGATGAGCTGGTGACACTAAGCCCTACCTTACAGGTTCTACAGGAATCGGAGCGTGGTTGCATGTCCCTAGCGACCTGTAATCATATCCAGCAAGAGCGCTCCTGTATGATCATGCAGGAGAGATGGGCGAAGGGCACAGATTGTGTACGCTCAAGACAAATGTGGCCCATAGGGAAATCCTTGAACCTTCTGTCTTCAACTTATAAACATCTGGCCCAAGTTTTCAATGGTGGATTCAGTTAAGTGTCTGTTTGATTGACAAGCGGAGAGACTACAGTTCAGTGTAACTTACTTTTATGGAAGCTGAAACCATGGAGAAAAAATCCCCTGAACATCTTGTTTGCACGTGTTCAGCACTAGCCAGCAGGAGGATTTATACTATGGGATCCTACCTATTTAGGGGTCTGTGTACAAATATCTCAGATTGGCGTATACAAGATTCTGAGTTTCTTGGAGCAAACTAAATGGTTCTTCGGTAGGCCTAACGTTATTAGGCGTTATCACAATGGTTTAATAATAAGTCTAAGTGAGTTGTTCATCGACTCTCACCAACACCTAACCTAACCTACCTACCTCTATCCAAACCAATACGGGGGTTTTCGTTTTCTCCCATTCTCATCGCATATCTTATTCCGTAACTTCACGTTCTTACATATTCAGACTCATGTTCACCATAATTTTGATCCCTCCATTACATTTAGACACCGAATATTGCAATACAAGGAAATTTAATTCAAATCTTTTCCTATACAGGGTGATTCCGGAAGTTCCGGACAAATTTCTCCAGCGTATTCCTTGGCTCATTTCATGAAGAAAAGTCCACTAAGACCCTGTCCGAAAATGCAAGAGTGCGAAATGGCAGCGGGTTCAAAATTCTCGGATTGGCGGTCGGAGGGTACTAGGGTAAAGTTGCTAACTTCTGAGCCAGTGGTCGGATTTTTTTTTGTTTTTGGGCTTGTTGGAAAGGGATTTAAGAGGCCTTTCAGAAAAAAATGGAAAAAAAATTCACATAACCTCAATTTGGTCAGCCAGATGGCAGGTAACTTATGTTTTGTTATGTTTTCTGTTGAAAGATAGCCCAGAGGTCTTAGCGTTCCAAAGTTATGACCATTCTTCTGCCGAAAATTTCAGTAAAATAAAATCTTAAACGTGTTAATTTACAAAAACAAATAAATGTGTGCTGTTATTTCGCTTCCAAAAACAAAAACAAACATTTTTGCATTTCAGTAAAATGGGTGCAAAGATTGCTTGCAAGTGACACGAGCATACTTATTTGACAATTTCAACGAAATGATTAATTTCCCCAAAAAACTACTCCGAAGTAATTGAAGTAGTTGGTGGGGTCTAGTTATTTTGTTATTTATACCACTGACCTTTAAGTTTGCAGCACAACGATTGCATACCTTTCAATATCTGTACTTACCATATCCCAAAACTTTACCCCTTCAATAAATCATGAAATCAAATACTTTTTCGTTACAAAAAAAATCTATTCGTTTCACATTTCCTTACAGACCGAACAATTGATTTCCTTTGTCGACTCCCTCCTTGATTGATTGATTACGGTAGCAGCCCTCAAAACAACAACGTCATTCCCATTGCTGTTGACACATTAGCAAAGAGGAGCAACAAATGTCAATACAACGATAATTAGAAGACAATCACCAACAACCAACCACCAACACTTGTTATTAATGCAGCAGCAACAACATCAGCAGCAGTTGGCAAATCAAACAGTCACAACACAACCATCATTACAATTTCAATTGCAACAGCAGCCCACATCGGTCACCACCTTAACGCAGCAGCAACAATCGCTGCCACAGCAGCAACATTTAGCCAATAACATAATTGTTGTGCGTGGATCACGCAATGAACATGGCGAGATTGTCATCCAGAATAAGCAGGACATCTTTACATTTCTCACAGAGCATCATCAACATCAGCAGCAGTTGCAGCAGCAATTGCAACAACAACAACAGCAACAACAAAATGAAAAAGCCACCGTGGCAACATTAACTCAACTGCCGCCGACCACAACTGTTGCTCGCAAAACAAGTATATCACTATTAACCAATGGTGCCAATGGACTCACAACACTAAGTGGAGTAGGAGGAGGAGGAGGAGGCAGCAATGCGGTCGTTACCACAACCACCACAATACCCAAGGAATCGAATACAATACTGTTGCAGACACCCATTAATGCTAGTCAATTGGAAACGGTGTTGCTGCAATCGGGTCAATTGAAGAAGTCCAATTCCACGGTAACAGCGGGAACAGTGGATAGACCATTTCTATTCAAGAATGTAAGTATCAATGGAATCATTAGAGAGGCTGATTTTATTAGGAATTTTCTATAATTAAATTATTTTTTAGCCAGGAACAAATCCTGGTGTTCTATAGAGAATTATTTACAGTGTGTAATAGAATTTGGTATTTTTTAAAAAAAAGTACTTGGCTTAAATTATGATGTGTGTGAAGATAAATTCGAATTTATCTAGCAGAGACACAAACCAATTATGTTAGCAGAGCTCGGTAATTACATTAATAGAACTATGTAAGATAGCTACATTTTGGAAATGTTATAGAAAATACCGTTTTTCTCGCGATCAGACAAATATATATAACCAAAAGTTATAGATTTTATAGCTTATTGAAGGACATATCGGGAGTTCAAACAAAGTTATCCTTTGTCAGGTTGAAAAATATGAGGTTTTCTTACATAGAAAATCTTGGAAAGATTTTGGGGCCATAGCGCCTAATTGAGAAGAGTTTAGTTATTGGGACTAGTATCAAATCAAAGCTATTGTCATCTTTTTTCATTATTTAATACCCTCATTCTTGATAAAACCTCCAAAATATCCAATTCGTCGACGAATATATGAAATTTTTGTTTCGGACGGACAAGATGCGTCCATGGTGGCCACCAGGAATAAGTTTAGTTGTTGGGACTAGTATCAAATTAAAGCTATTTACATCTATTTTCATTATTTAATACAATCATTCCCGAAAAAGCCTCCAAAATATCAAATTCGTTGACGAATTTTTAAAATTTTTGTGTCGGACGGACAAGACGCGTCCATTGTGGCCACCAGGAAAAAGTTTAGTGATTGGGACTATTATCAAATTAAAGGTATTCACATCTATTTTCATTATTTAATACTCTTAAAGCTGTGGCCGTCGGTGGTGCAATGGTTAGTGTGCGCGGCTCTTGTAGATGAGATCCTGGGTTCGAACCCGGCTCTGACCACCTTAAAATTTCTTTCGGCGGCGGTCACCTCGCATAGTGACGGCGACACTATCGAGTATCTAGCCATGAAAAAGCTTCTCAAATTACCGTTCGGAATCGGTGTAAAACTGTAGGTCCCATTCAGTGAGTGAAAACTGGAAAGCGCACAGCTCAGTGATTGTGAGAAGTTCTCCCCAGTCCCTTCATGGGATGTAATGGGCAACCATTTATTTATTTTTTAATACTCTTAATCCGGATAAAACCTCCAAAATAACAAATTCGTGGACGAATTTTTAAAATGTTTGTTCCGGACGAACTAGATGGGTTCATGGTGGCCACAAGGAACATGGTTAGTAATTGGGACTAGTATGAAATTAAAGCTATTGACATCTATTTTCATTATTTAATACCCTCATTCCCGATAAAGCCTCCAGAATATCAAATTCGACGAAGAATTTATGCAAATTTTGTTTCGGACGGACAAGATGCGTCCATGGTGGCCACCAGGAAAAAGTTTAATTATTGGGACTAGTATCAAATTAAAGCTATTGACATCTAGTTTCTCTATATAATACCCTCATTCCCGAATACACCTGCAAAATATCAATTCGTCGACGGATTTATGAAATTTTTATTTCGGACTTACAAGTTGCGTCCATGGTGGCCACCAGGTTTAGTAATTGGGACTAGTATCAAATTAAAGCTATTGACATATATTTTCATTATTTAATACCCTCAATCCCGAAAACACCTCCAAAATATCAAATTCGTCGATGAATTTATGCAATTTTTGTTTCGGACGGGCAAGTTGCGTCCATGGTCGCCACCAGGAATAAGTTTAGTGATTGGAACTAGTATCAAATTAAAGCTATTGTCATCTATTTTCATTATTTAATACCCTCATTCCCGATAAAACCTCCAAAATATCCAATTCGTCGACGAATATATGAAATTTTTGTTTCGGCCGAACTAGATGCGTCCATGGTGGCCACCAGGAAAAAGTTTAATTATTGGGACTAGTATCAAATTAAAGCTATTGACATCTAGTTTCTCTATATAATACCCTCATTCCCGAATACACCTGCAAAATATCAATTCGTCGACGGATTTATGAAATTTTTATTTCGGACTTACAAGTTGCGTCCATGGTCGCCACCAGGAAAAAGTTTCGTGATTGGGACTAGTATCAACTTAAAGCTATTGACATCCCGAAAAAAAACCTCCAGATTATCAAATTCGTCGACGTTATACCGGAGGTATAACGCCGGTAGTAGTTTATCGGAACGATAAATACAAACAGCTGGCAACTGTGCCAACAGCTGCTTTGTTTTCATGTTGTTATGACTAATGTATGTATTTGGTTTTCTAAAATTTACTTACGTTCTGCCACCATGTGAACAAGTAAATGTTCCTCGACAACTGAGAAGTTCTTCCCACGATGTCTTTTTAAATATAAAATTTAAAATAAATTAAAAAATAAATAACACTGCACAAAACAATAATAAAGTATACAGCTGATATCTTACAGTGCTGACAACTATAGTCATACATTGCATCAGAGTTGCCAGCTTAAAACATCTAACATACTGTTAAATTAACCGAAGTATGAGAAAATGACAAACCTTAACAGGCAGTATATCGTTCCGTTAAATTGAAGTACTAATTAGTAAGCAGACACTTTAACTGAACATTGGAAAAATGGCTCTTAGACTTATGTACTTAAAAATTTCTGTCTCAGTTCCTGAAAAATAATGCTTTGTTTTAAATCGAGATTCAATTTCCATTGAAAATCAGGCTTAGTTTCAAGCTGATACCCCAAGTCTATGTATATTCTTAACCCGTTATTGCCCTTTGAAGAATATAACTCTTATTTAATAAGAAACCCTAATTTTCTATAGATATATTCCTTTAGTTTATGACTTAATTCCCATTTTCACTACATGACATTGATTAATTATTGAAATCTTGTGCATTCCTTTGTTCCAGACCTCTCGCAGTTTAAGCACCGATAGCAATCGCTTTGGCAATGCTGTCACAGCAACATCGACAACGGCCACTGGTGATGATAAGGGTCCTTTTGTTTTGCAGACACTGAAACGCTTAGAGAAATCACAATCGATATTGGTTATACGCAATTCATCATCTTCATCTTTGAGTGCAACATCAGGTGCCAATTCTACCTCATCCCTATCGAATTCATCGTCATCTTTGGCCACTTCCCTGACGGTGGAACATAAGCTAAGCTTATCGTCCTCATCTTTGTCCTCCATACAAAAGCAGCAGCAACAACAACAACAACAACAACAACAGCAACAACAACAACACCTTGCAACGACAGCAAATGTCAACACAAAAGGTAACACTATCACCTTTACTCGATCTAAAAAACACCAAAAATCAAATGGAACCAACTCCAACAATAACATCAGCAATAATATCTCATCCTCCGCCACCACCAACACGACAACCACCAAGTTGGGTAATATATTAGCTTCAGCCACTGGCCAGCGTCATCTCTTGGCGTCCAGCAGCAATGGCAAAGCAACAAATGCTGTTGGTGCAACAACTACAACAACCTATTTGCGTTTGACAAATGGCAATGGCAATAGCAATGCCAACAACAACAACAACAACAGCAACATCATCATCAACAACAACAACAACAACAACCATACTACAACTACTATTGCCAATATTATCCATAAAAATCATAATTCTTCACGTGTTAGTCTCAGTGGTGTTACAAATACGGATACAATACAAGCTGGAACAGTAACAGCAGCGGCATCGACAACATCTACAGGCACTTCAACATCAACCGTGCTGGTAGGAACAACAACATCGCAACATTTAAATTTGGCCGATGTCCAGTTGAAACATGAAAGGACTTCACCATCTGTTATTAGTACAACAACGACGGTGGGGGGAAGCTCCGTGAAGACCCAAGGGAGCGGTAAGTTTTTCAAAATCAAACAATGATACTTTCTTGTTCGTTTTTTTTTCTGAATGACATTTTTTCAACATAAAAATATTAGTAAAACACTTTTTAAAAAAAACAATGAAATACCAAAATTGTTATGAGATTTATAAAAATGCTTCAAGGTTGGTTGGCAAAAATTTAAAGGATATTTGTTTGAACGAATTGTAAAGGATTTAAACGAAGAATTTGTTTGTTTGGTAGATGTTAAAAATGGGACTAAGTTTTATGGTAATTGAAAATCAGTTATAAGCTGAGCTTAGTTCTTTAATAAATAATAAGTTCGATTACTGAGACTCTGTTTCTATAGGAACCAGTTTCAATTTCTATAGAAAATTGAGTTGACTTATTTAGACTCTGTTTTTATAGAAATCAGGGGTCGAATTACCGTTTCCTTTTTGTATCGTAATCTGTATTACGAAAGTGTCTGTCAAGGGCCACATTGATGGAAAATTGTAAAAATTGTGCTTTGATGAAATCTTATTCCTCTATTGATTTAATACATACGAGCTATTTCTTAGATTTGGAATCATTATCCATTTTGTAGTGCTTCCAAAATATAGATTACGCTACGAAACGGATGCCCAGTTTCCCAGTTCTACCCCAGTTTCAATTTCCAAAAGATATCTAGTTTAATTAGAAACTGAGTCTGTATTGAAAAGCAAGATTATTACTCTATTAAAAATCAGAATTTTATAAATCATGATTTAGTCTCTTCTGCAAATCAGACACTGTTTTAAAGTGGCACGTATTTTTGTGCTCAATTAATTTACTCTCACTGTCTACAGAAACTTGGCATGTGTCACAACCTGCATCTAATTTTTAATAGGAAACTAGCTGAACCGGTACCCGTTGTTTTGCCCCCTCGCTTGACCGTTCTCAGACCGAGTTTCGGAATGGCAATTGGCCTATATTTCTCATATCTTGTTTACACAACCCTGTGTACATGAGGGTCATTAATTAATTATTTTTATAGACATTTTTGTTTGACACAAACCACTTTGTTGAGCAGAGCGCTGTTATTATGTTAACAGTTATCTGTTAAAGTCCTAGAAAGCGAAGTATTATATTGGAATAAACAAGGTTTTTGGCGCATTAAATTAATAAAACAAAGGCAAAACTTTACGAGATTTCAGTATTTGTAGCACAAATCTTGAACAACTCAATGCATATATTTTTAGAAAGGACATTCATTGAGCCCAAACCAAGGATCCTTCGCCAAAGAAATGTGTGTCCAGAAATTGGTCGGAGAATGTTCATTTGGGTTATAGTACTTCGAAGTTTCAGATGAATTTCAGAATCTTATAATTTTAGGCTTTTTCCTTTAAGCACTTTACTTTGCTTTCCATGAACCATTCACTGTGACCAAACCAAGGACTATTTGCGGACTTCCACCAAATTAAAGCTCGCTGTTAGTGCTTTCCAAATGTAGTACTCTCATAATTCAGACGAATTTCAAAACACCGATATATGAAATTTAGTACTGTAAATAGTTTGGCCCAGTGTGCTCAAACTAAGGATTCTTCGCGGACCACACGTATACTAGATTAAGGTCCTTCATTAGTGCTTTCCAAATTTACCACACTCACATATCAGAGGAATTTCAGAACACCGATATATGTAATATTGTTTCGTCCCATGCATTAACCCTATGACCCACCGTTGCCAAACTATGGATTCTTCGCGGACCAAACGTATAGCCAATCAAAGTCACTCATTAGTGCTTTCCAAATTTACCACTTCCAAATTTCAGAGAAATTTCATCTGCAATTTACACGTCCATTCAGGAATATTTATGAATCACTGACTGAGAGAATAATGCAAAAATACAGATGCACATACTTTCAAGATAGACTCTTTCGTTGTCCCTCTTTTATTCTCTTGCTCTCGAGAGAGCATAAACAATACAACAAACACATCTGTATTTGTATAACAAACACAGATATATTTGGGTTGCAAACAAATATATTATAACAAATTAATCATTGTGTCTCAAACATGTGATATTGAATAGCAAACACAATGTGTTTGGACACAAGTGTATTATAATTGCGACGAACTCCCAACACACTTTATATTTGCATTCAAACAACAAAAAATACAGATTTTTCAGCGTGTATATACGTCGCGATTGGCACCATATGGAGTTCGGTGGAAGAGGATATTGCCCCGGCTAGTTCGTCTGCCCTTTCGTTCCCAAGGAGACCCTTGTGGCCTGGTATCCAAGTAGGAACCACAATGGCGAGTGGACCTAGCTCGACAAGTTTTTCCCTACAGTCACTAACGAGTTTAGATGCAGTGTTATTAGATTTAAGTGATAGGAGAGCTGCCTGGCTATCATCAAATATTCCAGTGCGCTCTGTTCTCCGTTGGAAATCGCTGCACTTGTTTCGGAGTTTGAATGGTAAATTCTTCTGGGAAACCTGACATCGAATAAGTTATCGAACGTCAATGAGGGGGTGCAGTAATCAGTGGTTCCAGGCTTCCTTGATGGCCAGTACCTCCGCTTGGAAATCGCTGCACTTGTTTCGGAGTTTGAATGGTAAATTCTCCTCTGGGAAACCTGACATCGAATAAGTTATCGAACGTCAATGAGGTAGTGCAGTAATCAGTGGTTATATTAAGTTCTCTTGGGATTATCTGTAGTATTCTCGCCGTCGGTGTTGCAATGGTAGTGTGTGCAGCTCTTGTACATGAGTACGTGGGTTCGATCTCTGCTCAGATCACCTAAACATATCTTTCAACGGCGGTCATCTCGCTTAGTGATGGCGACACTATACAGTATTTAGTTTTAAAAAAGCTTCCCAAAAATACCGTTCGGAACCGGTGTAAAACTGTAGATCCCAATGCGCACAGCTCATTGATTGTGAGAATGTAATGGGATGTCGTGGTAAAAGCATGACCTACGCCATGGTTTTGATCCTCTTGTCCAGTTTAAGTAGTATTTTGTTGTTTATCGCGAGTAATCAAAGTAGGGGAGAGATGACTCCACCCTGAGGAGTTCCCCTATTCACTCGCTTTGATGACTCGCTGTTGCCCATAGAGGCGTTGATAATTCTGCTCTGTAGCATTGCCAATATCAACTCTTGAGGAATGTTTCCACGCCTAAATCTTCAAGTGATTATTCTATAGCTGCTGAGCTCACATTATTGAATGCACCCTCTGTATCCAAGGACCACTCAATAGGTCCTTGTATCCGTTGAGCGACCAATAGTCAAATATGCATGTTGGCTGCATGATATTATGGGTGATCCATCCATTTTCGTGCTGCTTGCCTTTCAAGCGTTTTCAGAAGAAGCGATGAGAGGCTGATCGGTCTGAAATCCTTTGCGCTCTCATGACTCCGTCTCCCAGCCTTGGGAATGAAAACTACTCTAACGTGGTTCCAACTCTTTGGTAAATAGTTAAGAGTCAGGCAAGATCGGAATACGATACCGAGTCACGGCTTAATTATGACCTCGCACTTTGCAGCATTTTCGGTATCATGCTATCTGGGCCCGGAGATTTATATGGTGAAAAACTATTGATAGCCCAGGATATCCTGTCTAAAACGATTATATCTTCTATACCGTTAGTATCTAAGTATCGGGTTGATAATGTTCGCACCTCCCTGGGTGTGTTCTCGCAGTCCGGGAAGTGTGTTTCAAGAGTATCTCTAGCCCTGTGTAGATATATGAAAAATGTTATAGGGGGGACAGGTCCTAATAGGCAATAGCTAAGGGAGTGAAAATTTCGAGTATCTGAGATGTCGAATATCAGATATTTGTGGCAATATTTTCTAGTTGGTCGTGCTGAAGGCAAATGATGGTGTCGATTCTCAATTTGTTTGCCTTATATTTCTAGATTTTTGATGTGTTAACATCTATAGGCACGGGTGGGCCAATCTACAGGGTGGCTGATGAATATTGCTACAATAAACTCAAATAACTTTTTTTTCAGTGTATGGAATTCATTTTTCTTTTATTCATGTTAAAGCTCATTAAATTGTATTAAATATAGCTTAATTAGTTTTAAAAATAATGGAATTCAAATGCTCGTTGATGCATGTGCGGCATCTTACCAAAAAGTTGGTCATTACTGCTTGGAGAGTTGAGACAGGAATAGCCGCAATTGTTTCTCGAATGGATTGTTTTAGTTCATTCAAATTTGTTGGTTTTACATCCTGTTTGCAATAACCCCACAAGAAAAAGTCAGGTGCAGTAAGGTAAGGCGACCTGGGGTGCCAACGGAATGTGGAGTTTCTGGATATCAGCTTATTGGGAAGTTTTCGTCGCAATTCTGTCAGAACAGGCCGGGCTATGTGTGGAGTTCCACCATCTTGCTGAAAACACACAGAGTTGAAAGAAATTCTCATTCGGCGTAATTCTGGATAGAAAAACTCTCTCAACATGCTCAAGTATCGGTTTCCAGTAACCGTAACGGTGTGGCCGTTTTCTTCGAAGAAGTAGGACACTACAATGCAGCATGGTGAAACTGCACACCACACTGTGACACGTAGTGGATGCAATTCCGTCTCATGGAGTATCTGTGGGTTGGAAGCACTCCGTATCAGAAATTTTGTTTGTTTCTGTTGCCGTTTAAACCGAAATGGGCCTCGTCAGACATGTAAAGACATGGCAATATTCCAAGCGAATCGGGAAGTCGGCTGCGTTCAGTTTGTTGGCCATTTGAATTTTATATGGGAATAAGTCCAAATGTTTGTGAATAACTGACTGCAATGACTGTCTGCATATACCCATTTTAGCAGATAAGCTTCTTGTCGAAACTCTTGGATTGTTTTGTATGACAGCAGCTACAGCAGCGATTGTTTCCTCCGTCCGAACTGTAGGGTTGTGATGTTAAGGTCTTCTGTTGACTGTCCCATGCTCGGCAAAATTGTTAACAAGTCTAATTATGGTCCATCTGCTCGGAGTATTGCCGCCAAACGTGCGCCTATACTCTCTTTGGACCGAAACTACGGACTCCAGTGCGTGATAACGGCGGAAAATCTAAATTCTTGTTTCAGTGTCCCAGTCATCCATTTTTGGAGATAAGTTTGTACAAGCAGTCGGTGGCGTAACGGGCTAGACGCTGCCCGAAAAGACGCTGTGTCACAAACATCGCAACGATCAACAAAATTTCTAAAAATACTTCGGATCGAAGACAAAACCAAAACTGAGATACAATTTAGTTTGTTAATACGTCAAATTCTTCATCGACTAAAAACGAAAATATTTTTGATAAATAACGTACAAATATTTTCGTAGTTGGGTGAAATTTTGCATCGATTGGAAAATAATATTTTTCCAATAAACAACCTACAAATATTTTCATTTAGTATTTTGTTTGAATTTTCGAATTTTTGAATTGAATTGAAAAATAATTTTTTTCTGTGTATAGAATAGAATAGAAACATTCTATAAAGATAATACGACTCGTTTATGCTATTTTACTCAGACTCTCTACATGAGAGCGGAAAAAGAGTGCAATAAGTTCTCTATACTATTCAATACTTTTTGTCGTCGCTCTGTTTATGACAAAACAAAAACAATTATTTCAGTGAGCTAAATATTGCTTTATTTATTTTAACAATATTAAATCTAATGTTAAAGAAGGTGAAAGGAAAAAGAAAATGCCTTCAGCACAAAACTATTATTTTGTTTTATTTTCCAATGTAACATTTAATAATGTGTTCATAGCTATCGAACAGGTACCGTGTAACAAAAAGATATTAACACATCGCCCGTGAGTTCGAACACTCATTGTTTTTTTTTGGGCATTTGGGTGTTGAGGGACTAGATCTATGGCGACTTTGTAATGCTCGGCTTATCACACAATTATGGTGTACATTAGTCGTGTTCGTTGCGTTATAAACAAATGGGGCGAGGAAATTAGGGGGACTCTTATTTAAAAAAAAATCGCGAAGGGGTTTTTTATAGACAATGTCCGTGGTGCAATGGGTGGTGCAATGGGTAGTGTGCGCGCCTCTTGTACATGAGAACCTTGGTTCGATCCCTGCTCAGACCACCCTAAATTTCTTTCGGCGGCGGTCACCTCGCATAGTGAAGGCGACACTCTCGAGAATTTAGCCATGAAAAAGCTTTTCAAAATACCGTTCGGAATCGGTGTAAAAACTGTAGGTCCCAATGAGTGAGGATAAAACTAGAAAGCGCACAGCTCGTTGGTTGAGAGAAGCTCTCCCCAATTCGATCGCGGGATGTAGTGGGAAACCATTTATTTATATATTTGTCCACCGGGACCCGGACAATCGAAGTCAAGACCCGGTTTATAAGTTTAACGTCGTTTTTGGTAAGAAATTTTTTTTAGACAGCCGAATAGAGGGGAAAGTCAGAGTCGGCTTAGTTGAGTTGTAAACAGTTGGGTTGTGGTGAAAACTGCCAGCAGATTTGTACTTAAAAACTAAGTCCAAATGGTGCTGAAAACACTCCAGTCGATCATTCTAGGGTTAAACCCAAATCTTAGTTTCTTCAGAAATCTGACTGTTTTATAAGGAAATATTAAACAAAAATTAGGAAATTCAAGTAATCAAGTTAGAAAATTAGTCAAAGTTTGAAATGTGGTCAAACAATCGTTGACATTGAACTTCTGACATTTAACTATATTAAATGTTTCAAGGTTAAATCAAAATGCAACTCGAAATTCAATAGTAAATTTGGTAGTAACGTGTGAGATTCTATCACGTGCACATTTACTACTTGTAAAGTAATGCTATGATGAAGACGAAGAAGAAGAAGATCCTTTTCACATTCCTTTTTTTTTGGCTACTAAATACGAAACAAATTACCAAAGAACATTTCCCTAGGGCACGGTTGAATTGTATGGAAAATATAAACAACATTTTCAAGCAAATAAATTCACTAGACTCGCTTCACTTCGCTGCGTTGCTCTCTCTCTTTCTTGTATATCTTAGTTAAGAGTCGTGCAACTATGCATACGATAATCAAAATCTATTGATGAAACAAGGATTTGCCCAGGACGATGTGTTGTGTTGTCTATTTGGCCAACACTTGCACAAGTCAAGTGTAAAAGCAACAACGGCTAATATGACCGACAAGGACTTGAGCAGAGCAAGTGTTTCTGGCTACCAAACAAAAAATGAAAAAATAACACAACTCTTGAATGAAAACAAAAAGGAATATGTAACAAAATTGCTTAAGGATATATTGAATTCGATAGATTTTCAACGAGCTGCTTACCACGGCAGAGCTTATACTCGCATGTGCTCAACTCATACTTTGTCCTTAGGGTCATGGCGTCTCTCTCCCCAATTCAAATCGAATATGATCCTATCAACAACTACTTAATATGAACAACAGTTAGCATTATTATTTGTACGCCGAAAATAAGAAACACAAATAACAAAATAAGCGAAACAACCAACCAAGGATGAAACTAGGACGAGGAGGAGGAGGAAAGCAAACGTTGAAGTAGAAATCGAAGATTCCATGCCTTTCCTAACAAAAATTGTTGTTTAGTTAAACTTGTTTAACGAAATAATCAAGAGTAAAGTGGAAAAGTTTGTGTGGCTCGTCCTCCATGGGTAGGATACAGTAGATGTTGGTAATAACCAACCAATTGAAGAGAAATCAACCTAATGAGATGGTCGATCGACAGGCCGGTGGTGGTTTGGTTTCTGCACAGGCAGATAGACAGACAGACCCATAGACATCCGTTCAATTGTTAAGGTGGGAGTGGAAAGTGTAATTGTAGACGAATTCCGTAGACTTTGCTAAATTGATTAAGCGTATGAGTTACGGGAGTTGGTTCGGGTCGCTACTGTTTGATAACAATTTAATATTTTGCTATAATCCGATTGATATTTTACTGTGACTGAACAGTTTCCTAAATTTCGGATTAAAATTTACCATGTTCTGTTTCACACCAAAATGGGTTAATTAATTTACCTTCGCGCCTAACAACCTTACAAGTCTAAAAGGAGGCAAATAACAATTCGCACGACCTCTTTGAAATACTAAATAAGTGTTACGTGTTTTGTCCAATTTATTTGTTGTTGGTTTCCTTTGCTGTTTTTCGTTGGCATTCTTTGGAATACTTTGAAAGTTTTTCCTCGGTTTTGAAATTTTATTGGTTCCACATACACAAGACGGACGAGATGGCAGGGAAAGTATTTGAAGAAGAAACAAAGTGCTAAGGATAACAACAAAGACAAAGGGGAAATCATGTACAAATTAAGCATTGTGATTTCTAATTAACTGACAAGTGTTACCAAGTGGTACCAGGATCCCAAGCCAGGAGAATGCATACAAAAATCGTTTTCCGTTTGTTCAGTTTTTCTGCCGGTTTTTAGGATTTTTTTGTTTTGTATTTAGAAGGAAAGAGTAAGGAAGAAGTTTATATTGAGGTGCTGGGCTGGTTTTGTAGACAACCACCATCACATTAAAGATGTCGTCGGCTTGTGTTGTGTTCACATTAGACGTGAGAACTGAGCCCTTGCAAGTTTTGGATAGTAAATGTGAATCAAAGAAGAAAAAAAACAAAAACAAAAATAAAAAAGAAAAGAAAAAAGTAGGATATGAACAAAAGAAATTAAAATTTGTTTAACATTGTTAAGGTCTTCTTTTCTGTTTTATTTTTTATTTGAGTATTTTATATTTCGGATACAACTGAAACTTTTTCTTTGCCACCAAAACCAAACTTTCCCACCTGTTTTTATATTGTGCAAGAACAAGAATGCCAACAAAATTCGACACAGGTAACACTAGAAGCCATCACCCGTCGTGGTTATGATGGTGGCTAAAATTAAAGGATATTTTTCAGCCACATCCCGAAGTCGTTGCATTTTTCGGCCCTGAGTGAGTGAGTATGGGCGTCATATAAGCCATTATGCACTTTGCCAGCTAATAAAATAAATTAAAACAAAACGCCGCCAACAAAAGCACAAAAAAAAAACGGAGAAGAAAAACATGACAACGACAACAATATCAACACCAACAACAAGAGCAATTGTTGAACAAAACAACGAGAAGAAAATAATAAAGTTATGCCCATAAACGTGCCGAGACATTATGACGATGTACACTGGTTTGGCGGAAAACATATGGGGGAACAAACTTTTTAAAGAATTTTTGATTTTTTAAGAAAATGTGAAGAATTTGTACATCATTCACAAATGTGTTAATATCATTTATATTAATAATAAAAATCATTTTTGCTTATGTTCGAAAATTCGAACACAAGTTCGAAAATTCAAACTCAAGTTCGAAAATTCGAATTTATGTTCGAAAACTGACTTCATCTGCAATTTGCACGCACGGAATGTTTATGACTCACTGACTGAGAGAATAATGCAAAAATACAGATCCACACTTACAAGATAGACTCTCTCGTTGTTCCTCTTTTATTCTCTTGCTCTCGAGAGAGCATTTACAGTGCAACAAACACAGCTGTATTTGTATCACTAACATCATATATTCTAACATATTAATCATTGTGTCTCAAACATGTAATATTGAATAGCAAACACAAACAATGCTGTATTTGGATCACAAACACGTACATTTTAACATATTAATCATTGTGCCTCAAACATGTAATATTGAATAGCAAACATATTTTGTTTGGGCACTAGTATACTATATTTCCGACAAGCTCCAAACACACGTTATATTTGCATCCAAAGAAGAAAAAATAATGATTTTTCAGTGTGCATGATCAATAATTTTTGGTTTGAAAATATGGATGACATTGATCTGGACGATATGTAGTTTTAATAGGATGACGCTACGTGCCATGCGCCGACCGCAACCATCGCTTTATTGAAATCAAAATTTGGCGCAAATTTTTAGGAACCGGTTGTTTGATTTGATTTTTTAAGAAAATATGAAGAATTTGTATAAAAATCATTCATAAATGTCTTGTAAATGTGTTAAAATCATTTATATTAATACTAAAAATCATTTTTGCTTATGTTCGAAAATTCGAACACAAGTTCGAAAATTCAAACTCAAGTTCGAAAATTCGAATTTATAAATGATTTTTTATTTCTTGTTTGAAAATATGGATGACATTGATCTGGACGAGATGTAGTTTTAATAGGATGGCGCTACGTGCTTTATTGAAATCAAAATTTGGCGCAAATTTTTAGGAACCGGTTGTTTGATTTGATTTTTTAAGAAAATATGAAGAATTTGTATAAAAATCATTCATAAATGTCTTGTAAATGTGTTAAAATCATTTATATTAATAATAAAAATCATTTTTGCTTATGTTCGAAAATTCGAACACAAGTTCGAAAATTCAAACTCAAGTTCGAAAATTCGAATTTATAAATAATTTTTTATTTCTTGTTTGAAAATATGGATGACATTGATCTGGACGAGATGTAGTTTTAATAGGATGGCGCTACGTGCTTTATTGAAATCAAAATTTGGCGCAAATTTTTAGGAACCGGTTGTTTGATTTGATTTTTTAAGAAAATATGAAGAATTTGTATTAAAATCATTCATAAATGTCTTGTAAATGTGTTAAAATCATTTATATTAATAATAAAAATCATTTTTGCTTATGTTCGAAAATTCGAACACAAGTTCGAAAATTCAAACTCAAGTTCGAAAATTCGAATTTATGTTCGAAAACTCTAAATTCATTTAAAACGTACAAAAATATGTTCCCTCTTGAGATTGCAAGGTGCAAATAATGTAGTCCCCTAATTTTGTGTATAATAAATGTGTTTTACAAATAGAATAACTTTCGAAAGTCAGCATTACAAGGGTTGCTATTTATATTTCGGGAATAGGAAATAATAACAACAATTAAAATTCCCCAATTAAAATGTTCGAGCGTAAGGATTCTTCGATATTTCGCTGATTTATCCGACTTTTCGTATTATATTCAAAAATTAAAATGTTCGAGCGTTTTGTCGTTTTTGTAAATAATTTTATTCTTCGATATTTCGCTGCCCTTTTGGGTAGCATCGCCAGGAGGATAAACACAATTATTATCAAAGATATATAGAAGAATAAAATTATTTAAAAAACGACCAAACGCTCGAACATTTTAATTTTTAAATATACTCGTAAGACGAAAGGTCGGATAAATCATAACTGTCAATAACAAACATTTTTAAATGAAAATGGCTTTATTTTTTTTCAAAATATTCCCCTTGATGATCAACACACTTTTGCATTCCTTCAAACCATTTGTCATAGCAGTTTTTCCATTCCTCTTGATACACCTCCAAAACATGGTTTTTCTCGTTATTGTTCGGCGCTCGTAAATCGTTGACCACACAGTTTACATTTGATATTCGGGCTCAAGAAGAAGTCATTGGGGGCCAAATCAGGACTGTACGGAGGATGAGTCAACAATTCGATGTCTTGTCTGCGCAAAAATTCACCTGTTTGACGAGATGTGTGAGAGATCGCATTGTCATGAAGGAGAATGATTCGTCTTTGGCGGTTGGGTTTTACGAATTTCATTAGAATGTTTACTTGCAAAGATGCATACTTTTACATGGAACCATATGCGTGTTTCATTCCAAACATCCATATTATTACGTCGAGTCATTCGTGTGTTTCTTCCCAAACGTTCCAAACGAACGATTGACGACTGGATGCATGAAACTAACACGCACACGCTGAAAAGTAATGGCCTCTCTAACATATTCTCCCAAACATATTCTGCAGGAACCATGTATATGTTTGGAACACACTTCAAACATTAATATGTTTGCAAGTCCCAAACTCATTTGAGTTTAAATGTAAACAGCATCATGTTTACTGGCAAACATGCCATTTCCAGTTTCTTTCCTCAAAATCGTTTCTCACTTTGGCAGCACACATACATATATACGAAACACATACGCAAAAACCAAAGTAACATCACAAACCATTTAAGCGTCCGAGTCTTCGTTTATTCTTTTTTCACTGATCAGGCGCTTTTGATATCCTCTCTCTGATGAACCATTGACGACTGACATGTAGCTAAAACGCAATACATCAGCCAAAATAAGGAACACAGACTTCATCTGCAATTAGCACGCACATTCAGGAATGTTTATGAGTCTCTGACTGAGAGAATATTGCAAAAATACAGATACAAATTTACAAAATAGACTCTCTCGTTGTCCCTCTTTTATACTCTTGCTCTCGAGAGAGCATAGTATGTACAGCTGTATTTGTGTCACAAACATCATATATCCTAACATATTAATCATTGTGTCTCAAACATGTAATATTGAATAGCAAATATATTGTGTTTGGACACTAGTATACTATATTTCCGACAAGCTCCAAACACACGTTATACTTGCATCCAAAGAAGAAAAAAATGTGCATGATCAATAATTTTTTGTTTGAAAATATGGATGACATTGATCCGGACGAGATGTAGTTATGATAGGATGGCGCTACGTGCCATGCGCCGACCGCAACCATCGATTTATTGAAATCAAGATTTCGAGAAATGGACCTGTCAATTGGTCTAAAAGATCAAACAATATGACACCTCTCGATTATTTCCTGTGGGGCTACGTGAAGTCACTGGTTTATGCTGATAAACCAGCAACAATTGGCTCCTTGGAGGCCACAATTGTTCGTATTATTTGTGACATACCGTCCAGCAATACTCGAAAAAGTGACTTAAAAATTGGACGTCCAGAAGCGCTGCGTCATGTACAGCCGTGGTAGTCATATGTCTGAAATCATTTTCAAATGTTAATTCAATGTATTGATCTTTCAAATAGCGAGGTGAAACTTTCTGAATTCTAATTTATGTTTTCGGAATTTCAATTGATATTTTCCGAATTTCAATTAATATTTTCCGAATTTCAGTTTATATTTTTCGAGTTTTATACGATTTGGTTTTGAATTTCAATGGATATTTTCTGAATTTCAACTTGAGTTTACTGAATTTCAATTGATTATTTCTGAATTTCAATTATTATTTTCTGATTTTCAAATAGAAATTCTAAATTTCAATTGGTATTTCATGAATTTTAATTGAAAATTCTGAAATTCATTTGTTTGCTTCTTAATTTCAATTGGAAATTCCTAATTTCAATTGGAAATTCCTAATTTCAATTGGAAACTCCGAATTTCAATTGGAAATTCCGAATTTCAATTGGAAATTCCTAATTTCAATTGAAAATTTCTAATTTCAATTGGAAATTTTATCAATAAGCCTATTAATATAAGCCTATAAGCCTATTTTTAGCGGCCTTTTTCATTGCTTTGAAGTAAGAAAAATATTTTTCATTTGTTGATCATTTACAAGAATTTCGAAATTTGGCCTTTTAACGTTATTTGAAATATAATTTTTTGCAGTATTCTAAAACTATATTTTTCCCTTAAAGTGCAAACCAAAAATAGTATCGTTTCTTTTGTTATTTCCCGATTTAAAAGCAATTAAAAACTACCGCAAAATCGATTCTCACGTAACAGATAAAATACTGAAAAAGTTTTTATACAGACGAACAATTGTCTAAATTATCCGTGCTTTCGGATTTATCGTGTGTTTTGCCCACATTTTCAGAAAATAAAAAAAAATCGGTAGGTTTGTATTTTAAATTAGATAAAAAATAGTGATAAAATATTCTCACGTAACAGACCAAAATTAGCTCAAGCTACAATTATTCAAACGTAACTTAAGAAACTTAGTGCTAGCACTCATTCTCACCAATATAATACGAAAATACAGCCCTGTTTTTTGAAATCGTAATGAAAAATAAAAATCAAAGGAAACAAAAAAAAAATTTATAGCTTACACTTTGTCAGGAGCCGGCACTGCCTGTTCTTTAATTTTGTCAACTTCAAAACTGCAAAATTATTATTTCAAGCTGTAAAAGATTAAAATAACCATGGCCAAAACTAAGGACAATAGAAAAGATGTAAGTTTTGTACTATCTACGCACATTTATTGTTTGCATACATTTATTAAAAAGTCTGTTTATTTTTTTATTGAAATATAAAAATGAAGTCAAGAGCTCAGATACAGCAAAGGTACGTAGACAAGTTGAAAAAAACGCAGAAGTGGGAAGAATTTAAAAAAAAACGCGCAGATGCACAAAGAGTACGCAGAGCTAAGGAAAAGGAAAATGAGCACGACTGTAAAAGAGTTATCTGATCGGAAAAATAAGCAAAGAAAAATTTGGCGAGAAAGAAGCCAAAAAAGCTACAGAAAAAATAACATGAAGGGATCATCAGACGAAGATGATGCATTGAATGGTACTGGTAATACAGGGTACAAAAGTGTTCAAGCACTTGGCAAGGCAGTTAAAAAAGCCCGAAGTGCTTTACCTACATCCACTTCAAAGCATAAAGTTGTTTTGTCAAAAATATTAAGCGGCTTTTCAGAATCTGATAGAAAAGAAATGTGTGGTTTTGTTACAGCAAATCATTCACACCAAAATAATGAATTTAAAGACCTTATTGTCAAGGAAATAGAAGACTTTTTCGAGCGAGACGACATTTCGAGAGTGTCGCCAAAAGCAAGAGACACAAAAAAGTACAAAGACGCCATAACAGGTGAAGAACGAGAGCTATCAACAAGGCACATGCTTTTGACGCTTAAAGAATCGCACGCTATATTCTGTGAGGAAAGGAAGAAGGATGTTAAATGTGAGTATTTAGGGATCTTAGGATATTTTGGTGCAGTTTCAAACACAAATTTTTTTGCAGATATTTGCAGCTTAAGTTTCTTTTGCAAAAACCGACCAAAAAACGTAAAACTTATAAGTAGCTTACCCCACGACATGTGTATTTGTTCATACCATGCAAATTTTATTGAAGCGGTAAATGCACTTAACAGCTATGCTACAATTGTTCCTACTTATGAGAACAATTTCGTAAAACAATTTCTTTGCGAAGAACAAGGTCCAGAATGTTGGTTGTCCAATTGCCTACACTGTTATGGCATATCATTGCAGCTTTTGCAAAAGGCTATCGGAAATTTTGAACCCAATATGACAGTCGAATGGATGTGTTGGGAAAAAACAGCACATCCAAGCGAATCGAAAAAAATAAAAAAAGTGGTACTTTAATGGGCTTAGTTCTTCATATTGTCAATCTTTCACCACAATTTTTAAAACATAGTTTTGTAAAACGTGAACAAAGCGATATGTTTAATAAAGTTGATCGTTTGCGAGTAAAAAGTGACGACTATCCACAAGAAAGTGTGGTGCAAATCGATTTTGCCGAAAACTATGTTTGCGAAGCACAGGACGAGGTTCAAAGTGCACACTGGAATCAGCGTCAGCTCACATAATTTACTTCCGCCACATTTCATCAGAGCAACACACATTCAAAAATGTTTGTCTCTAATAATTTAAGCCATACCAAAGAAACTATATTTGTATAAACTTTTGTTGCAGTTACCACCGACAGTGACAATAGTAAAAATTTGGAGCGACGGTCCATCTTCGCAATTCAAAAACAAATTTATTGCAGCTATCATCCTACTATTTGAGAAAAAACTGAACCTTAAAATCTTTTGGAATTCTTTTGCCACCTCGCACGGTAAAGGTTGTGTGGATGGTATTGGCGCGACTGCTAAAATGCTGGTGCGAAGACAGGTCTTGTCAAGGAAATTCTCTGTGAACAGTGAAACCGATTTTGCAAATGCATTAAAATCAAAAGGTACAACAATAGAAATTGAAGAAGTTACTGATGCGGAGGTGGAAAAAATCAACAAAGAACTAATTACGGCATTACTTTTTACAAATGCAAAAAATGTTAAAAATATTGCTTCTTCGCACCATTTGCAAATACAAAATGATACTATCATCTCATTTCTTACGTCAAAGTTAGGTTATAGCAGTGCAAAAATGTTTTTATATTTATTTCGCCTCTTAACTTGTTCTTAAAACCAAGAAACATAAATTTTGAAACAAATAAATGCTATTTTCTCTTTTAAAAATCGCACAAATTTTGTAACAAACTTTTTTCTCACGTACCAGATATACAATTTTTGGAGCATGGTAACCATAATTACGTTCTTGCATTCAAAATGTTCTCTGAACTATTGGCTATAAGTTTGCCAAAGAAACTTTCAATCTACTTTTAACAGATTCGCAGATTTTATTAGCTCTTTGAAACTTACTTAAAATCGGCTTCCAAATTTTCTCACGTAACAGATCAATGTTTGACTCCAATTATTTTCTTACCGTAATACATACAGGTGTTCTTTATATAAAAAAAGTGTGTACCTTTGATTATATTATTGAAATATTATAAAATTTTGGCACAACGATGTACAATGTGTCGTATTTTTAGAGCTAAAGACGTTTTCGTTTTTTTTTACAAAAGAAAAATTTGTCAAATTTGTCGCTGAAGTTGGGGTTATTTCTACTCCAGCAACATATTTGTTCGAATAAATAATACACTATTAAGCGGTAGATGGCGCTGTACTTCGAATTTAATTTTCAAACTTAAAAACATCAATGAAAATTGAAACCGTTTGTGTTAAACGATATATTATAAAACGTAATTTTATCCGTAGAATCTTTTAATAGCAAATATGTTTAAATACATTAACATTTTTTAATATTCAAAATACAATCCTGGGTGTGACATTGATGACATTTGAATCATGATGCAACTAATAGAGGTTGTGTTATAATACCAACTTAAATTATTTGCTTTTTCTTCTGTTCATTACATGAACAATCAAATTTAAATGTATATGGTTTTTGTAATTTCTGGCTTAGTTTTATTCTTGACGTATATTTGTGTTAACTTGGACACGAAAACAAAATATATTTTATTGTTGCCTTGATATATTGGCCGTAATACTGGTATCACCTGTTAGAACAAACACATCGATTCGAAGTAAACTGTTGCTTACATTGCGAACGCCTATTGAAAATGTTGCTTGCATTGTGATTCCGGCTTTACCATTGAAAAAGGTGGAGTTTTGTTATTTTTAAACTGCATGAATATGGCTGTTGGCGACATGTGGTTTCATTCCGAGAAACAATTCAATTTATTAAAATTCCACATTCTAAACTAAAATTTTATACGAGTATAAACCACTGTCTGTTCCTCCTTTCTGTGGTATCACACATTGGCCATACTTCTAATCCTAACTGCAACTGGCCTATAGATGCACATGCCACAAGACCTCGTTCTCCTCCTTCGTCTTCCCACCCACACAGGCCAACACACAGATATAATCAAAACTCATGGGTAAGCATTACAGTCCTGTTTTTTTGCAAATAAAGTTAACATATGAAATCGTAATGAATGGAATTGGAAGGATTCAATGGTAAATTAGTTGAAAGGGGAGCGAGCATTTCAACGTGGGCTGATTTCTTTTTCCTGTTTTTTTCTCTCGGTTTTGATGATTTATTTAAAATAATAAAACAATTTTCATGTTTGAAGGTTATTTGGCTTCTTTCCTGGCGAATAAATAGATATGATTCGTCCGTTGTTCGTTTTTGATTCCAGTTCTGTGTTAGTGATGTTGCTGTGTTTTCTGCTCAGCTATAACTTGTAAAAGTTTTATCAATACAAACTTTAAAAAACACAACACATTTAAATCGAAATAACAAAATTAAAAAAAACAAACAAAACCCAAAATTAGAAAAAGTAGCATTCAACTAAATAACACAGGGGAACACACTTTAGACGAGAAACGTTTACCGAAACACTACAGACACCCCAGACCCACTATATCCCCCCCAGCTTGACTATTAGTTTTGAGACAATACAAGTCACCCAGTCAAGTGTCAAGTTATATTGTGTGGTATAAGGAGGGGGATCGTTATCAAGACTTTTGTCATCTCTGGCGAACGCCACCAACCGAGACAATTGAAATATCAGCAAGATTTTCCAGAATCCAGTTTCCATACTTAATATTTGAAACATAAGGCGGCATTTGATTTGTATTTATTTTTCAATTTCATTTTGTCTTTTTTGTTTCGCACGACAATCATCCTTACGTTGTCTCTGCTCCCACCCACCGCAGGATAATGCACTTGAGATATTTTCCTTTTTCTTTTGCTCATTGGTAACGTAGATGACGAGGAAAAGATATTTTATTGTGAGCGTCAGCATAAAAACATTTCACGATTGTCGAATTATCACAGCGCGACACAATATTTTAGTATACGACGACGAGTAGTTTTTGCTTGTCACAGCTCTTAAAGGACAGACACATGGACAGACGGAATAGATTAGCACGCCTTAAGGCTTTTCATGTCTCACACACTCTTAGTCACACTCACACTGGCAAACACACAAACTCGCACATGTTACTTGCACAAGGGTCCTTGTTGAACATTGTCTTGAAGGATCAGAAACACTTGCAAGACTTTTTGAAAATTCAATACCACCACAAGTGGGTACTTGTGCATTTTTGGATAATGTGAAACTAAAAGATTCTCGCATATACAGTTTCCTGATACTTGAATGAAAGTGAGACGTATGACAATTGTGGTTGGAGAATTAAAAGGCTTTTGAAGAAAACATAGATATAATATTGACTATACTTTATATTTTAAAATGCTACAAAATTTTGCGCCTTTTGAAATGGTTGTTGTGACGTCTAATGTTGTGACGGTTAATATTGCCCATCATTTCTGGCACAGCCTTTCTTAAGTCAGCCTCTTGAACAATTACATAAACTCTAGAAAAACACATTATACAATATGTTTACACATAATTACAATATCTTTACAAACTACCATATATATGTTTGGATTATGTTTCCTATTACATTATTATTACACGCTGAAAAAACGGCCTCCTGTAACATTATGCAGGAACCATGTATATGTTTGGAAAAATCCATACACTTACGTGGAAGCATTGTTGTCATGAATTTAGGAACTGCTGCCTTTTTTGTTTCATTGTTTTCAACAAGCATTCCATAGTTGGGTCAAAAAAAATATATTATTACATATTAATCAACATGTATTGAATAGCAAACACAATGTGTTTGGACAGAAGTATACTATATTTACGACAAGCTACAAACACGTTGTGGTTGCATCCAAATAACAAAAAAACTGATTTTTCAGCGTGTCTACATTTGTTGACCGAAAAATTTTATACTATTTGTGCAATCCTAATTTTATCATATTTATAGTTGGGTTTCTCCAATTAACCATATGTTTGTGTTTTGGGAGCAACCCAAATAGTGACACGTTGTTGATGCATTTGATCACTCGTGTGTTTTCTGAATCGCAAATACGACAATTTGAACGATTAACGAAGCCATCAAGACGAAAATGAGCCTCATTGCAGAAGATGATTTTGTTCAAAAACTGTTAATTTCGAAAATTATTAAAATAAATATTATAAATATTTCTTAACAACGAAAACGAGTTGTTCTTTCATTTAGACTTACATTTTTAATAACTTTGAACTGTCAGCTGTCACGCTGTCTTGTTTCTTCTGCATAAACAACACTTTACCGCACCTATGGCACGAAAATTAAATCTTGCGTGCATTTTCCAATACCCTTTACAGGAGAAGTGCCAATCAATGACTTAGATTTGCATGTACATAAGTGCAGCGGTAAGAGGCTCATCATTGTGAGCCCTAACTCAGCTGTCTCCAAAGTTGTGCATGTTCATATAATAATTTATAACTACTTCAAATAAATCGCAATAATTAAAAAAATTAATTAAAATTAACAAAAATTATTTAAGAAAAAGTAAAACGATGTAATAAATGATGTTTCAAGCTTGAGGAAAAATCATATATTAGATCATAATAAGAAAGGTCAAAGAAACATATTACGATACTAATAAAAGTAAAAATTAATTCGCACCAAACATAATATGAGCTTCTTATACAGTAACTAAAAATAATATGATTGTATTTTAATTCGCTGAAGACATATCATGTTCACAATTTGTAATTATGTAGGAAACTGTTTGCACAATTTTACCAAACATACTATGTATATCAGCAAAAATATTTTTGGGATAGACTTTTGTTTGTCTGAGTGTGGAAATGCAATTCAAACGAAAAATAAAATACATTCTATTACATATAAAAAATACATATTATATATATATTGAAAATATTCCAATTTTAACTCAAATGTCATAAAATTTTTTATTAAATTCATTTCAGTTGTATTCAAATAATTGTAATTGTGTAAATTAGTAATTTTCGATTATGTTCGAAAATTCGAACTTAAGTTCGAAAATTCGAAATTAATTTCGAACATTCAAATTGATCAGGCCTGTCACAAAACTCGTTAGGAATGGCTATAATTCCGTAGTCACCATTCCGACTGATTTCGTTTTACCTCTTCAGATTCCGATAAATTTTGTTAATTCCCAAAAGTCTGAGCGTCGCTGGGTTTTCGAGTTTGGAATGTCAGCCTTATGTACATCAATACAAAAACCATAAGGGGTTTTACGATCGATATTTTGACCTATTTTTTTGTGTTTATTGCACTAAAAATATCAATTCCAAGTACAAAACCAAAAGTGGTTTAATTCTTAAAGAATTGTTCGTATTCTGAAGACGCCAAATACGGAATTAATTCCATTTTCGATCGGAATGGAATACAGAGACGGGCCTGTATATACTAAAAATATATAAATTCCTATATTTGTCCTAAATACAGAATTTATATCAAACATTTGAATCCAGGGGTGTGGAGTCGGAGTTGGAGTCGTAGTTCAGGAATTTTGCCTCAAGTCGAAGTAGGAGTTGGAGTCTATTTTTTTCAGCCCAACTCCGACTAGATGTTCATAAAATTAGTACAAATCGAAGATCAGTAAAATATAAGTAGATAATGGAATACAATACTCCTTGGAAGATATTAAATGCTTGGTATTATTAATGAGAGCATCGTTGTTAACACTCCCGACTCCACCCAAATCTATTTTGTGCAAGCCATTTCATTTTGGAATTTATTAAATGAGTATATTTTTAATTAAAATATAAAATAAAATAAATGATTTCCGTTCGTCAATAATTTTCGGTACAAGATCAGTTACTATTAAAAAGTAGAAGAGATTTGTTTATCCCTGTAATGTGTGATGATATACATAAATACTCGAGATGAAAACTGAAAACTTTTGAATGCCAAAGTAGATGTTATTTAATCGTTTTAAAAACAAAGTAAAATTGGAAGTGTATTTTTTCGTTTAATTTTGTATTTGATAGCAAAATCAATATATTAATTATACGTCTAAAGTAAAAAAATAATTAATATATGTTTACGCTCAAGCGTCTGTTTTTAATTTAATATGAATTATATCATCTTTTTGGAAGAAAATTAAAATAAATGTAAATGCAATTAATTCAAAATTATTCAACACGTAGAAATGATTTTGTAGAGTATGATTGGCACCATTAAAAAAAAACAAAAATATTTATATATGTTTGGTTTATTTTCGGAGTTAGTCGGAGTCGGAGCCGCCGGATAGAAGTTGGAGTTCAGAATTTTGAAATTCGAGAAATTCGAGATTAAAATTTGATAAAAAGTACTTCAATAAAACTTTAGAATGTCAAAGCTGTTGTTATTTAATCGCTTTCAGAAAGTAACGTATGAAAATGTCTGACTAATTTAGTGCTTGATAGCAAAATAAAGGCATTAATCATACGCCTAAAGTAAAAAACGAATTAATATTAATAATACGCTCAATCTTGTGTTTTTAAATTAAATATGAATTGTAAAATCTCTTTCGAAGAAATTTAAATTAAATTTAAATCTTTGTATAATGACGACAGTTAAACTTAAAAATTATTCAACACGAATAAAAGATTTTGTATAGTATGATTGGCACCATTAAACAAAATAGAAAACATTTATATGTGTGACCTGGTCTACGGAAAGGTACTCATGGTCAGAAAACAACTTGGCTCTCAGCAAACTTCCACTATGTACAGGTTTGCTTTTACAAGAAATGTTTTCGTAGTTTGTTGGAGTAAAATTCCCCTATAAAGGTAATTTTTGAGCGCCAAAATTTCTTTCAAACTTCTACTGTAATTTGTAGCAAAATAAAGGAAGTTAGGAGTCTGTTATGTTTCATTGAAAAGAGCTTTACATTCTCTATAATATTAGTTCAAAAAAGAAAAATGCATTTTTCAACCATAGTTACCTTTCCGTAGATCAGGTCACATATGATTGGTTTAATTGTGGAGTTGGAGTCGGAATTCAGGATTTTTGAAATTCAAAATTCAAGAAATTCGAGTTTAAAATTGTAAAACCTATGCATAATTTCGTATTTGATAACAAAATAAAAGTATTAATCATACGCATAAGGGAAAAAAGTATTAACATTAATCATACGCAAAATTTTAGGGTTTTAAATTAAATGTGACTTATAAAATGTTTTTGGAGGAAAAATAGAATTAAATTTAACACTCTTTATAACGACAACAATTAAACTCAAGAGTATTCAACACGGAGAAATGATTTGGTAGATTATGATTGGCACCATTAAACAAAAAAAATATTTATTTGTGTGCTCATGGTCAGAAAACAAATTTTCGAGAAAACAGCTGGCTTGGCTCTCAGCAAACTTCCACTATGTACATTTTTGCTTTTACAAGAAATGTTTTCGTACTTTATTGGAGTCGAATTCCCCTAGAAACGTAATTTTTGAGCGCCGAAAATTTCTTTCAAACTTCAAGTGTAATTTGTTGCAAAATAAAGGAAGTTAGGAGTCTGCGCTATGTTTCATTGAAAAGAGCTTTACATTTTCTATAATATAAGTTTAAAAATTAAAAAAAATCATTTTTCAACTATAGTTACCTATCCGTAGATCAGGTCACATATGTTTGGTTTATTTGTTGAGTTGGAGTCGAAGCGGGGTCGAAGTTCAGAATTTTTGAAATTCAAAATTCGAGATTAAAATTGTAAAACGTATGCATAATTTCATATTTGATAACAAAATACAAATATTAATCATTCGCATAAAGAAAAACGTATTAATATTAATCATACGCTCAATATAAATTTAATTTAAAACTTTTCATAATGACAAGTATTAAATTCAAAATTATTCAATATGGATAAATGATTTAGAAGAGTATAATTGGCACCATTAAACAGAAAACAAATACATTTTTATATGTTTGGTTTATTTGTGGAGTAAGAGTCGGAGTCGGAGCGGGATAGAAGTCGGAGTTCAGAATTTTTGAAATTCTGAAATTCAAAATTCATGAAACTCAAGATTAAAATTGTAAAACGCATGCATAATTTCGTATTTCATAATAAAATAAAAGTATTAATCACACGTACAAAAAAAACGTATTAATATTAATCATACGCTCAATCTTGGGGTTTTAAATTAAATGTGACTTATAAAATGTTTTTGGAAGAAAAATTAAATTATATTTAAAACTTTTTATAACGAGAACAATTAATTGGTAGATTAAGATCGGAGCCATTAAATAAACAAAAAAACATTTATATATGTTTAGTTTATTTGTGGAGTTAGAGTCGGAGCGAGATAGAAGCCGGAGTCCGGGATTTTGTAATTCTGAAAAACGAAATTGCCGAAAGTTGAGGTTAAAATTGTAAGAATCTACATCAATAAGATTTTTGAATGCCAAAATAGATGTAATTAATTGCTTTCAAAAGAAAGTAAAATTGGAAACGAATGAAGAAATTCGTTTTTGATAGCATAATAAAAATAGTAATCATACACTTAAAGAAATAAAGGTATTAATATTAGTCATACGCTCAATATTGTGAGTTTAAATTAAATATGAGTTCATTTTTGTATTAAAGTTTTTGTTTTAAAATATAGTGTATTATTATGCTGAATAATAGTATTCTGTTCCCTGAATTGTCATACAGCTCTCATTACGTCTACATGCTTCTCTTCCTACATATTAACTAAATAATATAAATTTTCTATATAAATTTGTTGGCAAAATTGCAAACACTTTCCCAAGATATGAAATTGTATAGAAATCTGTATTGTATTTCCACATAGAGAAAGGTGGATGCTTGATAGATGTCGTTTTCTTCGAGTGTAAATTATTTTCTCATTGTCATCAATAAAAATTCTTATCCGATCAGAGTAAAGAATAAAAAGGAAATATTTCATCAACGAATTATTGACCGTTTTGCAAAAGGACGCGAAGAGGTCAGCTGAAGACGTTAAATAGGTAAGGATGGTGGATTAAGGCTGTCATAGACGGCTAAGACTGACAATAAACTGATGACTGTATAAAGGCTGACAAATTGTAGTTTCGACTGAATAGGCTCCCAGTTGAACTATGTTGAGGATGTTCCATTTGTTTTTATTGATTGTGACGTCCTTTGAGCCTGTTTAGTTCAATAAACTAGACATGATTTGCAGTTTAGAAACTCAATACTGCAATTTTTGCATTATTATCCTAAAGCTATTTCTTCTCTTTTTGAATATAATTTCTGTATTTAAGCAAACAGTTTTCAAAATATTCACAATATTCAAAAGTTCGTATAAAATTCTGTTTAACATAATTTTACAATAACTTTTTACACAGTTTTAGTAATTTCTATTGCTATAACAAGTTACCACCCATAAGTTTGTAAATAACATAATAATAATGAGGTTTAATGAACATTTCATGACCCATCCAGCCATCCAATCACACACGGAAATGTCCTGTTTTAATAATATGTATCATCATTGTAAACCCATTTTATAGCCATAAAAATGATTACATTGTTATTCTGTGGATGTTGTATAACAGTTTGGTAAATAAATTAATTTGTTTGTAAAATGTTTGCAAATATTCTCTCTATATTAGCTATTTAGAATAGATGAAATTAATTGAAATTCCTATGATAGCAAATTATTACATTATCATTATCATCATCATCATCATAATCTTCATCACTACCATGTGTATAAGTTGGGATGAAGTCCATCCTCAGACCACTTGCAATTAATGTCATCCATGTGAATACATTTACTGAATTCATAGGATACAGTGTAACATTTGAAATATTTTCAACTGAATTACAAAAGATTTAAATGTTTCAAAAAAAGAACTACATATTTCTATGGATGTGAGCGAACAATAAAGACCTGTATAGTAGATGACAGTGGTACAATATTGAGCAAAGTGTGTAACTATATCGGAACGTTACCATGTTTCCCACATTTAGAGTGCTAAGTCTAAACAGCTATAAATTGCAACTCTGTTGTAATAAGTGAAAGAAGTTTTCAATTATTCATTCTGTAAACGAATAAGCTTAAGCTAAACTACCTTCTTTAGACAAATGAATTACTTTTTCTACTGCACGCAATCATTGGGAAATTCGACATTATAATTGAGATTGAATTGAAATACGCTAATAAAACTTTTTTATTAACAAAGCAGACGTTATTAAATCGGTTTCAGAAAAAGTAAAATTGAAAACGTATGAGTAATATCGTTTTTCATAACTAAATTCAAATATTAATCATACGCCTAAACTAAAAAAAACCTAATTATTATAAATCATAAGCTCGAGTGTCTGTTTTTAAATTAAATTTGAATTATAACATATTTTTTAGAAGAAAATTGAATTAAACTGAAAACTTTTTATAACAATAACAATAAACCTCAAAAATTTTCAAAATGTCTTTCGTTTGAATTAACTTAAACTAAGCTACCTTCTTTAAGCAAATGAGGCACTATATTTAGCATACACTATCGTTGGGAAATTAGAGTCAAAAATTTAATAGAAATACATCAATAAAACCTTTTGAATATCAAAACAGGTGTTATTTAATCGGTTTCAAAAAAGTTAAATTGTAAACGTATGAGTAATTTAGTTTTTTATAACTAAATACAAATATTAATCATACGCCTAAAGTAAAAAAACAAATAAGTATTAATCATAAGCTAGAGTGTCTGTTTTTAAATTAAATATGAATTATATCATATTTTTGGAAGAACATTGAAATGATTTTAAAACTTTTTATAACAATAACAATAAATCTCGACATTTTTCAAAATGTCTTTAGATTGAACTAAGCTACCTCCTTGAAGCAAATGAGGCACTATATTTAGCATACACTATCGTTGGGAAATTCGGGTCTAAAATTTAACAGGAATACACCAATAAACCCTTTTGAATATCAAAACAGACGTTATTTAATCGGTTTCAAAAAAAGTTAAATTGGAAACATATGCGTAATTTCGTTTTTTATAACTAAACACAAATATTAATCATACGCCTAAAGTAAACAACTAATTTGTATTAATCATAAGCTCGAGTGTTTGTTTCTAAACTAAATATGTTATGCTAAGACAGCTCGCAAACTTCGAAGAATTTTCAGTCGAGAAAGTGCACCTAATGTGTCAACCATTCGAAGAGTGGTCAAAAAATTTATTTTCACGAAGCACTACGCAGCAAATTTTCGCAAAACACCTCCACCTTTATGCGTACAAAATTCAGCTTACTCAGGAGCTCAAAGCACCAGACCATGGAAAGTGCCGACATTTTGTTGAATAGGTAATGGAGCAAAGTGAAGTCAATGCCAACTTTTCAAAAAAAGTCACCTCCGATGAACCGCATTTCCATCTGAATGGCTTCGTGAATACAGAAAATTGCCGAATTTGGGGCTCAGAAAATCCTCATGCAATCCATGAGAAAAAGGTGCACCCACAACTGGCAACTGTCTGGTGCAGATTTTGGTCAGGCGTCGTGATTGGCCCTTACTTTTGTGAAGATGAGGCCGAAATGTCAGTGACTGTGGACGGCATTCGTTACAGGAACGTGATAAAGGAGTTCTTGAAGTCTCAACTGTATGGCATGGATCTGGACGACATGTGGTTTAAGCAAGACTGCGCCACCTAGCACACCGCGCATGAAACAATCGATTTATTGCAGCAACGATTTCCAGAAAAAATTACCTCAAGAAATTCTGATGTCAACTGGCCACAAAGATCATGCGATATAACGCCGTGCGATTTCGTTCTTTGGGGTTTTGCGAAATCTCGGGTTTATTCGAATAAACCATAAACAATTCATGAGCTCAAATTCGAGATCCAACGAGTCTTCGCTGCGATACAGCCACAACTCTCTGAAAAATTTCATGATAAGCGTAATGGCCTAACATCAGAGCCGTGGGCGCCATTTGACGGATATTTTATTCCATACTTAATCGGAACATGTCTTCTTTATAGTCGAATAAAAAATCACAATTATCTCAAAAAATACTTGTTTTTATTTTAAAGTGACAAAGTGCATTCACTGTAATCCAACAGCTTTTGTTTTGTTTTAAAAATCCTAGTATCTAGTATTCCAATAGTACTCGTATTTCCAATTGAAATTAAAAAAAAATTATTAATCATTGAAAATTATTGATATTTCAAAATTCTATTGGAAATTTGAAAAACATCGGTGAAATTTAAAAGACATCAATTGAAATTTAAAAGACATCAATTGATATTTAAAAAATATTTCACAATTTAAAACAAATCAATTGAATTTTAAAATACATCAATTGAAATTTAAAAGACGTCAATCATCATCAATCCCATTACATCCCATGAGGAGAGTGGGGATAACTTGTCACCATCAGTGTACTGTTGACTAACTTGTATTACACTCCCTTAGGGGAACCTGCAGTTTTACCCCGGATCCAAACCGTGTATTTTTGAGATGCTTTTTCATGGTTAAGTAATATGACACTAAGTGAGGTGACCGTCGTTGAAAGAAATATAAGGTGGTCAGAGCAGGGATCGTACCCACGTTCTCATGAACAAGTGTTGCGCACACTAAGCATTGCATCACCGGCCGGCCAATATCCGGCTAGAACACTCACAAATCGGCTCTGTACGAGTTTGTCCAAGCTTAATCAACCCTTTGGTCTAGTTTCCATCCTTGCCTAGCTGTGTCTTTACCGTTCTGCCCGCGTCTGAAGCGTTCTATTATCTTATGTTTAAAGGCTTCGCTTTTTCTATATTCACAGCCAGCTGGTTGGATAAAATTTTTAGCAGCTCATTTTCCCTTCTGTTTCTCAAGATTCTGCGATTCCCGGAGATCTGGGAAAACCGGCGGCGGCGGCTTGGTGGGATAACCTGGCGGCGGCGGCGGCCTGTCATAATTATTAGTAAATTGACCAGGCTACTGCTATGCAGAGCTCAATTCATAGGAAATTTGACCTGCTGCTGTTATTGTTGTATTGTGTGCTGTAACCAGTTAGAGAATGGGAGTGGCTGTTTGTGTTGTAGCGAGTGGAATTTCGTCTGGCTGTTATGCAAAATTCAAATTGTCATTAAGCTCCATTCATTAATTCTTGGGACGATAAGCAGACTGTTATTGGGATATATTCTGATTGTGGTTCTTTATAGTTGATAGTTTCTTGCTTGTTGTGGATGCAACGTGTTGTAAATCAGGTTGATCGATTATATGAAACATTAAACAACAAGTTATACGCTGCCGAATCACGCCGTCGCTGCCGCCGAAGCGGTTTCTACGTAATCAGGCTGCGGAGCGGCAAAAAACTCAAACAACGTCGGCGGCGGCGTCGTGGCTCGGCTGCGTACAGCCGCATTCACAATGCAAGCGACAGTTTCGTTTCTCATGCCCATTCGTTCTCACACATAGAATTTCACATAATGCATTTTCGTTTTATTTTTTACAAAAATGTAACTCAAATTTGTCGCTGAAATTGGTCTATTTCTACTCCAGCAACATATTTGTTCGAATAAATAATATACTATTAAGCGGTAGATGGCGCTGTACTTCGAATTTTATTTTCAAACTTAAAAAAGCGCTTGGACTGAAAATATGATTTTTCGGTCAAATTCGATGTCCGATTGGAGCTTCTGTAAGGCCCAAACTGAGAACTCGTAACGAAGTGGGTATTCGTGTGCCTTTAATTACTGACCCAATTGGACATTGTAAGCCACTAATTCGGGAGCTTTGTGCAAAATTCTCATCATGCTGGTGCATGAAATCTCTAGTTGTTGAGATCGATGGCGAGGCATTGTCGTCGGAACGCACCGAACAACGATGGGACAACCATAAGGGTTGTCCACTAGCAAAGCAGTCTCACGAACTTTTTGCACAAACTTGTGTACAGCACGCGCTGTAGGTGCTTCATTTCGGTCAAAGCTTCTTTTCAAAAAACGCACAGTTTGGGCAAAACGGCACTCACTTTGGAAATAAGTTTGCAATCTATATCCGTGGAGGTATGATACTGGCTGATAGTCAATATTTCGAAAAGATAACATCTATCAGTGTCAAAATAATATTTGATTCAAAAAGATGTCAGTATTTGAACCATACGTTATATCCTTTAAAATAATTAATTTTTCCGTGACCTCTTACAAATATGATTTCAGCTTAATTTCGTCCTTCAGTACTTAATTTTTTGTGTTGGCCCACAGTGTCATTGTACCTATTGTACCAACCACAATAACAACAGTCTTCAACACTTTAAACCACACCCCCCTCCCCCCCACCTCAACCGGACCCTCTAAAATGGCTTATGTCCATGTCCTTAATATCCTTTTGTGTATACAACAACAACGTATGAACGACGAGTATTGTTTTTACATTTACAAAACTCAAAACTGAGATGAATTTGAACTGTTGTTAGTCTCTGAAGGACTAAGGACTCTTTGGCTGACAGTTTGGTTTGTTGTTTTGGTATGCAAAACAAAACAAAACACACAACGAAAGCAGAAACCACAAAATTCGAGGCAAAAACTCGTTTGTTTGTAAACAAAAGTGACACGAGTCACGTGTTTGACAAAAATAACACGTGCTCGAGGCACCCAACGGCAGCAGCAACAACGAGCTTGTATCGATGTTGTTGGCAATTTTAGGGGAAGGTACAAAATATTTAGGCGCGCTTTTTTCCTATTGGAATTTGAATGTGCAGTGCGCAGGATCATAATTTTGTGCAAACAGCAAACAACCCTTATGAATTTGCAATGAATGGGCAACAACAAGGATAATAGCAATAACAGTAACAACGGCAACAACAACTACAGTACAACGTTGGTGTCAAAGAAATTTTTAGAGGAGGCCCACTCGCTGGAGTGTCGTAAGAAGCAACAGCAAATTTTCAAATCCAAAGGAATAGAAAGAAATGCAAAACTATTTGCAACAACTACAACAGCAGCAACAACAGCCAAATAACCTAAAGGAGGTTGCACCTTTGAGCGAAAGAGAAGATGTAAATGAAGACTTTTGGAATTTATAAATGACATTTGTAATAAATTTGCAAATTCTATGAGAATTATAAAATTTTTATAATGTTTATATTACAAATATTTTGCAATATTTATTTTTTTTTAATAGTATTAATAATAAATTTATGGCAACACAACCCCCAACATTTTTTTTGAACACTTTTTACACTTTCCTGCCACCCGCTTTTCTGCTTTACCTCAAAAGAGAATGCATTTCATTCGGAAATATTTCATTTCTCTTTCTCTCATTGTGGTGGGGGGAGCAAGCTCACACAACCACTACCACTGTCTTGTGTCCTTTCGTTTGCGCTTTTTTTTCTCCTGTGCAACTTGAATCGCTTTTACACGAATCGCAATCACTGAATCTTCGTTCAACAGACAACAACAACAACAACAACGGCAACAACAACAGATAAAATACAATGTAAGGGTATTTGTGTGATGATTTGTTGTAACCAGCAGCAATGAAGGATGTTGGCTGTTGCAACAATAATATGGTTTTGTTGTTGATTCCAAAAGGATTTAGTTACTAAATGTTAGCCGCACGTGCAACACACTATGAACAGATACGCCTGAAACGAAAACCGACACCCCGTAACGCTTGAAACTTGTAACGTAACGCGTTTTTGAAGATTCGAAAATAAATGAAATGAAATAAAACGTTAAACGGGTTAAAAGTCGAATATAGAACTCCTGGTTCTTTGCCAATAAAAGCGTAAATCTTTAAAGATAACAATTAAAAACAATCATACGCATGGTTTGATGATTTAAAAAGAATTCGGGAATGTATGATTAATTAAATGTAAATAAATATTATTCATACGGACGGTTCAACGATTTAACAAAAACTCAAAAGATCTGAAAAAATTTAAAAAATCTCAAAAGATCTGAAGAGATATGAGTAATTACATGTCAATAAATATTATTGATACGCACAGTTCAACGATTTATAAAATCTACATGTGTTAGATATATATTATAGAATAAATTCGAGAATAAATTATAAATATTAATCATACTCACGGTTTAACAATTGCAAAATACGTATTTATTGAATATTTAATAAAAAAATTATAAATATTAATCATACGCACAGTTTAACAACTTAAAAATAATTTACAGACGTATGAATTATACAATTGTTGATAATAAAATAGAATAATAATCATACGCTCTGTAGTGTTAACCACACAATTAATATCAATCATACAATCGGGCGGTCGTTTTTAAATTTAATATAAATAACAGAAAACAAAGTGAATTTATTGAATCATTTTATAAAGTTAACGATGAATATCTAAGTTTTCCGATAAAATGCAACGATTTTGAAGATTTTACCGCAAGCGGATATTGAAATGAATTGCGCTTGTTGAAAAAAGGTTTTTAAAAACATGATATCTATAAATGTTATTTTGATGTGTGTTTTGAAAACTTTATGAGTGTGTTTTTCGGTGTTTTTAATTGTGTGTGTTGTTTCTTAAATAAAAATTATTAATGTTGTTGTATTGGTGTTATTTTAATATCAATGTTTATTTCTTTATTTTATGATGTTGGGGCAAGAATCAAAAATATTTTTTTAAGATCTTTAAATAAAGTAAAGAGTCGAAGAGTCTATTTATGCCACCGGTGGAGCATACTTTTGGAATATTAATTTTATGAGACGCAAGAGTAATTTGTCTATCAAAATCTTAGGGGTGTCGCATACGATTCGATGCCTTATAATGTTTTGAAAGTGAAACAAAGATTTAAAAAAATACTTTTGATTCTTGCATATCCAAACTCTATTACAACTAAATATAAATCTGTACTATAAATATAAATAAATGTTTAGCTGTTTTGTGTAATTCAATATATTAATTGGTGTTTTATAACTAATTGTGTTAATTAATCAACTGTGATATCTAATATCTTTGTAATCTATATAAACTTATTCCTCTCACCTAAGTGTTATTTAAATGTCTAAATTTTCTACATAAATGTGCTTTAGATGTCTTAATTGTTTACATAACAATTTGTTTTTCATTTTATTTTTCAAATTTGTATAACTAATTTTTTCTTCGTTGTTGTTTAGAATTTATACATTTGTCTGTCCCTAGATGTGTCATTGTAATTTATTTAGTTTAAGTTTATATGTGTCTTTTAATATTTAAATTTTACAACCAGATTTGATTTACAATTTATTGCTATCAAATAGTTGTATAACAATTAATATCAACAAATTGTTGGTAAAAGGCGTTTAATTGAAATAAATTATAAAATTGTATAATATTATTTAAAACTGAATATAAATTAATTAAAAATACTAAGTATAGTTAGAAGCAGCAAGTAGCTAGAACATAAATCAGACGAGAGCAGCTCTTTAAGAATTCAAAAGAAAAAATTTTATTTATTTAAATTTAAGAAAATTTTAAACATTTCAAACGAAACAATTATCATTTTATTACAAAATAAATAAATGTTGGGGTTTATGAGATAAAGTAGGGTGTCGCTTAAAACATGGTTTCTTGGATTTCCTTTTCGACAATTTTCTATCAACTGTGTTTTAAAATATTTCAATATTTCGTTGTAGTTTTTTTTCTCAAGAAATTCAATGAATAATGACCTCTAACAATTGAAATTTATGGTTTACGATTTCAAAATAATCTAGAGTCGTATGAGTATTACCAGTTTTAAAAACAACAAAATAATATTAATCATACGTAACCTGACCAACTACTTTTGATCGCAAAGTGGAATTTTGACCCCAAAAGTGGACTTTTAGGATTTTTAATAAGTAAATTTTTTTAAATTATAATATAAAGTTTTATATAACAAATAAAAATTAAAAAAAAAACAAATAAAATTCAAATAATAATTTAACGTTAAATTGGTCAAAATTTCGTTTTTTCTCAAGAACTTCAATGAATAATCAAATCTAACAATTGGAATCTATCATACGCATGTTTTACGATTTCAGAATAATTCGGAGTCGTATGAGTATTACCAGTTTTAATAACAATATGAAAAAATATTAATCATACGTAACCTGGTCAACTTCTTTTGATCGCAAAGTGGGATTTTGACCCAAAAGCGGAGTTGTAGGATTTTTAATAAATACATTTTAATAATATTAGAAAATTATAATATAAAGTTTTATATAACAAATAAAAATTCTTTTATTCAATTAAAATTAGATTTAAACAACAAAATGTATATTATTTTAGGATATAATTTACTTTTATTCAAGTATATTTTATAAAGTATATATATTTTTAAATAAAACGACATATTTATATTATAATATTTTTAATTATAATTTTATTACAAAATAAATAAATGTTGGGGTTTATGAGACTTAAAAAATATGGTTTCTTGGATTTCCATTTCGACAATTTTCTATCAGCTGTATTTTGAAATCAGCACCGTCTTTTTTCAATATTTTGCTGACAGTTGTAGCTTAAAATTACTTTAGTCCGTGGGTTCCACAATAAATTTAAATATATACGAGGGTTGCATTTTATGTTTCGGGATTAGAGAACAAAAACAAATATTAATCATCGAAAAACACTTTATTGTTTTTCAAAATATGCCCCATGAAGATTTATACTTTGGCCACTCTGAGGTATCTCCAAAACATGAATTCTGAATGCAGCAACCGCTTCTTCAGGTGTCGAAAAACGTTGACCTCTCAGTTTGTTTTTTACGTACGGGAATAAAAAGAAGTCATTCGGTGCCAAGTCAGGATTATACGGCGGATGGCAAACAAATGGTTGTGTTTGGTTTACGATTTCAAAATAATCCGGAGTCGTATGAGTATTACCAGTTTTAATAACAACATAACAATATTAATCATACGTAACCTGACCTGATTTTGATCTATTTGTAGAATTCTGACCCAAAAAGCGGAGTTTTAGTATTTTTAATAAATACATTTTAATAACATTATTTTATTCAGTTAAAATAAGATTTAAACAACAAACTATATTTTTTTAGGATTTAATATACTTTGTTTCAAATATATTTTATAACGTAAGGAGTGCGTACGAAATAAATGGTGCACACATTTTTGGTAAAAAAAACAAGATGCACGGATGAATTTGTTTACAAGTATTTATTTATTAACAAAAATTACGTTCAAATTCACTTTTTACACGGGTTTGCAAATATTTTGTTTTGTATATATATTTATTTTTTATTTTTCCACTAGGGATTTAATTGTTGTCTATGGTACCATATTAGTGCTTGTAGCCCAGTTGCTTCTAAAAACTTTTGCATCCTTACCAGCTCCTTTCGTAGCCTTTAAATGCCGCTTAACTAAGGCCCAATATCTTTCGATCGGACGGAGTTCCAGACAGTTAGGTGGATTTGCCTCCTTTGGCACAAACACGACATTTTTATTGTGGTACCAGTCAATAGCTCGCTTGCTGTAATAATAAGATGCGAGATCGGGCTAAAATAATGTAGAATCTTCGTGCTTTCTTAAAAATGGAAGAAGTCGTCTTTGTAGACACTCCTTGATATACACTTGAGTATGTATCGTGACTTTTGTAACGAATGAGCTGCTCCTCTGTCCACAAGTGCAAATGGCTTGCCACACCAACAATTTCTTCGGGAACCTTATCATTTTTTGAACTCTGTACTCTTATGCAACATTTCCTCTACTATCTGCAATATCAAACTCTGGGTAGGTAGATGTAAAAATTCGGATAGCGCCTAGGTTTCATCATCTATTACACAGCATCCATAATTTGAAATGAAATTCCATTGCAATTTTTTGGCTCGCAGTATTGCTTCCGATTTTTTTTTTGAATTTCTATCGGTTACTTTTTGAACTTTGTCAGTTTTGAGACCTGCCTCTTTTTTCCACTTTTCTTACCAAAGACTCCGCGCAATTGGTCTTCTGAGCAACTTTTCTTTCTGATACTCGTACGTTTGGGGTTTTCTTAAGAATAATATTAATATATTACAATAATATTTTCTTTGATTTCCCGACGTCTGAAAAGCCATTTTCATCTGCCACACCCAGATTTTCTATCGATCGTCAGGAGTTCCTTATATTTTTTTAAAACTCTAGAAACTGTATGACGAGACACCCCTGCCATCCAAGCAATTGTTTTTATATGGACGTCTTTCATTTTCGTTGAAAGTTTTAATTATCTTTTCGCGATCGTTTTGTCGGCTTTCCATTTAAAAAAAATAAAGGAACGTTATATTAAGCACGTGGTTTTTGATGGCACTGACAGATGTCAAAATATCAATGACATCTAAATGCATTGAATACAAAAACAGTTTAAGCCTAAAAGTATGCAACATTTATATCGTACGCACTCCTTATATATAATTCTGGACAGGTTTATATTATAATTTTTGTCAGTGTTAAAAAAGCTTTAAAATTTTGTCACCAGCTTTAAGCGCCGTATTCAGTTCTTTTGAAATTTTCCTAAGTAATATTGACGTTTATATCTAAACGGATAATTTTGTTGCGGAGAGTTGCCATCAATCTTTAATTTACCTTGAAAATATTTCATTTATAATTCCTCTACGTACTCCACTTTATTTTTAACGCGTGTGGTGTTACTTTTGGTTGTACAAATGATCGAAATGTCAAAATGTCCCGCCCCAAAAAATTTTTGTCCTATGAAATAACTTTGGAGTAACAACCCTGTTATTGATTTGGCCTACGAAATTTAATCTTCCAAAGATTTTACGAGATGTATGAGCAGAAAAATAGACAATAATTCCGCATCAAATTATTTTAATTTTTATCGTATTTGTAGCTTAGCTCTTAAGCCGCTGAAGATATAGCTCCACAAATATCGAAACGATCGTACGGCAATGTGACTTAAAATTCTACTTGCGACTGTTTGAGATTTGTCACTAAGAATGTGAGAAAAATTATAATTTACTATTTTTAGTAACAAAAAGAAGTCACAAAGCGGGCTTTCTCTGAAAGCGGGATTGCGTTTCAATGCGGGATGAGTTATCGGAAAGTGAAATGGTTGATCAGATTATTCATACGCAGTAGATTACACTGTGCAACAGCTGTTGTGGTGGGTGAAAAATTACTACTACTAGTTCTAAATACTAGTTCTATATTCACAGTGCTACAGCGGTTCTGGGAGTGGAAAATCCCTTCACCCAATGATAGTTTTAATTTCTTGGTCGATATTTTATTTTATGACCAAAAGGTGTTGCATTCTTTTGGCGATAAGATAACATTTCGACCTACTAGAAATTAAAAATGATTTCGGGGGATAAATAAACTATTATTTGGTGAAGGTATTTTCCACTCCCAGAACCGCTGTGGCACAGTGCAATCTACTACGTATGATAAATGTATTTGTACTTTGTTATTAAACATTTGTAATACTCATACGCCATCGGATTGGTTTGAAATTGTATGCGTATGATTGATTTCAATTGTTATGTTGTGTTATTCATGGATTTTTATGGGGGAAATGGTCCCCTTTTTATTTTCGAATCTGCGAACTGTGCCACCCTTTAATAAATTATTTAAGAAATAACTTAAAAAGTTTAATTTTAAAGTCTAAATAGTGGCTGCGGTAGATATATATATGTCCTTTATTTATTTAAATAAAAGATAAAAAATTATAACAATATAAAACCAATATTACAATACAAACTTTGAACAAAAAGTGCACGAAAAGGTTCATACTGCGTCAACGAATTCTTTTCTGCGGCTTCCATTCAAGTGCCGGTCTAGCAATATCTGATGTTGGATGCCTAAGGATATGTCCGATCCAAGTCAATTTTCAACTAGGTATATCCAAATCAATAGAACTGTTTCGAAGACATTGCCAAATTAATTTATTCGAAATAACCTTGCGCCAGTAAATACGGAGCATTTGGCTTAGACAACGATTGACAAACGTTTCTTCATTGTCAGCTTCGTCAAGCTCCAAGTAGTACAAACGTTCAACAGTACAGACTTCATACTCCAATTGAATAAAAATGAATGCAGTATATACTATACAATTGAAAGTGTAGTGGTCCGTTACTGTCCCTTTTTAAATTTTTAATTTATAAACATTTTTTTCTTAAACTTTGGCGCAATAATGTGCCACATTCCTTGGGCCAGAAAATAAAATTTCGACCCTGAAATGAAAAATGCTTTGGAGTGTTAACTAAACTTTTAAAGAGCTCTCATTTTGTAAAGGAATTCAACAACGCCCCAGGACCATTAGCCTCAATTTGTTTCATAGTGTAAGAAATCAAAATTAAGAAATCAAATTGGTCAGTGACCAATTTCAATCATCGAAGAGTTATCAAATTTCATGAAAAAAATAAAGCTAATTTTAAAGTCTCTTTATAACAATCAATGTTTTTCGATGTAAGGAATTTGAATTTCTGATTACCAAATTACCAAAAAACATTTAAAAAGTAATAAGTAATAAGTATTTTGATAGAAAAATACAAATATTAATCATACGTAAGGGGTAGTAGACAAAGAAATATTATCAATTATACGCTTGGACAATTGATTTCAGACAAATATGAATTATAAAATCCATTTGAAAAATTTAAATTTCAAAACCACGACTAAAGGGTGGGCCATGTAAAATGTGGAATTTAATCTCGCTTTAATAAAATACAGACATAATATAAATTTTTTTCAAAATTTCGATTATATTGCTAAGGCCCATCATTGGCATTTATGAATGAAACTCACCATCGTTCAAATGGCATCCACGACTTTGTTTACAGTTCCTCATTCGATCTGTCATACATTTTCGATTGTTTGGGCCCCTATCTCATGGACGATAGCGTCGATTTCGTGCTTTGGAGTCGGGACTGTTTGTGTAACACTTACCTTTCACGGCGCCCCAGAGATAATAGTTTAATGGGGTCAAATCGCAGCAGCGAGGCACATTTCGCAAAACATCGAGGGTAACGTTGGCTGTGTGACACGTAGCGCCATCCTCTTGAAAGCATACGTCGTCCATGTCATCCTCTTTTGGGACAAAAAAACAAAACGCTGAACCTGCACGGCAACGTTTGCCATTGACGATAACTGTGGCTCCTTGTTTATTTTCGAAGAAAACAGGGTCTTTTGCCGCCATGCCAAAAACTAAAACCCGCACCAAACAGTCAGTCGTTGTGGATGCATCAGCTTCTCCTCGACGACGCGTGAATTTTCCGAGCCTCAAATACAACAATTTTGTTTGTTAGCGAGGTGAAAATGAGCTTCATCCTAAAAGAGGATTTTTCGGTAAAAATTCTTATTTTCAGGCAAACGCTCTTCAACCCATTCAGCGATGCGAAGGACACGAGGACATCGAATGGACACGAGGCTTCAGTTCTTGGACTAAGTGCATTTTCTTCATACCGTGGTATTTATGCAAAATTATACACAAAGAAGTAAGAGGAATGTTCAATTGCTGCGAACGGTGGTGAGTTGATGTTGATGTCTGTTCGACCACACTTTCAGCTACAGTGGCAATATTTTCCCCTGAATGTGAACCAGCACGTATACGAGTTGTTTTGCCAAATAAGGGCCCCGATTGACAAACTCGCTTCACAAATTGATCCACAAACTGCGTTGTTGACACTCTATTTCTATCGAATTTATTTCGTAGATTTCTTACAGTTTGAGTTTAATACTCACGACTTTGAAAGAAAGTTTTTAATATTTCCCAATTTCCGATCCATTTCATAAATTTCTAAACTTTAACTAATAATTTGTCACTTCACAACTGTCAAATTTTCCATCTGCTTCCAAATATCGGAGGGTTAAAATTCCAAATTTTATATGGCTCCCCTCTACGATAATAAACATTATTTTGTAATAAACGGAACCATTTTAAAGCTTTTAGCGAAAAAAGATGTCGACAAAAAAAATCAATGCGTTATGTAGGTAGGCACAAAAAAGGGATCAAGGTATCAAGATATTATAAGTAATACATTTTAGCAAAATACAAATATTATTCATACGCATGGGAGTAGAATACAAAAATAATATCAATTATACGCTAGGGGGTGTCGCTTTAAGTTAACTCTGAATTTTAAATTCAATTTAAAAGAAAAAATAAGTCAAAATTCAAATCCTTTATAATGAGAATAAAAATTATAAACGGAATCATATAAAAACTATTACCCAAAAAGAATATTCAAGGCCTTAGAATAAGAAATTTCAACAAAATATAAATATTAATCATAGAACAAAATAATATCAATTATACGGTTGGAGTGTCGATTGCAGTCCAATATGAATTATAAAATCCATTAAAAAGAACTACGTTTCAAATCATATATAACGGTAATAAAAAGGGTTGTTTTCAATATATGGCAACATTTTGAAACTTTTAGCAGATACAAAAATGATATCGACACGTTCCCGGCAAAATGTATTAAGCGACATATTTGGCGAAAATGACTTTTTTCCATATTCTCAAAATTTATGCCCAGCTAAACATTTCGATATACAGAGAATGCCCCTTGCGTAACCACATCATGAGTTATTAAGCAAATGAAATGGTAATAACCGACAAAAAGAAACAATCAGCTACTTGACAGGAAGTTTTTTTTCGTTTCCTGAACAATTTCCATTTTGTCGCTTAATACATTCTGCCGGGAGCGTGGCGATATCAAGATATAAATAAATATATCAAAATATCACATGTCGATTTATGCCAAATAAGAATTTTAAAATCCATTTAATAGCAAAAACAAGCCAAAATTCAAATCCTTAATAACGATAATAATTGTTTAATAGATTATTGTTTTAATAGACGGAATCATTTTAATGCCCAGCGAAAACAGATATCGACAAATAATTCAAGGCTTTAGATTAATAAATATTAATAAAATATAAATATTATTCATACGTGGAGAGGAGTAAAAAAATATTAACTATACGTTGGGATGTCGATTTAAGTCAACTATGAATTTTAAAATCAATTTACTGAAAAAAATAAGCCAAATTGCAATTCCTTTAAACTATAATACAAATTAAAAAAACTTTTATCAAAAGCAGATATCGCAAAAGAAAATACAAGACCAAAGAATAATAAATTAAAAAAAAAATATTAATCATACGAAGGGGAGGACAAAAATAATATCAAATATACACTTGGAATGTTGATCTCAGTCAAATATGTATTATAAAATCTATCTATAAAAAATGTCGGTAATAAATGCTATTGTTCTCAATATACGGAATCATTTTAAACAGCGTAAACAGATGTTCAAAACGATATCAAGATGTTAAAAATTATATCAAGATATCCAATTAGATATCAAGATATCCGAAAAGACATCAAGATATCAAAAAAGATATCAAGATATCAAAAAAAGATTTTATCATCAATAGTATGTTATTAGTATTATTGGTAGAAAACAAAAAAAATATCAATTGTACTCAGGAATGTGGATTTAAGTCAAATACGAATTTTAAAATCCATTTTAAAGAAAAAATAAGTCAAATTTCAAATCCTTTATAATGATTGTAAAAGTATTTTTTTTAATAAACTGAAACATTTTAATTCCTCAAGCGAAAGGTCATAGAGTAATACATTTTAACAAAATAAAGATATTAGTCATATGTAGTAGGGAGCAGGAAAAAATAATAGCAATTGTACGCTTGGAATGTAGATTGCAGTCATATATGAATTATAAAATGCATTTGAAAGAAAAATTACCGAAATGTCAAACCTTTTAAACGATGATAAACATAGTTTTTTCAATAAACGCAGTCATTTGAAAGATTTTTGCGAAAACAGGTATCAAACAAAATTCAGGTCCTTTTGAGTATCAAATTTCAATAAAATCAAAATAATAATCATACAAAATAATATCAATTAAACACTTTATATATCAAAACACCCAAATATGAGCTATAAAATCTATTTGAACTCCTTTTTATGATAATTTGTTTCGATATACGAAATCTCTTTAAAGCTTTTAGTGAAAACAGATATCGAAACTTCAAGCCTATGAATAATTTAAAAACAAAATATTAATCATACGTAGAGGAGTAAAAACAATTAATATCAATTACACCCTCGATGTCAAATCAAATGCGAATTAAAAATCCATTCAAAGCAAATGAAATTAAAATTTCAAACTCTTTATAACGAACAAATTTTTTTCAATATATGGAACTCAATGTAAAGCCTTTATCGAAAGCGGATAAGGAAACGAATTGCGCTCCTGAACTGCAAGTTATCTCCTTTTGTTTACCAGCTGTCATGGTAAAGAATCGTTTCGTCAATACATCTCTAATACATACAGCCTAAAATCACTCTGATTGGCAGAAGTTACAGAAATAAATTATACATGTTGGAAAATGTAAATGTTTATTTGATTGTCTGAATCTGAAACGTATCTCTTAAGACTTTTGAGATATTCAATGTATTGCAAACTTTTAAATATGGATAGATATCAAAATATTTGATTGTAAATTTTGTACAAGCAAATCTACACAAGTCGCAAGAAAGTACAAAATTTCTAAAACATATAGGGGGCACCCTAATTGACTATTTACACAATAGTGGTCTTCATGAAAGCTCGAAAGAACCTCGTAAACTCGAAAACATCGTAAACTTGCACAGCAAACGTCAAAACAAACAAATTTCCCATACAAAGCGATTTGCTCAAAAGTGGAAAGTTTTCGAGGCAAATTTGCTGCGCAAACGTGGGATGGAGAAACGTGTAAACTTTTGACATTTCGTTGTCATCTTACTAGGATGGATAAATAAGGTGATAGCACTAGAACAGTAGAAAAAGTACACATACATAATACATGCAATTGCTACTGCTACCACCTTATGTATCCATCTTGGTCAGCTGATATGGTTTTGAGCACAACTACGCTGAGCAACTTTACCTGGTGCCTCATGCAACGGTGCGAGGGAAACTTGCGCTGAGCAAAAGTTCTCGGCTTTCACGTTTGCATGAATGCCGCTAATGATGACGGTCATTAAGATAAACACATTCTAAGCATGTGGCATAAACATACTAAGCCGAATATTTATCATATTAAACATTGTAAACTTAATCATACGTCTTAGTAAGTCCCAGTGTAATAAAATTAAGACATGCACACAGTCTTCCTGGCTTCCCTAAATAATTAATGTAGGCCAATTGTTTTTGAGTTTTTTTGGAATAAACCTAATTTTATTATAGAACAGTTATCAGTCAAATAAATTTAAATAACATTTTCTTAGGTAAAATGTGATCAGTCGTTCGTAATTAGCCATATGCTAACAAAGATATTGAAAGTATATTGAGATTCTAGAAGACGAAAAATTTAGAAGAACTTTGAAAATATTCGGTGGAGAATTTTGAAGATATTTTGGAATATATCTTCGTGGTTTCCTAAAATTTTTAATTTTCAGGAAACATTTTTTTTGAAACCCATTAAAGATTGAACCTAAAAATAATATTCTCTCAAATATCCGGGTTTCTTAGCTCATCTGTATACGCATTTTGTTTTGATATCCAGAAATTGAAGGTGCTATTGAGGGATCAGAATTCGTTCTACCTAGGAGCAGAGTTCGTATTGGCTTTCTTGAGATCACTCGCGACTGAGTGTCAAGAGATGGAAGTCAAGGCCGGCTGCTATCGACTTGCGATCTACGAAAGAACAAAAATTGCTTAAAATTTAGCTTGGAATATGATCTAATCCCCGTCTCAAATTCACTAAACTCCAGCTTTGAATTTGCTCTAAGCCCTGTCTCACAGCTCGAGAGTGAGAGCGAATATTTTTGTGTCGTAGATCTTGGCTCTTGTATTGTGAGCAGGCTCGCGAGCTGAGAGCCAAGGTTCAGTCCGTCGTGAATCTCTGTCGAGAACCATCACTCCATTAGAGAACCGGGCTAGAAGACGAGTGCTACTATGAACAAAAATATTGGCTCTTGCTCGTGAGTTACGAGCAGGGAGTTAGAACAAATAAAAACCTAAATGTTAGTCAATTTTTGTTCGTTCGTAGCTCTCATTGAGAGCTTGCTCGCGAGTCAATAGCAGCCATGACAGTATTCGAAATCAAGCCAATAAAAAGTACTCACTCAAATGCCAGTTCTCTGCAGCTCATTCGGTGGTAAGTATCCCTTTTTCGCTGTTCATTCTCTATGTCGTCAAAAACTAGCTATCTCGCTAGCTCCTGGTAATGCAGAGATGAACGACTGTCTACTTATAGGAGAGTAAAATATCAGAGAGCGCTTCTTACACTCAAATGTGCACATCAAGGGTTAATAAGTACCAGCAAAGTGACTAGTGAACAGTAACGCATAGTGTGGCAATTTATCTTTCTACGAGATTAACATGTTGTCCAGTAGGTTTGACAGGAGATTAACGTGGAATTAAGGAAACTTAACGCGGATTAGCGAATTCGCCGTGAACTATACGGCTTTATACCACCACTAAGTTGATGCGTGAATACTAATATTCGAATCCTGATATTTGTAAACTAAAATACTGGAGATTGACTCGTATTAGAGATAGGTTATAACCACTTCGAAGTGGTAGGAGTATTTATATTTTTTAATAACAAAATACAAATACTACTCATACGTACAGTGGAGTACAAACTAAATTAATATCAATCATAAGCTCGAGTTGCCAATTTGATTCAAACATGAGTTATAAAATGTCTGTTGAAAAAATCAATGGAAATCGAATAATGGAAATCACGGGGTTAATTATATAAAACTCGATATCGAATTCATTATAGTTTTGTTACGGTAGTGAAGTTTTATATACGTATGTAATTTAAATGGTACTATGATCAGCATTTGGACGATTATCATCATACACAATTAGGCCCCAGGGTTTTTCGATGAACCCACAAACAATTCCAAAGACATGTAAAGACGTATAAGTAATAATTTCGTTCACAACAAAACACCACCATAAATCATACGTTGGGGAGTAGAATCTATGTTAATATCAATTATACGCATGGACTGACATTTTCAAAATTTTTAAATTTGAATTATAAAACTCATTGGAAATAAACAGTTATCAAATTTCAAACCATTTATAACGGTGATACAATATTTTTATCTGTATACAGATCCCATATCCCTTTGACGACCATACATTTTCGGCCGACGTAATTACATTTTTTTAATTATTGTCGTAATCTTTGGTCTAGTAAATAATAGCTACGCCGCAAAAATGGGACCCAACAAAATGTTTTTGCTACATTTTTTAAATTTTAGGTAAAAGGCGACCATACTTGGTAAAATCTTGCTCGGTCCAAGTAAGTACGTTGATATTCGAACTTGAATTATTTAAAATTTAAAGTATGGACTTAAAACATACCTGACGTTTCATCTACGTGCGCCCCCTTTTTTCGCCTGTTGCATCCCTTTGAACTAAGAGCACTTTTTGACCCACTTTGATGGCTCATAGGGTTAAAATCGGATCAGTTAGAGAATTGACGCCTACTACACTATTGTTGCTCCTACCCTCTTCTATAAATCACCCATGTGTACATTTGCTCTATCTTCTACCTGGAAAATTGTGGGTGTCAAAAATCCTAAGGCAAATATACTTGGCTGTGGTCGTCAAAGGATTAATAAAGTTTATCTCATAATACACCCAAGATTGAATTGAAATTGAATTTTTCTCGGGATTTATGGCATGTGGCACCGTCTTGTTGAAATCACATGTCGTCCACATCCATATCATGAAATTTAGGACGAAAGAAAATTAGAACAATACAATTTAGAACAAAACAATTTAGAACCAAACCAGATTATCATGACGCGACAGAGCACCAGTAACTGTTATTGCCGGACCAGTCGCATTTTCGAAGAAGAATGGTTCTATGATGCCCCCAGTTTTAAATCTACGCCAAACACTGGACACGTTTGTGATGCATTTGTTTCTCAACAATCACTAGTGTATTTTCTGATTCTCAGCCAAACAGCAACTTATCCGAGTGCCATGATTTCTGTTCGAAAGACAGTGCAATGGTCTGGTAGATTTTGTACAAGACCTAGACCCCTCTCTTTAGAATAGACTCCAATCCCCACTAAATCCCTAAATGCCTTCGGTGGTGCAACGGTAGTGTGTGCGGCTCTTGTACATAAGAACGTGGGTTCAATTCCTGCTCTGACCATCTTACATTTCTTTCGTCGACGGTCACCTCACTTAGTGACGGCAACAATAACTAGTAGTTAGCCATGAGAACACTTTCCAAAACACCGTTCGGAGCCGGTGTAAAACTGTATGTCTACACCAAACACTGATATGTTTGATTTCTCAATAAACACTCGGGTATTTTCTAAATCTCAGCCAAAGGGCAACTTCTCCGATTGCCATGACTTCTGCCTGAAAGATACCACAATGGTCTGGTAGCCTTTGTACAAGGCCTAGACCCAGCTCTTTAGAATAGAATCCAATCCCTACTAAATCCCTAAATGCCTTCGGTGATGCAGAGGTAGTGGGTGCGGCTCTTGTACATGAGAACGTGGGTTCAGTCCCTGCTCTGACCACCTTACGAGGACGGTCATTTCACTTAGTGACGGCGACACTATCCAGTATTTAGCCATGAAAAAGCTTCTCAACATTCCTTTCGAAACCGGTGTAAAACTGTAGGTCCCAATCAGTGAGTGTAAAACTAGAAAGCGTACAGCTCACTGGTTGTGAGAAGCTCTCCCCAATCCCTTCATGGTATGTAATGGGAAGACCCTTTTTCCCTTCCAGCTCTGTCTGGCAGGAAAATGAGAGTATAAGATTCTCTCAAAGGTAGAAGTGGGTGTCATGTAATCGATTTCCATTTTTAATTGTCGCATATTCCTCAAAATCGTTCCATGACTATATGGGTTCATGATCCATCGCGAGTAATGTCTTAGGCAGATTGTCGACGTTGAAACCATTTGCCTTCCCAGTAAATCTTGTGGTAACAGGTGGACAACCTAAACCCTCACTAGGGGTGGTACGAAGGACACACGTGTTACACACCATTGCTATTCACTGAAATTTTGTCAACGGACTTACAAACTGAAACAAACGGCCCTTGTAACATTATACAGGAACCATGTATATGTTTGGAACATCCATATACTTATGTGCAAACATTGTTTTCACGAATTTAAGATCTGCTGCTTTCTGTTTCTGTATTTTCCACAAGCATGGCCATATTTGGGCCACAAAAACATATATTATAAGATATTAATCATTGTGTCTGCAACATGTAATATTGAGTAGCAACCACAATCTGTTTGGAAACAAGCATAGTATATTTGTTACAATCTACAAACACGTCATATTTGCATTCAAACTACAAAAAAGACCGATTTTTCACCATCTGGATTGGTGATTGCCATGACTTCTGTCTGAAAGCCAATGCAATGGTCTCGTAGCTTTTGTATAATACCTAGACCCAGCTCGTTAGAATAGACTACAATCCCTAAAGACCCTTTCGCGAATTTAAGATCTGCTACTTTCTGTTTCTTTGTTTTCAACAAGCAAAGCCATATTTGGGTCACATAAACGTTTATTATAACGTCGGTGGTGCAATCCCGGGTTCAACCCCTGCTCTGACCACCTTAAAATTCTTTTGGCGGCGGTCACCTCGCATAGTGACAGCGACACTTCGTTCGGAACCGGTGTAAAACTGTAGGGCCCAATCACTGAGTATAAAACTAGAAAGCGCACAGCTCACTGGTTGTGAGAAGCTCTCCCCCATTCCTTGATGGGATATAATGGGAAACTATTTATTTATTTTTAGAACATATTAACCATTGTGTATCCAACATGTAAACGCAATGTTTTTTTGGATACAAGCATACTATATTTGCGACAAGGTACAAACACGACAAGCTACAAACACGTTGTTTTCCAAACAACAAAAAAAACAGAATTTTCAGCGTCTCGGTAAGTGGTTGTTTTAGTACCGATCTCCAAACTATCATACCGTACAGGCAGTTAACAGCTGTGTATATTAGACATCTGAACAAGACGTCTTGAATGGCCATTCAAGACATTTGGGTTTTTTCAAGCATATACTGTAGCGAAGTTGCGAACACCAAATACTTGAGTGTTCTGAAAATAAAACATGCGTGGATGTGTGTGATTCTGTAGAGCTCCAAAATACAATAGTACTATGTCTATTTCTACAGTACATGCTTGAAAAAAGCGAATGTCTTGAATGGCCATCTTGTGCAGATGTGATATGTATACTGTAAATGATGATGATACAGTAAACTATTTTCGGAAATGTGTCCCCATCGTCCTATGATTGCATTTTTACACGGAAATAGGGTCACTGTGGCTCTGATAATCATATCGATAGTGTTTGATTTGAAACTAAGCTTTCTGTCGAGAATCACATGTAGATATCTAGCATTATCCTTTAGGCAAATTTACCTACCATCACTGACTATTCGGAACATTTTGCTTGCTTCCTTGTAAAGAGTACGAGGATCTAGTCACGTATATATGATATGTAAATCCTAGCTACGAAATAATAGTATTTTTCAGATAGTTTACATTTTGTCTGAACAAGCAAATTGGTATATTTGTTGTTTTTTGGATGCAAATATAATGTGTTTGTAGCTTGTCTCAAATATACCTTAGTATACTTGTGTTCAAACACATTGTGTTTGCTATTCAATATTACATGTTGGATACACAATGATTACAGCTTTCCTTTTGTCTGCACACGCTGAAAAATCCGTATTTTTGTTGTAGTTTGGATGCAAAAATAATGTGTTTGTAGCTTCCCTGTAGGAGGTCTGGGGACAAGTGTCTCCATGTCACCACTTTTGTCAACTATTATGGTGACATTGTCGACAATTTGTCTACAACTTGTCTACAAATATTTGTGTGGCTTTGATGTGTAGAGAAATTTATGACAAATGGACGTCAATGCTTCTTCTTCTTTTTCATTGTTTCGCTTTGTTTGGTTGTCAAAACACGTGGTGTCGCGTGCATTTAGTTGGAAAATAATTTAAAAAGATAAAGTGAGTTTTAAAAGACTGATAACATTTTTTTAATGTAATTTATATAATAAATATGATTTTAATTTTGAATTTTACGTCTTTTTATTTGGTAAAGAATCACAAGTGTTGACAAAAATAGCGACAATGGACTACTGATTCACTGGTTCCAATGTCTCCATATGGTTCCAAAAGTACCACCTAGTCAGTAGTTCTTGTGTCAGTAGTTCATTCTCAATGACAAGCACATGTTAAATGTCAATTGAATTTTACATTGCCTGGGGTATATTTGGTTAATAGTACTGGTGACACAGTCAATAGTAAGTCAGTACTGTTTCACTATAGACATTTCCTACAGGGTTGTCTCAAATATAGTATACTTGTGTCTAAAACCATTGTGTTTGCTATACAATATTAAATGTTGGATATAAATGAGTAATATGTTATAATATATGTTTTTATGACCCAAATATGGGTTTGTTTTTTGAAAACTGCTTCAAACAAAATCTGACAAACAACAAAGAAACAAAAAAGCAGCTGATCTGCAATTCATGAAAACCATGCTTGCAAACATATACACGTTTCCTGCAATATGTTGCTAGGACTGTGTTTTCAGCGTGTAGTTCTCAATCAGCCGAAGTGACCTAATTCCTGTCAGTCTCCCTGGGGATCCTTTTAAAATATCAGTTGAGTCAACTTCGAAAACATTCGCTTGTCTGAAATCTGTGGGTGATTTAAATATCAACCTGCAAATCGTTACTTCTTTTAAAATATTTCCAAAATTCACCACCCACTGTATCAGTCATACTTAGTTTTTCATGACATTTCTATTTTGAGCAAGTGTTTTTGTTTTGTTTTTTTTATTATTTTTTCTCAGTTATCAATCAAAACTTAAACAGATTCAAGTGTAATATAAATGATGCTACTGAAGAAAATATTAAATAAGCTACTAGACAGTCGTATAGTCGCTTAAAGTGGATTTTTGGATTCTGTATTTATCTTATCTTTAAGATTAAATTGTGAGAGAAACCCCACACTGATAATTTATGTATAAAAACTAAATATTAGAGATAACAATTAAATGTATTTACACATCATTATTTTGTAGAGTTATGAAAATAAAATTTGTAATCGTCTTAGTTTCAATTTAGTTGTACAAAACGTGCGTTAAGAGTTAAGACGTGTCCGTGTCGAAAAGCGACAATTGTTTATTTTTATAATTTATGGGAAAAACAAATTTATAATTTTTTAAATTTTGTAAGATTAAAGCAAATGTTAAGTTAGTAGGGAAAATTAGTGCAAATCAGCTGACAGTAACGCGATGTTTATTGGAATCACTGCGGCGAGCGCCCTCTACTGGCAAAGATATCGAAAGTTACAAAATAATAGTTTCCTCATAGGAAACTTGTAGCACATTTATAGTTATTTTTAGAAAATTTTCAATACCAGGCAATCTTGGACTAGGTCATAGACAAAAGTGTGTGTTCTGCAAAGTAAAGAGAAAAACTTAATTCATCATTTAGACAACAGATGGCGCTTATTGTCAGCCGAGTAAAAATTTATATTTTATAAAAATAACATTTATTCTAATTAATGTAATCACGTTATAATTTTTATTTTGTAAAACATTTGTTTACTTTCTAAGAGAAATATTCTGTAAAATTAAAAACGAAATTTTTAATTTCTAAAAACTTTTAAAAAAGTGCCCGAATTAAAAAAAAACCAAATGACAATGTAAGAAAAACTGAAATTTAGACAAATGAAACCTTTAAATTTTTAACAAGAAAACACAAAAAAGACTAAAAAATCTCTTTGAAACAAAACTATGGCCGGTTATCGTTCGCTACCCTTGGCCCCCGTAACAGCCACCGCCATGGCCACCGTATCGGCCCAACCCAATGGGCCCACCATGTATCATCACCAGTCAATGACAGCGATGTCCAATAATGGTATTATCTATCAATCGGCGGTACACGCCTCCATACATTCTCTTAATACAGTACAAAATCAACGCTCAACTACACATCATATTTTAGCCACTGCAACGGCAACAGCGGCGGCTGCTGTAGCCACGGCCACGGCGCGGCAATATGCAGCAACAGGAGCGACACCACCGGTACCACCAACTTTGCCACCCGCCCCACCATCAACAGCGCAGGTAGCAGCATCAACCGCGGTTGGCGGTAGTCATCTATATGCGTCCACCCAGCAACAAATACAGCTACAGCAGCATCAGCAACAACAACAACAACAGCAACACCAGCAGCAACAGCAACAGCTGCAGCAACAACAGCAATTGGTACCACACCAACATCACCAGCAACAGCAGCAGCAGCAACGTTTGATGGCCGGTCAACATCATCAGTTAATGGCTCATCATCATCATGCGTCGCAGCAGCAGCAGCAACAACAACAACATTCCCACCATCATCCCCACCTTCATCATCACCATCATCATCATCATCACCCGCAGCATCATCCGCATCCGCATCAACAGATAGCTCTGCATCAGAATCATTTGTTCTTCAGTGGTACCACACTGGGCAGTCATGGACATCATCGCCAGTTATTTAGTCACATGCAAAGTGCTATTATGCCTTTGGGTGTCAGTAAGTATTGAAATCCTTTTGATCCTGTTATCTTACATCTTGTTGTTATTGTTGTTATATGTTTGTTTTTGAGATGCTAGATGTGTTTTTTCAAGTTAACAGAAAATAATTGTAAATTATTATTTCATTTGAAAAAATTCTCGTGCATCATATTTTCTTTTAAAAAAATGATCCTCAATCACATTTTTCTTATATACAAAGTCTTCCTGGAGATATCTTTTCTCATACAAAAAATTCTCGTAAAGATAACGTTTCTTATAGAATAATTTGTCGTGAAGACAACTTTTCTTAGAGAAAAATTTTCATGAAGACCAATTTTCTTATAAAAAAAAGAAAATCAAATAATTTGAAGCATCTAAATGTAATGGCGTTATAAACAGTTTAGTGTAGACTTTCTGGAAAAACCCTCCCGATCATCTTATGACGAATTTATAAAATGTTTCTTTAAAAATAAATATAGATATGTATGTATGTTTGTATTTGATATTTGAATACGTAATCTACGTTCATGCTGCGAAGATGAGTTTTTTTAATATTTATTAAATAAAACAAATACATTTTATTGCGTTTTATGGAATTATTATCATTAATTTTATCTCACGTAAATAATAAACAGTGGACGATCATTTCCACTCTTCTGAAAATTTATACACGCCAAACCATTTTGAATATTTTTAACATTTTTAATTTTTTGAACATTTCGAATTTTTTGAACATTTCGACTCTTTTAAACATTTCGACTCTTTTAAACATTTTGACTCTTCTAAACATTTCGACACTTCTGAACATTTCGACTCTTTTAAACATTTCGACTCTTCCCAATAGTTTGATTCTTCTAAACCTTTCGACTCTTCTAAACATTTCTACTCTTCTAAACCTTTAGACTCTTCTGAACATTTCGACCCTTCCAAACGTTTCAACCATTATAAACATTTCCAATCTTCTGAGCTTCTCGACCCCTTTGAACATTCAGACACTTCTCAACATTTTGACTCTACTGAAAATTTGGACTCTTCTAAACATTTCGACTATTCTGAACATTTCAAATCATCTGAACATAGTGACCCTTTCTGAACATTACGATTGCTCTGAACATTTCGATTCTTCCTAACATTTCAACTCTTGTAAATATTTCAACGCTTCCAAACATTTAAACCCTTGTAAACATTTCCAATCTTCTGAACTTCTCGACCCCTTTGAACATTCAGACACTTGTGAACATTTCGACTCCTCTGAAAATTTGGACTCTTCGATTTAATATCCCTTCTGAAAATTACGATTGTCTTGAAAATTTTGGCTCTTCTGAACATTTCGAATCTTTCAAACATTCAACCGTTGTAAACATTTCCAATTTTTTTAACTTCTCTCGACCCCTTTGACAATTCAGGCACTTCTGAACATTTCGTGTCTTCTGAAAATGTTGGCTCTTCTAAACATTTTGACTATTCCGAACATTTTGAATCTTCTGAAAATATTGACCCTTCTGAACATTTCAACTCTTCTAAATATTTCAACCGCTGTAAACATTTCCAATCTTCTGCGCTTCTCGACCCCTTTGAAAATTCAGAAACTTCTGAACATTTCGTCTCTTCTGAAAATTTAGACTCTTCTAAATATTTTGAATATTCTGAACATTTCGATTCTTCTGAACATTTCAACTCTTCTAAATGTTTCAACCCTTCCAAACATTTAAACCGTTGTCAACATTTGCAATCTTCTGAGCTTCTCGAGCCCTCTGAACATTCAGACACTTCTGAACATTTCATCTCTTCTGAAAATTTGGACTTTTCTAAACATTTTGACTATTCCGAACATTTTGAATTATCTGAACATATTAATCCTTCTCAAAATTACGATTGTTCTGAACATTTGGAATCTTGAACATTTCGACTCTTCTAAAGATTTCAACGGTTGTAAACTTTTCCTATTTTCTGAACTTCTCGACCCCTTTGAACAGTCAAAAACTTCTGCCAATTTGGACTCTTCTGAAAATTTGGACTCTTCTAAACATTTTGACTATTGCGAACATTTTAAATTATCTGAACATATTGACACTTCTCAAAATTACGATTGTTCTGAACATTTCGAATCTTCTGAACATTTCGATTCTTTTAAACATTTCAACCGTTGTAAATATTTCCAATCTTCTGAGGTTCTTGACCCCTTTGAACATTCAGACACTTCGGATTATTTCGACTGCTCTGAAAATTTTGACTCTTTCAAACATTTCGACTATTCTGAATATGTATTTCGAATCTTCTGAACATAGTGACCCTTCTGAACATTCCGATTGCTCTAAGCATTTCGATTCTTCTGAACATTTAAACTCTTCTCAACATTTCGACTCTTCCAACAGGAGATAAAGCCCATCTTTGTCAAAATGTCATCGAAAATTTCTTGAAAAGAGCAAAGGCATGTGATCAGAGCCGCGAGGGTCATTTGCAGGATATTTAATTCCATATTTAATCGCAACATACACGCTGACAAAAAAAAAAACAAAGCCACATTTGGGTCACAAATGCATATCGGTAGCTAAAATGCAAAAAGGCGTAACTAACAAAAATATAATTTTACAGGAGAAGCAAAAAACTTTGTAAAATGTAAACTATAAATATTTTTAAAGAAGTGAAAACTTTTTTCAAGACATGTAGTTTAATGGCATTCATAACAATCAATCAAAGACTCGATTTTGTATTTTTCGTTAGTTACTCCTTTTTGCATTTTAGCTAACGATATATTATAACAAATTAATCATTGTGTCTCAAACATGTTATATTGAATAGTAAACACAATGTGTTTGGCCACAAGTATACTAATTATATTTGCGTCAAGCTACAAACATGTTATATTTGCATCCAAACAACCAAAAAAAAGACACAATTTTGAGCGTGTAGTTGGAAGACCTAGATCATCGAAAGAACCATGTTGTCGAAAATTTCATGTAAAGAGCGAAGGCATATTGTAAGAGTCGCGGTGGGCCTTTGCGCGATATTTTATTCTATACGTAATCGAAACACGCACGGTGAAAAAACGGCCCAGCAACATATTGCAGAAAACATGTGCATGTTTGCAAGCATAGTTGTCAATAAACAAAGCCACACTTGGGTGACAAAAACACGTATTATAACACACTAATCATTGTGTCTCAAACATGTAATATTGAATAGTGTGTTTGGACACAAGTATACTATATTTGCGACAAGCTACAAACACAAACATATTTGTATCCAAACAACAATAAAAACAGAGAGTTTTCAGTGGGTGTCTACTTTACAATGCAATTACAATATCATCACTCGGTCACAAAAACAATAATAACAATTGTTAAGGAGTTGTGAGCAGCGAACGTTGACTGTCTTTTCCTGGAGTAGTGAGTTTTGAGTCAAACACAATGTGTTTGTACACAAGTATACTATATTTGCGACAAGTTATTAACATATATATTTGCTTCCAAACAACAAAAACAAAGAAGAGATTTTTCAGCGTGTGTCTACTTTACAATGCAATCACAATATCATCCGTGGATCACAAACGAATATAACAGTTGTTCATGAGTTGTGATCAGAGAACATTAACTCTCTTTTCCTGGAGTAGCGAGTTTTGAGTCAAGACGTGGAGATGACGAGCCAGGGATGCGAGCCAGTGAGCAACAATAACAACGTCTTAGCTTTTATGAAACCGGAATCGTGTTTTCCATTGAGGAGGAACTTTTTTAACGTAAAAGAGCGTTCTTAAGTGTCGTACTTTAAGGTCCCTTTCATTTGATAATAATATCCTTTTTATATATTGGAATGTTTTAGTTAGTTCAACTGTGTGTAGTTTCCTTCGTGTCCTTTTCGCAAATGTAGAAGTAAAGTTTCTTGGGTAACAAAAGAAAAAAACACCAGCAATTTGCTTATTATTGCTTGTTTCTTTGTATCGATTTCATGTAAAATCATTACATTTATAAGCAACATGTGACATATTTTTAGCGTTTACAACATTGCCAACACACACACGCAAAACAATTCATATACACATATACATATGTGTGTAAATCATACACTTTACACATAAACACTTGTTCACACAAGGCTATAAACACACACAAACTCACACATGTATGATGTTTTGTTGGTTCTACCTGTAACAATATGTTGATATCATTAACAATAACAACAGCAACAGTGGTGACAGCAACTACAACAACACATCTCAGTTTTATTTTGTTGGTAAAAAAGGACATTTTAACACATTTCATATGTTTGGTATTAAATTGGGAAGGAGTGGGGTCTGATGGGGGTGATGGCAGCGACAATGGTACTCCTTTAGAAAGGATAAAACAGGAGCACATTTCAATAGACCACATAAAAATCCAGTTTACGACACGAAAACAATGACAAGGAAAGCTAAACAAAACAAAAGTTCAACTTTGGTTTTTGTTCTGTTTGACTTTATGCGAGGAGTAGTGGCAAACAGACAGATCTCAGGCAGCTGTCGTCTGTCCATGGGTACTTCGTCTACCTGTCCCCTCGCCAGTCGCTGCAAACGTCTTTGATATCTCGCTGTAATTGTATATGTGTGTCCTTAGCCATTTGTTACTCGCATTGTGTATTTTGGTGTGTGTGTGTGTTTGCCTGCTGGTGTCCTTAGTCCTTGTCGATGACATCCATCGCCCAAAACGTTGTGAACGTCCTAAATTTTTTATTAAACGAGTCTATATAAAGGTGTTTTGCTTTGGCTTTGTTTCCACAAGTCACACAAGACAATCGTCATACGTTCCCCAATACGCGCTTATCCGCTCGCTAACGATGTGTGAATTACAGGAAAAGGCATTCCATGATATAAAATTTAATGAAATGGAAGAAGTGCCAACCAACTACACACAATTCGCCACGCAATGGAGACATTACGGCCATAAATGGATTGGGAAAATGCAAAAAAATCACAGCGCGTGGTAGTTGTAGGTGCCAACATTCGAAAAGGACAATAAGGACATTTTTCCTTAGCCAAAACAAATAACTGAGACGCGGGCAAGAATAGTTTAATAATAAAATAAACGAAAATTGGAAATTAAAAAATATATATTTTCTATTAGAAAAAAAGTTAAAAAGTATGTTTTTCCCTATAGAAAATGCAGACAATTTTTCTTTAAAAGTAATTTTTTCCCATTGAGAAACGTCCTCTTTCATAAAAGACTCATCTTCTAGAGGAAAAACTAAATGTCTTTTTAAAGTAATATTTTCTTTCGAATCCTTGTTATAGAACAACAAAATTTTTCTTTTCTATAGAAGATAAAGAAAATGTTATAAATTTTTTCCATTGAGAAACGTCGGTTTGCTTGGAGGACGCATGGAAAAAGCTTAATGAACTTTTAAAGTATTTTTTCTTTCCAATTTTTATTATAGAACAACAATTTTTTTTCTTGAAAATATTAAGACAACTTTCTTTCAAAATTAATGTTTCTCTTGATAAAGTCGGCTAACTGCATTTTGAAACTAAATTTCTTTGTTCAATCCTCGTTATAGAACAACAAATTATTTTTTCTATAGGAAATTAAAAATATTTTACTTCAAAATTACCTATTTCCATTGAAAACAGTTGACGTTTATGTCAGACGGGCCTCCTTTTGGGAAAAATTTTTGTGTCGTTGCAATTTTAATTATATAACAAAAAAATTGTTTTTCTATAGGAAATAAAGAAAATATTACTTCAAAACTAATTTTTTCCATACAGAGAAGTCGATTTTCATGACAGACCGTTATCATTTAGAAAAATTAATTAATTTGTTTTTAAGATTTTTTTTATAGAACAAAAAATTGTTTTTTCTATAGGAAATGTCGACTATTTTACTTCAAATCTTATTTGCCATTGATAAACGTCGTTTTGCATGCGGAACACATTTTCTGTAGAAAAAACTAAATGTATTTTTAAAGTAAATTAATCTTTTCAATTCTTGTTACAGAACAAAAAATTGGGGTTTTTTACCGTAAAATGCATTACATCCCATGAAGGGACCGGGGAGAACTTCTCACAATCACTGAGCTGTACGCTTTCCAGTTTTCACTCACTGATTGGGACCTACAGTTTTACACCGATTCCGAACGGTATTTTGAGAAGCTTTTTCATGGCTATATACTCGATAGTGTCGCCGTCACTATGCGAGGTGACCGCCGCCGAAAGAAATTTGAAGGTGGTCAGAGCAGGAATCGAACCCAGGATCTGAAGTACAAGAGGCGCGCACACTACCCATTGCACCACCGACGGCCACCTTAAAAAAAGTTTATCATTTACAAAAAGTATCTTTCTTAAAGATCCATTTAAATTATCGTAGTTTTCCTTAGGCGTGTTGGAACTTTATTTTTCTTTCGGAAAAATATTTTTCTTTACAAAAAAATAATTTTTCTTTTCGGAAACTGTACTTCATTTTTGTGTTAGAACATTTTTTGTCCAGACAACTTTTCTTGTAGAAAAACTTGTGGTTTAGAAGGGGTTTCTTTTACAACAAATTTTCTTGAAATGAAATTGTTTACTATACACGAAATTATTTTTCTTTACGAAAAATTGTTTTTTATTAGAACAAATTGTCGTGTTCATAATTTTTCTTTTAGAAAAATTTATGAGTGACAATTTTTCCTTTAGGCAAACTTGTGATGTATTCAATTATTCTTTTATAAAAGAGTGTAGGCAATTTTTTTTTAGAAGAAGACACGTTTTTTGGTTTAGAAACATTTCTTTTTTGAAAAATTTCATTTGTATAAACGTGTTTAGATAATTGGTATTTTGCAAAAATATAAAAAAAAACCGTGTCCCATTTCATTCCATGAAGGGTAGGGGAGCGGTTCTCACAAACCAGTGAGCTGTGCGCTTTCTACTTTTACACTCACCGATTGGGACCTACAGTTTTACACTGGTTCAAAGCGGTAGTTTGCAAAAATATGTCTTCAGACAATTGTTATTGAAAAACTTGTCATGAAGAACAACGTTCCTTTTAATTAAATTTTCTTAAAGAAAAACTTGTGCTAAAGGCAAATTAACAATCAAATTTTCTACTGAGGGAGGGAAATGTTTTCCTCTTGTATTTTACCTCTATAAATGTTAATATTTTATTACACATTTTCAATATTTACGTGTGTGACAAAACCAAAGAATTTCGGTAAAATATTCAGAAAAGTGTCGAGAATGTTACAAAACAATGGCAACAACAATGCCAATAAAAATATATAATTATATGAAGTTTTGCATAATAGTCTTAACAAACTCACACACAAACACAATACCGAGGGTCGTATGCTAATTTCCGGATAATGTTTTTCTGCTACGAATCCCATAAATTCAGTCTGTACTTTTTCTTAAAAGAAAAAAAATTTTTGTAAAGGAAAAAATGTGGTTTCACGATATTTTGTTCTTTACGAAAAAATAAGACTCCACAATTTTTTCGATAGGAAACAAATGATTTGACATGATTTTCTGTACGAAAAACTTTGTCTTCTCGACAATTTTTTTGTTATACGACACAAACGACAATTTTCTCTATGCGTAAACAGTTGTCTTCAAATTTTTACTGTACGAAGTGAATTGTCATGGCTTCAACTTTTTCTATTCGGAAAATATCGTGATTTCGTTAGAAAAAATTGTCTTCTCTTCGACATTTTTTATTCGGAGAAAATTGTGGTCAGCAAAAAGAGCGATCAACTTTTGTATTGTGGAAAAGAAAATTGCATCGAGCAGGGTTCGAACATGCTGATAAAAAACGGCCTCAGTAACATATTGCAGGAACCATGTATATGTTTGCAGGCATTGTTTTTATGGATTTTGTATGAATCTGCTGCTGTTTTGTTTCTTTGTTGTCTGTCACGTTTTTATTTTCAGCAGCTTTCAACAAACAACATCATATTTAGGCCGCAAAAACATATATTATAACATGTTAATCATTGTGACTCCAACATCTAATGTTGAATAGCAAACACAATGTGTTGGGACGCAAGTATGCTATATTTGCGACAAGTTGCAAACACGCTATAGTCGCATCCAAACAACAAGAAAGACAGATTTTTCAGCGTTATGCCAATAAATAATCATTACAAGTTATATCTATAGTCAGATTCTGACATTCAAGCGCTGCTAAAGGCCATGTTAGACTATCAGTGCTAATAGAACGATTCACGAAGAGAGAAATGGAATGAAAATCTCGTGTAGACCGCAAAATCATCTATCTGTAAAATAACAAACAAAATACAACATTTGTAAAATAAAAATAGAATAGAGTAAAAAAGAAAATTGTGGTCAAAGATTAAGCATTTGAAAAAAAAACGATGAAATACAAGTTTTTATACCAATTTCTTTGTTTTTGTTCGTCTCATTCCAAATGCAACCCTGATGCATAATTTTTGACGAAAATAAAAAAATTAGACAAATCGAACAGATCTGTCGAAATTTTTCCTGCAAATCGTTCTTGTCAAGTTTACAACATTTCATTCGCTGTCATTAAATGAAAATTTTGACATATTCAAAGATTTCTCTAATAGTCTGACATGACCTTAATTGCACGTACTGTCCTGGTACAATGAAAGGAAACTTTATATAAAATCAATGATAAATGTTCATTAATTCTTCTTCATTGAAATTTCAAATTTCATCAATTCAATGAAAAAGTTCTTCAATTCGAAGATTGTACGTTTCTTTAACTGTTTCAGCGTCGTGGAATTGATGACCTTTTTGCATCAATCTTCATCATTGGAATTTGGAAACAATTAATGGGATCAATTCAAAATTTTGACGTAGTATTGAAAAATAAAGAGAAAATGAAAAAAAAAGTAGTAGAAAATTGAAAATCAATATATAATAGAAAATAGTGCAATGGACAGAAAACATTATCCACGCTATGAACACTTTTGATGTGGTCTTCTATCCTGTTATTGTGTATTTTTATGATGAAAAATATTCAAAAGATGTTGTCTACTCATTAACAAACAATTTACATAAAAATTATGATTACTTTACATCAAATGGGTGACAAACTAACACGACATTGATGACAAACTTACATCAAATTAATTACAACCTTACTTATAATTGATAAAAAATTTACTGCAAATTGGTGAACAATACACATCAAAATGGTGAAATATTTACTTCAACTTGATGTAGCATTGTCGTTGAATCAACGTAAACTATTGATGATTGATTGATCAAACTGATGAAAAATTTACATCAACTTGATGTAGCATTGTCGTTGAATCAACCTAAACTATTGATGAAATGTTCTTCATCAATTCAATGAAATGTGTTTTAGATTGGAAAATGAGGAATTGTTTCATCAAATTGATGAGGCTTTTTCTATGAGTGTAGAGAGAATTTGTCATACAACCCTCGTCGTACATTCTTACGACTACTTAATCATTTTTCTTATGATTGTGCAGTCAAGTGCGTTTTTGTTGTGGTTGTTGGCGTCGTTATCGTGTTTTGGTGTTGTTGTTGTTGTTGTTTTTGGTTGTTACATTACCATTGTTTTGGCCTGGCCAAGTGCATAAGTGTGGCAAAGTAGAGAAACTAAAAGAAGAATGAAGACCGAAGAAACAGTTTTTGTTTCGAAAATCCCCAATAGCTATTTGTTTCAATATTTATGTGTGTGGTGGTAAAAGTGTGAGTTTCGTCCTTTTTAAAATACACACACGCACACACACGAATATGCGTGTGTGTATTGTGATACATTTGCATATGTGTAAGTTGTCATACATATGTGTGCGACAGTATCCTGATATAACAAAATATTCATATACAAAACATAACATCATAATTTCATTTAGTTGTTAGCTGTTTAGTTGTTTGTGTGCGTGTGTTTGATTGTAAAAAGGCTCTGTGAGACAATTTAATGTGTTTGTTATGATGATATTCTTGTGTGTGTTTTGTCTATAGGGGGCGCTTAATGTCACACAATCACAAAAAAAAACAGAGACCCTGTTTGTTTTTTGGTTTGTGAATGCGATTGTGTATCTCCTATATGAATGTGTGTGTGTAGTTATTGTTTTGGTTGTGTTACCAAAAAGTGGATCCTTTTAGGCCTTAAAAAACGTGAATAACACAAAGTGCTCCCTTGTCGGTTTACCAGGAAGGTAATTGAGAATTGTAGAGGGAACAATCCAGCAACATACGTTTGCTGGTGTTTATTAAAAAGCGGTTTGTTTCAGTTGATTTGTCTCCTAACTAACTTCATTTAATATATCTGGTAGTTATGGTTGTTATCGGGGAAAGTTAAGTATTTTCAGTGTGACATAGAGTTTGGAACAAACGAGTTTTAAAGATAACTCGAATCCTACCAAATAACTGAAAAAGAAACGTAATGGTTCTGCAGGAACCATGTGAATGTTTGGGACACACTCCAAATATTCATATTTGTGACAGTTCTAAACGCACTTATATTTAAATGCAAACAGTAGCATGCTTACTTGCAAAGATGCATACTTTTACGTGGAGTCTTATGCGGGATTCATCCCAAACATGTATATATTTACGTCGAAGCATTCGTGTGTAAAACAAAACAGATCAGTCAACATAAGAAATATTCAATTCATTTACATACGCATTCAGGAATATTTATGAATCATTGACTGAAAGAATGATGCAAAAATACAGTTATCCACTTGCAATAACATTAAAGTAGTTAGGCTGAGAAAAATCTCTATTTGTCCCTCTTTTATTATTCTGCTTTCGACAGAGCATAGCGACAAAAAAATATTAGGTAAACAGTGCACCAACCACAGCTGTATTTCTATCACAAACAAAGTTGTATTTGGATCACAAACATATATATTATGACATATTAATCATTGTGTCTCAAACTTGTAATATTGAATGTGTTTGAACACAAGTATACTATATTTGCGACAAGTATACTATACAAAGGCGATCAAGAAGTAGACGACCAGAAGATGTGCGAAATTTGGCAACCCTCGTAAAAGAGAACCAAAAAGTGGACACAATTCAATCAAACGCATTTCTCTCTTTGTCTAGGTATATATATACAATAACACTATTAAGAAGCTGCTCGTGTATTGAAATATTCAATGAAAAGAGTACGAGAGAGAGAGCAGATAATGTTTAAGGTTTCTCTCGTTTTGTTTGTTGGCATTCGAGTGAAGAGAAATTTTGACTGTCTCCATGTACATCGTTTTTGTACTATATTTAAACCTTTTGAACTTAAACACAATATTTTACTCTTTGTTGCGATTTGAACTCCAAGTCCTTATTATTTTTCTTAAGATACAAACATCATTTTATGTACTGGAACAATATCAACCGATTTACCTGATGATAACACTCCTCTTTGCTGTAGAACACTTACACTGAAAGAGAAAGCTTCATCAAATTTGTGCATTACTTTATCAATTTAATGAAACATTTTCTCATTTTCCAGCCTACAACACTTTTCATTGAATTGATGAACACCATTTCGTCAAACTTTCATCCATATTTCATCAATAGTTTATGCTGATTCAACGACAACGTTACATCAAGTTGATGTAAGTTTGTCATCAAGTTGAAGTACGTTTTTCACCATTTTGATGTAAATTGTTCATCAATTTGCTGTAAATTTTTCGTGAATGAGATCTAAGGTTGCCATAAATTTAATGTAAGTTTCTCATCAATTTGATGTAAACTTGTCACTTTGATGTAAATTGGTTGCTAATGTGTAGCCAAACTCTTTGGACTATTTTTCATTTTAAAAAATTCAGAAGAACAGGGTATACATAACAATTCTATTATGTATTTATTTTCAATTTTCTACTAGTTTTTTCTTTTTCTCTTTATTTTTTCAATACTACGTCCATATTTTGTATCGATACCACTAATTATTTCTAAATTCCAATGATGAAAGTTGATGTTAAAAATATCATCAATGCAATGAAGCTGAAAAAGGCGAAGAAACGCACAATCTTCAAACTGAAGAACCTTTTCATTAAGTTTATGAAATATGTCATCAATTCAATGACGAACAATTGTTGAACATTTATCATGGATTTGCTGTAAAGATTTTCTTTCAGTGTACATTGGGAACCTCTTCTTCTACCCTGTTCATGTGAATTTTTAACAATGAAAAGTAGTCCAAAGAGTGTGGTTACACATTAACAAGCAATTTACATCAAAAAGCCCAATTTACATCAAATTGATGACAAACTTACATCAAATTGATGACATCCTTACATCTAATTAACGCAAATGTACAGCCAATTTATGAAAAATTTACATCAAACTGGTGAAAAATTTACTTCAACTTGATGACAAACTTAATCAACTTGATGTAGCGTTGTCTTTGAATCAACATAAACTATTGATGAAATATGGACGAAAGATTGACGAAATGTTCTTCATCAATTCAATGAAATGTGTCGTAGGTAGGGAAATGAGGAAATGTTTCATCAAATTGATGAGGCAATTCATAAATTTGATTAAACTTTTTGTTTCAGTGTAAGACGAGTGTTCTCCGGCAACGAGGAGTGGTATTATCAGGTGAATGGGTTGATGTTGTTCCAGTACATACAATTATTTTGTATCTTAAGTAAAGTAATAAGGAATTTTAATTGAAAGGCCTGCAAAGAGTAAAATATTGTGGTTTTCATTCGAAAAGTTTAAATATAGTATACTTGTCGCAATTATATTATACTTGTGTTCAAACACATTATGGTTTGCTATTCAATATTACATGTTGGAGATACAATGAGAGATACAATCGACCACCAATTTTTTTATTTTAATCTAGCCAGCTATTTTAAGCTAGAAAGCGACCGCTAATGACGCTACTCAAACTCAAAAAACTGTAAAACTGTAGTTTTCATCACTGAGTGTGAAACTAGACAGTGCACTTCCGACGGATTGTGAATTACAGATTGTGAATCCCATCCTCTTCATGGGATAGAATTGGAAACTATTCATTTATTTTTTATATTTGCCAAATTATTGTAGTTTTTCAGAGCCACACGCTGAAAAATAACGGCCTCTCTAACATATTTTCCCAAACATATTCTGCTGGAACCATGTATATGTTTGAAACACACTTCAAACATTCATATGTTTGCAAGTCCCAAACTCACTTGTATTTAAATATAAACAATATCATGTTTACTGGCAGACATGTATGCTTTTACGTGGAAACATATGCGATCTTCATCCCAAACATCCATATACTTACGTGGAAGCATTTGCCTGTTTCCCCCAAACCTACATATACTTACGTGGAAACATATGCGTATTTCCTTCCAAACATAATAATATTTAGAAACGAATTATTCTTTGATTTCAATATATATGTATGTATTATTTATTATAATTAATTTGATCAATATGAATCCACATTTATAAATAATTAATACAAAAAAATTAATAGATTTAGAACGGCCCTTTTGACATTTATTTGCATTGAATGCATTGTTTGTTTTTTCATGAAATGAGAATCTGCTGCTCTTTTGCTTCTCCTTTCTTCACGTTTTTATTTTCAGAAGGTTTCAGTTATGCGTTGGTTATCACTATGCGTTGGTACACAAACAAGATATTTATATACAAATCAAGTTTATGCATGCCAAGAGTGGATTAATTACTTGTGCTTTTTTATTATACTTATTTCACAAATCGCCCGCCGTTCCGATTTTCTCAGTAAAGGCTTGGACAGACAAAGGTCTTCACGTTGTTGCCCTTTCCAGTTTCTTTCCTCAAACTCGTTTCTAACTTTCGTAGAACACATACACATATACGAAACACATACACAAAAACCAAAGTCCGTCCATTTAACCGTCCAAGTCTTCGTTTACTATTTTTTCACTGATCAAGCGCTTTTGATATCCTCTGTCCGATGAACCATTGAGGACTGAATACATGAAAGTAAAACGCAATACATCAGGAAAATAAGAAACACTTCATCTGGAATTTACACGCCCATTTAGGAATATTTATGAATCACTGACACTGAGAGAATAATGCACAAATACAGATAAACACTTACAAGATAGACTATCTCGTTGTCCCTCTTTTATGGTCTTGCTGTCGAGAAAGCATAGACAGGGCAACAAACACAGCTGCATTCATATCACAAACATTAATATATGTGGGTCGCAAACACATATATTATAACATATTAATCATTGTGTCAAAAACATGTAATATGGAATAGCAAACGCAACGTGTTTGGACACACATAATCTATATTTGGGACAAGCTACAAACACACTTTGTATTTGCATCCGAACAATAAAAAACGACAAATTTTTTAGTGTGTATTTACTTATTTTTTATGTTGGCCAGAATATCGTCGTTTTTCAGAATTTTTGTCAGTTCGCATGAGTTCCTTTTCCGAGCCCAAGTAAAAAATTGCCGAGCCAACTCGCGAGCCAGTAGCCAAACTTAAAGTGAACCTGTTGTGTAGTTGAGTGGTTGTTTTTTTTTTTACCGAAATAATTTTCCTGACTACACAGCCTCTCGAAAGATAAATTCGTTTTTAAATCAATTTATTTTCTACAAATATATTTTATTTGATAGCTATCTTTATAATATCGGAATAGTTCTGAAGAGTTGAAAAAGAGTTGACTTCTTACCGAAATTGTTCCCTTTAAGGATAAAGTTTTAACGTTCTTAAGAGAAATGTTCTTTTCAGGCAACTTCTCGTTTTGTTTGGGGAAAGTTTTCTTATAAAAAAATATGTCCCTGAAACAACTTTGTCATTAAAAAAATGGCGTTTTAAACAAAACTATATCTCAATGTAGAATTTCTTAAAACATATGTCTCAAATGCTGCTGAGAAATTAAGGCTCGACAAATTCGACCTTATTCTCAGCCTAACAATTTAAGATCTTTTTATTCAAATTTCCGAGTCATTTTTCACACATGTGATTTTTGCATGTGTGTACTAATATGTCTGTGTATTGAAATGAATGGCTTTGTATTGTATTTCTGTGTTGATTGTTTTTTTATACTCTTGCAACCAAAAGTATCTCATCACCCGCCTTCTCCTTAACTAGTTGTTTGTATGTTTGTATGTATGTGTATATTTTTTAAGTGATAATAATTTTTAACAATTTCCATTGTATTTGTATTGTATTGTCTTATGGTGTGCTCTCTGTGTGTGTGTGTTGAACTAAACAATAATATTTTATTGTTATTGTGTGTTTTGTTTAGAAGCTTTTTTGTCTTGTAGTTGTTGTTGCTGTTGTCATTGTTAGTATGTTATTCACAGTGTATTATTATCCTTTCACCTGCCTCTTTTTGTTGCTGTTGCTGGTCAAGTGTGTATTATTACGTTTTTATTAGTTGTTGCTTTTGTGTGCATTAAGGGACATTTTAAAAATGCGAACGTAGCAGGAGGTGACAAGTCCTTCTCTCATCCTCCCTCGTTCTACTCCTTAATTCTTATGATGTACTAAGGTAATTTTGTTAAACAATTGTTGTTGTTTTTTGTGTGCTTTGGGGAACAAGGAATGTTTGGATTTTTAAGGATTTTAAATATTTGATGTTGGTGTAGGTACGGAAAAACGTTTAAATGCGTTTATGTTTTGTGGAAGGAAAATGTAACGGGTTTTTTATGTCATTTTAAAACTGGTAATTTCACAATTTTGAGATTATGCCTGGAAATTATGAAATTAATAAAAATATTTAGATTTTATTAGGAAAGCGAAAAGTACCGTTGGTTACTCGTATCCTTGAACTCACTCATTGCACGCTGAAAAATCTCTTTTGTTGTTGGTTTGCAAAAATAACGTGTTTGTAGCTTGTCGCAAATATAGTATACTTGTGTCCAAACGCATTGTGTTTGATATTCAATATTACATGTTAGAGACAATGATTAATAAGCTATAATATATGTGTTTGTGACCCAAATATGCCTTTGTTTGTTGAAAACTGCTGACAGACAATAAAGACACAAAAAAGCAGCAGATCTTCATTTCATATTTGCAAACATACACATGGTTCCTGCAATATATTGCTGAGATCCCAAAAACATATATTATAACCTATTAATCATTGTGTCTCCAACATGTAATATTGAATAGCAAACACTATGTGTTTGGACACAAGTATACTATATTTGCGATAAGCTACAAACACGTTATATTTGCATCCAAACAACACAAAATACAGATTTTTCAGCGTGCGTATCCTTGAACTCACTCATTGACTTTTGAAAGAAAAGACTTAGTTTTTCCTAAGGCACATCACACGAAGAGATTGCGGGAAAGCTTTTTAAAATCAGGGAGTCCGAACGGGATGGCTTTGAGAATAAGCCTTTAACTGACAAACTATTTTCCCAATAGCTGTTACTTGGCAAAGGGCATACCCTTTCATCTACAGAATAAAACACCCACAGAAATCAAAGACAATTTTGTAATCTGGCAACCGGTACATGTTGAAAAATTACAGTCTCAGCAACATATTGCAGGAACCAAGTAAATCTTTGCAAGTATTGTTTTTATGAATTGAAGATCTGCTGTTGTTTTTTGTCTTTTAGCAGTTTTCAACAAACAAAGACACAGTTGGGACACAAAATCAGATATTACAATTATCAATCATTGTGTCTCAAACATGTAATATTGAATAGCAAACACTATGTGTTTGGACACAAGTACACTATATTTGCGACAAGCTACAAACATGTTATGTTTTCATCCAAACAACAAAAAAGACAAATTTTTCAGTGTGCGTATTTTTGAACTCATTTATTGACGTTTGAAAGAAAAGACTTAGTTTTTCCTAAGTCACATCACACGAAAATCGAAAATATAAAAAAATTACGAAAAATTTCTATACTCGCAACAGAGCGTCCAATCAAAAAAATAACCAATTTTTGAAAGTTTCTAAGGATCATAAAGTGGTCCAATTCGTATGGATTTTTTTTTGCAAAAAATCGCCAAAATAAGAAAATCGCTAAAATAAAAAAAGTGGCTACAACTCGGAAACGGTGCGTCCAATCGCAAAAACAATAGATTTTTTACCTACATAGGAGGCTTTAAACCAATGGATGTTTTCAATATGTCGTCACTTTTTTTTTAAATCGCTAAAACTAAAATTTTTCGAATAAAAAATCGCTAAAACGCCCTCATGCCTATATCTTGGAAACGGAGCGTCCAAACGAAAAAATATCCAATTGTGCGTTTCCAAGGGGTTTGCATAAAGTGCTCCAATACGTGTGGAAGAATCTTTTTTTCCAAAAATCGCCAAAATAGGAAAATCGCTAAAATAAAAAAGTGGCTATAACTTGGAAACGATGTGTCCAATCGCAAAAAGAATATTTTTTTTAACCTCCTTAGGAGGCTTTAGCCAATGCATGTCTTCAATATGCCATCACCTTTTTTTAAGAAATCGCTAACATATGAGAGTTTTACCGATTTTATAATCGAAAAATTGTAGTTTTAGCGATTTTTTTAACAAAAAAGTGATGACATATTGAAGACATCCATTGGTTGAAGTTATTATTTTTTGCGATTGGAAACACCGTTTCCGAGTTATAGCCACTTTTTTATTTTAGCGATTTTCTTCTTTTGGCGATTTTTTGAAAAAAAAAAAATTCTTCCATAGGAATTAGACCACTTTATTAAAAAACCGTTAGAAACTCACAAAAATTGGTTAGTTTTACGATTGGACGCTCCGAGACACAGACATGAGGCCGTTTTAGCGATTTTTTGTTCGAAAAATTTTAGTTTTAGCGCTTTTAAAAAAGATGCCATATTGAATACGGAGGTACAAAATTTATTGTTTTTGCGATTGGACGCACCGCTTCCAAGTTATAGTCACTTTTTTTTAGCGATTATATTACTTTGGCGATTTTTTGTCAAAAAAAATTCTTCCATACGAATTGGACCACTTTATGAAAAAACCCTTAGAAACTGTCAAAAATTTGTTATTGTTTCGATTGGGCGCTCCGTTTTTGAGATATATACTTTTTTCTAAGTTTTTCATATTTTCGATAAAAAAAAATGGGGATGGATGGGGACTACCCATCATCTCGGCTAACTACCCATTATTTTCCCCATTACCCTGAGGGTAATGGGCAATCGTGATGGGTAATTACCTATCTTCGTGGGTAGCTACCCATTAGTTCCCCCATTACCCATAGGGTGTAATGAGTAATTCCCCATTGTCGTGAGTACACCCTCCCATTATTTTCCCCATTACCTTGTGGGTAATGGGTAAATGTTCATTACTTATTCCCCAAGGCGATGTGTATGGATTACACATGGGTGTAAATACGAACTCTGTTCGTGATATACGGCCAGTAATGGTCGGAAAAGTGACCCAAAATTGGACGTCCAGAATGCGATTCGTCATGAATAGCCGCGGTGGCCAAATGCCCGAAATCAATAAGTCCGTGATTTTTGAACTTCCCTCGTAGTTATTTGAAATGCAACAGTGCTCCCATCAAGTACCATCTGTTAATAGACTACTGTCAAATTTTGAGCTAGTTTCGTCATTTACTTTGCGTTTAATAGCTGTTTAAGACATACAACCTCGTGCATTTTTTCAAATGGAAAAAAGTGAATTTCGAGTGCTCATTAAACATTATTTTTTGCGGCAAAAATCGTCAATGAAACCAAGGAAAGCTTGATAAATACTATGGGGACTCTGTACCATCGATTTCAATGGTAAAAAAGTTGTTTACTGACTTTCGTTGTGGTCGCACAAGTACAAATGACGCTGAACGTTCTGGACGGCCAATTGAGGTCAATACACCCGTAAATGTCCAAAAAATCCACGACATGGTGTTGGCCGATCGAAGAGTAAAATTGGGTGAGATTGTTGATGCCATAGGCATTTCATATGGCAGTGTATTTTCAATTTTAAATGATCAGTTGGGTTTAAGAAAGCTGTCTGCAAGATGGGTGCCGCGTTTGCTCTCAATTGACCATAAACGTAATCGTGTGACAACTTCAAAGGATTGTTGGAGGAGTTCCATGAATTGGGCTACGAATTGGTACCTCATCCGCCATATTCTCCGGAGTTAGACCCCAGTGACTATTTCCTATTTCCAAAGCTAGAGAAATGGCTCGGTGGAAAGAGATTTAGCTCCAGCGATGAAATTATTGATCAAACAAATGCCTATTTTGTGGACCTCGAAAAATCTTATTTTTTGGAAGGGATACAAAAATTGGAGAAACGTTGGACTAAGTGTATTGATCTAAAAGGAGATTATGCTGGAAAATATCTTTTTTTTTGCAAAAAAAAAACTGTGTTTCATTCAAAAAGTCACGGACTTATTGATCCGCCCTCGTATTGATCTTAGGAATAAAAACAATTTTTGATTAAAATTAAATTTTTTGTATTATTTTTTACAACTTCAATTTCTATCGCGCTTAAAAATACGTCCTTTATAAGATTTACCCTTCATGGTTTGTTAAGAAAACTGTTCCTCCACGAAACGATCATTAAGAACATTTAACATGTATTCTCTTTAAATGTTTCCCCTACCATCTTAAGTCATCAATAAACATTTCGTCCTGAAAATCTACGAACATTTACTATCTCTTGGTTAACTGGTATCTGGTACTTTATGCAAAATATCCTTGTTAACTTGGATTTTTCGAAAAACTCCTTGATAAAAGACCAACCATCAGTTGAGTGATTGATTACCTTCCACATTTTAACTAAAGGCACTTAATGTTTACAAGCCAATTTCCATGTACTAAGAGTCCTCAAACCTTAACCTAACGACGCCTAAGCGACAAACATTGACCGAATGAGCTGTTAGAGTAAATGAACGACAAACACCTTAAACTGTCTGTGTCTCATGGACACGGAGCCGTTGGGTGCCCACCAAGTTGCTGAGTGAGTCCTGTTTTATGTTTGATTCAACTTTAAGCAACATTGGATAAGAGAGGAGGGGGTGAGCGACCGAGCAAGCGACCGACAAACAATAACAACAATTCCAAGCAATTAAATCACTTTGATGGTAATTTGGATTAATATTGTAATGTCGATTTTGGACAGACGAACAATTAGTTTTACTAACCAAAAACCCAATAGGTATTTGCGAAAAATTCAAAGGTAAATATGGAAGGAAGAAGCTAAGCGCTTGTTCTCCAACTCCAACTCCATCTTCTCCTCTTCCTTTTATCCTTACACATCCTGTGTCTCCATTTACAACAGTCATTACTACGCCAATGACAAAACGCACTCAACCACCTATTGGGTCATCCTTTAGAAGTGCAAGGAGAGAGAGAGAGAGAGAGCGTCAGTGCAAGTGCGTATCTAATAGATGTGTGCGATACCTGGAATCGAGTATCATGCATCCTTGTTTGCATAGATTTCTATGTTTTATGTTCACCAAACACACACACACTCTCTCACGCATCCATAGCCGATTAGAGGTAAATCTAAAATAGATTTATTAGGCAATTGCATTGTATACGACCTGTGATAATAGTCCTTCATTTTGGAGATATCGCTGGGAAAGGTGAACGAAAGGGGGGGGGGGGGGGAGGGGGGGACAGGACCCTTTGTTGGTGTCTGTTTTTGTGTGTAAATATTTGCAAAATATATTGGCCTCTGGCCTGAAAAATCGTATACATTGTTTTTATGTGTCCTAATAAAGTGGGTGCCGGCTGCTTTTGTTGTATTGAATTTAAATTTGTCGGGGGAGTTGTAGAGTAGGAGGCTGCCCGGCTGTTAAAGCCAACAACTTTAACACAACACGATTTGTTGATATTTATTTATAATAGTTTATCGATGGTTAGTTGGTATTTGCATGCGCACAGTGGTGAGTATCATGAAATTAGGGATAATAACAATACAAGTTTTAAGGAACTGCACTTGGACAATCTAGAAGAAAGACTGCTTTCCCATAAAGAGAAATTTTCAATGGAAATATTGCCTCATTAATTCGAGGGGACAAGAGGTGTAATGAGAATCAGAAAAGGAAAAAACTGCTTTATCGCAGGGAAAACTCATAAATATTTGCAAACATTGTTTTCATGAATTGAAAAGTTTCCTTATTGTTTGTCACGTTTCTGTTTTGAGCAGTTTTCAACAAACAAAGCCACATTTGGATACAAAAACTATCTATCTATTAATCAATGTGTCTCCAACATGTAATATTGAATAGCAAACACAATGGGTTTGGACATAAGTACACTATATTTACAACAAGCTACAAACACGTTATATTTGCATCCAAACCACAACAAAAGATTTTTCAGCGTGTATCTAAGAAGTACAGGGTGTTCCAAATAAAAGTATCTTTTAAAAATTAAACAAAATTAACTAAACTTAATTTCGTTTGGTCTATTATGGGTTTATTAGAAATAGAAAATATTCAAATTATTTATGGAATTTATGGATTCATTCATGGATTTCATTCATCCTGTCAGTCCCATTTTCCAAGACTTTGTTGAAAGTTTGTGGTCCTATCTCACGTATGGATCGGACGATATCAGCCTTAAGGGTGTTGGATCGTGTCTAGATTATTCGCATAGCATCGGTCTTCAACGGCATTCCACAAGAAAAAGTCTAAATGACATCCAATTGACATCGTCAAGACGGCTGACAACACGATTAGTACGTAAAAGATCGATTGTTTGTTGAGCTGTGTGACATCCTGCTGACATCAAAGATTATCCAACTTCATATCTTCCATTTTAGCCCGTAAAAAGTCCATAACCATGACTCTGTTGCGCTCGTCATTGACAGAAATTGCGTTTCCAGCAGCATTTTCGAAAAAAATAGGCCAATGATGCCCCACCACTCTAAAATCCACACCAAACTGTCACTCTCTGTGGATGCAATCACGTGTAGTTTTTCCGATCCTCAGATGCGTCAATTTTCTTTGTTGACAATGCACCTCACGCTAACCCAAAAGATTAGTCATAAAATTTCAATCTCTAAAAACAGAAGATTAATATTTAACCTCATTTTAAACTGGTGTACAATTTAATGCAACACTGCTAAGTACCAAAAAATGCAACCGTAATAAAAACATATAAAAAAAATCAATTTTTTGACAGACGGAAGCCGATAGAAAATTTTCCGACGCGCCGTCGCCATCAAAACTTTTTTGAAGCTCAGTCCGGCGTCGAAATAATTGGCTGTCAACGGTTTAAAATGTGTGTCGATTTAACCGACTGGCCCGAGTAATCCAATTTTAAAGGTTCATTTATTTCAACAACATCCTAATTTGTAGAAAACTGACAAAACCAAGAGCCACAAATTTAATTGTTCTGTTGCGTTGCCGTCTTCGATAATTTGATCTCGGCGCAAAGTGGGTCTAAGCACGGAGTTGCCAACTCAAATGTAAATTTAATTCCAAATTGGGTGGTGTAAACGGCAAAGATTAGAGAACAAGTTTATCGTTAACCTGGTAGCGATAAATATGTATGCTGAAACTAAGACAAATAATACTTCGATCTTTTTCTGAGAAGTAGAGACGGGGTCAGTAACTTGCAATTTATGCAATTTTTTTCTTTTAGTGTAATTTGTGAAAAGAAAAAGAAAGTAAAATAACAAAAGAAAAAAGAAGTAAAATAACATAAATCGAATTTCAAATCGTCTAAAACTGAAGGTGAAACTTTTTTGTTCTGAGATAAATTTGGTTTCTTTAACTGACGTGAATATTGTGTCATTTTGAGATAAAAGCTTGTTCACTAATGAGTCGTGAGTGTTTAGTTTAGTATTATCAGCCACGTGAGCATGTGCGAGTCAAAGTGAAAGAAAATTTAATGTAAATAAGAGTCGCTTCTTCAATTTGAGTTAAAAAATAGTTCACGAATGAGTTGTGAGTGATTAGAATTATCAGTCACGTGAGCATGTATGAGTGTGAGTCAAAATTCAGTCAAGCAACCATGTCTAATGATTAGTTGCTGTCTGTGGGACAATGGTGAGTGCAAACGACAAACACATGAGAAGGCTGTTCGTATTTCAATTAAAATTACACTTCAAGATTTTGAATTTGTCAGTTAAATTTGAGAGAAATTTAATTTAGTCACCGGAAAATGGGAGTTTGTTAAATAATTTATATATGAGTCATGCGTAATTAGAATTGTCAGTCACGTGAGCGTGAGTGAGTGTGACTCAACATTCAATCAAGCGCCCATCTGTGATGATAATGGAGAATGGTTAGTGCAAACGGCAAGTACATATGAGAATTCGGCGAGTTCGTACCTCACTTCAAATTGTGTGTGAAGATTTAGTTCATGAGTGAGTCGTAAGTGAATAGAAATGTCTATCACATGAGCGTGAGTAAGTGTGAGTCGAAATTCACTCAAGCGTCTATCCTGAACGGGAATGTTACCGTTTGTAGCGCAATGGTTACTCTAAAACAACAATACACATGAGAAGGAGACGGGTTCAGACCTCAATTAAAATTTAAGATTTTGTATTTCCCAGTTAAACTTGAGTGAGTCAGGCGTGATTGTGAGTAAAATTTAATTTACTCACGTGAATATGGTGCGATTTTGAATTAAAAAAATGGTTCTTGAGTGAGTCGTGGCTGAAAGGTATTATCTGGTACGTGAGGGGTAGTGATTGTGAATCAAAATTCTATCAAGCGCACATCTCTAATGAGAATGTTACCATGTGTGGGATAATTGTTAATGTATACAACCTATACACATGAGATGGCGCGTTTGTACCTCAATTTAAATTGTGGGTGAAGATTTTGTATTTCTCAGTTAAAGTGAGTCAGATGTGATTGTGAGTATATTTTCCTTTACACTCGTGAGTATGGTGTGAGTTTGTGAAATGCTTCCTAAGTCAGTCACAACTGATTAGAATTATCTGACACGTGACCGTGAGTAAGAGTGATTCCCACGTCAAGTTAAATTGTATATGAAGATTTTGTATTTGTTAGTTAAACTTGAGGGAGCCAGTCGTGATTGTGTCTGAAATTAAATTACTCACGTGAATATGGTGAGTTGGTGGTAAAGAAATGATTCATGAGTGAGTCACAACTGATTAGAATTATCTAACACGTTAGCGTGACTAAGTGTCAGACGAAATTCACTCAAGCGTCTGCATCTACTGAGAAGATGCCGCCTGTGGGAAATGTTTAGCGCAAAGAACCAATACATATGAAAAGGTGGATTGTATTTCCCAGTTAAACTTGAGTGAGTCAGGCGTGATTGTGAGTACCATTTCAGTTACTCACGTTATTTTGTTGTGAGTTTGAGTTAAATAAAAGGTTAATGAGTGCGTCGTGAGTGATTAGAATCATCTGGCTCGTGAGCGTGAGTAAATGTGAAACAAAATTCACTGAAACACCCATCTTGAATGCAAATGTTACCGTCTGTGGGGCAGTGGCCAATAACATATGAGAAAGCGGGTTCGTACATCACAGCAAGTACCTTTATCTTTTATTCAACGAAGATCAACTCATGAGTTCATCTTAAACTTGAAGGGAAACCTAAGGCTGCTTACTAAGACTGTGTTCACTAAATTTTAATTGCTTTTCTAGATCTATATCTAAGATTTCTAATGAAACTCTTTTAATGAAGTGTGATATTGGAGTGTTTCCGTTAAATCTTTCCCTCGGACGACAACTTTGTAACCCAACAAACTTTTCATTGTGTTCAACCAAATCCCCTTTGCGTACTACTGTTCTTGGATATAGGCTTTTCAATAACGTTCGTTTTAGTGGTTTCCCACCCTTCCACGATGTTGCACAAACTATTTGTCGGTAACGGTTGCTTGATTATCCTTTCGTGTTACCATTGGCAAATGCAAGAAGTTCGTTCCACTACACCACAATAATTGCAAGGGAGTAATGGAGGGTGACAAATCGGTAACTGTTTTCAAATATTGTAATTGCAGGTGGGCAGGACATCTCGTTGAGGAGTGGGTTGGTAGGATGTAGTCATAGGACTCGTGTATATTAATTTGTTAGATAAATATTAGTTTAAGTTTTAGATTAATGTGTTGGGCCGTATCACATTTATTATCGAAGGTATAATGGATTTTTAAATTACTCCACATTTTAATAGAGATTTATCATTGTAAACTTATGTGTGTGTATGAGTATGAGAGGCAACAAAGACCTAAACGTTTGTAGGTAAAGAAGGATATAACAGGATGTGTGTGAATATTTACCTGCATATCGCCGGCGTTTGGCGTGTGAGTGTGAGTGAGTGTGTGTTTGGAATTTAAATTATTCCCATTTAAATTAATTGAAAATTACTTGAAATACAAGTAAATGCCATAAAACTCAGACGAAGAGATTTATTCATAAAATCATAGACGTCTCTCAAAAATGATAAATACCAGCATTAAACAAAATTATACCTTGTCAGATATTTATTTGGTGTTTTTGTGCTGTTGCTGCTGCTGCTGCTGCTTGAGTAAAAGTAAAGTTAATATTATATATGTTTTTCTTCTTTTTTTTTTTTAAAAATATAAACCGGAAAAATATATATAATAAAAACCATCTCTTAAGTTATAAACGGCTGGACTTTCATTCATTTTTTGTTGCCCCTCCTTTCCTCAGTTATCCTTAATATAGGAGAGTATGCTGAGCTTTAATATGAATGTATTTTTTTGGTGTTTTTTTTTGTCTCCTGTCTCGCTCTCTCCTTGTTTCTTGTGACTTTTCAAGGGATTTACCCTGACCCTAAATCAAGATTATAATTTAAATGCAAAAAACTCACATATGAGTTATAATATAAAACCGAGAAATATGTAATAATGGCTTAAAGCAAATCTTTCTGTCTTTCTTAAATACTGTTGCATGTTTGGCCACACTAAACTTGGCGAAGCAAAAATAAAAAAACAAAAATCTCGAATCCTTTGAAACTCCAAAAACTGTTCACATTCATTTCGATGGTAAATGAGTACGGGTTAGTAGTAATCATAAAAATATAGTAACCATAACTAAACGTCCTGTATGGTGTGTTGAAATAGGGTATTCAAGTAACCGAATCACGATTAAGTAAATTTGAAAATTTTTAAAAATTATTCCCCCACGATAGCATACGGCAGTTTGACTACCGTGACATTTTTAATAAAGGGTATTTTTCCCGACAAAAAACAACATCTGTTTTATTACTCAACATAGTATCCTTTTAGTTCGATACATTTGGTACATGGTTTTTAATTTTTTTTTATTCCTTCCAAATAATACACGCTGAAAAAAATTACAGCAGACTGTTGTTTATATTATTTTGCTTATATTTTGCTTATATTCATTTGCTTATATTATTTATCATTTATTGTTATATATGTATGTTTTCTGTCTTATCGGATGGCGTATTCTACGTTAAACTTAATGGCCGTGTCTCTGACACAGCCAGCAGGGACAGTCCGTGGCCGAAGGCCTCGGAGAACTGTCTGCTGTAATTTTTATATTAACCAACGGCATTTGATTTAAGTCCGTTTAAAAAAAAAAATATTATGTTAAATTTTTTTAAACTTAATTTAATTTATGTATTTTAATTAATATTTTTATTGAAATAAGTTCTGCGAATGTTGAGAGGGCCGCCCTAATATTAAAAAAGGTTGACCTTATCGAGTCTTCGCATTAGCATTCGAGCGTTGTGTGAAAGCTTTACGCTTTACAATTCAAAATTAATGTTACAACAGCTTTATTGAAGCTTTCGCAAAAAAGCTTTATTACGTTAGCTTACTGTTTGTTTCACTTTTTACTAGATACATGTTGCCAAGCAACATTAGCTTGCTGTTCGTTTCACTTTTTACTAGATACATGTTCCTAAGCAATGTTGAGCAACCAAAAGCACTCAACCAAACACCACACATATGTTTGAGTGTATGTGTTTAAACAATTTTCATTTGAGAAATTAAAATACTAGAAATATATCAACCAATATGAAATGTATATCAAACCAAAGATAACATCTTCATTTACCTACAAAAAAAATTTTAAAAAAATTCATCTAGCCGTTTCCTCAAATTCAATGAAATAAAGATTACAACAATAAAAACCTGACATGACTCCTCATACCGTAAGGTAAGACGTATTCTACGTCAATAACGGGCTCTCTAAAATATGTTCCCAAACATATTCTGCAGGAACCATGTATATTTTTGGAACACACTTCAAACATTCATATGTTTGCAAGTCCCAAACTTACTTGTATTTAAATGCAAACAGTATCATGTTTACTGACAAACATGTATGCTTTTACGTAGAAACATATGCGTATTTCCTCCCAAATATAATAATATTTAGAAACGAATTATCCTTCGATTTCAATATATATGTTTTATTTATTATAATTAATTTTAACAATATAAATCCACATTTATAAATAATTAATACAAAAAATTAATAGATTTAATACGGCCCTTTTTACATTCATTTGAATTGAATGCATTATTGGTTTCTGTTTCATGAAATGAGAATGTGCTGTTCTTTTGGTTCTCCTTTCTTTGTTGTCTCTCACGTTTTTGTTTTCAGAAGGTTTCAACTATGCCTTTGTTATCACTAAGAGTTAGAACAAAAACAAGATATTTATATACAAATCAAGTTCATCCAAGCCCAGCGTGGATTAATTACTTGTGTTTTTTTATTACACTTATTTCACAAATGGTCCGCCGTTCCGATTTTCTCAGTAGAGGCTCGGACAGACAAAGGGCTTCACGGTGTTGCCCTTTCCAGTTTCTTTCCTCAAAATCTTTTCTCACTTTGGTAACACACATACATATTTACGAAACACATACACATAAACCAGAGTAACATCACAAACCATTTAACCGTCCGAGCCTTCGTTTATTCTTTTTTCACTGATCAAGCGCTTTTGATATCCTCTGTCCGATGAACAATTGACGACTGAATATATGAAACTAAAACGCAATACATCGGACAAAATAAGAAACACTTCATCTGCAATTTACACACACATTCAGGAATATTTATGAATCACTGGCTGAGAGAATAATGTACAAATGCAAATACACACTTACAAGTTGTCCCTCTTTTATTCTCTTGCTCTCGAGAGAGCATAGAGAGTGCAACAAACACAGCTGTAGTTGTATTACAAACATAAATGTATGTGGGTCGCAAACACATATATTATAACATATTAATCATTGTGTCTCAAACATGTAATATTGAATAGCAAACACAATGTGTTTGGACACAAGGATATTATATTTGCGATAAGCTCCAAACACACTATATATTTGCATCCAAACAACACCAAAAAGACAGATTTTTCAGCGTGTAACTTTTTTCCAGGTCCTTAATATAGGCGACCTCTTCAATTCAGGCACAGTAGTTAGGCATCTGATGATGAACTTGTCACGGAGTTCGAAACTAGTCATGCCAGTGAGTGTGTGTTGAACTGAATTGTATATCATTTCCAACAAAAACTAACCATTTTTCAATTCGAAAAATGTTCATGACTTGTAAGCTTGTAGTATGAATTTCTCATACATTAACCAAAAACTAACAAAAATCGGTCAATAAAATTCAAATTCAAATAAATAAAAAATAAATGGTTTCCCATTCCATCCCTAGAACGAATCGGGGAGAGCTTCTCACAATCAGTGAGCTGTGCACTTTCTAGTTTTATACTTTTTGATTGGGACCTACAATTTTACACCGGTTCCGAACGGTATTTTTGAAAAGCATTTTCATGGCAAAATACACGATAGTGTCGCCGTCACTATGCGAGGTGACCGCCGTCGAAAGAAATTTTAAGGTGGTCAGACCAGGGATCGAACCCAGGATCTCAAACACAAGAGGCGCGCACACTACCCATTGCACAACCGACGGCAGGCGACCTCTTCTTTAGGTTTGAAAACAGAAAGTAGTCATTGATGACTAAATCCGGAGAATATGGGGTAGCAATTCGTAGCCCAATTTATGGATTTTTTCCGCCACGACTACACGCTAAAAAAACGGTCCCAGTAACATATTGGAGGAACCATGTATATGTTTGCAGGCATTGTTTTCATGAATTGAAGATCTGTTGCTTTTTTGTTTCATTGTTGTCTGGCATGTTTTCGTTTTTAACAGTTTCCAACAAACAAAGCTATATTTGGTTCACAAAAACATATATTATAACATATTAATCATTGTGTCTCCAACATGTAATATTGAATAGCAAACACAATGTGTTTGGACACAAGTATACTATATTTGCGACAAGCTATCAACACGTTTTATTTTCATCCCAACAACAAAGAAAGATTGAGTTTTCAACGTGTACACGCTAAAAAACGGTCCCAGCAACATATTGCAGGAACCATGTATATGATTGCAAGCAAGCATTCTTTTCATAAATTGAAGATCTGCAGCTTTTATGTTTCTTGGTTGTCTAGCATGTTTTCGTTTTCAACAGTTTCCAACAAATAAAGCAATATTTGGTTCACAAAAACATATATTATAACATATTAATCATTGTGTCTCCAACATGTAGTATTGAATAGTAAACATAATGTGTTTGGATACAAGTACACTATATTTGCGACAAGCTACCATCACGTTATATTTGCATCCATACAACAAAATAAGACATATTTTGCAGCGTGTACACACCTGTGCCCTGGGTGCGTTGGCATGGTGGAAGATCACTTTTTTCTTCCTCAAATTCGATAGTTTTTGCTTCAAATCAATGTCGAATCTGTCCAACAACTGTGAATTATTTTCGCCACTGATTGTTGTACCCTTTTCAAGGTTATCTATGTGAATAGCACACCGCACCGCACCGCATGCATCCCAAAAAATTGTTGCCATGACCTTGTCGACCGACAGACCTACCTTGGTGTTCTTTGGTACACGTTCATCCGGAGAAGTAGAATGCATTAGCTGTTCCTTGGTCTCTGGTGTATTGTAATGGATACATGTTTGTTTAAAGGTGCCAAAACTCCTTCGCGTTGCGGTTGAACATCGCCAAACACACTTCTCCTTAAGTCATACACTATAAATTTTGATATATCCCACTATAATTTTAATAGTCTAACACGGCCTTTACTTAGGGTAGGTTGAGAAAAGGGGTTCAAATCATTTTTCCCTCTATTCATGACCCATTTCTGGTCATACATTTAAGTCAGTCCTTGGTACTTTATATTTAATTTGTTGTCAATTTTGTCAACGTCATGTGGTTTTATTTTTACCACAAATACAAAAAGTTTCTGACTTCGTGAGAAAAAATACTTTGAATTCGGTTTCCTTATATCAAATCCTGTACAAGCTGATAAAAAAGCGTACCCAGCAACATATTTTAGGAACTATGTATATCTTTGCAAGTATTGATTCCATGAATTGAAGATCTGCTTCTGTTTTGTTTTGCTGTTGTCTGTCACGTTTTTGGTGTCAGTAGTTGTCAACAAACAAAGCTATATTTGGTTCACAAAAACATACATATATTATAACATATTAATCATTGTGTCCCAAACATGTAATATTGAATAGCAAACGCAATATGTTTGGAAACAAGTATACTATATTTGCGACAAGCTACCAACACTTTATATTTGCATCCAAACAAGAAAAAAAGATATATAAAGATAGCATGTACCCGGATCCTAGAGAAATACCGGTTATCTATCTCTGACATTTATGCCATCCCCTTGTCCCCATTAGAAATCTTATTAATTTAATATAATTTTTCTTCGTTTCCGTTGTTATTCTGCCATTCACCACAAAATACCCACCACCTTTTTCAAAAATGTACTGTCCGTCCATCGGTTCATTCATCGAAACGAATGTTCATCATATTTCATAGATTCAGTGCCACAAGGTGGTGCACATGTGGTGGCTGGCACATGGGGTCATAGGCAAAGTACTACACGAGACGTCTCGTCATCATCATCAGCGTCGTCATCCTCACAGGTTGTAGAGTCACCAGCAGAAGTTCAAAATTACTGAATTGTGTGTCGAGTTGAGTTGAGAAGTCAAAGAATATATGTACGTCATTTGAATGTTTGGATGAACAAAAAAAGAAAAATAAATAGAACAAGAAATCTTTTCTTTTTTTTCTCAGTTTATATCCTAAAAATACATTAAAATAAATTTCATTTTATTTCATATATACAATGAAAAAAAAGGTAACAAATAATATGTATTTTTGCATTTTTTCCACAACTTGTGGGCCCGTTTTTTCTCTCTCTTGGTTTTACTTTCAAAATGAGGATTATCCTTAGCCAGGAGGACTCGAAATGAAAGAAACAGAAAAAATAATAATAATTGCATTTCCTTGAGACAATCATTAAGTTTTATTTGTAACATAAAACAAAACAAGAGCGGAATGAAAGCAGCAACAATTGCAAAAAGGATTTTAGTTCATTTGTTGTTTGCCATGTGCATATACAGTAGAAAAGAGTAGTGGTGAAGAAGAACCCAAGCAGCGTGAGACAGGGAGAGAGAGACCAACATCTAGAGAGTTTAAGAATAATAACTATTCTGATTTAGCTGGGTTCTATTGTTGCAACTCAGCTGTCATTCACTTGTGGCAGTTGTGGCAGTACTGTAGGTCCTGTCCTCCCTTCCTCCTTTTAGTCGGTAAGAGAAGAAATATTCAAATTTAAGTGGAGAGGTCGAGGGTCTTCATGTTATCATTACATTTTTTTTCTGACTTTAATCGCCTCTTATTTCCTCGCCCTAACTAATGCATATTTGTGTTATTATTATTTTCGAAAGAAATAAAGTTCATTAATACACTATTTCTTTTTTTCTGTTTTGTTTTGCCATAAATCCATTTCCTTAAACGTGTATTTTTGAATTTTCTTTTTGTTTGTTTTGCTATTTAAAGGAATTTGTATTTCGCCAAAGGACTAAGCAAGGACCTTAATGTTATTTCCGTGGTTAATTATTGTTTTACACTGGGGTTTAACATTTTCATTTTGTTCTCATTATTTCTGTTACTTTTTTTCAGGTCTTAATTGTTGTTCTTGTTTTGGCAATAACTTTTTAGTGTGAAAATATTTTTCCTTGACAAGGAATTTTTCGTTTACATAGTTTTTCCCTGCCAGGTTGTTTAAAATCATGTAAATGTGTTGTAAAACCAGTGGGGGATTCGTTAAAAATTATGCAAACATAAATTCTAAAATAAGTATTTTAAACATAAAACAGATTTAAGCAGTTACATATTTTCGCAAATACTAGAGAGAGACGAATATAATGGCAACAAATTATGTCTAAAATTTTAATAACTCGTGTCGTAAATCTAGCAAAGAAGTTTTTGCGTGTATAAGTATGTTTACGAACCCGTGTAGAATCTTCATACACGCTGAAAAATAAGGGCCCCATCAATATATTGTAGGAAACATGTACATGTTTGCAAGCATTGTTTCCGTGAATTGAAGATCTAATGATTTTCGTTTCCTTATTATGACGGACGGCAGTGTTTTCAGCAGTTTTCAACAAACAAAGCCACATTTGGGTCACAAATACATATAACCTATTAATCATTGTGCCCCAAACATACTATATTGAATAGCAAACATAATGTGTTTGGACACAAGTATACTATATTTGCGATAAGCTACAAATATTTTATATTTGTATCCAAACAACAAAAAAATAAAAATTTTTCAGCGTGTAGATACCAATAGGGCGAAACATCTGCAAGCACGACTCACTATTTCAAACGCCTAAGTGCTAAACTATAAGTACACCCCCTACACTCTCTAAACAAGCGTTAATTGGCGGAGGGAACAATTTATAAACCTGATAGGATGCCTCTTGGACATCACTTTCGATGTCTCTTGTCGACAAAGTTCTATCAGGACGCTCGTGAGGAACTGTGGAGCCTTATCCCGAAAAAAGTGGCAAACTTCAAAAATTTGACACAATCATTTGGTGAAATTATTGAATGTATCGGATAAAAAATTCCTCACAGATTAAGAGTCCGAAAAGTTTTTTGGAAACGGATAACAATTATGAATGTTAGAGCCGCTCAAAATTTCAACAATTTTGTATTTACAAGATGTGAGGATGGAAGGCGTAAACTTGTTTCCATCCACATCAATTTGAATCATAATTTGTAGTTATGTATGAAGTTATTTCATCTATTAAGTTACTGAAGTTTCATATATGAAGTTACTTTAGTTAAATCTCCCTTTTAATGCCTCTTTTATGCACCTCTGGCAAACTCACCACAGAGTGACAGCTGCCAACAGCTGACCGAGAACAGCTGGGCCACGCAAGCAACTGAGCGGCAGTCATGACTGAACTATACCATTTCCAATTGAAATTTGAAAAAAATCAATTGAAATTTAAAATTTATATTTGAAATTTGAAATATATCAATTGAAATTTGAAAATTCTATTTGAAATTTTAAATACATCAATTGAAATTTGAAAAACATCAACTGAAATTTGAAACAAATCAATTGAAATTTAAAACACATCAATTGAAATTTGGAATACATCAATTGAAATTTGAAATTCATCAATGGAAATTTGAAATACATCAATGGAAATTTGAAACACATCAATTGAAATTTAAAAGCCATCAATTGAATTTTAAAAGACATTTTAAAACACATCAATTTAAAACACATCAATTGAAATTTAAAATTTACCAATTGAAATTTAAAAATCTGATAATTTTTAAATTTAAAGTGACGAATTTTAAATTTCAATTGATGTCTTTTAAATTTCAATTGATGACTTTCAAAATTCAATTGATGTGTTTCAAATTACAATTGATGTATTTTAAATTTCAATTGATGTGATTTAAATTTCAATTGATGTGTTTTAAATTTCAATTGATGTCTTTAAATTCCAATTGATATCTTTCAAATTTCAATTGATGTTTTTTAAATTTCAAGTGATGTATTTCAAATAGAATTTTTAAATTTCAATTGATGTATTTCAAATACAATTTTCAAATCTCAATTGATATTTTTCAAAATTAAATTGATATTTTTCAAATTTCAATTGGAAATGGTGTAGGTGAGGTTGTCGCAGTAGGGTTTGTTGGAATTGTGGGCACAAACAACAGGCGTTTTACGAACACATACGAACAAACAAAGTAAACAAAAAAGTACAATAACAAAATACACTGAATTTGACAATTGGGGTCATAGGAAAGCAGAATCAGCTGTTCTACTGAGTCAACCTCTACACGCTGAAAAATCTGTCCTTTTTTGCCATTTGGATACAAATATAACGTGTTTCTAGCTTGTCGCAAATATACTATACTTGTGCCCAAACACATTGTGTTTCCTATTCAAAATAACACGTTTGAGACACAATGATTAATATGCTATAATATGTGTTTTTGTGACCGTAATATGGGGTTGTTTGTTCAAAACTGCTTAAAACAAAAAAGTGGCAGACAACATTGAAATATACAAGGACCAGATCTTCAATTCATGAAACCATGCTTGCAAACATATAAATGTTTACATGTGCTGTTCGCACAATCATACACACACACACACACACACACACACACGACTGAACTATGCATATAAACGGCAATCATAGCTCAACCTTGGATAGCAGGCGACCGTAACACATCGTTGCTAGTTGTTGTCATAGCTGCTTGTAGCGTAGTCCACTGGTAGTTTTAGATATGTAGTTATCCTGGTGGGATACTCGTTAGGGGACACCCTGCCTGTAGGAATCCAAACTAGTGCCTAGACAGCGATTAGCCCGGTATGCTCGATCCGAGAAACGAACCTTGTGAGAATCCGATTTGGTATCCTGACGATAGTTTAGCCCTCGTTATCCTTGCACTTATTCCTGTTTGGAGACACTCTGCCTGTGGGAATCCGAACTAATGCCTAGACAGCAGTAAGTCCTTTATACTCGATCGGGGACATCCTGCATGTGGGAATCCGATTTGGTCTCCTGACGATACTTTGGCTTATAATTTAGAACTCGTTATCCATATATTTAGTCCTGTAGTTATCCTGTTTGTATACTCATTGAGGAACTCCCTGACTGTGGGAATCCGATTTTGTATCGTGACGATACCTTTCCTTGTAGTTTTAGTCCTCGTTAGCCTTACATTAAGTGCTGGGTTATCCATACTGTTATGAATAAGTAAAAGATTTTGCTTGCTCTTAATGACCATACTAACATTATGTAAATAACAGGGCGGTTATGGCTGCGCCTGAAAGAATGCATTGTAACAACGTACCAGCTCGCTAAACCAGTAGCATGAATTCACCTCAGTTAAGATAATTCTGCACCCTTCGAGATAATTCTACAAAGATAACTAACAACAGCGACTAGAAGGTTCTTGTGTTCGCTAGAGGTAACTACATTTGAGTATGGTGAGTTGGTATAAATAGCGGAGGTCTTTGGAACGGAGAGTTCAGTTTTTGATTAAAGTAAGCAACGCCATTTGATAATAAAACATTAGAGTTATTGTAAAGTGGTGTAAATATCAAAACAAAATTATTTTTCGCGACAAATAATCCACAGGATCTCCCTCATCGCCCTCATTATCATAGACTGATTTCATTAAACTAAAACGCAATAGATCAGTCAACATATGAAACATTCAATATGAGTACAGTTACACACGCATTAAGGAATATTTATAAATCACTGACTGAAAGAATGATGCAAACGTACAGTTATACATTTGCAATAATATTACTTAGGCTGAGATCAATCTCTCATTGTGTTTCTTTTATTATTTTGCTCTCGTCAGAGCAGAGCGACAAAAAAATTGAAGTAAACAGTGCATCTAAACTTTAGGAACAAAGCCCTCTCTCGACGGACAAAAGTCCAGCTATATCAGACTCTCATTTTACCTTTCTTGACATATGGCTCCGAAACTTGGGTCATATCGCAAGCGGATGAAAAACACCTGGGAGTATACGAGAGAAAAATTCTCCGTGAAATATATGGTCCTGTTAGAGAAGACGGCGAGTACCGACGTCGCTGGAACACAGAGCTATATAATCTATATTCTGACGTGCACATAGCTAGGCGAATCAAATTAGGCCAATTGTGTTGGCTAGGCCATGTTATCAGAATGAAGGAAGATGAGCCAGCGCGAAAGGGTTTCGATAACGTAACCGATGGAAGCAGGAAAATGGGACGACCAAGACTCCGCTGGAAAGACCAAGCAGAATAATCCCTCCGTATCCTTGGTGTTACCAACTGGCGAGAAAAGGTGAAGGATAGAGCCAGTTGGAAGAATTTGTTGAAATTTGTTTAATATGTTTGTTTAATTAATATGTGTAAGACGTCTGACCTCATGTGGTTGTAAAATAGTCAATAAAAGTAAAACAGTGCACCAAACACAGTTGTATTTGTATCAAACAAAAAAAAACTGTAGTTGAATCACCAACACATATATTATAACATATTAGTCATTGTGCCTCAAACATGTACTACTGAATAGCAAACACAATGTGTTTGGATACAAGTGCACTATATTTTCTAGAAGCTCCAAACATACGTTATATTTGCATGCAAACAAGAAATGCAATCTTACTGAGATGCCCTTTATTATTGCATATTGGTACGAAATGCCTTATTCGTCCTTTTTGCGTTGTTTTATTCCCAATAATAAAACAAGGTTCGTTTTCAATTACGATAATTACAATGGTATAACTTACTTTTATTTTACTTATATAGTACAACAGTTTACTTTATTTACACCACTTTAATAAGTCTTATATTTTACTATCAAACGGCGTTCTTACTTTACGGCGGTTAATCACAAACTGAACTCTCCATTCCAAAGACCTCCGCTATTTATACCAACTCACCATACTCAAATGTAGTTATCTCTAGCGAATTCAAGAACCTTCTAGTCGTTGTGGTTAGTTGTCTTTGTAGAATCATCTCGAATGGTGGAGAATTAACTTAACTGGGGTGAATTCATGCTACTGGTTTAGCGAGCTGGTACGTTGTTACAATGCATACTTTCAGGCGCAGCCATAACCGCCCTGTTATTTACATAATGTTAGTAGAGTCAGTAAGAGCAAGCATAAGCTTTTACTTATTCGTAACAATATTAGTCATTGTGTCTCAAACATGTACTATTGAATAGCAAACACAATGTGTTTGGATACAAGTGCACTATATTTGCTATAAGCTCCAAACACACGTTATATTTGCATGCAAACAAGAAATACAATCTTACTGAGACGCCCTTTATTATAACATATTAAACATTGTGTCTCCAACATGTTATATTGAATAGCAAACACAATGTTTTTGGACACAAGTATACTATATTAGCGACAAACTACAAACACGTTATATTATTATTAACAACAAAAAAGACAGAAAACAAAATCGTTTAAAATAGTATGGTTTATTTGTGTGGGTGGAATCGGAGTTGGAGTTCGAATTGGAGCCGGAGTTAAAGTTCGTGTATAAGTAGGAGTTCCGAGTTTTATAATTGCGTAGTTGGAGTCGAAAACTTCAACATTTCGGGAAAATAAGTTTTCGATTTGGAAAAGAGCAACAATATTTCTGGAAAACTACACACGTGTGATTAGAAGAATTTTAGTAATCTCTGGACAACTTTAAATATGTATCTTAAATCAGGACTGTGGGTATGATGTTTCTCTTAGTAAATCATTAAACATTTATTGGAAAATCAAATAAATCCTGCAACAACCTCTTCCGAAACTAAATATTTTTTAAATTAAGCTATAAAAGTCTAAATACATAAAATCAAGTACACATATAGATTATACGATATATATTATCTAATTCCTTTAATTTTCATGCCCCTCAAAAAAAAGGCCAACCAAACACATTTGTATTTCCCCCCCCCCCTCCCCAAAAAAAGGATGTAAAAAAAACTGAAGAGCAAAATATAAAAAAAAGAAGCAATAGAGATATAAAAGAAGAAAAAAAAATTGTAACCAAACGAATAAGCAATATTTATTGAGTACGTGATCTTTGACAAGTCCTTATGTGACCATTTTGAATTTTTTATTGCCACATGAGGCAACAACGGCTTCTCATGCACTTTTGGATCCTTTTTCTGTTTTTTTCTTTCTTTGGATATTGAAGGCACAAGTCACCACAAGGCAATAAGGATGTGGACAAGTGGTTATGGATGAACGGTGTGGTTGACATTAAAAGGCGGCTGTAACACAGTTTCAATTTCGATTCACTTATTATGTGTTCTCTGTCATTTCAGATGGGTCTTGCCATCACCATCCTTTCCCTACATGTTTTGTGAGAGTAAGGGCGAGGGGAATTGAGTAAGGAATGACAGCTCCAACGGCTACTTAATCACAAATTTAAAATTTCAAATACGTATAGACGACAGAATACATGAAACTGCTAACAATGTTTTAAAAGGACTTATTAAAATGTACTTTTCTATTTTTTTTTATTTGGAACATTCAACAATGCTGCTGCTGTGTATGATTTGCAACAGCCAGCCAGTCAAATCCCCTGACATTGTATGGCAAAAGGATTGAATCCTTTACAATCCTTTACAAAAGAGTGTTTGTTTTAACATTTAAATTGTAATTTCAAAATCTCCATCATCGTTGTGTTTTTTTGTGTGTCACTCTTTTTGATACTACACCGCCGCTACACTAATGATTAATAACCTTTCATTTCCGTTTCCGTTTAGATCTACTGGTGATGACTCTTTGCCAGAGATTAATTATTAATTAATTGCCCCACGTAATTCTAAAAATCCTATAAAATTGCAATGAATTATGACTTAAATTCGTCTGATGCTGTATTGTATTACATTCGCTAGCTGCTGTGTGGAATGGCTTGTCATGCTGCCTTGGGCACCTGTTTGGAAATCTTGATACATTTTTGTTTGGGGAAAACATTTGTCAAGGCAATTTTAAAAACAATTCTGAGTCTTAGCATCCGGTACGATTTCAATTAACAGTCTTGAATATTTTCACAGGCGCTTAAGAAAATGGTAGATAGAACAACATTTTTTTTTGAATAAGTGCAAGTTTCAAGAAAATGGATTGACGTTTTGTTAGGGAACAAATTTAAATTTTATGTAGAAAGACAATGCAGGGGACCAGTTTGGGTCGCTGCCATGAAACAATTTTATGATTTGATGTCATCTGCACAGATGATTGCATTTAAATACATGTAGTTGTGCCGTCATAGTTGAGTGCCCAGTTAGAACCCCCTTGAATTCAGAGGGAAACTTTAACCCCTCAATTAATTACCCCCATATGTAAATTTCAAAACGCCGATACACGTAAACCTTTTTTACCCTCTCTACCAGAATCCGTTGTCAGAACCTTGTCATTTTCGAAAATGTTTCATTTTGTTCTACAGTGTAATTGAGTAATTCATGTTTTTAGGTTTTCTCAGTTTGAATTTTGTCAAGAACCTTCTTTAATCAAAATGTTCAAATGTTTCCTTTTGAATTATATGAAATGAATTATATGACAATTATAATTTGTAGATTCATTTGAATTACCTCTACAAATGCAAATTCAAAAAAATATAAAACCATTGGCAATTGTACTTGTTTTCAAAGCATTTCCTTCACATCTGGCAGTTACGGTTTTCAAATATATTATACAGTACAGGTTTGTGAATTCGAAAATACCACGAGGCAATACCTATCGAAGCCACAAACCTCTACATATAAAATACCTTAAAAACAGAATTGGCAGATGTCAAACAAATTCAAAATAATTAAAAGCATTCCCAAATTTCATTACAATTGACATCCGATTCCACAACCTGGCATCATTGGGAACAATGGTAATTCTTTTGCATTTGCATTAGATAAAGTAATGCAAATTAAAATCCAATGCAAATTAAAAATCCCATGTATGATATTTGTATATTTTTCCAAAAATTATTTGAATGGTGAACGCAATTATTCAAATGTGATTAATCAGTATTCAAATTATTTTATTAATCATAGTTTTAATTAATCAGAGTTGCTGATTATTCGATTAGCTGATTAATCACGATGTTTAATCGCACATCCCTAGTAAATATATTGTGGACTTCGGTCGGGGCTGCTAGAGATTTAATATTATAAATCTGGTGCAACATCAAGAATCGTAACTTGTACAAGGTGTTTCAAAAGAAGTCATCCGATGTTGTTTGGCCCTCATTTTTTTTTCTAAATGAAAAAGTTCGATTCTGTTTTTTGATTATGTTTATTTGAACCTTTAGAATTTTATTGGTTAAGTTGAGAAGATGATATCGGTTAAATGGGCGCCGTCACAACTGATTACACGGGCTCGTTTTCTGGAATTTTGCATCACTTCGGCGAGAACTTCGGGCGACAGATTCTCGCACTCGTGTCGAATGTTGACCTTGAGGGCTTCCAGGGTCTCGGGCTTGTTCACGTAAACACGGGACTTCAAAAAATCCCACAAAAAAAAGTCTGGAATGCTTAAATCGAGCGATCTTGCGGGCCAGTGCAAATCGCCAAAACGACAGATGAGGCGACCCGGGAACGCCGCCTTCCGAATATCGGTTGTGGCTCGCGCAGTGTGTGACGTTGCTCCATCCTGTTGGAACCACATGTCCTCCATTCCGAATTCGTCGAATTGCGGGAGAAAAAAACTCGGTTAACATGGTCCTATAGCGCGCACCGTCCACTGTTGTCGTTTCTCGAAACAAAAATGGCCGGATGACTCCTCCAGCGTGAACAGCGCACCATGCAATCACTTTGAGCGGGCCCCAGAAGCGTTAGTTTTGCTTGTTCACGTACCCGCTGAGGTGGAAATGAGCCTCATCGCTCATTATGACTTTGGTGGAAAAATCGTCGATTGAGTATGGCTTGGGCGTAGGTTGCACGCGCTTGGCGGTCCAGAGGCAGCAGCTGATGCACGAACTAGACTTTATATGGGAACATGCGCAGGTCTTTGACCAAAATTCGCCATAGGGGCGACCGGCTGACGGCTAATTGCGAGGCACGGCGTCTGGTCGATGTTTCCGGCGACAGCTCGACATCCTCGGCAACAGCGGCGATATTGTCGGCAGAACGGGCGCTCCGGGGCCGGCCACTCCTGGCAAAGTTTCGTGTGGTCCCATACTCTTGAAGGTTAGTGGCCAAAGGGCGCAGTGTTTGCGCAGTCGGTGTCGGACGGCCGGGGAATCGGCGACGGTATTCGCGCTGCGCCAACACCACAGACGAATTGTTATGCAAAAAAATAGACACAATTATTCCACGTTCTTGGGGAGTGTATCGCTCCATGACTTGTTTACATGTATTCTACATGTGTCTAGTCCACAAATGTCAAAACAGATTTGACATTGGCGGCCATTTGCAAAAATAAGAGCATCTTCCAATAGGGTGGTCACTTTTGAAACACCCGTATTAAATGAAATTCTGGCGACTTATTAAATCCGCTGAATAGGAGTCTGAAAGTTTAATGGTTTAAGAATCAATAATACGTAACAAAGTTCCTCTCATTTCTTTACTCCAAATTTACAATACTCTAATGGTTGTTTGGGATACAGCTTTGAGGCTTGGACACCCGAGAATATATCAGACGAAGAACACAGCAACAGTCCGATAATACCATGTAAGAGACTCCATCAAAAACTATTAAAAAAAGGAGCAAAGATCAAACTCAAAATCTTCCAAGATCCAAATATCAAAACCTTCCAAGTTACAAAAAACCGTTCAATTTACTTGCTTCAGTCTAAACAATTAAGTTGATTTTTCCAAAAAAAAGTAGGCCTCAACATATGCACTCTTCATACAACCTAAAACTATGCAATTTGTTTTTGTTTCTTACTCAGTCGTATACTCACTCGTTAGAAAGTTTGTTGCCAAAGTTCTGAGATATTTCCGTGTCTAAGGGAGCTGCTCGTATACATAAGATATTCCAGATTCGGTATATCGGGAATATAATTCATGTAAAAAATTCCATATGTAAAAGATTCCATATAAAACTGTTGAAAAAGGATAAATGCCAAGACGATTGCAAGGTTGCCAAAAGACAAAGCAAAAATAATCATATTTTTGAGTTACTTAACCCCCTTTAAGAATGCATATGTTGAATTTTAAAAAACTTATAAAGTAACCCTCAACATATGCACTCTTCACATATCCTAAAAGTATGCAGTTCTTTTAAAACATTTTGTTTCGTACTCAGTCGTATACTGACTCTTTAGAAAGTGTGTTACTAAAGTTCCGAGATATTTCCGTCTCTAAGTGAGCTGCTCGTATACATAGGATATTCCAGATTCGGTATATCGGGAATAAAATTCGTAGCAGCTTTGGTAAATATATTGGAGAGTTCGGCACTGGCTGCTGGAAAATTAGTTGGAATTTCTGTGATTTTATTAATCTGGTCCAAAGTTATTATAATAAATATAATAAATGCAATTCTGGCGACTATTAAAGGTTCTGAGTTTGATGGACTGCGAATCAAGAACTCGTGTCGAAGTAGAATTTGTCATTTACAATTACGATTTTGGTTCTGGTTTCAAAATTCCTCTGATTTCTTTACAACAACTTCACAATACTTTACAACAACTTCACAATACAGTGGTAATAATACAAAGGCTTAGACGTTGGAGACAGAAGAAGACAAGAGTCCCTGAAGATTATGAAAAAGATTTCATATAAAACTATTGAAAAAGCATAGATATCACGAAGCTTGCAAGGTTGCCAAAAGCCAAAACAAAAATAAAAACATTTTAAGCTATTTAATCCTTTTTAAAGTTGCATATGTTGATTTTTAAAAAACTTATAAGGTACCCCTCAAAATGAAGTATGCACTCTTTACATATCCTAAAAGTATGCAATTCTTTTAAAGAGTTTTTACTTCCACAGTTGTATACTGACTCTTTATAAAGTTTGTTACAAAAGTTTTGAAATTTGTCCTTTAAGTTAGCTTTTCTTATCAAGAGGTTATGACAGATTTAGGTTATGCCAGATTCGGTATCGGCAATATATATCGAGCAGGATTGGTAAATATGGTGAGGACTTCAGTTCTGGCTGCTAGAAAATTGGTCGGAATTTCGGTGGTATTATAAATCTGGTTCAACGTTAAAAATTATTACTTATATATAATAAAACTCTGGCGGCTTATTGAAGGCTTTGACTTATTATAGGCTTCAGGTCTGAAAGTTTGATGGACTACGAATGAGGAATTCATATCGAAGCGGGATTCGTCCAAACATGTACGATTTTTTGTTCAAAATTTCTCTGAGTACTTTACTCCAACTTCAAAATACAGTTGGCGCGTGGGAATGCCACATCTGACGCTGGAGACATACGAAGACAACAGCCCCTGAAGTTTATGTAAAAGATTCCATATAAAACTGTTGAAAAAGGATAAATGCCACAACGATTGCAAGGTTGCCCAAAGCCAAAGCAAAAACATCATATTTTATTTCATTAACCATTATTTAATCATATTAACCCCCTTTAAAAATGCATATGTTGAATTTTTAAAAACTTATAAAGTACCCCTAAAAATATGCACTTTTCGCATATCCTGAAAGTATGCAATTGTTTTAAAACGTATTTTTTTCTAACTCAGCCGTACACTGGCTCTTTAGAAAGTTTGTTATCAAAGTTTTGAAATTAGTCCTTTTTTATTTAATAGAGATATTGTTTTCAAAAAGAAGTTTACAAGATGCATCCTCATAATTCCTGGCAAACCGTATAGCTATTTCAGATCTAGCCACAGATCTTCCTCAACGGTTGTTGGGAATGATGTTATTCAAAAATTCATCAAACTAAATGAAAAAGTATCAAACTAATGAAAAGTATAGGGAGAATAAATACAAATCATCCCTGTTGTGTTTTGAAATTAGTCCTTCGCTAATCGTGCTGTTCTTATCAAGAGGTTATGCCAAATTTAGGTTATGTCAGATTTGGAATCGGGAATATAAATCGTAGCAGGTTTGGTAAATATGTTGAAGACTTCAGCTAGAACGTTAAAAATAGATATTTATACAGGGTGATTCAGGAAGATCCGGACAAATTTCGCCAGCGTATTCCTTGGCTCATTTCATGAAGAAAAGTCCACTAGGACCATGTCCGAAAATGCAAGGGTGCGAAATGGCAGCGGGTTAAAAATTTTCGGATTGGCGGTCGGAGGGTAGTAGGGTAAAGTTGCTAACTTCTGAGCCAGTGGTCGGCCTTTCAGAATCAATTTTACTGAAACCATGACCATTTTACTGAAATGCAAAAAATGTTTGTTTTTGTTTTTGAAAGCGAAATAACAGCACACATTTATTTGTTTTAGTAAATTAACACGTTTAAGATTTTATTTTATTGAAATTTTCGGAAATGGTCATAAGTTTGGAACGGTGAGACCTCTGGGCTTCGTTTAGGTCATTTTGCAAAGGTAAGAGGTATGGCTATCTTTCAACAGAAAAAAACATAAGTTACCTGGCATCTGGCTGAGCAAATTTAGGTTATGTGAATTTTTTTTTCATTTTTTTCCGAAAGCTCTGTATCTCGGCGATTTGACTTTTTTCTACTTTTTTTTATTGATTCTGAAAGGCCTCTTAAAGACCTTTCCAACAAGCCCAAAAACAAAAAAATCCGATCAAGAAGTTTGCAAGGTTAACTAAAGCGAAAATAAAATAATTTTTACGGTACTTAATCTCCTTTAAATATGCATATATTGAATATTACAAATCTTATAAAGTGCCCCTAAAAATATGCACTTTGCGTATAACCTAAAAGTATGCAATTCTTTTAAAACGTGTTATTTTCTTACTTAGTCTCTCTTTAGGAAGTTTGTTAGGGAATCAACTGTCGATAGTTGTGGTTCTCTCAGCCAGCTATTCTTATCCTGAAATATAAACTGGTCAGTGGTGGGACTAGATCCTTCTCCTCACAAGTATAACAGTCACGCTTTCAGTGATTCAAATTTTAAAACATTTACTGTTAAATTTCCCACAACTTCCACAATAGACCACAGAACAAAGAAAATATATATACATATATTTAAACTGATTGTTGAATATTTTATAAGTACGACTTTATAAATTGACGTTGACTGTTGCCAAAAATAGAAAAGAAACCCCGTAGTCTGTCCCCCAATGAACAGGTGAAATTAAACCAAAAAAAGTTAAACTCCCAATTGTTGGATATCAACGTTGACAATGTCAGCAACCATCCAACGAATGAACACACAATCCACTTTGGAAGGACGTCATCATCATCAACACCGACAGCGACACCGCCTAGGACTCCTACCACCATCACCACCACCACCGCCTCCACCTGAGGTGAGTGGGGTGGACCGGCCACGGCCAGGATAACAAAAAAAAAGTAGAAGAGGAAAACACTTCATGGCTTTTAAAACAATTGTCAAATAATGGTTAAAGATGATATCAATGAGACCACAGGAAAAAACACTCAATTTAACAGCGGGGCACTGATTCTTGTGTTTCTCCTTTTCCGGTATATTTTTGTGGTGGGCAAGAATAAACTGGAGGCCAACACGGGGGGAGGACAGTTTCGGGCCACCGGACAGGTACATGAAACATGCACAATTCTTGTTAATTGTGACAAATGTGACAGAGAGGAAAAAAACTTTACCACCAATTTCATATGCAAATGTAAAAAAAAACAAAGACTTAATTTCCAAGTGCTCTTGTGATCTCCAGAGGATGTGTAATCTTGTGCCAACAAGACACAAAAGTCCTTTGTATTTCTTTTATTGGATTTTTAGTGAAAATAAATTTAAGTTTAGTTTAACTCTAACAAAAGAAACCAAAACAAAGTAAATTTTAGCTTAATCACATAAATCGCCCAGTAAAACTAAAAATACGAGTACAACTTAGGCCCTGGCCCAGGAGTTTGGAAAAAAGTTGTTGTCAAGTTTATTTTTAGAGCCAAGAAGTGTGAAATTGGTTTTTGGGCAATTGTCGCTGGTTGTATGGTGTCCTGTCGCTGGGCCTGTTGTCCTGGTTGTTTGGTGTGTGTGTTGTTTGTAATGAATTGTGTACAACTCCACTCTAAAAGTAACTGGAGTTGACAAATTAAAATCGTTAAAATGTCTACAAAATGGTATTTGGAACATTTTGTAGTTTATAATTTTACGGGGCTGGGAACAACAAATTTTATTGCTAAACAACAAATGGCTTACTACACATATTTAAAGGATTTGTTAGGATATCAACAGTTTTACAAATTTTTCCTGAAAAAATTTTCAAGGATTTGTAAAGCGAAAATATGTTAAACGAATAATGTTACAAGTAGAAAAAAGTAAATATGTCGTAACAGGTATGGTAAATATTTTTTGGGGACTTCTGCAGCGACTGCGAGATACTTGGTACAATTTTTTTTTGATTTTATGACTCTGGTCCAACACCAGGAGTCGTTTAGTATGTTAAATACAATTCTCGCGTCTCCAATTACAAATAATTCCAATCAACAAATTCAATTAAGTATTTTGGCTTAAAAAAACAATACTAAGTTGGAAATCTTGGAAACTTCTACAATGAAAATATATTCTACGCTACGTGATTCTCTTTAGTTATGCTTATGTTAAATTTAAAGAGGATAATCTAAACACCCCTAGAAATATGCAATATTTATATACCCTAAAAGTATGCACTTCATTTCATGAGCCTAATTTCACTATCTGGTAAAACGGTATGTAATTGTTTCCAACAATCAAATGGAAGACTTGATTTTTGCACCAAAAATAAATAGTAACAGTGGAACGTGTATCAAAGAAGATCAAGGTAGGTCTGTCGGCCAACAAGGTGATCTCTACACCAACGATTAAGTCATGTCGAAATTCTCATAGAATCAAACTTTGGGAACATTTTCTGGGTTTAAAGTTGTTGTCAAAATTTGGAAAATTTTCCCGCTTTGAATTCGGCAACAATTTAAATTATTGCTCAAATGTATACTTTAAATATGGCAGTTACGGGTTTCATTACTTATATCCTTTTTAATATTTTTACTTTTACGAATTTAATTTTTTGACTTAAATAACATTTAAATATGCAGTAGCTTATGTCGAAGTAACATTGGAATGTCAACAAACAGTTTGTGGTGTGTACTGGTCGAACAGTTTGATTACTGAAGTTTACAGTTGAAAGTTTTTATATACCACCTCACCACGAACGGTTGATGAATACGCTAAGAATCCTTTCGAACAGACGGCGCTAGTATACGATATCACCGTTAAGGATCTAATTACTGCGGAATTCTCGTCAATCGTGAACAGATGGCGTTACTATGCCGTCTCTCCACTAACGATTAAGTTGTTGCGGAACTATTTGAAACCATTGAGAGGAGATGGAATATGGTTCTGGAAACGGCTTTTGAGAGTTGGGTGAATGTAAAAGGCCGAGTGGGGCGCCTGATTTAAAACTCTTAAAAGTAAACTTCGTCGAGTAATAGGCCACCAGGAATTGGAACTAGTTCAGAACGTGTACCAGAATCAAAACCTGGGTAATATTTTGGTACAGAACTAGAAATTGGTAGCAACTGAGTACTGAGGATCTATTACCGCTCTATAACATCAAGACAAATAATTACTTCGAGTGGATTGCGTAGCTAGCGATTAGTGTCCACTGGCTACTTTCAGAAATGGCGGGTGTGCTACTGAGTCACTTAGTATTTATTTTGGAAGTGTTAAGATTTGGTCTGTACAAATAATAAAAATTATATTGTCACTATCATAATCTAAAAGAGCCGTGTTTTATTAATGAAAAATCATAATTCTTAAATTCCTAACAATATTGAAGATCCACTACTACATTCAAGACAACATTCTCAACAACAGATCATTTTGGTATCATACAAACCACACGCTGGAAAATAACGGCGTATCTAACATATTGTTACGAATTTCCTTTTTCGTCCTTTTTGCGTTGTTTTATTCCTAATAATAAAACAAGGTTCGTTTTCAATTACGATAATTACAACGGTATATTTTATTTTACTCAAACAGTACAACAGTTTACTTTATTTTCACCACTTTAATAAGTCTTATATTTTACTATCAAATCGCGTTGCTTACTTTACGGGGTTTAATCACTAACTGAACTCTCCGTTCCAAAGACCTCCGCTATTTATACCAACTCACCATACTCAAATGTAGTTATCTCTAGCGAATTCAAGAACCTTCTAGTCGTTGTTGTTGTGATAGTTATCATTGTAGAATCATCTCGAATGGTGGAGAATTATCTTAACTGAGGCGAATTCAGGCTACTGGCTTACCGAGCTGGTACATTGCTACAATGCATACTTTCAGGCGCAGCACTAAGCGCCCTGTTATTTACATAATGTTAGTAGGGTCATTAAGAGCAAGCAAAAGCTTTTACTTATTCGTAACAATATTTTCCCAAATATATTCTGCAGGAACCATGTATATGTTTAGAACACACTTCAAACATTCATATGTTTGCAAGTCCCAAACTTACTTGTATTTAAATGCAAACAGTATCATGTTTACTGACAACCATGTATGGTTTTACGTGGAAACATGGGCGTTCTTCATTCCAAACATCCATATACTTACGTGGAAGCATACGCGTGTTTGCCACGAACCTACATATACTTACGTGGAAACATATGCGTATTTCCTCCGAAATATAATAATATTTAGAAACGAATTATTCTTCGATTTCAATATATATTTATTATTTATTATGATAAATTTTAACAATATAAATCCACATTTATAAATAATTAATACAAAAAAATTAATAGATTTAAAACTGCCCTTTTTACATTCATTTGCATTGAATGCATTATTTGTTTCTTTTTCATGAAATGAGAATCTGCTGTTCTTTTGGTTCTCCTTTCTTTGTTGTCTCTCACGTTTTTGTTTTCAGAAGGTTTCAGCTATGCGTAGGTACACAAACTTTATCTTTATATGTATAATTTTACTGCACGTGTGTTTGTGACTGAACTCCTCCTAAATTTCTGGACCGATTTGAATAAATTATTTTGTATGCGTTTGGGTGCCGCCCTGGGTGGTTTAGATTTACTATTCGGTCCAATTGGATAAAGGTCCATACAAATCGCCTGAAATATTATGCAGGACAACGTCTGCCGGGTCAGCTAGTATTTATATACAAATCTAGTTCATGCAAGCAAGGGTGGATTAATTACTTGTGTTTTTTTTATTACACTTATTTCGCAAATGGTCCGACGTTCCGATTTCTCAGTAAAGGCTCGGACAGACATATGGCTTCACGTTGTTGCCCTTTCCAGTTTCTTTCCTCAAAATCGTTTATCACTTTGGTAGCACGCAAACATATATGTGACGCGCAAAATAGAAAGGGACCTAAGGGTAAAAACCGGTTTTGTTCAGGAGAGCCATTTTAAAGATTTAAATACGTGTATCTTTGGTGTACTTCACTTTCATAAAACGCGCATATCTCTGGTAGGGAACACTTTTGGGGCATGGGATCGGTCTCATTCGATGCTCAGATGTTGTCCACATCAAAAAAAAAAAAAATGAAAATTGATTTTTTTACCCTTAGGTCCTTTTCTCTATGCGCTGTCACATATACCAAACACATACACAAAAACCAAAGTAACATCACAAACCATTTAACCGTCCGAGCCTTCGTTTATTCTTTGTTCACTGATCAAGCGCTTTTGATATCAAGCACTTTTGATTGATGAACGATTGAAACTAAATGCAATACATCATGCAAAATAAGAAACACAGACTTCATCTGCAAATTACACGCATATTCAGGAATATTTATGACTCACTGACTGAGAGAATATTGTAAAAATACAAATAAACACTTACAAGATAGACTCTCTCGTTGCCCCTCTTTTATTATCTTGCTCTCAAGAGAGCATAGACAGGGCAACAAACACAGCTGAAGTTGTATCACAAACATAAATATATGTGGGTCGCAAACACATATATTATAACATACTTGTCATTGTGTCTCATACATGTAATATTGAATAGCAAACACAATGTGTTTGGACACAAGTATATTATATTTGCGACAAGCTCCAAACACACTTTATAGCGTGCAAGCACAAATTAAGGTATCAGCCTGGTAAGGAATTTTTCTCTGAACCGTTGGCAGAACCCAATGTGATTCTGTCAATTTTAATGTATTGGAATTACCTGCATCTGCTGGCACTACCACTCTGAAGGATTTTCTCTTAACTCCTGGCAATATTTCCTCCAAGTCCTGTAAAATAATATGTTATTTTCTCACCTCGAAGTTGAGTAACACGTATCCTTTGGTGAACATGACAATAATTATATATAAAGCTGTCTTCCTGCATAGTGTATTCATTGAGAAGTTAAAGAGTGCGCACGTAAAACGTTTGCCCTGCTAAAGCCCGCACGCTTTTCAAATCATTACCTATCTAAGCCGATGTACAATAGGTTTCAATCTGGCAGTCTATAGGAACATGCCTTTCAAAGGACTTCCCATGCCACATCCTCTCAAATCTGTATTAACACTTTGCACATAATACATCAGTTGACAAGACGCATATCCTTTAAACAATAATTTTTCATAAGCTACCATCCGATTAATTGTCCTTTTCGCAATATTATTTTGTAATATTATATCACGTTCATATGCATGCATCATCATCAAAAAATCATAAATCACCCATCAACCAACAACGTCCTTTGCTAAAGTGTTTACGAGAAATATCCCTCCATATCTCGTTACCACCCGATATACTACCGAGTATTAACTTAACACTATCAAAACAACCATCATTGACTTATGATCCACTCGTGCCATCGTAAGAGGTTTCCTCTTCGGGTTGTTGAAGGATATTATATTTGAATTTATGATAATTGACTCTTTGACATGTTGTGTGACACACACACACACACACACACGCATGCAAATACACAATCAAAACACTGAGATTGTATTGTGTCCTTATGATAAACATTTATCACATATTTTGTTGTTTCGTTATGAAATACAATGGGCGGCAGGAAAAGTGAAAGGATTCAAAGGCTGCATGAAAGACAATATTGAATTGTATGTTGTAGCTGGGTAATGGAATTTGGAATTTGCAGGTGGATATAGGCAAATAAGGAAATGTGTGGAACATTAAGGAAGAAGTTTCAAATGTTTTTTGATTAGCAGGTAATTTATCATTCAATTCTTTAAATCCTTAGGGTGTGGCGAAAGTAACTAACTAAACTATTAACTGTTTTCATAAAACGAATTTAAGCGAACGAACGAATCTGCCGAAACTAAAATGTAAATAAATTTGATTTCATAGGTTAAATGAGGCAATTCTTTTAGAAATTTTTTACAGGACCACGTGAAGAATAAATATGGTTAATAAATATCTTATTTGACCTATAATATTCGTGATGTTAACTTTTTAATTTTGGCCAATTCGTTCGTGCATTCCAATTCGTTTTATGAATTACCCTTGACTCCAAGTTATCCTGGTAAAGTAATATGGAGGAAAGGGGTAAGAAGGCGTTATGCGCCTTCTATGCATGTAGGATAATGTTCGGGCGAAAATTGGGTTTACAACCGAAAATGGTACACTTTATGTATACAGCGATTATAAGACCGATACTCTTCTACGGATCAGTGGTATGGTGGGAAGCGGCAAATATGAAGTCACACCTCTCTCACCTGGCCAAGGTGCAGAGACTGACATGCGTCGGAATCAAATGCACCGAGGCGAAAGTGACACTACCTCTAAGGGGATCGGGAATGCCTGTCAACACTACACACGGGCATGGCTCAGTCCTGGTCAACTTGGGTACTTTGGAAAATATGAACAAGCCAACGGACTACATTGCACCGAGAATAATTCAATTAAAGGTACTTATACCGTGAAGACACTCTCAATCCTCACGAACCCCTAAATCTCAAGATTTCCACCACACTTCCGAACAAATGTACGGTCTTTCAGGCAGAGATGTATGCCACGAACGTTACCGCAAAACAGATTTTGGAACGGGATTTAGCTCCAAGGAAACTCAAAATATACGTCGACAGCAGGGCAGCCCTCAAGTCCTTAGACTCAAGAATCATCATATCACGTTGTACGATGGACTGCTTCTTATCCCTAACCCAAATTCAGGCGCACGAAATCACGCTCTGCTGGATACCGGGGCATAGCAAAATTCACGGCAACGGAATAGCAGACAAATGCGTCAGAAAGGGCTCCTGTGTGCGGGAAGACGCTGCGACCCTGGACGTGCATATTCCGTTTGTGGAACTGAGGAATCACGTCGATGTACTAGGAGTAGTGTTAGCCAAGTCGAAATGGGAATCGGCACAGAACTTTAGGATAGCTCGATCTCTTTGGTCAGCCATTGACGGAACACGTACCAAAGGGCTGCTCTCCCTTGGGAAGAACACACTCAGCACACTGAGCACTCTCACAGGAGTCATAACTGGACACTGCGTGATAGGCCACATGGCTGAACGTATGAAACTTCCATAAGTTGTTTAGATGAAGAAGAGGAGGAGTCAGTGCAGCACTTGCTCGTCTAGCCTTCCTGGGGGGCAGGCTCTTCAAAAACCTCAGTGACCTAGCAGACGTTCCAATTAAACCCCTCGTCAAATTCATAGAAAAATCTCACTGGTTCAACAGATCACAAGAGGACAACTGATAAAAATTTTATGCGCTAGACTTTCTCCTTTAACTTACCCTATCTCCTACTTTCTTCCCCTTCTCTTCAACTAGTCCTTTCTCCTTTCAATTATTTATTAGGGAATCACAATGGGCCGAAATTACGGCCTCGGGTGAACTCGTTATTTGTTTCGAACTCAAACGACGGGTTTTACTTTCAACCTAACCTAACGCCATCTGTTGTCGAATATTCGCGAGAATCCGGCAGTGACTTAATCATTCGTGGTGAGATTGTTTCATGAAAAATGTGTGGTGCATGGGTACGTGGTAGCGACAACATATTTTTAGGCGTAATTAACATTTGGATTCAAACTGTTTATTGGCACTCTAATGTTAGTTTGACATTTGGCGGATGTAAAGATTGGTTAAACCAAAAATTTAAAGCATTTTTATCGTAGCAATATGTTAGTGTCTCTCGGTGGTACAAAGGTTATTGTGCGCGGCTCTTGTGCAACAATGCTCTGACCGCTTTACATTTCTTTCGACGATATTATAATGTTTTTATGCCTGATATCAAAAAAAATACCGTTCAATAACAGCCGTAGACCAATTTTGTAATCACTCATGTGGATTTTATTGGTATTCAGGTATTCTTTATAATAATGCCAATGTTTGCCTTTTGGTGAGTTTCAGTACCACCTGTATGAAATGCAACGGCAGTAATTCGATTTATATGGTAAATATTGTGTTGTAAGGGATGTTTGGGACATAACTCAGACAAATGGACTCCGATTAGTATGAAAAATACCAAAATGAGAAAGATAACTTTTTCAACTTTTCAGCTGCGCGCTTACTATTTTAAAGTTGTTGAGAAACAGGTTAGTTATTCACGTTTAGGGTTTAAAAAATCTAATTTTTTTCATCAAATTAGCACTATATTCTTTGTGTTCAATAGAGCGGCTTTAAAAGTTGCCCTGAGAAAATGCGGAACAAATCAGCGTTCAGAACCGTGTATCATGTTCATTGAAAGCTTTTGAACCAAAGAAGTTATGTTGGTCCAAAGTCATATTTTTTTTCACATACAATAGTTTTTGAAATATTCAGTACAACTGCACGCTGAAAAATCTGTCTTTTTTTTGTTGAAAACTGGAAAGCGCACAGCTCAGTGATTGTGAGAAGTTCTCCCCTGTCCCTTCATGGGATGTTATGGGAAACAATTTATTTATTTTTAGATGCAAATATAAAGTGTGTTTGGAGCTTGTCTCATATATAATAAACTTGTGTCCAAACACATTGTGTTTGCTATTCAATATTACATGTTTGCGACAGAATGATTAATATGTTATAATACATGTGATTGCGACCCATATATATTAATGTTTGTGATACAAATACAGCTGTGTTTGTTGCACTGTCTATGCTCTCTCGAGAGCAAGAGAAATAAAAGAGGGGCGACGAGTGTGTATATCTTGTAACTGTGTATCTGTATTTTTGCATTATTCTCTCATAAATATTCCTGAAATTGCAGATGAAGTGTTTCTTATTTTGTCTGATGTATTGCGTTTTAGTTTCATATATTCAGTCCTCAATGGTTCATCGGACAGAGGATATCAAAAGCGCTTGATCATTGAAAAAAGAATAAGCGAAGGCTCGGACAGTTAAATGGATTGTGATGTTACTTTGGTTTTTGTGTATGTGTTTCGTATATATATGTATGTGTGCTACCAAAGTGAGAAACGATTTCGAACTGGAAACGGCAACACCGTGAAGCTCTTTGTCTGTCCGAGCCTCTACTGAGAAAATCGGAACGGCGGACCATTTGTGAAATAAATGTAATAAGAAAAAACACAAGTAATTAACCACGCTTGGCTTGCATGAACTTGATTTGTATATAATTATCTTGTTTTTGTTCCAACGCATAGTGATAACCAACGCATAGCTGAAACCTTCTGAAAACAAAAACGTGAGAGACAACAAAGAAAGGAAGAAAAAGAGCAGCAGAAAAAAAAAGCAAATAATGCATTCAATGCAAATAAATGTAAAAGGGCCGTTTTAAAACTTAATTTTTTGTGTTAATTATTTATTTATAAATGTGGTTTTATATTGTTAAAATTAATTCTAATAAATAATACATATGTATTGAAATCGAAGAATAATTCCTTTCTAAATATTATTATGTTTGGGAGGAAATTCGCATATGTTTCCACGTAAGTATATGTAGGTTTGGGGAAAACACGCGAATGCTTCCACGTAAGTATATGGATGTTTGGGATGAAGAACTATGTAAAAGTATACATGTTTGCCAGGAAACAAGATATTGTTTGCATGTAAATAGAAGTAAGTAAGCAAACATATGAATGTTTGAAGCGTGTTCCAAACATATTCATGGTTCCTGCAGAATATGTTTAGGAAAATATGTTAGATAGGCCGTTATTTTTCAGAGTGTGGTGGGGTAGTAACTACTGTAATCGTAGGGGTCAGACTCTAATAGAATTCCTGAATACTAATTACATTTTGACACTGAATACTGGAAGCAACGCTACATTTTTCAACAAAATCAGGGAAGAGGTATTAGATATATCTTATAGATGCGAATCAAGAATGGAGGGTTTCTGATGTACCCTCATTCTCGGATCATAGATGCATAAGGTTCAAAATATGACGGCCACCGCCGAAACGCCAATTGGATATGTGATGTCAAACTATTCAAGTACTATTCAGACGACATAGATTATATTGGGGATTCCGTAGAACAAATAAGAATCTTTTCTACTAACAGTGAATTATATTATTGTAAGTATCGACATCTCATTCTAGTAACGAGCTCTAAGCCATAGACTGTCGTGCGATCTCTTCAACGTGCTGATGCAGACAATTGGTAGTAGTAGTAAACATGTATAGGAAAATTGCACTATACTACTGTAAAGTACGAGTACGTAGGGGGTGTTATTATTGTGGTCTTGTAAACGAGATTTCAAACAGTCCGCGGAGCGACCTCTTCAACATCTAAATGGATATGACAATAAGGATGTTTGCTGTAAACACTATTGGTTGTAGGTCCCGTGCAATTCGAAAGGCACCGCAGATTCTTACAAGCCAGATCTGCGAAACCTTTAGATGTATTGTTTAAGTATTCGAGTGAGCACACATGAGCGATAACACTGTGATAGTTTTTGACCCGAAAAAAATGAACTTTGATGAATCCTTTTCGAACTATTAGTGGGGAGTCCCCTGAGTGCGAAAGTACATTTGGAAGTGTCAGATTGGCTCCAGTTTTTGAGAAATCGGTATATATGGATATAGCTAAGTCTGCGCTATTTAAACAAATTTTACCGGCAATAGGCCAATTTTTTCTTTGGCCTAAAAGGGCTTAAAAAGCTTATTAAAATAGAAAAAACAAATGTTTGCGCTCGGTCCAACTTCTTGAGATATGCGCCTTTAAAGCTTGAGTATATAATTGGCCATATCTCACATATTTATGTTCCCATCTGGTTCCGGTGAGTATCATTACAAAGACCATTAAAAACTCTTTAAATCTGCATATAAATATATTACATTTTATTAACCCATTGGGGACAAATTTAAAAAATACGATTTTTTAACCTCACTTTTTTGCTAAAAATCTGATTTTCTCAAAAAACAGCCCTAGTAAACCTATTTTCTACCTACACTCAGGTTGTAGGCAACACTTCAGGCTTTGTTTTAAGGTATAATACTTCGTATTAACCCTTCTAAGACCGGAGATATTTGTGTTCAAAGTTTGAAATACAAGAAGAAATTAAAGTTTTTTTTTAATTTTTTCCAAAATTTTATTTATTTTCCTAGCATAGGCCTCAAGTTAAGCTTCAAAATCAAAATATTGGACTTTTATATATTTTTTGGAAAAATTTTGGAAGAATTTGGAAAAATTTAATTTTTTCTTGTATTTCAAACTTTGAACATAAATATCTTCGGTCTTAGAAGGGTTAATGCGAAGCATTATACCTTAAAACAAAGCCTGAAGTGTTGCCTACAATCTGAGTCTAGGTAGAAAATAGGTTTACTAGGGCTGTTTTTTGAGAAAATCAGATTTTTGGCAAAAAAGTGAGGTTAAAAAATCGTATTTTTTAAATTTGTCCCCAATGGGTTAATAAAATGTAATATATTTATATGCAGATTTAAATAGTTTTTAATGGTCTTTGTAATGATATTCACCGGAACCAGATCGGACCATAAATATGTGAGATATGGCCAATTATATACTCAAGCTTTAAAGGCCCATATCTCAAGAAGTTGGACCGAGCGCAAACATTTGTTTTTTCTATTTTAATAAGCTTTTTAATCCCTTTTAGGCCAAAAAAAAAAATTGGGTTATGGCCGGTAAAATTTGTTTAAATAGCGCAGACTTAGCTATATCCATATATACCGATTTCTCAAAAACTGGAGCCAATCTGACACTTCCAAATGTACTTTCGCACTCAGGGGACTCCCCCCTAATAGTTCGAAAAGGATTCATCGAAGTTCATTTTTTCGACTATCACAGTGTAATATAAGGAGTTCAACAGGAGATATGTCCTTAGAAAAAGTCACCTTAATATGTAACGAAATACAAATCCACCACTTAATTACTTATATATTTCGCAATAATGAAAATATTAACATTTTGTTATCCATTTGTCCTGGCAAATATTTACATAAAACATTTGTCAAGTTAAGCGTAGACATTACATACCCACCAATCATTGACATTTAGATGAGCGTATAAACAACACCATTTCCAGTTGAGGGACATGACAAATTAGTTGGGTAATAAAACTTAAAAGTAACAATATTTTATTATAAAACAACAACTACGGAAGAGAAAAAAAACCCAACTGGATATGCAAGGAAGGACCAACAACAAAAAAAAAACAAATAAAATCCAAACAACATGAGAAGGAGGAGGATAACACAAGCGTTGTACATGTTGTAATAAGCGTTTAATACCAATGTTTACAAGCCAAAAGTAATAAAACACGCGACATTCAAACCGAATTGAATTGAACTGAGGCAACGTGGCGATATACGAGGGCATACAACAACCGGCTATGTAGGCTAAAGGATACTCTGGCACACACTTGCCCAAGCTTAATATACACACAAATATCCTTGTTAAGGATCATAAACTACACGTTGGCAATGATTACAACATTGAATACTACTCGTCGTTCCAATATCGTTCCCAACACATGGAAAACTTGGCCATTGCGAGGCGAGAATACTAGACAGCGTCAATTGTCGTGGCTGGTTGGTAGGGAGATTTCAAGGGGACTCAAAAGAACGAAGGACGTAGGGAAGGATGTATGGTGTGTGTGTCGTATTAAAAACGTAACTTTATGGTTACGAATATCATTCATAGCCACTACTCGCACTGCTGCCACACAAACTCGTATTAGACATCCTGTCCTGGTCCTCCTTGTTGTTGGCAAGCAGTTCACATAATAATTGAGAGCTTCGTCGATAGGTGGGAAAGTACGTACGTAAGTACGAGTGAGTACTCTTTGAACACACTCCAACACTCTCGACTCATTTTGACAATAAAAATTGATTTGTTAATATGTTATTGGCCATTGTCAACTGTGGCGGTTGGCTGTTGCCATTTAAGTTTTGTATATAAAAATGTCAAACTTTACAAAAAGTATATAATTCATACCCAAATATATACACACATAGATCTCTCTCTCTGTATGTGCTCAACGTCCTCACCAAGTTTATTAGCCACCGCCAATAAGGTCTAAGGACTTGTGCAAAATGTAAGCAACACTAAGAAACAGCTCATCATTATAAGATTTCTTTAATTCTAAATGACTCTTTTAAAAAGTTTCCGTTTCAGTTCAAGAAAAATGTGCAAAATGTGATATATATTCAATGTTCGCCCTCCCTCTCTCTATCTCTCTCTCCCCCCTTGGAAAGGTATTTGCCTGTTATTATAGTTTTTATTGCCCCAAAAATCTCCAAATAGTTCTCAGAGGAAAAGAGGACAACTTATTTTTTTAAGTGCACTTTGTAATTATTCAAAATCTCAACCAAAACCCCAAGAGAGAGAGAGAGAGACCAACAAAAAAATGGGCAAATAAATCGTAAATCGCTTACAATAAGGCAACAATATTAATGTCTTCTGCCGTAATTGATGACAACTTGGAAACAATTGCATTCACTTATAAACTGGTATAAAGAGGAACGCACATGTGTACCCATACTCCGCCGCCTGGTACAAAATGTGATAAATAAATGGCCCTAGGAAACACACACAGGAGTGCTCTGCCGTCACGGACGGACGTTCAACCAACTGAAGTTTTAAAGAGTTTAGGAATATTTTAATAGTTTAAACCAAAAACTTAGGACGTGAAAAAAGTAACAGCCGGGAAATGAAACAACAGCCTATTTCTCTACCTCGAACGAAAGCATTGGTTCGTGTTCTACACGCTGAAACAAACGGCCCAAGGAACATATTGCAGGAAGCATATATATGTTTGCAAGCATTGTTGTAACGAATTGAAGATTCGTTGCATTTCTGTTTCTTTGTTGTCTGTCACGTTTTTGTTTTCAGCAGTTTTCAACAAACAAAGCCACATTTCGATCACACAAACATATAAGTTGTAACGTGGTTTTGTCTAGGGCTGAGGTAAGCTCAGCCATGTCCAGAGTCTTTCGTTAGGATCCACCAAACCTTTCGAAATAAGAACAGAATAGTTTCGAATTCAGATTCGTTATTGATATTTAATTTACAAAGTAATTTGATCTACAGGAATAACATCAACTGCTTCCCTCGTGGGAACACACCTCTTAGCTTGAAATCACTCGCCTTGATTGACAACAGTCTTCCGGGGGCACTTATCTTGCCTTAACACTCTTCTGGGGGCACTTATCTTGGCTTAACACTCTTTTGGGGGAGGTTATCTTGGCGTAGCACTCTTCTGGGGCAGGCTGGTTGATTCGGGATGATCGGGCTCTTAGTGCGTCGCACCTACGACTTTTCGGATTCGCTGCGTAGATCGGTATCGGATATGCGGGATGCGGAACAGTTCGGTATCGGTTATCGTCGGGTGAGATACATAGGAACAGTGAGCCGAAACTCCTGTGTAGGAACAGTGAGCCGAAGCCCCTGTGTAGGAACAGTGAGCCGGAGCCCCTGTGTAGGAACAGTGAGCCGAAGCCCCTGTGTAGGAACAGTGAGCCGAAGCCCCTGTGTAGGAACAGTGAGCCGAAGCCCCTGTGTAGGAACAGTGAGCCGAAACTCCTGTGTAGGAACAATGAGCCGAAACTCCTGTGTAGGAACAGTGAGCCGAAGCCCCTGTGTAGGAACAGTGAGCCGAAACTCCTGTGTAGGAACAGTGATCCGAAACTCCTGTATAGGAACAGTGAGCCGAAACTCCTGTGTAGGAACAGTGAGCCGAAGCCCCTGTTTAGGAACAGTGAGCCGAAGCCCCTGTGTAGGAACAGTGAGCCGAAACTCCTGTGTAGGAACAGTGAGCCGAAACTCCTGTGTAGCAAATGTATTCTCACCGTCTTTACTAAAGAACGGATCCCAAAATGTGCTTCTGTCCTTTGCAGAATTAGAGCCCCAGGCAAAATGCTATAATCTTGTCTGGTTGTTCGCTCGGAGGCGACGACTTGAGTCTAGTCAACCTCAACACTAAGTACCATTGCTGTAGTGACGCAGATGAGAATTGCATCCAACCACTCATTCTCGTGTGGACATTAAAACTAGTTCGCTGCTCATATGTACACAACGTCGACAGAGCTTGTGTGTTGTCAGTGAGTGTGATTGTTCGCGGTGGTTGGTGCGACTGATGGATGTTGTGTATGCTTAGGTGACGGGTAGACCAGGGATGTATGCGGGTGGGAATGGCGGTGAGTGTTTGGTATTATGTACGGACGGATCATGACGTCACGTTACAAAGTATATTACAACCTATTAATCATTGTGTCTCCAACACATAATATTGAATAGCAAACAAAATGTGTTTGGGCACAAGTATACTATATTTGCTTCAATTTTCTATTTGCAACCAAACAAAAAATTGTGTCCCATTACATTCCATGAAGAGATTGGGGAGAGCTTCTCACAACCAGTGGACTGTTCGCCTTCTATTTTTACACGCACTGATTGGAACCTTAAGTTTTACACCGGTTCCGAACGGTATTTTGAGAGGAGGTGACCTTCACACAGTGGTTCCGATTCGATTTTCATCGGCCAAAATGCAATATATTTTGATCTACTAAAGATATTTCAGTTCTGTAAAAATCCGATTGTAATCGAGGAGTCGAAGATTATTGCGATATATCAACATTGTAAATCGCACAGTGGGGTATAATTCAGAAATATTTCCAAAGTTGAATACTTTTTGTTTTTTCGATTTCCAAGAAAACAAAAAATTTTGTTTTTTCTTTTTACGTTTTTTAACATATTTTGACAAATGTAGTTGTTTATAATGCGAACAGAAAATTAAAAACCCCAGATCTGTACATCCCAAAGGAAGTCGAAAATTTTCTCATAAAATTTTTTTCGCATCACAGATATTTGGTTTTTGTTTTGAGTTTTGAAAATTTTTCTTTGTTAAAAAGAGTGATAGGGTGGCTTTAATAAGGCATCAAAGTCTTGTTCATACCAAATACTGTCCGCACGCTGAAATATATGGGCCTCTCTAATATATTTTCCCAAACATATTGTGCAGGAGTTCCAAACTTACTTGTATTTAAATGCAAACAGTATCATGTTTACTGAGAAACATGTATGGTTTACTTGGAAACATATGCATTCTTCATCCCAAACATCCATATATAGATTTAAAACGGCCCTTTTTACATTTATTTGCATTGAATGCATTATTTGGTTTTTTTTTCATGAAATGAGAATCTGCTGCTCTTTTTCTTCCTTTCTTTGTTGTCTCTCACGATTTTGTTTTCAGAATGTTTCAGCTATGCGTTGGTTATCACTATGCGATGGAACAAAAACAAGATATTTATATCGTCACCTAAAATACAAAAGGCCGTAACTACACTTTTTAGTTTTTTTTACAGGAGAAGGAATAAACGTTATAAATTAAAGACAACTTAGGGTAGTATTCCAAAAGTCCCGAAAGTGATCATAAACGCAGAAGCCAACGCGAACGCCAAAGTCAAAAAATTGTAGTTTATATATCACTTCGCGCTTGCGTTTGTTTACGAAAGCTGTCACTGACATATGCGGTTTATAGAGTTGCCAAACTAAAATAAACAATTATAGATCAGAAAAAGTTACTTGAGCGAAATGCTCAGAATGAAAAAGATTTTAAGATTGCTATTATTTATAATACTGCAAATACCAACAATATTCACATAAAATGTGTAAAAAATCTATGTTATTTTGGGGTTCAATGTCCAATAAATTTCACCATCTATGTTAAATTAGTTGTCTTTTCAAAAACACGAGCCATTTGGCGTGATTGTAATGTATTGGTTCTTTTGTTTATTATTGTCAACATCAACTGATGTCTGTAATTTTTAATTATAATTGTAATAGTTTTGCAACGCATTATTTATTTGAACGTTCGATTTCTAATTTTATTATTGTGAATAAACAGTATAATTTTGAATTATTAAAAAAAAAGTTTGAGCTCTATCCGACGAATTTGGCAATTACTTATATCCAATGAAATGCAAAATACTACCATCTGCCTATCAACATTTTCTTTAAATTTGTAATTTCTTCAGCTAACACGAAGAACTGTGGGGTGTTCAATTTGACAGCTCAAGTGGTCAAAAACGTTGCACTGCGTTTTATAAACTACCCATTAAATAACGCAACTCAACGCAGGTAGTCACCGAACAGCTGTAACGTTTTATAAACTACCAAAACGACAAAAGTAACGCGAAGTGATTGATTCACGACTTATAGAATGCCACCCTTAATATCAAAATTTTAGATTCCAGCTTAGAAAACAAAGATGGATTTGTATCTAAAAAACAAATTATTGAAAAAAGTAGTTTTTAAGAAGTATAGTATATCTTGTAAAAATTAAAAAGTGTAGTTACGGCCTTTTGCATTTTAGATGACGATATACAAATCAAGTTCATGCAAGCCAAGCGTGGATTAATTACTTGTGTTTTTTTTTATTACATTTATTTCACAAATGGTCCGACGTTCCGATTTTCTCAGTAAAGGCTCGAACAGACAATGGGCTTCACGGTGTTGCCCTTTCCAGTTTCTTTCCTCAAAATCGTTTATCACTTTGGTAGCACATAAACGTAGCACATATACGAAACACATACACAAAAAACCAAAGTAACATCTCAATCCATTTAATTGTCCGAACCTTCGTTTATTCTTTTTTCACTGATCAAGCGCTTTTAATATCCTCTGTCCGATGAACCATTGCACTATGGCCGAATTTTCAAATTTGGCGGCATAAAGTCCACTTTTCAACTTGACGTTTTAAAGAAATTTTTTATGGTGTTCAGTTCACAATATATTGGGCAGAAAATATGAACAAAAATTACGACAGTCGGCAACCCTGTTTCTGTATAAACAACTGAAAATATTAACATTTATCACAATAAGTATTGTCAGGGGTGAAGTAGTAATTTTTTGTATTACATTGGAAGTTTCTTTTTCAAACTAAGTGTATTTCTTTAAAAAACTAAGTGTATATGGATTCTAATACTCAAGGTATGTATCTTTAGCCGTTGTAAACATATTTTGAAATATATTTGTTTTTAGTACTTATTTCGATGGTTTAAAAGCGACATGTTTTTTGTGAAAACTTAAAGAGTTTTATTGTTTTTTGTGGAGTAGAACTTACGTTATTAACATTTGTTAAAAGAGAGTCATACATGTAATTGTTCATGAGAAACTTAGTTGTTATGTAGCTTCAAAATTGTTAGCAAAAAACTGCAAACTCATGAGAATTCAATCCTTTTTCAGAAACACTCAAGTTCAAAAACTGGTAAATGTTTGAATTTTGGTTGGAAAACAACAAGGATATAACAGCTGTTGCCAATTACTTAAAAAGTAAGATTTCACATAAAGTTGATGATGTATTGAACAAGTTACTTAGTGCTAAAGCTCGAAACATAAATAATTTTATTAGACTAAAATGGCATAAGCATGCCAGGAGCGCAAAAGTGTTTATGGAATATGAGAAAGAATGGTTAGCACGCGAAATAGTTTTTGTTATACCGAGACAAACTAACAAAATCGGGCGCCCTAAAAGTAATTATGATGAAAGTAAGGAAAGAAATAAAAGGAAAATGTCCTCCAAACTTGCATCACAGCAAGGTGATAACACAAAGTTATTAATTCGTGCTGCCTCTTTATCTTTAAACAAATCGAAGGACACAGGTTTAAAATTTGTGTTAGACCAGGTATCCATTTCATCAACCCGAGCATCTAAAATTCGAGAAGCTGTTAGTAGTAACCGTTCAGAAGCCACCTCAGTATCACCTGAAGAAGCCTTAACGTTTTTGCTAGAAAACCAGTTAACTAAAAAGCAGTACCTTAATATGCGTCAATTAAATATAAGTCACGGTAGCAATATTTATCCAAGTTATGACAAAGTTTATGAGAGCAAGTTGAAATGTAGACCGGATGACATCAAAGCTAATGAACGTTGTGCTGAAGTGTCGTTGCAAAATTTGGTTGACCACACAGCGAGAAGAATTTTGGCTTATCCAGAAGAAGTGTTGCGTTCAATTGATGTAGAAGAATCGATCCTAATTTTAAGCTACGGATTTGATGGTTCGACCGGGCACAGCTTATTTAAGCAAAAATTTGAAGCAAATCAATCGGAAAGCTTCGATCAATCTCTTTTTGTGACATCAGTTATACCAATAAAAATGATATCTTCAACAGGCATAATTATTTGGATAAATCGAACATCCCAGTCAGTACGGTTTTGCAGACCTTTAAAAGTGGAGTTTGTCAAGGATACAAAAGAGCACATTCTAAAGGAAAACAATAACATGGACAACCAGATTAAGGCTTTGAAACCTCTTCAATACATATTAAGGAATGGGAAAGAAATTACAGTCAAATTCAAGTTATATATGACATTAATTGATGGAAAAGTCTTGAATGTGTTAACTGAAACAAAAAGCGCACAGCAGTGCCCTATTTGCCATGCCGGTCCAAAGCAGTTTAGAACTATAAGGAACTTTGATTCTCCCGTTTTCCAACCCAATGCAGACACTTTAAAATATGGATTAAGCCCTTTGCATGCGTGGATTCGTTGTTTCGAGTTTGTTTTAAAGCTGTCATACAAACTTCATTTGAAAAAATGGCAAATTCGTAGTTCTGAAGACAAGATAATCCTCGCAGAAAGAAAACAAAAACTGCAAAATGAGTTTTGGCTTCAAATGGGTCTACATGTTGATAAGCCCAAACCAAATGGCTCCGGCAACACTAATGACGGCAACACAGCCAGAAGGACGTTTTCTCGCACCGCACTTTTAGCGTCGATAACAGGTTTAAATTTAAATTTTTTAGAGCATTTACATATCATTTTAATAGCTCTTTCCGCCGAATTTGAAATTAATGCTCATAGGTTTCGTGCCCATTGCATTAAAACCGCTGAAATATTTTTCCAAAATTATGAATGGTACACGATGTCAGCCACACTACATAAAATATTAGTAGATTCTTCACAAGTAATAGAAGCTTCACTAGTTCCCGTAGGATGTCCTGCAGAAAATGTATCTGAGGCGCGTAACAAATTTTATAAAAAGGATCGAAGTGGTCACGCTAGAAAAGATTCAAGAGCACACAATATACTTGATATGTATCATAGAGCTATGGATAGCTCCGACCCATATATTTATAACGGAACGAACAAATAAGTCGAAAAAACTTCCGTTTTCTCAAGAAGTAATTGGACTTTTTAAAATGTCCGAATTACCGCCACAATTTCAATTACCTTCCACATCTCAACAAGCTTGCGCCAGCAATTATGACTCTGATATATCTAACGATAGCGTAGAGTCGTTGGCTAATTATTCGATAGAATTGGAAGCGGAAGAAAACGAAGGAACTGACTATGGTATTTTAAGACCGACATCACCTATTGCAATATATATGTCCATTTCCATTTTCCTTTCCTTTACTGATAAAACATTATTCACCCAAGTGTATGGTGATAGTTCCAATTTAATGAATTTAATGTTGAATTTACAAATATTTTCGCCGTTCCGCTTTTATGCGCGCTACTGAAAAAAGGGGCGTGGACCGCCCATTGTTTCTCAAATCCTTTTTGTTATCATTAGAAGTCTACACACCAAATTTGGTGAAGCTAGCTTGTCGGGAAGTATTTTTTGCCGCTAAAATCGCGATTTTGGCCATAGTGCATTGACGACTGAATACATCGGCAAATTACACGCAAATTCAGGACTATTTATGAATCACTCACTGAGAGAATAATGCATAAATACAGATACACACTTACAAGATATATACACTCGACGCCCCTCTTTTATTTCTCTTGCTCTCGAGAGAGCATAGACAGTGCAACAAACACAGCTGTATTTGTATCACAAACATAAATATATGTGGGTCGCAAACACATATATTATAACATATTTATCATTGTGTCTCAAACATGTAATATTGAATAGCAAACACAATGTGTTTGGACACAAGTGTATTATATTTGCGACAAGCTCTAAACACACTTTATATTTGCATCCAAACAACGAAAAAATACAGTATTTTCAGCGTGTACCTATTAATACTTCGTTACCTGTTCGTTTGGTCCTCTCAACCAGTCGTTGTAGTTCCGACGAAGATGGTGGTGTCGGCGAATCATATGGCAAGTATACTGACTTCAAGTACAGCACTGTTTCAGCACAGTTGCGTCCGATGTTGACCACTCGGGCGAGAAGAGAGCACAACGGTATTTATGACACAAGATAAATGTTCTCGGACGGGAAACCGTCTTCGCGTTGAATAGTTGACAATTAACGCGATTTAATCCACTAACTTTGTCCCGAGTAGTCCAAGGTTCTTGGATTAAAGCAATGTGTATCGTACCTTTATTAATTTTATCCAACAGAGCGTGAATTGCCATCTCGCTCCGGTGGTGGTTTATCTGGATGACGTCTAGCATTGGTCCTCCAGTAACTGGTCTTTCCCGGAGTTGGTGATGTTGTCTCTTTTAGCTGTAACTGTTCCCCACTGGATCGCCACTCACTTCTCCTTTGGTCCGGGCGTTTTATTCCGGCCGTCATGCCAATAGACAGCTTTAGTCACAAAGAACACTATACCTTTTGTCTTCGCAAGACTAGCTATGAATTCCGGGTCTATTCCAATAACAAGCAGTGTGCCTTAATGCCCCTCCTCCCTGTGGAAAACCTCCCATTTATCGACGGTTAGTCCTGTGTTTTTCTTGCCAATGACCTTCAGTATGGCGTCCGATGAGAACTTGCTGCTCCATCCTTTAATATATAGGGACGCCTTTGTCAGCCTGGGGATGTCATTTTTCCGCACCAGGGCCAGCTTACCGCCTTCCCATGGGGCGGAGATATCATCCACTAGCTTTTCCAGGGGTGCAGCGCAAATTTGTGAGACCAGCTGCAGTAATCGTTGCCGACAACTTCTATGGGTGGTCCACCTTCGGCCTACATGCAATACCGGGACGATCTCTGGTATGCAGTCAACTCAACTGTTAAAATACCAAGAGGCCAAGACCAAAACGTGACTACGTCCTCCTACGTCCTCCTGCGTAGGTTGGTGGTTTCGTACCACTTTCCACATTCAGATTCCGTCATCGTGTCATCGAGCTCTCTCCCCCCCCCCCCTCCCGGTTGATTCAGATGGAGTGCTCGCCTTCTTGGTAACCGCATGGGCTTTGCCCATATTATCCTTGGGATTCCATGGATCACCCTGGTTACTATTGGGAGTCTCCTAGTTACCGGCTGATGGGGAACTCTTTCGTTGTTTGCCGCCGATTTCGCAGAGTTCTGCACCTCTGGTGATAGGACCCTTTTCTCAGCCTCTCTTGAGGTTAAGGAAGGTGCCGTCCGATCCTTCGAAACATCCTGCATTTCGCTCTGTCTAGCTAATCGCTTCAGCTTCGTGATTTTCCAGCGTTTTGCACCTTATAGCCGTTTCTTTTGGGTTGTGAGTTTGGGTATGCTCTCGCTCACTTCATCGACCATTTTGCTGACCTCATCATTCTTCGGAGTTGCTAAAGCAGTAATATTATTGTCATCACTTAAATTGTCAGAGTTGGAGTCCCCACATGTTTTTGAAGGCTTGTTACCTTTACATCACCCCTGGGGTATCACCTCGTCGTCATTCTTATATTTGTTAAAAATGGCTATTGGTGTGTTTGTCACATTTGCTACTACGGGGGCCAATGCATTCACTCCTGTAGAATCACGATTGCTGGATATCGACGACGCATGACTCGTGAGAAGATCAGGTTCCACCGGCACTGGCGTCATTACGGCCTACACCGTAACTTTATGTTTTTTCCTTTGACTTTCCATTCTTCGTTTTTTTGATATCGGGAAACACACCCATTGCCAGTTTTTGGTAAACTGTTCATGCTCGTATTCCACAGGGAATACGAGTAATTCCTAGGGCTAGCTGGCATTCTGCCCCCCATTCCACTCAAGTCAAGCTTCAGTGGAGGAGAGGCAGGGTGTCCAGAACCCTCCTATCCAAGACCTGTGGACACGCCTGATATACAACTGGAAAAACTTCTTACTCCTTAACTTCAAAAATACTTGTAGAACGTGGAACCTTGCACAAAGTGTTTGCTACAGACATCCATATTATCATTATCTTCATTTAGGGTTGAAGAGATCGCGAATATGTCGTTTACAAGAATAGAAGAATAAGTCTTAGTAAATTATAAAAATATAGTATAATTTTAGTTAACATAATTTTTAATACTACTACTTATTGTCTATATCGGCATGTTGAAGAGATCGCACCATCGCAATAATATTATGATATTTTTATATAAGTAGACAAATAGACAAGTATTAGTTCAAAGAGATGCAAATGGTCGAAAAGAGGAGCACACGTGGGCAACACGGTTTGATGCCATACATTACTTTTTACAAAATGTAAAATCGAATATCAATGTGCTTACATGGGCCAACCAAATGTTTCCCAAGTATATTCGCCTTTTAGCTAAAATAGGCCATAGATCACGAAAATAATAAAAAAATAAATTAATGAAACACTTTGGCCGAAAATTGATGGTCGTCAAAGGGTTAAGGATTATGGTAAACTTTAATAATACTCGTAGAGGGTGGGGCTTTTAATACTGATATTGCACAGAAACGGAAGTATAAGCTCACGTTACTTACAATAATAATGTACGACAATTTTCATAGATATGATGTTTACTACTACTACTTATTGTCTATTGTCAAAGTGAAGAGATCGCACGACGTTCTATATGCTTGACAGAGAGTTCGTTTAGTGCAGTCATCCATATTATTATCATCTCCATTTAGCTGTTGAACGGCTGCGCGACCAATAAAGTGTAATTTTCATAGACATGATTTTTAGCTTTTTTCTCGATCCCTTAAACCTTGCGTTATCTTGCGATTTTTAACTTTCTATCTCGATTCGTTAAACCAGATGCTTGTTATCCAGATGGCGTTGCAACTGCCTGCAGCATCACCATCAGCTATATTCTATTCAATCTTTTAGTCTTGTGTTACTTTCAACTTTCTCCTGATTGCCTTTTAGCTAAAAACGGCAGATAAGGTTGCAACTGACTGCAGCATCACTATCAGCTTTATTCTTCCTCCTGTAAAATTAATTTTTTTTAAAATTGCGTTACTTTTAACATTCGTCGTAGCTTAAATTGCTCATTACATTGCAAAGGGTTGCAGCAGCATCACCAGCCGTTTTAATCTTCCTTCTGTAAAACCCAACTTGTTCAACCATGCGATGTATAAACTTCCATCTGCAGATCACGCTGCAACTCACTGCAGCATCGCCTTTATGTTTATTATACTTTTTTTGTAAAATTTATCCTTGGTTTTATTCAAATTTATTCTCGTTAGCATAATTTCTTTTGTCATAGCTTAAATTGCAGATTACGTTGCAGCGGACTGCATCATCACCAACAGTTTTATTATTTTTCCTATAAAATTCAATTAGTTCACGATTACGATGTCCAACTTTCCCTGTACGTTCGTTAAACCATTTCGCTGTAGCTAAAGATGCTGATGACGTTGCAACTGACTGCAGTATCAAATAAATAAATTTTACATCCCAGGAAGGAATTAGGGAGAATTTCTCACAAACCAGTGATCTGTGCGCTTTCTAGTTCTACAGTCACTGATTGGGACCTACAATTGTACACCGGTTCCGGACGGTATTTTGAGAAGCTTTTTCATGGCTACGTACTCGATAGTGTCGCCGTCACTAACCGAGGTGACCGCCGTCCAAATGAAGTTTAAGGTGGTCAGGGATCGAACCCACGTTCTCATACACAAGAGCCGCGCACACTACCATTGCACCACCGTCGGCAGTATCACCAGCAGTTTTATTCTTCCTTCTTTTCTTTTTAACCTTGAGTCATTTTCAACTGTTTCCTGGTTGCCTTAAACCGTTTGTTGTTAGTAAAAAATTACAGATAACGTCTCAACTTTACTCGACCGCTTAAACTGGTGTTTCGATGCTTGAACTGCAGACAACATTGCAACTGATTCCAGCATCGTTATTTGGTTTGTTCTTCCTTCTATAAAACCCAATATTTTCCGTTGATTAAATTTCTTCTCTAACCTTTAAACCACTTAATCTCGCATCTCAACCTTCAGTTAACGTTGCAACTGAATACAGCATCACTATAAGTTATATTCTTCTTGTAAAATTACATTTGTCACTTTTGCGAGTTTGAACTTTCTTCTGGATACCTTAAACATTGCGATATATTCAAATTTCTCCTCGCTGTCTTAAACCATTTCGTTGTAGACTTTATTACTGATAACGTTGCAACTGCCTGCAACATCGCCAACAATCGTTATGTTTCCTGCTGCACAATTTAATCTTCTGATTCTGGCGTTGCCATCAACTAAATAAAAAAATAAATGTTTTCCGATTACATCCCAAGAAGGGACAGTGGAGAGCTTCTCACAATTACTGAGCTGTGCGCCTCCCAGGTTTTACTCACTGATTGGGATCTACAGTTTTACACCGATTCCGAACGGTATTTTGAGAAGCTTTTTCATGGCTAAATACTCGGTACTGTCGCCGTCACTGTGCGAGGTGACCGCCGCCGAAAGAAATTTTAAGGTGGTCTGAGCAGGGATCAACCCCAGGATCTCCTGTGCAAGAGGCGCGCACACTACCATTGCGCTACCGACGGCCACTGTCAACTATCTCTTCGTTATCTTAAACTAATCACCTTTTCCTAAATTTCTAATTTATCATTTAAACTACTCACAGGCCAATTTATCTAACTCCACAAAATAGAAAGTGGGAAAAACTTGAAAAGATGTTTGCGACTTCTGTCTATTGTCACACAAACCTAATGCGAGGACTATGATGATAATATATGAGGGATATTTAAAATATGACAATATTAAGATGTTTTCGTTCATATGACATTAAAATCTCAAAATTGTTAAAATGTGGAGTTGGAACAATTGGCATCTGAGAACACGCTGAAAAATCTGTCTTTTTAGTTGTTGTTTGGATGCAAATAAAACTTTGTTTGTAGCTTGTCACAAATATAGTATACTTGTGTCCAAACACATTGTATTTGCTATTCAATATTATATGTTTGAGACACAATGATAAAAAAAATTAATAAATGGTTTCCCCTTACAGCCCATGAAGGGTTTAGGGAGAGCTTCTCACAACCAGTGAGCTGTGCGCGTTCTAGTTTTACACTCACTGATTGGGACCTACAGTTTTGCACCGGTTCTGAACGGTATTTTTGAGAAGTTTTTTCGTGGCTCGATAGTGTCGCCGTCGAAAGAAATTTCAGGTGGTCAGAGTAGGCATCGAACCTACTTCCTCATGCACAAGAGCCGCGCACACTATCATTGCATCACCGACGGCCACAGACACAATGATTACTATGTTATAATATACATATATATGTTTCTGTAACCCAAATATGGGGCTGTTTGTTGAAAACTGCTGAAAACACAAACATGACAGACAACAAAGAAACAAAAACGCAACAGATCTGCAATTCATGAAAACTATGTTCCGAAAATATACCTGGCTCCTGCATAATGTTACAGGGACCTTTCTAGCGTCTAGCATACATATATCTCTTCAATTATCTAATTTATTGCTGACATTTTTTAAAATTTCCTTATATTTGTCCTTTTTGTCACCGGTAATAAGAATAAAATAATTTACATATTTTTTATAAATTCTTGTTCTTTATTTCCTTTATAAAAATTCTCGTAGCTTAATCTTCAGATGATGTTGCATCTGATTGCAGCATCACCATAATACTAAAACTTGACTATATTTCATGGTATTTCAAAACGGAAGGAAACTCCACCTTTCCTCTAAAAATAATAGACCCCTTTGTTCTTCAATTTCTATGGCAATATGTTTCGCCCTTGTATGATTTATTGCACACACATGTCAAAGTCCCTATTTAATTTCACTTTTTAATATTCGTTCTTTTTGTCACCAAAAAAAAAAATTGCAAAAAAAAGAGAAAACAATTTACAAATATTCAAATGTATTTTATTGTATCTCGTCCTTTTTGATTTGAAACACTCAAATTGCCGATGTCTCTTGGCATTTCGTTTATCTATCAAACCTCAAAGGATATTTCAGATATATATAAGAAATTGAACATGAACACTGTCGTATCCTAAAGGATATCGCGCACCACTCACACACTTTTACTGATACTAAACATAAAATATTTCCAACTTATGCATTTTTAAATTCTCTCTTTTATGTACTTTCAGATGGAGATCCCATTAAACTACCAGACAATTTGGAAAGCTTGCCAAGAGCTGACAGTTTCCCGTCACAACGTCATCGCTGGAATACAAATGAGGTCAGTTTGATTTCCTTGCTGTACTAAATCTATCTATCGTATATTTGCATATTCAAGTACACACTTAGTGAGTAAATTTGACAACATTTTCCACCAAAATCCAAATAGTAACACAGGAGTAATAAACTACTAGTACTCGTAGTATAGGAAGGACAATTCTACAGAGGATGGGGTGAGAAATCGCCATCATCATCTTGCCGTCTGTATGAACAACGTTCCCTATCCGTTCTTTGGATTCCTTTTAGGGCAATGGGCAATGGGTGGTGGGTATTTAAGAATCCATCATCCATCTCCGATTTTATGTTTATTCTCGCTCGTTTTGTGTTTTGTGTTGCATTTCAAAACTTGATTTCCTCGTGTATTTGTTTGTTTGTTGGTCTCCATAAACGCTGTAATGTCTTCATTCGTTTAACGTTTAGTGGTAGTTGGTTTTTCTGTTAACTTTTTCTCTCTCTCCCTCTTACAACCATGAAGATGTTGATGAAGTTGCTGGCTGGCATTGACGATGACAGGAACGCGTTTGTAGCCAAAGTAAAAAATGTCATCACATGAGGTCTGAGTTGACATTAACAACCATTAACTTATAAAGTTTTTTTTTATAGTTTTTCGTTTGTTTCCTTGAGGGTTAACACAACATTATGTACCTTTGATGGTGACAAGATGTCACATTCGTGAGATTATGCTAACTTGAAAACGTATGAATGTTTTGATAAACATTTACAGAACATCAGGTTTGTGGTTGTAAATGAAAAGGTGGCTAAGAAATAACGTCATAAATCCATTTTGGTGAAATTTTTCTCACTTTAGCGAAGCCTATTCACACAAAAAAAACCAGTCTCCGTAACATATTCCCTCAAACATATTTGACAGGAACCATGCAAATGTTTGGAAAACACTCCAAGTGTTCCTAAACTAACGTATATTTAAATGCAAACATTAACATGTTTACTTTTGCTTGGAGCCATTTGAGTGTTTCATCCCAAACATACATATATTTACGTCGAAGCATTCGTGTGTTTCCAAACAAACGATTGACGACTGTATGCATGAAACTAACCGCATCAGATCAGTCAACATAAGTAACATTCAATTCATTTACACACGCCTTTAGGAGTAATTATGACTCGCGCAGTGAAAGAATAATGTAAAAATACACACGCTGAAAAGTTTGTCTTTTTTTGTTGTTTGGATGCAAATATAACGGTTTTTGTAGCTTATAGCAACTATAGTGTACTTGTATCCAAACATATTGTGTTTACTATTCAATATATCATGTTTGGGACACAGTGATTAATAGGTTTTATTTATTTATTTATTCAATAATCTACAGAATTTCATTCTTACAGATTATAGCTAAATAAATAATAACTGTACAATATAAATAGGTTTAATTTAAATATATTTTTCGACACGTTAAAATTTAATGTTGGTGCAAAATTATTACACAGTTTTAAACATCTTGATATAGGCTCATTTAACGCATAATTTGACCTGTGCAGAGCCACCTCAAATATACCTCAATTCAATTCCAATGCTTGCAAACATGTACATTCTTCCTGCAATATATTGGTGGGGCCGATATTTTTCAGCGTGCCGTTACATACTTGCAATAACATTTAGGCTCAGAACAATCTCTGTTTGGCCCCCATTTATTTTGATTTCGACAGAGCATAGCGACAAAAAAGAAAGTGAAGTAAATATTGCACCAAATCCAGCTTTATTTGTATCACAAACAAAGTTGTGTTTGGATCACAACTACACATATTATAACATATTAATCATGGTATCTCAAACATGTAACATTGAATAGCAAACAAAATGTGTTTGGTCACAAGTATACTATATTTGTGACAAGCTCCAAACATACGCTATATTTGCATCCAAAAAAGAAAAAAAATATAGATTTTTCAGCGCGTAGCTGTCACAGGAACAAAGAGTATTATTGTGGGACAATATCACTACGAACTATCAAATTTTTTATACTTTCTATAAAGTCTGTAGTCTTTGAGATTTTTATAATTGAGCTACTTAGACGCCGAGTGATCTAATTCCAATCATAAACAATTTTAAGATTTCACCATTTTTGGAGCTTAAACATCTAATTACACTGTGAGAAAAAATTAGATTTTTTCAAAAAGATGGCGTTCTGTCAACGGATTCTGGTAGAAAGGTCTATAAAAAAATATACGTGTATCGGCGTTTTGCCAGATATGATCAGAATTTTTTTTAGGGCGGGTCAAAGTTTCCGCCCCTCGGAACTTTCCTGCAACATATCGGCATGCAAAATTGTGTGTTCCTTACTTCTGAGGTACAAAATATGTTCAGTAGTTTTATAGAAAAGATTCAGATCAACATTTTTGTGGAACAAATTAACCCTTTTCTTTTGAAAACTCGCAAAAAACTGCTCCAAAATGACGGGGGGCGTGGTCAAAATGTTCTACAAAAATTATCGCCATAAAATTTCACTTATGTGTCCTAATAATCCAAAACACAAATCTTAGCCCAAGTGCTAGATAAAAGATGAAATATGACAAAATTCATTATTAACCCTTAGAAGGCAGTTAGTTTTTGCTTATTATCTACCATTTGGGCTAAGATTTGTGTTTTGGAGTGTTCGGACACATATAGTGAAACTTTATGGCGATCATTTTTGTAGAACATTTTGACCACGCCCCGTCATTTTCGAGAAGTAAAAATTGTGGTTATACGTGACAGTTAGAGGGTTAATTTGATCCACAAAAATGTTTATCTGAATCTTTTCTATAAAACTTCTGAACACAATTTGTACCTCAGAAGTAAGGAACACACAAGTTTGCATGCCGATATGTTGCAGGAAAGTTCCGAGGGGCGGAAATTTTGACCCGCCCTAAAAAAAATCTGATCAGATCTGGCAAAACGCCGATACACGTATATTATTTTTTAGACCTTTCTGTAATTTTGTCTCACAGTGTTATTATGCATCTTATTATTTAAATCTCATTTTTGATTTTCCACAAAATCAACGAGTAACAATTCAGTTCTTTTTTTAGCCTCTCATTTATTTTATATTAGCAAACACGCCGAATTCTAATTTTTCCCAATTTGGGTTCTAAGGAGTTACATCATTTGGCATTCAATTCGCAATTTTTACGAATTTCTGATCTTCTGAACAACTCTGGGAATGAATAGAGAGTTTGGACGTTGCCCGGTTGAAAGTAACAGGTTTGACAACAACTTTCAGGGATTTCCATTCAAATGTTCTTACTTTCACACTTCCCAGCACAAAATTGTAGCTACTACTTCCCCCCCCCCCCCCCCCCATACTAAAGCGTTTCTTTGGAAGTCCTTACTTGCACAGGGTGAACCTTCGCATCTGGCAACCCTATAACTTTTTTTTCTGCTTTCAGACCATCTTCTGACGACCTGCGTTCGTAGCGTCAGTTCAAGTGATTTTGTGTCATGGAACAAGCCACGACTCTTGGATTTTAGGAATTTCGTGGTGAATATGGTGATTTTTGGCAAAAAGTAATCATGGGCGATGCGGCCCATTTCTCCTTGAATTTGCCGAGAATAAACAAAACATTGTCGGTTCTACGCCCATGAAAACTCCCAATTAATTCACGAGCAACCTCTCTACGACCAACGCGTGACTGTTTGATCTGGAATTTGTGAGGAAAGGATCATTAGACCATTATTTTTCGAAGACGACTCTGGTGCAGCGGTAACCATCAATGCACGCAGAAAAATCTGTATTTTTTGTTGTTTGTATGCAAATATGAAGTGTTTGTAGCTTGCTTGTTCCGAAACTACTGTATAATATTTTTGTAGCTTGCCGCAAATATAGTATACTTGTATCCAAACACATTGTGTTTGCCATTCATTGTTACATGTTTCAGACACAATGATTAAAAGGATATAATATATGTTTTTATGACCCGAATTTGGTTTTGTTTTTTGAAAACTGCTGACAACAAAAACGTAACAGAGAACAAAGAAACAACAAAGCGGCTAATCTTCAATTCATGAAAACAATGCTTGCAAACATATATATGGTTCCTGTAATATGTTACTAAGGTCGTTTTTTCAGCGTGTATTTATTATCTGTTTGGAAGAAGTTTCCAAAAGTTTCCGTCGCGAATATCTGCATACCAGTTAATTTTTTTTCTAAAACCGCCAACTTTATTATTCAAAACGCGAACCATCTCCCAACTTTGAACTAAACAATGAAATACAAAATGCAAAAAGTTGTTTGTCTTTTCGCTTTATTAATTAAACTTTTCGTTGTTTATTTATTTATTTACTTAGTTGTTGTATGTAGTTGTTGTTCCTGCGTGATTGTATTTAGTATTTTCGACAACTATAACTTTTAATATTTTGCTGTTTATGGGATGGGAAAGGATGGGGGTCTTCGTCTTTGTCTCTTCTGTCTCTGATGGCGCCCAAAACCTCGAGTGTTTTAAATTCCAAAAATTAAAACTATGTGGTTAGCCGCACTCGAACACACAGATCACAACTCCCATTCCAAAAGTGATTCTGTGTTAAACCAAATTGCCGGTAAAAATGCATCTCGCACTTTTTAACTCCGGCAGTGGCCTGTGGCATTTGTAGTACAGAGAGCAGGACACAATGCAGGACATGGGAAGTTTGTGTTGTAGTTGGCTGAATGGCCGGCCGGTTGGCCGACAGATTGTTTGGTTGGTTACATGACCAAAATAAGCGTGCGTAATTTTATTTATGTTGGTGATATTACATTCATTCATTTGGACTTGGTTGGTCCTTGTGCCCCAACCATAACCAACTTTAGTCTTCATGCAAATCATAGAGACAGAAGGACATTCAGAAACATTGGGGAAGGACGTTTCAATGGACAGACGGACATGCTTAACATATTTTACGTACTTGTACAGGTTGACTTTTTACCACAGATTCCCGGTATGGGCCATGCCGGCGGCAAACAAGAATGCTGGAGGATGGCTTGTTTATATTTTGTTGCAGCTGCTGCTGCTGGTGCTGCTGGTGCTGTTGCTGTTACAGTTTCTGTGGTTGTTGCTGTTGTTGTTTGCTGGGTATTTTAATAAACTTTTATTTTTAATTTAGTCAACTTGTTTTTTTTATTCATTGATGTGATTGTGTGTTAAATACACCGGGTATTAAGTGTTTGTCCAGTATTATATCCGTTTACACAGATCCTATTTACAATGTATTATAATAGAGTCACCTCCGTCGTCCTGGGCCATCATCAGCCTCATCTTTATTTCCACCCTCCCTTCGTCCCCCCTTGACATCAACTCTACATGATTTGTATTCCCGCTCTGTTTTACGTTTCGTTTCGTTTCGGGACTGTTTATCCTTGCCATTATATAAAGAGAGGGAGGAGAGAGAGAGAGAGTGAGATCCATCCCTTCGACGATTTCTTCCTTCCTCGTTGTATTTAACGCCGTTGAACTTTACATCTGACAAATGAATATTTGCGGTTGCTCTTAATTCACAAGTAAAACATCGTTATATATATTTATATATGGAATCTGAATTAAAATAATAACAACAAAAAAATGTCCAACAACTTTTCTCTCCCATTGTAAATAGTGGACTTTTAGCTGTACGTGAGCCTCGGGATATAATTTTGGCTTAATTTTTTTTTGTTAGCATTTTTGCTTTCTTTAATATGTGAAATATAGAAAAAACAGAAGGCTATGGGATAAATTGGGAACCTGGGAAAAGACACTTGGAGAATGGAAGGGGCTTTACAAATCAGAATATTTCAGAAGAGGCTTGTCTTTGCATCCCTTGACATAACGTCTCTCAGCGGCAGCACCGCAAATCAGTTTTTTGTTTTGCAGCGAACTACTTTTGTATTCTCAAAGTAGTATTATATTTAGAATTTAGGGCAGATATCATATTCTTACTTCCGAACAGTATAGAGAATAACAAAATGAAAGCGGAAATCTTTAAATTTTGTGACGCCTTCATAAGCAGACATTTAATAGTGAATAGTTGACCGACAATCCGTGTTCAATCATATAATAAGTGATTCATTTATACACGCTGAAAATCAGTTTTTTTTGCTGTTTGGATGCAAATATAATGTGTTTGTAGCTTGTCCCAAATATAATATACTTGTGTCCAAACACATTGTATTTGCTACTCAATATTATATGTTGGAGACACAATGATTATTTTGTTATAATACAGGGTGATTCAGGAAGGTCCGGACAAATTTCTCCAGCGTATTCCTTGGCTCCTTTCATGAAGAAAAGTCCACTAGGACCATGTCCGAAAATGCAAGGGTGCGAAATGGCAGCGGGTTCAAAATTTTCGGATTGGTGGTCGGAGGGTAGTAGGGTAAAGTTGCTAACTTCTGAGCCAGTGGTCGGATTTTTTTGTTTTTGGGATTGTTGGAAAGGTCTTTAAGAGGCCTTTCAGAATCAATAAAAAAAGTAGAAAAAAGTCAAATTGCAGAGATACAGAGCTTTCGGAAAAAAATGGAAAAAAAATTCACATAAACTCAATTTGCTCAGCCATATGGCAGGTAACTTATGTTTTTTTTTTCTGTTGAAAGATAGTCATACCTCTTACCTTTCCAAAGTGACCTAAACGAAGCCCAGAGGTCTTACCGTTCCAAAGTTGTAAGCCCGATAGAAATTAAAATTGTAAAAAACACAACAATTAAATTTAAAAGAAAAAAAACATTTTATTCGAAATATCAATACATGGAATTAATATGTGAAAATGATTTCGGGCATATGACCACCTTGGATATTTATGACGAAGCGAATTCTGGACGTCCAATTTTGACTCACTTTGTCGAGAATTGCTAGCCGTATGTCACGAATAACACGAACAATTGTGGCCTCCAAGACGTCAATTGTTGCTGGTTTATCAGCATTATCCGGTGACTTCACCTAGCCCCACAAGAAATAATCCAGAGGTGTCAAATCGCACTACCTTGGAGACGAATTGGGAGGTCCATTTCTCGAAATCAACCTATCGCCAAATTTTGCTTTCAATAAATCGATGGGTGTGGTCGCCGTATGGCGCATAGCGGCATCCCGTTGAAATCACATATCTCCCGGATCAATGCCATCTATATTTTCAAACAAAAAATCAGTTCTCCATTGGCCGTAAAGCGAGCTCCGGCTCCATTTTTGAAGAAATTGAGTCCGATAATGCAACCAACCGCACTAAACGGTGCATTTTTCTGGATGTCTGTAGGGTGGATATTTGTAGGGTCTGTAGTGGATTGGTTTCACTCCATTTGCGGCAATTTTTTATTAACAAACCCGTTAAGCCAAAATTGAGCCTCTCATCGCTGAACACAATTTTGCGATAATGGCATATGATGATGGCATCGTGGTTTTAATTCCTGCACCAGCTGGATCTTTTACGGAGGCCAGGATCTTTGCGTAAAATTTTTCACGTAGTGGGCGGACAGAGCCCCAATTCCTGCGACCGACGACGAACCGATAAATTTGGATTTTCTTCCACACTGTCGTATACAGCGGCGATATTCTCTTCAGTACGCACATTCCTTCGACGTGTTGGTGTTATTGCATTGGACCTACATTGGGACCTACAGTTTTACACCCGTTCCGAGCGGTATTTTAAAAAGCTTTTTCATGGCTAAGTACTCGATAGTGTCGCCGTCACTAATCGAGGTAACCGCCGTCGAAAGAAATTTAAGGTGTTCAAACCAGGGATCGAACCCGCGATCTCATGCACAAAAGCCGCGCGTACTACCATTGCACCACCGGCGGCCACATCTATTACCAAGTGAAAAATCTGGTATCTCGTTCTCTGATCATGATATATCCAAGTTGCCTTATATATGTCTTTATGTTGGAATCGTGTGGTACTTACTACCATGACCTTTACAGGGGCGAAGTCTATCAGTCTCATTCCATTATGTGGACTGAAATTACCGATGTCTGGTCGAAAAACAGTTTCATTTCCCAATTTGGCATTAAAATCGCCTAGAATTATCGTATCATGATTAGGGCAGCGTTCGTATATTTCCTCCAGACCCTTATAAAATGATTCGTTTACCTCATTGTCTTCATCCTCAAGCCGTGCATGCATACTAGACACCTGCACAAGACGTATTTAATGGCAATTCAAGACATTTGCTGTTTTTCAAGACATTTACTGTAGCGAAATTGCTACAACCATCTACTTCGGGGTACTGTCGGCAAAGCAGTCGTGTACTTGTGTATATGTAGTATTGCCTTTTGTGCTCTAGAGCTTCACACCCATACACGAATGTTTTTTTTCCGGAACACTGAAGTATTTGGGTACCACAACGTCGCTACAGTACATGTCTTGAAAAAAGCAACTGTCTTGAATGACGGTTCAAGACGTCTTGTGAAGATATCTAGTGCACACAAATTAACGAGATGTTGACATATTTCGCCTTGATGCGAATTGCGGCTATGCGTTCACTCACAGGATTGAACATTGAAACTAGATGTCGCAGTCTCTTGCCAACTATAAATCCGCATCCGAATTTATGATTTCGCTCATGGCAGCTGTAGTAAATATCGCAGTTTTCCATCACATTGTCCATCACATTTCCTGGATAGCGGTGATATCAGTTTTATATTTTTCGAGGACATCCGCCAGTTGGAAAGCGGCTCCGGTCCTGTATAGTGTTCTTACATTCCAGATACATATCCTAACATCATGGTCGTTATAACGTTTGCGAGGGTCGTCAACAGTTTGGGGGGTTGTTCGTTTACGGTTCGTGTGTATTTTTATTGCTAATATAACGGTGCCGGGAGGCAAACCCAGACCACAGTGGTTTGCTGTGTATCTCCTGCCAGAATGATTATATTTCAGCCGCCCATTGTGGATCAGACTCTGACCAGAATGCAGTGTGTCGAAACTGTTTTTTTTGTTTCTTTTAATTTGATCCGCAGTGGGCCAATAGTGTGGACTCATCCGCCATCAAATAACAAAATAATATGTCCGCTAGTTCTAAGAGCTTCAGTGGCAGGCTCACTTATTTAACTTGAGATGCATCAGTGATTGCATATCCAATCAGACTGTTCATTCGCTTCGACTTCTCACTCTAGCTAGCTAACGGAGGGTTCCGATAAAGCCATTGCCCGGGCCATACTTAGTCTAAGACCGGAAGTAGTGAGCTGCTTGGACTGCTCTATGAAGGAATCATTTCTGGTTAGTCCCAAGTGAGTGGCTATCAAAAATTTTCTACCTCCATGGTCCGTCCCATGTCCCATGAGCGCTACACCTATGTTGGTTTACAATTGAAATTACATTTACGCTATGCAGGCTTTAGAGAAATCCTACAAAACTGAATGGCGATTCACGCCATCAGTGTCGTTAGTATAAACAATCTTCGAAAGATGATACGGATAGGTCACACGTCTTAGGTAAATGGCATAAAAAACCCCGTTTCTCATTACATCCCATGAAGGGATTGGGGAGAGGTTCTCACAAACCAGTGAGCTGTGCGCTTTCTAATTTTTCAGTCACTGATTGGGATCAACAGTTTTACCCCGGTTCCGAACGGTATTTTGAGAAGCTTTTTCACGGCTAAGTACTCGATATTGTCGCCATCACTAAGCGAGGTTGCCGTCGTCGAAGGAAATGTAAGGTGGCCAGAGCAGGAATCGAAGCCACGTTATCATGCACAAGAGCCGCGCACACTAGCCATTGCACCACCGACGTGTCCACGGTAAATGACATTAATTCTCACAAATCCTCATATATCTAACTTGGCGAGAAATTAAATACTAAATGAGGGTTTTGAAATAGCCTTTCGTGCGATCTCTTCAACATCTCAGTGAAGGAGTTACATCAAACACATAAGGCAAACAACGACAAATATCTCAAGCATTACGCAAATGATCTGAACTTCATCAATAGAAATCGGTTATACTTCTATTATGACAGTCAGGTTTTAGTCATTGCGATCTCTTCAACAGCTTAATGAAAGTAATAATGACAAAAGTTGTAAACAACACGGCTGATACTATCTATTCGGCTATCAACACGGCTGATACTATCTATTCACATACTTTTTGCATATGAAAATAATCTAGATGACATTGAGCTCAAACTAAGTAAGATTTAGAAATTTTGAACGTCTTAAGCCATGTTCAGATATTCTGAGATTTCACAGTCGTCGGTGTTACATTCCCATAAACAGCTGATTTCTGTATGGCAAAGCATATGTTTGGTAGGCTGAAATCTCGAAAACTTGAAAAACCCAGATCCCATTTTGTTGTTTCAAACCATCCATTTTTTTAACAATTTCAAATCATTCCTTGTTGGTTGTTTCAAATTATATTTCGAAACACTTTAGAAAATAGCCCTTTACTTTTCTCTCTGTGTATTTTGTGCATCTTCTTAAAAACTTTCGAACATGTGAATGTGAGAGCAAGAGACCAACAACAAAAAAAAATCATTGCAAGGCTGCTGCTGCTGCTGCCACACAGGATAACCAACGAACGTCCTGCAGGAAGGAAGTAATTTTTCGCACCTTGTTTATAATGAAATGTACTGCAAGTCCTCGAATTTTTCACACATACTTGAGAGCCATACAAGGATGTATGTCCACTTTTATGTCCACATACTCGTACGTATAGGCATTAAGTGCTTAAACTCCTTCTTCTTCTCCTACTACTCACTCCTGAGGTTGGTACAATTGTATGCCCTAATGAAAATTTGTGTTACACGATCCAAGTAAATATTTTTACAATTTCCTGCCACATTCCATATAACTCTTGTCCCCCAACATCATGGTGTTGATGATGGTGGTGGTGGTGGTGGTGGTGGTGTTGGCTGGTACATAAAAGCGCTGCTCCACGGAAATGATTTAAAATTGTTGGTTTTTTTTTATTTAAACCACAAAAGTTTCGAAATCGTCTTCTGTCGTCCCAGTGGCCAGCCACGAAGTCAACGAAATAGTGGACACTCGAAACAAATAAATGTTTTGACTTCGTGTGCGAAATGTAACCACTGTCATTTGGTCACATATATGACATCACACACACCAGAAAAACCACAATCCTTTAATTTACAGGTGTCATATAAGGAACATGTGACAAGGTTTGTGCTCCAATCCTATTGTCCTTTTTGTTCTTTTTGGTGGTCACTTGGTTGTGGTGGTTTTGTTTATTTCGCGAGAGGTATTTTTATTATTGTCTTTGGTATTATTTATGCAAAATGTTTAAGTGGACGACAGTAAGGTATTAAACAACATGCACTGGTCACAATACGAGGGGCGGAACAAAAGGTCTGAATAGTGGTAATAAAGAAAATAATACAAAATATAACACAATTACCGCTAAAAATAAAATTACTTAAAATATGTTTTATTAAATAAAATCACTGAAATATTTCACAATACAATAACAGCAACTTTGCGCATAAGACGACAGTATAATTTGCGATCTCGTCCACAGCCTAATGGAGAGAAAAAGAAGAAGAAAGATTGCTGGAAACACAAAATAAAATTAATAAATATATTCCCTTTACACCCTATGAAGACACATGGAGAGCTGTTGTGGCGGACGCTGATAAGGCTGATTTGTTGGCTCAGACTTTTTCTGAGGTTCATGCCTCGAACGATCACCACAGGTCTGTTGAATTTGCTGAGAGGGTTACCGCTGAAGCAGCTTCTTTGGTGAACCATGCGCCTATTATCGCCTTTGGAGGTAACGTTTTGGCTGACGGCACAGTTCGTGCCGGGAGTGTTGATGACATTTTGGTCAAGGCTGCGGATGTTGGTAACGCTCTTAAGCGCAGGCCTGCCAAGAAGTCGGCGGGATTTGATGGTATTCCGGATGTGGCTTTGAAGAAGGTGGAAGCACCTGTGTGGGCTTATTAGATCACTTAATCACACTTAGATCACACTTATTAAATCACTGCCTTAGTTTGGCATATTTTCCTTCCGCATGAAAAAGAGCTGTGATAGTGCCAATCAGAGAATGTCGATAAGTACCATTTAGAATACACTTACAAGTATTATTCGCAAAACAAATACAAATACATACAAGTAATAGACGAAACGCATACAATACTCTACATATTTATGCCAACGATAACTTAAGTAGCTACAAGTGCTAACATTCGATGGGTAGTACATAAGTACAATTGCGAGTTAGGGTTGTTGTTGGGCGCTTGTTAAACGAAAGTAAACGAAAACACTTGTGTGTGTTAGGTTATACAGAAGTATACAAAAACACTTGTGTCTGTTAGGTACTTAATACCCACTGGGTATGAGTAAAAAATTGGTTGCTGTGTAAAGGAACGCTGTTGTACGGTGAAATTATGTGGAAATATGTATGTATGTATGTATGTATATACATTTACAAAGTGTGGAAAAGTGAATAATAGAACTAGAAAATATTGAAAATTAGCGCACTGGTTTTTAATTAACATTTGAATATTGGGGCTTATGCAACAAGACCTGGCAATGCATTGTTTTGACGTAGTTTAGTGGCCTTATTAAAAAATCGACAAAAATTAATCTCATTCTGGTCCTCAAACAAAATAAAATTGAATTAAAAAATTATTATTTTCGATGGGTTTGGTATTAAGGACCATTGAAGCCATTCAACATTTCTCAGTTTCTCACTAAATCAACTACATTTTTCCGTTTCCACAGCACTTGCTGTATACTTATAAGTACTTGTGTGTACCCATACTTATAACACGACTCTGTATACAAATTATGAAAAAATACTTTAGTACATGTGTGTACAATCTTCTTTAGATGTATTCTGGCGAAGAGAGCGAATAGGAGTGGATGTGTAGAGAAAATGTTCCTTATAAGTATAGAGTACCATAAATTGTACAAAGCAAATATGTGGTGGTATGTATTCTGCGTGTTAAAAATTTGGGTACACACAAGTATGAAAATTCTGTGTACGTACTTGGGTATACTTTTGCAACGAGTACTTATTGCTATTCTCTGGTGCCAATCCCTAAGCCAGGTGTCAGAGGAGTTACAGTGGTTACAGGCCCATTTCGCTGCTCTCCCCTTTCGGGAAACTTCTCGAGTATTTTATGCTTGGGAGTATGTGAGACTTTATGGAGGAGCAAACACTCTTGATCGGTCATCAGTTTGGATTTAGGGGGCGGCACTCTACGTCGCACGCTTTAAGCCGCATTCACAATGCAAGCGACAGTTTCGTTTCTCATACCAACTCGTTCTCACACACAGAATTTCACATGTCTTTTCGTTTTTTTTTTTTTACAAAAATGTAACTCAAATTTGTCGCCGTAGTTCTACTCCAGCAACATATTTGTTCGAATAAATAATATACTATTAAGCGGTAGATGGCGCTGTACTTCGAATTTCATTTTCAAACTTAAAAACATCAATGAAAATTGAACCCATTTGTGTTAAAAGATGCATTATAAAACGTAATTTTATCTGTAGCAGCTTTTAATAGCAAATATGTTTAAATACATTAACTTTTTTTAATATTCAAAATACAAACCTGGATGTGACTTTTGTGACATTTCAATCCTGATGCATCTAATAGAGGTTGTGTTATAAGACCAACTTAAATGATTTGCTTTTCCTTCTGTTCATTACATGAAGAATCAATTTCAAATGTATTTGGTTTTTGTAATTTCTGGCTTAGTTTTATTCTTGACATACATATTGTGTTAACTTTGACACGAAAACAAAATATATTTTATTGTTGCCTTGATATATTGGCCGTAATACTGGTATCACCTGTTAGAACAAACATATCGATTCGAAGTAAACTGTTGCTTACCTTGCGAACGCCTATTGAAAATGTTGCTTGCATTGTGATTTCCTTCGATACTGCTTGGCAGGCTGCGATCCTTGGCAAAATGAAGGCGTACGGTTTTAGCAGCATTCTTCTTCGGCTTGTGGACAGTTTCCTTTCGGAACGTTCTTTCCGTGTAAGGTTTGGCGAATTCTTTTCTGGCGAGAAAGTTGTTACAGCAGAAGTGCCACAGGGCTCCCTTTTGGGGCCTGTGCTGTATAACATACTTCTTAGCGATATCCCTCTTCCGCCAGAAGGGGATTTGCTGCTTATATATGCGGACGATATTCTTGTGGCATCTTCTGGAGTAAGGGCAAGCACTGTCAATCGGAGGATTAACTCGTACCTCCAGGCTCTGAGTTAGTTTTTCGCCAAATGGGCAATATGGCTGAACGTGAACAAATCGACTGGGATTATTTTCAAGGGAAGGCGTGGAAATCTATATCCGAATGCTAGAGGATTCATCCCTAGACTAGAGGTTGGTGACTCTGATATACTGGTTTCCACGACAGTTAAGTACCTTGGGGGTAATTTTTCAGGAAAGGTTCACGTTCGTGGCCCATGTGGGTCATGTTTTACAGAAGGCGAAGCGGATCTTTTCGGCCTATTATAGGCTATTGAGAAGGAATGGTGGCCTAAGTACTCAGGTGCGCCAATTGATTTATGTGCAGGTGATTAGGCCTATTTTGGCATACGCGTTCCCTGCGTGGTTTGCCATTTCATCAAGCCAAATGGAGAGTCTGAGGCGGTGGGAGCGTAAAGTTCTTACCTCCTGTCTTGGCCTTAGGATGCGAGCGATGGCGGATGGTTCGTTTCGTCGGCCGCCCTGCCAGAAGGTCTACGATGCGATGGGCTTTGATCACCTGGATGTATTCCTTGTGGGGGCTGCGATGAGATTTTGGAAAGGCGCGTCTGCGCTGGAAAATGAATTGGTAAGGTCATATTTTGAACGAGCGGATGTGGTGAGATGTTTTGATGCGGCATATTTTAAGCCGGTGGACCTCCTTGTCTTCGGTGAGGCTGGTCTCGTTGAGTCGGATGGGCGTCAATTGTTCTACCACAGGCGGTTTGGTAGCCTGGATATCCATAATCTGCAAATTTTGTTAAATTTCGAAATTTCTGTGTCGACCGAGTTGTTTTTTGTATTTAGTTTTACATATAATTTTTTGTTTCCATAGTTTTAAGTTAGTTGTTAAGTATTTTTCTACAAAAACTCATGATGAAGTCCTTCCCTTCCTTTTTTTTTGGGAAATTTTGTTTTAAATGTTTAAATTTATAATTTTCATGCTGATGCCTTTTATGGGCAAATAGTTTGTAAGAAGCTTTGTATCTCGGCGATTTGACTTTTTTCTACTTTTTTTATTGATTCTGAAAGGCCTCTTAAAGACCTTTCCAACAATCCCAAAAACGAAAAAATCCGACCACTGGCTCAGAAGTTAGCAACTTTACCCTACTACCCTCCGATCGCCAATCCAAAAATTTTTAACCCCCTGCCATTTCGCACCCTTGCATTTTCGGACATGGTCCTAGTGGACTTTTCTTCATGAAATGAGCCAAGAAATACGCTGGAGAAATTTGTCCGGAACTTCCTGAATCACCCTCTATTGAGGCAGTAGAGAGTTACAGTATTCCACAAAAATGTTTCTCGTAAATTTTTACATAAAATTGCTGAACACATCCTATACCTAAAATGTAAGGATAACATTCATCATAAAAATGTCCAAAGTACTTGGTTGTCGCAACTTCGCTACAGTACATATTTTGAAAAAATCAAATGTCTTGTATAGCCATTCAAGACGTCTCGTGCAGATGTCTAGTATATACACAATCAAAACACAATGCGAGTAATGCCGATTAATAAAATGTCGTCATTATGTCATCGTTTAGACACTATTCTATGATACAGTTTGTTCTCATAGCGAAAACACAAACAAATTGAGATGGTTTTGAGAGTAAACACTGTGAGAGTTGGTATATAAAGGGTTTTTCAACAGAGACGCTACAAAAGTAAATCGATAGGGACAGCAAACGACGCCATATTTTTTCCCGCTCTTTTGACATTTCTCTTCAGTAAGGTTTGCCATTTCATTATGGAAAGATATACGAGCCAACAACGAGTCGAAGTTATTAAAATTTACTACCGAAATTTGGAGTCAGTGGCCTCAACTTTAAGAGCGCTACGTCCAATTTATGGTCGTCATAATCGTCCTACCAGATCAACAATTGAGCGTCTAGTGGACAAATTTGAATCCACAGGCACAGTACAAAATGTTCCCGTGCCAGTGAGACAAAGAAGTGCCCGTAGTGTCGAGAATATTGCTGCCGCTGAGGCTTCAGTTCAAGAAAGCCCAAATGTGTCTCTTGGCCTACATCCTTACAAGATCAAATTGCAGCAAGAACTGAAGCCCCTTGACCACCATAAGCGTCGTATGTTCGTGAATTGGGCTGAGCAACAACTTGAAAATGATTCGGATTTTCATCGGAAAATCATCTTCAGCGATGAGGCTCATTTCTGGCTGAATGGCTTCGTCAATAAGCAAAATATGCGTGATTGGTCAGACAGCAATCCACACGTAATCCATGAGTAAAAAATTACGGTTTGGTGCGGGTAATGGGCCGGCGGCGTCATTGGGCCGTACTTCTTCCGTGATGATCAAGACCGGCACATTACTGTGAATGCGAATCGCTACCGTTCAATGATAACAGAATATTTTTGGCCCCAATTGGATAATATGGACTTGGAGGACAAGTGGTTCCAACAGGACGGTGCCACAAGCCACACAGCGATTGCCACAATCAAGTTATTGGAAACCAAGTTTGGTGAACGTGTTATCTCACGAAATGGCCCAGTCGATTGGCCGCCTCGGTCGTGCGATTTGACGCCGTTAGATTATTTCCTGTAGGGCTACGTCAAGTCTATGGTCTATGCCAAAAAAACTTTTGTAGCGCTCTTATTGAAAAACCCGTTGCTTTAGCATATTATAAAATATTGTAGCATATTTTAGAATATTTTAGCATATTTGAAAGTATTTTATAATATTTCAGAACATTTTTGCAAATTTTATTAATATTTTATTATTCCAGCTCAAGACCATTGTATATCATCTCTATTAATAGAGATATAGCTTTTAAAGCGAAGTTTTGCAAAATGCATTCTCTATATTCCTGCCAAACTGTATAGCTATTTAAGATCTAGCCACAGATCTTCATCAGAGGTTGTTCGGATTGATGCTATTGAAAAAGTCGAAATACGAGAACGACATTCTTAATAGGGCTAAATATTTAAGCATATTTTAGAATACTTTAGCATACTGTAAAATATTGTAGCATATTTTAGAATATTTTAGCATATTTCAAAAGATTTTAGCATATTTTAGTTTTTTGTTGCATATTTTAAAACATGTTAGCTTATTTTCGACTATTTTGACATATTTTCACATATTTCAGAATATGCAAACATTTGTTTGCAACATTCTGTTGGTTTTCAGAATAAACCTCTGTCCCACAAATGTTAAGGACTATATCAGCGGACGTGATTGTTTTATAACTAAACAGTTTTTGTAATATTATGTTGCCCTTCCAACTGACCTTGAACTTAACTATAAAGGCCAACATCCCTCGTACTATATATTCATATTCTCCCGCTACACATCCCCATGGAAGTTTCTTCATAACCTTTCTCATGACATCCGATCCAATCGCATATAAAATTAATCAATTAATATGATATAAATGTCACGATTTATTTGTCACACTTTGTTTTGACCTCATAATAAAAAGTCAAAAAAAAGAACCCCCGCCCCCCTGAAAAAGTCAAAATGTTACTATAATATTTATAAAAATAGCTTTCATAAGCGACCTATGACTCTCTGTCACCCCACCCCACCGTCCTGCCCTTTAGCTGGTGGGAAATCACATTTTGTACTTATCAATTCGATGGCTCCTCGGTTTCGGATTTCACTTTTTGGTGTTGGTGTCGTTTGGTGTCAGTAAAGTCATGTTTTTCCATTAAATGAATAATTTAACACAAGGGCGGGCAAGGAGATGGATAGTCCTTTTTTGTGGTTTCGTTGAGTGTGTGTGATTTATGACGTCCGTGTTAACCATGAATTGTTGGTTCCAATTTTTTTTCCTTATAGGATTGCTTAAACATCTGTGGCATATCCATAGTAGTAGTCCATTATATAAAAGCCACTTTAGTGTGACATATTGTCGCGAATTTCAAATTTTCCCACACAGCTGTACTTGTGTGTGATATATTTGGTTTTTTGTTCCACGAACAGTGTGGTGGAGGGGAAAACGTGTGCATGTGGAATAAATGTTTTCTTTTTGTATACTAAAATATATATCTGTATTTACAATTAGTGTCCCCAGATAGGAAGGATATCAATTTGATACGATTTTTGGTGGAGTTACTCAAGACTTGATAAAATATAGTAATTCTAGGTTATGATGCTTTTCTATCTGTAATTGGCGGAATGACATCGACAATCCACAATGGCTGTAATCTTTATTCTCTAAAAGAGAGCTTCCAAAAATGTTCCCAATAATCACTTTTGCGAACTACCGTTCTAACTTGTATCAGAAGCTATGAATTTAACAACGTTTTGCCATAGCAGGGATGCACTACTATATCACAGTACGACAGTGGTTGGTACACATGAGAAATGTTAACAGAATATGAAAATAGGCTTAAAATAAAGAAGAACGTGTTTCGGCGTTTTGCTGTAGCACGTCAGAATTTTGAGAAAATCGATTTTTAAGCTTCGAAGGACCGTGGAGGTTCACTTGTAATGTAATACTATTATAAAAAGTTCTATAAAAACAGAATGGGTGATCCGATTTTAATGCTTGAGCCAGTTTTGAAAAGGGAATTAAATTTGGATTTTTTTTATTAAAAAAAAATGGCGCTTTAATTTTCATGTAATATTAAAAAATAACCAAAAATGTAATGTAATGTAAAAATACAAAAATGAATATGAAATCTTAACTATTATTTTGTATTAAAAATTTTACATTTACTTTACATTACATATTTTGTTATTTTTTAACTATACATGAAAATTAAAACGCCATCTAGCGAAGAAACAAAAAATTTTTTTAATAAAAAAAATCCAAATTTAATACCCTTTTCAAAACTGGCTCAAGCATTAAAATCGGTTTACCCATTCTGTTTTTATAGAACTTTTTATAATAGTATTACATTACAAGTGAACCTCCACTGTCCTTCGAAGCTTAAAAATCGATTTTCTCAAAATTCTGACGTGCTACAGCAAAACGCCGAGACACGTACTTTTTTATTTTAAGCCTATTTTCATATCGATGGCTTAATATAAAAAGGGCCTAACTCGATTTTTTGTTACTTGACAGGAGAAGGAAAAAAAACTCAATAAAATCCGTAAAATTTTAGATACAAAAAAAGTTTTAATGCATTTTTTAATAAAAAGAGGCAACACATTTTTGGAAATTGCATTAAAACTTTTTGTTGTATCTGAAATTTTACAGATTTTATTAAGTTTTTTCCTTCTCCTGTCAAGTAACAAAAAATCGAGTTAGGCCCTTTTTATACTAAGCCATCGATCGATATTCTGTTAACATTTCTCATGTGTACTCAAAAAAAAAAAAATTGATTTTGTCGTACTGTGTATTATCATAATTTCATTTCAGTTTATCCAGCTTTCAGGAAAAAGTGATAATTTTACAAACATTTTTACACTAAAAAATCTATTTTGATATTGTTAAGATCATAAACAATAACATTCTTTTAACATTTTTGAATGTAATTTTAAATTACTTCTCTAAAAAAAGGGAATGAATACAAACACACAAAGAGCTTGATTAGGAAGCAGTGCAAATGCGATGCTTTTAGAATGACTTCTTGTATCAAGCGATTGACATTATTTTTCTGTTTTATTTGGAAATATTGCCCAGTATCGAATAGTCAGATATTTTAAAAAATCGAATAATTTTTTGTTTCGTGGACCTGAGTTGTGTATTCTTATATGGTTTTCCTAGGCATCATTTTGCCTTCCTTGCACTGTAGTAATTTCATATTCATCTCGCTCACGCCTGCCACGACATTTGGTCTTCAACGTCTCTTACATAAAACGGGTGTTTGTTTTAGAGCTGTACTCATCGTATTGGATGAATTGAATAAAACAAAAATTTCAATATTTTTTGAATTTTGGTAGATTTTTTGAAACAAAGTTTCTTATCGCACGTTGCGTGATGGGGCTAAATTAAAAAGAATTAAACAACCTTTTTTAACACTATTATGGTACAACCCAGTATTATCAACACAGATAAATAAACACCACATAGATGATTCATTTGCTTAATCACCATTTTCACCAGAGGGCACGTGCTGTTTCCGTACGACCATTTTTCACTCGGATGCGACGAAAAAGCACTCAAAAATAATTTTTATTTCGATTCTGTTGTTTAAATTTGAAAATACAATATAAATAATAGAAAAGTATATTGCTTTTGATATTCGTTGACAATACAAATGGCAAAAAAGCATAGCATATAGTTTTTTCAATAGGTTTTGTTTCCATATCCACCACTCCGGCGCCATCTAGAAAATTTCCCTTTTCTTACAAATTCACCACTTATCTTTCACCATCTATGGTTTTTTATTTTTCTATGTTATCAACTATATTGGGTACTTTTGCTTTGGTTTGTGTCTAGACTTGTTGGGATATTTCTTGTTTAATGGGAAGTTTTCTAGGTGGAGCCTGTAATCAATATTTAGTATATATTGTAGTTTTGAACCCAATAAAAAATAAATTTAGAAAAGCCAAAGTGAAAGAAGTTTAAAAAACGAAAATTTTCATAAATTAGTGCCTTTTCTTAAAAAAATAAATTTTCTCAAAAAAAATACCTATTCAAATTCTTAAACAAGGTAACTTATAAAAAAAACCTTATTTTAAAGAACTACATTTGCTTAAAAAAAATATATTTTTTTTACAAAAAGTACCTTTTCTTAAAAAAAAGTATTTTGTTTTAAATAAGTACCTTTTCTTAAAAAAGTGAATTTTCTTACAACAAATTGCATTTTCTTAAAAACTACCTATTCTTTAAAGAGTATCTTTTTTGTGAAGAAAAATAAATTTTCTTCAGAGAGGTACCTACTCTTAAAAATGTACCTATTCTTGAAAAAAGGGACCAATTCTAAAAAAAATTCACATTTCTTAAAAAAAAACCTTTTCTTCAAAAAAATACCTTCTCACAAAAATATCATTTTCTTACAAAAATTTCTTTTCTTAAAAGTAACATTACTTAAAACTAAAATAATACCTTTTCGTTACTTTTTTGAGATAAGTAGACTTTCTGAAAATATGAAAATTTTCTTAAAACAATTATCTTTTCCTAAAAAGAGTACCACTTCTTTAAAAAGTAACTGTTCTTAAAAAACATACTTCTTTGTAAAAAAAACTTTATACTCTTAAGGAATTTTCTTTCAGACAGTACTTCTTCTTAAAAATAGTACCTTTTCTTAAAAAAACATTAACTTTTAATAAAAGAAGTACCTCTCTTTAAAAAATTACCTTTTTTGGGGAAAATATAATACATATTCTTACAAAAGGAACATAAAAATATATATTTTTTTAAAATAAAGGAACATTTTTTTCTTAAAAAAAGTATTATTTTTCAAAAAGTATCTTTTCTTAAAGATCCATTTAAATTATCGTACTTTTCAACGTGCGCCTTAGGAGTGTTGGAACTAACTAGTACATAATAGTGTATAGAGAAAGGAACTTCGTTCCAACCGGGTGTCCCCCTGACACCGCATGTAATTGTTTTTTAATAAATAAATAAATATTTTCCCATTACATCTCATGAAGGGACAGGGAAGAGCTTCGCACAATCAGTGAGCTTTGCGTTTTTTAGTATTACACTCACTAATTGATCCAGTTTCACACCGGTTTCAAACGGGGTTTGAGAAGCTTTTTCATGGCTAATTACTCAATAGTTTCGCCGCCACTGTACACAAAAAAAAAACAACTCTGTAACATTATGCAGGAACCATATATATGTATGTTTAGATCATCCATATACGTGCAAGCATTGTTTTCATGAATTGAAGATTTGCTGCATTTTTGTTTCTTTGTTTGCAAGATACTATAAATGTGTCCAAACACATAGTGTTTGCTATTCAATATTATATGTTTGAGGCACAATAATTATATATGTGTTTTTATAATATATGTGTTTGAGATCCAAATACAGCTTTGATTGTGATACAAATACAACTTTTTCATCATTTGTTTTTGTCGCTATGTTTTATCGAGAGCAAACTATAAGAGAGATCGTTGAAACTGTATTTGGTAACTGCACAAGGTGAAAAACAACGGCCCCAGCAACATATTGCAGGAACCATGTACATGTGTGTAAGTATTTGTTTCGGAAATTGAAGATCTGCTGCGTTTTTGTTTCTTTGTTGTCTGTCACGGTATTGTTTTCAGCAGTTTTCAACAAACATATCAGTATTTGGGTCACAATAATATATATTATAACATATATTCTATATTAAAACATATATAACATTGTGTCTCCAAAATTTAATATTAAATAGCAAACACAATGTGTTTGGGCACAAGTATACTATATTTGCATCCAACTAACAAAAATGACAGATGTGTATGCGAGATGACCGTCGTTGTAAGAAATCGAATGTGGACAGAGCATCGATCGAACTCATATTCGCATATACAAGTGTCGCGCACATTAATCATTACACCATTATTTCCATCATCCAAACTTCAATATCTTTGTATCTAGTAAACATATTTAAGTTCTGTAAAAAAACCCATTGTAGGTAAGGAGTCAAGTATTATTTGGAGGTATCAAGATTAAAAATCGTATAATTGGGTAAATTTTGGAAAATATTCCAAAGTTGACTATATTTCTTATTTTTCGATTTTAAAGGAAACAAAAACGACGGCGTCGTTTTCGTGTTTTAAGGCCTCAGTGGACCCGGGATTGTTTGCGTATCAAATTGCAGCTGCCAGAGGGAGAATGGACTTCCGAGTTTCTTCTGATTACGCGGTTTTCGAACAATGTGCGCAAAAGATCGATTGTAACATTGGCTGTATGGCACGTATCGCCGTCTTGTTGAAGCCAAGCGCCGTCCCTTTGGGGATGAAAAAGAATCGCAAAAATTTTTCTTGTAAATTTTTACATAAAATTCCTGATCACATCCAATACCTAAAATGTAAGGATAACATGGTTTCCTTTGCCGATTCGTCATAAGAATGTGCAAAAGGGGGAAACGAAATTAACACGAAATTTAAAAGTAAATTTTCAAAACGCCGATACGCGTATATTTTTTTTATCCTTCTCTACCAGAATCCGTTATCAGAACCTTGTTATTTTGGAAAAAGTTTCATGTTTTTACACTGTGTAATTGAAAAATAAAATTCAGTTATCTTTTTTAATGAAGAATACAAATATTTACTTTCAAAGGTTTTCCAAATCGTTTCCAAAAACTATGTCCACAGAAATAGAGTCGTTTCAATTCAATAACGACGTAAATTTTACCTACAGAATACAAAATATTTGTCGACAGTCATCGTTTGGTATCGGTAACGACTTTGGGAATACTAATTTTCAACCGTCGACACAAGACTACATCGTTTCATGACCAGGATAACAACCGGAATAAGTTTGAATGAAGGTTTAAAAACGAAAATCGTAAATTTTTTAACCCACGAAGAACAGAAAACCGGCGACCTTTTAAAAAAGTAAACTCAAATAAAAAAAAATTGGTTTTAAAAAAATATTTTTGTCGAAAACTTTCGATTTTAACACTGCACCGTCATTCTTCGTCAAAACGTCGACGCGCGATTTTATTTTCGAGCTTTTTGAATTTTTTTTCGTTACCTTAGTTGTTTGCAAACTGCATTTTTGTTAAATATTAGTTAAAAATGAACTAAATAAACAAATAACTTTAATATTGGTTCCCATTTTTGCTTACGATATTATTTATAGCATCTTGAAATAGGTCGTAGTCAAAATGACAATTCAATTCAATTCAATTCAAAAAATATTTATTAATCCAAATAATACAATTGAATCTTACAAAGACATGATACAAAATTGTGAGTTTTATCATTTTGATATTTCAGCAACTGAAACTTAGTATATGTATATTTACATTTGATGGAATTTTTCTTTATATTTTGATTTGTTTTTATTTATTATGTTTTTAAGGCAAAAGGATCAAAAACCTTATCTGATATACTTAAAGCTACGATTCAAACATAGGGTACAAAATATTAATGATAGGGTCATTATTTATTAAAATAATTTTCTATTTATTAATATTATGGGTTTGGTAAATTTCTGGGGTTTAGTTATGATAGTTGGTTACACTCTCTTAGAATCTCATAAGGAGAGTCTGCAACTTTTTGAAAATAGTTTGCATTCAACCGATTTATGAAATCGCCGATGAGTTCATATCCAGTCTCTTCGTGAAGCATTATTGTGGGGTAACGCCAGTGTTTTCTATTTATCAACTTAAGACATTTGTTTTGGATGATTTGTAGTCGTTTGGTGTGAGACTTTGCTGCTTTATACCATATTGGCGATGCGTATGATATTATTGGTCGAATAATACATTTGTATAATAGGTTCTTATTGTGGTGTGTAAGGACAGAACGTTTATTAAGCAAAGGCCACAGTGCCCTTAGTGATTTTACAGCCTTTTCGCGTGAAAATTCAATATGTGCCCTGAACGTTAACTTTTTGTCTAAAATGACACCGAGGTATTTGACTTCATTGTTGATATGTAAGGAGCTGGTTCCGAAATACAACGGCCTCAGTGGTGCCCTCTTGGGTGATTTATTCCAAGGGAATATAATGCTTTGCGTCTTTTGCTCGTTAATCTTTATTTTCCACTTTCGGAAATAACTGTTGCACGCCACAAGGCTGCGTTCCATCTTCTTGAGGAGAGGCTGGGTTAATTTACTCGATGTTATAAGGGCTGTATCATCAGCGTACAGTGCAATGTCTATGTCGTTTGGAGGTTTAAAGTCAGAAATATAAATTGAATACAAAATAGGGGACAGAATAGAACCCTGGGGCAGTCCTGCTGGCAGGATTTTAAATGAAGATAAACTATTGTTGACTGATACTGCAAATGTTCTATTGTTCAGAAAATCCGCTATAATGTTGCAGATGTATGTTGGGGCATTTGCGGCCATTAATTTGTAAAGAAGACCGTTATGCCAGACGGTGTCAAATGCTTTCTCGATATCCAGCAGTACTAACCCTGTGGACTTTTTGTGCCGTTTGTTTTTAATAATAATGTTGTTGATTCTGCTCACTTGGTGGACTGTATTGTGGCCTGGTTTGAAGCCGAATTGTTTTTGGCATATAATGTTTTGGTCTGATGTGAAGTCCCTTAGCCTGGTGTAGATAACCTTTTCATATATCTTTCCCAGGTTGCTCAAGAGACTGATGGGTCTGTAACTGGAAGGAATATCCGCAGGTTTGTTTGGTTTTTGTATGGGAATAACTTTGGCTTTTTTAAAGGCTTTTGGGAAGTAGTTTAAGAGGATGCAACTGTTAAAAATGCATGTAATTAGTTGTACTGCTTTGATGGGAAGATTTTTTAAGAGAATGTTGGGTACACCATCGAATCCAGGAGCTTTTGTCGTCTTTAACGTTGATAATAGAGATGAGATTTCAGGTGATGTAGTTAAAATGCTTCCGTCTGCACTAGGGGGTTCGCTGTTTAGATTTGAAACAGCCGAGTTCACTAGCGAATCGATGGAGTGCTTATAATCTGCGGTCAAGGTGTTTGATTTAGCAAATGAGTTCGCTAGTATCTCTGCTTTTTCAATGTCCGTTATGATTTTTGAGCCATGTTGTTTCAGGTGAGATATGCTGCGTTTGCCTTTGTTTCGTAACGATCGACTTAACTTCCAAAATTTTTTGTCACCAGGTTTTAAGCTTTGTAAAAGATTGGTCCACTTGTTATTGATAACCTTTTTAACCATTATATCAATAGCGTTATTTAAAAAATTAACACAATTTTTATAAAAATTGTGTTGTTGTGAGCTGTTCGACCTCTGTTCCTTCCTTTTATATCTATTTCGCTGTCCAATAAGCTGGATAATATTGTCAGGTAGACAATTGCTTCTTGTCAGTGGAAATGTGTTATTTATTTTGGTAGAAATGTTTCGAGCGGATATAATGAGGTTTATAAAGGATTGAATTTCCCTTTCAATTGCCTCTTTTGATCTTAATTGTTCGGTTGAGGGATTGATGCTTCTGTTTAGTGTACTTCGATATAGCCCCCAGTTAGTATTTTTGTATGATATATAACCAGTGTCGACAGTTTGAAATGATGAACATTGTATTGAGCATAAAATTGGCCGGTGATCAGACGGCAATAAGTAATCTAATGACTTTAGCCTCAGTGGCATAGTGATATTGCTAAGAACGATATCGACAGTTGACGGCATTCTATTTACTTGGTGAGGAAACAAAGTGTGGTTAGCAGGATAATATATAAAGAAGTTTCGAGCATATTGGAGATTGTTGAGAGCTAGACCAGAAGAATTGGCATGGGAACAGTTCCATGATTGATGCTTAGCATTAAAGTCCCCGAGGGTTATGAAATCTTTGTTGCATGGAGTAAGAGCTGTGATGTCGTTACAGAAATTTTGATTGTGTTTGGGAGAGTATGCTGTAGTGACTATAACATTTGTTCTGTTAATAGTTATTTCAATAGACAAATTTTCAATGTGTGATGTTTTTGTTAAAGGTAGCAGTTTGTGTTTAAGAGATTTATGCACCAAAAGAGCCACACCGCCGCCTCTTCTGCTAATTCGGTCATTGCGATAGAGAGTGTAATTTTCAAAATATGGTGTATGAGTCTCTTTAAGAAATGTTTCATTAAGACTTGCAATGTGTACATTTTTTGTTACAAGGAGATTCTCTAGCTGTGTTTGTAGTGATTTAGTTGTAATACCATTGGCATTCCAGTGAAACAAGTTTAATCTCTTAAAATTATCGGATGTCATGAGCGTATTTTAAGAGAGACATTACTACCTGTAATTGTTGTACTTTTGTTGTACATCTGCCTAATTCATCTAGTGCCGTTGTAAATATATTGAAGAGTTCATCAATATTAAAGAGAGCACTATTCTCTTTGCGAGCTGCATCAGCGTAAGAACGATAGCCGTTGTGCTGGTGATTACTGTTTGTTGTGTTACGTGTGGGGGGTGGGGGAGAGGGAACGTGGTTGTAGTTAACGCGTTGTCGCATTGTTGCGTTTCTTTTTGTTGGGGCAGCGGTTACCTTTGCTCTAATTTCTAAGTAACGAGAGCGCATGGGACAAGTAACGTCGTTTGCCGAATGATCAATTCTCTCATATCCATTTTGCTTGCAATTGTAACAAGTGAACACTGCTGGTTTTTTATTGTTTTGAGTAAATGGACAGTCTTTCGTTGGATGACGGTTTGCACAAGTCATGCAGGCCGATTGCCGATTACAGTGTTGTCCGCCGTGACCAAACATAAGACAATTCCAACATTGTGTTGGCCTGTTATTTGTTTTTGGTTTTTGCTTTCTCCATGTTATGATGACATTGGAGATTGTTTTTACACTTTTTAGTGAATTTGGTGCAAATGATCTGCGGGCAAATTGAACTTTGTATACGGCATCATCTTGGGAGCTGTATCGCGTATTAATCTCTACGACGGAAACGGGTGACAAGTTGTATGTCTTTAATTCACTGATCATGTCAACAGGGTCTAACCTTGGTAGACCGTGGATAAATGTGGTATAAAGTTTATCCTCTTTCGCATTAAAAGTGTGATGCTCAACCTTGGCCTCTTTTAGAGATTTTATACAAAAATTAAATTTTTCTTTGTTTTGGGGAAAAATCTTAACGCCGATGGAAGTTCGTTTGTATATGCAGTCATTGCCCAACAAATGTTGAACTTCGCGTAGAGGAACATTGATGTCAGTGACAATTGGTGGGGGTTTCTGCGTAGCTTCATCCGCATTCATGACTTGTACTGGTGCTTCATCCATGTCTTCGATGCTAGATAGACTACTAAATCTATTAAATGATGGTGATGTTGCTCCAATGTGTCCCAGAGAGTATGACGACATCGGGAGCTTGGATTTTCTAAACGTTTGTTTCCCCTTCGGGCGCGCCGATTTGGCCGCGCGGGGCATCTTCACGAGGCTTTTAACAGATGTACAAAAGAAAATAGACTCTTGTAAACGCGAGAGAGTAGACACTTGCGGTGAATAAAATTAACGCACTGATACTGACACTATTTGACTTTAACTTCGATAGGACGTAGTGTTTGCGACCGATCAGAACAAACTCTCAGCAGCGACTGTCAAAATGACAAAGGATGACGTTAATGTATTAAAAATAAGGATGACGTACTAGGGTTAAAGAAAATTCTGAATGGCAGTCGGAGTCGTTCAAATTTTTATGACTTCGACTCTGGACAAATATCCCAGACTACGACACCGACTACGACTCGACTCTCTATTTTAATTCAGTAGCTTAGTATACTGATCCTTTAATCAAACAGTATTTTTACCAATTCTACTGACAAGGATTCTGTATATGGCTAAATGTACTGCTAGATTTTCAGCATGGCTTATGGGAGTGCTAGATTTTAATTATGTTTATACGTTTATGCAGTTTAATAATGCAGTTAATATTAATCATACGTTCAATATGTTATTTAATACCAATGATAATCATACACAAGTGTAATGACAACTCCAAATATTATTCATATCAATCATACGTTACTTCCTATTTCACTGGGCATGGTGATAAAAAGTCGAAAATGACAGTTCTTTTACAATTGGTTGGAAATTCAAGGGGATGCATTTGCTTAAAACTCAAATTATAATAATCATACGTTTAGGGTATTGCGTCTTATGTTAATATTAATCATACCTACCGAACCGAATTAAACAAGAAAAGTCACATGATTTGAACAAAGGGTATTTTATTTTTCAGCTTATTATTCTGATCTGCAAAAGTTTTTTTTTCTTAAATCAAAAACAGTATTTTTGTTAGCTCATATCCTGATACGCACTCTGTGTATATTTACTTATCCGGTCTCGAACAACCCCCAGGGGTCAGGGACCTTACAAAACGAAGATAACATACGTCGACAACCAGTTCGATCTTTTGCCTTATCTCGCCAGTTATCAATACCAAGTGTATGCAGGGATTCATCAATCTGATCCCTCTAGTGGAGTCTTCGTCTTCCTATTTTTCGTCTTCCTTCGAGATCGGTTTCGAAAACTCTTCGTGCTGGTTCGTCTTCATCCATTCTATTGACATGGCCTAGCGAGCGCATTCGCGTTATTTTGATCCGCTTAACTATGCCAATGTCGGGATATAGCTCATACAGCTCATGGTTCTTGCGTCGCCGATACTCGCCGTATATATTATAGGGCCATAAAGTTTTCGAAGTATTTTCCTCTCGAAGACTCCCACAGATGCTTCGTCTGCTTGCGATAATATCCAGGATTCTGCGGCATAAACCAATATAGGTTGTATGAGAGTCTGGTATAGTTGGACTTTTGTTACTCGAGAGAGGGGTTTATCTCTAAAGTGCTTGTTTAGCCCAAAATAACATCTATTCGCAAGCACAATTCTCCGCTTGATCTCAAGGCTGACATTGTTGTTTTTATTTACGGCAGATCCGAGGTATATAATTTTGTCCACCACCTCGAAATTATAACGGTTATCAACATTCATGCTTTGGTCTAATCGCTTGGAGGTCCTGCTTGTTGAAACCATTAATTTTGTATTGCCCTCATTTACAGCACAGTAACTTCTCTAACTGTGCGTCCAATGATATCTATATCATCAGCATACACGAGCAGCATGTGACTTTTGCTGATGATGGTTTTATTCATGATGTTAAAGATATCACACGATAGAGTGTCGCCTTGCTTGAGGCCTCGCTTAGTTTCGAAAGGTTCGGTAAAATCCTTGCTAACTTTCACTGCGGATTTGGTGTTCGTCAGGGACATCCTGCAAAGGCATATGAGTTTTGCAGGAACACCAAGCTTAATAGAGTTTCTCCCGTATCGGACTATCGAGGCAATCGACAAATATATGATAGGTGTCGATTTGTTTTCGTGAGTCTTTTCTAGGATTTGGAGTAGGGTGAAAATCTGGTCGGTTGTCGATTTTCCAGGCCTAAAGTCACACTGGTAGGGTCCAATCAAGTCAGCGATAATTGGTTTTAGTCTTTAGTACATTATACGTGATAGCACCTTATATGCTATGGATAAAAGGCTTGTTCCACGGTAGTTGGCACAGAGACTCGGATCACTTTTTTTTAAATATGGGACATAGTACACTAAGACTCAAATCGCCGGGCATGCATTCATCCAAGCAAATTTTGCTAATGAGCTGATGCATGCACCTTATCAGCTCATCGCCGCCAGCCTTAAACAGCTCCGTCGGTAACCCATCGGCACCTGCGGCTTTGTTGTTTTTGGAGGTTAGGATGGTGGCAATCGACGCCGTCGCCCAAATTATGATCGATTGTCTCGTCATTGGATATCTCAGGTACCTATAGCGCAGAGAAATGATTTCTCCATATGCCCAACATACTCTGCACATCTGCGATGAGATTTCCGTCCTTGTCTTTACAGAAGGGGCACTTTGTGTATGGCTACTATTATAAAGGAGCTCCTCTGATTTTTATGATGTTTAATAATAAGATTAATAGTAATCATACGTTTAAGGTGTTTTATAATATTAATATTAAGCATACGTAAGTGTAAAGACAAATATAAATATAATTTATATCAATCATACGTTATGACGTATTTCATTGGACACAGTGATACAAAATTGGAATTTACAGTCCTTTTATAATTGAAGCCCCTGGTGGAAGAAGGTGTTAACTCACTTTTTTCAAAAACAATATTTTCCTTCTTTTAATGTTTCCATGGTATCTGATTTGGTTTTAGATAAGAAAAAAGTCAACATCTGATATTGGAATTATAAAAATTAAATTAAAATTTTTTTTAAAATCGTATGCCATGGAAACATTAAAAGAAGAAAAATATTGTTTTTGAAAAAAAGTGAGTTAACACCTTCTTCCACCAGGGGCTTCAATTGGTTGGGAATTTAAGGAGATATTTTTGTTAAAATTTTTAATTATATTGATCACACGTTTAATGTATTATTTTCAAAATTAATATTAATCATACGTAAGTGTAATTACAACTCCAAATACATTTAATATCAGTCATACGTTACGATATATTTCATTGAGCCCGGTGCTAAAAAGACGCAGGTCTAATGCCCCCTACAATTGGTGGGAAATCCAGTGCGATATGTCAGTGGCCACAAACCATAACAGCCTAACTCGAGTTAGAACAAAATTGTAAAAAATAATTTTGAGAAGTCACCGTACATAAAAAAGAAACTCTATTTTTTTTTGTTAAGAAGTAAAAGAATTCGTTTTCGTGTTATCTGTAACCAAGTTCTCACAAAAGCTCCGACTCCTGATTTCCAGTAAAGATATTAAACTTTAAGCTGCTCTCCCTGAAAAATGTTAGAAACGACTTAGGCTGTTATGATTTGTGACCACAGATATTTGACTTAGCTGTGAGTTTATGTAAAAATACTCGCTCTCAAATGCGATGCCTGCTAAAAATCTCTTTATTTAAATTCGATACAACGTCACTCCAAAAAATTCACCCTTTATTCACATATCACTCATATCGGTTTTATACGGAAAATATCTTAAAAAAATCTAAAGGATTTTTCTCGAAATACCCCAAAGAATTCTAACACACATGCACACATGTACCACTTTAACTTGAGGACATTACGGACTCATGTACCAACAAATGACTTATACGACACACACATACGCACGTAGATAAAACGCCGTTAAGGCATATTTCCGTTTCCGTTTCTCGTTGCTGCTGTAGATGCAAATACTTCTGATTCAATCAGCGTTTCTTTGATTTCTCTCTCAGTGATTTGTTTCACAAACAATTTTTTATTTTATTTCTTTATTATAAAAAGACGTTGTGCACTTTTATTGTAGAGAAATATTTATGAAGGCATTTATACATTACATATGTTAGACATGTTCACGCACGCCTTTGCAAACGGCATCACATCATCCCTTCCGTTAACGCGGAAGTACGACCGACCGACCGAACCGACCTTTTCGAGGGTCCCATAAAATATTTATACAAAAATCAGCAGTTTGTACTCGATATGATTTTGTTGGTTTGATATTTCAAAACCTAAGCATTTTTGTTTTTTGTGGGAGAATTTTAAATCCATAGATACGAGTATAACCATAAAAGTAAATATGAAATTATTTTGAAATACAAGTAAATCAAAGAGTTATGGTTGTTTTTTCTTCTTCTAGTTTTATGGCGATGATGTAATTAATGATTTCGCCATTAGTCAGCTGCTGGAATGAAGGGGGAAAAACAAAACTCACGTGCATGTCAGCCATAAATCTTGCAATATTTCAAAATCGAAATCTTGAAAAGATTTCACCTTGCGACTAATGCAAACTGGAAGCTAAGAGCGTTTTTGTGTTATCTCTATTTGTATCTTTTGTTTTTATGTCTAAAAATTGTGAAATATGATGAAGGTGTAAATAGAGATAATCACTTTGTTGTCTACATTTCAAAATTTGCTCAAATTTGTGTTTATTTTTCATTGTTTTTATTTTTTATTTTTAGATAAATAAGACGTCATTGTTTTGACGTATACAATTTAAAAACAGTTAGATTGCAAAAATATTTTAGGAAACGTGTAATAAATTTCTTTTTTTATTCAAGATGGGAAAAAAGTAATCACCCTATTGGAAAACCGTATAACTTTTGCAATTGGCGCCAAATGTCAATTCGTTTTTAACATTTGTGAAGTAAACAAACGCAGAATAAAAATCGACAAGCCATGAATCGCTTTACTCCGTAAGAACGCGGAATAATTGTTTCCATTTTTTGCGCAACAATTCGTCGGTTGTGTTGACGCAGCGTAAAATTCATCGCAGATTTTCTGGCCGTCCGACACCAACAAGACAAACACTGCGGCGATTGGCCAATCGCCTTGAAGAGACTGGAACAATACGAGCTCTTCCCAAGGCTGGTCGGCTCCGAAGCTGTTGCCCAAGATGTGGACGAGGAGCCCGGAACATCGATTAGCCGGCGTTCCCTACGCAAAATTTTGGTGAAATATTTGAAGATGTTCCCTTACAAAGTGCATCAGCTGTTAGCTGTTGACCGCCAAACGCGTGTAACCTGCCAAACGACGACCGTGGACGGCGCGCGCTACAGAGCCATGATTACCGAATTTTTTCTTCCTCTGTTCAATCAATTGTGACTGTAGGACACACACAACCGATATTCTGAAGGAAGCATTTCCGGGTCGCTTAATCTCTCGTTTTGGTGATTGTGATTTGCACTGGCCGGCCAGATCACCCGATCTAACCGTTCCATACTTCTTTTTATGGGGTCTTTTGAAGTCGCGGGTTTACGTCAACAAGTCTCAGACTCTTGAAGCTCTTAAGGAGAATATTCGCCAATAATGCGAGATCTGGTCTCCCGAAGTTCTGGCAAGAGTGATGGAAAATGCCTTAAAACTAGCCCGTGTGGTCATCAATTCTGGCGGCGGCTACTTGGCCAATATCGTATTCTCAATTTGATGGAATAAATTCTAATGGATTAAATAAACAAATTTCACAAAACAGAACCAATTTTTTCATTAAAAAAATGACAGCAAAAGAACATTGGGTGATTGCTTTTGCCCCACCTTGTACTTTCTTGGTTTTAAATTTTCAAATTATCTGGCCTCCTTGGTCTTCTATTTGCTCAACTTAATCATCTGCATTGGATTCATACGATTATATGATTATTCTCCTGGAACAAATAATGCTGAGAAATAGTCTCTCCATATCCAAAATATACTTTGCTCATCTCCTTCCTTGTCTTTACAGAAAGGAGTCCTTGAGTCATGGTTGTTAGTTCGGAGCTTTTACCTTTTTTCGAATTTTCTGGCTTCGTTCTTCGTTGTGTTAGCTGAAATTGTTACACTCTCCGTTTTTTCTCTTAAATATGCGGTTTATATCATTTATTCTTTTCTCCTTATACCGCTTTGTCGCAGTTCGCGTTGCGACTGACTGAAGAATTACCATACGTGCAGCGTTCTTTTCATTAGTTGCCATCCACCACTCTTCGTCGGCCATTGTTTGTCTTGAGTCGGGATTTCATACCCCGCACGGGTTCTGCAGCAGTTTTTATAGAAATGGAAATTTGTTTCCACTGCGTTTCAGAATCGTTGGGAAAGGGGTGCGGTCTGCGCTAGTAGAGGGTTTTCCAATAAGGACTTGCCAACTTTTTTTTGAAAATAAAACGCAAACCATTTGAGATATTTCCAAAACTTTATGATCGACTTGAAATATAATCCAAACATTTATGAATGGAACTCGACTTCGTTCATATGGCCACCGCGGGCACGTCGGCAGCGGTCGATTCGTTTGACCTAATTTTCGATGACTCGGTCACACATTTCGGCCGTAACGGCCGCTATTTCGCGTTCAATGTTGGCTCTGAGTTCTTTCAACGTCGTCGGCTTGTTGGCATGGACCAATGAGTTGACGTAGCCCCAAAGAAAAAAGTCTAATAGGCGTTAAATCGCACGAACGAGACTGCCAATTGACTGGTCCATTTCTTGAGATAACACGCTCACCAAACTTACTCTTCTCACCAAACTTACTCTCCAAGTCCATGTTTTCCAATTCGGGCCAAAATCAATCGGTTATCATGGCGCGATAACGATCGGCATTCACAGTAACGTGACGATCGTTATTGTCGACGAAAAAATATGGCCCAATGACGCCGCCGGCATAACGCATATTTTGCTTATTGACGAACCCATTGACGAACCGAAATGAGCTTCGTCACTGAAGATGATTTTGCAATGAAATTCATCATCTTGCCGCATCTTCACCAGAGCCCAATCGGAGAACGTACGTCGCGTCAAATGGTCCATCGGCTTCAATTTTTGATTCAGCTTGATCTTGTATGGGTGTTATCCAAGATCTTTACGCAAAATTCGCCATAAAGGGTTCTTGGCAATGTCCAGTTCTTGAGAACGCCGCGGAATCGACTGATTTGGATCGTTTGCTACGGACGCCCCTGAACGGCAGCGAAATTTTCGTCACTTCGACCAACCCGTTGTCTCACTGGCACGGCCGCATCACACGATGAATAAGTAGACTCAATTTTTTGCACTAAACTTGTTATTGCTTGACTACTAGGGTGAGAATAACGACCGAAAATTGGAGTTAACGCTCTTAAAGTTGCGGCCACCGACTCCGAATTTCGGTAGTAAATTTTTTTTACTTTACCATGATGAAAATGTTGAGTTTACTGAAAAAAAAGGAAAGTAACAGTTAGATGATCAGTGAAATAGTGCGTTCACAAATTAAATTCAAAGTTTTCAAGTACCTATTGGAAAACCCATTAATTTACTAACATTCTTTGAGTAGGCTTTGTGGCTATCGATTGGAATTTGCTGCTTTCTGATGTCCAGCTTTCTCTGTGTCTGATTTCGTAGGATTTTCGCTCTGATTATTCTCGTGCGAACCTTTACAGCAACCAGGTAATGATACGAATCGAATCACATGTACATTCTTCATAGAATTTCCAAGTGTTCAATCTGGTTCTTTATTTCCTGATCAGGAGTTACCCTAAGAGCCTTGTGGGTGTCATTATATTGAAATCGCGTACCACTGACAACCATTTCTTTTTGCCGCGGTAAAATCTATTAGCCTATTCCGTTGTCGGAAACGCTGACAGGTAGACTGAATTTACTGGCAATATAATTATAATATATATATATATATTATACAATAAGTCCGTGACTTTTCGAACTTCCCTCGTAGTTATATGAAATGCAACACTGCTCCCAACAAGTACCACCTGTTAATTGACTACTGTCAAATTTTGATCAAGTTCCGTCATTTACTTTGCGTTTAATAGCTGCTCAAAACATGCAACCTCGTGCATTTTTTTAAAAATGGAAAAATGTGAATTTCGAGTCCTCTTTAAACAAATAATTTTTTGCGAAAAAAAACCGTCAATCAAACCAAGGAAAAGCTTGATAAATACTATGGGGACACTGCACCATCGATGTCAATTGTAAAAAATGGTTTACTGACCTTCGTTGTGGTCGCACAAGTACAAATGACGCTGAACGTTCTGGATTGAGGTCAATCCACCCGAAAATTTCGAAAAAAAATCCACTATATGGTGTTGGCCGATCGAAGAGTAAAAGTGAGTGAGATTGTTGATGCCATAGGCATTTCATATGGCAGTGTGGTTTCGATTTTAAATGATCAGTTGCGTTCATGAAAGCTGTCTGCAAGATGGGTGCCGCGTTTGCTCTCAATTGAAAATAAACACACGTGTGCACACGTGTGTAGTCTCAATGGCAAAATTCCATGAATTGGGTTACGAATGGGTACCTCATCTGCCATATTCTCCGGATTTAGCCCCCAGTGACTATTTCCTATTTCCAAACCTAAAGAAATTGCTCGGTGGAAAGAGATTTAGCTCCAACGATGAAATTATTGATCAAACAAATGCCTATTTTATGGGCCTCGAAAAATCTTATTTTTTGGTAGGGATACAAAGAAGAAGGAGAAACGTTGGACTAAGTGTATTGAGCTAAAAGGAGATTATGTTGAAAAATATTTTTTTTTTGAAAAAAAAACTGTGTTTCATTCAAAAAGTCAAGGACTTATTGGTCCGCCCTCGTATTTGAAAGCCAACAAAATTTCCTATATCACTGCATCATTGCGTTTTGCAGCGCGTATACATAGTCATACGAAACAAATTGGGTTGAAAATATCTGTTCGAAAATTCGAACAGTGGCTCAAAATGGGTTAAAACGCCTTAACTTCTCTCTCATTGCTGTTGAAAGTACTGGATCGATACGCATCAGTGATTTTTATATATTTTCTTTAGAGTGTAGGCCTAGTAAACAATAATTTTATCTTCATTTTGTGATAAAATTGTATTATAACTTGAGATTACAAGAATTTCAGATTAAAGTTGTTGGAATTTTTTATTTATAATTTCAGGAAATTGCAGCGATTCTTATCAGTTTTGATAAACACAACGAATGGCAATCAAAAGAAGTCAAAACAAGGTGAGTCATATGATAATAAACTTCCTTCTTTTCAAACACATATTTAACTATTTGACTGGTTTAAACAGTGCTGCCAGTTTCGAATTTGGTTTCATACACTGTAATTATAAAATGAAAAATAATAATATTCTAAATGCTTATACGAGATTATATGCTCATATGATTATATGATTACTTGATTATATGATTCTATGATTCTATGATTACATGATTATATGATTAAATGATTATATGTTTATATGACTACGTAATTATATGATTATATTATTATATTACTATGTGATTAACTGATTATATGATTATATGAATAGATATGTGATTAAATGATTATGTGATTAAATTATTATATGTTTATATGATTACGTGACTATATGATTATATGATTATAAGATTACTTGATTATATGATTCTATGATTATATGATTACATTATTATATGATTATGTGATTATATGGTTATGTGATTATATGAATATGTGATTAAATGATTATATGATTATGTGATTATATGATTATGTGATTAAATTATTATATGTTTATATGATTACGTGATGATTATATGATTATAATATTACTTTATTATATGATTCTATGATTATATGATTATGTGATTATATGATTATGTGATTAAATGATTATGTTTATATGATTCCGTGACTATATGACTATATGATTATGGGATTATATGATTATGTGATTAAATTATTATATGTTTATATGATTACGTGACTATATGATTATATGATTACTTGATTATATGATTGTATGATTACATGATTACATGATTATATGATTATGTGATTAAATGATTATATGATTCTATGATTATGTGATTAAATGATTATATGATTATATGAATATGTGATTAAATGATTATATGATTATGTGATTATATGATTATGTGATTAAATTATTATATGTTTATATGATTACGTGACTATATGATTATAAGATTACTTGATTATATGATTCTATGATTATATGATTAAATGATTATATGATTAAATGATTATATGCTTATGTGATTATATGATTATGTGATTATATGAATATGTGATTAAATGATTATATGATTATGTGATTAAATTATTATATGATTACGTGATGATTATATTATTATAAGATTATGTGATTATATGATTATGTGATTATATGATTAAATGATTATGTGATTATATGATTGTATGATTATGTGATTATATGATTAAATGATTATATAATTAAAGGATTATATGATTCTGTGGTTATATGATTGTATGATTATATGATTATGTGATTATATGAATATATGATTATATGTTCATATGATTATTTGATTATATGATTATTTGATAATATGATTATTTGATTATGATTATGATTATATGAGTATGCGATTATATGATTTTATGATAATATTATTATATGATTATATTATTAGTTGATTATATGATTAGATGATTATATAGTTATTTGATTATATGATTATTTGATTATACGATTATATGAGTAGATGATTATATGATTATGTAATTTTATAATTTTATGATAATATTGTTATATGATTACATGATTATATGATTATGTGATTATATGATTACATGATTATATGATTATGTGATTAAATTATTATATGATTATGTGATTATATGATTATGTGATTATATGACTATATGATTATGGGAGTATATGATTATATGATTATGTGATTATATGATTAAATAATTATATGATTAAAGGATTATATGATTACATGATTATGTATTTATAGGATTGTATGATTATATGATTATGTGATTATGTGACTATATGATTATATGATTATGTGATTATATGATTAAATGATTATATGATTATGTGATTATATGATTGTATGATTATGTGACTATATGATTAAATGATTATATTATTAAAAGATTATATGATTCTGTGGTTATATGATTGTATAATTATGATTATGTGATTATATGAATATATGATTATATGTTTATATGATTATATGATTATTTGATTATATGATTATTTGATTATGATGATTATATGATTATACGATTATGTGGTTATTCGATTATATGATTATATGATTATGTATTTGATTATATCTGTGCCGAAAAGGAAAAACGACTTATGTACATTTCCAACTTTTTTAGATGAACAACTTTAGGGGGTGTTTTCCATGAGATTATCTGAAATTTAATTAGATATGTAAACAATATATGGTGCATGACTTCCTGATTCAAAGTCAAATTAAACAAAAACTAGATCTGGAGGTAATTGAGACCCCAGTGGTAATCGTAGTGCCCTTAATCAATATTTTCCTAAGTGCACTTAAGACGTTTTTCCTTTTTGACACAGATATGATTATGACTACAATTGTTGTTTCCTGGATGTTCTAGTTTTGAATCATTTGGGGCCCAGTATTGCGTGATTTTTTAAAATCGTATTTGTTAATATACATTGCTTATTTTTATTTTTTTTTTACATTTCAGACCAAAAAGTGGTTCTCTGTTGTTGTATTCGCGTAAAAAGGTCCGATATCGGCGTGATGGCTACTGTTGGAAGAAGCGTAAAGATGGCAAAACCACACGAGAAGATCACATGAAACTTAAAGTACAAGGCACTGAGGTGAGTAAAACACATAATTACCAAACAGGATTTGATATAAATCAAAGGATTTCATAATAAACTGAACATTTATCATATGTTGCCTTTTTAAACTATTTTAGGGAAATACACCAAATAAGTGTTGAGTGTTATTTTGTGTAATCCTGGGGGAAATTTCCTTTGACTTGCTCTTCCTGCCAGCTATGATTGTACAAATACATATGTGTGGTGGCATGTTGTGCTAAATATCGAAAAGTACCATGTTAAGCAATTAAGCTTATCCTTGCATGTTTGTTGTCTATTATCCCCACTATCTCCAGCCACCAACGGTGGGGGTTTTTTTTGCCCGAATGTACTTGCATTCCAAGTGACCAACCAACAGCAGCCATTGTATCCATTTGTTTTCTTCCTTACTCTAAGTAAGTGTTTTTAAGGACCGACAAATTAGCGTCGTTTATTAGGATTTTCTTTGGAATTAATTTACGACTTAATGAAGAATACAATTAGAAAGAAAACGGCTACTTTACTTTCCGGATTCTTTGTTTACGTGTCCGGTGTTATCCGACTAAATAAACATATATGTTTATCTTGACTGGGTGTAATTTTTTGCTCTCTCTCTTTCTCGAAAAGTGTTCTATTCTTTGCAGTTTTTTGCTGTTGGTGTCCTCAGTGTTGGCCCTTTTTTTCTGGGGAAATGCCATGAATTATGATTTCCTAACGGAAACATACGGAATTACTCTACTTCATCCTTTGTTTAAAGGGGAATAACAGGAACAGGAGGACAAAAACAAAACAGTTTTTTCTGTCATATTCAAGGGTTAAATGTTACACTTTTTTTCGGTGGAACTCATCATCAGCCTCGCAAGTTTAACAAAAATACGAGTGGAAACGAAATCAAAGTAATTTCACGCCAAGTTTTTTTTTTTATTTTCTCTTGAAATTGTTTGTACTCGCGTAGAACAGTGGAGGAATTGGGAGCAAAGTTTGTGTACAAAATCATTGTTTCAAAATGTGATATATTTGAAATTTATAAAGTTTCTCCCTTTCTTTGCTGTTTGGATGCAAATATAATGTGTTCGTAGTTTATCGCAAATATAGTATACTTGTGTACAAACACATTGTGTTTGCTATTCAATATTACATGTTTGAGACACAATGAAGCTTTTCAAAATACCGTTCGGGAATCGGTGTAAAACTGTAGGTCCCAGTCAGTGAGTGTAAAACTAGAACGAGCACAGCTCACTGATTGTGAGAAGTTCTTCCTAATCCCTACATGGAATGTAATGGGAAACCATTTAATTTAAGACACAATGATTATTATGTTATAATATGTATATGTTCCTGTGATTTTGTTCTTCTTTGGATGCAAATATAACGTGTGTTTGGAGCTTGTCGGAAATATAGTATACTAGTGTCCAAACACAATATGTTTGCTATTCAATATTATATGTGTGAGACACAATGATTACTATGTTATAATATATATGTATATGTTCCTGTGACCCAAATATGGGGTTGTTTGTTGAAAACTGCTGAAAACGAAAACGTGACAGACAGCAAAGAAACACAAAAGTAGCAGATCTTCAATTCATGAAAACAATGCTTGCAAACATATACATATTGCCTGCAGTATGTTGTTGGGGCCGTTGTTTTTCAGCGTGTACCTAATAGTTCAGTTTCTATGAAACCTGCGGATCACAAAGACAAGACTTTGTTACAAAAATCCAACTTTTTGCTCCTCCTAAGAACGAAGTTATATGAACCACCAGTAGCAAAACTGCGTTCTCAGATTTTTTATTTCATGATCGTTGGCTGTTTTTACAGGACTTTTAAATTTCCAAGGATATCTAGTGTAAAATAATATTCTTGACCTCTGTGACAATGCGAATAGCATCAATGTGGATATCAGATAAAAGAGGACAACCTTTACTATTTGTTACATATGATTATTTTATTTTTTATGGAGCAAGGACACGAAGAAGGGCCTTTTAAAGTGTTATCCTCGTATATCCTCAAAAGTTTTGCATCGAAAAATCTTTAGAAGAATTATGTTAAAGGGCTGGAATCGTGAAATCGTAAGCAAATATTTCAGCCTTCTGAAAAAATGACGCGTTGTAACATATTCTCGCAAACACATTCTGCAGGAACCATATCTATATTTGGAGCATACTCTAAATATTCATATGTTCCAAACTCATTTCTTTTTAAATGCCAAGATTACATGTTTACTTGCAAACATGAATGCTTTCATGTGGAACCTTCATATGCTTACGTGGCAGTATGTGCGTGTTCCTTCCAAACACCTGGTTACTTACGCGGAAACATATGAGTGTTTCCTCCCAAACATACAAATATTTAGAGTAAAATATTTTTTGACTTCAATATACATACATATATTTACCAATTTATCAATTTAAATACATATTTTTAACCAATAACTGACGAAATAAAATGATTTAGACGGGCCATTTTTAAATTTACTAGCCTCAAATGAATTATTTTTGGTACGAAGTTCCTTATCGCACGTTGCGGGATGGGGGATAGGTAGAAAAAAGTATAACATCTGAAAACGTCACAACACTTTTGATAGCACGATCTCTCTCTCTCCCCACCGCTCGAAAAGGGTGGATGGCAGTAGTGCATACGACTGTACTATGCGTCTCTCTTCTGTCTCTCCCTTTCTGTGTAAGCGCTCGGTGAGGGGACAGGCAGCTGCGTACGGCACTGCTCTACAAGCACTGCATCGGTTCTATCTATTATTTTTCATTTCTTAGACCGCTTTATTCGCGTGTGCATATGTCGTTATTGTTATAAATAAACAATGAATTTTGAACGTGTTTCAGTACAAGTTGAGGATAGTGAGGATAGCAGAGTTCGTATTTACCCCCCTTTTAAACCCATACACATCGCCTTGGGGAATGGGTAATGAACGTTTACCCATTACCCATAGGGTAGGGAGAAATTAATGGATAGCTGCTACTAACGCCAATGGGGAATTACCCATCACGATTACCCATTACCCATAGGGTAATGGGGAAATTATGGGTAGGTACCCACGACAATGCGGAATAAACCATAACGATTACCCGTTGCACATGGGGAACAGGTAAGGGTACCCCACTTTTGATCGAAAATATGGAAAAATTAGAAAATATGTCTATTAGCCTGTTTTTCTATCTCGAACTAAAATCAGTCACTCACATTCGACTCAAATTCATGTTTGTTCGTAAGTGACAGCACATTCGAAATAGAGCAACCAAAATTTGTACTGAATAGTTTTATGTTTTCGTTCGACTTGAAACGACAAGATTGTGAAACCCAAATCAACTTTCTTTCGTCTAGAACAAGAACGAAAGCTTTCGTTCGAGATAGAGAAACAGGCTGTATATCTCGGAAACGGAGCTATATTTGCATCCAAACAACGAAAAACGACAGATTTGAATATAGAAATATTTGAAATAATTATTATTGCTAAACAATTAATGACAGACGGATGAAATTTTGGCACAGGATGTGATGGTTCCAGCTCTTTAAAACAAATCAGATTTTTCGATGCAAAACTTTTATGGATATTCAAGGATACAACTTTACAACAACCCTATTTCACATCCTTAGTCGCCGAAAAATCAAATAACAATTTTTAACAAAATAATGATGATATTTGGTCAAGAATATTATTTTTAAATGGATATCCTTGGAATTTTAAGTCTTGTAAAAATTTAAATATTGATGCTGTTCGCATTGTCAGTCTCACTTGTGAATAAAATTATTTTAAAATTAATCTCCTTCGAATTTTGAAAGTCCTGTAAAAAGGACATACGATCCCAAACTAAAAAACTCAGTACTCAGGTTTGCTCCTCGTGGTCCATAGATTCACTTGTAACTATATAGTCTCGCTCTTGGGAGCAAAATCGTGTCGCACGGTTCTATCGCCTAAAGGAATGGATAGACTTTACCATTTTTGGAGATCCATATGTATTTTTTTAAATAAAATTGTGAGAGAAGAATGACTATCTCAAGAATTTAGTTGTCAACTGAAAAAATGGCTCAAAATTTTAAAAATTTAATGAAATTTTCCAAATTTTTATGAAATTTTCCAAATTTTTATGAAATTTTAAAAAATTTTATGAAATTTTAAAAATTTTTATCAAATTTTAAAAATTTTTATGAAAGGGCAAAAAAAAAATTTTATGAAATTTTAAAATTTTTTATGAAATTTTCAAAACTTTTATGAAAGGGCAAAAAAATTTTTCATGAAATTTTAAAAATGTATGAAATTTTTAAAATTTTTATGAAATTTTCAAAATTTTTATGAAATTTTCAAAATTTTTTATGAGTTTTTAGAATTTGTTTCAACCTCCTTATTTGGTGCTCAATTAAATCCAAATTATTTACAAATTCCCCCACTGTTTTCCAGGGAATCTTAATTTGTAGAAAATGTATATATGCCAAACAAATTTTTTACTTCGAAACGTTTTTCTTCAAGTGTTATTTCTATTTAAGTGTATTTAAAAAAGGATGTAAATACTTTTTTCTATTGTTGTTCTCCTATTTTTCTTATTTCTCTCTCTCTTTGCCTTAAGTTAGAACATTGGAGGAATGTATAAATGTATCTTGAAGATTTATGATTTTGTTTGAAGACGGAAATGCTAAGACAACAAACGCGTCTGTCTAATGTCTGGAATATTTTTAACGCGATAACTGACTAACTAATACTCACATAGACACACAACTCCTGCCTCTTGGCAAAATAGTCCTTGCAAGTCCTTCCCCACCCTCTCTCTATCTCTCTCGCTCGCTGTGTATAATTTGAGGAGTGTTTTTTGTTTTCCATAATTTTTTTCTTGGGTCCTTACTCAATAAAGTCTATGAATTAGATTACAAAACAGCGGTATATCACAAAATAAAAATTTATCATTTCAGTCTTCGGTTCAATTTCTTGTTGTATCTCACAAAAAAGGGTTGGTATGTTGGCACTTGGTTGTGATAGTTTTTATTGCTGTTATTGCCAGGATTGACATGACAGAAGTGGAGGTTGTTCCGTTTGTTTTATTTTCGCCAAAATCAGAAAAAATATGTTGTTTTCTTAGAGATTTTTGTAATTTATATAAATTTATTGAAATTACAAGTTTTATTTAGTATAAAAGTTGAACGGTGGGTGGATTTTTTTACATCAAGTGCTACGAAAGGCAGAAGAACGGGCAATCATATTGGAACCTTTAAACACACTTCACTCTAACAAAAAGTCTCATTCATTTAAAAGTATCCTTTATACATCATTGGTTGCCCTGGTGGCAAAAAGCCTCGAACATCAATTCCTATTCCGATTTATGTTTCGTCCTTTATGATTCGTCCTTTCAAATACGATTATACAAAAAATTACAACTTTAAAACAGTTGTTCGCTTTTTATAGCAGAACCCAAATTAAATATAATTCAAAATTTGTATAGAATTTAATCTGAATTGGTTTATTAGAAGATTTTAAAATCGTAAATGATAACCGATCACACAAACGAAAAACTGGCGGGCATCTCAACAACCAAACAGAGAATCGACGGCAAATATCCCATAAATTGGGTTGTGGGGAAATGGTTTGCAAATCAAGACCTGGCAAGGAATACACTGATGCCCGGTGAAAATCCGTCTGTTTTTGTTGTTTGGATGAAGAAAAATGTGTTTGTAGCTTGTTGCTGTTGTACATGAGTACGTGGGTCCGATCCCTGTTCAGACCACCTAACATATCTTTCGACGGCGGCCACCTCGCATTGTGACGGACACACTACCGAGTATTTAGCCATGAAAATGCTTCTCAAAATACCGTTCGGAACCGGCGTAAAAACTGTAGTTCCCAAATGGTGAGTATAAAACTACAAACCGCACAGCTCACTTGGTTGTAGAAGCTCTCCCCGATTCATTCATGGGATGTAATGGGAAATCAAATACTCGGTAGTGTGTCCGTCACAATGCGAGGTGATCGCCGTCGACAGAAATTTTAAGGTGGTCAGAGCAGGGATCGAACCCAGGATCTCAAGTACAAGAGGCGCGCACACTAATTATTGCACCACCGACGGCCAATTAAATACGGAAGAAAATATTAGTCAAATGGCCCCCACGGCTCTGATGACAGGCCATTACTCTTTTCATGAAATTTTACATGACTTTTCACAGAGATGTTGCTGTATTTCACCAATGACGCTTTGGTTCTCGGATTTGAGTTCAGAAATTGTTTGTTGTTTATTTGCATTGATCACAATCGCATGATCTTGGTGGCAAGTTGACATCAGAATTTCTTGAGATAATTTCGTCTGGAAATCGTTTCTGCAATAAATCGGTTGTTTCATGCGCGCTGTGGCAGGTGTCGCCGTCTTGCTGAAACCACAGGTCGTTCACATCCATGCCGTCCAGTTGAGGTCTCAAGAACTCTGTTATCATGTTCCTGTAACGAATGGGGTTCACAGTCACTGCAATTTCACGCCAATCACGCTGCTTGCCCAAAATCCGCACCAAACAGTTGCTCGATGTGGGTGCATTTGTTTCTCATGGATTATTCCCCCTCCCCCACCACGCGTTTCCCATTACGTCCCATGAAGGGATAGGGGAGAGCTTCTCACAACCAATGAACTGTACGCTTTCTAATTTTTCGCTCACTGATTGGGACCTACACCTTTACACCGGTTCCGAACGATCACTATTCTCAACATTTCCTCTGGTACAAGCCAGAGATTCTCCACCTGAGGATCTCGACCTTGCTACTAACTAGACTTGTGTCGAACTCGTTCACTAGTTCTCGAACTCGTTCATTTAAGGTGCCCGGACATAACAATCACGAACATACTCTCCGTATCGAACGTGTGCATTATTTTCGTGAGGGTAGTGTCTGGTCACCCCAAATGAACTAGATAGCTCATGAACTACCCAACTCTACTACTAACCTTTTCCCCAGCATATGTCCTAGATTCTCTGCCTGAGAGGTCTTGACCTTATTGCTTAACTTTCCCCGGTGCAAGCCAGAAATTTCCTACCTGAGGGGTCTTGAGCTGGTTACGTAGAAGATTCCTTGTCCTAGTTAGAGGTTTCACACTCCGGTATGCAGAGCTTCCCTAACTGTAATTGAACCCTGACTTTCTAAAGTTAATGTCGTTACAATAACGACAACTGGCACGATCCATCGACCACGACCTAGGATATGTTTCTCTGTGAATTGTTGCGTTCCTTGAGTCATAACTATTTCTCGTCACTCTTTGTTAGTTTTTATTCCTCATGTTTCCAAGGTGTAATAAGTAGAAGGTGGTGTGAGCAGGGAGCAGATCCTCCGCCGACAATTTTTTTTGTTTATTTTTGCGCCGCCGCCAAAAGTGTCGATGCACGCGGCTAGAAATAAGACGCTGTTGGTTCAAATTTCATTGGCTTAGATGGGTTGAAATTCATACATCGATGGGGTTTTGATTGACACCGAAATAATCGTATTGTTACATTTTTCTTCCAAGTCTTATGTCAACTTTTTTCACGACCCAATTAAGTCCAGGTCGTCGTGATTTTTAAAAGAAGAAGAAACCAGTCGGCTCGTTGCTGCCGCCGTTCTTTGACATAAAATGAAGGCAGCGACAAAAATGCTATGTAGGAGGCCTCTCATCTCAATCTGATAACCCTTTTTTGTGGAATACCTTCAAATAAGTAGAACATTTTAAACAAAATATATTGATAATTCCCTTAGTTATAGAGATATCTAGGGTTGAAGTTTTAAAAATCGGTATTTTTTTTTACTATTTCGCGTGATCTAATATTTTTTTGTATAAATTTCCGAAATAAGTCGGAAAAAATAAGACGATAGTTATCGATAAGTCGCTTTGTTATCGGGATATCTGTGATTGAAACTTTAAAATTCGATATGAGTTTTTAGGCATTTCTTGACCTAATAATCCTTTAAGCAACGGAGATATTAAGGGTAAAATCTTCATGTGTGGCAACCCTTCAGCAGGGTTTAATAACACTGGCTTCGAGATTTCGATAAGGTTTTTTGTTTATTAAAGCTTTCAGTGTTGGCAAACCTTAAGCAAACCACAGACTTGTCATTCGTGAGCATGAACTTCAGAAATTGTTGATCTTTACTGTCGGTTTGCCGCCTTTCTTGATACCATATAAGAATGTGATGTTTGCAAAATTTCTTTTTCAAATTCATCAGCCAGATAAAAAGTTATCGACGAAACTCTTGCTGATGAATGACAAGTCTGTGGTTTGCTTTCAGGTTAATTCTTCTACGGTGGCTCTAATACATTCGGCAAAGCTTTTTCGTTTCTTCAGATCTCAATTATTGTAGAAATATATATTTTTCTAAATTTCGACCTTTGATATATCGATTACTAAGCGAGTTAATGGAAACCTTAGTTGAATTTTTCATTCTTAAACGCGCCCCAGATTTGTTCATCATGAGCTTGAGCTATGTCGATAACTATTTCCCTGGCTAATAAAATTGAACAAAGATTACCAAAATTTGTTGCGAGCAAGTTAGTGATGTGAACAGCAACGATTGCATTATTGTTTCTCATCGGGAGTGGAGTTAAAACGACAGTAAGTGTGATCGATAACGAAAACTCATGCTCGTGATAGACAAATGTGAAGCGAACCACAGACTTGTCATTCATGAGCATGAACGCCAGCTATCGTTGATGTTGATTGTCGGTTTACCGCCCTTCTTCATACAAAGTAAGAATGTAATCGAAGTTGTTCGCATCACTATCATGTTCACAACATTTTTTGGTAATATTTTTTCAAATTGATCAGTCAGCCAAAAAGTTATCGACCAAGATCGTGCTCATGAATGACAAGTCTGTGGTTCGCTTGAGGTCCGAATTATTATGGCGTGTGCTATCGAAAATCATTAGTGAAACGAGTGATATCGAATATTGTATTCTCTCGAAGAAAGTCGCTAACATGAAAACTTCAAACTGATTTCATTTGTCGCGCCGCCGACTCCGACCAACAATTACTTCAGCGGCCGCCGCCGCCGGTACTATCCAGTCGGCTCCACACTATGGGTGGGAATATGAGTAGTTGGAATTAGCTGAATACGTTGATGTGGCGTATTCACAAAGCTCTAACCATAAATATTTAAATTTCTAAATTCCGAATAAGGCATTTTGTTTGGCCTAAGTTTGGCCATTCTCCTATACATTTTCCTTGAGTAATATCAATTTGTTGACATCTTTCACTTTCTATTTTTACAACATTTTTATGATTTTGTTTGTGTTTTTGGAAAATAAAAAGAAAATCTATTTAATTTCTTTGTTGCAGTGCATCTATGGTTGTTATGTACATTCTGCCATATTGCCCACATTTCATCGCAGATGTTACTGGTTGTTACAGGTATGTCACTTACACACGACTGTATGGCGTAACCCCAAGCTGATAGATTTGTATATCCTTTGAATTTTAATACTGTTTGCCTTTAGAATCCCGATATTGTTTTGGTTCACTATTTGAATGTACCATATCCAGATGACAACAAAATGGCTGTCATTGCGCCGAGTATAAGTTTATGGGGCGACAAAAAGGAATGGACTAAGGAGGAGTTGGTTAGTCAACTTAAGCCAATGTGTAAGTGCAATTTATTTTAATATAATTTTAAAATAATATTGAGTGATATGAGAATATTGTGAAAAACCACTAGAAAGGATCAAGTGGTCCTTGTATCATCAAATAAAAGGATGTCTTTAGCGTCATAACAATGTTGTTTGTGACAAGTATATACTGTTGTATTACACAGTGAAACACGAAAAAATATAACCACATACGGACACCACTACGTGATAAAAGACCCGTGTCTCCCAGTTTTGCTCAAAGTCATGCACTTTTTTTATGGGCCCCCACAGATTAGGGGCCTCGGTGTCATTTTTGCAAAAATGTGATCATTTGTCAGGCTCATATCTTGCAAACTGTTTGGAATTTTGATTTACTCTCTGAGAAAAAGTTGTAGCTATTATCATAAATAACAAAAATCTTGAAAATATAAAATCAAAAAAAACTTCATCTTCAAGGTCAAAATCGAAAAAAACTTAAAAAAATTGTTTATTGAGATCTTACGTACCTTTGTTCCCCTGTTCTGGACCAGAGGAAGCAAACCGTTCAAAATTCAAGGAAACAATCAACTACAGAAATGTACGTAAGATCTCAATAAACAACTTTCTAGAACATAGGAACTTCCTAGGAATGATTCTTAACACTGTTTAGGTTGCGCTTATGCAGGTTTAGGTAGCCCGAAAAGTGAAAAATTTCCCGAAAATTTTTTAATTTCACTGTGTGTAATTTTTTAAGTCATGGAAATATAACCATATACGGACACCACTACGTGATAAAAGACCAAAAAAAAAAAAAAGACCTGTGTCTCCCAGTTTTGCCCAAAGTCATGGACTTTTTTATGGTCCCCAAAGATTTGGGGCTTCGGTGTAATTTTTGCAAAAAAGTGATCATTTAGTCAGGCTCATATCTTGCAAACCGTTTGGAATTTTGATTTACTCTCTGAGAAAAAGTTTAGCTCTTGTCATAAAGAATAAAAATTGTGAACATATAAAATCAAAATAACTTCATCTTCAAGGTAAAAATTGCAAACAACTTTAAAAAAATTAGATTTTTTTACCTTTTTCCCCCTGTTCAGTTCCATAGGTAGGAAACCGTTCAGGATTCAAAGAAACAATCAACTACAAAAATATACCTAAAATCTCAATAAAAACAACTTTTTTGGACATATGAACTTCCTACACAGAAAAAAATTAAAATTAATTTCAATTACAAAATTTGTTTATTTGATTAATTTTTTAATTGATTTTGGTGTAATCACGAAAATGATAATATTAATTAAAGGTATTTGTAAATTTGTCAAAAAAAACTTCACTTAAAAAATTTGTAAAATCATTTATTGATTTTTTCAAAAATATTGATTAAGTATGTAATCAAGTTAATTAAAAAAATTATTGATTTTTTCGCGATTTTTAGTTAAATTTTGAATTGAATCAATTAAAACCGTTATTGATTTTTTCAGCATGAAAAAAACTGCGACGACGCTAAAAAAAACTAAAATGTTCTATTGGGTAATTCCAAAATTTTTCGACACATACCTTGACCCGACCCCCTTTGATTTCGATGAAATTTCACACATATATTCTAGTCGTTTCTGTCGGTACAATGACGTTTGGTTTAGGTCGAAACTCCATAGGGTTCATGTTTTATAGCTGCCTAAAGTTGGCTATCTGCAGTGTTTTTGTGAAGAGATAGCTGTATTCATGTTGGAATAACTTTTGAATGCGACATCAGATTGTAACGATCTTGATATCACCTGATAGATTTCGATCTCCTTTTTACTAATGTCCGGGTTTCTTAAACTATGTATTATTGTATATTAAACATTTAAACGATTTTTATTAAATACAAAAAAATATGTACATCTTTCGGCAAATTGTGTCTTTTCAAGTGCATACAAAATGTTTAGGGACAGCCACATTTTTCATTGCAAACAAAACACTCAACACAAGAAATCATTTCCAATAAAATTTTCGAAAACACTTGCCAATTAAACACAATTACAAAAAACGCAGTTTTAATCACGAAACATAATATAATTTTAAAATAATATTGAGTGATATGAGAATATTGTGAAAAACCACTAGAAAGGATCAAGTGGTCCTTGTATCATCAAATAAAAGGATGTCTTTAGCGTCATAACAATGTTGTTTGTGACAAGTATATACTGTTGTATTACACAGTGAAACACGAAAAAATATAACCACATACGGACACCACTACGTGATAAAAGACCCGTGTCTCCCAGTTTTGCTCAAAGTCATGCACTTTTTTTATGGGCCCCCACAGATTAGGGGCCTCGGTGTCATTTTTGCAAAAATGTGATCATTTGTCAGGCTCATATCTTGCAAACTGTTTGGAATTTTGATTTACTCTCTGAGAAAAAGTTGTAGCTATTATCATAAATAACAAAAATCTTGAAAATATAAAATCAAAAAAAACTTCATCTTCAAGGTCAAAATCGAAAAAAACTTAAAAAAATTGTTTATTGAGATCTTACGTACCTTTGTTCCCCTGTTCTGGACCAGAGGAAGCAAACCGTTCAAAATTCAAGGAAACAATCAACTACAGAAATGTACGTAAGATCTCAATAAACAACTTTCTAGAACATAGGAACTTCCTAGGAATGATTCTTAACACTGTTTAGGTTGCGCTTATGCAGGTTTAGGTAGCCCGAAAAGTGAAAAATTTCCCGAAAATTTTTTAATTTCACTGTGTGTAATTTTTTAAGTCATGGAAATATAACCATATACGGACACCACTACGTGATAAAAGACCAAAAAAAAAAAAAAGACCTGTGTCTCCCAGTTTTGCCCAAAGTCATGGACTTTTTTATGGTCCCCAAAGATTTGGGGCTTCGGTGTAATTTTTGCAAAAAAGTGATCATTTAGTCAGGCTCATATCTTGCAAACCGTTTGGAATTTTGATTTACTCTCTGAGAAAAAGTTTAGCTCTTGTCATAAAGAATAAAAATTGTGAACATATAAAATCAAAATAACTTCATCTTCAAGGTAAAAATTGCAAACAACTTTAAAAAAATTAGATTTTTTTACCTTTTTCCCCCTGTTCAGTTCCATAGGTAGGAAACCGTTCAGGATTCAAAGAAACAATCAACTACAAAAATATACCTAAAATCTCAATAAAAACAACTTTTTTGGACATATGAACTTCCTACACAGAAAAAAATTAAAATTAATTTCAATTACAAAATTTGTTTATTTGATTAATTTTTTAATTGATTTTGGTGTAATCACGAAAATGATAATATTAATTAAAGGTATTTGTAAATTTGTCAAAAAAAACTTCACTTAAAAAATTTGTAAAATCATTTATTGATTTTTTCAAAAATATTGATTAAGTATGTAATCAAGTTAATTAAAAAAATTATTGATTTTTTCGCGATTTTTAGTTAAATTTTGAATTGAATCAATTAAAACCGTTATTGATTTTTTCAGCATGAAAAAAACTGCGACGACGCTAAAAAAAACTAAAATGTTCTATTGGGTAATTCCAAAATTTTTCGACACATACCTTGACCCGACCCCCTTTGATTTCGATGAAATTTCACACATATATTCTAGTCGTTTCTGTCGGTACAATGACGTTTGGTTTAGGTCGAAACTCCATAGGGTTCATGTTTTATAGCTGCCTAAAGTTGGCTATCTGCAGTGTTTTTGTGAAGAGATAGCTGTATTCATGTTGGAATAACTTTTGAATGCGACATCAGATTGTAACGATCTTGATATCACCTGATAGATTTCGATCTCCTTTTTACTAATGTCCGGGTTTCTTAAACTATGTATTATTGTATATTAAACATTTAAACGATTTTTATTAAATACAAAAAAATATGTACATCTTTCGGCAAATTGTGTCTTTTCAAGTGCATACAAAATGTTTAGGGACAGCCACATTTTTCATTGCAAACAAAACACTCAACACAAGAAATCATTTCCAATAAAATTTTCGAAAACACTTGCCAATTAAACACAATTACAAAAAACGCAGTTTTAATCACGAAACAAGACAAGAATTTAACACTATTATTCTTTAAGTTCACTAAATAAAATCATTCAATCAACAATAAACGAATTACAAATAACAACAGTGTTGTATATCAAAGGCTAGATCCCTACGAAAAGTGACCACGACGGCTGGTGACTCAGCCGCCACAAATATTGCCTCCCAACGGCGCTGTAAAATTCAACTTTATGTAAAATAAAATACTTGTTTACAAAAATTGTTTATATTAAGGCTTGTTAAGAACATATCATGCTTAATTATGTATATTAATTTAGAAATATTCACAACAAAAATTCGATAATGCACTCAAAAATTAAACATTTTTAGCACCGTAGATTTGCGCCTTGTCAACTCCAAGTTCTGTTGTAAACTCAACAAATTAATTGTAAATATTAAAAAAAATGTAATTGATTCAATTAATTTTTTAATTGAATTTTTTGAAAAAATTCAATTATATTTTTAATTGAAATTTGCAGGCCAATATTTTTTTCTGTGTAGGAATGATTCTTATATTGTGTGCTGCGTTGCTTGTTGCGTGTGCTGAGCTTACTGCTTTGCCTGTGCTGCTGCGGTCGGTGAGATAGCATAGTATCTCAATGTTGAAGTAAACGGTGTTAAGAATTTGACCTTTTTTGATCTTATAGTATGTTCACAATTTTATGTTATATGTTTTTATGACAAGATCTACAACTTTCCCTCAGAGAGTAAATCAAAATTCCACACGGTTTGCAAGATATGAGCCTGACAAAATGATCACTTTTTTGCAAGAATGACAAAAAAAGAATAATAAAAAAGTCCATGACTTTGGGCAAAACTGTGAGACACTGGTCTTTTTTTGGTCTTTTATCACGTAGTGGTGGTGTCCGTATATAAAGGGTTTTTCAACAGAGACGCTACAAAAGTAAATCGATAGGGACAGCAAACGACGCCATATTTTTTCCCGCTCTTTTGACATTTCTCTTCAGTAAGGTTTGCCATTTCATCACGGAAAGATATACGAGCCAACAACGAGTCGAAATTATTAAAATGTACTACCGAAATTTGTAGTCAGTGGCCTCAACTTTAAGAGCGCTACGTCCAATTTATGGTCGGCTCATTTTTCTGGCTGAATGGCTTCGTCAATAATTATTGGTCAGACAGCAATCCACACGTAATCCATGAGTCATCATTGCATCCCGAAAAAATTACGGTTTGGTGCGGGTAATGGGCCGGCGGCGTCATTGGGCCGTACTTCTTCCGTGATGATCAAGACCGGCACATTACTGTGAATGCGAATCGCTACCGTTCAATGATAACCGAATATTTTTGGCCCCAATTGGATAATATGGACTTGGAGGACATGTGGTTCCAACAGGACGGCGCCACAAGCCACACAGCGAATGCCACAATCAATTTATTGGAAACCAAGTTTGGTGAACGTGTTATCTCACGAAATGGCCCAGTCGATTGGCCGCCTCGGTCGTGCGATTTGACGCCGTTAGATTATTTCCTGTGGGGCTACGTCAAGTCTATGGTTTATGCCAACAAGCCAGCGACGATTGATCAACTTCGTACGAATATCGAACGGGAAATTGCAGCAGTATCGGCCGATTTATGCTTGAAAACCGTCGAAAATTGGGTTCAGCGTCTGGACTTCTGCAAGTGTGCTTGTGGTGGCCATGCAAAAGAAATCGAGTTCCATACATATTGGCATCGAACGTACTTTCACAGGAATAAAGAATTTCATTGGTATCTAAAACCGGTTGGTATCTAAAATCTTTTGTAGCGCTCTTATTGAAAAACCCGTTATTTCCGTGACTTAAAAAATTACACACAGTGTTATTATTATTTTTGCTTTTGGTGAAGGTGTGAAGCAGATATCGGTTGTTATTTTTAAACAGCTGCAAGAAATGTGTTTCGCGTAATGATTTAAATTCCAAATACTTTAATAAAAGATAGAGAATTCTGAAAAAATATGCCCGAGTTGGATTTAGTTTTTGCTATAACTGTTCCTATTTATAACAGTGGTTTACACATCGGGGAATGAGATTAAACTAAGATGTTAATTCAAAAGCGATGAATTTAAACATTTTGAAAAAAAATAGAAACAATTTGATTTTACTGGTGACACAAATTGTTCCCAATTTTTTTTGATTTTTTTGTTTATTTTTAATTTAATTTTTACTTATATTTGACTTTTGTCCATTAATTAAAATTCACTCGCTTTAGTGTCCACAGTAACCTCAGATGATGAGTCGGATTCTGGAAATGATATTGAAATATCGGTGAGTATAATAACTATACAATTTATCATAATGGTATTGTATTTTTGGACTACGAGTGATGGTAGTGGCTATACATACATATATATGTATGTATAATTCGATATACTTGTTTTATTACAAAAAAATCGGATTTAAAAAATTTTAGATAAAGAAAACTAAGAAATTGGGGAGAGATTCTCACAACCAGAGAGCTGTCCGCATTTTGGTTGTGTAGATATGATAGTATTTTAGCAGATCCAATTTTATCCGAAAAATGGTTATATTTGCTAGAATCGATTTTGAACGGAACTGATCTATAATATCTAAATAATTATAATTATTTATTATTATTTTTTTATTTTTATCCATTCGTAACATAAGAAACCAGTAAGTCCAATTTATCTATGTTCCATATACACAAACAACTCTCTCGAACTCTATAAAACATGAACAAATATGTATATAAAGGGTGTCTCAGTAAGAATGCACTTTTTCATTTTAAAATAAAAACACGTATTTTTTAAGATAATTGTGATTTTTTTAATGGACTGTAAGGAAGACATGTTCCGATTAAGTGTGGAATATAATTAATATTAATTAATAAAATTAGTATCAAGTCTTTATGTATCAATAATCTGTAATAATGAAATTCTGTAGAATAAATAAATATATAATAAATAATTATCCGTCAAATGGACCCCACGGCTCTGATCACTGGCCATTACTATTTTCATGAAATTTTCCATGACTTTTTCAGAGAGATGTGGCTGTAGATCACTGATGACGCGTTGGAGCTCAGATTTGAGCTCAGGAATTGTTTCTGGTTTATTCGCATAAACCCGAGATTTTACAAAACCCCAAAGTAAGAAATTGCACGGCGTTAAATCGCATGATCTTGGTGGCCGTGGACATCAGCATATCTTGAGATAATTTGCTCTGGAAATCGTTGTTGCAATAACTCGATTGTTTCATACGCGGTGTGGCAGGTGGCGCCGCCTTACTGAAACCCCTTGTCGTCCAGATCCATGCCGTCCACTCCGTTATCATGTTCCTGTAACGAATACCGTTCACAGTCACTGCCATTTCGGCCTCATCTTCAAAAAAGTATGACCCAATCACGCCGCCTGACCAAAATCCCCATCTGACAGTTGCTCGTTGTGGGTGCTTTTGTTTCTCATGGATTGCATGAGGATTTTCTGAGACTCAAATTCGACAATTTTGTGTATTCAGAAAGCCAATCAGATGGATATACGCTTCGGTGGAGAAGATGACTTTTTTTTTGAAAAGTTGGCATTGACTTCACTTTGCTCCATTACCCTTGAACGAATTGCCCGCGATTTTTGATTAAACTCAAGTTTATAGGAGCGCCGTTATGTCATCTGCCAACGCTGATATTTAAACAGGTCCCCTGGAATATTATCAGGACCAGATGATTTGTGATCCTTCAATTTACTCAGTGCCGCCTCGATCTGTGCTTGCGACGGGGGTTGCGTTAAAATATCCTTTCTCGGGTTGCGACGTGAGCATGCTGCCGAAGGGGTACACTGATCTTAATCATCCGGAAGTCTAGATGGTATAGTAAAGAATTCACGCCATCGCTCCACTTGCTGATCTGGTGATGATATCTCCTTATCATCATTAGCTTTTAACGATCCAATACTCCTGATGTTGTCGCTTAGTTTTTTTTTTTACTATAGAGTACACAATACGGAGGTTACCTGTATTTGCCACTTTTCGCTTTCCTCCGCTATATAGTCGTAATATGAACTGGCCATGTAACCCACAATACGTGCTGATTGCCAATAGTCTGGTTTTAACTACCTCTTCAACGTTGGTTTCTTCGATCGTCTACGACTATTGTGCAGGCAGTCACGATTCCAAATTTTGCTCCAGAATTTTGCACTAATCCAAGGTTAATTCACATATGTTTCTCGCCAAAGGACCTCCGTGGCAATTTCCTTCAGTGTTCGAACAATGTCGGACCGCGTATTTTGACTGTCCTGTGCTAAATTTAAGCGTCGAGTTTGATCGTACATCAGATATGGATGGGTCCTGCAGACGGTCTGTATTGTATTTTACGATTTTGTCTGTAATACCGGTGTCAGCTGCTGGACGGAAAATAAAAATCAAAATTTGCCAAATAGTTTAAAATGCCACTCCAATCATAATCGTGATATTCAATATGTTTATCCTCGTAAGTTACTACAAGGTGGGGCAAAAGTAATCACCCAATGTTATTTTGCTGTAATTTTTTTAATGAAAAACTTTGGTTCTGCTTGTGAAATTTGTTACTTAATTCATTAGAATTTATTCCATCAAGTTGAGAAAAAAATGATATCGGCCAAGTGACCGCCGCTAGAGTTCTTTCCAGAACTTCGGCGACAGATTCTCGCATTATTGGCGAATATTCTTCTTAAGAGCTTCAAGAGTCTGAGGCTTGTTGACGTAAACCCGCCACTTCAAAAATCCCCATAAAAAGAAGTCTGGAACGGTTAAATCGGGTGATCTGGCCGGTCAGGGCAAATCACCGAAACAAGAGATTAAGCGACCCGGAAATGCTTCCTTCAGAATATCGGTTGTGGCTCGAGCAGTGTGCGATACACGGATTTTCGGTGCCCCAGAAACGATTATTTTGTTTATTAGAGTAACCGCTAAGGTGGGAATTGTCCACCTCTTCGTTGAGATTCAGAATGGCTTGAGCGTAGGTTACACGCGTTTGGCGGTCAACAGCTAATAGCTGATGCACTGCCTGCCCTTTGTAAGGGAACATCTTCAAATCTTTCACCAAAATTCTGCGTAGGGACCGCCGGCTACTGCCCAATTGCGTGGCACGTCGTCTGGTCGATGTTCCGGGCTCCTCTTTGATGTCTTGGGCAACAGCAGCGATATTCTCAGCAGAACGTCTGCTCCGGGGCCGGCCAGCTTTGGGAAGTGCTCATGCTGTCCCAGTCTCTTCAAGGCGAGTGACCAATTGCCGAAGTGTTTGTCTTGTTGGTGTCGGACCGCCAGAAAATCTGCGATGAAATTCACGCTGCGTCAACACAATCGACGAATTGTTGCGCAAAAAAAATTAAACAATTATTCTGCGTTCTTGCGGATTAAAAGTTATAGGGTTTTCCAATAGGGTGATTACTTTTTCCCCACCTTGTACAATATCTAATACACCTTAAATTAAGACTTGATGTGACTACATTGATGGAAATTGTATCTGAGACAAAAAGCGTAAATAGGCGGGAGAGTCACCGCCTATACAAACAGTCGGTGAGCATTAACATCGTCATGTGGAAGATAAACTACACCAAAGAGCACTTTCGATAACCCCATACGTAATTGAATAAAAACCCATTTTTCAACCTACGACACATTTCATTGAATTGATGAAGAACATTTCGTCAGTCTTTCATCAATAGTTTATGTTGATTCAACGACAACGTTACATCAAGTTGATGTAAATTTTCCATAAATTTCCTGTACATTTTTCGTCAATGAGATATAAGGTTGTCATAAAGTTGAAGTTTTTTTTGACCGCCTTACATTTCCCTGACCACCTTACATTTCCGACGACGACGGCAACCTCGTTTAGTGATGGCGACACTATCGAGTATTTAGCCATGTAAGAGCTTCTCAAAATACCGTTCGGAACCGGTGCAAAACCGTAGGACCCAATCAGTGAGTGAAAAATTAGAAAGCGCACAGCTCACGGGTTGTGAGAAGCTCTCCCCAATCCCTTCATGGGATGTAATGGAAGCGTTAGCATCACATACGTGGTTGTTGTACAACAATAGTCTGCCTGAAAATAAGTATGATGGTATTGATGTAGCGGCCGTGAACAAACAAGCAGGTAGTCGTCGCGAAAGAGCATTGAATAGTATAGTATAGAATAGAAACATTGATGACTTTTGAAACATTTATGCTTTTTGTATTGTTTTATGTAATAACATTGTCGAAATGGTGCATTTATATTGAAATATTCAATAAAGAGAATAAGACTCGTTTATGCTCTTTTACGCAGACTCTCTATATGAGAGCGGGAAAGAGTGCAATAAGTTCTCTATACTATTCAGTACTTTTTGTCGTCACTCTGTTTATGACAAAACAAAAACAATTATTTCAGTGAGCAAAATATTGCTTTATTTATTTTAACAATATTACATCTAATGTTAAAGCAGATGTAAGAAAAAACAAAGTGCAATAGCAAAAGAGCCTTCAGCATAAAAACTATTCTTTTTTTATTTTCCAATGTACCATTTACTAATGTGTTCATAGAAATCGAACAGGTACCGTGTAACAAAAAGGTGTTAACACGTCAACCGTGAGTTCGAACACACACTTTGTTTTTTTTGTATAATAAAATAAAGAACTTCTTATACCTTAACTATAAAATAAATAATAGTTTATATATAAATATTAATTTATCCACAGTTTTTTTTTAAATTGTTTAAGTAATATGAATTTTTCAATTATAATTAGTTTTTCCTACGTTAGTTATCTTTGTAATATAGTCTGTAAGAATATTTTATAAAGAATAACATATTTAATCTTCTAATATATTATTTAATTCTAATATATAATAAATATAATTTAATTCCGTTCGAATTATCTACATACATATAAATGACAAAATATTAAATTTGTTTTATTAATGATTATTTTGTTTTCCATTTCTTTTTAGACCGCTGAAACTGTCGAATCCATTGTTTGTCAATTAATGGAAAAACAACGTCTTTCCCGTCAAGCTGCTCTGGTCAAACAATTAGACTGCGGCTGTGGTGATGCATCTTGTGCCGATGGCAAGACTTGCACTCATCCGGTAATGCGTAGACCTAGTCTTATCAAATCAACAACAGAGAAACGTTTAACCGCATCGGCTGCGGACAATTTTGCTCATAATGGTTCCAATGGTGCGACACCAAATGTTGTTGTGGGGCCAAAGGTAATGATTTTTACAATTTATATAACAAAATCGAAAAACTTGCTCTCGAAATACTTGATACACATAAATTTTGGATCTTCTGTAGTCAAATTCGATTAAAAGGTTTATCTAGCACGTCGAAAATTGACACCCCTGTTTTGCGTGCTTATACTAAATCGAAGCTTCTGAGTTAAAATGCCTCTCGCTTGTCCAGCAAAAATTTTACTTCATTCTGAAGGAACCATAATTGGACTGTTTATTAATGAAGTTTTATTGAGTGCATATGTTGATTCAACTTTTCTATTTTCACAAAATTACAATACAATGTAAATCGGGCATGTAATGAAAATCGATCGAGTCAAAATCGAATACGATTTGACTATTTAAACGTATTTTATTGGCATAATTTCTTATATTGGAGAACAAATATTTTGTATACATATATACATTATTTATTATTATTATCCCACGCCTCTTTCCCCCTCAGATATGAGGACGGATTAATAAGTTCGTGACTTTTTGAATGAAACAGAGTTTTTTAAATTAATTTTTCAACATACTTTCCTTTTCGCTCAATACAATTAGTCCAACGTTTCTCCAATTTTTGTATCCCTTCCAAAAAAAAAGGATTTTTCGAGGTCCATAAAATAGGCATTTGTTTGATCAATAATTTCATCTTTGGAGCTAAATGTCTTTCCACCGATCCATTTCTTTAGGTCGGGAACTCGGAAATAGTCACTAGGGACTAAATCCGGAGAATATGGCGGATGAGGTACCAATTCGTAACCCAATTCATGGAATTTTGCCATTGAGACTACACACGTGTGCACCCGTGCATTTATGGTCAATTGAGAACAAACGCGGCACCCATCTTGCAGACAGCTTTCTTAAACCCAACTGATAATTTAAAATCGAAACCACACTGCCATATGAAAGGCCTATGGCATCAACAATCTCACGCACTTTTACTCTTCGATCGGCCAACACCATATCGTGGATTTTTTTTCGACATTTTCGGGTATATTGACCTGAATTGGCTGTCCAGAACGTTCAGCGTCATTTGTACTTGTGCGACCACAACGAAAGTCAGTAGGCCACTTTTTTACCATTGAAATCGTTGGTCCAGAGTCATCATAGTATTTATCAAGCTTTTTCTTGGTTTGATTGACGATTTTTTCCGTAACAAAAAATAATGTTTAATGAGCACTCGAAATTGGTTTTTTTCCATTTTTAACAAAATGCACGAGGTTGTATATTTTGAACAGCTGTTAAACGCAAAGTAAATGACGGAACTTGCTTGTAGTCAATTAACAGGTGGTACTTGATGGGAGCAGTGTTGCATTTCATTTAATTACGAGGGAAGTTCGAAAAGTCACGGACTTAATTATCCGCCTCGTGCCGCGCGAGCTGGGCCACAATCAGAGTTCGTATTTACCACCCCCCCCATGAGTAACCCATACACATCGTCGTGGAGAATGTGTAATGAACGTTTACACATTACCCGCAGGGTATGGGGAAAATAATGGGTAGCTACCCACGAAACTGAGGAATTACCCATCACGATTACCCATTACCCTCAGGGCAATGGGGAAAATAATGGGTAGCTACCCACGAAATGGGGAATTACCCATCACGATTGCCCATTACCCTCAGGGATGGGAGGGTGGTGCAATGGGTAGTGTGCGCGCCTCTTGTACATGAGATCCTAGGTTCCATCCCTGCTCTGACCACCTTAAAAAAATTTCTTTCAGCGGCGGTTACCTCGCATAGTGACGGCGACACTATCGAGTATTTAGCCATGAAAAAGCTTCTCAAATTACCGTTCGGAATCGGTGTAAAATCTGTTGGTCCCAATCAGTGAGTGAAAAATTAGAAAGCGCACAGCTCACTGGTTGTGAGAAGCTCTTCCCAATCTCTTCATGGGATGTAATGGGAAACGGTTTTTTTAATGGGTAGCTACCCACGACGATTGGGAAATGGGTTACCCAGGGTAACTCATCCCCATTTTTGATCGATAATATGAAAAAATTAGAAAAAATGTCTATATCTCGGAAACGGAGCGTCCAATTGAAAAAATAACCAATTTTTGTGGGTTTGTAAGGGGCTTCATAACGTGGTCCAATTCGTATGGAAGAATTTTTTTTCGAAAAATCGCCAAAATAAAAAAATCGCTAAAATAAAAAAGTGCCTATAACTCGAAAACGGTGCGTCCAATTTAACCAATGGGTATCTCCAATATGGCATCACTTTTTTCGATTTATAGCCACCTTTTTATTTTTGTTTTTTTTTTATTTGGAGAAAAAAATTCTTCCATACGAATTGGACCACTTTATGAAAACCCCTTAGAAAACCGCAAAAGTTGGTTATTTTTTCGATTGAACGCTCCGTTACCGAGATATGAACATGAGGGCGTTTTAGCGATTTTTTATATGAAAAATATTATTTTTAGCGATTTTTTAAAAAAAAAAAGTGATGCCATATTGGAGACACCCATTGGTTAAAGGCTCCTTTGGCAATAATAATGGGTTACCCAGGGTAACCCAGGGTAACTCTTTACCCACGAAATACGAACCCTGGCCACAATCCACTTTATTACTATGAAGTCATCGATGATGTAGGGTGTTAGTGTCTGCATGGTTTCGTATCATATTAGAAATAAATAAATAAATGAATGGTTTCCCGTTACATCCCATGAAGGGATTAGGAAGAGCTTCTAACAACCTTTGAGCTGTGCGCGTTCTAGTTTTACACTCGCTGATTGTGACCTACAGTTTTACACCGATTCCGAACGGTATTTTGAGAAGCTTTTTCATGGCTAAATATACCTCTAATCTTTTGAAGTAGGTACCGAGATCGGATTCCCGCTTTGTACTGGGCGGTACGCCTTCCAATTTCGGCTCGTAGCCTGCTTTTCTTTCTCTCCATTCGTTTTTGCCAAGTTGGTTTATTATCTCTTCTTGGGCTGCCATTCCGATCTTTATTCCGCAAATTTTGCAAACTGTAATGGCTGCACCAAATATTACACTGAAAGTATTCGATAGTATGCTGTTCCACGAGGAGATTTCCCACAATAGTATTTAAATATTCCAAAGTTTTCTTAGACTTGGCATTTAGGAAAATCTTTGGAATTCTTGGTCTGCATGCCGGATGTAGGTCACCGTATTGCAATACCGCTTCTTCGAAGGTGTCAAGAACTGATTGAAAAAGAAGTCAATCCTGTGGTTCTAAAGAATCTCTAAATTCGATGACATGATCATCGTTAATCTCTGCCGCCACAGTAAATATATGGCTCGTCGACATTACATTTTCATTGTTCAAAGAAGATCTTATCAAGCTTATTCGGTCGTAGTTCCTCTTGTATTTCCAAAGAAACCTCACCTGAGATATCATATGATTCGTTAAGATTGCTCTTACCCTGGAGGCTACGTTTTGTTCATTAAGACGACTTTCCAAATGTGGGTAAAGTGTATTAAAGTATAAATATTATCTGTTTCTATATCCTAGTGTATCAGTGCCACATTTAGTGGCTTTGTAGTGGCATCGCATAATATCCTTATACATTTCGTTGGCTTTGTGTAGGTAGGCCTGCTCTTGTGGTCAATAAAAGTGAACTCCTCGAAACAGTCCGAGCTGGATGGAGATCAGATGGCGATGTGTCATAAAAATAGCGTGCAGCGTCTGCTTGACTGTATCACCACTACCGGTTCGTATGCTGCTCTCTCCGGCGGTAGCGCCAGAGTTCGCCTGGATGCCTCCGGCTGGCGACATTCGTATAGTTCTATTTCATAATATTCCTTCTATGTTTTGGATTGCTCTTGGTTTCTGTGTTCATCTCGGGCAATACCAGCATAGATGTTCCACGCTGATATAACCCATAGACTCACCATATCCAGGTGCCAATCCTTCGAGGGGGGAGGCAATCACCATTTGTACTCCCTGACGGCTTTAACGTGAAGCTCGAAAATCAGTTTCTGTATGAAAACCAAATTATGCGACGGATCTCAATCCGTTCAACATCTATATCCTTCATCATATTCTGTCTCTTGGACCAACAATTTGTACCCGACAAGTAGACAACCATTATCAACTGTGACCCGCAATTAAGGGATGCGATCAACCTTTCAGCGGAGAGTCGGATGATATACCTTATGCTGCCGTTTTAAGCACGGTATTCAGTTTTTATGAAATTTTCATTGCCATAAGAAAGAAGTACGTGTATAAAAAATAACGAAAATTTCATGAACCGAAAATTTCGATCACTTTTTATTTGCTTGGTATTCAGCTCTTCGCGAAAATTTCGTAGACAAAATCAATTACAGGGTTGTTTACGCTAAAGTTATTTCGTACGACAACAATTGTTTGATAATTGGCTGGGACCGGAATTTTGACATTTCGATCATTTTAACAACCAAAAGCATACAGGAATTATGAATGAAATATTTGCAAGGTAAATCAAAGATGGGTGGTAACTCTCCACAACAATATTTTCCGTTTAAAGTTAATTACAAAATTTTTACGAAAATTTCGCAAGAACTGAACAACAATCACGACTATCAGTGTTGCATGTGACTAAAACAGACATGTTCATATTAGAGTTAGACAGTAGATAGGAAACTGTTATGAATTAACACTTGACGAAAGGTGTAAATAGAACGATTTGCTGAGAGAGAAATTGAATGAAACTGTCTTCCAATTGATAGAAACCGTACGATCATATCACTTTCAATTTACATTATTATCTGTTTTGGAGAATACAAAAACATCTGTCTGCAAAGTGACAAACAAACTACAACAGTTGTAAAATAAAAGCAGAATAGAGAAATAAGAAAATTCTGAAGAATGTGATTAAGCATTTGAAAAAAGTGACGAAGAAATAAAAGCGATTTTTTTCTTTCTTTTTGTTTGTTTCATTCAAAATGCAACCATAACAAACAACTTAGAGAAATCTAATAGATCTGTAAAATTTTGTTCTGGAAATGGTTCTCATCAAGATTATACTATTCCATCCGCTCTTATCAAATTAAAATGTTGACGTATCCAACGATTTCTCTAATAGTCTCACACGGCCTTAAAAACATTCCAGTTAGGCACTGGTTATACGGAGCGGAGCGTACGTGACTAACTTTTCGTTATGAATAGGGGCACATATTTTATATATCACTGTAAAACGAAAACAAAATTCCTACTTCCTCGTGAATAAATCATAAAATGCAATGAAATTGTATCACACAAAAACATCATTCGTATGAAAAAACTACTTCGGAATCACAAAAGTGATTCTTATGCACTTTTTGTGGATGCTCGGAGCAAATTTACTTTAGTCATTTTTCGAAATATGGGCCTCCAAAGCTTGAATGTATAATCGCGCATAACACGGTCATTTATTAACCGATGTTGTTGAAATAGGCTTCAGTAGAAAGATCCTTCTAAGATCCTTCGTAAGTGTGTATATAAAAATCTGCCGTGAACAAAAACAACAACGTCAGCCTTGAGATCAAGCGGATAATTTTGCTTGCGAATAGATGTTATTTTGGGCGAAGCAAGCACTTTAGAGATAAAGCCCTCTCTCGAGTAACAAAAGTCCAGCTGTACCAGACTCTCATTCAACCTGTCTTGCTTTATGGCGCAGAATCCTGGGTCCTATCGCAAGCAGACGAAACATCTGTAGGAGTCTTCGAGAGAAAAATACTCCGAAAAATGTATGGCCCTATAGTGCACAATGGCGAGTATCGGCGACGCATGAATCATGAGCTGTATGAGCTTTATCCTGACATTGACATAGTTAAGCGGATCAAGATAACGCGATTGCGCTGGCTAGGCCATGTCAGTAGAATGGATGAAGATGAACCAGCGCGAAGGGTTTTCGAAACCGAACTAGAAGGAAGACGAAAAATAGGAAGACCAAGACTCCGCTGGAGGGATCAGGTTGACGAATCCCTGCGTACACGGTTAAAATTTTTTGGCTAAATTTTCAACCGAAAGGGTTTTTATATTTATCCCCTACTTTTTGTGCTGATAATTTAAACTTTGCGGTTTACTTTAAAGTATATAATGTCCCAACTTTTTTGGGTTGATAATTTAAACTTTGCTATTTAGTTTTATGTATATTTTATGCCATCAGGTTCATTTCATCAACCTAAGTAGGTTTATATATCAGTGCCTTTCGGATTATATTTAAGAAGCTTACAGTTGATTTTTTGATTCTAAATGTAAAACTCTTGGGTTTGTTTCGAAAATTGTAAAAAGTTTAGAAAATAAACTTCAAAGAGTTGTATGTTTAATATCTTTGGTTTATTTTCTAATCAGTAGAAGTTGACATTGGTATCGACTTTTTAGGTTGGCGGCAAAAACCTGCATTTTACATATAAACGTAGGTCCATTATTTTAGAAATTTTTTACTTTATTGCAAATTTTATTCAATATATACATTAAACAAAACTCAAAAATAGAACTGAATTCTAACAGAATAACATTGAAAAAAAAATATTTATAAAAAGTATCTAGAAAATGTTTATTAAAGTTTTTGATACTATGAACTCTGAGTTAAAAGTTTTAAGTGAATTGTAAGACGATTTCAATTTTAAATCGTCAAAAAAAATTACTGATACTGTGTCTGATTCGTTGATCTCATACGCACAATAATCAGAGCTATAAGTTTTTGTTATAAAAAGTTTGCAAATAAAAGCAATTTCTGATTTTTCATTAACTAAAACATTTTCAATTTTACAAAATTTTAAATTATTGTTTGAGTCTTTTTCATTACTCACAGTAAAAAATCCTTTCTTATAAATAAATCCACATTCAACATAAGAAACAGTATATTTGTATAAACTAAGATCTAATAAATTATTGATTAAATGATAATCGCTTGCACTATATAATTGTTTTTTTCCAAATTTATATTTTATGTCAAAATCAATAGCTTTGAGTTTTTGATACTGTTTTTGTTGATGCCGTAATGCTAAAGTCTTGGCCAAGTTGGAAAAGTTGTTCAAAAATCTACCAATTTTTGTAAAATTGCGATGGTAACTTTCATATCGCATGCACCACATAAGAACAAGCGGCCCAACAAAGTGTAAAACTCTAGGATAATGTGTCATGAAAGTCTAAAATTATTTGTAAATGTTTTCTAATCTTTTCTTTTAATAAATCTGCTTCAAAACGGGGAATTGTATTTGAAAAAATAACTCGCATTACTTCCAACAAACTTGTTATTAGATCCCAAATCTTTTTATCAGAAATTTGATTCTTATATTCATAAAATAGAAAAGGAACATGCACGATCAAACACCAGTTTTGTGATGCATACAAACCTATTGATGTTTTAGAATTTTTCTTTAATGTTATTTTTGTTGGTTTATTTTTTCTGTCCAAATATGTGTACTGATATGAGTATAGAATACTTTGGATTTTGGTTGATGTCAATATTTTATGTTCTGTCAAATACTTGAAAAATATTTTTAGTGCGAATGGAACTGCCCCTTCTAAAATGTCGTGCATTATGTCTACAGTTCCATTGTTGAACATATTATAATTCTGAAAGTTATTTAACACATTTTGAAATTTTAAATCTGCGCTTTGCATAATAAATTTGGATGAACGTAAGCTTTCAGACATTTCCAGAGTAGTTTCTTTCATTTCGTGATAATTTAATTCACAAAACCGACAATATTTTCCACAGGAAAATGACTTTTGAAAGCCAAAAAGACTGTTTCCTCCCAAATTATCGTGAGAAACTGCAACTAAAGTCCCTTTCAGAGTTCTATCATAAGAAAAAATACCTTCTATTTCAAGTTCACTTAGGTCATTATAAATAGGATTTAAAATAGTGTTTATGGAGTTTTCATCCGCGATATCTTCAGTGAAAAATAGTGCGCATAAATAAATGTGGTCAATTTTCGAAAAAAAATATGTTGGTAAATTCAAAATAGAGAAATAAATTGCTCCCATCTTATGAACAGAAGTTTTACTCCCTAATGGACAAACAATTTCAAAATCGTCATAAAATAAACCAATTTTAATTGAATTTGGGTTATTGTTAAAAAATGCTTCTGTTTGGCAGTTACATCCACAGCAAAAACTTTTTATATATTGACTATCACAAAAATGTTCATTATTAAAATAAATTTTACGAAATGATTCTATTTGAAAAAGGCATTGAAGAGTATTCAAAATTGACACATACTGAAATGTACAATGTTTTCGAACAGTATCAAAACTGTTAGTTTCAGAGTTATATCTTTTATCCCATCTGAGAGCTATATTTAATTCAGTAGGTGGAACAAATAGATCTGTATCCTTAAAATTTTGCTTTCTACTAAAAGTTGAACCAAATTTTTTTAAATGATTCAATACATTGCAACGTAGTTGAGCAATATTAGTCAACGGGTTATCGGTTAGCTGAGTGAATAAAATTTCATTATACATTTTAAACAATTTGCAGAATTCATTGATACTCGTGTCGGCCATATTTTGTGCAGATAAATATTGAAAAATATTTTCCAAGCTTGACTTCCAACTTTCAGTATTTGTGACTTTAGACTGTGGTAAAATATTAGGGTTTTGTATTGTTAGGTCTGAAATATTTTCTGAATCTAAGCCTGATATATTGAGACAGCTTAAGGTGGATAAATGTTCGTTAATTTCATTATTTGATACATTTTTAAAGTTTGACTTAGTATTATAATTTTGGATTTTCTTATGAGGACAAACAATTATATGCTTTTTCAAACCTGAATAAGTTGAAAAAATTTGTTGACACTTTGAAGATATTACACATTTTAATTTTAAGTTTTTACAACTTTTTAAGCTATGAACATGTTTGAAATGATTTACTAAGAATGCTATATTTTTAAACTTTTTGTGACAAACAAAACAAAAAAACGTATTTTCCATTGCAATGAATATTTTTAAAAGAATTAATTAATAATTAGAATTAAAGAGCTGATATTAAGTTTTCAAAATCAGACTCAGTTCTAGTTTTTGAATTTTGAATTGCAGTCCAAATTTCAAAAACTCTTGGACAAGAATTGCTGGTTGAAAATGCATATAAATGTGTCTCAATAAAATTGAAAAATAGTTTCAAATTATTAGTATACTGCAACTTAAATATATGAAATATTTTAAAATAAACATCAAAAACTTGGTAAAAATTGTAGTGGCTGGGTATTGGCAATAATTTACATTCTATTGATATAAAAAATTGATTGATACTTAGTTGAGATGGTCCAGTTGCGATGATAGTTGGTTCTGGAAAATCAATTTTTTCTTCAAAATCACTTGGCAAAATGTTGGAATGAAAATATTTAATGAATTTGGAAACCGTTATTTCATGGCTGCAACTAGTTGTCTTGACCCTTGTTCCAGTTGGTGATGGAAGAAGCTTAATCAAATCAAGAAAATACTGTATTGGTTTACTCCAACCTGCAATTAAAAAAAGAAATGCGTATAAAAATGTGAAACTCGATAGATAGAAAATTAAACTGATTTTTCAAAAATTCAAAAAAAAAATTAGTACCTTGGAAATTGGAAGTTGTTTGGAGCCCTTTGGATTGCAAAACAATTGGAATATATTGTTCTATCTGCAGCCAGGCTTCGTTAAAGTTTGTTGTTACTTGAGGAATTAGCAATTTGAAGTCAATCAATATCTAAAAATTTAAATACATTCTTCAAGTTAAGCTGTTTTATATTTATTTTTGAACATTTTAATTTCTTACCAATTCTGGATCAATATAATAGAATGAAAAGATGGTGTTTATTTCATCTGTAGTTTTTATATTTTTATCCCTTTTTACTAGTTTTTGCCGTAGGTCAGCCGTTCTTTTTAATTTTTCAATTAGTTGATCTTTTTGATGTGGAAGTTGGACCGTTTTGAAAAAATTTAAATCTTCTTCTGAAAGTTTAATAATTGGGGTGTTTTCTTTACTTTCTTCATCTTCAGAATTGAATTTTTTCCGTTTAAAATTACGGTTTTTTATTTGGGTATTCAGATATCCTGAGTTGTTCTCAGGATTGAAAAATAATTCCTGTTAAAAAAAAAAACAAAAAAAATAAAGAAAAATAAAAAATTAAAAAAAAATAAAAAATTAAAATAAATCAAAAATGGTTGGATTCAACATAAAAAATTAAAATAAATTAAAACTGGTTAAATTATTATTAAACTTACTGCTCCCTTATATTTTGTGTCAGAAACAAATCAGTTGCAAGAATGGCAGCTCTTAGTTTCACTTCCTTGCAAGGATGATCTCTGAACTTGGAAGTTATAAAATGTGCTAAAAGTCTTACAAGGAGTCGCCGATCCGTGTCGGTAAGAGTACTTTTAGCTTTTTTTAAAAGTAAATCGCCGTCGTTTTTTGAGATAAAATCTTTTAATTCCTATGAAGCAGATCAATTTGTCAAAGAAACTTAAAATATTTGCCTAAACAAAACTTACTTCAACGGATATTGAATTAGCGTCACTATTAACATTGATTATTGCTTCGTTATTCGTATAGCAATCGGTTGTGTAGTATTTCAAAATGAATGTTGTGCAATAAATAAATTGATAGCATAGTTTTAAAACTATTTCTGGAGGCAATTTTACATCGGTGCTATCAGTAAAATACTCAAACGCCTTATCTTCTGTTTCAAGTTGCACTAAAAACAGTAAACAAATATTATAGTAAAAAAAAGGTATTTTATTTAAAACTTTTTTTCTTTAAGTACGCATTTGTCAGTTTAATTATACTCTTCACACAAAGTTATGAGATTTTAATTCCATCCATATTATTAAATTCATAAATGATAAAAAAAACACCATATAATTCTAAATATTAAAAACTAAACAATTTTAGTTCGAGTATTTTTCTTTACTTGAATTTCTAATTAGTTTTTTAATTTTTGGTTTAACAATATTAATTGCCGAATTTTCACTTTTAGAATTTATGCATTAGTTGCTACTTTTATTTTGCTCAAGAAAGAAAAACCGCTTTCAATTTATATGAATGTCGATATGCAAGAAAGTAAAACGTTAAAACAAACACACAAACAACTTTAACAAACCAAAGAAGAAAAATGAGACTTTATGCGTCAATTCTAAGGAATTTATTTTATGCAAAGAGAGTCAGTATATACATACATATTTCAATTATTTTTTATTGATTTTAATTTTGTTTCACCTGATTGTAAAATATCTTCAAACATAAAGTCGGATCCATTAGAAAATTTTTTTAGTTCTATATATTTTGTCGTTTTGTCTTTGACAAAAACAATTTTTATTAATTTTCCTGCTAAACCGGCCATTTTAGAAACTGACTTTACTTTGCAAGATTTTTTATTTATGTGTATTTATATACCACTATTTATAACTTTAGTTTTTAATTGTTTTTAATAATTTAGAATTTTTAGTTTTAATACACAAATGTTTAAAATTATTTGTTTATTCTTTAATACACTTTTACAACAGCGCACACGACTATATCAAACTAATCTCAAATACCGACTAACTGAATTACAGCTTCGTAATCATGTCAAAAGAACAAAGAATAAGTAAAAGAACGAAATAATTAGTGTTGCAAGTGTTAAAAATCAACCAATCAACTTGCTTGGTTTATTTACGGCATACAAACCTTTCACGGTCTACATTATCAACTTGCTTGGTTTATTTACGGCATACAAACCTTTCACGATCTACATTATCAACTTGCTTGGTTTATTTATGGCATACAAACCTTTCACGGTTTATTTTTTAAATTTTATAAACTAAAGATTTGACAAATGGTCGCAGAAACCCTCAATAAGTTGACTAAGTTGATAATTTAACCAAAGAAGAATGTTTCAATAAACCAGAAGAATATTATAAATTAAACTAAAAAGTTGACATTTATCTGAACAAACCAAAAATAAGTTGACTAAGTTGACAATTTAACCAAAAAATGTTTAAATAAACCATCAAATTACTATGAAATAAACTCAAAAGTTGGCAATTGCCCAATTAAACCCAAAATGAGTTGGGTAAGTTGAAAATCTATCCAAAAATTTTTGAATAAACTATAAGAATACTATGGAATAAACTTAAAAGTTGACAAAAGTCCCAATAAACCCAAAATTAGTTGACAAAGTTGAAAATTTAGCCAAAAAATTTTAACCGTGTACACTTGGTATTGCCAACTGGAGAGATAAAGCAAAAGATCGAACTGGTTGGCGAAATATGTTATCTTCGTTTTGTAAGGTCCCTGACCCCCCGGGGTTGTCCGAGACCAGATAAGTAAGTATATAAAAATATTTGGTTTTATTAACCCCTTGGGGGCTAGTAGAAAAGAATGATTTTTTAACCTCACTTTTTTGATAAAAATGCTTTTGTTTTTAAAAATGCCTCGTATACGTATTTTTTTATACCCTCCACTGTAAGTGATAGAGGGTATATATCAGTTTGTCATTCTGATTGTAACATATAGAAATAAGGCTTTGCGACCCCATAAAGTAAATATATTCTTGATCCTTATAACAACCGGAGTCGATATAGCCATGTCCGTCTGTCCGTCTGTTGAAAACATTCTCACGACTTCAATCGGCGATAACGCGGTTTGGTTTTTGGCCACAATGTTCCACGTATTCCTGAGCAGTTTGGTATTGAAAATCAGCGAAATAGGTCCATTGGAAAAAATTTTATGATTGGAAACGTAAAAAAACTCATAAAATTTTCACATTAATTTTTGTAGTTTTATACTAAACTACTCCTTTTGCCGTGTGGTGAATTTCCATGTTGAAAACCTTTGTTGTGCTTTATAATAGGTAAGTACTTTAGAATGTTTAGATGTACTTGCATGTGTTCATACATTTATATGAATTTTGTCACACTTAATCTAAGGTCGATGTGGCCTGATGGGTAAAGGGTTGCGCGTTGGAGTCTGAGGGTTGTTGGTTCAACTCTCGTCCCAGCTTGTTTTTTTTAACAGTTCTTCACAAAATGGTTTTTTATTTTTAAAAAATGCTTTTTGCAGCTTGTTTTTTTTTTTTAACAGTTCTTCAAAAAATGCTTTTTTATTTTTAAAAAATGCTTTTTTATTTTACTTGTGAACAAGTAACTTATTTTTATTTTTTTTTAAAAAGTACATTTTCTTAAAAAAAAGTACATTTCTTAAGTACTTTTCAAAGTACATTAAGTACATTAAGTAGATTTCAAAGTACATTTCTTAAGTACATTTCATTAAGTACATTTCTTAAGTACATTTCTTAAGTACATTTCTTTCTTAAGTACATTTCTTCTTAAGTACATTTCTTAAGTACATTTCGTCTTAAGTACATTTCTTCGTAAGTACTTAAGAAATGTACATTTCTTAAGTACATTTCTTAAGTACATTTCAAAGTACATTTCAACATTTCTTAAGTACTTTTCAAAGTACATTTCAAAGTACATTTTCTTAAGTACATTTTCAATGTGAGCATTGTGAGCAATGCATTTGTGAGCATTGTGAGCATTTGTGAACATCCTGCATTTGTGAGCATTTGTGAACAAGTAATTGCATTTCTGAACAAGTAACTTATTTTTATTTTTTTTAAAAAGTATATTTTCTTAAAAAAGGTCTTTTTTAAAATTTAATATTTTGCTGGTTAACACTAAGGTGGAGGGTATCAAAGATTCGGCTTAGTCTTAGCCCTTTTTTAAGGTATAATACTCAACAGTAGCCCTTCGAAGTCCGGAGATATTCAATTTAAAAAATAAAGAAATAAAAAATTAACCCACAGCTAAAGTCAACCTTTATTTTTTACAAGTTTTTACAAGCTTCGCGACTTCGTCATTGTATTTTTGTGTTATAAGGCTTTCTGCGTGGCCGGCCTTTGACCGAGATTAGGGATTTTCTCCTCTGGGGTGGGTCCAACACCGGCTTTGGGATTTTCTCCTCGGGTGGGTCCAACACCGGCTTCGCGGCTTCGGCATAGTAAATATTTTTGTGGTATAAGTCTTTCTGCGTGGCCGGCCTTTGGCCGAGCTTAGGGATTTTCACCTCTGGGATGGGTCCAACACCAGCTTCGCGGCTTCGGCATAGTATTTTCAATAAATAACTTTTTCAACTCAGCGCAGCAAACTTTGTCGGTGGTGAAATTTTGATGTAGATCAGAGATTCTTGACTAAAGCAAATTTATGCCCAAAATTTTAGATTAGACCTTCCTGCAAGTCACTATTCTGCTCCCACTTTAAGCGAATTTGATTCCACTGTCACAAAAGAGTCGATTTATTTAAAAGAGATATAGCAACTCTGCAACTGCTTAACCCTGCCCTACGGTTACGATTTAAGCCCGGTATTCAGTTTTTATGAAATTATCGTTGCCATAAGAAGATAAATAAATAAATAAATGGTTACATTTACATCCCCTCGTTACATCCCACGAGGGGATTAGGGAGAGCTTCTCACAACCAGCGAGCTGTGCGCGTTCTAGTTTTACACTCACTGATTGGGGCTTACAGTTTTACACCGGTTCCGAACGGTATTTTGAGAAGCTTTTTCATGGCTAAATACTCGATAGTGTCGCCGTCACTAAGCGAGGTGACCGCCGTCGAAAGAAATTTAAGGTGGTCAGAGTAGGGATTGAACCCACGTCCTCATTCACAAGAGCCGTGCTCACTACCGCGCACAGAACGTGTATAAAAAATAACGAAAATTTCATGAACCGAACATATCGTTCACTTTTCATTTCCTAAGTTCTCAGCTCTTTGTGAAAATTTCGTTGGAAAAATCAATTACAGGGTTGTTAAGCCACAGTTATTTCGTGCGAAAAGAATTGCTTGATAATTGTTTGGAACCGGAATTTTAACACCACATGTGTTAAAAATAAAATGGAGTGCGTACAAGAATTATAAATGAAATATTTACAAGGTAAATCAAAGATAGGTGGTAACTCTCAGCGTTTAGAGATAAATGAAAAAATGTATTACGAAAACTTCGCAAGAACTGAATACGGGTCTTTAGGTGTCAAGTAGAGTTGGGTAGTTCATCAACTATATAGTTAATTTAGGGTGACCAGACATTAATCTCACTAATATTATGCATAAGTTCGATACGGCAAGTATATTGGTGATTGTTATGTCCGGGCACCTTAAATGAACCTAGTGCACGTGTTCGACACAACTCTAGTGTAAAGTAGTCGAAATAAAAAGTGGTCGAACTAGTTTTAGAAGTTACAGGTTCATGAACTAGTTCCAAACTGCGAGATAGAGGAAAATTTTCTCAATGGCTTTGCAATGTACATTTTTATGATTGTTTGTATGGGGAAGATCCCTGTCTTTGGTACCTACTTTCCTACTGTTTCCAAGCAGTTTAAGTTAATTAAAAATTAACCTTTCTTTACGGTTAGGACTTAGGTGTCAAGAAGTCGCATTACGATACGGGTAAACTAGTTCAAGAAAATACAACTTTCAAACTGGCCGAAAGGTAAGCATTTCCCAAAAAGAAATGATTCTACAGCTGCTTGCATGGAGAATATACCTCTATTTGGTACAGAAATAATTGCTCGAACTTGTACTTTTTCCTTCTGTGGTTCTGTAGTCGTTTCCAGGAAGTCAAATTTTTTGTATTCCACATCTTTTTTAATTTAAAACAAAATATTTTGCATCTGTTTATTCTTTTAAGCTCTATTCCCGTTGGATCGATAAACGGACCATGCGTTCAGATTCAAATACATCAATGGACACAAATGGTTCTCATTATCCATTGCAACAACATCATGGCCATGGACATGGAGGACACCATCCGCCAACACAACAATTGACCCAAGAATCTGCCATTAAATTTCAAATTATACCGCCACACAACGAACAACAACAGCAGCAGCAACAACAACAACAATATAGGCATTACAACAATTCATCAACGACGACAACGGCAACGGCCAATCAGCAGCAACAACATCATCAGCAATTGATGAACAATACAAGGAATAATTTAATTATGCACCAACAGCAACAACAACAAATGCATACAAATCAAACTAATTTCAATCAATTACAAAGCAGCAACACCACCAACAACAACAACAGCAGCAACAGCAATTTACAACGTTACACAAGCAACACAAATAGCAACCACAATGTGCAGCAGCAACAACAACAGCAACTGCAACAGCAGCAACGTTTTCAAATTGCTAAAACAACCATTACTGCAATGGACCATAGTTCTTCTGGTTCCAGTACAACTGGTCCACCTCACAGTAATAACAATAACAATAATAATAATACAACAAATCATACAACATCAGCAAATAATCAACATTCGAATTTACATGCACATCAACATCATCAGGCCAGTAGTGGCCATCAAACCACAACGCCAGCAGCCACATCCTCTTCGTCCAACTCAACGAGTACATCTTCTTCTTCAACTACGGCTAATCTAGGGGTGGCTTCAGTGGTGGTGGGCGCTGGCAGTGGTGGAGGCGTTGATGTTGATATGTTGAATCATCATCATCAACAGCAGCAACAGCAGCACCAGCAACTTACAACGAATACAAATAATAAAATCAACCACAACACAAATATCAACAACAACATTAATGGCAGTGCTACCATGGGTGTTTCATTACAACAACAGCAAAATGATTTAACTGTCATAAATAATAATAGCTCCAGCAATACAACAACAAAATATGCTACTAATTACAATCATCAGCAACAACATCATATAAATACTTCCAATAATAACAATAATTCTATTCTCAAACAACAGGAGCAATTTTATAAGTTGCAAGGAAATAACAATAAACATCAGCTGCAACCACAACTCCAACCTTCGACAGCATCCTCCACCTCCTGCTCCTCAACATCGTCCTCATCGTCAAATGTTGAACCCATGTGTATGTCACCAGAACATCAACCCTTATCCACCACAGCTGCTTCTTCTACGACTTCACCACACAATAAACAGCAACAACCGCATTTAATGATTTCTTCATCTGATTCTATATCGGAATCATCATCATCTCTTTCCTCCTCCTTGTCCGCATCTTCACAAACTTTTATTGATGTAAATCAAAAGTCTACTTCTACTACTACAACTTCGACTGCTACTGAAAATGCACAGGTATGTTGAAGGGGAATGTAATTGAAAATCATTCCCAGCCTCCCACCTAATATTACTATATCCTGCATATCCTTTATTTTATATGAAATTATGTACATTGAAATTACATTTTGTCAAGATCATAAAAAATATTACTGTGGTTTTCGTAGATAATTGTAGTAGGTTGTTTTTAAAGTTCTAAGACATTGAATGACTTTTGTATATAAAATAAGATAAACTTGATCTAGTATTATATTTCCTAGTTGACGTTAAATTTCCACGTTCGAACAGATCAGTATTTGGGTACTAACCTCTCCTCCCACCCCTCTTCTTTTTCAGATGTCTTCGAACAACGAGTTGAACACTTCCACTAATAATAATAATATAATCAACAGCACCAACAACAACAACACAAACACTATCATTAACAAAACTAACAACATTACTGATTTAAACAACAGGAACAATCAATTAGATGACTTCAACAATTGTAATATTAATAAGAATCCAACAAAAGGTTGTGCAGCATCCGAAGCTTCCAATTGTAACAACTCCAACTCCATGTCAAATCAAAATTCCCAAAATACCCAAACAGCAACCGCATTAAGTACTAATGATAATTTACACAGCAACAACTCGATAGGATTTGATACAATCGAATCAAATGGCCAACACAATCATGTGGTAGAACAACATCAAGGATCTCAACAGCAACAACAGACGTCCAATGAACTACACGATACTTTGGGTTTCTTTAATGAAACCCTAGATCTATCGCATGAGGATATACAACGCACCCTTATAGCAAATATGCCAAATGAAAACACCTTATTAACTTCATTAGATTTTATGAATCCAGATGGAGGAAGTGCTGCCAGTGGTGGTGGTGCTGTTGGTGTTGGAGTTGTTAACAACTCTGTAACACAGTCACGACAATGTGAGGCAGATCAATTGTCGGTCGGCGCCGATGCTGATGATGAAGATACCGATGATGTTTTTGCTCATTTAGATGCATTTGATATGTTGGTAGAATTTCCCGAACTGGATTTGGATGATAAGCAGGCCTTGTCAAATACTGCACTGGAACAGGCAGCCGCAGGAGTTAGGTCATTGGTGGATGATGCGTGTCATTCACACTTACAGACTCATACCCACTATGAAGGGCTTGCACATCCAGCTGATTTAACTTGTGACAAAAAGCTATTAAAAATTTGTGACTTTAGTCCAGATTGGTCTTATCCAGAGGGTGGCGTTAAGGTTTTAGTGGCCGGTCCTTGGTCTTCTGACTGCCATTACACAGTGTTGTTTGACTCTCAACCAGTGCCCACAGTATTGGTCCAAGAGGGGGTTTTGCGTTGTTATTGCCCAGCCCATGAAGTGGGCTACGCTACACTGCAAGTGTCCTCCGATGGTTTTGTTATATCCGATTCTGTAATGTTTGAATACAAAATGTCCGCCTGCCAGGAGGCTCCCTTCGATGCCAATACCAATGATTGTTTATATAAATTCTCGTTGTACAATCGCTTGTCCACCATTGAAGAGTCTATGCATCCCAAAACCGAAGTGGTAACTACTTTGACGGCATCGCAGCAGATTTTCTCCTTGCAGGGAAATCTTGAAGAGAAATTAGTAAGCTATTGCCATCAGCTGACAAAGATGATATGGCAATATAATGCCACAAATATTGGTGTAGCTTGGAATACGGGCTACAAGGGTATGACTCTGCTACACTTGGCAGCCGCTTTGGGCTATAATAAATTGGTATGCGCTCTCTTAAGTTGGCGCTCGGAAAATCCTCATATCATTTTAGAAACCGAAATAGATGCATTCAGTCAAGACGCATATGGTTATACACCATTGGTAAGTATTTTAGAATAAGTATTCAAAATATTTTTTTATTATAACAGATTTATGGTAACATTTTCAGACTTGGGCTTGTTCTCGTGGCCATTTGGAGACGGCAATTTTATTATATAAATGGAATCAAAATGCTTTAAAAATCAAAAATCATGCTCAACAAACTCCACTGGATGTGGCTCATGTTAAAGGGTAAAGATTAGACCTTATGCAGGAAACATATATTTCTTAAATAAAAATTGTTTTGCAGTCACAAGCAAATCGTTGCTGAATTGTATCGTTTGGAACATGAACGCCAACGTAAACAAAATCGTGGCTCCTTGGGTTCATTGTCGATTAATTTGAACAAATATTCGGTATGTTGCATAATTCTTTTCTTATATTTAAAATCCTTAATCATTGATAATAATAATAACCATTAAGCTTAACACCGATGATTCGGAAGAGAACCCAGCCATTGCGATATTTGATACTTCAGACGCATCTCAACGTAGCCATGATGGAGTGTTCTTAAGGCCGGTAGCTGTGGCCAGGTGAGTGGGGTTTAAAATGTGTGATATTAATTGAGAAATTGAAACATGTTTTGAATTGTGAGCAAAGTGTAGGTTTGAAATACAAAGAAAGGTGAAAAATAATAAGTTACAGACCCCTTATATGTTTCCCCTCGTATTCATAACGAAAAGTTAATCATCGGCTATCATATGAGTAATGATTTGTAATTCATAAAACTTTAACTGAACTATCGCCATTGAGTGTCTAAGATGCGAACGAACCCATGCTAACTGTCGTTTTAATAATAGCAACAATGAATATCAGGGTTGCATTTGCCTAAAACAGACATGTTCAGATTTGATTTAGCCAGCAGAAAGTCAACTGTTATGAATCACTATTATGAACCACCTGACTAACGAGTGACTAGGCCGAAAAAACACCAGTTAAATTAAATTAGGTTTAGGACACGTGATAATAAGAGGACTATCACTACACACTAGTACCCTGCATGAATACTCTCTCTTTTAGAATACATTCATTATCTCACTATACCAATACCAACGGTCCGAATAGTGTAAACAACTAAATGAAACGATACGTTCATGTGTGCTCTTGGAGTGAATGTTATATGAATCTCTGCTCTGTTAACTATTCTGTTCGTCTCAATTCTGTTACGACAACACGCCATTTTACTCAATAAATGTTCGTGAATGTAAAAATCATTCGAATACATAAGAACTATTCGAATGAAAAAACGGTAAATTATGAGTGGTTATGGGTCTCATTTGCTTTCTCGTCAATGAAAAGATCAGAAACGTTGTGTGAAGACTAAAGACATAATAATAATACGTTTTTTATGAGTTCAAATGCAAAGATATATATTAGAAAATGGAAATTGATGAAGTAAATTATTTTAAAAATAATTTATTAAACATTAATTGTAGTCCTCAACTCAATCGGCCGCTGTAGGTGAAGAAAATAGTATTGTTTCGCGAATTTCAAGGGGTGAACTCGTTTTGAAGGAGAAAAAAGGCCGGAGGAAAGTTTGGGAAGTTCTTTCCTTAATTGTGGGTGGAGACGGCAAAGAAATATGTCAGTTGCAATAACTGCAAACAAAAACTTAAACCTAGTGAGGCATAAGTACTACATTTCTAAAATTTACTTAATTTTAATCATATTCGTTATTCCAAAGAAATTAGAACTTCAAATCATACCAAAACAGCATTTGCTTTAGTTACGCTTTTTTTAATATGTTTCATGAATACATCTCATTATTCGAATAGTTCTGCTTGTCTCTAAAGACCTTTTACTCAATCTAATTAATACTCCTTCATACATGAATTCTCTATGCTCGGTTTCATTGTGTTTCGTACCCGATGCAACACGCTGAGAAGAATGGTTGTATGTATCGTACTCTAATCGCTAGAATGAGAACATTAACACATTCAAAAAACATGAATGTATTTGAATGTGTGAAAATGTAAACTCATGCAGAACTCTACTATACACGGAGGACGGTGAACCTACTGTGATTGCCCTGAGGATCTAAAAAGAACAGAAAGAAAAAAGAAAGACGGGTATCAAGCCCCAGTAACACAGATATTTTGATATTGGGTTGGTAAGAAAGTAACTTCAGTTTTGTCCTATAGATGGTGCTTTTGGTATTTTTGAAATGATTTTGATCAGCTGACTAAATTCTTTGTAATACACTTACACAGCTGACATTTCTAGTTTAAATTTGTGATATGTCCCTTTATTTACAGTGTTCAGTTTTCATATAAATCGTGTTGTGAATATGGATGCCAGATTGTTTAGATAGATTTGTTTAACCCTATAATGTGTGGTGATATATTTAAATACTTGTGGAGGAGGGAGCTGATGATATGCCTCGGTGGCAAGCTCGTGCCCAGGGGGGGTTGGATTTGGTGGTTAAACATCCCCCCCCCCCCCCGAAAATATTTTTTTTTACTTGTAATACAAAATAATGTTTGTACTTATTTTTGGTTTGGTGGTTAAAACCCCCCGAAATAAATTCCCGCGCACGGCCTTGTTTGCTGGGCATTGAAATAGCTCTATTCCCAACCATCCACCATAATAATCAATTTCACATTATTTTTTTTTTTCATAGAAATTGATCTGGAACGGGAGAATTTATTAAAGAATATAAATATTTTCGTTTAACAAACTGTTATTGTATTTTTACAGCAACCAAAGTCCGCCTAACAATAGCCGATTTTCCAAACGCTCTTCCATTGATAGTGGTATCAGTATGGATATCAGAAGTAAACCAGTTAAAACTTTTAAGGATTTAACACGACTACATAGGTAAGTTTAACCCCTTAACATCCCAAACACAACAGATTTTTTTTATTTAACTTTATGTTTTTCTTTAAAGTCTTGATGCTCATGACAATTATGGTGCGTCCATTGAATCCCCATTGGATTCTATTGGGGTCACCAGTAATACAACGAATTCCCTACTCTCACCTTTACGTAAAATGGATTTTGCATTATGTAAGTTTTTACTACCCTTCATCTCATATCAAACTATACCCTCGAACTTTCTCTATTCATTCACTCACAGTCTAACGATACATGAACATCATATTTTTTTTTAATTTCAACATCTGAGAAAAGAAGAATAAATAAACTTAAAATATTCTTAATTTTTTTAATTAATTTATTTATGTTTTTATTTCTAATTTAAACAAATCAAAAAAAAAAACGCATAATAATTTCAAAATTATTATTGATTCAACAATTATACTTGATTGTTTGAAAATTAGGCGAAGTTTCAACTGGTGATTCAAGTCCTTTGCCAGACAAAAATAATGATGATGATGATGATGATGATACATCTACAATTGATAATGAAGATTGTTGTAACGATGTTGTTACAATACCAAATAAAAATATTGAAGCTGTTGTAGGTCAGTTACTCTTAAAATGCAAATTCAAAAAGCAAAACTCAACTCGAAATGACATTTGTTGTCTGTGATGCATATCATACTTATACTATACTTATACTTACATAGAACTTTCGATGGGCTCTACTAACAAACACTTCCCCTAAACCCTCCACTTGACTTTATACTAAAATAGCTACTAACATTATACTAATAACAACACTAACAACATTCATTTATACATACATTCGTACTTACATACATCTACAAGATAAACACTCTATTTCAACATTTTTACATGTGTAATTTTTATTGTAACATTTGATTTATATATATGTGTGTGTGTGTATGTGTGTAAATTTACATGTGTATAAGTGTGCTTAAAACCATAACATAATAACACTAACATCATAACTCGTAATTCTTCCAAAAGGCATGATAATGTTGGCCAATTATATATATATATATGTATGTACTCATATCCCTTTGGATCAAAAATTACTGTGGACACTTTTGTAAAAGGCACCAAATGTGTTCTCAATGTTTAAGGAGTTTTGTGCTAAAAACAAAATCAAAAACTGTTATTACAAGGAGTAACAACTGGATTGACGTCTTTTTTTACATAAACACTAACATACACATTAGGGTGTCCCAAAAAATTTTTCTTTTTCGATTTTCATGGTTGCTCAAGCTTGATTGGAAAGCTTATACGGTAGAGTATTTTTTTCAGATTTTTCGGAAGAGTTTTAGAGGTCGCACAAGTCGAATTTCCCTCAAAAATCGCGTATTCCAGACGTTTTTTGAATTTTATTTAAAACTCGGTCAATAGCCACGATTTTCTTTGTTTGTAAGTCAAAGTTCATACTTTTATTCTATATGCACAAACCACCAGTTATGGCAATGATTTTGGTCAATAAGGTACCACGTATTAAATTTTTTTAGTAAATTTTTGACAAATTTTGTTAGTAACGCTTTAACGCTTTTGGACAAATTTTGTTAGTAACGCTTTATAACTTTTAAAATTCCTACGCAAACTTGAAAAACTAATGATGCATTCTAAAAGACGGATAATTGTAAGCAATTTTTTAGAAAAAAGTTTTTAATTTGCTGTTACTGTTCCAGAGTTATACAATTTTAAAGCCTTTTACCCATTGTATGCACCTACAAAATTATAAACTGTTTGCTATTTTTGCATCGGATTTGCTTTCAATTTCTATAAAAATTTAAAACACTAATGATGCACTTTAAAAGACGGATAAGTGCCAAGCAATTTTGTAGAAAAAAATTTTTAATTTGCTGTTACTGTTCCAGAGTTATGCCATTTTAAAACTCTTTACCCATTGTATGAAACTAATAATACATACTATAAATTTTTAAATTTTTCATCGGATTTGCTCTAAACACTATATTCATGAAAAAATCTACATGCGCTAAGTAACGACAAAGAGTTACACGCAGAAAAAACGGACCCAGCAATATATTGCAGGAAACATATATATGTTTGCAAGCAATCATATATATGGTTGCTGCAATATGTTGCCGGGGCCTTTTTTTGCTACGTGTAATTCTTTGTCGTTACTTAGCGCATGTAGATTTTTTCAATAATACAATGTTCAAACCAAATCCGATGGAAACAGACAAACAGTTTATAATATTATTAGGTTCATACAATGCGTAAAGAGTTTTAAAGTGGCATAACTCTGGAACAGTAACTGCAAATTGAAAATTTTTTTTTACAAAATTGCTTGGAATTTACCCATATTTTAAAGTACATCATTAGTATTTTAAATTTTCATAGAAATTTAAAGCAAATCCGATGCAAAAATAGCAAACAGATTATAATATTATTAGTTTAGTACAATGAGGAAAAGGTTTTAAAATGGTATAACTCTGGAACAGTAACCGCAAATTCAAAAAAAAATACTTGGAATTTATACGTATTTTAAAGCGCATCAATGGTGTTTTACATTTTCATAGGAATTTTAAAAGATATAAAGCGTTATTTACAAAATTTACCCAATATTTACGAAAAAAAAAATTAATACGTGGTAGCTTATTGAGCAAAATCGTTGCCGAAACTGGTGGTTTGTGCATATACAATAAAAGTTTGGACTGTTTGCTGTAAAAATGTTGACTTACAAAGTAAGAAAATCGTAGTTATTGACCGAGTTTGAAATAAAATTCAAAAAACGTCCGGTATACCCGATTTTTGGGAGAAAGTCGACTTGTGCGACCTCTAAACCTCTTCCGAAAAATCTGAAAAAAATCTCAAAAATACTTTACCCTATAAGCTTTCAAATAAAGCTTGAGCAAAAAAAAAATTTTATTGATGGGACACCCTAATACACATCTATTGGAATATCCGTTATCTACAGGGTGATTCAGGAAGTTCCGGACAAATTTCTCCAGCGTATTCCTTGGCTCATTTCATGAAGAAAATTCCACTAGGACCATGTACGAAAATGCAAGGGTGCGAAATGGCAGCGGGTTCAAAATTTTCGGATTGATGGTCGGACGGTAGTAGGGTAAAGTTGCTAACTTCTGAGCCAGTACTCGGATTTTTTTGTTTTTGGGCTTGTTGGAAAGGTTTTTAAGAGGCCTTTCAGAATCAACCGTTCCAAACTTCTGACCATTTTACTGAAATGCAAAAATGTTTGATTTTGTTTTTGGAAGCGAAATAACAGCACACATTTATTTGTTTTAGTAAATTAACACGTTTAAGATTTTATTTTATTGAAATTTTCAGAAATGGTCATAACTTTGGAACGGTAAGACCTCTGGGCTTCGTTTAGGTCATTTTGGAAAGGTAAGAGGTATGGCTATCTTTCATAAGTTACCTAACATAAGTTACCTGGCATCTGGCTGAGCAAATTGAGGTTATGTGAATTTTTTTTTTGCCGAAAGCTCTGTATCTTGGCGATTTGACTTTTTTCTACTTTTTTTATTGAGTCTGAAAGGCCTCTTAAAGCCTAAAAACAAAAAAATCCGACCACTGGCCTAGAAGTTAGCAACTTTACCATACTACCCTCCGCACCCTTGCATTTTCGGACATGGTCCTAGTGGACTTTTCTTCATGAAATGAGCCAAGGAATACGCTGGAGAAATTTGTCCGGAACTTCCTGAATCACCCTGTATATAAGTATAAATGGACGGACGCACAAACGTACATACAACTTTGAATTTTGTTTCGATGATAATCTTAAAGAAGTGTATAAGTATAAATACTGTATACAATGTAATTTCTATAATTCCATATAGTATTCATACACATCACTATTATACAAACTATAAAATACTAAACAATTGAGTTATTTAGATCCTTTTGATCAATCACATCACATTCGTTCGTTCGTTGTGTATATGACATTGATGTTGTTGTTGTGTGTGATTGTTACTATGTATTATTATTATTATAATTGTATTGATTCATAATTTTTGTGTTGGTTTTAGATGTGATTTTTTTTGTAATTGGGATTACATGGTATTTATATCATCATGTACATACAATCCCATATAAACATACATACATATAAATAGTCATATTCTAAACGAATATAATATAAACTAATAATTGTGTGTAAATACAGCATCTGTGTAGTAGTGAAATATGTGTGTGTATATGTTTGCTACTAATCAATTTTATGTGGGAAATTTGTTTAATGTTGCTGTGTATGAGTGTGTAATTTTTGTTGTTAGTTTACAGTGGATCATCTGATGGTGGCAGGAACAAATAGTGGCTTAGAAAAATCTCTTACGAAGAATAATATAAAATATGTACAACGGGATTATGTCGGTGGTGCAACGGTTAGTGCGCGCGGCTATTGGGGGCTCGGACCCCACCGAAATCCTTTCCTTCAGTGGCGATTTTTGAATACTATGCTATTTTCCACCTAAATTTCAAGTTGGGCCCCCCGAAAGAAAATCTTGCGTACGGAACTGACTGATTTTTGTCATTACTTTTTGAAGATGATATATGTAGGTCAAGTTGCCGTCACCAGTGTTGATGACCATATGGTCTCTTTTCACCACATTTTCAATCGTTCTGGCTAGAATTACCGCCGCTAATTTCTCGCCATCTTATCGGATATTCTCTTCGAGAGCTTCCAGAGTCTGTGGATTGTTCACATACATAGATTCGTGAAACCTGGAGCTATCAAATCGTGGCGTACTTGGCGGTCACTGCAAATCATCAAAACGAGACATATCCTTCAAATGTCCACTTCCCCAATGTGCACAAAAACGGATGCGGAACCGTTTCGAACCCATTACGAGTCCGTAAAATCATAAAAAAGCGAAATGTCTGTTCTCGAATTCGTTTCGAGCCCGTTACGAGTCCGTAAAACATAAAAAAGCGAATCAGTGAAATTGTAATTTGGAGGATACAGTGAAAATTGCGATTTGGCGGATCCGTGTCGAACCCGTTACGAGTCCGTAAAACATAAAAAAGGGAATCGGTGAAATTTATGATTTGGCGGATCCGTCTCGAATCATTTTATTTCAAAAAAACGAATCCAAAACGGATTCGAATATGAAGTTAGTTACGAGTTCGAGAAGTATCCGAAAAAGTACAATAAAACGATTCGCATATTCGAGAGGAATTTCATACAAAAACGAATTCGTTATGAGTCCGTAACGGACGTCCGTTTCGTACAAAATGTCATATGGCATATTGGGATACTTCTACTTCAACTTCGCTTCATATCGTACCCAGTGTGCCATAGAATCCGTTACGAATTCGAGACGGATCGGTTTCTTCGGACATTTTGTCCATACCGGACATCCATTACGGACTCATAACGAATTTGTTTTCGTATGAAATTCCTCTCGAAAACGCGATTCGTTTTTTGTACTTTTTCGCATCGTTTCGAACTCGTAACGGACTTCACATTGGAATCCGTTTCGGATACGTTTTTTGTAAATAAAATGGATTCGAGACTGATCCGCTTTTTATGGCTTTATGGACTCGTATCGGGTTCGAGATGGATCCGTCAATTCGCAATTTCATTGATTCGCTTTGTTGTGTTTTTACGGACTTATAACAGGTTCGAGACGGATCCACCAAAGCACAATTTTACTGATTCGCTGTTTTATGTTTTTACGGACTTATAACGGGTTCGAGACAGATCCGCCAAATCACAATTTTACTGATTCGCTGTTTTATGTTTTTACGGACTCGTAACGGTTTCGAGAACTGACATTTCGCTTTTTTTATGATTTTACGGACTCGTAACGGGTTCGAAACGGATCCGCATCCGTTTTTGTGTACACACACATACACGACAGTACCCCGAAGTACTCGGTTGTCGCAACTTCGCTACAACAGTACAGCAGCTAAATGCCTTAGTGTTTGACAAGTTGGCGTAGAACGGCCGGGCAGTTGCGCCGAAATTCACGTTTCTACAAAACGACGAAATAATAATAATAATAATTCCATAAAAAATAATAGTGACGAGAATTCCACGATCTTGAGGAGTATAGCGTTCCATAGATTATCAGAAATATCAAAACAAAACTGGCATATGCCGCCATTTGCAAAAGTTGTAGCCTCTTCCGATAGGATGATACATTTTGGACAACGCTGTGCAATCCTTCATACTGTGCCGCAGAGCTGGGAAATGAGATAAAAATGTTTCTTGTACATTTGACAGTAATCAGCCCACCGCACTGTGGGCCAGCATTGCCGAATTTTATATATATATTTGAAATCCTGAAATCTTGAATATTTTGTGTGTAAAATATTATGTCATTGTGGGCAACCGTTTTTCACCAGTTACCGGTCAAAGTCAAAATTTCATGTTTTTTTTTTTATTTTTTTATTTTTTAATAATGAAAAAAAAAATATAAAGAAGCAAAGTTTTGTTCTAAAAACAATTTTAAATCAAAAAACTTGATGTATATTAAAAAAAAAAAAATTAAAATGATTACATATTTATAGCAAAGTTGCTAAATTATTAGTTTAACCTCAAAAACGCAATTTTTTTCTAAATCCTAAATTTACAAAACATTTCTCCAAAATGATCCAAGAGATATTTTAGTAATTTTAACGCCATTATGTCCCATAGGATGTCTGCTATCTAGATTTTTGCAACCGTTTGCGACCGTTTATAAACTTTCGAAATATTGGCATTTAACTGAAAAATTACATTCAGATCTCATTTTTACAGTGCATGAGATTTTAATGTCTTAATTTTTGGCTTAAAACTTTTGATACAATTTTGATACAAAAATTATTCTTTAAGAAGGTTTGGAGGTTTGTAATGATTTTTGTTCTTCAAAAATTTCAGAATTTTTTCTGAAAATTCAACTTAAAATGTAAAAATCCATTTATCTCAAAACACGTTATTTTTAATTTTGTTTTAAGTATTTTTAATCAAAAGAGAACCTATTTTTCTATTGAACATATTGAACATATTTTTCTACTGATATAGAAATTTTCAGAGAGCCGTTATTTTTTGCATAAACACAAACCTAAACTTATATGTTGTTGCTGTTAAAAATTAAATACTGATGACACACTGATGACGTCACACACAAACTGGTGTGTTCAGATATAACTGTGCACGTGTTTATTATCAACAATGTGTCGCGACATGTCGGTGAGAGCGGTTGTGCTTTAGAGTGAGCTCCTATTTGCTTTGATTTTTTAAGTGATTAAAAACCCCAATAAAGAAATTAAAATAAGTATTCCAAACAATTTAAATTATATGCAGTTGCAATTAGCATTAGTGACTGAATTGTTTTTCATATTACTTAAAACATAGACAGAAATAAAACCAAAAAACGCATAAATAATAAATTCTTTTCAAGTGGAAAGTTCAACAAACAATAGTTACAACAACACACAAAAAACAACATAAAAGAGAACAAGCAATAGACTCAAATCAAACATTCATCATAATCACATCCAACATTCAACTTAAACAACCAAGCGCATAACAACAACTATAAAGCACACTTATTACGATCGATCGCGATCTTCCGAACATCTAACATATTAATTTTAAAACTTACAGCGTGAAACACAAACAAAATAACAAAACAATATAATACAGCTAACATTCTAATTGAACTTCTTACTAAGAGCATTGAACATTCAACGAAAACAGTTTAACAAGCAATATATAGAAATTTAAAAATTTATGGCCGCCATATTGGATCCGCCATCTTGAATTTTAAATTTTTTAATCCGGATTCATAATAAGCGTCCCCTAATCCTTTGAAACCAATTGATTAAAATTTCATATATAGAAATTTAAAAATTTATGGCCGCCATATTGGATCCGCCATTTTGAAATTTTAAATTCTGATTCCACATTCGTGATCAGCAACCTCCTAAACCCCCTTTCCGATATTTTTTTTACTTCTATCCTCTTTGGTTTAATTATGGCCAAAATTCGGCAATGCTGGCCCACAGTGCACCGGTTGTCTCATTTTCGTATCAAAAGTCCGATTTTGGAATGACCCGTGAACTTACTTCCTTACTTACTCAATTGTTCTCAACCCAGGGGCGGACATGGGACTGTCCTTGGAGGTAGAAAGTTTCTGATAGCTATTCACTTGGGAGTGGCCAGAAATGATTCTTTCATTGGGCAGTCCAAGCAGCTCACTACTTCCATGCAGTATGTCCTGGCAATGGCTTGTCGGAAACTTCCGTTAGTTACCTAAAGTGAGAAGGTGAAACGAATGAGCAGCCTTAGTGGTAATGCGATCAGGGATACGTCTCAGGATTATTAGGTGACCCTGTCACTGAAGCTCTTCGAAGTATTGGACATATTCTTCTGTCCTTTGAAGGCGGATGAGCCCTGACCAACGGCGGATGAAAATTGAAGAAACCAAAATCCAGTTTCGACACACTGCATTCTGGTCAGCGTCTGAACCATCATGGCAGTAGGTAAAATGCAAACAACGGTGGGCTGGGTATATAGGCAATGAAAATTCACAGAAAAAATAATGAACAAAGAAACCCCCTAACTGTTGGCGACCATCGCAAACGTTATAAGGACCACGATTTAAGGATATGTACCTGGAATGTGCGAACGCTATACAAGACGGGTGCCACTTCCAATTGGCGGATGTCCTCGGAAAATATAATGCTGACATCACAGCGATCCAGAAAATGCGATGGACAGAATATGGTTGCACCAGAAAGAAAAACTTCGATATTTACTACAGCTACCATGAGCGTAGGCACGAATTTGGGTGAGGATTTATAGTAGACACGAGACTGCGACACCTAGTTTCAAGATTCAACCCAGTGAGTGACCGCATAGTCACAATTCGCATCAAAGCGAAACATTTCAACATCTCGTTAATTTGTGTGCACGCACCGACAGAGGATAAAGATGATGAGGTCGAAGAAACATTTTATGAGCGCCTGGAGGAAGTATATGAACGCTGCCCTGACCACGACATTAAGATTAGTCTAGGCGATTTTAATGCCAAATTAGGAAAGGAAAGTGTCTTTCGACCAACCATCGGTAATCACAGTCTACATGATACCACTTCCGATAATGGAATAAGACTGATAGACATCGTCGCTGCAAAGGACGTGGTAGTTAGTAGCACACGATTCCAGAATAAGGACATACATAAGACGACGTGGAGAACGAATAACCAGATTGATCACATGGTAATAGGTGGCAGGCACGCTTCTAGTGTAATGGATGTACGTGTGATTCGAGGTGCCAATATCGACTCGGATCATTACCTGGTGGCTGCGAAAGTTCGCATAAGACTGAGCGGGGCGAAAAACGTACGAAGCCGAACACGGTAAAAGCTAGATATTTACAAGCTACAAATACCGGAGATATCAATGTCCTATCAACAGAAGCTCTCTCTCCTGCTAGGGCAGAATACCCCTCCTGAGGACCCAGATGCGCAGTGGAAGCACATCTCTCATTCTTTGGAAACCACTGCAAGGACTGATCTTGGCTATCAAAAATCGGAGATGGGTAAGCCATGGTACGACGAAGAATGTCGCATTGCAACAAATGAAAAAGGCGCTGCATGTATGCCAACGAAATTGTCAGTTATATCGCGTGCTACGAATTAGCGGTACAAGAGGATGAGAAGGGAGGAAAATCAACTATTTAGATGAAAAAATGTCAGTGGGAGCAGAGAGAGAGTGAGAGTGAAAAGACCGAAATGTGCCGGATGAACAATGAATCCCGAAAATTTGTCCAAAGGGTAAGAAGACCGAATAACGGGCCGAATAATGGGCTGCCCTCCTGCAAGGACGAGAATTAGAATCTCGTGATAGATAAGCAGGTGTGCTTAAAATGTGGAGGGACCACTTTTCAGCACTACTTCAGTCAGATTATTCCACTGAAGACCAGGAGGTAATAATTGTGGAAGTCAGTGTAGATTGCACCCCCCGACCCAAGGCGATATTAGAACGGTAATCTCCCGCCTTAAGATTATTAAAGCCGCTGGTGTGGATGGACTACACGCTGAGCTTTTTAAGGCCGGCGGCGAAGGACTTCTAGGCCGCATGGATCAACTTATATGTGGTATATGGTTGGGGGAATCTATGCCTGACGATTGGAGTCTCAGTGTATTATATCTTGTATTCAAAAAGGAGGACCCCTGTGGGTGTTCCAACTATAGCGGTATCAACTTTCATTCATCGCGTATAAGGTCTTGTCGACCGTATTATATGAAAGACTAAAGCCAATTGTTGAAAACGTGATGGGACCTTATCAGTGTGGTTTTAGACCACGGAAGTCCACGGCTGACCAAATATTCACGCTACGCAAAATCATGGAAAAGACCCACGAAAAGCAAATCGATACATACCATCTTTTCGTCGATTACAAAGCTGCTTTCGATAGCCCCATACGGGGAAAACTGTACGAAGCTATGTCTGAACTTGGTATTCCGGCAAAACTGATCCGTCTCTGTAGAATGAATGATCAGCAGTGAAAGTGGGGAAAGACCTCACTGAACCATTCTGTACCAAGCGAGCACTTAGACAAGGCGACACACTTTCGTGAAATCTCTTCAACATCTTAATGGAGATAATAATGAGAAAGGCTGCAATAAATACGAACAAGACCATTAACACGAAAAGCCATATGTTGCTGGCATATGCTGACGACATAGACATCATTGGGCGAAATTTTGCGAGAGGTTACTGCAGTATTTTCAAGAATCGAAAAGGAATCAGCGAAGGTGGGTCTTGCTGATAATGAGGGCAAGACAAAATTGATGGTGCCAACGACTACACAAACCCCTCGACTTGGTCCGCACTTGAACGTCTGCAACCGATTGTATTGTGAAGTGGTAGATGAATTTGACTACCTTGGATCCGCCGGGAACAAAGACAACAATGACAGCCTGTAGATAAATAGAAGAATTGTGCTTGCAAATATATGCTATTTCTCATTTTACCTGTCCTTGCATATGGTTCCGAAACGTGGGTCATATCGCAAGCGGATGGGAAACACCTGGGAGTATTCGGCGGGAAGATACTCCGCAAAATATATGGTCCTGTCGTTGGAACCAAGAGTTATATAATTAGTATTCTTACGTGGACATAGTTAGACGAATCAAATTGGTCCAATTACGTTGGCTAGGCCATGTTATGCGAATATATGAGTCAGCGCGAAAGCTTTTCCATAACATACCCGATGGAAGCAGAAAGCAGAAAAAGAGGACGACCAAGACTCCGATGGAAAACCCAGGCCGAACAATCCCTCCGTATCCTTGGTGTTAGCAACTGGCGAGAAAAGGCGAAGGTTAGAACCAGTTGGAGAAATATGTTACAATTTGTTTAATTTGTTTGTTTAATTAATATATGTGTGTAAGACATCTGAACTCATGAGGTTGTAAAAGAGCTTAGAAAAGTAAAAGGTATGCTACTGACTGATAGTCAATATTTCGAACAGAAAAAATCTGTCAGTGTCAAAATAACAGATGATTTAAAAATATGTATATCTTGATTTGGGCGGTTACCCGATATATTCCGAATAATTTATCTCACGAAGACTCCCAGTGCTGTTTCATCCGCTTGCGATATGACCCAGGATTCTGCGCTATAAGGAAAATCAAGTGGTGTCATAGTCTAATATAACTGGATCTTTCTTTTTCGAGAGAGGGCTTTTTGTCTGAAGTGCTGGCTTAGCCTCAAATAACACACGCTGAAAAATATATTTCAGCTTGTCACAAATATAGTACACTTGTGTCCAAACACATTGTGTTTGCTATTCAGTATTACATGTTTGGGACATAATGATTATTAGGTTATAATATATGCATTTGTGACCCAAATGTGGCTTTATTTGTTAAAAACTGCAGAAAACAAAAACATGTACGTTTCCTTGGTGTTACCACCTGGCGAGGAGAAAAGGCGAATGATAGAATCAGTTGGAGAAATATGTTAAAATTTATTTTATTTGTATTTGGAACAGAAAAAATCTGTCAGTGTCAAAAACTGGATCTTTATTTTTCGAGAGAAGGCTTTATGTCTGAAGTGCTGGCTTAACCTGAAATAATACACGCTGAAAAATTTTTCTTTTTTTTTTTGTTTGTATGCAAATATAACTAGCTTATCACAAATATTGTATACTTGTGTCCAAACACATTGTTTTTGCTATTCAATATAACATGTTTTGGACACAATGATTATTAGGGTATACTATATGTATGTGTGACCAAAATATGGCTTTGTTTGTTAAAAACTGCTGAAAACAAAAATGTGACAGACAATGAAGAAACAAAAAACAGCAGTTCTTCAATTTACGAAATCAATGCTTGCAAACATGTATATGGTTCCGTCAATATGTGGCTGGGGCCGTTATTTTTCAGTGTGCACCTATTAATATGGCTTCATGTAATGACTGGCATTATTGCTAGACGCTGCTGAAGATGATGCTTCACAAACATTGCAACGATCGTTCAGCGAATGTAAGTTCGAATCCTACCCGCAAATTCAAAGAACATCAATTGCAATTTAATAGACATGAACTGAAATTCCAAAATAATCAATTGAAACTCAAAAGTTTTAAAGACTTGGATTGAAATACGGTGAAAGACATCAATTGTAATTTTAAAATTAATTGATCTGTTTTAATTTTTAATTGACACCTATTAAATTGCAATTGATGCTTTGATAAAATTCAAAAAACATCCATGGAAATATAAAAGGTATCTATTGAAATTTGAAAGACCTTGTAATTCAAAAAACATCTATAAAAATATCATTGTTTTGAATATCAATTGAAGTTCATTGAAATTTCAGCCTTACATTTCATTTGATATTGTCAGAATTTCAATTACTGTAGTTTGTGTTTTGTATTTCAAATGAAGTCTTTTAAATTTCAATTGATATTCTTTCAATTTAAATTACTTCCTTTCAATTAGTTCCTCTTTCCGCTTAACATTAAGGATTGTATCGAAATAGTTACTTGACTAGTCACTTGCCTTCTTAGGTAATAACTATACATCGTCCGTCTAGCATAGGCATCTTAAAAGGACGAGGTGGGTTTTCAATGGGGTTTCTTCACTCAGTTCGAAAAAATATCAATTGCTCTTATGGTCTTCCAGACGAGGATGACCATTGTCTAATACCGTCTAGATTTGCAACTATATTTTCATTTCATTCGAAGGTCTGCTAAGAGATTACATACTAATGTGAACTAGTAAAAATATCAGCGCCGCCACATTCAGAGCTTTAGGAATGCTTGAGTGAGTGTCTATATATATCGCCCCCAGTGGAACCTACGACTTAGACTCCGTTTAAAACATAGCACACACACCGCGTATCCGAAATCAAACAGTAGTTTCATTGTAATTTGTTTTAGGACATTGTTATTTTATATAAATGCGCCAACATTATTCATCAGATGCTCCACTGTGTTCTTCTTCCGTTGACAACCTACAACGGTCTTGTCCTTCTCCTAAATATACTGTTGTAAATATACATTTCGAAAATGCTTAAATGGGTTTAATAGTTCGCTATGTTTTCGATACAAAATAAAAGTAATATCCTTGCAAGGACATCGATTTGGTACTATTGGAAAGCTTGTTGTACATACATTAATACTATCGTACTACTACTAACTCTATTTGTGTAAAATCATATTTCTAACATTTGATGTAGTTTTCATGTTCTCTATTCCTATTTGTATTTTATATCGGTGTTGATTCTTGATATCCAAGAAAAGAACTCTATATCATTGAAAACTAATGAAATTTCAATATGATTTTGCCTATTCCAGGGGATTCGGATGCAAAAGTATTAACACTTGCTGAACATATCATAGCTGCTATGCCAGAACGTATAAAGGTAAGAAAGAAATTGGACTACTCAGACTAAAAGCCTATTTCCTGATGGTCTAAATTGGGTTTCTAGATACGATTTTGAAATTAATTTCGTAATATTTACTTTCCTGTTTAGAATGAGGCTGATGAAATGATGGTTTTGGGCAGTCCCATGACAGAACCTTTAAATTCCGAAACATCCGGCTTAAATGACAGTTTTATGGATCCCCTTTTGGATTCTCTGCCCAATGCCCATTTCGATAATGAATTCAATTTTGATTTCAACGATCATACTTATCGCTATCATGAAGTTAGTACACCCTGTTCGAGCTTAAGTCCAGCCAGTTCAGGGCCTTTACAGTCGCCAGCGAGTTATTCCATACTGGGTCATGACCCTTCTGTCAGTTCACCCAGTCCGCCGCCATCGACAAAGCAACTAACGGAATTTCTGCATGCCTCTAGCAATTCACAATATCCATTTGAAGCAGATTTCTCCAAGTTAACCTTAACCGGTACGTTTCAAAAGATTTCTTATAATTCATTTAAAAAAATATTGATTTTATTTCTTATTCCCAGACACTGAACAACGAGAACTTTATGAGGCTGCCAAGTGCATCCAAAAAGCCTATCGTTCCTACAAGGGTCGTCAAAAATTGGAGGAACAGAATAAGGAGCGCACAGCTGCTATTGTTATACAAAACTATTACAGACGCTATAAACAATTTGCCTACTATCGACAAATGACAAATGCCGCTTTAGTTATTCAACATGGCTATCGTTCGTATTGTCGCAATAAACGTTTTAAGAAATCTCAAAACTGCTCGTCATCAATGACTCCGGGTGGTTCAGTTTTACACAATACCGACAGCCAGGATAGCACGAATTCACAATGCTTATCAAGCTTTTTCGATAATTATGCCAAACAAGAACCGAACACAGATAGCTCACCGCAGTCATGTGCTACACCAAAGGAAACTAGTCCCTCTGGGCCATTAAAGTAAGTTTGTGAAGCATGTTGAAGATGGATGGAGAGAAGAGTTAATGCGATTTCATTATTTCAGACGTACTTACTCACAATCAACACAAAATCAAGCTGCCAGAAAAATTCAACAGTTCATGCGACAATCACGCATTAAGTGAGTATTATTGTTTGATCAGTTATCCTTTGTATATTATAGTTTTGTACTCTGATACTTAACACTTAAGTTGTAAAAGTATTAAAAAGTAGAGCTTGGAAAACTTTAGGAGATAGAAGTTATTTTTAGAAAAGAAGGATTAGGGAGAAGGCTTAATTCGGAAACTATACATAAGTAGAAAATTAAAGAAAAAATTAATAGAAAACAAATACGAGTAAGTAGTTTGCTTCCCAAATAACCTGTTCGGAATCGAAGTAAAACTGTAAGTCTCCGTCAGTGAGTGTAACACAAGAAAGTTTACAGCCCTCTGAGTTCCCAGTACCTTGTTATGGGAAGCTATTTCATTACTTAACTAGTTTTAAACTAGTAGTTGTGTTCTATGAGCACCTAGAGGAAATGTATGACCGCTGCCCTGGCCATGACATTAAGATTGTACTAGGAGATTTTAATGCTAAAGTAGGCAGGGAGAATGAGTTTCGTGTTTCGCCATGGTCATTAGTGGTACAAGATTCCAGCATAAAGACATCCACAAGGCTACTTAGGTACCCCCTGGTCAAAGACCGAAGAACCAAATTGATCACGTGGTAATTGATGGAAGGCACTCATCCAGTGTAGTGGATGTACGAGTGATCAAAGGAGCTAACATCGATTCTGATCACTACCTACTAGCAGCAAAGGTTCGCACAAGATTAAGTAGATCGAAAATCGTACGAAACCAGACGCACCGAAAGCTGGACATCGGAAAGCTGCAATTACTAGAGGTAGCCACAGAATCCACCCCCTCCCGATGACGATCCTGAAGCGCAGTGGATACCCATTTCCGACTCTGTAAACCAATTATCGCTGACCTGATTGGACCATACCAGTGTGGCTTTAGTTCTGGAAAATCGACAACTGACCAGATTTTCGCGCTAACGCCAAATTCTGGAGAAGACCCACGAAAAACAAATCGACACCTATTACCTATTTGTCGATTATAAGGCGGCATTCGATAGCCCGATACGGGAGAAACTACGATGCAATGTCTGAGCCTGGTATTCCTGCAAAACTCATACGCATTGCAGGATGACCTTGACGAACACCAAATCCGCAGTGACAGTTGGTAATGATCTTACCGAACCTTTCGAAACCAAGCGAGGCCTCAGGCAAGGCGACACCGTATCGTGCGATCTCTTTAACATCTTAATGGAGATCATTATGAGAAAAGCTGCAGTCAACATGAATAAAACCATCAGCAGCAAAAGTCGCTGCTGCACGCGTATGCTGATGATATAGATATCATTGGGGCACAATGAGAGAAGTTACTGCGGTGTTTTCGAGAATTGAGAAGGAGTCAGCAAAAGTGGGTCAGACAGTAAATGAGGACAAGACCAAATTAGTGATTTCAACGAGCAGGGCCTTCACGCGATTAGACCAAAGCGTGAACGTTGATAACCGTTATAATTTCGAGGTGTTTTATATACCTCGGACCTGCCGTAAACAAAGACAACAACGTCAGCCGTGAGATCAAGCGGAGAATTGTGCTTGCAAGTAGATGTTATTTTGGGCTAAGCAATCACTTTAGAGATAAAGCCCTCTCTCGAGTAACAAAATTCCACCTATACCAGACTCACATACAACCGGATCAAAATTGCGAGATTGCGCTGGCAAGACCATGCCAGTATAATGGATGAAGACGAACCAGCACGAAGGGTTGTCGAAACCGAAAGACTCGAAGGAAGACGAAAAAGTCTCCGCTGGAGGGATCAAGTTGACGAATCCCTGCGTACTCTTGGTATTGCCAACTGGAGAGATAAAGCAAAAGATCGAATTTGTTGGCGTAATATGTTATCTTCGTTTTGTAAGGTCCCTGACCCCCCGGGGTTGTTCGAGACCGAATAAGTAACTAAGATGTGTTTTAACATTACATTTCCAATACCTGCTAAGCTGACACGCCTTTGTAAACTGGCACAGACCGATTGGCAAAGATCTCACCGAACCATTTAGTACGAGGACAAGACAAAATTATTGGTTTCGATGAGCAGAACATTCATCCGACTGGATGAAAGGGTAATCATTGATAACCGTTATAATTTCGAGGTAGTGGACGAATTTATTTACCTCGGATCAGCCTTCAACAGATGAAATAACGTCAGCCTATAAATCAAACGGAGAACTGTCCTTGTAAACTGGGTTATTTCGGGCTAAGCAAGCACTTCAGAGATAAGAACCTCTCTCGAGAAACGAAGATCCAACTATATTGGACTCTCATACAACCTGTCTAGCTTTATGAACGCAAGTCAATTTTAGTAAACCAAATACTTAAATCAACAACATGAAAACAAACAGCTGTTGTCAACAGTTGTCAGATGTTTACAGTATCGTTCCGATAAACCACTAAATTAAATGTTAAGTATACATTGAGAAAATTATAGTTACGATAAAAGATAACCGGAAATTAAGAAAATCTATGAATTAGTTCTGGGTGTTACACAGGCACAGAGAGATTTAATAGTTTTTGTGACAGGTTGTTTTTTGATTTCTTCTATTTTCGAACTCGTTCAATTCTTAAGCGTATTCTAATTTATTTATTTTTTGTGTATTGAGTACCTTTTTCTATAATATAATAATAATTATAATAAACTATACTATTCCATGCTAAGCATTTGGGATGGAAATTTAACAGCCCTGGTAAGCTACTTTTTTGCAGGTTATATTGGAAGATAAATTCAGTTTTTATTATATTTTTTAAATAGTTATTGGACATTTTGTTTTTACAGTAATATGTAAATGGATTCTCTGTATGGAAACAAGAATACAGTTTAATTTAAATTTATTCCAATTATTTTTAAATATTTATTTAAAAAAAAAAAGGTTATGCAATAACCTCTTTTTGTTTTCTTTCTGAATCTTTTCATTTTGTTATTTTTCATATTATGTTAACTTTTTCTACTTTAAACAATTGAATTGTTAGTTTGAAGTACTATTTTTTAATAAAATAATATTTGTAAGCTTTTTATCTGAAATTAATTTTGAATAATTTATTTATATATTTTTTGTTTTCTTTCAATATAGACTTCAGAAAGAACGAGCCGAAAAAGAGAAGCTGGTGCACCAACGCAGGGCGGAATACCTTCAAAACTTGCAGTATCAAGGACAACCGGAAATCGTTTGCCCACTAGAAAAGAGGTAAATTGTTACTAACCACCGTATTCATAACGAAAATCTAGTCACCGACTATAATCTGAAGTCTGTATTCAGTTTTAATGAAATGTTCGTTCCCATAAGTACGTGTGTAAAATATAACGAAAATTTCGTGCGAAATTTTTGTGCGAAAACAATAGTTTGATACATTTTTTGGAAATGGAATTTTGACTTTTCGATAACTTTAACAAACTAAAATACTACCACATGAGTTAAAAATAAAATGGAGTGCAAAAGAAATTATTAATGAAATATTTGCAAGATAAATCAGAGTTAGGTGGTAACTCACTTTCCGTTTAGAGATAAATGAACAAAATGTCTTACGAAAATTTCGTACGAACTGAATACAGGGCTTGACTAACAATTTTAAATTCATAACAATTCAACTAAACTATACCCAACAAGTGGGTACGAAGCAAATGATTACATGTTAACTTTTGACGAACAGCTGTCGTTTTAATAACACAATCAAGACAGAGACCATCAAGAGGTAGACTGAAAAAATTAGTGCGAAATATGGCAACCCCGTAAGAGAATGATAAAGTCGATACGATTCAATCCGGAATCAGTCAAGCATTAACAAAAGTAGCGTTAGCTTAACGTATTTCTTGGTCTTGGCATTTATATTGTTCTATATTGGATTTGCATGGCGAAATAATTCCAGATAAATGCAGTATAACAAGGAAAAATTGGATAATATCAAGTTTCGGTGCAACTTTCCAACATATACTGGATACTATGCAAACGATATGGAAAAAAGTAAGCCAGCTGATCTGGTAACACTACCTGCAACTATTGAGTCATGAGGCTATTGTGTTCATAGTCACATATTATTCTTGAAAGATATATATATTTACCTTGTAAAAAACCACACATTTAACGCGATTAGTTTTATTAAATTTAAAGGGATTTATTAAATTTGATGATTGATGAATATTTTTGCAATTATGCAAACTCTATTCTCGATTCCATGGGAATAAAATCCATTGAATCTATGTACATTAAACCGACTCATTTTGTATGGGGCCAAAAAAAGTGTTTTTGTTCCACCCCCTGAAATGTTCCTTGACTTGTTTTTTTATGATTCTCAGTTATTATTAAATTTATGTCAGTTACAATTACATACATATATATGTAATAGTTTTGTTTCCGCACGTACTATTTTGCTGTTTTTGCTATTTTTCTATTTTGAATGAAATTTGTTTAACGCAAATATAATTCAAAATTGCTATAATGGTGAAAACGGTAGAAGTGGTACGTGTTGAAACAAATATTATATTAATCTAGTTGGAACTATATTGAAGTTTTAAATTCGAGTTTTTGAATTTTTAAATTCTTTAATCAGTATGCCATTTGAAATTAAATATAAGCTATTGTATGAAACTAGTATAGGCTTTAATGTGAAGATTTAATTTGAGGTATTATATTTTCTGATAGTTTTTATATTCTGATAGTTTTTTATATGCTTGAAGATATGTTTAGTAGAAATTTGTAACCACATATGGCCTTATGGGCTCGGTTATTGAAATAATTAAATAAAATAAATAAATAAATAAAATAAATAAATAAAATATTCCGCGTCTAGGATTAAAACCCCGTGAGCTGGACCGTTTTTAAAAAAAGGCTTTTTTTTGCAGAATATCTTTGAAAAAAGGCCTTGGCAGAACATTTGTTGGCATGTTTTTCATACCGTTGGATGCGTCTTTAAAAATACTTTCCTATGATACTAATATTGCACATATTATCTTCAGTTAACTATCAAAAATCTTTGAAAAACTCAAAAAAAAACCTTTTTTTAAAAACGGTCCAGCTCACGGGGTTTTAATCCTAGACGCGAAATATTTTGGGAATCATCAAAAAACAAGTCAAGGTACATTTCAGGGGGTGGAACAAAAACACTTTTTTTGTGAGTCAGTCTAATGTACATACGTAGACGACCAATATTAGTGCGCAATTTGGCAACCCATAGGTTAAAACATAGAGGAATTTAGGATAGAGTAATTTATTCTCTCAATATTTTTTTACGTCATAGGTATGGTTGCAAGTGAACATTGGATGGTGGATAGCATCGGTTCAATAATACCAGATAGAGGCAATAGTACACAACGTCCAACAAAGGAACAAAAACTTCATTTCGTGTCTTTGCGGCAAAATAGCTGCGTTAAATATAATACCAACAATAAAAGTCAACAAAAAAGTGCAAAATATATTTAAATTCTATACGGAAACAACATGAAAAAGTTCAGTTAACAGTTCTTGAAACTCCGCCTGCTGTAAGTTAATTTTCGTTGAATTTCTTTCATTTGCACAAACCTACGACGAAGAGTGTGAAATGAAAACTCTATCCTAAATTCCTCTATGGTTTAAAATGGTAAAGATTTGTTATCCATTTCATCTGACGTTCCATTTTATGCTGTCAGCTGTTTTCAGTTCTTTCGAAATTTTCGGTTCAGAAATTTTCGTTATTTTTTATACACGTACTTCTTATGGAAACGAAAATTGCATAAAAACTGAATACCGGAATTAATTACAACAAATTGTGCGAACGTCGAGCAACATCCTCCATTTTAAATATTGTGCATTCACTATGTCCATACTTTGCACATTCACAGTAACAATTTCAGCCTTGTTTATCAAACCTCAGCAACAGAATTATTTTCTTTACTGTAAAACTTGCAACTTCCCAGTGTTCGATTCCCTTCCCAAGTTGCTGAATCTATAGTATTTTAGTCTATGTGTCAATCCTCGTAAAATAGAATTTTACTCAAAAAGGTATAGATGAAAAACCGCCCCAATGTGGCAACCCTCATAGAAGAGAACCAAATACTCGACGCGATTCACTCAACGCATTTCTCTGTCGCGTCATAACTTGATTATTTCATACTTTTTACATACTTTATGTAATTTTATATAAATATGGTTGGAATTTGTATAGTTAGATACTGTAACATCATCAGAAAACTGCTCGTGTATTGAAATAATCGACGAAGAGAGTAAGAGAGTTAGCAGAGAAACGAAGAGCTTCACCCGTTTCTTTCTTCTCTTCTACGAGGGTTGCCACATTACGGTGATTTTTTACTGAAACATGGTTGCAAAGAGTATGGAATTTTAAATAGAGAAGAAAATTTACTCATGGAGTCGAATGCCAACAAAGAAAAATGTATGTGAGCCTGAGGCTATTTAAAGTTTTCACTGCATTTACACCGAAAGATTCACAAACCCTACGCAGATTAAATACATTTTTTTATATGTTCTACAAACAGCCCGTTAATCTTTCGGTGTAAATACAGATTTATTTAATTATTATTATCTTAGGTCGAAAAAAGTACTTCCGGAAGAATGCAAAAAGTCCCCTCGAAAATTATCAAATATCATCACTGCTCCATAGTAAATCTTCTTCTCTACTTATTGATTGTCTTTGATCATTACACAGAGGATGAATAGAAGTAGAGAATACTATTTAAAATTTAAATTTAAAAAATGCTAACAAAGAAAACGAGTGAAGCGCCTCGTTTCTCTGCTCTCTCTCGCTTGCCCTCTTCGTTGAATATTTCAAAACATGGGCAGTTTTTTGATGATGTTATTGTATCTAACTATACAAATTCCAACAATGTTTAAATAAAATTACATAAAGTTTGTAAAAAGTATGAAATAATCAAGTTATAACAATAGAGAGAACATTTTTTTTCGGTTCCGAGGCCGTGAAAAACAGCCAAAATCGTAGTATTTTTGGTTGCGGCTGAATCTTAACATGCAATATATCGTTGTATAGGTCTCGAAGGCTACTACAATTGTCCTATAGATGTTAATGTAGTTTCTAACCCTAAAATTTAAAAATATTTTTTTTAGCATTAAAGCCCCTTAAAAGCCAATAACATTTTGCTTTGGAAGTATACAGTTTTATTCAAAAACAAAAAAATTACGTATGACAAGATGTAATTGCGCATTAATACAAATATTTTTTACGTTGTTTGGCTTATTACCGCAACTTATTGCATACTTTTTGGCGCTATCGAAAAAATGTTGAAATAAAAATTATGACATACTTTTTAGCGCAAATTATTGAATATTTTTTTAGCGCTATCGACAAATTGTTTAAATAGCTGACTGGGATAATTCATTTTTAATCTAGTTACCATTGTAAGATATGCCTGTCGGATGAGATCACTATATAAAATTATATAGTAAGAATTATATTATATAGTATGAATTATTGAAGTATCCATAGTTCTCGTCGAGACCTATACAACGATGTGTTGTATGTTACGATCGAGTCACAAACAAAAAACTACAATAAAAAAATTACAGCAGACAGTTGTCCGAGGCCTTCGGCCACGGACTGTCCCTGCAGGCTGTGTCAGAGACACGGCCATTAAGTTTAACGTAGAATACGCCATCCGATAAGACAGAAAACATATATAACAATAAATTCATTTGCTTATATTATTTATCATTTATTGTTATATATGTTTTCTGTCTTGTCGGATGGCGTATTCTACGTTAAACTTAATGGCCGTGTCTCTGACACAGCCTGCGGGGACAGTCCGTGGCCGAAGGCCTCGGACAACTGTCTGCTGTAATTTTTATATTTACCAACGGCATTTGATTCAAGTCCGTTTAAAAAAAAAATATTATGTTCAATTTTTTTAAACTTAATTTAATTTATGTATTTTAATTAATATTTTTATTGAAATAAGTTCTGCGAATGTTGAATGCGAGTCTTCGCATTAGCATTCGAGCGTTGTGTGAAAGCTTTACGCTTTACAATTCAAAATTAATGTTACAACAGCTTTATTGAAGCTTTCGCAGAAAAGCTTTATTACGTTAGCTTACTGTTTGCTCCACTTTTTACTAGATACATGTTGCCAAGCAACATTAGCTTGCTGTTCGTTTCACTTTTTACTAGATACATGTTCCTAAGCAATGTTGAGCAACCAAAAACACTCAACCAAACACCACACATATGTTTGAGTGTATGTGTTTAAACAATTTTCATTTGAGAAATTAAAATACTAGAAATATATCAACCAATATGAAATGTATATCAAACGAAAGATAACATCTTCATTTACCTACAAAAAAATTTTAAAAAAATTCATCTAGCCGTTTCCTCAAATCCAATGAAATAAAGATTACAACAATAAAAACCTGACATGACTCCTCATACCGTAAGGTAAGACGTATTCTACGTCAAAAAACGATTTTGGCTGTTTTTCACGTGCTTGGAAAGGAATTTTTTTTAAATTGTCTCGAGGTGATCTTTAATATTTGCCCTCGACTTTGGGAAATTTTTTTCGTGACCCGGTCTAATGTTCATGTTAAAGTTAGCCAGTAGATAGGACATTGTAATAAATTAACTCTTGATTAACGAGTGACTAAATCTAAATAATATTATAGTTCGACACTCGTTGCACAGAATATACATCCAGTGACTAACTTTTCGTTATGACCGTATTATTAACCGTATATTAAGCTTGACCGTATATTAAGCTTTTATTGAATACATATGTAAATATAATTTCTGATTATATTTTGTAGTGATACACCATCTCTCAATGACTCCAACATAGAGCTTGTCACCAGTGACATAACAAACAACAACAATCATCAAAAAACTTGAACTAAAACAAAAAAAAAAACTATTAGTGTAAATTAGAAAACATAAACCTTGTAACCCCCCCCCCCCCCCACAAAAAAAAAAAACAAACAACAACCACCCTTACCTAACTTTAAAGTATAACTTACATCACCAATCTCTTTTTCGTGCTAATCACCCAAAAAATTGTCTCTCCCTTCCTCCACTAAATGAAAACACACATTTTTTTTTAGCTAATGATGAATTTTCAGAATTTTACTGAGATCTTTTAAAAAACAAAGCTTTACTTCAATGAGTGAAACTATTACTATTATTATTATAAATACTTATACTTAACTACAATTATTGTTACTAATACTACTATTTAAATGAGAAAAACAAGAGAAACTATTAATTAATATTATTATAAAGTAATTATCATTATTAGTGATGATAGTTGATGATCAACATTAAACACGAACTAAATACTAATTGATTATTCTAATGCAAGAAAAAAAAGGTAAAAACAAGTAATGAAAACCTTTTTGTTTTAAATGAGAATTAAGACATCTTTAAATGTTCTAAACACTTTTTTATTATTATACTACTATTACTTACTTACATACATATATATATATATATATACAACATGTATATTTAGTATTAGTTAGACACTTTTCTTCAATTTACATAACTATATACTATACTTACTTACCTACTCTATATAATATATAAAATTCTACTGATCATAAATTTCGAGAAACTTTATGTATGTGCACTTTTTACTAAACCCAAAAGAAATTAAAAACAAGCAAGTAATAATATTAATAAACTAAAAAAAAAAAAAAACGACAAACAGACAAACCATTTAAGTAAACACAATCCAAAATAACAGACACTATTAAATTTTAATAATATTTAAAAAGGAAACTAACAAATGTTTTAAATATTTAAAAGAAAATCTTCGAAACGTAGAGATTTTATTATTATTATTATATAAAAAGAAAATATAAAATATTCTGACAGCCTTTCAAAACAAGAAAAAACAAAAAGAACTCTAAAACTGCATAATCGAAAGAGGTAACAGTTTAAATTCTAGTGTTGCAGAAACTTCTGATAAGATGCCATATCTAATATAAAAAATACAATGCTTTCTACTTTCTTTGCCTTCTAGCAGCAGCACTAATGAGTCATAAATTAGCTGATAAGCCCCCCTTATAAATTTACATAAAGAGCTATTAACCAAATCACACCTGTAAATATAAAAATTGTATTATTATAAGAAAACACTGTTGTTATCACAAGTATCAATCGTTTTAAAAAAATGCGAAAACAAGTTTATTCTTTTCTTTCTTTTTTCAAGACAATTAAATTATCTCTGTAATCAAAACATACATACATACATATGTATTGTATCTATTTATAATTTCTTTTTTATTATATATAAACATATACATATGTATATATATCCAACAATACCTTTATATACTTCGTATATAAAGAAAACAACATTTAACTTAGTACTTAGTACATAAACAAAAAAAACAATTATTGCTTTTAAAAACAAAACACACATCTTTAAAAACTAGTCGAAGAAAAGTAACAACAAATTTCAAATCATTTTTATTTTTTTTAACCTTTTAAACTAAATCTAGTACAATTTAAGAATTTCGTAAAATAACGTTGTTGTTTTTTTTAAATATAACAAATTGTTTGAGTTTTTTCAATCGTGTTTTCCGTTTGATAGTTTTTATAAATATTTTTAATTTCTTATTTCCTTCTCTTAATTAAACAAATGTTATTTGTATAATGAAAGTTAACTACAGTTGGGTTGTTGGTATACTATTTGTTCATTGTTTTAATGAATAGTATACATCAATATTACTTACTTATATATTTATAAATAAATATCTCATTCGGGATTTTTCATGTAATCATCGTTATCTTATTTTTTTGTTATTTCGTTAAATAATTCTTATTCTAAATAGTTCTCTCTTTAAAAGCAAATTAGTATTGTTAGTTTTGTCTCGTATACTGCAGGATATTGGAAGTTGTCCTTAGAGTCAGATGTTGTAGATTACTACTATAATTGGTTTCCAATATTTTTAGACATTATATACTTGACAAATATGTAATAATCTTTTTTATTTTTGTCACAAATATGGTTAATCTAACGCCTAATTTTCGATACTTTTTATAAAGAGCATAAATAAGTTTGCAATTGGAAATTAATACAATTTATATAAGCAACCAAATTGGTTCTATAATAACACTGGTCTACAAGGTTTTTGACTGGAGCAACGTAATATCTTTCCTAGGGTAATTTGGTGGGCTGAATTCGAATCTCTAATTGGTTTTTCTCTATCACGTCAGGTTTTCGAGAGAGAAAAAAATGCTTTATTCGTATTTTCCTTCCTTTTTTTTTTTTTTAAAATTAATGAATTTTCAAAAGTGAATGGCGTTTTTGGAACGTCGTTTGTTTCACAAATTAAAGTCCAGCAATAGTCCCCCAGCATGCTTTTGTCCCAAAATCCTTGATAATTTCTTTCAATTCTCATTAAATCTTGGCTCCCCTTGTTCGTCGCTCACCGCACCTAGGTTTTGTGGAAAAACATCTAAATGCGAATGAAGGAAATGCATTCTGAGTGACATTCGTGCACCTAATTCCTGATAATTTTTCAATAACTCAGCAACAATTTGTCTGTAGTTTTCACTCTTGTTGTTTCCAAGAAAACTGTCCACGATGCTCTTGAAAGATTTCCAGGCTGAATATTCTTTCTCAAATAAACATTGTGAAAAATTGTCATCATTCAATAACTTCCTGATCTGAGGGCCAACAAATATGCCTTCTTTGATTTTAGCATATGAAATTTTAGGAAAAACCGCTAACAACTATTTAAATGCTGCACCATCTTTGTCCAGAGCCTTGACAACATTTTTAAAAAGGCCCAATTTTACTGCAGCGGCGGAAGAAGAACGTCATTTGGATCAATTAATGGTTTATTTGAAATGTTTTGTTTTCCTGCTGAATACTCAGTTCTTTTTGGTCATTCTGTTCTGACGTAATGATGACATGTAGCGCGACTATCCCATTTGTCAATATTTTGTGAAACCTCGTTGCATACCAGTCAACAAACCAATGACCTGAAACAGATTAATTAACAGTTATTTACGATGGTCTATGCTATATACATATATAAAGAAAATTAAATCACATACCTTAAGGTCACCACAGATCTTCCATTTATTATCGTTATATTTGAGTAATGTCAAAATTTCAGTCATTGATTCGTAATTTGCCTTTGTGTTAATGGCATGAGCAATTGGTATGGATGGTTTTTTATTCCCATTATGCAAAAGAAGAGCCTTTAAACTGTACTTAGAGCTATCAATAATTAATCTCCATTCAGTTTTGTCATATGGCTGGTTCATTTTTTGAAATAAACCATCAATATCAGTACAGTATAGAATTGAGTGTTTCTTTTCAAAATATGCAGCCAATTCCAAGCTTCTATCTCTATAGAATGTTACTTTTGTCCCAACTGCAAGATGTTTCCACTGCTGCATGCGTGAAGCTAGTAATTCTGCGTTTTCCATCGTTAAATGTGAATCCCGAATTAGATCATTCATTAAATGGCGTTCATCATCAGCCTCATACAAACTACCAATGCTGGTGAAAGATGTTTCGGACTCATTGGTCGTAGCATTGGGAATGACTGGTAATGGATCATTTGGTGGACGTTGAACTGGTTTGGAAACCGATGGGACATTCGCGTAAGTAATATTTTTTCGATTTTTCATATTGAATCCAGCAACTTTTGTTAAACAGAAATAACAATCGGTTTGGTGATTACTTGACTCTCTTCAAAGTCTAAATAGATCTTCTCGCCATTTGACCACTTGCATAAAACAGTTCTGCATTTATTGCAAAACATTGCCGGTGTCCACGGTTTGTCCAAGTTTCTGACAGCAAAAGCAAAATAATGTAAATATGCATATTTTAATGATTCTGATATTGCATAAACTTTTTTCCCAACCAAATATTCACCACACACAAAGCAAAAATAGCTTGAATTAGTAACACACGATATCCCTGACATGCTGAAACGCTGTTAACAATACAAAAACTTGCACCATCGTTTATTTCCAAATACAAAAAACATATAAATTAAATAACAAAATAAAATAGCACACAATACTCACCGCAATTTTGCACCTCCTTCTCTGGCGACCGAAATATAATTAAAACTAATGGCGATCTTGTCACCGAATTTAGTTCGCCAAACGAAAGAGAACAAAGAAGAATGCAAAATGCGGCTTACAACATGAACGTCAAACATAAATATGTAAATTCACAATAAAGCAAACATAATGTAATGAACACGGCCGCATCTGATCGTAACAGGCAGTGTTGTTTAATGTAATTTTAGGCCGTGTTGTTTCATTACAGGCCGTTCTGCAACACTACTATTATGAAGATTTAGAATGAATGTGGGCTTCTGTCAAATTAATAATTGTAAAATTGTAGTGTCATTGTTGGCTGTTTTACAGTATTGCCAGCATGCGATAAAAAAAAATGAACAAGACGTTATAGCCCAATTCTGATGCCAGATTCGAATTCAGCGCACCCATATTAGCTAAAAACCATGCTTCGTTTCTGCAGTCAAATTTTCTTTTCAAATTTGTAGACCAGTGTAATAGATTCTAGAATAAATTCTTTTCGAATGACTTCCAGTTTTTCGATGACTACGTAGAATCGGTGTTTTTGGCATTGACGTAAAATCATATTCCCAAACAACTTTACGGAATTAATTACAAAACGATGTATCGAAATTGTTTTTGATTGGCTCATTTTCAATCCTGTCAATTTCATACACAAATTTTCCATGAAATAATTTTTTCTATGACTCGTTCAGTTGTGGCTGTTGTAACAGATTGACTACTTCCACACGTTCTTCCCTGGAAGATATTGGAAACAAAAAATTATCAGTGTTTCCATTATGTGTCACTGGAGATGGCGGTATGAAGCTGGATAAATTGTACCACCTCCATTGACCCTTAGGTCTACTGGGCGCAAATCAGAAGGCCTATCAGGACAGTTAAAAATATGAATTGGTCACACACCGCCCTGGTCTAATGTGCCTTTGATATTCCTAGATCTGTATGAATTCAAACAAGAATAGTTCTGTGTGCCTGAGAGAATCTTCTCATTACTCGAAATTGCGGGTAGGTATTCGGCGAATTGCCGCCGTGTTATGCAACATTTTCTGGGCTACTGTGGTCGATAGTCTGTTGACGTCAGTTGGAATGACGTCTTGTATGTGCGTGCATTATGTGTCACTGGAGATGGCGGTATGAAGCTGATTAAATTGTACCGCCTCCATTGGCCCTTAGGTCTACTGGGCGCAAATCAGAAGGCCTATCAGGACAGTTAAAAATATGAATTGGTCACACACCGCCCTGGTCTAAGGTGCCTGGGATATTCCTAGATCTGTATGAATTCAAACAAGAATAGTTCTGTGTGCCTGAGGGAATCTTCTCATTACTCGAAATTGCGGGTAGGTGTAGGTGTTCGGCGAATTGCCGCCGTGTTATGCAACATTTTCTGGGCTACTGTGGTCGATAGTCTGTTGACGTCAGTTGGAATGACGTCTTGTATGTCCGTGCAGTAGCCCCTGATGTCGTTCCGGATGTGACGAGGAGGTGGATCAGCGTCAGTATTTGATGGTTGGGGTGACTGGGCAGATGACATGTCAAAAGGAACTGTCAAGTCAACAACATATTATGTTGCTGCACTGACAGCATCCTGGTCTTCTCGTTTAGGTGATCCACATTAGACCGCTGTTTTTTGAGCTTTTTGCCGGGCCGCCGCCTGATTACATAGAAATCAGCGCTGGTTGTATAGATGATATTATGCAGTTTATTCAATCCTGATTAATTAGCACTGCCCAATGATCACAGCTACTAGCATAGACATATTGAGCGATTTCGGAAATGCATCACTGCAGAGCATCTGCGTTTGCATTTCCGAAATTTTCCGTTGCGTTTGCACTGCTGATGCCAATCAGCTGAAGCAGATGCTTGATTGTTGCTTATTTTGATTTGCAATTCCGATCACGAAAATATTTCAATGGAAAATTTTCAATAAATTTAATTTGTGAATTTGATGATAAGCCAAGCGAATTGAAGTTATGTAGTTTGCAACAAAGAAAACTTTTAAAGAATAAAAAAAGGAATTTGTTATTACAATTTATGTGCGTAAAAAAACGGAGAATTCCAAAAGTTTTGGATTACTATAAGGTTATTATCCCTAGCACCCACCTCGACTCTAAAAAATTTTAAAAATAGTAAGTTTTGTAAAAAAAAACATAAATTAATATCAAATTCCGTACTTACTCATTCATTGCATCAGCCATTTTGCTACTGCGCATTTTGCGACTTGTTTGCGCATCATACGCTGTGTTGATTACTTCTAGAACATGCGACTTTTGCAGTGTTGCAAAGTGTTGCATTTTCGAACGTGATGCGCATCAGATGCTCTGCAGTGATGCATTTCCGAAAACGCCCATTTTGTCTAGAAATGGACACCAAGTTTAGTGTACGATTCATAACGTGGCATATTTTTCTGGTGATCCTTCAATTTGTGTATCAGGACCATCTATCATTAGCATGTCTGAGAGATTCGTGTTTAAGCATGAGCTTGGAATGTTTATATGCGCCGACACCTATATATGGTGAATATGGAACTGCATGTTGAAGATGCGCGGCTATTGAATATGGAACTGCATGGTGAAGATGCGCGGCTATTCTTGAGGTCAGTTATACAGATTATAAGAATAGATGTAGAAACCCCTGGCGGTAATGACGTTTCAACCCAGACAAAGGGCACCTTCTCAGATTGCCATGAATTCAGCCTCAAAGTCATTACAATGATCTGGTGCCTTTGTGCAAGGTTAAAACCCAGCTCTTTATCATAGATTACAAACCCTACTTTACAATCTAGTTTGGAGCCAACAGTATGAAAGACTAAAATGCTTCTAGAACCTCAAAGATAGAAGTGGCTGTCATAATCGACTCATACTGTACATTGTCGCAGATTCCTTAGAATCGTCCCATGCTCATAAGATCCATGGCAAAGAAGGTCTTAGCTTACCGATGCTTTAGCCATTTTCCTTTCCATCAAATTTACGGGTTATAAGTGGAGGATAACCTCCAAACCCTCGGTCGGAGGTTGTGTGAAGGGCACTCGTGATATCCACCATTGTCATTCTCTGGCCAGTACGGGAACCAAACGGCAATACTATAAAGCAATATCGGACGGTTAACAGCTGCTTATAACCAGTAACAATTTTCGAGGATAGGCCTCGTCATCCTCCGATGACCCTTTTACACGATAATATCCACACATAGTGTTTGACTTGATACTAAAACTTCTCACCAGAATCACACCTAGATGTCTCTACCACATTAATACAATGGCTGAATAAACGGAAAGTTCTGCTTCCCGGTGATTAAGATTCTGGGATTAAGTCCTGTAATGCATCTTTGCATATGGAAGGGTATTTACGTTGCACACCAATTTCCAGGTCGTCATTGGATAACTGTCAGACTGTGCAACTTGACCCCGCCAAATATAGCAAAATACTATGCAGTGGAGAGACTTCCGCTTCGGGTGTCCCGATTTATCATTCAATGTCCTCCATTGCCCGGTTTGTTCCTTCAGATATCCTAGAGATGTACGAGTTGTCGAGAGGACTTTGCACAGTCTGGAAGTCTCAGCTGCGATTTCAATGCCTTCGAAGAAATGAAAACTACTCTTTGAATAACTTAACTCTTTCCTATATTATTTATGTCGACATTTGGGCAGATTCCAGTCTCAATCCGGTATTTCATCAAATTGTGTGGTGCAGATTGAGAACGAGACCCATTTTAAACTTCTCTCTGACGACAGTGGTCCGAAATTTAAAAATTGCATTGAAATTAATTGAAGTTCAAAACTGCATAATTTAAAACACGATCATGGAAATTTCAAACACGTCAATTGAATTTTAAAAGAGATCAATTGAAAATTGAATGATATTATTTGAGAATTATAAAGCTAACATAGAAAATTGGTTAAAGACTTTTGAATTTCTACTGACGAATTACAATCGTTGTCTTTTAAATTTCAATAGACGTCTTTTAGATGTCAATTGATGTCTTAATTATTTTCAATTGATGAATTTTAAATGTCAAGTAGAATTTTCAAATTTATTTATTTATATATTTCAGTATGTGGAGTATAATCCTTGAGACTTGCAAAACTTCAAAAAAAATTGAATCTAAAATTATTTTAAGTTGATTGCTGCCTAAAGATATATCAATATCAAACTTTATATTGATAGAATTGTATTCTTTCAGAGATCTCAAAATTATCTCAAATGTAGAGTAGTTATTTCTATGAATAGGAACATCAACATTTTCATTATATCGTTGCCTAAGATGTATTTAAGCCAATATAACCTAAAAGTTGACATTTCAATTGATAATTTCAACAATTTAATTGATATTTTTTGAATTTCAATTGAAAATGGCGTAGTTCCATTGCAGTTATTCCATAGTTCAGTATCCACCCAGCATTTCCAATTGAAATTTTAAAAGAAACAATTGAAATTTAAAAATTGTATTTGAAATTTAAAATACATCAATTGAAATTAAAAAAAAAAACATTAATTGAAATTTAAAAGACATCAATTGAAATTTAAAACATATCAATTGAAATTTAAAAATCTTAATTATTTTTAAATTTCAACTGGCGAATTTTAAATTTCAATTGCTGTCTTAAATATCAATTGATGTCTTTTAAATTTCAATTATGTATTTTAAATTTCAAGTATAATTTTTAAATTCAATTGATTTTTTTTTTAATTTCAATTGAAAATGGTGTAGTGGAATATAAACTAGAGAATAGTTGCAATGGAACTACACCATTTCCAATTGAAATTCAAAAAATATCAATTTCATATTTAATAATATCAATTGAAATGCCCTCCAACTGATGTATTTTAATAGCCTATTTCTCTATCTCGAACGAAAAGCTATGCGAACGACAATCAGTCACTCACATTCGACTCAAATTGGGTTTCTCTATGTTCTAAGTTCGCCTGACTCTATGTTTGTTCCCAACTGGCAGCACATTCAAAATAGAGAAACCAAAATTTGTACTGAAAAGTTTTGAAAAAAATTTATGTTTTCGTTCGACTTGAAGCGACAAGATTGTGGAACACAAATCAAATTTCTCTCGTCTAGGCCTGTAAATTTAGGCTGTAAATTTCTAATATAATTTTTTAAAAATTTCAAATGATATTTTTCAAAATTAAATTTATACTTTTTGAATTTCAATTGGAAATGGTGGCTAATTAATGAACTAGCATTAATTTTTTTTAAGTATAAAGCCTTTTAATGTTTTTGTTGTTGTCATAATCAAACTTTAATCATAAAATATCATAAAATCATAAAATATCTGAACGCCTTTTAGTAAGATAAGTTACCATAAAAATCGATTTCTAAAGGATAATTGGCTGTTGATAAAGAAGTTCATTTTTTTTGCTTAAATCCTATTTTTATTGTTAAAAAATCACTGATGTTTGCGAAATTTTAAATTTTTCTTTAAACGTTAAACATGATCAATATCAAACAGACAACATTCCAATATCGCAATCTTTATTAAATTGTTTCTTTCTTCATTTGGAGAATCTTGTGGTAACACAAACCCAAACCACAAAAGTAAAAAACAAACAAACAGCAATTTTGAAACACAAGCCGATCAACTTAAATTCTAAATAGTATTAAAAAGAAAGCAAGAATTCAAACAAACATAACAATTTGCAGAACTTTTTGATGATAAACATACTTATATATGTTTGAGGAGAAACAAACGAAAACAAAAGAAAAATAAAATCATATATAGTTATTTTTGTCCGTCCACATTGTTAGCTTTCATAATGCAAGAATAAGAAAAAGCAAAGAAATATAAAAAATTAAATTTAACAAACAAAAAAAAATGGAAAACAATATAAAGTAAATAGAAAAAATCTCAGAAAGAAAAACGTAGACAAAACAAAAGAGAAACAAACCAACCAGCATGTTTTTATTAAAAATATTTAAATAATTTTTTGTTTTTTTTTGTATGTATATTAAACATAAAACAAATACTTAATAGAAGTGTAAAATATATGCTTAATTAAACTCGACCCCCCTCTCTCTCGTTCTAACTCTCTTTCACTTCACTTCACTCCTCTCCACACCCTCCCTCATAAAAGTAGAAAATTCACAAGACAAAGTAACAAAAGCAACAAACAAACAAACAAACAAAAAACCAGAGGAATAAAAATGAATGCTAAAAAGGCTGTGAATTCCTTGCAAGATGAACAAAATATGAATAACAAAACACAAGTAGGAAACGAAAAGGATATTTAGCTGCATTTGATAGAAAGCAAACAAACAAAACCAAACACATATTTATTATATATAAACAACAACAAAAAAAATAAACAAATAGAGACACACAATAACAATGACAGCATGTTACTTAAGAAAGCAACTTAAAGGAATTAAACTTCAATACAAAAATAAACATTGCATAAAGCAAGAACAGTATAACTTTATTGAAAAAATTATGAATTGTAAACCCCCAAATTGTAAATCTTTCAACACAAGTTTAAAACGAAATTTGTAACGTCTTTTTTTCGTTTGCTCTTTACTAGAAACTTTTGGTTTTCTGTTTTGTAATTTTATTTGAATTGTTCTAAATTTTGTAACAGCTCTACTTACACATTTTTAAAAAACAACATAATTTAGAAAAATCTGCACCAACGTATTGTTAACTTACACGTTTCACCTTTTCAATATTGAAAATATCAAATCTTAAAATTTGTTAGTTTGATGTTTTAGGTTTAAGCAATTCACAGGATATTAGAGGTTATGTCGAACGGAATTATTAAGCTGCAGTTGGAAGATTCAGGGGTGGAATTACCGCATCCGTTTCGGAACGTATTCTATATTTTGGAAGAGCTATGAATTGGATACTAATTTCAAACTAAAGAAATAGCTCGTATGCATTAAGTATCAAGATTTCATCAATGCAACATTTTTACAGGTTCCCATCAATGTGACCCTTGAAATGCTCTTTAATAATCCAGATTGCCATACAAACCCGATGCAATAATTCGACCCTTCGAGTCTGTGATTAGAAAAGCCCTGAATAATGTTTCTCCAATCCATGGATTGGGAATTCGTTTTTTTGAAAATTTATTGTTTCTCTAATTTGAAACGTAAGAATAAAGAAGCCTGCCTCATTTAAAAATTGTTACGAATAAGTAAAAGCTTTTGCGTGCTGTTAATGACTCTACTAACAGTATGTAAATAACAGGGCAGTTAGTGCTGCGCCTGAAAGTATGCATTGTAGCAACGTACCAGCTCGCTAAACCAGTAGCATGAATTCACCTCAGTAAAGATAACTCTCCGCCATTCGAGATTGTTCTACAAAGATAAGCAACAACAACAATGTCTAGAAGTATGGTGAGTTGGTATAAATAGTATGGTGAGTTGGTATAAATAGCGGAGGTCTTTGGAATCGAGAGTTCAGTTTGTGATTAAACCCCATAAAGTAAGCAACGCGAATTGATAGTAATATACAAGACTTGTTAAAGTGTCATAAATAAAGTAAACTGTTGTACTGTATAAGTAAAATAAAAGGAAGTTAAACCGTTGTAATTATCGTAATTTAAAACGAACCTTGTTTTATTATTGGGAATAAAACAACGCAAAAAGGACGAATAAGGAAATTCGTAACATTGGTGTCAGAAGTAAAATTACGAATTAAGGACAACGATGAAGTTTGAAGAACTCAAAGTTGAACAGCTAAAAAAGGAGTTGAGTAAATTGGATCAACCGACTGCTGGTAATAAAGTGAGCTGCAGAGGCGATTAGTAGAAGAATTTAAACGCCGAAACATCAACATTGACACATATCAGTTCGAGTGCAAAGACGAAATGGAGGTTTGCGCAAAAGAAGCAACTGGTAATGTAGACGTTTCTACAATGTTTGCTGCCATGATGGCCAAATTTGACGATAATTCTAGAATTATGGACGAGAAATTGGGCGAAAATTCTCGAATAATTAACGACAAACTGGAAAAGAAATTTGGTGAAAATTCTAGAATTATGAACGAGAATTGTGGACGAGAAATTGAGCGAAAATTCAAGAATAATGCAAGAGACATCTAACGCCACAAATGACAATCTTCAACAAATTTCGGAAATTATGAACAACATGGAAATACATGTTAATGAGAAATTCGAAAACTTCGAACAGAAGTTCGAAGAAGTTGAACAGAAGTTTGAGAAAGTCGAAAATTATGTAAATGAATTGCAAAGAAATATTAATTAACTTCAGTTACAATAGGGGCCAGTACGAGTAATTTCTGAAGCCTCTAGTAGATTGAAAGCTTTAAAAACAAACAATTTAGAACAAAAATATTTCATAATTTAAGAACATCAAACTTGTAGACATTTTATTCTGAAAGAGAATTCAGATTCAAAATGAGTCTGTATACCGAACAAGGCCGATTAATTGACATTAAAAAATATTAATTATAATTTAAAGGTTTTTGATTTTCAATTCACTCTAAATTTATATATAAAATGCATTTTATTTAAAATTTTTAAAAGTTAAACCAGGTGGGAAAAATGCTAGACCATCACCGGAATTCTGTAACTTTTGAACGATAAAAATCGTTAGTTAATTTGTCAAAACTCATAAAATCTCAATACAAAGTTTTCGAATTTTGTCAATTTAACTACCGATTTTTTATCGTAAAATAGTTACAGCATTCCGGTGCATATAACTACAACATTTCCAATTGAAATTTAAAAATTCTATTTCAAATTTTAAATATCGGGTGATTGATTCATCGTAAGGTTTGATTTATAATTTAAAATTTTTACTGTTTGAAAATACTTTAAAAAAATGATGTTTAAAAATGATATTATGTAAATGTTGGTCACGACTACGTCGAAGGTGGTCCATTCGGAAGGTCCAATTTTGGGCGACACGTTCGAGCATAGCGACTGGTATCTAGTGAATAACACGAGTAATGTTGGCTTCCAAAGCGTCAGCTAGCTTATTCCTGAAGACCTCAGACTTTACATATCACCAGAGAAAATAATAGGTGTGAAATCGCACGATCTAGGCGGCCAATTTACCGTAGCAAAACGTGTGAAATTAAGTTCTCCCCAAAATGATTTCTCAACAAGTCAATTGTTTCACGCTCTGTATGGCTCGTAGTGCCGTCTTGTTGAAAGCAGAGTTCACCGAGACCCTACGCTTGAATTTCAGGAAGCACATAATCCGTTAACATGCTGCGATAACGGTTACCATTGACGATAACATTCTGATTTGCCTCATTTTTGAAGAAATATGGACCAATGATTACACCAGCCCATAAACCACACCATGACGTTGTTTTATGTTTAATGTGGTCTAACCGGTCAATTATCATCCACTAATGTAAACTGGGACTGAAGTTTGCGAATGGTATTGGCAATAGTGGTTTCACACGCTGAAAACTAACGGCCCCAGCAACATATTGCAGGTACCATGTATATGTTTGCAAGCATTGTTTTCGTGAATTGAAGGTCCTCTGCTTTTAGTTTCTTTATTGTCTGTCACGTTTTTGTTTTCAGCAGTGTTCAATAAACAACTCCACATTTGGGTCACAAATACATATTTTATAACCTGTTAAACATTGTGTTCCAAACATGTTCTATTGCACAGCAAACACAATGTGTTTGGCCACAAGTATACTATATTTGCGACAAGCTACAAACACGTTCTATTTGCATCCAAGCAATAAAAAATAAAAATTTTTCAGCGCGCAGTAGGTCTATTATGCGCACAGTAAGTTCCTAGAATCGCACGAAAAACATTTCTCACAGAACGCTGATTTTCGTAATACAGCTGAACAATTTGGGGACGCTGTTGTGGAGTGAGTCTTTCCATGATGACTTGCCATCGATACTGAACATAAATGGCAAAGCAGTTTGATATGAGTCTTTCGTGATCGTGAATCACCCGATACATCAATTGAAATTTAAAAATTATTAAAATATAGAAAAATTTAAAAGACACCAATTGAAATTTAAAAGTCTAATTCATAAAATCGACAACTTTTTTTGGTACATTTTCCCGTTTTAGCTAAAAGGCACACGAATTTTAAATTTCAATTGCTATTTTTTAAATTTCTATCGATGTGTGGCCGTCGGTGGTGCAATGGTTAGTGTGCGCGGCTCTTGTACATGAGATCCTGGGTTCGAACCCGGCTCTGACCACCTTAAAATTTCTTTCGGCGGCGGTCACCTCGCATAGTGACGGCGACACTATCGAGTATCTAGCCATGAAAAAGCTTCTCAAATTACCGTTCGGAATCGGTGTAAAACTGTAGGTCCCAATCAGTGAGTGAAAACTGGAAAGCGCACAGCTCAGTGATTGTGAGAAGTTCTCCCCAGTCCCTTCATGGGAAACCCTTTATTTATTTTATCGATGTGTTTCAAATTTCAATTGATTTGTTTTAAATTTCAATTATTGTGTTTTAAATTTCAATTATTGTGTTTTAAATTTCAATTGATACCTTTTAAATATCAATGGATGTATTTTAAATTTCAACGGATGTTTTTAAAATTTCATTGGATGTTTTTCAAATTTCAAATACAAAATTTAAATTTTAAATTTCAAATAGAATATTTAAATTTCAATCGATTTTTTTCAAATTTCACTTGTAATGTTTTATATTTCAATTGATGGCTTTTAACTTTCAATTGACGAATTTTCAATTTCCATTGACGTGTTATAAATTTCAATTGTTGTATTCTAAATTTCAATTGATGTTTTTAAAATTAATTTGATGTGTGTTTATATGGATTCAAAACCGCATCATTGCTACTATTGTGAGCTTCCTTGGGAGCAACTCACAGCCACTCGAATCTTTTAAATATCAATTGATGTCTTTGAAATATAAATTGATGTTTTTTTAAATTTCAAATGATGTATTTGAAATCCGAATACAATTTTCAAATTTGTATCCTTGACGACCATACATTTTAGTCCGACGCTTTTTTTTTTGATTATTTTCGAGATCTATGAACTTATAGTAGGCTACACCGCAAAAGATTGGCACCAAGAGTTTTTTTGGTACATTTTTCCATTTTACCTAAAAGCAACACATATTTGCCAAACATGTGTTCGGTCGATGTAAATACATTGAAATTCAAACTTAAATTTTGTAAAATTAGGGCAGAACTGAAAATTTAACTGACATTACCGACACATGCGCCTATTTTTGTGGACCCGTTACATCCCCTTGTAGTACGACCACTTTTTGCCCCACTTTGCTGGCTCATAAGTGTCAAATCTGATCATTTAGAGAATCGACGTCTACAATACTATTATTGGCCCTATCATCTTCTATAAATTACCCATAGTTGCATTTGTTCTATCTCCTACCTGTACAATTAAAAAAAAAATAAATAAATGGTTTCCCATTACATCCCATGAAGGGACTGGGGAGAACTTCTCACAATCACTGAGCTGTGCGCTTTCCAGTTTTCACTCACTGATTGGGACCTACAGTTTTACACCGATTCCGAACGGTAATTTGAGAAGCTTTTTCATGGCTAGATACTCGATAGTGTCGCCGTCACTATGCGAGGTGACCGCCGCCGAAAGAAAATTTGAAGGTGGTCAGAGCCGGGTTCAAACCCAGGATCTCATGTATAAGAGCCGCGCACACTAACCATTGCGACGGCCACAACAATTATAGGTTTCAAAAACACTAGGGCAAACATTCTTGCCTTTGATTGTCAATCTTTCTTTATCTTTCAAAATTGATATAATCAGCCTTATTTCGAATGTGGTTCTCTTATTTCGACGACGACTGTTTTGTAAAAGATTAAAGATAACACGCCAACTTTGTTGTCTTTAATCTTTTACAAAACTGTCGTAGTCGAAATACGAGAACGACATGCGTAATAAGGCTGAATAGTTTTCAAATTGATATTTTTCAAAAATCAATTGATATTTCTTGAATTTCAATAGAATTTCAAATGTAAAAGACATCAATTAAAACTTAAGACATCAATTGAAATGTAATGCAATTGAATTTTAAAGAACATCCAAATTTAAAAGGCATCAATTGAAGTTGACAAATATCTTTATGCGTTTGGGTGGCGCCCTGGGTGGTTTAGATTTACTATTCGGTCCAATTGGACAAAGGGGCGTGGTACCTCCCATACAAACCACAAATTAAAAATACATTATTTCTGCTCGCTTGAAATATTATGCAGGACAACGTCTGCCGTGTCAGCTAGTCTTTATAACGGGTCCGCCAAATAACTCTTTTTTTTTTTGAAAATGCTATAAAAAGAAAACTACTGAATATTTTCTCAAATTTCTTTTTTTATTTGAAAGTACAATCCTACCGGTTAATAATGGAAAATAACTTCATTCAAATGGCTGCCTCGGCTGACGATCGGTAAAATTTTTAAGCACATTATCGATTGTGTGCAGCTGTATGTCACCAATGGCTTCACGAATATTGTCCTTTAAAGCGTCAATTGTCTCTGGCTTGTCGGCGTAACACTTATCTTTGAGGGCACCCCACAAATAATAGTCCAACGGTGTCAAATCGCAGCTCCGAGGTGGCCAAACGACATCAGCTCTGCGGCTGATAATGCGATCTTCAAAAACAGGGCGCAAAACATCGAGTGTAGCTTCGGTTGTGTGGCACGTAGCGGCGTCCTGTTGAAACCAAATGTTGCCAATATCCTCCTCTTCAATTTTTGTGAACAAAAATTCATTCAACATGGCCCGATAACGATCGCCATTGACTGTAACGGCCACTCCTTGCTCATTTTCGAAGAAAAATGGCCCAAATATGTCTCTTGACCAAAATCCGCACCAAACAGTGACTCGTTTTGGGTGCATCGACTTTTCAATGTATGCGTGCGGGTTTTCTGTGCCCCAAATGCGACAATTTTGCTTGTTTACATACCCGCCAAGATCAAAATGAGCTTCACCTGAAAAGATGATTTTTTTTTGGCAAAATCGGCACCTTCTGTAAGTCGATCGCAGGCACATTTTTCCCATGTTTCCCAGCGTTGTTCAAGCGTATACACAACCATATTCGTTCAGCGGAAGGATAAAACTAATTATCTGTCAAATCAGACATGAGCTAAGTGTTACCATTCACGAAATAAGCACTAGTTGAAAAAAAAAACGCATGGTAAAATAAGTAAGGTAAACTCGTTAGAACAGCTGATTTCTTGCTTGGGTGTCTCTCTTATGTCAAATTCACATGTATTTTGTTTTTGTACCGTTTTGTTTACTTTTACAGTAGATACACACATGAAGAAAATTTGACAGATTATGGACACCAAGCAAAAACAAAATACCTGTGTTTGTTGTAACAATTCCTAGTGCGTTTACCTTACTTATTTTACCATGAAAAAACGTTAGATGGCGGACCCTTTATATAAAAATAAGTTGTCCTATGAACTTCATTTTATAGCTCGAGAACCACTCAACCGATTTACAAACCAATACATGCGCTGGGAAGGACTACTTTCCCTGATGCTTTTTAAAGACAAAACATCGAAAAATTTCTACGCATATGCGTTTTACGCACACTTTTGTGATAGTGTGTTTTTCCCATATAAAATGTGTGAATTCATCAGTGGCCATTGAAATCATCTGCCGGGTCTGCTAGTAATATATAAAATCAGTTAATGATTTTTGAATTCCAAATCTTGAAATTTCAAATGACGTCTTTGAAAATGCAATTGATGTGTTTTAGATTTACATTGATTTGTTTTAGATTTCCATTGATTTGTTTTAAATTTCATTTCAAATTTCATAGAATTTGCATAGAATTTTCAAATTTCAATTGATATTTTTCAAAATGAAATTGATATTTTTTGAATTTCATTTGGAATTGTTACAGAAGCTTTTGGACTTTTAAAAAACACTTTCTCAGTCTTTCAACCTAAGTATGTGACTAACTCTAATATCCTCTGGATCTGCGTTTAGTTTCACCAAGATGAACATTCTAACCTAAAACTCTCACACTCCCTCTTACTCTCTCTCTCTCTCTCTGAATATCTTACACTTTTTTCCAGCAACCAAATTTTGAAATCTATTCTATTCTACAATTAACATACCAAACAAACAGACTCTTTTCTTTAAGGGCGTTGTTTAAAAAAAAAATAAACTTTTAACACTAAACAAAACTTATATTGTAATTATAAAAATATAAAAATAAAAAATACTACTTAAGTACCTTTAGCCAATTGGCACTAAAATAATATGAATTTCTAATTATTTTCTAATTATGTTGTATTTTATTTTCCTATTAACTGAAACTGAAAGTCAAGCAACATTTGAAATAGAGATTTTAAAAAGAAACAAACAAAAAAAGTCATGTTATGGTAAAATAAAAAAAAAAAAAAAACTAAACGAAAATATATTATTATTATTATTATTATTATGAATTATCTTCTAAACACCAATTACATATACATTTTAAGCAAAACTGAAAAAAACAACAGAAAAATATATACATACATACATTAATTACTATACCACATAATAATAAGGAACTTTGAAACTTTGACAAAATCACGGTATAAAAAAAACCTCTTAAGAGAAGAATCCAAACAAAATTGTAAATTTTTGTTAAGAAAAATTATGAAAAGCAAACATGAAATGAAAGTTAAACAAATCTTGAAGCAAAAGAAACACAAAATAAAAGAGACAAATTTAAACAAAACAGTGAAACACTTATAAACAAACCATACATACATACTTAAAAATATATACATACATACATATATTGTAAAAGTGAAGTTTTAATCTAAAATTACTTCTATTTTTTTTTTGTAAGCATAAGTCCTCCTCCTCTTTGAGAAAGAACTCTCAAATGCACTTCCATCGCCATGTAGAAGAAACATGGATTTCGAATTTCAAAATTAACGTAATTTTCCGTTTTAACCGAATACAAATTGATGGAGAGGACATGTGAGAAGAAGGCGAAAGTGTCATTTGAAAGTTGTTTCGATGTTAAATTAATTAATAAAACAAAGCAAAGAAAAAAACTAAACAATTTCTAACTATTTATTCTATTAATAAATTTGTCAAAACAAAACATAATTTCCACCAATTGTTTTAATTTAAAACCAAAAAATAAAAAAAATTAAATAAAAATGTTTTGGGATTGCAATGGTTTTAAGTTCGAGCTTGAATTTAAACAAAAAGAGAAAGAAAATATATAGTTGGAACGCAATAACTTATTAGATTGGTTACCATTAAATTTTTAGATACTCGGGTATGTGATGGAAATCGATCGTTTTAAATCGAAATCGATTTGACATCATAATGATGTTATTTTTGCAGTATAATTGACATCAATTATCTTATTTTTATTTTTCCGTTGCTTAATAATATGAAGGTAAAAATAAAAATGTTTCAATATTAATAATTTTGACAAAAATATTCGTTTGAAATATCAAATCGAATTCGATTTTTGCTTGATCGATTTTCATCACATGCCGAATTTGGCGTGTTTTGGTTACACCGCTTGCCTAGATTACACTGTGCAACAGTGGGTTTCGGGCCTCAACCAAACCAAAAAATTGTGATAGTACTTGGACGTGGTATCACAAAACCCCGCTCGGTTTTGCTCCTATACGTAAGTATTTTTTTTGTACAGGCCGAAGAAAATTTTGGAGGTGGGTAAGGGCCCTATTTCAGATTTTACTCCAATAAATCCTAAACAGCTTGAAATATTGGATTACAACCTTTGACATTGTTGTAGCTATTTTCCCATTTCACAATTCCCTCTAATATATTTCTAAGGAAAAGTACACTGTTAATCGATTATTTCAAGAAACGTCATGAAAAGTTGGACATATTTTATAAAAAAAGAGACATAAAATAAAATTTAAAAATCGTATACATAAAATCGGTTAATAATTTTTGAATTTCTATAGACGAATTTGAAATTTCATTTGATGTCTTTTAAATTTTAATTGATGTGTTTTAGATTTCAATATGTATTTTAAATTTCAATTAGTGTCTTTTAAATTGCAATTGATGTGTTTCGAATTTCCACTGATTACACTTTAAGCCGTTCAAATTTCAATTCATGATGTTTAATTAAAATTTTTATCTTTTAAATTTCAATTGATGGTATTTAAATTTCAAACAATGTTTTTAAATTTCAATTGATGTTATTTAAAATTTTATAGAGAAATTAAAAATTAAAATAAAAATTTTAAATTTCAATTGATGTTTTTTAAATTTCAATTGATGCGTCTTAAATTTCAATTGGTGTCTTTTAAATTGCATTTGATGTGTTTCGAATTTCAATTGATGTGCTAGATCTCAATTTAAGTCTTTCAAATTTCAATTCACGTCGTTTACATTCAAATATACGTCTTTTAAATTGCAATTGATGTTTTTAGAATTTCAATCAATGTTTTTTAAACTTCAATTGATGTATTTACAATTTCAGATAGAAATTACAAAGTCATATAGATATTTTAAATTTCAATTGAAGTATTTTAAATTTCAAATATAATTTTCAAACATAAATCCATATTTTCAAGATTAAACAAATACATAGTTTTACGGTAAAGAAATACTACACCATTTCCAATTGAAATTTGAAAAATATCAATTTAATTTTGAAAAATATCAATTGAAATTTGAAAATTATATTTGAAATACATCAATTGAAATTTAAAAATTCTATTTGAAATTTGAAATACATCAATTGAAATTTAAAAAACATCAATTGAAATTTGAAAGACATCAACTGAAATTGTATTTCAAATTTCAATTGATGTATTTTAAATTTCAATTGATGTTTTTCAAATTTCAATTCATGTATTTCAAATTTCAAATAGAATTTTCGAATTTCAATTGATGTATTTCAAATAGAATTTTTAAATTTCAATTGGAAATGGTGAAGTATATTTTTTCCTTCTGGGTCTTACAAATTATGAACCCAAAAAATTTATTTCAGCTGCCATATCGTTGTTAATCGAAACCCAGTACACAGATTTCAGAAGATTGAACCGGCTTAATCTTACAGACCTTTACCCTAAGCCAAACTTTGGGTTCGGATTATATTTAATTTGTATTCTCTGAGATATCGTCCGTTAAAATTCACCGTAAAATAAAGACAAAATGTTGTGGAAAATTTATGATGCAATGGTTAGTATGTGCGGGTCTCGTACCTGAGAACGTGGGTTTTATCCCGGCTATGACCACCTTACATTTCCTCTCCATGAAAAAGCTTCTCAAAAAACGGTGCGGAATCGGTGTAAAACTGTAGGTCGCAATCACTGAGTGCAAAATCATTGACTGTGAGAAGTTCTCCCCAGTCCCTTTATGGAATGCAATGGGAAACTTATACTCTAGTGTCAGGGTTAAAGAATTTATTTAACTTGTAATTTAGGAGATAAAGACATTTGTTTTATATATTTATTTTGCTGCTGACCTATCTGCAATTACCAGAATGGGCGTGGCAAATTTGCACATTTTCCATAGTACATAATGGAGAAATATATTTTGAACAACGGTCTCCTATGATTTTCAAGATACCTGTCTATTATCCGAACAAATTTTGTATGGGGAGTATTAAAATGGGCGTGTCAAAATCGGCAATTTTTTAGTTACAGAAAGGAGTTTGATAAAACATTGACCAGTATCAAATTATATTAAGGTCGACGGTGTCTTATTGGAGATATTGGCTCCATTAAGAAGACGGAAACCAAACTGCTCTCCCATAGAGCATACAGTACCAGAATGGGAGTGGCAAAATCTCCCCTTTTCATTAAGTGACTGGGGTTTGCCGCAATAAAGCTTAAAACCAAATTTATTTCCTTTCCCAGGAGGTACCAAACTGGTCGCGGCAAACTGACAAATTTTCTATAGTTCAGTAATACTTTAAAGATCATTTACCAACACCTAGTTTGAAGTTACTCGCGTATAACGGAAAAAGTTTTAGAAAAAACAAGATTTTCAACTACATTTGTCGATTTATATTGGAGGGTTGCCAAAACTTTTTCAGAATGAAAAGACCCTTATGGTCACTGCCATTTCCAATTCAATACTGTTTGCCGTAGGCGGAGTTTTATTAAATAAAACACAGGGGGTTATATTTCAAAAATAATACAAATAATTCTTTTTTAAAGACAGCACAATATTACCTTCTTTTCGTAGAAAAGTGGTGTGTTGACAGAAATCGTTCAACCCAAGGAGGGGATACGTAACGATAATGGTTACTGGCAAAATTGGATTGTAATCGGTTCAAAAGTTACGGCGGTTATCGTATTGACCTGACCAGCCATCCAGACAGACATACAGATGGTCATGGCACAATCGTCTTAAAGTCCCTTAAGATACAAAGATACGTAGGATATAATAGGGCTCTTTCTATGTGTTCCTCTTTTTTTCGAACCAAATTTTATATGTATATCCTCATTCCCATGGACGAGTTTATTTATAAAAAAATGCAATAAAAACATTGCACATAAAAGGTGCTTTGATTAAACATTACACTTGGCAACACTGACAACGATACGACACCAGCGCCATCTAGCTCAAATTTTTTTTCCCGAAGAAATTTTTCATTCTTTAGAGTTTTAATTTTGCTCGTATTTGCTTACGTAACTTCCGGAATATAAGAAATAAACACATAATATGATGTCTTTAATAGAAATGATGGAGTTCCGTTGCGTGAAATGAAATTTTTATCAGAAAAATATATAAAAGTTGTGTGCTATAGAATCTCATTAACCTAAAAGGCTCAATAAAAAATATTCTATGCCAAAATAAATGATTAACAAGCGCCTCTTTTGAATGATTGATTTTCCATCAAATCCGACAGAAAAAAATAAATTTTCTAGATGGCGCTGGTGTCGTATCATTGGCAGACTTGCCATACCGAAATTTTCACATAGTATTGCCATTCATTCGTATGCAATTTTTTTCTGTCTGCACATAATAATTCGATTTGGCAACACTGGCGATGTGATTATATCAGCGCCATCTAGTGTAAACAATGTTAATATATTTTATATTTTACTGGTATCGCGGCGACAGAAAACTATAGATGAATGAATCATAACGATTGCAATATTTAAATACATTCTTTTTTGTGGCAATGTTGAAAGGCAATGGAAGAAGATAAGGTCCATCTGCATATGATCGAGTTCCAATAGAGAAAAAACGCAACTTTTGCTCTTTTCATAGAATTTCATAAATCTTACAAAAATCATCTACATACAAATGTATGTGCCATACATATGTGCCATTTTGTTCAATGATCTTCTGCCATCGTTCAGACAACTTTTTGATCTATGATTTATGGAATAACTGGCCCGTCCCACGAATATACTCAAACAACTCGGATTGTAGGTCCTCTTCTGTATTGAAGGATTTCCCATTCAAAAAGTTTTGCAGACTCCGGAATAAATGAAAGTCCGTGGGTGCTAGATCAGAACTAGAAGTTGGATGTGGCATCACTTCCCATCTACGCTTCAATATTTTTTGCGGGGTCTGCAAAGATGTGTGAGGCCTAACGTTGTCGTTATGGAAAACCACGCCTTTGAGATTTACCAATTCAGTTCATGTTCCTTTCAGAGCCCCATCAACGATAGATGTCGGATTTTACGGTTTGGTTTTTAGGAATCAGTTCAAAATAAATTACTCACTTAAAATCCAATGGACAACATAACCTTTTTTGGCTGCAGTTCAGCCTTTGATGAAGTATGAGTGCGGTCATCATGCTTAGACCAGGTTAACATTGTTGAAAATAATCAATTTTTCAACAAATGCTTTTCAAAAATGGATAATTTTCGTTGCGGTTGCGCAATAAATCGCAAGTGCTTATCCGCTTTAAGTGGGTTTCCTTAAGCTCGTGCGGAACCGAAATATTAAGCTTTTTGACAAGTCCAAGCCGTTTCAAATGATTTTCAATGGTCATGTGCGATACCTTCAGCTTGTCTGCAACTTCTAGAACAGAAACGTGTCGGTCAGATTCGATAACTTCTTTGATTTCGTACTTATAAACCTCATGCGGCCTACCGCTCATGTGGCCATTTTTTCCCATAACGAAATTTTTGGAAGCAGCTTTGGCATGTGCATTCTGTTAAGGCATTCAAACTATACACGTCACAAATATGCAAACATAAGGTGTGTGTAGAGCTTGTCGCAAATATAGTATACTTGTGTCCAAACACATTGTGTTTGATTTTCAATATTGCATGTTGGATGCACAATGATTAATATGTTATAATATATGTGTTTATGATCCAAATAAAGATTTGTTTGTGATACAAATACAGCTGTGCACTGTTTACTTAATTTTTTGTCGCTATGTTCTGAAAATATTAAAAGAGGCACAAAGAGATATTGGTTTCAGCCTAAGTTAATGTTATTGCAATTGTCTATCTGTATTTTGCATTATTCTTTCAGTCAGAGGTTCGTAAATATTCCTGAATACGTTTGTAAATGAATTGAGTGTTTCTTATGTTGACTGATCTGTTTCATATTAGTTTCATGCATTCAGTCGTCAATCGTTCGTTTGGAAGGAAACACACGAATGCTTCCACGTAAGTATATGCATGTTTAGGATGAAACACGCATATGACTCCACGTAAAAGTATGCATCTTTAGAAGTAAACATTCTAATATTTGATAACTTGAGTTAAGGACTGGCAAATATATGAATGTTTGGAGTGTGTTCCAAATATACACTTGGTTCTTGTAGAATGTGTTTAAGACAATATGTTACATAGGACGTTTTGTTGAGCGTGCAGAGAAAGTAGTTCATTGTTGTCAAATCGCACGATCTCGGCGGCCATTTGACCTCGATGTTTAGTGAGATAATGCGTCCTGGGAACTTCGTTCGCAATAGGGCCATTGTTTCATGCGCTGTGTTGCAAGTGGCACCGTTCTGTTGAAACCACATATTGTCCAAGTCCATGTCATCTAATTCAGGGTATACAAGGTTTGTTATCACTCCACGACGACGTTGACTGTAACAACGTTACTGGCATAATTTTCGAAGAAGTACGATCCGATGACTACTCCAGCCCAAAATCCACACCAAATAGTTGTGGGTGTATAGTTTTTTCTTGAATGAATTGTGGATTGTCAGTACCACAAATGCGGAGGTTTTGCTTGTTAACTTATCCGTTTAGGTGAAAATGTGCCTCATCGCTTATGATGATTTTTTTTTGAAAAATCGCCTTCAACTGTTTTTTTTACAAATATCCAATTGGTAAATATAGGCGTCAGTTCTTCTGAAAATAAATTTTGTAGGCGTGTAAAAATTGGTATTTTGTTAAAATCCACTGAACGATGCTGTAGTAAGGTTCAATTGGTGTGCACGACGGCGATTTGAGATTGTAGCGGCATGTACCTCACTTTTTTCACACAGTAGCAATATTTTCGGCCGAACGACCTGTACGAAGACGCACGAGTGTTACTACGTTTTGCTGCGACCCAGTTACTTCGAATTTCGGCACCAAATGGTTGATTGTTGATTCAGATGGCCGGTTAAGATAACCGTAAAAATGAGCGAAATGTACTTTCTGCAGAACGACCATTTTCATGAAACGTTTGGCGCACATTTACGCGTTGTTCTACTGAGTACCGCTTCATGACTAAGTTTTGCCAAGCACTACAGTGTCTGAAAAAAAACATTAACATATTACAAGTAATTGCTGTCAAAGATCTGCATTACAATTGAATCACCCTGTAGAAAAGTGTGAGAGTTTTTTTGTAGAAAAATATGTAAACTTTTCATAGAAATAGATGACAACTTTCTCGTAGCAATATATGGAACTTATTTATAGAAAAATATGACAATTTTTTATAATAAAGGGTTACAACAAATATGGTAACTTTTTCATAGGAAGAGATGCATGTTTTTCATAGAAAATGGCAAAAAAAAATTTCGTAGAATAGAAGGAAACTTTTTCATAGGAGAAGATGGCAACTTTTTTACAGAAAAAGGTGAAACCTCTTCATAGAAAAAGATGAAACTTTTTCATAGAAAAGGGTGACAACTTTTTCATAGAAAAAGAATAAATTTCTTTACAGAAAAGGATGGCTACTTTGTCATAGGAAAAGAAGGAGACTTTTATAGAAAAAGATTAAAAAGAGCCACAAGTATTTCATAGAAAAAGGTGACAACTTTTCATAGGAAAAGATGACAACTTTTTCATAGAAAAATATGACAACTTTTTTATAGAAAAATAAGACAACTTTTTCATAGAAAATAATGACAACTTTTTCATAGAAAAATTCGATAACTTTTCATAGTAAAAGACGACAACTGTTCACAGAAAAAGATTGAACTTTTTCATAGAAAAAGATTAAACTTTTTTTCAGAAAAGGATGGCTACTTTGTCATAGGGAAAGAAGGAAAGTTTTTCATAGAAACACATGGCAACTCCATTAAAAAGAGACACATGTATTTCATAGAAAAAGGTGACAACTTTTCCATAGAAAAAGATGACAACTTTTTCATTGGAAAAGAAGGCACCTTTTCATAGAAAAAGATGGCAACTTTATCATAGCAGATATGGCCAATTTTTCGTATAAAAATATGACAACTGTATGACAGAAAAAGACGAAACTTTACAGGAAAAAGGATTAAAATTCTACATAGGAAAATGCTACACTAATGTAAGTATTTGATAGAAAAATATGGCAACATTTTCATAGACGAATATGGCAACTTTTTCATAGAAAGAGACTCAAGTTTTTCATAGAAAAGGGTGACAACTTTTTCATAGAAAGAGAAGAAACTGTTCTATAAAAAAAGAAGGAAACTGTTTATTAGAAAAAGATGAAACTTTTTCATAGAAAAAGATGAAACTTTTTCCTAGAAAAAGATGAAACTTTTTCATAGAAAAAGATGAAACTTTTTCATAGAAAAAGAAGCAAAGTTTTTCATAGAAAAAGAAGGAAACTTTTTCATAGAAAAAGAAGGAAGCGTTTTCATAGAAAAAAGGAAACTTTTCTATATAGAAAAAGAAGGAAACGTTTTCATAGAAAAAGATGACAATTGTTTCATTGAAAGAGATGAAAATTTTTTCGTAGAGAGATATGGGAACTTTTTCGTAGAAAGAAATGGTAACTTTTTCATAGAAAAAAGCGTGTTTTTTTATTTCGACTAAATTAATTTCGCTTAACTCTCCATACAAAGTGGCCGAAAAATAGGTTTAGCAGGGTATAAGAAAACAGGCCTAAAAATGCCAATGTTTTCATAGAAACATATGCAATTTTTTCAAAGAAAATTTTGAAATTTTCAGGGAAATAGATGACAACTTTTTACAGAAAAGAATGCCAAATTTTTAATAGGAAAAGATGGCAACTTTTTCATACGAAAAGACACTATTTCAAAAAAAAAAAGATGACAACTTTATCACAGAAGAAGACGAAACTTTACACGGAAATGATGAAACTTTTTCATAGAAAACGACAGCAATTTGTAATAGAAAAAGATGGAACTTTATATAGAAAAATATGGAAATATTTTCATGGGCAAATATGGCAACTTTTTCATTGAAAAAATGCAAGTTTTTTATAGAAAAGGGTGACAATATTTTCATAGATAAAGAAGTCAACTTCTGTAAAGAAAGAGACGAAAGTTTTTCATAGAAAAATAAGGCTTTTCATTTCGTAATCAAGGACGGTTCGGACAATAGTTAACATGGGGTGGGTAATATGTTGCGATGTCCACAGTACTTTGTCCTTTTTCGTTACTTGTAAAGCAAGTATGTCCTCCATGCATTTACCATTCTCATCCACCAGTTGACCTGAACCCCATTTTAAGAAAAGACAGTGTTTTTTTCTTCAAAATAGTGAACGAAGGTTTTTATACAACACTGAGAACCAATGAAACATGTCGCATTTGTGCACTCGAGGGGCTAATTGAATAACAAAAAGGTGTAACTTAATATCGAAGGCAGGTGCATTCAGTTCAGTGTCAGTGGCAAACAATGGAACAATTGAAACTGACTCACATTTATCAAACACAAATAGATTTACACCTTTTCAAACTTAAATGGCATAAAGAATAATTTGCCAAACTCCGCCCTTGTCATATACAGAGATATATCATTTGTATTTTGTTGTTGTTGTTTGTTGTAGAGAAATATGAACCCCCTACATTGCAATGTGTTAATTTAGACTCGTAACATGTGTCTAATGGGAAATTTAAAAAACACACACAACATGTTAGTAGGTGCTCTAAATGAAGTCGACACACTTTAAGGAGGTTCGATTTTTGTGTAAACCATTTACCCTAACAGCAGGAAACGAGCGGCAAACAACGATAACTAAATGAAAACAGCAGGTACTAATTGTTGAGGCTAAACCACCAATTTACCTTTTTCTAGAGTTGGAAAAGATAATAACTCCAATTGCACCATAAGGTGTTCAACTATGTTACCTCTTTGATGAAAAGATATTGGGAAAATTACCAGAAAATAGTGACCAAATGTGTAACGTCAAGTGGCGCCTAAAACATTTTCTCTTTTTTACTTTCATGTAATTATTACTTTCCATTTTGTTATCTTCTAATGAGAGAGAAACCCCAGAAATTTTCGGGGTTTAAAAATAAATTCATTGATAAATCCGTTTTCTAGGTTAAAGTAACGCCCTTGTGTTTTGCGTTTCTTTTAAACTATTGATTAGGGTTACCCACACACACGCACACACACTCACACGCAATCATCAATTAGTATGAAAAACGAAAGACTTAAACAACGAACTTGATATTATAAACTTCCCCATCAACCAACCAATCAACCAGACAACTGAAAACACCCAAATCATTGTTTTTCAGCATTTTCACCGATCAGAACAGACTGGAGTAGAGTGGAGTGAAGTGAATTGCTTGACTGACTGTCCGTCCGTCTGTACAAGTGTCGGCTGGCCGATAGAGAGAGGCGTGTCTTGTTATTTCCTCATTAGATTTGAAACTAATTAAATAAATCTATCATAAATTATATTCATATTTAAATATCAATTAAGGTATGTGAAAGATAAATCTTTCACATAAAGAGAGATGACTTTTTTCCCCTGGCGATATCGTTCCTCTATTTATATTTGTACTCGTATATTCAAATATCGTTTGTTGTATTCATTGTATTGTTGTTATCTGTTTCTTTTGTGTCTTATAAATGTGTTTTGTTGTTGTTGTATTTTTATATTTTTTTTTGCAACACCTTAATGATTTATGGATTTTTTATTTAAAATACAATTTTATACCTACTCACACTTGCGGCGGTCTGGGGCGCACATGCGCAGATCTATGAAGACCTCTTGGATTATGTTAGTAGTATCATATTTTTTTGTAGTATTTATAACATTTAACCAATTTCCATATACATATTCATATCCACTACACCATACACATACACATGTACATCTACATATGTATGTATATAAATAAATAAATTTACAGCTTAATTGAAATGCTATTTTGATTTATTTACTAAACTTTGTATCTCCTCAAATGGCTAAGAAATCTCTGTTTTTACCAGTGTTGTGTTTGCTTCTTTCTTAGGCTGGCTGTATTTTTATAGAGGGGTAGTATAAGGTGAATTGGAAAATAACAAAATAGGAAACTGAGGTGGTGCTGTCGGGGAAAATGTACAAGTTATATTTGGATAAATATGGTAACTTTTATTTGGAAGAATTACAACTAAATGACAACTTTTTCATAGAAAATATGATAATTTTTTATACAAAAAGACGCAATAGTTTTCATACAAAAATCTATGACAATATTTGCATAGAAAAGGATGTACTGTTTTTCGTAAAAAAATATTGAATTTCTCGCACATAAAAAGATGGAAACAAACAGAAAAATATGCGAACTTTTTTATAGAAAAACATGACAACTATTTCATACAAAATATGACAATTATTTCGTACAAAATATGACAACTTTTCCATAAAAAATGATGAAAACATTGTCATAAGAAGAGATGGCAACGTTTATATAGAAAAATATAACTTCTGCATTCAAAAATAAGTCAACAATTTTATACAGAAATAAGACAATAATATCACAGAAAAGGAAGACATAATTTTCGTAGAAAATTATTAATTTTTTTTTAAATAAAAGAAAACTTTCCCAGAAAAATAGGGAAACATTTTCATAGAAAAAGATAACAAGTTTGTTTTAGAAAAAAATGACATCATTTTCAGAGAAAAAATATAGAAACTTTTCACACACGTAGATGACGAAAAAATGGCAACCTTTTTGTAAGGAAATATGAGAACTTTATCACACAAAAATTAAAACATTTGTATAAATACTTTTTCATAGAAAACGAAGAAGATTTTTCCATTGAAAATTTACAAAATTTTTATACAAAAAGATGAAATTTTCTCATAAAATATATGACAATTTGTTTAAAGAAAAACATGACAAACTTTCATCGAAAAAGGTGGCAACTTATTCTTAGAAAAATATGTCAACTTTTGTGTAGAAAAAGTTGACAAACTTTACAGAGAAAAATGTGGCAACTTCCGGATAAAAAATTACGACAAACAATACGAAAAATATATGTACATCTTTTTCATAAGGAAATATGACAACGTTGTCATACAAAAATATTACAACATTTCTATAGAAAATGTGAAAAACTTTTTATAGAAAAAGATTAATAAAATTATTTCATAAAACAAACACATTTTCATAGAAAAAGAAGAAAAATTTTGCATAAAAAAATTACAACAAAATTGAATTTAATTGAGTTGAATTGAATCGAATCGAATTAACTACACACTAACAAAATCGATCATAAAATTCAAATTCAAATAAACGTAACTGACACTAGCCGGTCATCAAAAAGCTGTAAAAAAAATGGTGTCCCACAACATTCCATGAAGGGATTGAGGAGAGCTTCTCTCTCACAATCAGTGAGATGTGCGCTTTCTAGTTTTATACTCACTGATTGGGACCTACAGTTTTATACCGGTTCCGAACGGTATTTTTGAGAAGCTTTTTTATGGCTAAGTACTCGATAGTGTCGCCATCACTATGCGAGGTGACCGTCGTCGAAAGAAATGTAAGGTGGACTGAGCAGGGATCGAACCCACGTTCTCTTGTACAAGAGCCGTGTACACTAACCATTTCACCACCTACATTCAAAAAGCTATACCACGGAAAAATACAACTCTGTGATATAGATTAAAAACTCACCTCAAAGCACTGCAACAATGCGAGAACGCATGAGGAACAGAAGAACATGGTGGATAAAAGCTGTCTGTTCTTGTGTTGGAATTATAGGCCTTTCAGTGTGCGATACTTAGGGATCTTCGAATTGAGTATATATATATACGATTGATGAGCAACCGATGGTATCAATTCAGGCACAGTAGTTAGTCATCTGATGATGAACTTGTCACGGAGTTCGAAACTAGTCATGCCAGTGAGTGTGTGTTGAACTGAATTGTCTATTATTTCCAACAAAAACCACCCTTTTTTCATTTAGGAAAATGTTCATGACTTGTAAGTTTGTAGTATGAATTTCTCATACATTAACTAAAAAATTAATTGAACTGAATTGAATTGCATTGAATTGAATTTAACTGAATTGAGTTAAATTGAATCGAGTTGAATTGATTTGAATTGAATTGAATTGAACTGAATTGAATTGAACTGTACTGAATCGAACTGAACTGAATTGAATTGAGTTGAGTTGAGTTGAATTGAACTGAATTGAATTTAATTGAGTTGAATTGAATTGAGTTGAATTGGATGGAATTGAATTGAATTGAACTAAATTGAATTGAATTGAGTTGAATTAAATTGAATTTAATTGAATTGAGTTAAATTGAATTGAATTCAATTGAGTTGAACTGAATTCAATTGAATTGGATTGAATTGAATTGAATTTAATTGAATTGTGTTGAATTGAATAGAATTGAATTGAGTTGAATTGAATTGAATTATATTTAATTGACTGGAATTGAATTGAACTGAATTGAATTGCAATGAATTGAATTGAAATGAATAGAGTTGAATTGAATTTAATTTAATGGAATTACCTTAAATTGAATTGAATTGAATCGAATTGAATGGAAAATAATTATATTGAGTTGATTCGAATTGAATTGAGTTGAATTTAATTATATTCAATTGACTGCAATTGAAATGAATAGAGTTGAATTGAATTCAATTTAACGGAATTACCTTATATTGAATTGAAAATAATTAAATTGAGTTGATTCGAATTGACTTGAGTTGAATTTAATTATATTCAATCGACTGCAATTGAATTGAATTGAATTTCAATGAATTGAATAGAGTTGAATCGAATTGAATTGAGTTGATTCGAATTGAATTGAGTTGAATTGAGCTGAACTGAATTGAAAATTGAATTGAGTTGGGCTGAATTGAATTGAGCTGAATTGAATTGGACTGAATTGAGTTGAATTGAATTGAATTGAAGTGAATTGAACTGAATTGAGTTGAATTGAATTGAGTTGAATTGAATTGGACTGAATTGAATTCAGCTGAATTGATTTGGTTTGAATTGAATTGAGTTGAGTTGAATTGAATTGTATTGAAGTGAATTGAGTTGAATTGAATTGAATTAAGCTGAACAGAATTGAATTGGACTGAATTGCATTGAGCTGCATTGAATTGAGCTGAATTGAATTGAGTTGAATTGAATTGAGTTGAATTGAATTGAATTGCAAAGAATCGAATTGAATTGAATTGGAGTTGAATTGAATTTAATAAAACTAAATTAAATTGAATTGAATAGAATCAAATTGGATTGAATCGAATCGAATTGAATTAAATGAAATGAAATGAAATGAAATGAAATGAAATGAAATTAAACTAAACTAAATTAAATTAAATTGAATTGAATTGAATTGAACTGAATTGAATTGAATTGAGTTGAATTGAATTGAGTTGAATTGAATTGAATTGCAAAGAATCGAATTGAATTGAATTGGAGTTGAATTGAATTTAATAAAACTAAATTAAATTGAATTGAATAGACTCAAATTGGATTGAATCGAATCGAATTGAATTAAATGAAATTAAATTAAACTAAACTAAATTAAATTAAATTGAATTGAATTGAATTGAATTGAATTGAATTGAATTGAATTGAATTGAATTGAATTGAATTGAATCGAATTGAATCGAATTGAATTAAATCGAATTTAATTAAATTAAATTAAATTTAATTTAATTACATTAAATTGAATTGAATCCAATCGAATTGAATCGAATTGATTTGAATCGAATTTAATTAAATTAAATTAAATTAACTTCATTTAAATTAAATTAAACTAAATTAAATTAACTTGAATTGAATTGAATTGTATTGAATGGAATAGAATTAATTGAATTGAATTGAATGGAATTCAATTGAATTGAATTGAATTAAATGGAATTGAATTGAATATAATTTAATTTAACTTAAACCACCGGACTGCGATTGCAATTTGCATTACCCGACAAAGCCATCCCATCTTTTTAATGACTGCCCCAAAATATTAGCTGCTCGGACAACAATTTTTCAAGATTCTGATTCTTTATATCCACTTTCCTATCCATCCCCTCAAAATATAGAATTCGTAATAACATTTTTGAAAATTTCTAATCTATACAAAGATATATAAGTATAAACAAATTCATATGAAAATGTAATACTAATGTTTAAGATTATCCTAAATGTATCTTTTAGCTGAAGGCCTCCGACGCTATTGCTCATATCCAGTTTAGCATGTAATTTATAATTATAAGCTAAATAAATAAATAAATAAGTTGAATACAAAATTGACAAGTTTAATTCATATGCACATTAAACTAATTTAAGTTAGTTAATTGTAATTGAAATTATGAAGTCCTTTCGAAATTAAAATTGGTTTTTAAAATCTTCTGTATAATTTATTCATGCTATAAAATTGTGTTTGCAAATAGATATCGTGTTACTTAATTCAAACAATAAAAATAATATTTGAAAATTATATATTTTTTTGTTTAATTTTTAAATTTTTGTAAGGATATTGAACACAAATTGAGTAAAACCTGGTTAACCGGTTAACAGACGTCAAATAATCAGGTTTCGGTTTATTCGAAAATTAGGATTTAGAAGGGAGCCAGCTACTGGGCAATAAATCTAGATACGTAACCAGTTCGAGACCAATCAAGAGCCCTTGGTATGTAGCAACAACTATGAACTACGGTCAAGACCCCAGGCAGGGAACACCTGGCACGGATCAATGTTTTCAAAGGGTACCAGGTGAGTGACAAGTTCGAGACCACACAGGTATGAAATCTCTTGATTGCATCGGGGAGAGGTAAGTAAGAAGGTCGAAACCCCTTAAGAAGGACTTGACTTGTTGCATCTGAGAGAGGTAAGACAGAAGGTCGAAACCCCTTAGGAAATGAATCTATGACATGTACTGGGGATTCTCTTTCAGGGCTTTAAACAGGGGCAACTTAAGTACCATGGTCGATACCCCTCAGGCGGGGAATCTCTGGCTTGGACCAGGTAATTGGTAAGTAACAAGGTCGAGGCCATGAGTTATAGAAAAAGTTGAGAGTTTTTCATACAAACAGTTGATAGGTTTTTCCTAGGAAAAGTCGAAAGCTTTTCATAGAAAAAGTCTAAAGTTTTTCATAGAAATAGTTGAAAAGTTGAAAGAAACAAGCAGAAATTTGCATAGAAACAGTTGACAATTTTTAATAGAAAAGTAAAAAGTTTATTTCTAGAAAAAGTTTAAAGCTTTTCATTGAAAAAGTTTAATGATTTTCACAGAAAAAGCTGAACATTTTTCATAGAAAAATTGACATTTTTATAGAAAGTTTGAAAGCTTTTTATAGGAAAAATCTTATATTTTTTTTTTTAGAAAAAAATGAGGTTTTTATAAAAAAATATTTTTTTTTCTAGAAATAGCTGAGAGTGTATTCTAGAAAAAGTTGAGTTTTTCATAGAAAAATTTGAAAGGTTTTAATACCCAAAGGATGCCAACTTTTTTTTATTGAAATTTTCTAACATTTTCCAGTTTGCCCTCGTCTGCATGTCATCCATTATCCCATGGAGTGTTGTGTATAATGTCCATTGTATGCCAAGATAACGACAAGTCTCTCACTCTCTGTAAATACGTTTGCAATCCGTCTGTCTCTTGTTGGTCAGTCTGACTCTCTTATGATTAGATAGATTAAATGCGGCGGATAACAAATAGCTTCAACCCCGTAAGCTTACTCCAGCATGATCGAGCTTTGCGATCTATACCCTCAACAACAACTACATGTGGCTAAATATGTAAAATCAAGGGGAGGGGGAGGAAGCCAATCATGCTCATGATTTATGTTAAACATGGAGGTAATGTAATCTTTTTTCGGTTTTCTGTAATTTTAACATATAAAACAACAGTAAAAGTACATTAATAATTTGTTTAATACTAACCAGCACCAGCAACAACAACAACAATAATGAAACATATTCTTGTTGTTATGTCTGATAAACAATATCGAAAGTCATAGGTTTCCCCCCAGACACAAGTTTCCATAAGGTTTATACCAGTTATGTTAACAACATTGAAATGTGATAAAATTACAAAGTGTCTAACACAACAAATTGTTAAATGTTACAAATAGAAATATTGAAATTTAAGAAAGATTGAAATTTCAAATGAATCTAATACAGAGGTCTGATTAATATGCAGTGGTTTGGCAATAAGGTAGCTGTTTGGTGTGACAAAAGTTGGTGGAGAATTTGAAGCAACCACAAAATGGAGGCAAAAGTATATTGTACCTGATTTGTGTCTCCCATAACACTTGAATGAAATGCAATGAATCAAAAATTCAAATTCAAGTCCTTGCCACTTTGTGTGCCCTCTAATGTGGAACAAGATCATGTTTCCTTAACTCCTTAACTGGAAAACATTCTAGCCTTATTTGAACAATATTTTTCATTACAATTTTGTTTACTATTCGAAACTATACGGAACGTGTTGTGGCTAATTTGCTGAACTAACTGAATTTGCATTTAACATGTGTTTTTTGGTGTTGTTGGTTTATTAATTTGTGGCTCAGTATAGAATGTAACTATTCATGGATAAATTAAACTTAACTGTGATTAGACGCACTCAAACACATACAAATCTGCCATAACGACTGGGCACAGGCAATTAACTACTCGTTGGCGTATTAGATTCCAACATCGAATCGAAAAATATCCACGAAGAAGATGCATGCAAATGTGAAGAGGAGAGACCCCGTCCATCAGGTCTACAAATCATTATGCGTACACTCGTCCACTGTAAGTGTGGACCCATGTATTCACCACTCACAAGCGTCAGCCGCAGTCGAAATATTTATCTTACACATTAACAGCTAATTGTGGTAAATGAGAAATGTTATGAACTTTTGCAAATAAAAATTCAACAGAAACAAAAAAACAAAACAACAAAACAAAAACGTCTAACGCCAAATCACAACATGACCGGCACAGCAAATGCTGTAATACAGAACAGAAGAGGAAGGAAAAATCCCACATGCAATCAATGAATGAATTTGTAGCTCATGACTGTCGTTGGAGGAGATGACCAAAATATAAAAAGATGTTGCTGCTGCTGCCGAGAAACCACCAAACACCACACGAGATACTCGCAACTACGGCTGGCGCAGTAAACGTTTGCAAGCTGGATGTTGCCGACTGACGGTGATAATGATATTTCAAGTTGGCTTAATTAACATTTTTGTTAGATGATTGTAACATATGTGACCCAAAAACAAAATAATACAGACATACATACACACATGCATACAACTTGGAAGAAAAACAAAAATTATGTTCATTTCAATACAATTCCATATTCTACTTTTATGTGATGATGGTTGGGGTTGTTGTTGTTATTGCTAGTGTTGTTGTCTGGGAACTATGAAACATGTTTTGCATCTTTGGGAGCATCATGTTCGAGAGAACATTGTGGTGGAGAAAAAGTTCTAAAATTGTCACATTTTTCTATTAGTGGGTGTCATTTTTTGGTTAACGCCAATTTCTGTTTTGAATGGTCTTTGCACACACAAATGACCAAAATGGTTTGAAAATCGAAAACAAAAGACTTAAGCAGCAAACCTGATTTAAGACAACAGGCGCTCTAAGCATTTTAGTTGTTCAGCGGTAATGAAATATTAATGGCCTAGTACACGGAAAGCCAGAAGATCAAAAATTAGTTATTCGCATTCTTTGCAAGATGGTTTCTTCGAAGTCGAAATTTTCGCTCGATCGAAAATGTGCTGTCGAAATTCAAGAACCAACATTTGTATGAAAAGTTTTGAAAAATTTTACATTTTCATTCTTCTTGAAATGACACGATTATATAAATAAATAAATGGTCTCACGTTACATCCCACGAGGAGATTAGGGAGATCTTCTCACAACCAGTGAGCTGTGCGCGTTCTAGTTTTACACTCATTGATTGGGACCTACAGTTGGGCATACATGCCACCAGCGTGTAAACCGTACCAAACGGTGAAAGATCCTGGATGTAATATGTTCAATATGCGGAAATTTTGTTTATTAACCAACCCGTTAAGCCAAAAATGAGCCTCATCTCTGAACACAATTTTGCGATAAAACATTGGGTTAGTTTCCAACTGCTCAACAGCCCAATCGGTCTCGTCGCTTTAATTCCATTTCCATTTTCCATGTAGTGGACAGACAGAGCCCCAATTCGTGCGATCGATGACGAATCGATAAATTTGGATCTTCTTCTACGCCAGCGGCGATATTCTCTTCAGTACGCACATTCCTAAAACGTGTTGGTGTTATTGCATCCTTTAGAGATCATGTGGTATGAAATCTATCCACAGTTCGAAGGGTTGGCTTGCTCAGATGGACGATTATGTGCGCCACAAAATATCACGACGTCGTCTATAAGTTGCCCGAATTGATGGCTAACTTTCAAAGTAAATTTGGATAATTTGGTAGCGTTGTTCAAACGCGAATCTAAGCATGATGATTTGCCAGAGTATACTGATCATAAATGTCAAAAAGTGAGCGCAGTATGACAGTTAATTTGACAGCTAATCCTTTCGTAAGTTCTATCTAAGAAAAAAACACTTGTTATTAAAAACTTTCTTTCAAAGCTCTGAGTCTTCAACTCAAACTGTACGAAATAAATTCCATCACAAAGAGTGCCATCAACAGAGTTTGTGGATCAATTTGTGCAACGAGTTCGTCAATTCGGGTCCTTAATGGACCAACAAACTCGTGTACGTGCTCGTTCAGTGCGTTGAGTGGAAAATATATCCGCTGTAGCTGAAAATGTGCTCGAACAGCCATCAACATCAACCGTTCGCAGTAATTGAATATTTCTCGCACTCGCACCAAGAACTCGGTATGAAGGCTTATGAAGTCCAATTAGTCTAAGAACTGAAGTCCCTTGACCATCCGATGAGTTTTGGTGTTGCTGAATTGGTTGACGTTCGCTTGGCTGAAAATGAGAATTTTTACCGAAAAACCATAATGTTAATAAACAAAATTGTCGCATTTCGGTCTCGGGAAATCCACACGTCATCGAGGAGAAGTTTTTGGTGCACACAAGGAGTGACTATTTGGTGCGGTGTTTTTCTTCGAAAATAAGGAAGGATCCACCGTTACCGCACGCAAAGAAAAACCTCGTTCCACCCAAACGAAAACTCAGATAACTGAAGTTCGTTTGGGGACTGTGGCTGGGAGAAACGAGCTTCTTTTAATCCATACATGTCATTTCGTTTGGGAGAACCGAAAAATGTGTCCAGCAAACGAGTTATGAAAAATATAAGCTGAAAATTAAATTTGTGAGAAACAAAAAACGGTTCCGCCAACTGTTCCTACGGTTACAGCAACCGAGTTGTAGTTGCTCCAAACTAAAAAAACGTTTGCAAGAACTGAAAAACGTTAGCAGTAAAAGAGTTATGAAAAGTTTCTGCGCTGTACGTAAGCTTGTGCAAAAAGATCGTGATATTACAAGCTGAAAAAACGGCCACTGTAACATATTGCAAGGAACATGTATATGTTTGCAGGCATTGTATTCATAAATTGAAGATACTTTGGTCACGTCTTTGTTTTCAGCAGTTTTCAACAAACAGAGCCACATTTGGGTCACAAAAACATATATTTTTCAGGATCTGGCTAGCTAGTGGCCAACACTCATAGTCCCCGACGATAATGCGGGTGCAAATCAATCCCACAACATCGACTCTCCATCGATATGAACAACTCGGTCTTTCACGCACCAGCATGATGAGAATTATTCACAAAGATCGCGGATTATTCGCTTATAAGGTCCAATTGACTCAGCAATTGAAGGCAAATGACCATCACTTCGTTACGGCTACTCAGATGTTCCAATCGGACATCCAAGTTGGCCAAAAAATCATCTTCTGTGGCGAGGCTCATTTTCATTTCGGCGGCAATGTCAGCAAACAAAATTGCCGCATCTGGGGATCGGAAAACACGTACGTCATTGTCAAGAAGCTAATGTGTCTACCGAAAGTGAGAGAATGGTGTATTTTGGAATGGTGGCACAGAACCATGATTACGGATTTTATGGGTTACAATGGAAGGAAGACATGACTAATCTTTGGTTTCAGCCGGATGGCGCACCATCCAAGCAATCGATGTTTTGCGCTCTAAGTTTGGTAATCGTGTTATCAGCCGTCTTGGCGATGTCAGTTGACCGCCTCGGAGCTGAGATTTTTCCTTTTTAGGGCCATTTTCTCAATGTTCGGTTAAATTGTCTGCTTACTAATCCGTACTTTAATTTATCGGAATGATATATACTGTCTTTTAAGGGTTTCATTTTCTCCTTCTCCGGTTAATTTAACAGGATGTTAGATGTTTTACGCTGGCAACTCTGATGAACTGATGTATGACTATAGTTGTCAGCACTGTAAGATATCAGCTATTTACTTTATTATTGTTTTGTGCAAAGTGTAATTTATTCAAATTATAACGAAACCTATCAAAAATACACGGCTGGGAGAACGTTTAGAAAACCAAATAACAGGTCCGCCAAATAACTTTTTTTTTTGAAAATGCTACAAAAAGAAAACTACTGAATATTTTCTCAAATTCTTTTTTTATTTGAAAGTACAATCCTTCCGGTTAATAATGGAAAATAATTTCATTCAAATGGCTGCCTCGGCTGGCCATGCAGTAGCCTACACGATTGGTCCAATTTTTAAGCACCTTATCGATTGTGTGCAGCTGTATTTCACCAATGGCTTCACGAATATTGTCCTTGTCCTTTAAAGCGTCAATTGTCTCTGGCTAGTCGGCGTAACACTTATCTTTGAGGGCACCCCACAAATAATAGTCCAACGGTGTCAAATCGCAGCTCCGAGGTGGCCAAACGACATCAGCTCTGCGGCTGATAATGCGATCTTCAAAAACAGGGCGCAAAACATCGAGTGTAGCTTCGGCTGTGTGGCACGTAGCGCCGTCCTGTTGAAACCAAATGTTGCCAATATCCTCCTCTTCAATTTTTGTGAACTAAAATTCGTTCAACATGGCCCGATAATCGGCTTTTCAATGTATGCGTGCGGGTTTTCTATGCCCCAAATGCGACAATTTTGCTTGTTTACATACCCGCCAAGATCAAAATGACCTTCATCTGAAAAGATGATTTTTTTTTTTGGCAAAATCGGCATCTTCTGTAAGTCGATCGCAGGCCCACTTAGCGAAGCGAAAACGCATTGGATGGCCAGTTGGCTTCAACTCCTGAACCAATTGGACTTTGTATGACGTCTTTGGCAAGGTCTTTATGCAAAATTCGTCTCAATGATGTCTCCGAAATGTTCAATTGTTGAGAACAACGGTGAATTGATGTTGATGGCGCTTCACGCACACTTTCTGCCACAGCAGCAATATTCTCGATTGTATGCACTATTTTTTGGCTTTTCACGCTTTGGTTTATCGATGAGGATGCCAGTTTCTTTCACTTTTTTCACAAGATAACGAACATACGGAGCTGACGGTGCTTCTCTTCTTCCAAAAACCGTACGCATACTGCAACATTACCATGATTTTCAAAGTAATGTCGCAATATTTCCCAGCGTTGTTCAAGCGTAGACATAACCATATTCGTTCAGCGGAAGGACAAAACTAATTATCTGTCAAATCAGACATGAGCTAAGTGTTACCATTCACGAAATAAGCACTAGTTGAAAAAAAAAACGTTAGATGGTGGACCCTTTACTTAAATCATAACAACATGAAAACAAAACAGCGGTTGTCAACAGTTGTTAGCTGTTTTCATTTATCATCCCGTAAACTACTGATCGGCGTTAGACCTTCTGTTAGCGTTATCGACCGGAAAAATTTTAAATATACATTCTAAAAATTAAATTCTGCTAATCGGTACATTATTGTTACGATAAAAGATAACCGGACATTGAGAATGTGGCCGTTAGATGTTCTCTTGTGGGTTGCCGTTAAAGACCGACGCTATGCGAATAATCCAGAAAAGATCCACAGCCTTTAAGGCTAATATCGTCCAAGCCATTCGTGAGATAGAGCCAGAAAATTTTACTGACAGGATGAGCTACTGTGAAGCCAGCCGAGGCAGCCAAATGAATTATATCGTATGCCATAAATAATGGGAATATTTGTTGTTTCTCATAAAGGCATAATGTACCAAAATATTTATTTCTAATAAAGCCAAAATATACCCCTTACATGGGGCAGAATAATTATATGACAATTAAGATTTGCTGTTTAAAAATGTGATAATTTATTCGACCTTATTGTATTTTATTTAAAATTAAAATATTCGAGTGTTAGGTCAATATTTGATATTCTATTATTTTCAATATTTCGCTACCCATTGGGTAGCATTTCAAATATTGACTTAACGCTCGAATATATTCATTTTAAATTTGTTGTTTGCAAAAAAATGCAAAATCAAAATATTTAAATATCATTAGCAATTGGACGTATTTTCACAGCATTGCCGTCATATGGTTCCTTCATATGATAATAAAGATTATCTGATAAAACTGATTTTTCCATTATTTTTTTTTTGAAAAATATACCTGATATTGAATCACCCATTACAAATAAATATTCCCCATTAAAAATATGTACAAAAAACACAGTATACAAAAGTATTCTGTCTGCTAAGCTACCAGAATCCCACTCAGCCAATAAATATGTAAATTTGTAAAACGAGAAATTTGATAGACGTCAATTGTGGCCGTCGGTGGTGCAAATGGGTTCAATTCCTGCTCTGACCACCTTTGGTCACCTCGCTTAGTGAATGTGACACTATCGAGTACTTAGCCATGAAAAAGCTTTTCAAAATACCGTTCGGAATTGGTGTACAACTGTAGATCCCAATCAGTGCGTGCAAAACTAGAAAGCGCACTGCTCACTGGTTGAAAGAAGGTCTCCCACATTCCTTAATTGGCAACCATTTGTTTCATTTCTATTTCAATTTATGTATTGTCAATTTCAATTAATAATTTTTAATTTCAATTGATATTTTTGAATTGCAATTACGTGTTGAATTTTAATTGGTGTCATATTTGCATTTCAAATAATGTTATTAGATTTTAAATCTACACACGTACAGTCTGTTGCTCGATCTCAAACGCAAGCTTTCGTTCATCTTCTAGTTCACAATCGTATCATTTTAAGTCGAATGAAAACATTTTTCAAAACCTTTAAGTACAAATTTTGGTTCCTCTATTTCGAATGTGCTGTCATTTGGAAACAAACAAAGAGGCAGTCGGGCGAAAATTTTGACTTTCTGACTCACTTTCGTTCGATTAGCCTTTTGATCAAGATCGGGGAACAGACTATTTAATTTCCATGGATTTCTGTTAAAATTAAATTGTTGTCTTTCAAATTCCAGCTGAATTATATTGAAGTCTAATTAATGGTTTCTGGTTTTTAATTGATATTGTTCATCGTAATATCATCCAAATATATTTCTCTTTCTAACTCAAATTAATCATATAACTATGCATTTGCAAACCAAAAAAAAAACACTAATGAATTTATGAATCAAATCATTGAATTATTTACCTATCTATAATATTGTATTATTTTCTATCAGTAATTTCAATACTATATATTTTAAACTCATCCTGTAAACCACTATTTTAGTGCTTTATCTAAGATTGGCACCACTTTATCTTGAGTTGTCATATTGCACTCAAACCGAGTTTTCATGCATTTCTACATTCGCCAAATCGGCCTCTTTCTCTCCTACCAACGCAAGAAGTTAAGTCGTAACCTATACTCTTCGTATCACCCCAATAAAGATTACCTACATGTAAGTTATATTTATGTGAAACGAAAGTCAAATCCTCTTTTATTTCTGAATCGGAAAGAGGTCCATTTTGACTAATTAAAAGTTGCAGAGATTAAACCCAAATCTTCAATATTAAGAGAGATTAGAAGCCCTCTAATCTTTAACACATGTATTTGAATTAATGTCTTCGAATTTAAATTTATTTTCCTTGAATTTCACTTGATGTATTTTGTAGTTTAAATGATAATAAATATTTAATTAGATATTATTTTATTTGTAAATAGATTGGAAGCAATAAAAAATAATAATACATATTTGAATTAAAATTGATGTCATTTGAATTTCAGTTAATGTCTTTTGACATTTATTATTTATCTATTTAATTTTTATTTTCGATGGATATTTGTTAAGTTTTTGTTCGAAATTCAATATTATAAAAACAAAAATACTTCTTGTTTTTAAATTAAAAAAATACAACAGACAGTTGTCTCAGAGACACGGCCATTAAGTTTAACGTAGAATACGCCATCCGTTAAGACAGAAAACATATATGTATAACAATAAATGATAAATAACATAAGCAAATGAATTTATTTATTTGATAGTTACTTTTGATAATATACATAAGCTTATGGTAGGAAAAATAGGATAAATATGTTTTTAAATTAAAAGAGTAAGGATAAATTATAAATAACAGACGCAAATCAATTTGATTTATATTGTTTATAATTATATATCCATGTTAAATTCAAATTCACATTTAACATTTTGTTTCACTTAAATACATAAGTAAATATACGAAATTTCAACATTTCATCAATCAAAACAACAGCCGAAGGTTTGTGTCCACACTGAAATAGCAGCATAGTTTGTGTTCACGCTACAAACTCAAACACTCAACCAAACACCACACATATGTTTGAGTGTATGTGTTTAAACAATTTTCATTTGAGAAATTTAAATATTAGGAAGATATCAACCAATATGAAATGTATATCAAACGAAAGATAAGATTTACCTACAAAAAAATTTTTAAAAAAAGTTATCTCGCCGTTTCCTCATAATCAATGAAATAAAGATTACAACAATAACAATCTGACATGACTCCCTATACCGTAAGGTAAAACGTATTCTACGCCAAAAAATAAATCCTTAAGAATTCTGGAGCTTTTGCATGTCATCGAATTTATTAAACGCATCTACTCATCAAAATTATTTATTATTTTATATTCTGAATACAAGTAACCAACCAACTTCGTATTTAATGAATAGCAACTAATTAGAGATCATTGCTTCATTATTGATTACTGTATAATTCTTCATACTACTTTTTTTGAATTGATGTTCCTGTTTTCATTGAAATCTTGACTGATGATTAATGATGATAATGATGATGGTGATGATGATGTAATACAAAGAAAAGTAAATAAAGGTTAAGGCACACAAGAAACCCCAAGTAGAAAAGTAAAGTGTGACCAAACCAGACAATAAGTCATAACATTTTCAATGATATTCATCGCACAACCTCCCATCCCTCCAAGAATACAACACCTCCAGCTACAACTATGGTCCACAGTCATTCAGCATCTTTATGACTTTATTATTATTTACGATACGATAAAATCAAGAGAGACGACTCCATCCCATCAATATTGAACAACTACAATACAATATTGGCAATCAAAACAACGAACGGCTCCAACCGTCGCAGCAATGAACAGCCAGGTCGACACATCAACAGTTGCTGCATAAAACCATCAACGCCGACGTTAAATAAAATATTCGACTTAATGCGTTTTTACTAGGTATAGATAAATTTCATATATTAGACATCAAACTGCAACTGTGCGTATTGCTGGTGATACTAAATCAATCAAGAGGAAAAGAGCAGTAGAAAAAATTTAAAAACGAGCTTGAAACAGAAACTCACCTCTATACGTCTGCGTGTAATTACTAATGGGCAATTTGCGATTCATTCTGAATATGATCTCTCTCGAAATAGAAATTTATAGTTTTGTTTAAATGCAATAAAATGTTAAACTTCTTCCCCGTTACACTATTCTCGTAGAGAAATGGGTTAATGGCTGAGAGAAAGAATGGATTATGTTTTAATTTTTATTACTGTAAAGCAAAAAGCAACAGGATATTTCTAACAGAGATCATAAAATTCCATAATAATTAGAAAAATATTTACAATAGTTTTACATGTTTTCTGTATTTACACTAAAAGAAATGCTAGAGAATTTGATTAAAAAAAATACGAAAAAATCTAATGGTAATTCTTGCTTCTTACCGTGGCGTAACAAAAGACTTAAGCAACAAACTTGATTGAAGTAGTCTATGACTGTGTGTGCAGCCACCGACACAACTCATCTTTATCAAATATCATTTAATCGAATGGCTGAGCAAACAAACTTGTTTATACCCCAATAATTTTCCAAAAAACCATAAAAAGAAGATTTGTTAAAAATGTGTAAATGTTTATTTTAAATAAATTAGAATGTGACAAATGTGCTCGTGTGTGAGTGAGTGAGTGTGTGTGTGTGTAAGCAAAGTTAATGCGAATATAAATGGTTACTTACTTACCACGGAAGACAAACAGTCATTTGGGATCCAAAATTATTATATTGGCTTTGGGGTTATGGTCATGTAACACATTAAAAGAGAAGAAGAAGAACCTTGTTACTAATGACCTGAAAGAAGAAAAAACTTAAATCAACGCTATAAAATGTATTAGGTAGGATATTTGGGTAGGGAAATATTTAAATACCTTTGACATTTATTCAAAATAAAGTCACTAATTAACGATGGCGATGAATTAGTCAGGTACAATTGGGCAATACTGTAGTGGTTAATTCCGAAACGAGGATTTATTTTTGTACGTGATCCGTAGTACCGGATCTGAATAAAATCGGTTCAAATTTGTGAGATGCTGGTTGAACACAGTTATATATATAACAAAAATTGTTTGGGGACAAAAAAAATTGTTATAACAAACATTGCTTGGATTGGGCAGAGCTTCTCACAGCTAGTTAGCTGTACGACTTATAGTTTTACTCACACTGATTGGGAACTACTGTTTTACACCAGTTCCGAATGGTATTTTGAGAAACTTTTTTATGGTTAGATACTCGATAGTGTCGCCTTCACTAGACGAGGTGGCTGTCGTCGAAAGAAATGTAAGGTGGTGAGAGCAGGGGTCGAACTCACGTTATCATGTACAAGATCACTATAATTCAGAAAACATTAATCAGAAGTTTATATTATTTTAATTAACAAAAAAGTATCAGTTAATAGTTTTCTTATAAAGATGTGAAGACTTGAAAGGAATCAGATAGATTGAATTGAATTGAATCCATTGATTTAAATTCAATTGAACTGAATAATTGAACTAAAATGACTTGAATTGAATTGAATAAATTGAATGGAATATAATTGAATTGAATTAAATTTAATTGCATTGAATTGAAATAAATAAAACTGAATTGAATGAAATAAAATTAAATTGAATTGAATTAAACTGAAGTGAATTGAATTGTAGTGAATTGAAATGAATTGTATTGAATTGAATATTGAATTAAATAAAATTAAATTGAATTGAATTAAACTGAATTGAATTGAATTGCATTCAATTGTAATGAATTGTATTGAATTGAATTAAATTAAATTGAATTGAATTAAACTGAATTCTATTGAATTGAAATGAATTGAGGTGAATTTAATTGAACTGAAGTGAATTGAATTAAATTGAATTGAATCGAATTGAACTGAACTGATTGGGGTTGAATTGAATTGGATAGGATTCAATTGAATTGAGTTACACCAAATTGAGTGAATGGAATTGAATTAAATTTAATTGAATTAAATTCAATTTAACTGAACTGAATTGAATTGATTGGAACTGAATTGGATAGGATTCAATTGAATTGAATTCAGTTGAATGGAATTGAATTGAATCGAACTGAATTGCATTGAACTGAATTGAGTTGAATTAAATTGAACCAAACTGATTGGAATTGAATTAACTTGGATAGGATTCGACTGAATGGAATTGAATCAAATTGAGTTTAATAGGATTGAATTAAATTTAATTGGATAGAATTCAATTGAATCGAATTGAGTTGAGTTGAATTAAATTGAATTGAACTGAACTCAATTGTACTGAATTGAATTGAGCTGAATTGAGTTGAATTGCATTAAATTGAATTGAATTGAAGAGAATTGGATAGAATTTAATTTAGTTTGATTGAATGGAATTGAATTGAATGGAACTGACCTGAATTGAATTGAATTGAACTGAATTGAATTTAATTGAATTGAACTGAATTTTTAGGAATGGAATTAAATTAAATTGAATTCAATTAAATTGAACTGAGTTGATTGAAATTGAATTGAATTGAGTTGAATTAACTCAATTGAGTTGAGTTGAATTGAATTGAGTTGAATGGAATTGAATTACATTGAGTTGAATTGAATTGAAGTGAATTGATTGGAATCGAATTAAATTGAACTGAATTGAGTTGAAATGGATCGAAATGAATTAAGTTGAATTTAATTGAACTAAAATGAATTGAATTGAACTGAACTGAATTGAATAGAACTGATTGGAATTGGACAGCATTCAACTGAATTGAACTGAACTAAATTGAGTTGAATCGAATTGAATTGAGTTGCACTGAACTTATTGGAATTGGATAGGATTCAATTCAATTGAATCGAGTTGAATTGAACTGAAGTGATAGGAATTGAATTAAATTAAATTGAATTGAACTGAATTGATTTGAATTGAATTGAACTGAATTGAATTGAACGGAATTAAATAGAGGTGAATTGGATAGCATTCAGTTGAATGGAAATGAATTAAATTGCATTGAACTGAACTCAATTGAACTGAATTGAGCTCAATTGAGTTGAATTGCATTAAATTGAATTGAATTGAAGTGAATTGAATTTAATTTAATTGAATGGAATTGAAGTGAATTGAATTGAAGTGAACTGAAATGCATTCAATTGAATTGAATGGAATAGGATAGGATTCAATTTAATTTAATTGAATAGGATAGGATTCAATTGAATTGAGTTGAATTGAATTGAATGGAACTGATCTGAATTGAACTGAATTGAATTGAATTTAATTGAATTGAATTGAACTGAATTGATTGGAATTGAATTAAATTGAATTGAACTGAATTGTATTTAATTGAACTAAATTGAACTGAAGTGAAATGAATTGAATAGGATAGGTTTCAATTGAATTGAGTTGAATTGAATTGAATGGAACTGAATTGAGTTGAATAGAATTGAATTGAATAGAATGGAATTAAATTAAATGGAATTGAATTGAACTGAATTGAATGGAATTGAACTGAATTGATTGGAATTGAATTAAATTGAATTGAACTGAATTGAATTAAATTTAAGTTAATTCAACTAAATTGAATTGAAGTGAATTGAACTCAACTGATTTGAATTGAATTCAATTGAATGGAATTGAATTGATGTGAATTGAATTGCATTAAATTCAATTGAATTGATTTAAATATAACTGAATTGAAATGAAATGAAATCAATTGAATTGAATTAAAGTGAATTGATTTAAATTGAATTGAATTAAGACGAATGGACTTGACTTGAATTGAATTGACGTGAATGTAATGGAATTGAATTGGTTTCAAAAAATTAAAATCAATTTAATGGCAAATTTAAATTTTTCAAAAGTTAAATGTTTAGTATGAAACCAGATAGCAAAGAGTGAAACCGGTTTGACGGGTTTGCCGAGTTTTCGGAGTTCATATGAAGAAGAAGACGACCAGATCAGCCAGTTCGTTGGAAAAGATGCCTACTTCATGCCAGAACAGTCAGTGAGCTGAACGCATTCTAGTTGTATCCTCGCCGGTTCCTACAATGTTACAACTACAATTTTACACCGGTTCGGAACCGAGAGATCTTTTTAATTGGTAATTACTCGACAGATTTGCCATAACTAAGCGAGGTGACCGAGAGCAGGGATCGAACTCACGTGTTCATGTACAACTGTCACGCACGCTAACAATCGCGTCATCGCGCCATCGACGCCCACAAAAAAGCGCTTAGGATTATCATTATTATTGTATTCGCATAAGACAAATCAACTTTGGCCGATAGTGGATTGGAGTAGATCTATGAATCTACTATCTCTAGTCAGGCCCGAGGTATAAATGCTTCTTTTAATTTTGACGGCGCACTGTCTGATTGGTAGACATGCGGACAGACTAAAGATTAGAGTAAATAACTTTGATGAAAGCTGTAGCGATGAGGAAGTGAAATATTCCACTGAATGTCTTATGTGCACCTGTTCCGCAATAGCCGGCAGGGGTATGTATGCCTGTTATGGGATGCTGTTTATTAAAGGACCTGGGGGAATTTTCTTAGGGAATTTTCTTAGAAGTTGACAGGATAATGAGCTTCTTGTAATAAACTAAATGGTTGTCTGAGGGGCATATTCTCGTTAGCCCGTGTTTTGTCACAATGAACATCAACTGCCATCGACACCTAATGTATCATAAAGACTAATAAAACTTTATTAAAGGCAATGGATAAGAGAACGATATCGTATCGCTGCAGTCTGAAGAAGACGAACATATGACATTGTGTATCGCGATTTTTGGACTTGGTCGATTCTAATCTCTTATTGATGTATCGGAACAATATATATTATAAGCAAAGGGTTTGTCGCGGATAGGTAGGCATTTTGTTTTGTTGTATTTAATATCTTACTGATTTTTAACCGATTTTTTTGGCGACAAAGAAGTAAAATTTATGTCAGATAATGCAGACAATGAATAGGAATAGTCCTTGCGTATTGTCCTTAAGCCAACCATGAACATTTTAAGATCTTGGTTTATGATACATTTGTAGTTAGTGTGGGATATATGGGAACATACATATTTAGTTTGTAATACAATGATAGGTGTGAGCAACTATTATTATTGGAAATCATTTGGAATCATATTGGAAATCTTTTCATAATGATTTCACTTAAGACCGATCAACTGACAAGACTATTTAATTACTAACTATGAAACTATGAAATTATTTGTCAATTTGTTAGGTACATGATATTTAAACTAAAATACATTTCACGTTCGCTAGACTATCAAAATGTTTCCAATATCTTTACGTACATGATATTTAAACTCAAATACACTTTTACATCATGATCGCTACTCAAGTCAAGTCAAACATCAACTTGTTAAACAGATAAAATCAAAAATCACAAGAACAAACCCTATTTTTACGATAAATCCACCATAAAATGCATTAATTTACGTGGCCAAATCCAAATGCCACAACAACGTCATAGTTCATTTAAATTAGATTGTTTCCCTTAACAGACATATGTATGTCAATGTGTCAATACACAGCCAGAATTTGGTGATTTTTGACTAATTTTTGGTTGACTTGATTTATTACGATCATACGCATACAGATTGTTTGGCTTGCAAGTGGTTGTAATGCCACAAACATCTTGACGTCAAACATCTTGCATATCAAAAGACTTAAGCAACGAACTTGTTTGTACGCACACATGTCGGATATGGTGGTGGTGGTCACATCAAACTGCTGGTTAGAAACTGGTAATTGTTCAAACATGCTGCAGTTTGAAATGAGTAAAAATTAACACATTGATTTATGGAAAAATTTTAGTTTAGTTTGGGGGAATTAAGTACAATTTCTGTGAAATTCTGTATTCACGAAGCCATTCACATCGAAATGCGCTTCAGCGCAGAAGATGAGTTTTTTTTTTGGAAAAATTGGCATTGACTTCAGTTTGCTTCATTACCCACTGAACGAATTGCCGGCGCTTTCCATGGTCTGTTGGTTTGAGTTCCTGAGAAAGCTGAATTTTGTACGCATGTAGGCTGAGGTCATTTGTCAAAATTCACTGCGTAGTTCTTCATGAAATTTGAAATTGTTGAGAACGATGCCGAATTGATGTTTTCGGGATTTCGGCGACACTCTCGTTTATAGCAGCAATGTTTTCAAGAGACCTGGCTCTATCCTTTGCCTTTTCTCGCCAGTTGGTAACACCAAAGATACGGAGGGATTCTTCTGCCTGGTCTGTCCAGTGGAGTCTTGGTCGTCCTCTTTTCCTGTTTCCATCGGGTACGTTATCGCGCTGGTTCATTTTCATCAATTCTGACAACATGGCCTAGCCAACGTAATTGGCTTAATTTGATCATCGTAGCTTTGTCCGCGTCAGAGTATAAATTATATTGCTCTGCGTTCCAGCGACGTCGGTACTCGCCGTTTTCCCTAACAGGACCATATATTTTACGGAGAATTTTTCTCCCGACTACTCCCAGATGTTTTTCATCCGCTTGCGATATAACCCAAGTTTCGGAACCATATGTCAAGACAGGTAAAATAAGAGTCTGATATAGCTGGACTTTTGTCCGTCGAGAGAGGGTTTTGTTCCTAAACTGCTTGCTGACCCCAAAATAGCACACATTTGCAAGCACAATTCTCCTATCTATCTCCAGGCTGACGTTGTTGTCCTTGTCCAAGGTAGACAAATTCATCTACCACTTCAAAATTAAATCGGTTGTCAACGTTCAAGTGCGGACCAAGTAGAGAGGTTCCTCTAGTCGTTGACACTATCAATTTTATCTTACCCTCTTTAATAGCAAGACCCACCTTCGCTGATTCTTTTTCGATTCTTGAAAATACTGCAGTAACCTCTCGTAAATTTCGCCCAATGATGTCTATGTCGTCAGCATACACCAGCAACATATGGCTTTTCATGCTAATGCTCTTGTTCGTATTTACTGCAGCTTTTCTCATTAATATCTACATTAAGATGTTGAAGAGATTGCATGAAAGTGTATCACCTTGTCTCAGTCCTCGCTTGGTACAGAATGGTTCAGTGAGGTCCTTTCCCACTTTCACTGCTGATTTGGTGTTGGTCAGCGTCATTCTACGGAGGCGGATTGCCAAGTTCAGACATAGCTTCGTTCAAACATAGCAGCTTTGTAACACTACTGATCAACGATAACCAATTGGAAAGTTTGGAAGAACGTTGTTAATATTTCCTAATTTTCTTCAAGCGTAAAGCGAACCATTTCGTAAATGTTCAACCTTTTACTAATAAACTGTCACTTCATAAATGTCAAATTGGCCATCTGCTCCGAAATAATGGGGTATTCAGATACCAAATTTTACCCTGGTCCACCCTATATATGTAGTTCTTGGTACACATGATATACTGGTGAGTACAAATTACGCACTGTTTGGTACACTATGTACTTTCTCGTATACTGTATATATTTTTAGTTATTTTTTTGTACAGTCTATGTACTTTTTCGTAAACTTTATACACCCTTGGATACATTCCATATACTTTTTGGTACAATTTTGCGTAGTATTTCAATACCTTTTTTGATACCTTTTCCAATATCTTTTTCAATACATATAATGGTTTTAAGGCGAATTGTGAGTTGTTGCTCACCGCGAATTAATTTTACGAATCAAACCCACTCACACGATGATGATGATTTCGAACATACTCAAGAGCGCATGCATTTAAAACTACAATTTTTAAACTACTCCGGAGGTCGTGCGTTACCTAAATCTTATGACTTATGAGCCGCATTTTGGGATAGGAATTTCTACACGCACACACACGGAAATACTATATACTATATTTACAAAACGCTCCACATACACGTTATATTTGCATACACGCTGAAAAATAATGGCCTCTGTAACATATTATGCAGGAACCATGTATATGTTTGGAACACACTTCAAACATTCATATGTTTGCAAGTCCCAAACTTACTTGTATTTAAATGCAAATAGTATCATGTTTACTGACAAACATGTATGCTTTTACGTGGCAACATATGCGTTTTTTATCGCAAACATCCATATACTTACGTGGAAGCATTCGCGTGTTTCCCCCAAACCTACATATACTTACGTGGAAACATATGCGAAGTTCCTCCCAAATATAATAATATTTACAACTAAATTATTCTTCGATTTCAATTTATATGTATTATTTATTATAATTAATTTTAACAATATAAATCCACATTTATAAATAATTAATACCAAAAATTAATAGATTTAAAACGGCTATTTTTACATTTATTTCCATTGAATGCATTATTTGTTTTGTTTTTCATGAAATGAAAACCTGCTGCTCTTTTGCTTCTCCTTTCTTTGTTGTCTCTCACGTTTTTGTTTTCAGAAGGTTTCAGCTATGCGTTGGTACACAAACAAGATATTTATATACAATCTAGTTCATGCAAACCAAGCGTGGATTAATTACTTGTGTTTTCTATTACACTTATTACACAAATGCTCCGACGTTCCGATTTTCTCAGTAAAGGCTCGGACAGACAAAGGGTTTCACGTTGTTGCCCTTTTCAGTTTCTTTCCTCAAAATCGGTTTCAGTTTCTTTCCATTTAACCGTCCAAGCCTTCGATTATTCTTTTTTCACTGATCAAGCGCTTTTGGTACGACTGAATACATGAAACTAAAACGCAATACATCAGGTAACATAAGACACACTTCATCTGCAATTTACACGCCATTCAGGAATAAATACAGATACACACTAACAAGATAGACTCTCTCGTTGTCCCTCTTTTATTCTCTTGCTCCCGAGAGAGCATAGACAGTGCAAAAGACACAGCTGTATTTGTATTACAAACACAGATATATTTGGGTCGCAAACACATATGTTATAACATATTAATCATTATGTCTCAAACATTTAATATTGAATAGCAAAGACAATGCGTTTGGGCACAAGTATATTATATTTGGGACAAGCTCCAAACACATAATATATTTGCATCCAAACAACAAGGAGCGACTGATTTTTCAGCGTGTACAAACAAGAAAAAATACAGATTTTTCAGCGTGCAGGGAAGAGTTTTGTAGACTCTTCGAGCACATAAACTTTGAAATAAGTTATTCTCAAAATCTAAGAATAGAGACCAATTATGGCATATGTATATTTTTTCTCGTGTGAATTTGAATATAGCTACACTCAAAAAAAAAATTTGTAAACACAACAGAAACAACTACTGAAATGGGGAAGCAAACTTGTTTGTTATTTCAGTACACACTGAAAAATCTTTCTTTCTCCTTGTTTGGATGCAGCTATAACATATTTGTAGTTTGTCGCAAATATAGTATACTTGTATCTAAACACATTGTGTTTGCTATTAAATATTACATGTTGGAGACACAATGAGTAATATCATATAATATATGTTTTTGTGACCCAAATGTCGGGTTTTTTATTGAAAAACGTGACAGACAACAAAGAAACAACAGCAGATCTTCAATTCATGAAAACAAAGCTTGCAAACATATACATGGTTCCTGCAATATGTTGCTGGGGCCGTTTTTGTTTCAGCGTCTAAGCAGCAAATGTTTGTTATTTTGGCAAACATTATGACCTGTATTTTATCAACACAGCGAACACTTTTTCATTATGCCAGTACATTTGCTGCAATAGCGGACAAGTTGCCTGCTAGCAAACTTTATTTGTTGAATGTACTCGTTACATGTAAAATTAGATCAAAATTCTAAATTCAAACACTTCCTTGTTCCTCTTCAAATACGTATTTTCCTCTTTGTATTCAATCCTTATCCTTAATACATACAACATATACATACATATAGACTATACTCATACAACTTTATTAGCCTGACGATAAGTGGCACAGCAAAGTGGCAATTATCACTGTCGCAAACGAAATAAAACTTTCAACATACAATTTGCAACTTCAACATACGATTGTAATTCCTGTCACATATTCCAACATACATACATACGTGCACATGTAGCCACATTGACAGCATAACAACCATGATCATGGTCCATGGTCAAGGATCATGTGTGTTGAGAGGCTACGCTGTGCGACGCAACTGCCATGTAATGTAACAAATCACAGATCACAGCGGTTGTTGTCTCGAGCGAAAGAACTAAACTACTCTCAAGTGGAAATGGAGGCAAAAAGTCCGCAATCATTATTATGGTTGCAATAAAAATAAATACGAAATTACATTCGCATTATGCTCAGAATTGTATTGCCGCCGATAAATAAAAGCGTCCAAGTATTTAACATTTAAATTATGAATGATGTTGTAAGGCAAGCGGCTGCTGGCTGCTCATGATCTTATACCGGTTGCTAGTTTTAAGATCACTCACATCACAAGGTTGCCTGGTATGCGGCCAAGTGTGGTAGTGGTTGTGGCGGTGGTTTTGCCGGTGGTTGCGGTGTTTGTGGCGGTGGTATTTCTCTAAGGGGCAACGACGTTTTTAAAGGAACCACATAACACATGTGAACCTCTCGATCCCAATAGTTTCCTATGCAAATGCAAGTTCATTTTGGAATCCTAAAGTTTATGGGACATTAAGTAGACGTTAAGTATTTAATCCTATTATCTAAGTAATATTAGATTTATATGCAACAGCAACTTGTTGCTCATTGTTACACAAATTTTATTTGAAATGGTATTTGAGTTTGAATTTTGTAATTGAACAAGAAGGGGGTTGCCAGCATTAGATAGCTAGATTTGTTACACCTTGTGGGAAAAATATCAGAAACACTAGAAAATTTACAATTTGTCACGGGGATTTTTGTTGAGGTCAGTGTTCTATGACTTTAATCGAAAACTAAGTTTGTGTAAAGGGGAATATAAAAACATATTGCTTAAACTCCATATATATTGTTGGTTATACAAATTTAATACGTAATTATAACCTGCGTCCTAGAAAACGCGACACACGTGAAGGAGAATGGGCATGTTATACACAAAACAAATCCTCGACAAAAACTTCTAATCAAAAATGAATACACCTTAATGCATTGGGAGTAGAGTGTCTAAAACTGAAACCAGTTAACCGGGTTTCTTAACTATTGACGGTGTCCCGCAATATCCTTAATAAGTTTAATAATAAATTATATGATTTTCGAATTTTACAGTGAAAGAAAATCTTTATATCAAATCGATGGTAGATGTTCATCAATTGTTCTTCATTGAATTTATGACCAACTAGCTGACCCGGCAGACTTCGTCCTGCCTTCAAAAGAATTTATACCATCAGATGGTAAACAATGATTAATATCTCGATGTGGACGTCATCTATTTTATCAACACCTTTACTTTTGCCTAAGAATTATATGTTGCGAATTTGAAACAAATCGGTTCATAAATAACCGAAATCGACATCAGCGCCACGTACTTTGCAGCGCCACCTATCTATGGAAGTTATGGAAATTTTTTTGTCTACATACCATTCGGAGTCAACAGTGAACAAAATAAAAAAAGGCTCAGACAAATCCGTCACTCCGTTCTTTAGTTATGCTGTCACAAACACACGCCAACTTATTTTTATATATATTAGGATTTCACCAATTCAATGAAAAAGTTTTGAAATTTCTTTCACCATTTTCAGCTTCATTGAATTGATGAAATTTTTTACATCAATCTTCATCATTAATTTTTGGAATTTGGTATGGACATTTTGTATGTGGTCTTATACCCTGTGCTTGTGGAGTTTTTACAATGAAAAATTGGACAAGGTGTTTGGCTACTCATTAAAAAACAGTTTACATAAAAATTATCCCAATTTGCATCAAATTGATGACAAACTTACATCAAATTGATGACCTTACCTCTAATTGGCGAAAAATTGACAGCAAATTGATGAGCAATTTACATCAAAATTGTGAAAAATTTTACTTCAATTTGATGACAAAAGTATATAAAATTGAGGAAAAATTTACATCAATTTGATGTAACATTGGCGTTGAATCAACGTAAACTATTGATAAAAGATTGATGAACTGTTCTTCATCAATTCAATAAAATGTGTAGCGGGTTGGAAAATGAGGAACTGTTTCATCAAAATGATGAAGGAATTCATAAAATTGATAAAGCTTTTTCTTTTACTGTAATGAAATTTTGAAATTAAGTAACATGATTCCTATTTTCAAATATGATTTTAGGTTTCACTAAGTTCTAAATGCCAGTTTCAAACAATTTTTTTTATTCAAATTTCAAAGTGATTTTATGATTTGAATAAGAATTTATTGAGCTTTTCACAGTTTTTTTTTTGCAAATTATTTTATAAATAAATGTTTCGAAATTAATACGATTTTCATACAAGAAAATATCTTTAAAATTTTAATATGATTTTGAAATTTAAATCAGTATAATGTGAATTTGAATAAAAATTATAAATTTAAAATAAAAATAAAAATGTTAATTTAAAATTAAAACGACACTTCCAAATTTAAATGGAGCTGTGAAATTTTGAGTTTCAAACACGAATATGAAAATGATATGGTTGCTTAGTATTGTGTTACATTTGCAACAAAAACACCGGTAAACCGGTTACACTAGTCTTTGTAAAAATTAAAAACCGTAAATCGGTATCTTGAAAAATTAATTTTTCGAACAACCCGAAAACCGGTTTTAGTGCACGCTGAAAAATAAAAAACAAACAATAAATACAAAAACCCATTTTCCACTACATCCCATGGAGGGATTGAGGAGAGCTTCTCACAACCAGTGAGCTGTGCGCGTTCTAGTTTTCCACTCACTGATTGGGACCTACAGTTTGACACCGGTTTCGAGCGGTATTTTGAGAAGCCTTTTCATGGGTAAGTAGTCGATAGTGTCGCCATCACAAAGCAAGGTGACCGTCGTCAAATGAAATGTAAGGTTATCAGAGCAAGTATCGAATCCACGTTCACGTGCACAAGAGCCGCGCACGCTAGCCATTGCACCAACTTCAAACACGAATAAAAAAATTAAAAGGGTGCTGGAATTGTAGGCGTTACATGTGTAACAAAAACCCGAAAAACCGATTACATCAGTTTTTGCAAAAATAAAAAACCGTAAACCGGTTTCTTGAAAAATTAATTTTTCGAACAAACCGAAAACAGGTAATTTTAGTATACGCTGAAAAATTTGTACTTTTTCTTGTTTAGATGCAAATATAATTGTGTTTGGAGCTTGTCGCAAATATATTATATTTGTGTCCAAACACATTCTATTTGCTGTTTACTAATACATGTTGGAAATACAATGATTAACATGTAATAATATATTTGTTTGTGATCCAAATACAGCTTTGTTTGTGATACAAATACAGCTGTTTTTAGTGCACTGTTTACTTAATGTTTTTTTGTCGCTATGGCCGGTCAAAAGCAAAATAATAAAATACAGACAAACAGAGAGATTTTTCTTAGCCTAAGTTAATGTTATTGCAAGTGTATAACTGCACGCTGAAAAATTAGACTTTTTTAGATGTTTGGGTGCAAATATAAAGTGTTTGTAGCTTGTCGCAAATATAGTATAATTAATTGCGTCCTAGTACATTGTGTTTGCTATTCAATTTAACATGTTTGGGACACAATGATTAATAGGTTATAATATATGTATTTGTGACCCAGATGTGGCTTTGTTTGTTGGAAACTGCTGAAACTAAAAACGTGACAATACAGACAATAATGAAACAAAAAGCAGCAGATCTTCAATTCTTGAAAAGAATGCTCGCAAATCTGTCCATGGTTCCTGCAATATGTTGCTGGAAACGTTACTTTTCAGAGTGTGTATTTTTGCATTTTCCTTTCAGTCAGTGATTCATAAATATTCCTGAACTGAAATGAGTACTTCTTATGTTGTCTTATCTGTTGCGTTTAAGTTTCATGCAATCAGTCGTCAATCGTTCGTTTGGGAGGAAACACACAAATGCTTCGACGTAAGTATATGAATGTTTGGGATGAAACACGCATATATAACTTCACATAAACATATGCATCATTGCAAGTAAACATGCTAAAGTTTGCATTTTAATATAAAAAAAAACATTATAATAATGCTAATGTTTGCCCTTTGATGAATTTCAGTACAACCTGTATGCAATTCAACGTTAGTAATTTGATCACTCTTTTTAGTAAAGAAAAAGTTTGTGCAATATCTGTAAACCCGAATGAGATACAGTTCAAGAAGTTCGAAAAATGTGATCAACAAAGCGAACATTTGCAAACAAAAAAAATTTGTATTTTTTGTGCCCATTATGAACAATTATATAAGAAAAATATGGTAAAAAATATTAATAAAGAAATAAACCAAAATTTTTGTTACCTTGGAAATCCAAAAAGCCAAAAAGTAGTTAAATGTGGAAATTTTTCTAAAATATACCCCACTGTGCGATTTTTAATGTTTATATATCGCAATAATCCTTGTCTCCTTGTTTAGAAGCGGGGTTTTACAGAACTTAAAAATGTGTACTAGATCAAGAGGTATTGAATTTTCTGTCTCGATTCTGTCTCTGGTAAGTTGGACAGTCTGTGGCTGTCTCTGTTAATTACATCTTTCCGATGTCCAGCTTTCTATATGTCACAGAAAAATAGAAAAGAGCCGCTATGCCTCTCTTCGTGTTCTCATGATGACGATGTTTTGGTTGGCAGAATACGGACAGAAATAAAAGGGAATGCGTATTTTCGATCGATGCAAACAATATACGGGCTAGACGCTGCTGAAGATGATGCTTCACAAACATCGAAACGATCGTCCAGCGAATGTGAGTTCGAATTCCATCCGCGGCATTTACATTTTTTTCACTAACCGGAGAAAACAAGATGTCTTAGCCTAAAGGAAATTACAACTTCAAAAATAACGAGGATCTAAGACAACTAAATTTGAATAGAAAACATAATTTAGTTGTCATTCGTATCAATCAAACACTTTTAAACTTAGTTCGCTGCATGGTCTATAATCTCCATGTCTTCTTTGGTCTCTCATTCTACATGATTTCCCTAATATATTTATCTTTTCGATCAGCTGTGCTATAGAAACCCCCTGGTTCCGTACGACTTTCGCTCTGCTTAACATTGTGCGAACCTTTTCTGCAACCATTTAGTGATCCGAATCGAAATTAGCTCCTCGAATCACACGTTCGGCCTTTACACTATTAGAGTGCCTGCCATCAACTACCAGCGGTTATGGATGACTTTTCGTTTGTTGATCAGGGGATGTCCAAGATGCCTTGTGGTTGGCTTTATGTTGTTTTTCGCTGCGGCGAAATCTATCTTAAGTGATGGTGTGTAGACTGAATTTACCGATAGTTGGTTCAAAGATATTTTCCCTGGCGACTTTAGCATTAAAATCACCTGCATTTAATGTCGTGGCCAGGGAATTACCGATCTGAAATCGATTACCGAATTTTTACAAAATTTTATTTCTACACCTGCCTCTTATAAGTCGGATTTTCAGATTTCAAATTTACTATAAATGTTGATCGTTAAAGAGCACAATTTAAAAATTCATCAAAATCGAGTTCAAACTTTTATAGTCGCAATATTACTCGTAATACAAAAGAGATACTTTCTTAATTTAGTAGTCACAGAATGAAGTCAACATCGTGATGCTAAGAACTGTTCTACATAAATGTTAGGTGTCGTACTTGTGTGATTGATGTGGTAACATTAACATGATCTTGAAATTTCTTTGAAGTTACCACACATTTCCACCTTTGTTTCATTGCATTAAAGTGCAGTCACCTCATTGTCTTGTGGCATAATAAACTATAAATATAGTCAGTCTATTCGCTTGTGATCACGTGTTAAAACCCTATTCACACATCATAGTGGTTACTGTTGTCGCATCAGCAGGAAAATAACCACAATGTCAATTAACATTGCGAATCAGTCTTTAACTGATTCAGTGGTTAGTCGGCTTAACAATGACGCAAGTAGTGAACCATTGTCATACTATATGAGAAATCATAGTTTAATTCTTTGTAGACTGATGATAACTGTCAATAAATGTCAAAGGCCCAAACTCATGGTTGGCCTTTCTGAACTTATGCCGATTTCGTTTCTGACAAAAAAAATTCAAAATTTTTTTTGCACTTTGCCCTAAAAGTAACATTTTGTGTTTGTTTGCGAAAAAACTGGTTCTGTGTTCTTTTCTGGGAATGTTGCACACAAAATGTGCAACAATTTTGAATTGTTTGTCCTCTCAGCGTGTCACGGTGCAGAATGTTGCCCGATAAAATGGCGCACTTTCTGTCATTTTGCATATGTTCTTTGTCCTCGCTTAGCCAATTTTTCCACCTTTTGTGTGGGGCGCTAAGTTATTTTAAGCGACTTCGGTTAAAATCGCTTAACTTCCCAAAAGAAGTTGCAGACTAGCAGACATAAACTAGTTCAGCGGGTATAACAATAAATACCAATTATTTTGGTATTTTGTCGGCCAGTTTATACGAAGAGTCACTTAAAATTGCTGAATATCGCTTAGGGCCACCGCAGACTGCAGACTTTTTATCGGCCGATAGTTTAGTCGGGTTGGGCTGAAAGTGCGCACACCAAGCCAACTAAACAGTTTGTTTGGTGAACAGGGCGCAGACTATCCAACAGCCGGCCGACTATTCTCGAACTAGTTTGTAACTGACTGTTGAAGCAGTCGCACAATGAAAATATTATCCAGAAAAATTATTTCTCTCATCAAACTCCGGAGGAGGAAAATCAAGAAGAGACTTTTCGACGGAACTTTCTGCAATCAAAAATTGTGATTTGGGCGACGCCATATTCAAAATACACGCACACGACGCCAAATCACAGAGCGAACTGAACTATCGGCCGACTAAACAATCGTCATGTATGCGCAGGCGTGTATGCGCCAATACTGATTAAACAGTCGGCCGATAGTTGGCCGACAGATTAGTTTGAATGTAATCGGGTAGCCTATCAAACTTTTTTATCGGCCGATACTGAATCGCTGTAGTGTGCGCATATGCATTCCTCTCCATACTGATTAAGAAGCCGACCAAACTATCGGCCGATAAAAAGTCTGCAGTCTGCGGGGGCCCTTAAGTCTCCATATACACTGGCCGACAATTTTAGTTAAGCGAGCTAAATAAAAGATGTTAAAAAAGCAAAAAGAAGAATACAGTTGTGAGAAAATTCAACATTTCTATGCTTTTTTTTTTTGAACGTTTAAATCGATCTCGAACTCACCACAAACTTTTTTTTTTAATGATTTTTGATTTTTTAAACGTTCCGTTTCAAAATTGTCCGTTACGTCCCAGTGAGATCATCGGACTTATTGTAAACGAAAACGTTAGAAGGACCAAAATCTGGGAAATACGCTGTTTTGGGGCGATGAAAAATAATATTGTAATCGTAGAGTTTGATTATTTATTTATTTATCACCGTCAACCGTGAATAACTTACAAGATAGACGATGTTGAGAGTATCTTGTGTGCATTCAAAATAATTGTGGTTGTCCAGGGATTCTTTGACAGTTGTGTATATACCGTCGCTTTCAAGCAATCGCGGCATCCATCTTGCGGACATTTTTCTATTATCCACATTATCTTTAATCATTTTTTTTTCATAACTTGTTTCTGGTTACTAAAATTGGCTACATTGTCTTGTTTCAACGTTTGTGTGGTATTTTACCTACCGTAATCTCAGGTAACAAGGGACTGACCATGGGGCTGGAAAGTTTCTGATAGCCACTCATTTGGGAGCGGCCAAATATGATTTCTTCGTAGAGCAGTCTAAGCAGCTCACTACATCCTAGAAGTATGTCCCGGGCAAGGGCTTTATCGGAACCCTCCGTTAGCTAGAGTTCGAAGGCGAAACGAATGAGCAGTCTGATTGGTTATGCGGTCACTGATGCGTCTCAAGTTAAATAGGTGACCCTGTCACTGAAGGTCTTCGAACTAGCAGACATATTGTTTTGTGTTTTGAAGGCAGATTGACTGGCGGATAAAAACTACAGAAACAAAAATCCAGTTTTGACACACTGCATTCTGGTCAGCGTCTGCTCCATAATGGGCGATTGAAACTTCATAATCTTGGCAGTAGGTAAAATGTGGCCGTCGGTGGTGCAATGGTTAGTGTGCGTGCCTCTTGTACATGAGATCCTGGGTTCGATCCCTGCTCGCGCATAGTGACGGCGACACTATCGAGTATTTAGCCATGAAAAATCTTCTCAAAATACCGTTCGGAAAATACAAAATGACTATGAATAACATAAACCCCCCCTATTTGTTGACCACCCTCGCAAAAGTTATAAGGATAACGATTTACGGATATCTTTATTATTCTTCATCTTTCAGGATTAATTTATCCTATATTAATTTAAGGTTCCATTTTTAATACCCCTGAACTGCTATCAGCTATCACGCTGTCTTTTTTTTTTTCTTCAACAACAACACTTTACCGCACACATGGCACGAAATTCAAATCTTGCGTGAATTTTCGGACATCCGTTAGTGACTGACTTAATACCGCCCAGGCCAAAAGGCTAAAGATAGGATAATTAAATATAGAGAGGGCGTTTCTCTTATGGGCTAGATTTTCACTAAGAAGTGATTTTTGGAAATTCGAATTCGAATTTGGGAATTCGAAATGGACGTTGCAGTATATCCGGGAAATTGCCGTTTTAACCAAGCGCGTCTTAGAATCATGCAATACTGAATATCACAATTTTCGAAATTACTATTACGGTCGAAAAAAGGGCGCGACACTCAAAAAGATATATAAGCGCTTACATCAAGCGAGTTATCCTACAATCATTAAACTTGGTAAGGACATTTCTCTCCAATAAAACACAATAAATTCGCAATTTTTTTGAAATTCAAAACAGGGAGGATAGAAATTGGTGTGACACTACATCAGAGAAATTAGTGTTTAACCAAATCTCTAGGAATTTAGCGACTGCGGTCCACTCAGGAAGTAAAAAATAACTAACTAGGGACTTTTTGAACTAGGGACTTTTGAAATTCCAATTGGTAGGCGTCATAGCAACAGGCGTGAAATTATATTGAAGTACTCAGCGTTCAGATAAAACGGCTGATATCGAGATTATGAAATTTGGAGTAAATGTTTCCTTAATGCAATAGACATCTGCAGAGAAAGAATATTTGAAACTTCGAATTGGGTTTGAATGAAATGGACGTGGTTCTAAATCTGAGTAGTACGGACTTTATGAAACATCCTGGAGACCACTAAAAAGTAGTTATTTTGTCGAGTTGACGCTCCATTTCCGAGATTTCGAATTTTTTTCTAATTTTTTGGTATTCCCGATCAAAAACGGGGATGGGTCTATTAGCCATCACGTGGGTAATGTGAAAAGGCCGTCTACCCATTCCCCATGTGTAATGGGTAGTCGTTATGGGCAATTCGCCATCGTCGTGGGTAACTACCCATTATTTTCCACATACAGTGTGAAGAAAGGCATGGTACCCAGGGTAACCCATTGCCCACGAAATATGAACCGTGATGGGGAAGACCGAAATATGCGTAACAATAAATCTGAGTAAAAAGCGTTGTGACCAAACGCGTGATGCTCGAGTCATGAAAATTTGTGTGAATGTTCCGATTATATAGAAGACTGGCATATTTAAAGGATTTTTTTCAAGTTTCATAATTGGGGGCGTGACATTACGTAGAATTTACCGACATTTTGACTGGACGCAATAGGCTGGACTTCTGAAATTTAGCGCCGCACTTAGTCCAGTGAGTGAAAACTGGAAAGCGCACAGCTCAGTGATTGCGAGAAGTTCTCCCAGGTCCCTTCATGGGATGTAATGGGAAACCATTTATTTATTTTATTTACTTAGTCCTTGTCTAAGGAGGTTACATATTCGAATTGTGGGCGTTCAATATGGGGCGTGGCACTAAATAATATTATTCAGTCTTCTAAATAAATGTTTATACTTATATTTGCACTAATATAAATGGAGTAGATATCAACTATAAAGTATAAAACTAAGTATAAAGTAAACTATAGTATAAAACTATAAAGTATAAAACTATAAAGCGCACAGCTCACTGGTTGTGAGAAGCTCTCCCAAATTCCTTCATGGGATGTAATGGGAAACCATTTATTCATTTATTTATTTATTTAGGTATCAACTAAGAAAAGATTTTTGGAAATTTGAATTTGGACGGAAGTAATAGGCTTAAAACTAAATGCGATTAAATAGCATCCTGACAATGCAAGCGATCCTAGAGTCATGAAATTTAATGTGAATGCTATTATAATCTATTATAATAATTATAATCCCTAATCCCTTCATGGGATGTAACGGGACACCATTTATTTATTTATTTATTACTAGCTGACCCGGCAGACGTTGTCCTGCATAATATTTCAAGCGATTTGTATGGGAGGTACCACGCCCCTTTGTCCAATTGGACCGAATAGTAAATCTAAACCTCCCAGGGCACCACACAAATTTATTGAAATCGGTCCAGAAGTTTAGGAGGAGTTCAGTCACAAACACACGTGCAGTAGAATTATATATATAAAGATAGAGTGGATTATAGCTACATGGAGTTTTAATACTTTCAAATTGGGGGCAGAGAGTGGAGCCGACACGATTTTATCGGCGGCGGCGGCGGCTAAACAACATGATGGTTGGCGGCGGCACACCGGCTCACAGTGGTTCAGAATCGATTTCCATCGGCCAAAATGCAATATCTTTTGCTGTAGTAAACATTTTTAAGTTCCGTAGAAAACCGATTGTATACAAGGAGTCAAGGATTATTGCGATATATCAACAGTGAAAATCACACAGTGTGCTATGTTTCATAAAAATTTCCAAAGATGACTACTTTTTGTTTTTTTTTTCAATTCCAAGAAAACAAGAACTTTGGTTTTCTTCTTTTTATGTTTTTTTGAACATATTTTTACATAAATATTCATAATACGTAGAATTTTTGAATTTTGAAAATCGAAAAATATTGATCCTTTTTTGGAATTTTTTGAAGTGTATCTCCTTTAAATTTACAGATATGACACTCAATTTTTCTTTATTAAATAGAGCGATTGGGTGGCTTTAATTTTGTTTATACCAAATACAGTTCGGGTTTACTAAATATTTAAAAAATATCGTTTTTGAAAATAATTTTGACTTCTTTGCATAAAAAGCAAAGCACACTTGGAAAACTTGGTCTGTTCCCCAATTTCTCAGGGTAACTTTTGCTGATGCCCGCTTGAAAACAACGAAGATAGTGCTAATTTAATAAAAAAAAAAGTTATTGCCTAAAGGTGAATATCTGTTCATCCCTTAACAACTTTAAAAAAGTAAGTTCACAGCTAAAACGGTGATAAAGTTCTGTTTCTCATTTTGGTAGGATTTGTTCTAATCGGTGTTCAATTGCACAACATTTACAACACAACATTTAGCATGCATGTACATCGAAATGCAATGAAATGCATCAAAAAGCAAACACTGGCATTAATATGATGTTTTATAACCCCCGAAACCAATAAAATTCACCTCAGTGATCAGACATTTCAAGTTTCCCCACCTTTCACGCCAATCCTCGTTGTAATTCCGTAAATAACCTTACAACAATGTACGGTTATCAGCTGTTTTGATCGCTTGAACCAAAATCATTCAAATTGATGTAATAAAGTATTTAAAACATTTCCAAATCGCTGCGAACCTGAGCTGTAGCTGCTGAATACGAGTCTCGCTTTAATAAAACAAAAACAAACAAAAAAAAAAAGAATTTCAGAGACAAAAATTAAAATCAGCCAAAACGGAAATGGCTAAACATCACCACACACATACTAGTTGCAGTTGTTGTAGTAGCAGAGAGAATTTGTTTGCTGGTATTTTCATCACAATTACGATCACTGAAACTCGACTATTCATTCACTTTGTCATCCCAGTTTGTACCCATACAAATTATTGCGAGTGTTTGAGAGTAATCATAGCTGCTGTTGTCGTTGTTGTTTGTTGTTGTTGGCTTTGTTAAGTAGCTTTAACATACAAGCAGCAAACAAACAATCACATGCAACAACAACTGTTGCTGCCACTTCTGTTGCTGAAATGAAATCTAAAACCAAATTGTTGACGCGTTAACAAAAAAAAAGAAGCAAATAACTACAACTACAACCAACTCATCATTGGCAGTCGCATTGTTTCGCAGAGACTTCAATTGTTTGTTGAGTTGTTGCTGTTGTTGTTGTTAATGGTGTTGTAGTTGTTGTTGGCTGTAAGTGAATACCCTATGCCATTGTTACCTAATAGAGTGGTGATATTCTCCATTATAAACAATTGACCAACAAAAACCAAAAAAAAAAACACAAAAATAAATAAATAAAAACTCTCACATTCACGACAGCTGGATAATGACGACTGGAAGAGTCACTCTACGGAAACGGTGATTTTAGGTCCACAGCAGGGGTCTACTTATATATAGCTATTTAATATAATGTATTGTGGCCGTCGGTGGTGCAATGGTAGTGTGCGTGGCTTTTGTGCATGAGAACGTGGATTTAATCCCTGCTCTGACTACCTTAAATTTCTTTCGACGGCGGTCAGCTCGCCTAGCGATGGCGACAATATCGAGTATTTAGCCATGAAATAGCTTCTCAAAATACCGTTCGGAACTGGTGTAAAACTGTATTTTAGATTCCAATTAGTGAGTGTAAAACTCGAACGCGCACAGTTTGTAAGCAGCTCTCCCTAATCCCTTCATGGGATGTAACGGGAAACCATTTTTTTTATTTGATGTATAATGAATCCCGTAAATTTTTCCAGAGGATGAAAATATCGGGCAATGGACCGAATAATGGTCTGCCTTCCTGCAATGTCGAGAATGGGAATCTGGTGACAGATAAGCTTAAAATTTGGGGAGAACACTTCAGCACCACTCCACTCAGAATTTTCCAGTGAATATCAGGAGACACTGATTGTGGAAGACAGTGTATATTGTCCCCCACCTAGGCGGTGTAAATCTGCAGATTCCAATTAGTGAGTGTAAAACTAGAACACGCACAGCTCACTGGTTTGTGAGAAGCTCTTCCTAATCACTTCATGGGATGTAACGGGAAACCATTTATATATTTGATTTTTTCGTCCCAAGTCAGTTACAGAATGTCAAAATAGCGGTGTTGTGACGACGATGTTGACATAAAAACGACAGCGACTTCGACAACGACAACCGTAATGAGAGAGACTTTTTCTGGCACGACATTCGATCTTGGACGACCTGCACGAAATGCATCCTGAGGCGAACGTCGATTACCTGTTACTAATGGCTACGCACAGGATTATCTACACAATTTATTCATATATTGCGGAAAATTTTATTTTTGAATATGTTTACACAATTATAATATAGTTACAAAGTACCATATCTACACGCTGAAAAATAACGGCCCGAACATACTCTGCACGAACCATGTATATATTTGGAACACACTTCAACTACTCAAATGTTTGCAAGTCCCAAACTTACTTGTATTTAAATACAAACAATATCATGTTTACTGACAAATATGTATACTTTTACGTGGACACATGCGTTCTTCATCCCAAGCATCTGTATACTTACGTAGAAGCATTCGGGTGTTTCCCCCAAACCTACATATACTTACGTGGAAACATATGCGAATTTCCTCCCAAATATAATAATATTTGGAAACGAATTATTCTTTGATTTCAATATATATGTATTACTTATTATAATTAATTGTATCACTTTTTGTTTTAGACCAGACGCTCTCTTATACTTCCTTGAATAACATTGTAAGATATAATTCAGTCGGAGTGCTAGAAATGGATGTATCACTCACTCTTCTCTATCACCCATCGACATTATAGCAGTTGTCGTTACACCGCCTAAGATCATTGCTGTTAAGTTCGTCAGAGTCAGTATTCTCGTTACCCCCTACAATAAAAGACGTAATTATAATCTACACCGAAAAACTACTAACCTTGTATTTTTCTTTTTATCTTAAAAGGTTCCCCATTTACCCCTCATAGCACATTATTTGCCAACTCTATTAATCCACATTTATAAATAATTAGTATAAAAAATTAATAGATTTAAAATGGCCTCTTTACATTTATTTGCATTGAATGCATTATTTGTTTTATTTATTAAATGAGAATCTGCTGCTCTTTTGCTTCTCTTTTCTTTGTTGCCTCTTACGTTTCTTTCAGAAGGTTTCAGCTATGCGTTGGTACACAAACAAGAAATTTTCTCAGTAAATGCTCGGACAGACAAAGGGCTTCACGTTGGTGCCCTTCCCAGTTTCTTTCCTCACTTTAGTAGCACACATACATATATATCAAACACATACATACATAGAACTCAAAGTAACGTTTATTCTTTATTCTTTTTTGACTGATCAAGCGCTTTTGATATCCTCTGTCCGATGAACAATACATCAGGAAAAATAAGAAACACTTTATCTACAATTTACACGCACATTCAGGAATATTTACGACTCACTGACTGAGAGAATAATGCAAAAAAAAAAAAAAATACACCCTTACAAGATAAACTCTCTCGTTGTCCCTCTTTTATTCTCTTGCTCTCGAGAGAGCATAGACAGTGCAGCAAACACAGCTATATTTGTATCACAAACATAAATATATGTGGGTCGCAAACACCTATATTATAACATATTAATCACTGTGTCTCAAACATGTAATATTAAATAACAAACACAATGTGATTGGACACAAGTATATTATATTTGCGACAAGCTCCAAACACAGTTTATATTTGCATCCAAACATCCAACAAAATACGGATTTTCCAGCGTATATGTTGCGATTATAGTACATATTACATTATTTTTATTAGCATACATATGTGGTAATGTTTGGAAAAATACTGTAATGTTTGTGCATAATTGATTGATTTCCACCCAAAAATAATTTATTCGAAATATATATTTTTACTTTAATTTTATTAGCCAGTTTAGAACCTTATGAGATCAGATGCGTCGCACACGCTGAAAAATTTGTATTTTTTTCTTGTTTGGATGCAAATATAACGTGTGTTCGGAGCTTGTCTCAAATATAGTATACTTGTGTCTAAACACATTGTTTTTTCTATTCAATATTAAACTTTTGAGACACAATGATTAATATGTTATAATATATGTGTTTGTAATCCAAATACAGATTTATTTGTGACATAAATACAGCTGTGTTTGGTGCACTGTTTACTTAATTTTTTTTGTGTCGCTATCCTCTGCCGAGAGAAAAATTATAAAAGAGGGGCAAATACACGCTGAAAAATAATGGCCCCAGCAACATATTGCAGGAACCATGTACATGTTTGCAAGCATCGCTTTCGAAAATTGAAGATCTGTTGCTTTTTGTTTCGTTATGGTGACAGACAGCAGTGTTTTCAGCAGTTTTCAACAAACAAAACCACATTTGCATCACAAATACTTATATTATAACTTATTAATCATTGTGCTCCAAGCATGCTATATTGAACAGCAACCATGAAGCGTTTGGACACAAGTATACTATATTTGCGACAAGCTACAAACACGTTATATTTGCATCCAAACAACAACAAAAAATACAACTTTTTCAGCGTGTAGAGATTGTTTCCAGTTTATGTTAATGCTATTGCTAGTGCATAACTGTATTTTAGCATTATCCTTTCAGTCAGTAGTGATTGATAAATATTTCCGAATTCGTGTGTAAATGCAATGAGTGTTTCTTATGTTGACTGATCTGTTGCTTTTTAGTTTCATGCATTCACTCATCAGTTGTTCGTTTGGCAGCAAACACACGAATGCTTCGACGCAAGTATATGAATGTTTGGGATGAAACATTCATATGGCTTCACGTAAAAGTATGCATCTTTGTAAGTAAACATCCTAATGTTTGCATTTAAATAGAAGTGAGTTTAGGACTTGCAAATTATATGATAATTTGGAGTGTGTTCCAAACATATACATTTTTTCACCGTGTGCAGAATGTGATTGAGAGAATATGTAACAGTTAGTTAATTTAAAAAAACGAATTAAACCAATTTCCACTTATTCTTCCAACTGGTTCTATCTTTCGCCTTTTGTCGTCAGTTGGTAACACTCAGGATACGAAGGAATTCTTCGGTCTGGTCTTACCATGGGAGTTTTCGTCGTTCTCTTTTCCTGCTTTCCTCGAGTACGTTGTCGAAAAACCATTCGCGCTGGTCATCTACATCCATTCCGATAACACCGCCTAGCCAACGCAACTGGCCCAATATGATTCGCCTAGCTATGCCCACGTCAGAATACAAATAATATAGCTCTTGGTTCCAACGACGTCGGTACTCGCCGTTTTCTTTAACGGGACCATATATTTTACGCAGAATTATTCGAGAGAAAATTTGTTTTTCATCCGCTTGCGATATGACCCAAGTTTAGGAGCCATATGCCAGGACAGGTAAAATGAGAATCTGGTATAGCTAAACTTTTGTCTGTCGAAAGAGGGCTTTGTTCCTAAACTGCCTGTTGAGCCCGAAACAGCATCTATTTGCAAACACAATTCTCCTATTTAACTCCAGACTGACGTTATTGTCCTTGTTCACGGCGGATCCAAGGTAGACAAATTCATCTACCACTTCAAAATTAAATCGGTTGTCAACGTTCACGTGCTTACCAAGTCGAGAGGTTTCTCTAGTCGTTGACACCATCAATTTTGTCTTGCCCTCATTAACGGCAAGACCCACCTTTGCTGATTCTTTTTCTATTCTTGAAAATACTGCAGTAAATTCTCGCAAATTTCGCCCAATGATGTCTATGTCGTCTTAACCAATGAGTCGTAAGCCTAGCTTACGGACAGCTAGGCCGTATTGGTCAATATGAATCATGTTTAAATGACACTTGTACACTATTTGTGTCTTCAGAAAATTCTGCTTATACCGATCATAACTCCTTTTTGTAGGGGCTTTTTTACTAAACAAAAACAATATATTTCCAGTAAATGCTGTGAATTTTGGTTTGTATATTTAATAGAGTGGCTCGATTTAAATTTTAAGGTTCTCAATGAAATTGATAACTTAATTTTTTTGAATTTAAGAAATTTGTGTTGACAAAATAAAAGGAAATTGTTTCATAACTAATATTTCCGTATCTAAAGAAGCTAATAAGCCTCTGTAATGAATGTCTTGAATGGCATAGCAAGACATTCATTCAAAAGCGAATACTTCAAAATATTACATTCACTGCTAACAAAATAAACAGGGTATTTATGAGATCATTCATTTCGAAACAAAATGCAAAATAAATGAGAACGAAAACATCAAACTCAAAAAACAAATCCAAAAAACTTCAAACATTCAAGCACATCAAACCAATTTGAATCAAAACAAAAGTACAACTTTTCAGTACAAACTCTGCTTGTGTGACTAGAGTGGTTGCGTACGTACATACGAGGGCGGTCCCAAAACTAGCCGAGCTAACAAAGAAGACACAAAAAAAGCTGGGAACAATTTTCTTTATTTTTCAACACAGTCTCCTTTTAGTTTGATACACTTTTCCCAGCGATGTTCAATAGCTTCGATATCCTGTTTATAGTAAGAAGTGTCAAACTCTTTAAAATAACCATTAACCGCAGACTCCACCTCTTCATTGTTGGCAAATCTTTTACCACCCAGCCAGTTTTTCAAGTTTGGAAATATAAAATAGTCCGAGGGAGCTAAATTTGGCGAATAAGGTGCGTGATGAAGTGATTCGAACTTTAATTCAATAAATTTGGCCATCGCAATAGTGGATGTGTGAACAGGAGCATTGTCTTGATGAAACAACACTTTATTTTTCGCCAAACGCGGCCTTTCTTTCCAGAATTTCATCACTTAAATGCGGCAATAAATTAGCATAATATTCGCAGTTGATGGCTTTTCCCTTCTGAAGATAAAAAATAAATAAAATAAATGGTTTCCCATTACATCCCATGAAGGGACAGGGGAGAACTTCTCACAATCACTGAGCTGTGCGCTTTCCAGTTTTCACACACTGATTGGGACCTACAGTTTTACACCGATTCCGAACGGTATTTTTGAGAAGCTTTTCCATGGCTATATACTCGATAGTGTCGCCGCCACTATGCGAGGTGACCGCCGCCGAAAGAGATTTTAAGGTGGTTAGAGCAGGGTTCGAACCCAGGATGTCATGTACAAGAGCCGCGCACACTAACCATTGCACCATGAAGATAATCAATAAAAATTACCCCATGCGCATACCAAAAACCTGACTCTTTGAACTTGCCTGCAAATGGAACCATTTTCGTATTCTTTGGGCGCGATTCTCCCACTCCAGTCCACTGCTTTGACTGTGCGTTTGTCTCAGGTGTGACGTGGTGAACCCATGTCTCATGTATGGTTATAAATCGAAGCATAAATTTGGCTTCATTACGGTGAAACATCAACAACCACTCTACTGAAACATCTTCACGATCTTCACATCTTTTTGGTCTATTGTAAGCGAACGCGACACCCATCTTCCGCATAGCTTTCTCGTCTTCAAATCTTCGGCCAATATTGGATGTATAGCACTTTTTGGAGTGCCTATCAATTCAGCTACGATCATCCAATACCATTTTGTGGATTTTCTTAATCGTGTCTGGCGAGGACACCTAAATTGGTCGACTACTACTGTGTTCGTCTTGACAGCTCGTTCTCTGCTACCGAATATTTTACAGGCATGAAGGAAGGATAAGACTCCCCCAGAATAGAAGCAAGCTTGGCTTTAATATTGCTTGGATTGAGACCTTTCAAATGGAATTATTGAATTACATAACGGTGACCAATTTGTTCCATGTGTCGTCGGTGGTGCAATGGGTAGTGTGCGCGCCTCTTGTACATGAGATGCTGGGTTCGAGCTCTGCTCTAACCATCTTAAAAATGTCTTTCGGCAGAGGTTACCTCGCATAGTGACGGCGACAAAATCGCACAGCTCACTGGCTGTGGGAAGCTATCCCCAATCCCCCATTTTTTTTGTTTATTTCCATAATATTTACATTTTTCAGATTCATTATAATTACATGCTTAAGAGTACAAGAATTTTTCTTTTCCAACTTAATAATTAATCAATGTTTACAAAATTTTTATATACAAATATAACATTTCAATGAAGGCAAAAACTGGGCAAAAACCTACATATATGAATTACTTAAACCTACTTTACTTAACTAACTACTGACTAGATAAACACCTAAGAAGGTGCAAGCTCATTGATATGATCGAAGTCGGAGTTCAGGCATCTGAGATTAAAATTATTAGTTAGTTTGCAGACCCTGTCAGCTACTAAATCTAAACCTGCGATATCATGAAGCCGAGTGGTAGAAAAATAACCATGGGAGGTTGTAAATTAATTTTAATAACTTATTATGAGTTATTTGCAATTTTCTTATATGGCAATTAGCAGTAGTAGACCAAACTGGGGATGCATAATATATGACGGCATGGAAAATAGATTTTAATATAAGTCTCTTGTTACAAATGCTTAGGTAAGAATTTCGATTTATGAAGGGATATAATATACGGATTAGTACATTAACCTTATTTTTTTGTTTACAAATTCACTGAGATCGTTTACATTTGATGGCTCAAATAACACTAAAACTAAACACGTGGTGCCTTGAAACTTAAAACATATGTTTTATAAGGTTGCCACTTTTTACTAAAATATTTTTTTCTAACTACTGGCACCATCTATACGCCAGGGGCGGCTAGTTTTGGGACCGCCCTCGTATTAACCAACTTCACTGAAAAAATTATCACACACCTTCCTTGTTAAAAGCTGATTAGCTACTGAATTGAATCTCTTCAACACTCTCTTATAATTTCTATCATAATCACTCTCTTATAATTGTTGTGTACGACGAAATGCCGATCGTGATCGGCACATGGTACATATCAAAGTAAAAATACCAAGTAGTCACTGTAGCATAGTAAAATAACCAAGTAGTAGCACTAGACGTTGTTGTTGTTGTAGGCAGCAACAACAGGCATTTTGTTTTTGTATCAATCGCTTAAGTTGTCAAACTATACACGTAAGTATAGCAACAAAACAGGAATACAAAAAAGTACTAAAACAACGTACATTCAGTTTGACAGCTGAAACGATCAACCACAATGAAAAAATTGAAAACATCTGTTCTAACGAGTTTAACTTCCTTATTTTACCATGCGCAGTAGATACAACAACAATTGCGGGCAAGAACAACAGGCATTTTGTTTTTGTTTAGGCTCTCCTCATGTCAAAGTCAACACATACGTATACCAAAAAATAAATGTAAACAGAAAAGTACAAAAAACAAAACCTTTGAATTTGACAGAAGCAGCCAACTAAACAAGGAGAAAAAATTGAAATCAGCTGTCTACTCAGTTTACCTTCTCATTCTACCATGGTACATCTATTTGGTATTTTCTTGTACATTTGAATTTGTTTGATAGAATCAAATGTTTTTGTGTACTCGGTGTATTCTTGTACATTCCAAAACATTTCAAAACATCAAGACATTTCAAGAACAGAAGCAAACAGTATACATAATTCATTTCGAAATAGCTAGTGGTGTAATGTGTTTGGTTTTTTTTTAGAATACTCATTCTTCTATCATTCATTGGCAAAAGTACTTATACTACAATATAGAGTGCAATGAAACAAAACTAATGTGTATACTAGTACCCTGCATGAATGCACTCTCTTTTAGAATACATTCATTGTCTCACTATACCAATACCAACGGTCCGAATAGTGTAAACAACTAAATGAAACGATACGTTCCTGTGTGCTCTTGGAATGAATGTTGTACGAATCTCTGCTCTGTTAACTATTCTGTTCGTCTCAATTCTGTTACGACAACACAACATTTTACTCAATAAATGTTCGTGAATGTAACAATCATTCGAATACATAAGAACTATTCGAATGAAAAAGCGGTAAATTATGAGTGGTTATGAGTCTCATTTGCTTTCTCGTCAATGAAAAGATCAGAAACGTTGTGTGAAGACTAAAGACATAATAATAATACTTTTTTTATGGGTTTAAATGCAAAGATATATATTAGAAAATGGAAATTGATGAAGTAAATTATTTTAAAAATAATTTATTAAACATTAATTGTAGTCCTCAACTCAATCGGCCGCTGCGGGTGAAGAAAATAGTATTGTTTCGCGAATTTCAAGGGGTGAACTCGTTTTGAAGGAGAAAAAAGGCCGCAGCAAAGTTTGGGTAGTTTTTTCCTTAATTGTGGATGGAGACGGCAAAGAAATGAAATATGTCAGATGCAATAACTGCAAACAAATTTTGAAACATTCAATTTCGACATCAAACCTAGTGAGGCATAAGTACTACATTTCTTAAATTGACTTAATTTTAATCATATTCGTTATTCCAAAGAAATTAGAACTTCAAATCGTACCAAAACAGCATTTGCTTTAGTTACGCTTTTTTTAATATGTATGTCTCATGAATACATCTCATTATTCGAATAGTTCTGCTTGTCTCTAAAGACCTTTTACTCAATCTAATTAATACTCCTTCATACTCTCTATGCTCGGTTTCATTGTGTTTCGTACCCGATGCAACACGCTGAGAAGAATGGTTGTATGTATCGTACTCAAATCGCTAGAATGAGAACATTAACATATTCAAAAAACATGAATGTTTTTGAATGTGTAAAAATGTATACTCATGCAGGTCTCTAGTTTAGTAGCTCTGAAGAGTGGACAAGAATTTGTAGCTATAAAAGAGTTCCGGAATAAGAAGATGACTAAGATAAATTATTACCTATAGGTAGATGGACGGCAACATTTCATCAACAATAAAATATCAAAATCGTGACACTGTAATACATCATTTCGGAGAGTATAAATCAACACATTCACATTGTACAACAACGACAATAACGATCAGATAATTGAAATGTTATTAACAGGAATTTTCGTCTATAATTACCAACCGTAATGACGAGTAATTCTGCGGAAAAAACAGACGCTACTAACCCTCCTACCTCCTGCCTTTGTATTAAATATCACAACGCAGATACAACAAAAAAAACTACGCTAATGGAAACGGATGTGAATGTACCATTTTGTTGTTGCTGTTGTGTTCACCTAAACTGGCACCAAACAAAAGATGAATGAATGAAAGTTATGATTATTTGGATTCGTGTCATTTTATTTGTCAGGTGAAACAATAAATTTAAATTTTAATTCAATTTAATAATTTTATCTAATTAAAATTGTCAAACATTAATTATAAGGTGATAATGACAAAAGAGTTAAACTTAAATATATTTTGGACAAAAATAAAAGTTTTGTAAAACAAATAATGTTTATCACTTGAATTGTGGCCATAGCGTGACCACATGGCCAATTAATTACGTACATTTTAAATATATGTTTTTAAATAATAAAGATATGAAATTTTTATATACAAAAATTTACAATTGTAAGCCTTTGGTCTGGTCATACCCAGCAAAATCATAGGACGCCAATGATTAGAATTTTTAAAGCAGCTAGAGGGTTGTTATTTATAACGGGGTTTTCAATAAGAGCGCTACAAAAGTTTTTTTAAATAAAACAAAACCGGTTTTAGATACCAATAAAATTCTTTATTCCTGTGAAAGTACGTTCGATGCCATTATGTATGGAAATCGATTTCTTTTGCATGGCCACCACGGGCACGCTTGCAGAAGTCCAGACGCAGAACCCAATTTTCGACGGTTTTCAAGCATAAATCGGCCGATACTGTTGCAATGTCACGTTCAATATTCGTACGAAGTTCATCAATCGTCGCTGGCTTGTTGGCATAGACCATAGACTTGACGAAGCCCCACAGGAAATAATCTAACGGTGTCAAATCGCACGACCGAGGCGGCCAATCGACTGGGCCATTTCGTGAGATAACACGTTCACCAAACTTGGTTTCCAATAAATTGATTGTGGCATTCGCTGTATGGCGCCGTCCTGTTGGAACCACATGTCCTCCAAGTCCATTTTATCCAATTGGGGCCAAAAATATTCGGTTATCATTGAACGGTAGCGATTCGCATTCACAGTAATGTGCCGGTCTTGATCATCACGGAAGAAGTACGGCCCAATTACGTCGCCGGCCCATAAACCGCACCAAACCGTAATTTTTTCGGGATGCAATGATGACTTATGGATTACGTGTGGATTGCTGGCTGATCAATAACGCATATTTGCTTATTGACGAAGCCATTCAGCCAGAAATGAGTCTCATCGCTGAAGATGATTTTCCGATGAAAATCCGAATCATTTTCAAGTTGTTGCTCAGCCCAATTCACGAACATACGACGCTTATGGTAGTCAAGCGGCTTCAGTTCTTGCGTCAATTTGATCTTGTAAGGATGTAGGCCAAGATCTTTTCGCAAAATTCGCCACAACGACGTCACAGAGATGCCCAACGCTTGAGAACGACGTGTGAGAGACACATTTGGGCTTTCTTGAACTGTGCCTGTGGATTCAAATTTGTCCACTAGACGCTCAGTTGTTGATCTGGTAGGACGATTATGACGACCATAAATTGGACGTAGCGCTCGTAAAGTTGAGGCCACTGACTCCAAATTTCGGCAGTAAATTTTAATAATTTCGACTCGTTGTTAGCTCGTATATCTTTCCATGATAAAATGGCAAACCTTACTGAAGAGAAATGTCAAAAGAGCGGGAAAAAATATGGCGTCGTAAATACTATTGAAAAACCCTTTATTTCGTATCCAGCAAGAAAAAACCAATCATTAATCATTTGAAACAGTTTTATTGTTTTTCAAAATATTCTTCGTGAAAATTTGCATGCTCTTAAACCAATTTTCGAAGCACATTTCCCACTCCCCTTGAGACACCACCAAATTATGGGTTTTGAATGCTTCAACAGCTGCTTCGAGCGTCGAAAAACGTTGACCACACAGTAAAAGTACCAAATCAGGGCTGTATGGCGGATGACCCATCAATTCGACATGTTGAGTGCTCAAATAGCCCATTGTTTCAGCTGATGTGTGAGAGCTCGCATTGTCCTGATGCAAAAGGATCCGTCTTCTCTTGTTTTTCCTTATGTCTTCCACTCAGAATTGACCGTCCTACATTCCACTAATGGCACTTTGTCCACATGACCGGTTATACTGAAAAAAAGTGATCATTTGCTTCGATGTGCTTCTTCCACGAACAACTTTTGTGGGATTTAGCTCGTCTCGAAAGACCCATACAGTCGATTGCTATTTTGTTTCGGGCTGATATACATAGATCCATGATTCGTGACCTGTGACGATGATATACACTGTATTTGAGCTACCGCGGTTGTGTTTTTTCAACATTTCTTTGCTCCAATCGACACGATCCTTTTTTTAAGCATTCGTCAAATTATGTGGGATCCAACGAGAACAAATCTTTTTCACGGCCAAATGAACATGCAATATCTTATCGATGCTTGTCGTATTAAAACCCAAGGATGGCTCGATCTCACGGTATATCGCATGTCGATCTTACTTTATCAGTTCACGCACAGCGTCGATGGTTTCCGTCAGCGCGACCGAAGTCGGACGACCTTAGCTAAGATTTGTGTTTTGGATTATTAGGACACATATGTGAAATTTTATGGCGATAATTTTTGTAGAACATTTTGACCACGCCCTCCGTCATTTTGGAGCAGTTTTTTGCGAGTTTAAAAAAAAAGTAAAAATTATGGTTATACGTGACAGTTAGAGGGTTAATTTGTTCCACAAAAATGTTTATCTGAATCTTTTCTATACAACTTCTGAACATATTTTGTACCTCAGAAGTAAGGAACACACAATTTTGCATGCCGATATGTTGCAGGAAAGTTCTGAGGGGCGGAAACTTTGAACCGCCCTAAAAGAAAATTCTGATCAGATCTGGCAAAACGCCGATACTCGTATATTATTTTCTAGACCTTTCTATCAGAATCCGTTGACAGAACCCCATAATTTTTTTTGGTGTCGCACAGTATAATTAGGTTGGATCAACCTCTAACCCGATTAGGCTAATTCAGCTGCATTTTTGCGATTTTTCCTATGACATTCTTTAACATATTCTCCCAAACATTCATATGTTTGAAAGTCCCAAACTCGCTTGTATTTACATATAAACATTATAATGTTTACTGGCAAACATGTATGTTTTTGTGTGGAAAAATCCAGAGTTCAATAAAAACAGCTGTATTTGTATCATAAACACAGATATATTTGGATCACAAACACATATATTATAACATTTTATTCATTGGAGACTTATATATGTAAGATGTAAGAAACACTAATTTCATCTGCAATTTACACACGCCTTCAGGAATTTTTCTGAGTCACTGACTGAAAAATAATGGAAAAATACAGTTACACCCATACAATTATGACAGTGAATAATCTCTCCTTGTATTTCTTTTATTCTCTTGCTCTCAATAGAGAGTAAATAGTGCAACAAACACATATGTATTTGTATACCAAACACAGCTATACTTGGGTCACAAACACATATATTATAACATATTAATAACACACAGCTCATTGGTTGTGAGAAGCTCTCCCTAATCCCCTCATGGGATGTAACGGGAAACCATTTATTTATTTATTTTTAATCATTGTATCTCCAACATGTAATATTGAATAGCAAACACAATGTGTTTGGACGCAAGTACACTATACTTGCGACAAACTCCAAACACACGTTACATTTCCATCCAAACAACATAAAAAGATAGAGTTTTTAATGTGTGGAAGCCACTCGAAGGCAGATAAGGTAAAGAGTGCAGATATGGTACAATGATCAAAACTCCCACGAGGTTAAACAAAATTTACTTCGTACTTGTTTGGAAAATTGAAGAGCTTTAGCGAATTGCACTTTAACGTATGGAATGTTTGTTGATTCATTCACGCGAGGTGCGCTATTTTATTATAAGCTGCTAGATTTATGACAGTAATGGCCAGTTTTTAAGTGTGTAGTTAACTATCGGATTACTTAAACGCAATTGAAAGATAATTAGAAGTTAACTTTGCATTTTGTTTTTCAGTGGAAAGTTAAAGTAAGCTGTCACATTGTAAACGATTATGGCAACCCTTGTATTCTTATTGGGGAAAACATCTGTTTTGGGCTAAATACCAAAACAGCAAAGGGGAACAAATAAATGGAATTATGTAAAATGAGAAACAAATGCATAAAATCCAAGTCATTTTAACAAAAATGTGTAAAGAACTATGTTGGCACAACAACTTAACGATCTACTCTCAAAGTATGTGTACAAATACTCAAATCAGCAACATGTATTTTATACAATTTTACATTTCACATATTCAAGTTAACCAAACCCGCTTTAGGTGGTTCAATTATAGTTAACCATTGACTGAAACACAAAAATCAATGTTTAACCACAATTTAACTAAGAAACACAGATCACCACTGACTGAAAAACTGGCCATAAGTGCTGTGGTGCCCAGTTATATCACCTGAACAGGGATGCCAAACTGAGATACAGATTAAACTTTTGAACAATTAATTTGATCTGTCTATTAGATATTTTCATTGAAGGCTGTTGTATTTCAATAAATATCAACCCTTTCAATTATTTACATATTCGATTTGAAATCGATATCGATAAAAAATGTAAATCTTGACATTAAATTCCAAAATAATAATTAATTTATAAGTTGCATATCAGAAACGTGCCCAGAAAAATAAAAAAAAAATAAAAAAATAAACTCTAATAAAGAATGATAAAAATGTAAAACTATTCGTGTCCCAAGACATCAAAACAATTAAAACGATTATGATTTATTATGGAAATAAAATTAAATTGTATTTTAATAAGATGATGATTGACCCCATGATTAATGTTTCATGAAAGTCATTTGTTAACGCAATAAACAGCAAAACATCGACAAGTATTTTTTTGTGATTTCATTATTTATTTTTCTTGTTTTAATTTTATTTTTTTATTTAAATAATTTTCTGTCAACTAATTGTGGTTATGTTTTGTAATAAGAATTAAGACAGAAAACTAATTACTTCTATTCTAAGGAAGTCAAAACAAAGAGAGAGAACGAGACAGTGACAGACACAGAGAGAGAGAGAGAGAGGTTGCAAAATTTGCAATACAACAATTGATTGGTTAGATAAATTTCAAAAATGCTAATTGAACATGAACTACAAATCACATATGTGACAGGTTTAAAGCTGGAGGGTTATACTAGTTCGTCGTTGGTGGGATCGACTATTGTGGGGGAAATAGAGGGAGGGGGTTAGCGGGTCACTGTTGAAGAGATAGCACTGATTTGATTATGATTTTTTACTAACCTTCCCGGGAGTTCTATTTTAGAAAGTGGTAAAGGCCATGACTCATCTGCAGATTTAGTCTTTGGATCTGTCAAGACTATTGCTTTCAACATATATCGTTTTTTGACAGACACAATACAATTCGTTGAATTTGATAGGACAGCCTGTGAATGCATTAAGTAAGCTGCATAGATATAAAGGGTGTTTCTTTTAACTCCAACAAGAGCATGACAGAGTCCACTAATATGCACACAATTGAAGTGTAACCTAATGTCAAGTCCAGCGTTGCCAGTTCGCTCATGGAACAGTGCCGGTGTGTGCTCCCAACACTCCTGAATTTCTCGACTACTTGAAAGCACAATGACTATTCGATCGGAAATACTACACATACCGGAAAGATATTCCTAGAACAAAGAAGTTCCTGGTATAGAGGAATATTTACATAAATTGAAATTGTAAAAAATATCAAAAAAAAATTATTTTAATCAAAACCATTTGTTTTATTCAAAATATCAATACATGAACTTAACATATGAAAATGATTTTGGGTTATTGGTCACCGCGGCTGTTCATGACGAAGTGCATTCTGGACGTCGAATTTTGGGTCATTTTTTCGAGCATTCCTGGTCGTATGTCACGAATAATACGAATAATTGTGGCCTCCAAGTCATCAATTGGTGCTGGTTTATCAGCATAAATCAGTGACTTCACGTAGCCCCACAGGAAATAATCGAGACGTGTAAAATTGGACGACCTTGGAGGCCAATTTACAGGTCCATTTCTCGAAATTAACTTAACGCCAAATTTTGACGTCAATAAATCGATGCTTGTGATCGCCGTAGAGCATGTAGCGCCATCCTGTTGAAACCACATCTCACCCGGATCAATGTCATCTATATTTTCAAACAAAAACCAGTAACGCGAGCTCCGGCTTCATTTTTGAAGCAACAGGGTCCGATGATGCCACCAGAGTGTAAACCGCACCAAATTCTGCATTTTTCTGGATGTAAAGGAGTCTGGTCTGATGTGGCCGTCGGTGGTGCAATGGTAGTGTGCGCAGATCTTGGGCATGATAACGTGGGTTTGATCCCTGATCCGACTACCTTCAATTTCTTTCGACGGCGGTCACCTTGCTTAGTGACAACGACACTATCGAGTATTTAGCAATAAAAAAACTTCTCAAAATACCGTTCGGAACCGGTGTAAAAGTGTAGCTCCCAATTAGTGAGTGTAAAACTAGAACGCGCCCAGCAAACTGGTTGTCAGAAGCTCTCCCTTATCCCTACATGGGATGTAAAGGGAAACCATTTATTTATTTATTTTTAATGGAGTCTGTAGGGTCAGTTGTGGATTGGTCTCACTCCACATGCGGCAATATTGTTTATCAACAAACCCGTTAAGCCAAAAATTATCCTCACCGCTAAGCACCCGCTGAAAAATAACGGCCCCAGCATCATATTGCAGGAACCATGTACATGTTTGCAAGCATTGTTTTCATGAATGGAATATCTGGTGCTTTTTGTTTCTTTATTGTCTGTCACGTTTTGGTTTTCAGAAGTTTTCAACAAACAAAGCTACATTTGGATCACAAATACATACATTATAACATTTAAAATGAAAATATTCGAGTGTTAGGTGAACATTTGAAATTCTTTTTATTTGGTATTTATATTACCCATTGGGTAGCATCGTAAGGAAAATAAACAACAATTACTTCAGTAATTGTTTTATCTCAAAATTGTGCACTCTGAAAAGTTTGTCTTTTTCTGTTAGTTGGATGCAAATATAACGTGTTTGTAGCTTGTCGCAAATATAGTATACTTGTGTCCAAATACATTGTGTTTGCTATTCAATATAACATGTTTGGGACACAATGATTAATAAGTTATAATATATGTATTTGTGACCCAAATGTGGATTTGTTTGTTGAAAACTGCTGATACCACTGCTGTCTGTCACAATAAAGAAACAAAAAGCAGCAGATCTTCAATTCACGGAAACAATCCTTGCAAATATGTACATGGTTCCTGCAATATGTAATATATATTTATGTTTCAGCGTATGGTTATTTAGAATGAAACACGTATATGGCTCCACGTAAAAATATGCATCTTTGCAAGAAAACATGCCAATGTTTGCATTTGAATATAAGTGAGTTTAGGACTTGCAAATATATAAATATTTGGAGTGTGTTCTAAACATATACATGGTTCCTGCAGAATGTGTTAAACACAAAAAAGCAAAGCAGGGAAATTGTGATTTAGCATATCAGTTTCGAACCCGTTACGACTCCGTAAAAAGATAGAAAAGCTAATCAGTGGAATTGCAATTTGGCGCATTTGTTTCGAAACCGTTACATGTCCGTAAAAATTTAAAAAGTTAGTGAAATTGCGATTTGATCCCGTGACGAGTCCGTAGATATATGAAAAAGCGAATCAGTGAAATTACGATTTGCTGGATGCGTTTCGAACCCGTTACGAGCCCGTAAAACATGAAAACGCGACAAACGAGTTTGGGGAAGCTAATTTGAAATTGGAAACATCTCGTGTCGGAACAAAACTCGTATTTCGCTCGTATGCCCCTCACCTGATGTAAGGTCCTTGACACCTCTGGTGTTCTTGAGACCACCTGTTTAAGTGTTCTGCTGGGGTCAGATTGGACTGACCTACAATTGGAAATTGTAGTACAGGGAAAATATCCTTCCACGTGCAGAGATTTCCTCCGGGACTAAATTAGAAAACTCTCGAAGTGGGCCACGGAGAATGGGATGTATGTTAATGCGGAGAAAACCGATCTCGTATAATTTACCAGGAAGTTCCATATATACAGTCATTGCCTCTATGTGGTAGGGAAACTTGCCTAATGGATAATGCAAGAAATCTAGGTATTGTTTTTGACAGAAAGCTTAGTTCATATATAACGACAATGGATAGGATCAGTAGAGCCAAAGAGGCCCTATAAAAGGGTCATAGGAGCGCGATGAGTCCAATCCCAGAAATCGGTTAATAATTTTTAAATTTCAAGTGACGAATTTGGAATTTCAATTGATGTCTTTTAAATTTCAATTTATGTGTTTCAAATTTCAAGTGGCGTGTTTTAAATTTCAATTGATGTATTTAAATTTCAATTGATGTTTTTTAAATTTCAATTGATGTATTTCAAATTTCAAATAGAATTTTTAAATTTCAATTGATGTCTTTCAAATTTCAAACATAATTTTCAAATGTCAATTGATAATTTTCAAAATTAAATTGTTTTTTTTTATTTATTTATTCATAGTCGTTTGGTTTCCGGTACTGGAAAAGTCACATACCTCAGTCTGTTGAAAAAGGTGCAAAGAATCCCAATGGTTTGTACCCGCTGAGGGTTTGGGGATTATCCTTCACCTGTTACCACTGGATTTTCTGGGAAGCCAAATGGACTAGGGCTTTCTTCACCATGGGTTAGAAGTCACAATGGTCACAGTATGACTTTAATGTCCAGTTTTTTAGTGGGTAGTTAACTATCGGATTACTTAATCTTAATTCTAAGTTAATTAGAGCTTAACTTTGCATTTTGTTTTTCAGTGGTGAGTTAATGTAAGTCGCCATATTGTCAACTAATATGGCAACCCTTATATTCGTATTGGAAAAAACGTGTGTTTTGGGATAAATACCAAAACACCAAAGAGGAACAAACAAAATGGAATTATGTAAAATAAGAAATAGATTCATAAAATCAAAGTCATTTTAACAAAAATGTGTAAAATGCTATATAGTAGCTACAATATAACGATCTAGACTCAACGTATGTGTACAAATACGCAAATCTGGAACATGTATTTTATACAATCTTCATTTCTCCCTTTGACACTCAGTAATTTGATTGTCAAAATAATATGGTTCTGACTATAAGTTAACCAACCAACATTGGGTGGTTAAATCATAGTTAAACAATGACTAAAAAACACAATTCGGTGTTTAACCACAATTTAACTAAGAAACGAAGATCACCACTGACTGAAAAACTGGCCATAAGGGATTTCGACAATCCACGTTATAAGTGGATTACATGACACATATCCCAGACAGACAGGACTGATAGGGACGTCTACCAGGTAATATAAGATATTTATGCTTCTACACTGATGGCTCCAAACGGGATGGTAACGTATGTTTAGAGTTCATTCTAAAGAGGTGGAGGTGGACCTTTCACAAAGGCTACCAGACCATTGTGGTGTCATTCAGGCAGAAGTCATGTCAATTGATGTTGACCATTGGGTGGAACGAAACGTCATCACAGCCTGGGATATCTACTCCGATAGTCGGGCTGTTACCCTTGTATCTGAGGGCATAGGTGATAGAATATCTCAATGGAAAGTTTTGGACGCTCATAGCTTTTCTGACCATCGATACATTAGATTTTACGTATTATTGTCAAGACGCGTCACTGTCTCATTGGTGACACGCAGAGGGATAGAATGACTGTGGACTCAATGACTGATGAATGACTTTTGCAGAAGCTGCGGCGATGAAGATGAGGTGGAGTCAATAGAACACATTATGTGTCTGTGGCCCGCCTCTTCCACAAGGCGGCAGGAGGAGTTAGCAAATCTGACGGATGTAAGTATCCGAGAACTCTTGAGCTTTTTGAAGCTATTAAACTGGTTCAACGGGAGGGACTAAGAAATAGGGACTGTGGTACCGCAATGGACCTTAAGGTCTAAGTGAGCCTGACATGCAGGCAAGCTGCCACTCCGACGTAACCTAACCTAGCAGCAATTCATCACAATACAATTTGCCATCTACTCGTCGAAATGTCTTTCATATATCCAATAAACCACCAATAAAGTCCTTGCCAAGGATTTTTATTTTTGTATTAATTATTCAGTTATATTGAAAGATATTGAATCCACAGTTTAATGACAATTTCTTTATAACAATGTTGGGTTTATATGGCTGGTACAAAAAGGTTCGGTTGTTGGCCTGAGTATGATGTTCCATCGCCGGTTTGATTAGTTTGTTTGGCCATGGTATTAAGCGCGTTATTGTGGAGGTTTAATAAACCGTTACCATTGGTCAATTTATCTGTGTGTGGTTTGATTCAAACTTGGTTTGTATGAGTTGTGTGCAGTTGCCTTCAAACATACTACATTGCATGGGGGGTTGCAAATCGAACCATAACAAAATTATCTGTTTGATGTTATAAACAGTAAATTTTGAGACTCAATCTTGGTTTTAGTTCTTACTTGTCTGTCGCTTGTTGAGGTCGTAGTTAGAGTTTATGGCTTAAACCGATGATGATAATGTAGCCGTCGTTGTCGTTGTCGTGTATGTTTGAGGTTTTTTTTTTGTTGTGTTGTTATTAAAACGATCTTTGCCAAGAAAAACGAAAGCTGCTGCGGGTCCAAAATTAACCGGTTGAAAACAGTTTTAACTGAAACAAAAGATTTGACAGCAAAATTAAATTAAAAATAAAACAAAAAAAATTAAAAAATAAATAAACACATACTTATCATTTAGTTTTAATGATAAATGTCTATATGTACGTAATACAGTAAAATGTTTGCTTAAACTCAAATCGTTTTCTAATTTCTTGTGTGCGTTTTCTGATTTTGTGTGTTTTTTTTTTTTTGAGAATTTATCACGCTTTTTATTGGTCATAAGCATGAAAGTGAATTGAATTAGTCGAAGAGATTTACATGCTATTGATATGTAAATTTGTGATTTTTAATACAATAGACAACAACAAAAAGGTGTCGGTCGTTTTACGGTTTTGTGGTTTTAAAAACAAAGAAAATAGTTAAAAGAAAAATATAATTTTTGTGGCAGCGAAAATTGGAATAAAAAATTAACATATTTTATATTTAAATCCATTTTATTGATCAAATTTAATTTTAATTTATTTCGAATAAATACAAATTTGAATGTGTTCCGATGTGGTTGTCACAAAATATTCAGAGGCTGAACGGGCATTTGTTAATAACTTTTGTATAGAAAAAAAAAATAAAAATAAATATTTTCCCAGAGATAAATAGGACAGCTTCTCATAATTTGTATGCTAAAAGAAATTGACGACAGTTGTTTTTTTTTTAAAGAAATCGAAAAAAAACTTGAAGTAACAGAAGTAGGCAGTTGAATTTAGATTTTGAAGAAATCAAAGACAAAAAACTTGAAGAACTAGAAACTGGCAATTGGATTTTGAGTTCAAAGAAATCGAAAACAAACTTGAAGAAATGGACAGTTGGATTTGGGACTTTTAATGAAATCGCAAAAAATCGAATTACGTCCTATTTCACCAACAAAACTTAAATCTAACTGACAGTTAAAAATTCTATAAAAACTGACAGCTATAACTGTTCGTTAGCACTAACTGAAGGATAACTAGACATGGTGAAATCGGCAGTTAATAGAAATCGAAAAAAGTTTGTATTTTTCTTTTAAATTTTTCAAAAATCTTTTCTTTTTTGTACTTTTCACTTATACGTTGAAAAAAAAACCGGCCCTTGTAACAATATGCAGCAACCCTGTACATGTTTGGAACATCCACATACTTACGTGCAAGCATTGTTTTCATGAATTGAAGATCTGCTGCTTTTCTGTTTCTTTGTTGTCTGTCACGTGTTTTTCCCAAGCAGTATCCAATAAACAAAACCATATGTGGGTCACAAAAACATATGTTGTAATATATTAATTATTGTGTCTCCAACCATGTAATATATACCATGTTATACCATGTAATATAGTAGAACAAACACAGTGTGTTTGGACACAAGTATACTATATTTGTGACAAGCTACAAATACGTTATAATGTTTGCATCCAAACATCTCAAAAGACAGACAGAACATGTGTTGTAACATATTAATCATTGTCTCTACAACATGTAATATGCGATAGAAAACACAGTGTGTTTGGACACAAGTATACTATATTTGCGACAAGCTACAAATACGTTATTATGTTTGCATCCAAACATCAAAAAGACAGACAAAATATGTGTTGTAACATATTAATCATTGTGTCTCCAATATTAATATGAGATAGCAAACACAAGGTGTTTGGACACAAGTATATTATATACTTTTGTCACATCACGTCACCCTCGTTAATTGCTTATATTTTAGGGCCAGTTTCATTGATTGTTTTCTCATCTGTTATTAAATATAGACCTTCTTCCATTCTGTATTAAGTAAAAGAATAGAAAACAATCGAACTTCATTGTCCTAAAATATAAACAAATAACGAGGGTGACGTGATGTGACATAGGGTGGCACTCTCTGTGGAAATGCCCATATGCGACAAGCTACAAATATGTTATAATACGTTATATTAATCACTGTGTCTCCAACATGTAATATGCAATAGCAAACACAGTGTGTTTGGACACAAGTATACTATATTTGCGGCAAGCTAGAAATACGTTATAATGTTTGTATCCAAACAACGACCGATTTCTCAGCGTGTAGCTACTGAACTCTTTTACTCCTTTCCTAAAAGAGTCTCAATTTATTTTTTATTTAAATGCCCAAGACTCCTCTTTACTACCGATCACAATTTGAATTTTTTTTTGTAATTTTTTTTAAAGAAGACAAAAACGTTTTATCACTTCAACACCGCCAAAAAAAAGGTTCATTTAAATAACAAGCTAAAACTGTTAAGCCAAAACATATTGATAACAAAACCAAAAAAAAAAACAAAAAACCATCAACAAAAATCACAACAGCATAAAAGGAATTTAGAATCCTTAGGGGGAAAATACCACGCACTTTCAGCCGTGTGAGCATGCGCCGCTCATCATCCACGACGTTTGGCAAAGATGAATAATGATGCCACCATGAGCTCCAGCACCATCATCGTCATCGTCATCACTATCGCCAGCACCAGCACCAGCATCAGCACTGAACTCCATGCATGAGTGAAGTGTAAAAAGCGTCGAATGTTCATCATTCCCCATCACCTGGACCACCGTATGAAAAATGTCGAAGACTGTTGAATGTCTTGCCAAGATGATAATGCTACGCATGCCCAGATCCCACCACCAAGAAGACGCATCTTTTGCAAGTGATGAATAATCTTACTGATGCTTCTGCTGCTGCTGGCTATGATGATGATGCTGAGGATGAAGATGAAGATTTATGCAAATTCTATGGAGTGTAAAGCAAAAAATCAACGTACCTGTCGTCAAGACTTCAACACGGCCGTGTCTCTGAGTGTGTGTGTGTTATAATTTCCATAACGTCTTAATTCACTAAATAAACTAAAGCACAACGGCTCTAAGCGAAAAAGGCCAGAATCAAAGGCAACAAGCAAAAAACAAACAAAAATTAAAACGAAACACGAGAGGCTATAAATTGCTAAAACAAAAACTAAGTGTGAAAAAGATTTACCGGTAGTTTGAATAAAAATAAGAAGAGAACAGAAAAAAACAAAAAAAAAACACGAAATGAATTAGAAAATTGAATTGTGAATGGAGATGTGTTAATTTTGAAAAAATCGAGTTTATTTTTAAATTTTATTGCACATCAAGACGACATTTAACTCTATTGATTAATAGATCGAGTAATAGATTTATATGTCATAACAAAACTAAATGTCATAACAAAAATAAATAGATTTATAACAGAAATAAATAGATTTATGTATAACAAAAATAGACCTGAATTTTTCGTCAATTCTTCATAAATTTCGTCATAAAAACCACATAAAACGTCTGGAACCTCACACAAATTTCGTCACGATAATTAAAGGTTTTTAATTTAAATATTTCAAAACTAACATCATAAGAAATCAAACACATTTTGAAGGCATAAAAAATGTTGTCGTATTAATCAAGTTTATCTCCAGCACCCACACAAAATTTAACATATAGGGTGATTCAAGAAGACCGCAGATTTTTTTGAAATAAAACAGACCAAAATTTGTGGAAATGATTTTTTTTTATTTCACGTGTTTTAGTGTAAAAGAAATCAATTGAAATTTTAAAATTGTATTTGAAAATACATCAATTGAAGTTTAAAAATTGTATTTGAAATACATCAATTGAAACTTAAAAATGTCAATAGAAATTTAAAAGACATCAGTTGAAATTTAAAAACCATAAATTGACATTTGAAACACATCAATTGAAATTTAAAAAATATCAATTGAAATTTGAAACATATCAATTGAAATTTAAAAAATATCAATTGAAATTTGAAACACATCAATTGAAATTTAAAAAATATCAATTGAAGTTTAAAACACATCAATTGAAATTTAAAAGACATCAATTGAAATTAAAAACACATCAAGGGAAATTTAAAAAACTGCAATTGAAGTTTAAAAGGCTCAAGATATGAATTGAAATTTGAAATACATTAATTGAAATTTGAGACACATCAATTGAAATTTACACGACATCCATTGAAATTTGAAACATATCAATTGAAATCAAGAACACATCAATTGAAATTAAAATGACATCAATTGAAATTTAAAAGACATCAATTGAGATTAAAGAGACATCAACTGAAATTTAAAAAAAGCAATTGAAATTTAAGAGACATCAATTGAAATTGAAATATGTCAGTTGTAATTGAGCAGACATCAATTGAAAATTAAAAGACGTCAAATTGGAATTTAAAATACTTCAATTGGAATTTCAAGAACATCAATTGAATTTAAAAAGGACATCAATTGAAAATTAAAAGATATCACTTGAAATTTAGAAGACATCAGTTGAAATTTAAAAGACGTCAAATTGGAATTTAAACTTCTTCAATTGGAATTTAAAGAACATCAATTGAAATTTAAATGATATCATTTAAAATTTGAAATATATCAATTGAATTTTAAAAAATATCAATTGATGTTTAAAACACATCAATTGAAATTTAAAAGACGCCAATTGAAATTAAAAAACATCAATTGAAATTTAAAAGACATCAATTGAAATTTGAAACATATCAATTGAAATTTAAAAGACATCAATTGAAAACATCAATTGAAATTTAAAATTTGTCACTTGAAATTTAAAAATTATTAACCGATTTTATGTATTAGATTTCTCAATTTCAATTGATTCACTCACTTCAAATATAAAAGAATATGCGCACAAGCAAAAGTTTCGTTAAATCAACTAAATGAATTGTTGAGTTGTAAAATAGTTCTGCCTTTTAAAAGCTGCATAAATTATACATCTAATTAGTTTTCAATCTCATAAATTTAATCACTTCATATATGAAAGAAAATACGAACCACCAAAAGCTTCGTTTTAATAACGAAATAAATTTTTTGACATTTAAAATAGTAACAGCTTATTGTTTCTCAATCAATTCACAAACTTTGTATTGTTTAATAAAAGTTTCGTTGGAACATAAAACTAAATACGCGCAAGCGAAAGTTTCGTAAAATCAATTAAATAAATGGTTGACTTTTGAAATAGTTTTGGCTTTTAAAAGTCGAATAAATCAGACAACTTTACAAATTTTGTAAGTCAAATGTAGAAAATTATTCTGCAATCTCATAAATTTGGCCAATTCATATATAAAAGAAAAAGTGCACACGCAAAAGTTTCGTTAGGCCAACTAAATAAATGGTTGGACAAGCAAAATATTCGTCAAATCAATTATGAAAATTATTGGTTTTAGAAATATAAAATGGAACAAGGGACAACAAAGTAGAAAATATGAAAAAATTTCGTATTAACAATTAACTAAATTGTTAACTTCTAAAATAGTTTAATATTTAAAAGACTAATTAATTCTCAATCAATTCACAAACGTTTTTGATTAATAATATATAAGCACCAATCAGTCATACTTAATTAATCGAATATATCATCATCAACAAAAATTTTGTTCAAACTCAAGGAATACAATACTACCTTGAAGATAACATTTGTTTGGCATTTTTAGTGACAGCACTACTACACCCATTGGTTAGCGTGAAAACCCTGAATCCGTTTAATGCTATTTTTGTTACCAGCGATGTGAGATAGAGTTAATAAATCAGTTACATCGATATTTCCATCGAAGTCTTGCTCTCCCTATCCTTCGATGTCCTTCCATATCCCTACCATATTATGCATATCTGCGGCTAGAGTACCGTCCACATCAATTACCGAAGGTGGGACGTGGTCCCTGATCCGTAGGCACTGGTTCTATCTTTCAGTTTACGGTAGAATTTTCTGGCTTCATTCTTCCTTGTATATGTTCCAATTTTCTCATCCTCGCATTTCCTCCATTGCATTTGTTTCGCTTAAATAAACCGGGTTCCATCTCTCCTTTCTCCAAACACCGCTCCATAATTGGTACACGCTGAAAAAAATCTGTCCATTTTACTGTTTGGATGCAACTATATCGTGTTTGTAGCTTGCCGCAAATATAGTATACTTGTGTCCAAACACATTGTGTTTGCCATTCAATATAACATGTGTGGGGAACAATCATTTGTAGGTTATAATATGTGTATTAGTGACCAAAATGTGGATTTGCTTGTTGAAAACTGCTGAAAACACTGGTGTTTGTCACAATAGACAAACAAAAAGTAGCACATCTTCAATTCACGAAAACAATGCATGCAAATATGTACATGGTTCCCGCAATATGTTGCTGGGGCCATTATTTTTCAGCGTATACAATTTTACGAAATATATAGTTGGAGTCGGAGTTCAGAAATTTGATATTTCGGAGTTGGGGTCGAAGTTCTCAATGTTTTAGGAAAACTTCACACCCCTGGTTGCCACAAAACTAAGGTATTTTTTTCAATGAAAAAAGAAAACAAACTTTAATTTTCTTCAAATTTATTCAAGCCTAAACCCTTTTCAATATTAAGTTTAATTATTAGCTATGATTCGTATTATTTAGTCTACCTACGATATTATTTTCAAAAAAGACGAGCACAAAAAGTGTTCCAATGAAACCAGGATCTGTGTAGATATTTCCATATATGGGGCAAACATACTGAATAAATAAATAAAAATAAAAAAAAATAAATAAAATTAATTATATGATAATTATAATCTGTGGTATAATTTGAATTCCCTGTACAAATGCAAACTCAAAAAAAAAATACCATTATCAATTTTACTTATTTTCAAAGCATTTCCTTCATACTCGTATTGGCAGTTGTGGTTTTCAAATATTTTATACAGTACAGGTTTATGAATTTGAAAGTCTACGAGGCAATACCTATCGAAGCCACAAACCACTACATATAAAATACTTTACAAACAGAATTGCCAGCAGTGAAACACCAAAACAATTAAAAGCATTCCCATATATCATTACAATTTCCATCCGATTCCACAACCCGCATTTGCATTCTCTGAGCAAAAGCAAATACAACATTTTTTAATTGCCGTTGCGACCAATGATAATTCTTTGGCATTAGCATTAGATAAAGTAATGCAAGTTAAAATCCAATGTATATTTTGAAAAACCCATGTATGGCTATTTCGGATCTTGCCAAGATCTTCATCAGCAAAACTTTGTTGCAACAAACGATATGTTTGTAATCAACAAAAGTTTTATTACTACAAACAAATGCGTGTTCAGCACAATAATATTACAATTATTCTACAGTCCAAAAACATATTAATAGACATTGTTATACAAAATATTGTTGTCAAATCAACGTATTAAATCGACAAAAAAGCAATATTCGACATACTCAAGACCTGAGTTACATGAGGCATCACAAATTTGGATAAACACAACAACAAAATCCGTCGTATTACACAACTACATCACGTACAGCATCACAAATGTAGACGCAGAAATAAAAATGAATTATTGAATAAAACAAAAAAAATAATAATATCGACAAAACCGAACAAGCACAACTTTAAAATATCTACAATAATTAAATTTAAATATTTATGTTTAACAACAAAAAAAAACAAGCAAAAATGCAACAGTTAAAAAAGAATATTTAAAAATGAGTGTAAACAAAATTTTACACCATTTTAAAAAATTCGCCACCATCACAAACCGACGTGAATTTACTTCCTTCAACAAAATACTTTCACAAAATTCTACAAATTTCGTCGACAACGCAACAAAAGGGGAATTTCCTTCCGTCCTCCACCTCCTTAACAACTTCATTCCTTCTGCGTCTCAAATTCAACAACCAAAGTCCACACAAATCTAAAATTGTTTATCAAAATCAATATACAATATAATAAACAAAATCTACAATACAATTGCGAAAAGTAATAACAAATCGTCACAATCACTCAATTTGTACTTAAAAAAAATAAATAAAAAACTATATAAATAAAAACAAAAAATATTAATAAATTTCTGGATCAGCATAATATGAGACACCGATCACGGCAGCGTAGACATCAGCAACACCACAAACCGGGAACTATCAAGAAATGTGGCATAAACGTAATAAACTCTTGATATTTTTACTTTGGATAATGAAAATAAGGTGAATATTTATACAAGAATTTATTACAATTATTTACTTTAACTACCAACATTTGTTGACAACTACTTGCGAGAATAGCAAGTAGCACTTTTTGGACTTAAGTAGTTTTACGATATGACAAACAAATATGGCAAAAGCTATGGCACGAGTAACACACGACTGTTACTTTTTTGAAACGCAAACATTTAAATACATAAAAATTAAAAAAAAAATATAAATAAAATATTTTCGTGGCACATTCCATGGAACGATAGAGGGATTATAGAATTGCATTCTTGTTCCACTGAATATGGAACATGCAATGCGTGACTACATTGCAACAAACAATCACCAGATCTTCAGTTCATGAAAACAATGCTTCCAAACATATACATGTTTCTTGTAGTATGTTGCTGGGCCCGTTTTTTTTTCAGGGTGTAGATAGTATGGAAGCACAAATTGCAGAATCACCTGTAAGGTATGGCCAAGTTAAACCTTGAAATCTACTTCTAAACAGGATATCTCTACGCTAGGAGAAGTACTCATTGATCACCGTTTGATAGACAGTAACGCGATTAGACTTGTAATCTCACTTCAGGATGTAGAAGCGGCCGACACCGTCCGACATTCATATGATCTTGCCCCTCCTTTTGTTTGATACTATAAAAAATTTGTGTTTTTTGTTGTTTGGATGCAAATAATATAACGTGGTTGTAGCTTGCCGCAAATATTGTATACTTGTGTCCAAACACATTGCGTTTGCTATTGAATGTAACATGTTTGGGACACACTGATTAAATGGTTATAATATATGTAATTGTGACCCAAATGTGGCTTTGTTTGTTGAAACTGCTGAAAACAGAAACGTCACTGACAATAAAGAAACAAAAAGCAGCAGATCTTCAATTCATAAACCCAATGCTTGCAAACATGTTAAAGGTTCCTGCAATATGTTGCTGGGGCCGTTATTTTTGAGCGTGTAGGGTCTTGCGGTTTTGTGGAATGACCTTAGATACTTTTTGCGGATCACAAATGGGGCAGTCAAGGACTAATATACCTCTCTTTGTAGCGTCATCTTGGAACACCAGGATGGAATATATGGATTGAACGCGCCTTAACCTTAACCCAACAACCTATTGCTGGAACCATGTACATGTTGTTTTCAAGCATTGTTTCTTTTAAATTGAAGATCTTTTTCTTTCATTGTTGTCTGTCACGTTTTTGTTTACAGCAGTTTTCAACATACAACGCCACATTTGGGCCGCAAAACATTTATTATAATTCATTAATCATTGTAACTTCAACATGTAATATTGAATAGCAAACACAATGTGTTTGGACACAAGTATACTATATTTGCAACAAGCTACAAACACGTTATATTTGCATCCAAACAACAGAAAAATCAGATTTTTCAGCGTGCGCAACAGAACGATTTACAGGATCAACGATGGGGATGGACCATGGCGTTCCGTTACATCTTAACGGTTCTCATTAGAATAAGCGTGTTAATTGAGACGTCCACTTCTACGTAAACTATTCTAAGATCAGACAAATATATGTTTGGCTGGAAGATACGTCTTACGCTTTATGTGCACCTACTAGTAGTATGCTAGGGTAATGAAGAGTTTTCACTGTAACGTATTTGAAGTTCCATTCGCTATATATTAGGTACTAGTTACTTAGTTGCAACACGCCTAAGGTGCCCGTTGAAAAATACGATAATTTAAATGGATCTTTAAGAAAAGATACTTTTGGTAAAATTATAAACTTTTTTAAGAAATTTTTTTTTTATGGAATATATTTTTATTATATTTTCCCGAAAAGGTAATTTTTTAAAGAGAGGTATTGCTTTTATTAAAAGCTTATGTTTCTTTTAAGAAAAGGTAATATTTTTTTACTTTCTGTAAGAAAAAGCCATAAGAGTATGATTTTTTTACAAAGAAGCACTTTTTTAAGAACAGGTACTTTTTAAAAAAGTGGTATCCTTTTTAGGAAAAGACAATTTTTTTAAGAAAATGTACTTATTTTCAAGAAAGGCTACTATCTCAAGAAAAGAAAATTATTTTATTTTTAAGAAAAGGTACTTCTAAGAAAATTAATTTTTGTAAGAAAAAGTATTTTGCTAAGAGAAGGTATTTTTTTTGAAAAAAAAGGTTTTTTTTAAGAAATTGGATTTTTTTTAAGAAATGGGTTTTTGTTTAGAATTGGTCCATTTTTCAAGAAATGGGATTTATTTTTAGAATTGCTCATTTTTTCACAAATAGGTAAAATTTTTAAGAGTAGGTACTTATCTCAAGAAAAGTTATTTTGTTTCACAAAAAAAGGTGCTCTTTAAAGAAAAGGTAGTTTAATAAAAAAAAGGCAATTTGTTGTTAGAAAATGTGATTTCTAAAGAAAAGATACTTATTTAAAAAAAAATTACTATTTTTAAGAATAGGTACTTTTATTCAAAAATTAAATTGTTCAAGTCTTTGGCCGTATTTCTAATTAATTTTATTCTTTGATATTTCGCTACCCTTGGGGTAGCATCGTCACGAAGATAAACACAATTATTAACTAGAAACGAAAAGAATAGAATAGGTACACGCTGACAAATTTGTATTTTTTTATTGCTTAAATGCAAATATAATGTGTTTGTAGCTTGTCGCAAATACAGTATGCTTGTGTCGAAACACATTGTGTTTGCTATTTAATATAACATGTTTGGGACACAAAGATTCATAGGTTATAATATATGTATTTATGACCCAAAAGTGGCTTTGTTTGTTGAAATCTGCTGACAGACAACAAAGAAACAAAAAAGCAGCAGATCTTCAATCCACGAAAACAATGCTTGCAAACATGTATATGTTTCCTGCAATATGTTGCTGGGGTCGTTGCTTTTCAGCGTGCACGACCCGTCTTGTTTCGTCCCCATCCTAAAGATGATTCTCTATCCTGGTGTAGTCGGGTCGGGTGCGACTGTAAAAGAGATGTAGATTGGTTCGTGAAAAACCAATCTGTACTATGCAAAAAAGATCATAGAATGTTCAGCTTAACTGTCAGAATTACTTGAAAATCAAAGAAAAATGTAGATCCAAAAAATTGTCTTCAACCAATACAAAAGACCGTGAAGGACTATAGGAGATATTCAACGAACTAGTCCTGCACTTTATCTCCACAGCTTCTGGATTAATCATAAACTGTGGCTCCTAGTCTAGATGCGTATCTGTCTATAAAATAATGACCATAGAATCATACCATCCAGGCAATGCCTATCAAGCATTTCAAAGGCTTCACATCAAAATATGGTTAAATCCGCCTACCGAACCTGGAATGTATGCCCCAAAAACATTTTTCAGTCGCCTCTCAGAGAAAATCTGTTCTTGAAATAATTGAATAAGTAAGGTTGTCCCTGTGGCCATCAGTCGTGCAATGGTAGTGTGTGCTACTCTTGAGCATGAGAACGTGGGTTCGATCCCTGCTCTGACCACATTACATTTCTTTCGACGGCGGTCACATCGTTTAGTAGTTTAAAAAAAATGGTTTCCCGTTACATCCTATGCAGTTCTGGTTCCAAACGCAATTTTGAGAAGCTTTTTCATGGCTAAATGCTCAATAGTGTCACCATTACCAAGCGAGGTGACCGCCGTCGAAACAAATTTATGGTGGTCAGGGCGAGGATCGAACTCACGTCCAATAAAGACACTTTTTGTAAAATGATGACCTTTTTTTTAAGAATTTTTTTTTTTTATAAAATGTATTCTGTTTTTAAGAAAATATATTTTTAGGTCCTTTTTGGAAGAATACGTATTATATTTTCCCGAAAAGGCCCTTTTTAAAGAGAGGTACTTCTTTTATTAAAAGCTAATGTTTTTTTAAGAAAAGGTACTATTTTTAAGAGGAAAAGGTACTATCCATAAGAATATGAATTTGTTTACAAAGAAGTACTTTTCTAAGAACAGGTACTTTTTAAAGAAGTGGTACTCTTTTTAGGAAAAGGTTATTTTTATTTGAATTTGAATTTTGTTGACCGATTTTGTTAGTTTTTGGTTAATGTATGAGAAATTCATACTACAAGCTTACAAGTCATGAACATTTTCCGAATTGTAAGCTTGTAGTATGAATTTCTCATACATTAACCAAAAACTAACAAAATCGGTCAACAAAATTCAAATTCAAATAAATGTAACTGGCACTAGCCCGGTCTTCAAAAATGCTATATCACGGAAAAATACAACTCTGTGATATTGATATACAACTCACCTCAATGCACTGCAACACTGCGAGAGTGCATGAGGAAAAGAAGAACATGGTGGAAAAATTCTGTCTGTTCTTGTTGTTGGAATTATAAGCTTAACTTATTTTCAGAAAGGCTACTTATCTCAAGAAAAGAAAAGAAAAGGTATTATTTTATTTTTAAGAAAAGGTTTTTTGAAGAGAATGTATTTTTTTTGAAAAAAATGGTTTTTTAAGAAATAGGAATTTTTTAGAATTAGTCCTTTTTTTCAAGAATGGGTAAATTTTTAAGAGTATGTACTTAATTCAAGATAAGTTATTTTGTTTCACAAAAATGTACTCTTTAAAGAAAAGGTAGTATTTAAATAAAATTTACTTTTTTAAGAAAATGTACTTTTTGTAAGAAAATCTATTTTTTTAAGGAAAGGTAGGTATTTTTAAAGAAAATGTACTTTGTTTAAGAATATGAATAGGTATTTTTTTTTTTTGAGAAAATTTACTTCTTTTAAGAAAAGGCACTTATTTAAGAAAATGTTGTTTTGTTAAACTTCTTTCACTTTGACTTTTCTAGATTTACTTTTTATAGGGTTCAAAACTACAATATGTATATACTAAATATTGGTTACAGGCTCCACCTAGAAAACTTCCCATTAAACAAGAAATTTCCCACCATATGTTAGTCTAGACACAAACCAAAGCAAAAGTACCCACTATATATTTGATAATACTGGGTTGTAGGATAATAGTGTTAAAAAAAAGTTGTTTAATTTTTTTTCATTTAGCCCCCATCCCGCAACGTGCGATAAGGAACTTCGTTCCAAAAGTCATTCAATAGTCCAAGCAACCTGTGGCAAATGATTTAGCCACAGTGGCAGGCAAAATTTTTTCTTCTCTTCAACGAATATTTTTTTTTTATCGAAGACAATAAGTTTCGCCAATGTATCATATATTTTTCCATTGCCGCGTTGAAATGTATTACTTATTGCTGGATGAAATTAGTCGTTCATATTTTATATGGAAATATTCGTGTCGAAATTCTCGTACTAAGTTTTTAATTTTATCGCGAAATTTAACAAAACTCAATACAAAAAAATAATTCACATTCAATATGTGCATGAAATATCAGCAACATTTATCGAGCTACATTTTAATGTGTCTAATTAAAAAGAGTAATGATCAGTGTTGTTAACTTTCATTTAATTTCTCAGAAAAAGAGATATTTAGTGCGAAAAAAAACTTGGAATCAGAAGAAAATATAGTCGTCACCACTGATATGTTGCTGGCCAATTTCTCGGAGAAACAAATTTATGTGGCTCGATGCTTTTCGGAGAAGTGAGTCAACTTTCCTGAATGGCCTATTACTCCAACAGAAACTAACCATTTTTTCACTCAGAAAAGTGTTTCTGACTTTGGTATCTTATACTATAAACTTCTCATACATTTATACATGAAAAATGGTTGGATTGCGAGCACCAATGATATACTTTATTAACATTTCTATTAAACTTATTCAAAATTAAAATGTTCGAGCGTTTGGTCTTTTTTAAAATAATTGTATCCTCCAATATTTCGCTGGGTAGCGTCGTCAGGAAGATAAAGACAATTATTAATTAAAAATTACACATTTTTTTTATCTTCCTGACGATGCTGCCCAAAGGGCTGCGAACTATTGGAGAATAAAATTATTTGAAAAAAGACCAAACGCTCGAAATTTTTTTTTTTTAATATAATACGAAAGGTCGGATAAACCATCACCATTTCCATTACACCTTTCTGCTCAGTTTACATTTATCCTTTCCTTCTTTCCAAATCTATTGATCTATTGAGATAGATAATTACCTAAGATACAGGCTTATAACCACAAAAGGTACGACCACCCGATTTTTAACCCATAAGCCAATATTTTGGGGGTGTTTGGGAAATTTCACAAATGGATTCTTATTTTACTCGACAACACCTACAAGAAAAATAGTATCTCTTCCCTGGTACTATTTTTACTTCATTCATTTTTGTATCACTGTGTAATCGTTGTTGTTAAGGGTGTCTCAGTAAGATTGCACTTTTTAAATTTAGTGCCAATTTTTTGGTGCAAGTGGCAACTCTGACATTTGGCAGCTGTCACATATGTTTATTCCGATTATTAAAAATGGAGCGCATTACGGAATAATAACGCGTTATCATTGTGAAATCTTATTACAAAATTTTTGAAAGTTATGCTTAGACCCCTCGTAAATTTCGAAGAATTTTCAGTCGAGAAAGTGCACATAATGTGTCAACCATTCGAAGAGTTGTGAAAAAATTTGAAGAAACTGGATCGGTTATGAACAGTCAGACTCCTCTGCGTTGACGTACCGGTCGGTTTCTATAAAACATTGCTGCTGTAAACGACAGTTTCGCCGAAACCCCGAAAACATTAACTCGTCATCGTTCTCAACAACTTCAAATTTCACGATGCAATACTCAGCGAAGTTTGACAAATGACCTCAGCCTACATGCGTACAAAATTCAGCTTTCTCAGGAACTCAATGTAAATGTAAATTTTTCAAAAAAAAAATCATTTTCTTCGATGAAGCGCATTTCCATGTGAATGGCTTCCTGAATACACAAAATTGTCGAGTATGGGGCTCAGAAAATCCTCATGCAATCCATGCGAAACAAATGCACCCACAACGAGCAACTGTCTGGTGCGGATTTTGGTCAGGTGGCGTGATTGAGACTTACTTTTATGAAGATGAGGCCGCAATTGCAGTGACTGTAAACGGCATTCGTTACAGGAACATGATAACAGAGTTATTGAGGCCTCAAGTGGACGGCATGGATCTGGACGACATGAGGTTTCAGCAAGACGGCGCCACCTGCCACACCGCACATGAAAAAATCGATTTATTGCAGCAACGATTTCCACAACAAATTATCTCAAGAAATTCTGATGTGAACTGGCGGCCACCAAGATCATGCGATTTGACGCCGTGTGATTTATTTATTTTTTGGGTTTTGTGAAATCTCGGGTTTATGAGAATAAATCAGAAACAATTCCTGAGCACAAATTCGAGATCCAACGCGTCATCGATGAGATACAGCCACATCTCTGTGAAAAAGTCATGGAAAATTTCATGAAAAGATTAATGGCCTGTCATCAGAGCCGAGGGGGCCATTTGACGGAAATTTTATTCCATACTTAATCGGGATATTTGCATTTTACAATCCAATAAAAAAATCACAACTATCTCAAAAATACTTGTTTTTATTTTAAAATTAAAAAGTGATTTCTTACTGAGACACCATTTATAAGATATTTCTCAACTGTTTCTTTGCTACCGATTGTTTTGTTGCAATATTTGTCCATCACTTTGTTGCGATCACTTGCCTTTCCTGTTTAGTTGGTAACACCAAGCTTTCGCAGGGATGCTGATGCTTCCAGCGGATGCTTGTAGTCGTCTTATTTTTCGGCCTGGTTTGAGTACTTCTTCGATCCTTATCCATTCCACTCAATGAGTTCACGTAACCCCAGAGAAAATAGTCTAGAGACGTTAAATCGCATAATCGCGGTGGTGACTTGAGTGAACCACTTCGAAAAATAAGGCTTTCACCGAATGTTTTCTTCAATAAGTCGATTGTTTGACCCGCTGTATAGCATGTGACGCTTTCCTCTTGGAAAAACGTATCTTCAGTCAATATTCCATTCAATTGGGTCACGAAATAATCGGCAATGATGGGTCTATAGCGCTCGTCGTTGACGATATCGTTCTCGCCATTCTCCTTTGAAAGAAGTAAAGACCAACGACTCCACCTTCCCATAAAGCACGCCAAAAAGTGCGTTTTTAGGAATGTAACGGTGCCTTGTACAATGCTCGATGTTTTTCTTCTCTCAAACAGCGACAATTTTGCTTATTGATATGTCCATTGAGCCAAAAATTATATTGACCGTAAACTAAACTGAACTATGATTTTCGAAATAAATTTGCCGAATTTGCAAGAGGTGTTCTGTAGTTAGTCTATTCGTGATGAAATGGCATACCAAACTGAACACAATTGACAATAGCGTTGCCAGATCTGACCAATTTGTGATCATTTAATCGTTATTGGAAAATGGAACCACTAAAAAAAACACCCAATAGTTTTCACGCCTGAGGCCTCCTCGCCTGGTTTTAAGCAGTTTGGAAAGATCTTTACCAACCTTCACTGAGGATTTGGTGTCTGCCATTATTATAAAGGGTTTTTCAACAGAGACGCTACAAAAGTAAATCGATAGGGACAGCAAACGACGCCATATTTTTTCCCGCTCTTTTGATATTTCTCTTCAGTAAGGTTTGCCATTTCATCATGGAAAGATATACGAGCCAACAACGAGTTGAAATTATTAAAATTTACTACCGAAATTTGGAGTCAGTTGCCTCAACTTTAAGAGCGCTACGTCCAATTTATGGTCGGCTCATTTCTGGCTGAATGGCTTCGTCAATAAGCAAAATATGCGTTATTGGTCAGACAGCAATCCACACGTAATCCATGAGACATCATTGCATCCCGAAAAAATTACGGTTTGGTGCGGTTTATGGGCCGGCGGCGTCATTGGGCCGTACTTCTTCCGTGATGATCAAGACCGGCACATTACTGTGAATGCGCATTGCTACCGTTCAATGATAACCGAATATTTTTGGGCCCAATTGGATAATATGGACTTGGAGGACATGTGGTTCCAACAGGACGGCGTCACAAGCCACACAGCGAATGCCACAAACAATTTAGTGGGAACCAAGTTTGGTGAACGTGTTATCTCACGAAATGGCCCAGTCGATTGGCCGCCTCGGTCGTGCGATTTGACGCCGTTAGATTATTTCCTGTGGGGCTACATGAAGTGTATGGTCTATGCCAACAAGCCAGCGACGATTGATGAACTTCGTACGAATATCGAACGTGAAATTGCAGCAGTATCGGCCGATTTATGCTTGAAAACCGTCGAAAATTGGGTTCTGCGTCTGGACTTCTGCAAGCGTGCCCGTGGTGGCCATGCAAAAGAAATCGAGTTCCATATATAATGGCATCGAACGTATTTTCACAGGAATAAAGAATTTCATTGGTATCTAAAACCGGTTTTGTTTTATTTAAAAAAACTTTTGTAGCGCTCTTATTGAAAAACCCTTTACTACAGGAGTGTATCAGTTTAGCAGCGATAGCTGGCATACACGCTGAAAAATATCGGCACCAGCAACATATTGCAGGAATCACGTACATATTTACAAGCACTGTTTTCATGAATTGAAGACCTGCTGCATTATAGTTTCATTGTGGTCTGTCTCGTATTTGTTTTTAGCGGTTTTCTCAAAAATATATATTATAGCCTATTAATCATTGTGTCTCAAACATGTTATATTGAATAGCAAACACAATGTGTTTGGGCACAAATATGGTATATTTGCGACAAGCTACAAACACGTTATATTTGCATCCAAACAACAGAAAAAGACAGATTTTTTAGCGTGTAGACATGTAGATAATTGAAATCGAAAATATATAATAAGAATAGTTAATGTGATGTAGCAACTTGCTTGTTTTTTGTTTAATTTTTAATTTTTTATTTCAAAAAATGAATGAAATACAAAGTAGTAGGCATGGTAGAATGAGAAGGTAAACTCGGTAGACAGCTGATTTAAATTTGTTCTCGTTGTTTAGTTGGCCGCTTCTGTCAGATTCAAAGGTTTTGTTTTTGTACTTTTCTGTTTACATTTATTTGTTGGTATACGTATGGGTAGACTTTGACATGACAAGAGCCTAAACAAAAACAAAATGCCTGTTGTTTTTGCCCACAATTGTTGTTGTATCTACTGCGACTATTTGATATTTTTACTATGGTAGTAGGTAAAAGAAATAAATGTACATTTTTAAAACTTCAGAAAAAAATACATTAAGTCATAAATTAAATAAAATAAATGGTTTCCCATTACATCCCATGAAGGGACCGGGGAGAACTTCTCACAATCACTGAGCTGTGCGCTTTCCAGTTTTCACTCACTGATTGGGACCTACAGTTTTACACCTATTCCGAACGCTTTTCATGGCTATATACTCGATAGTGTCGCCGTCACTATGCGAGGTGACCACCGCCGAAAGAAATTTGAAGGTGGTCAGAGCAGGGTTCGAGCCCAGGATCTCATGTACAAGAGCCGCGCACACTAAACCATTGCACTACCGACGGTGGTATTTCAATAAAATTGGCAAATATTTGTATAATAAATCGATAAAAAGAATTAAGTAATGCAAATTGCTTTCACGTTTTAAATTTCATTTAAATAATGAATTTTTTTTTATAAATTTAATATTAAATTTTTTTTCAATGTACATACATACACCGAAAAAATAAGGCAATTAGGTTTTGCCGAATTTAGAGGTTTTCACAACTACATTAGATATCATCCCATCCAAACTACAGATTGCACAACCGCGTTAGAGGTTCTCACAACCTATTAGGGATGCGCTGCAATCGAATTACAGCACTAAATTCAGTCGTGAAAACCTCAGTTCGGTTGTGGCAATTGCAATTCGGTAGCAACAACCGAATTTTCGGTTGCTACGACCTCCTTGGTAACAATAACCGAATGCACGGTTGTTACGACCTCCTTTCAAACAATTGGTTCTGTGAGTGTAGTTACATTATATCTTCCACATAAAATTCCCACTCCTTCGTGTAGCCTGTCAATTGAAGTCGGCTAGCATTCACATTTCGTGTTTTTGTTTTATTATTATTACATATTTGCATTTGTTTATTACCACTCTATATTTGTGTATTTGAATATTTAAATAACAAATTTACACACTCGACTCTTTATAACATTAAATATGAATTTGAATTTGAATACCAACAATATCCATTTGTTTTTCACTTAACTCAAAATCTTAAGTGACAAAAACTTATCAGCACTTTTTATTCCCGACAATGTCAACTTAAGTTGTGTGACTGACTGACTGACTGTACGAACGTTGTGGCTGCTCTTGGCATTGACATTAAAATCAATGCTAATTGGAAATTGTTTCATTAGAATCTCTCAGTGGCCGGATAGTTGGACGGACAGTCGGCGGATAATCTCAGTGCTGGTGTCAAGTGGCTGTAGACGGCAAATTAATTGCTAATGTCACTGATTCTGTCAGCCGGTGATGACAGATCAATTACAAATCTGATACATATCAAATTAGCCGAGAATTTGCCACAAAACCTACTCGCGTCTAAAGCAGCTGTCATATTACAAAACAGATTAAGAGTCTAACAAAAAAATGTTAAATACAAAATAAATAAAAATCCAATAGAATCTAATGACACAATAACTGTCCAAGTCGTCCAAGTAGAGTTAAATATACTATTTTTAAGTTTCCCTCTTTTTTACGAGCTCATTAACAATTGCAATTGTCATTTACAAGTGGGTATCCCCTGCTCGGCGGCTGTTTTGTAATAGTTGAGTCCCATGTATGCATAATTGTATTTTATTTTATTTTTTTATTAATTTTTTGTTGCAACCAATAACTTGTTGTATTAGCGGACATGTCATATCCGTCCGTCCACACGTCGTAAAATGTGGCAACTTCAAGAACAAGTGGACATGACAGTGTAACGTGGTAATAACTAGCAGATAGATTGGCGGCAACAGATACCAGATACGATTGACTGATCGATAGATATACAAGTATTTGTATCTGTATCATTGCAGAATTTCTTATATAACGCCGGTATGTTTGTCACGCGTTGACATTGACATGTTTGCATTGACGTTTGTACTAAATGTTTGTTACAGTCTTGCAAATTTCTTTTGTCAAATGCCGAAAGTAAGTGGTAAAATTTAGGGTGTGTTCGAGTGGTGTGATAGAAGTTTGAATTCAAGGTTCCTCAAACATCTAAACGGTAGTACGGCAATGGAATTCAAATCCCACTTGTGAGTGTTTACAATTTGCCACGAACAGCAAATCCACAAGCAATCTAACAAAAAATTCCCATTGGAAGGACTGGTAGATTTTTATAGCTCATTTTTATTTCGTAGACAATAAGGATAAACCACGATAAAGAAAATCACCGTGTCAAGGTACACACGCTGAAAAATCTTTGCTTTGTTGTTGTTTGGATGCAAATATAACGTGTTTGTAGCTTGTAGCAAATATAGTATACTTGTGGCCAAACATATAGTGTTTGCTGTTCAATGTTACATGTTGGATACACAATAATTTGTATTTTCCAGACAAAGATAAACCACGATAAAGCAATATCACCATGTCAAGGTACACACGCTGAAAACTCTTTGCTTTGTTGTTGTTTGGATGCAAATATATCGCAAATATATCGGATGCTTGTAACAAATATAGTATACTTGTGGCCAAACATAAAGTGTTTGCTGTTCAATATTACATGTTGGATATACAATAATTTTTATTTTCCAGGCAATAAAGATTTAACCACGATAAAGAAAAATCACCATGTCAAGATACACACGCTGAAAAATCTGTCTTTTGTTGTTGTTTGGATGCAAAGATAACGTGTTTGTGGCTTGTAGCAAATATACTATACTTGTGGTCAAACATATAGTAATTGCTGTTCAATATTACATGTTGGATACACAATGATTAATTATAACATATTAACTATAACATATGTGTTTGTGACCCAAATATTGATTTATCTGTAATACAAGTGTATAAGTATATTGGTAGAAAATGTTTGGGATCAGTGCTCGGGGCGTCAAAATAGTTAGTGTTGTTGCTTTGCTGTTTGCGTATGTCATTCAAATATATGTGTACTACCCAAGTGAGCAACGATTTTGAGGAAAGAAATTGCGAAAGCAAGATCGTAAAGCCGTTTGTCTGCCCGAGCCGTTAGTAAGAAAATCGGAGCATGTAGTTTGCTCCTAAATATTATAATGTTTGGAAAGAAACACGAGTATGCTTCCACGCAAGTAATTGCGTGTTTGAGAGGAAATACACACATGCTTCCTCAAAATAACCAGGCATGTTTGCAAGTAAACATACCAATGTTTTGCATTTAAATAAGAGTGAGATTGGGACTTACAAATATATGAATATTTGGGGTGTGTTCCAAACACATACATGGTTTCTGCAGAATGTGATATATATAACTTTTTTTTGTAGCGTGTGGATATTAACGACTTGAGGTCACAATAGGATGGATCGATTTGATGTCAAAACTATGGGACAACTCCTTTCTAATGAGGAACATTTTTGTCGAAGATTCTATTTCAAAGTTTCTATAATTTCTTTGAGTTTTGATGGATAATATTTCTTGTTGCTGACATAGTAGGGGTAGGTTGGCGAGGGAGGAGTAATGACACCTAATGTTACTTATCATCTAAATATTCTTGGCATTTCGTTCTCGACTGTCGGGCATAAATTTCAAAGTATTTTGCTTCAAATTCACTCCCGAAGAGCTAGAATGTTTGATTTCCCGGAAAACTTTTTGTTAATAATATTTGAAAATTTTTACATGATAGAGAAAAACGCTATTGGTTTCTGTGTGTCAAACTCATAGGGGCTCTTTCGATTTCACTCAATATAGATTTTTGGTCACACACAATGTAATCTTTGTCATGATTATTTTTATAACAGTTTTCAATCTACTGTCTAATGATAACATGAACATGCCAGTTTTAGCCTAATGCAACCCTGATTGCTGTGATTGTTTCGACGGGTGATGTATATTTTGAAAAAATCGGAAGCTCTTGATGTCATGGTTATAAAAATGCAGCATAATCTTTGTCATGATTGTTTTTATAACAGTTTTCAATCTACTGTCTAATAATAACATAAACATGCCTGTTTTAGCCTAATGCAACCCTGAATGCTGTGACTGTTTCGACGGGTGGTATATATTTTGAAAAATGGGAAGCTCTTGATGTCATGGTCATAAAAATACAGCGTGATATCCGCTGGAATGAACATGTATTTAATGTGTCGAAAGAAGCATTCAAGTATTTGGGCTTTTGAAAGAGGTATGGGAAATTCTTTACTCCATATGACTTCTTCAATATGTACATCACGTACATTCGTCTACAAAATGGAAAGTAACTCTCAGATTTCGGCTGGTGCCTCTAAGTCCACCTTGAAGCTTCTAGACCGTTTAAACAAGAGAGCGTTGATGCTAATAGGTGATAGAAGGGTAGCCAATTCAGTTATGTTCTTAAAACATCGTTTTTATGTGAGCTGTGTATCATTGTTCTCTCGATATTTCCGAGGGAAGTGTTCCTCTGAGATACATAAATCAATACCGGAGGTTTGAGTATTTAACCGTACGCTAAGGTTGTCCAGGGATTCACATCCGTTTGTAATCACTCGGCCAGTAGATCTAATTCCGGGCAACAGAGAGAAAGTGGTTTCAGCAGAACAGCCATATATCAAAAATACGAAGTCAAACTTCAACAACAAACACTGCTCCCTCTATCTTCTTTCCTTTTAGACCTATTCCTACTTCCTAAGTCCAAGCCAATGCACTGCATCTATAGGGGGCATCCCCTGAGCGTGGCTGTCGTTGGTGCAATAGTAGTGTACGCTGGGTTCGATTCCTACTCTGACCACCTTACATTTCTCATGACGGCGGTCAACTCGCTTAGTGATGGCGACACTAGGGTGTTCCATCAATAAAAAATTTTATTGCTCAAGCTTTATTTGAAAGCTTATAGGGTAAAGTATTTTCGAGAATTCTTTCAGATTTTTCGGAAGTTTGCAAGCAATCATATATATGGTTGCTGCAATATGTTGCCGGGGCCTTTTTTTGCTACGTGTAATTCTTTGTCGTTACTTAGCGCATGTAGATTTTTTCAATAATACAATGTTCAAACCAAATCCGATGAAAAAAGACAAACAGTTTATATCGTAATACTTTTAGGTTCATACAATGGGTAAAGAGTTTTAAAGTGGCATAACTCTGGAACAGTAACTGCAAATTCAAAATAATTTTTTACAAAATTGCTTGGAATTTACCCATGTTTTAAAGTACCTCATTAGTATTTTAAATTTTCATAGAAATTTAAAGCAAATCTGATGCAAAAATAGCAAACAGATTATAATATTATTAGTTTCGTACAATGGGTAAAAGGCTTTAAAATGGTATAACTCAGGAACAGTAACCGCAAATTCCAAATTTTTTTTTACAAAATTGCTTGGAATTTATACGTCTTTTAAAATGCATCATTAGTTTTTTTTTCACAGTAATTTTAATTTTTTTTCATAGTAATTTTAAATGATATAAAGCTTTATTTACAAAATTTATTCAAAATTTACGAAAAAATGTAATACGTTGTACCATACTGAGCAAAATCATTGCCAAAACTGGTGGTTTATGCATATACAATAAATGTTTGAACGTTTTGCTTTAAAACAGTTGACTTACAAACTAAGAAAATCGTGGTTATTGACCGAGTTTTAAGTAAAATTTAAAAAACGTCCGGAATACCCGATTTTTGGGGGAAATTCGACTTGTGCGACCTCTAAACCTCTTCCGAAAAATCTGAAAAAAATCTCAAAAATACTTTACCCTATAAGTTTTAAATCAAGCTTGAGCAACCATGAAAATCGAAAAATAAACTTTTTTTGGGACACCCTAGGCGACACTATCGAGTATTCAGCCATCAACAAGCTCCTCAAAATGCCGTTCAGGTCCCAATTAGAGAGTACACAAATAGAAGGCGCACTGGTAACTAATCGTGAGTAGCTCTCCCCAATCCCTTCATGGGAAGTAATGTGAAACCATTTTTTTAATCCCCTGAGCGTTGACCAAATTTAAAAAAATACATTTAAACTGCTTACATTTGCACTGCTTCTTACTGAAATCCTTTATTCATTTAACATTTCAAAATAAAATATTTACTTATAGTCTGTTCCTCGATCTCGAAGGAAATTTTTCGTTCGAGTTCTAGTCGACAGTAAGTTGATTTGGGTTCCACAATCTTGTCATTTCAAGTCGAATGAAAACATAAAATTGTTCAAAACTTTTCAGTACCAATTTTTATTTCGAAAGAGCTGTCATTTGGGAACAAACTTAGTAAATTTCGACTTAGACGAACCCGATTTCACTCGACTGCGTGTGACTGAATTTCGCTCGCGTAGCTTTTCATTCGAGATTGGATAACAGGCCATTTAGTTTGAGGAAAATACAAGGTGTTTCAAAAGAAGTCATCCGATGTTGTTTGGCTTTCATTTTTTTTTTCTAAATGAAAAACTTCGATTCTGTTTCTTAATTATGTTTATTGGAACCTTTAGAAATTTATTGGTTAAGTTGAGAATAAGTTAAATGGGCGCCGTCACAATTGATTACCATACGGGCTCGTTTTATGGCATTTTTCATCACTTCGGCGAGAACTTCGGACGACAGATTCTCGAACTCGTGTCGAATGTTGACCTTGAGGGCTTCCAGGGTCTCGGGCTTGTTCACGTAAACACGGAACTTCAAAAAACCCCACAAAAAAAGTCTGGAACGGTTAAATCGGGCGATCTTGCGGGCCAGTGCCAATCGCCAAAACGGGAGATGACGCGACCCGGGAACGCCGCCTTCAGAATATTGGTTGTGGCTCGCGCAGTGTGTGCCGTTGCTCCGTCCTGTAGGAACCACATGTCCTCCAGTCCTAATTCGTTGAATTGAGGCAGAAAAACTCGGTTAACCAGCGGCGTTCTCGAAAAAAAATGGCCCGATGACTCCTCCAGCGTGAACAGCGCACCATGCAGTCACTTTGAGCGGGTGTAATGGCCCCTCGTGCATCACTCGTGGATTTTCGGTCCCCAGAAGCGATAGTTTTGCTTGTTCAAGTACCCGCTGAGGTGGAAATAAGCCTCATCGCGCATTATGATTTTAGTGGAAAAATCGTCCACTTCGTCCACGAGATTGAGGATGGCTTGGGAGTAGGTTACACGCGTTTTGCGGTCGACAGGCAGCGGCTGATAAACGGACTGGACTTTGTATGGAAACATGCGCAGGTCTTTGACCAAAATTCGCCATAGGGACGACCGGCTGATGGCTAATTGCGAGGTACGGCGTCTGGTAGATGTTTCCGGCGACAGATCGACATCCTCGGCAACACTTTCGACATTTCGGTGCCCCAGAAGCGATAGTTTTGCTTGTTCACGTACCCCCTGAGGTGGAAATGAGCCTCATCGCTCATTATGATTTTGGTGGAAAAATCGTCCACGAGATTGAGGATGGCTTGGGCGTAGGTTACACGCGTTTTGCGGTCCACAGGCAGCAGCTGATGCACGGACTGGACTTTGTATGGGAACATGCGCAGGTCTTTGACCAAAATTCGCCATAGGGACGACCGGCTGATGGCTAATTGCGAGGCACGGCGTCTGGTCGATGTTTCCGGCGACAGATCGACATCCTCGGCAACAGCGACGATATTCGCGGCAGAACGGGCGCTCCGGGGCCGGCCACTCCTGGCAACGTCTCGTGTGGTCCCATACTCTTCAAGGTTAGTGGCCAAACGGCGCAGTGTTTGCGCTGTCGGTGTCGGACGGCCGGGCAATCGGCGACGGTATTCACGATGCGCCAACACCACAGACGAATTGTTACGCAAAAAAATAGACACGATTATTCCGCGTTCTTGGGGAGTGTATCGCTCCATGGGTTGTTTACTTGTATTCTACATCTGTCTAGTCCACAAATGTCAAAAAAGGATTTGACATTGGCGGCCATTTGCAAAAATAAGAGCATCTTCTTATAGGGTGGTCACTTTTGAAACACCCTGTACAATCAAATACCACCACACAACAGAACTTTTCTCCTACATCAAATCATTGGTTAATTCATTGCATCCGATTCAATTTAGAATTAGTTCAGGATCGGAAATTGATTATAATGTAATTTATTTGATGCTTTTTTGTTGTTTAGTGTTTCAACAACTTGTGAAACCCTTAGGACTTTTGCGCTCTCATATGATTTAAGGTTACAACTTTTCGTCAAATACGAAAGCCCTTAAAAGCCCAAAATCCTTTCTTAAATTTACTGAAAGTTTAAACTAAAAACTACAATTTGCCTTTTTGCTATAGAATTTGCAAAAACCGGAAACAGCATACCTTTTCCGGTGCACATACGTACACAAATTATACACCGGATGTGAACTTCATTTGCGTTGCAACAACTACAAACATGACAATGAACAATTTCTCTCAATACAATTATTTCTATTGCATTGACATGGCCTGTTGATCCGGCCTGCAGCTCCGGCATCGCCACGAAAAAAAATGACAGTTTAATCTTGTCATATCTCAAATTGAAATCAATATTTATTAGGAGTTGCAAGTTTTGGATTTCGTTGTTATCTCGTTGCTCTCGATATGGGAAATAATGAGACGATAGTGAAAATTTCAGTTGTCTCCGTTTGTTGGGGCTTTGTTTGTTGTCAATAGACCTTTCAATAACATCAAAATGCATGTAAAATGTTATCGGGAAAATAAAACGCCTAAACTCCCAAGATGTTGCTGCGGCAACATTCGCCAACATTATTGGTTAATAGGGGCAAAGCAAACACAACAACAAACAACAAAAAACTCATTAAAATGTCCAATTAAATTAAGACAACTTAGGATGAAAACCACCACGCTCAAATGATCTGAAACAAATCTCGTTACATTTGAACATTTTCCACAGAGTTTCATTGGGGATATAGCAAAAACATTTAGAAATTGCATTGCGAAATTTTCCCCTTAACCAAAGGCAAATGAAGATGATGAAGGTGGTGCTGGAGTTAAGGAAACTAAATCAATTTTGTTTTCAAACTTTAACCTTCTCTTCCTTGCAAATATCGTGAGAGTCTCAAATAGACGTACACAAATAAATAAATAACATTTTTCGTCCAAAAAGAAAATTCAAAGAAGAAAGAAAAACGATCTAATATTGTAGGATTTTGTGGCCAAACAGATCCAAGTGCTTTGGTGCGGGAGTAGCATCGTATCATCATATTGTCTGTAAACAAACCAACATTTACCATGTTGACTGAGTAACTGACTGACTGCCTGACTGCTACGTAAGATACCCATCCAAGCCCAGGCAAACCTTGCAACCATTTACATCCTCTGTCATCATTGGAGCCATGACAATCTCCATAACCACCAACAAGTTGCAATGCAACGGTACTGCTGACTGACTTTAACGTAGTCTTGGATGTCGATGTCGATGTTGTTGTCGTTCGTCGCCGTCGTCAGCCTGAACTTCATCCGAAATTGATGATTTCAATCGGTAAATAACACAACAAACAAACCGAGAGGCGAACAACATTCAAAGGAATGGAAAGAAATCAACTTAAAAAAGCCCTTTTACACGCGCTTACACGATTTTAATGGATGCAACAAAATGCGGTGCTTGAGATAATAATAAATGCTGCAAATGCATCAATGCACCGAAACAACAGCAACAGCAACATCAACAGAAACAACAACAGCAATAACAACAACATCAATAACAACAACAGCAACAATAACACCACCAACAATAAAGCCAATTGAGGTTACAACAACAAAACAATTTGGATTGTAATGTTGAACATGCACCATGGAACAGTGATTTGTCGGAACACTTTTTACCCCTGACTGAAAGATTTGGAGGGCAGAGATAGAGATACTCATTGTACATGATGCAGTATTTCGACGACTACACAACTCGGCAAGTTTTGATTGATTGTGGTAATTGGGGAGGGGGAATCACTTGTCACAACTAAACGTTGCTTCAATCCATGTATTTTATACGAGTATCAATATTTGATATCGATAGAGATATTTCAAAGAAAAGTTCTTCCAAGCTTAAAAGGTTTGGAAGATGATGCCTATGTGACAATTATTTTGACCCAATTGCATCACCCCAAAATGTCCTTTTGGTTACATGTACAGACGGCTACAGATAACTATTAAGTCGGCTCTCTGAAGCCTCAAACACGATTGACATTTAGGTTTCACGACACGCTGAAAAATAGCAGCCCCAGCAACATGTTACATGTTTGCAAGCATTGTTTTCGTGAACAGAAGAGCTGCTGCTTTTTGTGGCTTTATTGTTTGTTACGTTTTTGTTGTCAGCAGTTTTAAACAAAAAAAAAAACACATTTGGGTCACAAACTCATATACATATTATAATCTGTGTCCCAAACATGTTATATTGAATAGCAAACACAATGTGTTTGGACACAAGTATACTATATTTGCGACAAGCTACAAACACGTTATATTTGCATCCAAACTACAAAAAAATAGAAATTTTTCAGCGTGTACATATTCACTCAACCGTAAGAATTAAAAATTTATAAAACGAATCGAGCGAAACGGCCAAAACTAAAATGTAAATTAATAGGATTACGTGGGTCAAATGAAGAATTCTTTTAAAATTGATTAAAGGAACATGTGAAGAATGAATATCCTAAATACAAAAATCCAAAGGACGTGTTTTATTCGTATTGTTCACATTTTAATGTTGGCGATTCGTTTAAATTCGTCTTAGGGAAACAGATCCTTAATTTACTCGACTATTGCACAACATGTTGCAGACCTTATCAGTGTAGCTGACTATCGACCAGATATTCACGTTACAACAAACCCTGGAGAAACCCAAAGAAAAACAAATCGACACCCACCAGCTCTTTGTACATTATAGGGCTGCCTTCTATAGCCCGATACGGGGGAAACTGCACCAAGCTATGTCGGAGCTTGATATTCCCGCTAAGCTGAAACGTCTTTGTTGAATGACACTGACCGACACGAAATCCTCAGTAAAGATTGGTAAAGATATCACTGAACCATTTAATACAAGGCGACACCTCAGGCAGTGCGACACTCTATTATGCGATCTCTTCAACACCTTAATTGAGATAATCGTGAGAAAAGTTGCAGTCGACGCAAATAAAACTACTTACTTACTTTTATTGACTATTGTACAACCTCATGGGGTCAGACGTCTTACACATATTAATTAAACAAACAAATCAAACAAATTTCAACATACTCATCCAACTGGCTCTATCGTTCGCCTTTTCTCGCCAGTTTGATACGGAGGGATTCTTCTGGCTGGTCTTTCCAGCGGAGTCTTGGTCGTCCTCTTTTCATGCTTCAATCGGGTACGTTATCGAAAACATTTCGCGCTGGTTCATCTTCATCCATTCTGATAACATGTCCTAGCCAACGCAATTGGCTTAATTTGCTTCGCCTAGCTATGTCCACGTCAGAATATAAATTACATAGCTCTTGGTTACAACGACGTAGGTACTCGCCGTTTTCTCTAACAGGACCATATATTTTACGGAGAATTTTTCTCTCGAATACTCCCACGTGTTTTTTATCCGCTTGCGATATGACCCAAGTTTCGGAGCCATATGTCAGGACAGGTAAAATGACAGTCTGGTATAGCTGGACTTTTGTCTGTCGAGAGAGGGCTGTGTTCCTAAACTGCTTGCTAGTAGCTTCTATTTGCAAGCACCATTCTCCTATTTATCTCCAGGCTGACGTTGTTGTCCTTGTTCACGGCGGATCGAAGGTAGACCAATTCATCTAGCACTTCAAAATTAAATCGGTTGTCAACGTTCAAGTGCGAACCAAGTCGAGAGGTTTTTCTAGCCGTCGACGCCATCAATTTTGTCTTGCCCTCATTAACACCTTTGCTGATTCTTTTTCTTTTCTTGAAAATACTCCAGTAACCCCTCGCAAATTTCGCCCAATGATGTTTATGTCGTCAGCATACGCCAGCAGCATATGGTTTTCGTGTTAATGGTCTTGTTCGTATTTACTCCAGTTTTTCTCCATATTATTATCTCCATTAAGATGTTGAAGAGATTGCACGAAAGTATGTCCCCTTGTCTAAGTCCTCGCTTGGTACAGAATGGTTCAGTGAGGTCTTTCCCCACCTCCACTGCTGATTTGGTGTAGGTCACTGTCATTCTGCAGAGGCGGATCAATTTTGCCGGAATCCCAAGTTCAGACATAGCTTTGTACAGTTTTCCCCGTATGGGTCTATCGAAAGCAGCTTTGTAATCGACAAAAATCTGGTATGTATCGATTTGCTTTTCGTGGGTTTTCCAGGATTTGGCGTAGCGTGAATATTTGGTGAGTTGTGGACTTGCCTGGTCGAAAACCACACTGATAAGGTCCAATCAGGATTTCAATAATTGACTTTAGTCTTTCACATTATACGCTCGACAAGACCTTATACGCGATGGATAAAAGACTGATACCGCGGTAGTTGGAACAGACACACGGATCACCCCTTTTGAATACAGGACATAATACACTGAGACTCCAATCGGCAGGTATAGATTTTCTCAACCATATACCACATATAAGTTGATGCATGCGGGCTAACAGTCCTTCGCCACCGGCCTTAAAAAGCTCAGCGGTTAGTCCATCCACACCAGCGGCTTTATTAATCTTAAGCCGAGAGATTGCCATTCTAATCTCGCCTTGGCTCGGGGGGTACAATCTACACTGTCTTCCACAAAAATTACATCCTGGTCTTCAGTGGAAGAATCTGAGTGTAGTAGTGCTGAAAAGTGGTCTCTCCACATTTTGAGCACACACTGCTTATCAGCCACCAGATTCCCATTCTCGTCCTTGCAGGAGGGCAGCACATTATTAGGCCCGTTATTCGATCGGGCGTAATAATGGGCTGCCCTCCCATTAGGCAGGGCAGATCTGCCAATTCCTCTGCCGGCAGAGCTCTTTTCGAATTTATCTTCACATACATCAGGTAGTGATCCTAGTCGATAATGGCACCTCGAATCACACGTACATCCATTACACTAGAAGAGTGCCTGCCATCATTACCAAGTGATGAATCTGGTTCTTCGTCCTCTGATCAGGAGATATCCAGGTCGCCTTATGAATGTTCTTATGCTGGAATCGTGTGCTACTAACAACCTTGTTCTTTGCAGCGACGAAGTCTATCAGTCTTATTCCATTATCGGAAGTGGTATCATGTAGACTGAGATTACCGATGATTGGTCGAAAGATATTTTCCTTTCCCAATTTGACATTAAAATCGCCTAGGATAATCTTAATGTCGAGGTCAGGGCAGCGTTCATATACTTCCTCCAGGCGCTCATAAAATGATTCTTTGACCTCATCATCTTTATCCTCTGTCGGTGCGTGCACACAAATTAACGAGATGTTGAAATATTTCGCTTTGATGCGAATTGTGGCTATGCGGTCACTCACTGGGTTGAACCTTGAAACTAGGTGTCGCAGTCTCGTGCCAACTATAAGTTCGCACCCTAATTTATGCTTTCGCTCATGGCAGCTGTAGCAAATATCGCAGTTTTTCTTTCTTCGCTGTAATGGCAGCTTTATATTTTTCGAAGACATTCCGACGTACTTATGCTTATCAAAATAGCGTGTTTACGCTGGAATGAACCCGTGGGAAAGGTATTCGAAGCCATACTCGAAGGATATCGAAAAATAGAACGACCAAGACAGCGCTGGGTAAAAAATGCTTTCCCGTTACATCCCATGATGGGATTAGGGACAGCTTCTCACAAACCAGTGAGCTGTGCGCGTTCTAGTTTTACACTCATTGATTGGGACCTACAATTTTACACCGGTTCCGAACGGTATTTCGAGAAGCTTTTTCATGACTAAGTACTCGATAGTGTCGCCGTCACTAAGCGAGATGACCGCCGTCGAAAGAAATTTAACGTGGTCACAGCAGGGATCGAACATGTAATATTGAATAACAAACACAGTGTGTTTGGACACAAGTATACTATATTTGCGACAAGCTCCAACGTTATATTTGCATCCAAACAACAAGAAAGACACAGTTTTCAGCGTGTATTCACTAAAGGTTACGAGAGGTTTAAGAGATGATTTATCATCTAAAAAACGTCTCTCAAATCTCTGAAAACTTTTTATGCATACAGCCGTTTGTTTCTAAACTATTTTTATGTTCCGATTCGTGAAATGGGGGTTAATTCCCAAAAAACATTACCCTCTCAACTACTGTTCAATATTATGGCTAAATTCCCGAATCTCTTTGGTGTATTGCCTATTTAGAGAAAACGTTCCATGGACAAACCATTTTGGAATATTTGTGGCACTTTGGTCGGATGGTTGCTTCGTTGTTTACCTTAAATGGGCAACCAATGTAGTTTCTCTGCAAGCAGGCAAACTTTGCCACCGAGTGGAATACGGACAACAGACGGACAACTAAATGTGATCAAGATCAAACGCAAAGCAACGGCAAACCCTCGGTCAGCAACTGAAAACGTGTTGAGGAAGGAATTCATGCAGTTCACAACAACGAGCGGGCCTAGCCAAGCTACAAAAGAAGAAGAAGAAAAAAAGAAAACGCTCAACATTAACTAAACTATGAAAGTATTGAGGAACGGACGCAAGAGCGAGAGATAATGTTCAACAACTGACAATAACACAAAAAATGACTGAAGTCAGTCAATTTTCAACACAACAGCAAGAGGCAACAATGAAAAGGCTCGAAAAAAAAGGAGGCTAACCCCATAGAAATGGGGGAATTCAGATGTCCGTCCAACAAAGTTGGATTTTTTTATTTATTGTTTGTTGTTGGACTGAGTAGCTTAGCTAAACTAAATAAGATGATTATGGCAGGATCATGAGATACCTCATTCGCATCTACTATGGGCACATGAATACTTTTGTGGCTATTGTGGTGGTTGTTGTTGTTGTTACCTTTATGGTATCTTTAATATACCCCCATCCCCATGATTATTGCCCTCTACTCAAACTGTAGACGCACATCAATCTTAGGATTGCTATTCAATAGAGAAGGAAACGATGAGGCAGACAGACAAGAAACACAAAAAGATCCATGTGGAACACACTCACTCACCTCTTTGGCATTATGACCAGAGACTGAGTGATCTCTGTCTTGTGTGGCAGCAACAATGAAAACGTGCAACAGGCACGACACAAACGAGCTGGTTGTTTATGATGGGAAGGAATTGTTGCCGCTAATACTGTTACCACAGTTGTTGCTGTTCTTGATGGTGATGATGATGTTGCTGCTGCTGTTGTTGTTGTTGTTGTGGCATGCCATAGATTTGTTGGAATGACCATAACAGCAGATTTAGTCCAGCTTTGAAGTTGTTGCTCTTTATATTTATTTTCGTACTGCTGATGCTGGTTACATATAGCAACTACTGCTGCAACATTATATTGAAACAGCCATTTGTTTGTTGGTCAGTTCGTGGCAACCAGGCATCATCTATCCATCCATCCCATCCATCGAGCAATACGAATGATATGATCGATTTTTTTTTTGTAAATTACTGTTATTGTTATTAAAATTGTCAATGAGTTTAATGGGAATGGAAGGATTCGAAAACTTTGTATTGCGGAATTCAAACAAAAATTGTCTTGTATACAATTTTATAACGTTTTAGCGTTAAATTATTTCAAAACCCTCATTTTGTCTCACAGGAACCAAATTTCAGAGGTAGGGTAAACAATTTCACATGGAAATTTGAAGCTACAACTACAAACCCGGATACTGTTACATAGAAAATGGAATTGAAGGCAGTTAGGAAATGGGAAATGGAGGCAGTTTTGGTTTGTTTTTAAGCCTGTAGTAGAATATACGTTCAAGGGGTTCATGTTAATATAACTCTTTACTCTAAGTCTTTCTCTTAATAGACCAGTAACTGACCGCTGCAATACAGTTTCCATGTCTACTTTGTCTATAGTAAGTTGGTCGAATATTTTCACTCGCAGAACAAACATATGATTGAGACATGATCACTGCATCTACTTTATGTTCTCTGTAATCAATGTTAGTCTGCACGAACATAATATAAGATTTCTGCAATCGTAATATAGTAAAAAGAATGCGAAAATCCAACAAAATATATAGTTGCTGCAATCATATCATTGTTTACATTTTATTGGTTACATATTTTAAGCAGGAGCAGAATCACATGAATATTCGTCCGCCTCGTTCTCTTCTACATCCCCAAAGCTTACGCAGTAATCAAGTCTAGACTAGTGACTGTCTATCAAACGGTTATCGATGACCACAGCTCCTATCATAGAGATATCCTGTTTAAGAATGGATTTAAATGATTTTTGTAATGCAATTCCTTATCGCACGTTGCGGACCAATGAACTATCTCTTGTACTTTTGCTTTGGTTTGTGTCTAGACTAACATATGTTGGAAAATTTCTTGTTTAGTGGGGAGTTTTCTAGGTGGAGCCTGTAACCAATATTTAGTATATATTGTAGTTTTGAACCCAATGAAAAGTAAATTTAGAAAAGCCAAAGTGAAAGAAGTTTAAAAAATGAAAATTTTCCAAAATAAGTGAATTTTCTTAAAAATAATAAATTTTCTCAAAAAAATACCTATTTATATTCTTAAACATTTTCATAAAAAAAAGAAATATCTTATCTTAAAGAAGTACCTTTGCTTAAAAAAGTGAATTTTCTTACAAAAAGTACCTTTTCTTAAAAATTTTATTTTTTTTTTAAATATGTACCTTTCCTTAAAAATTTACATTTTCTTACAACAAATTGTCTTTTCTTATAAAACTATATTTTCTTTAAAGAGTACCTTTTTTGTGAAACAAAATAACTTTTTTTGATATAAGTACCTACTCTTAAAAATGTACCCATTCTTGAAAAAAAGGATCAATTCTAAAAAAAAAATTTAGATTTCTTAAAAAAACATTTGTTTCAAAAAAATATCTTGTCTTAAAAAAAATACATTTTCTTACACAAATTCCTTTTCTTAAAAGAAACCTTTTCTTAAAAATAAAATAATACCTTTTCTTTTCTCGAGATAAATAAGTAGCCTTTCTGAAAATAAATACATTTTCTTAAAAAAATAAACTTTTCCTAAAAAGATTAGCACTTCTTTAAAAAGTTCTTAAAAAAGTACTTCTTTGTAAAAAAAATTCACATTCTTATAGCTTTTTCTTAGAAAAGTTCTTCTTCTTAAAAATAGTACATTTTCTTAAAAAAAACATTAGCTTTTAGTAAAAGAAGTACCTCTCTTTAAAAAAGGACCTTTTCGGGAAAATATACTACAGTTTCTTAAAAAAGGACCTACAAAAAAAAATTTATTTTTAAAAAAATACATTCTATAAAAAAAATTGGTTTCTTAAAAAAGTATCTTTTCTTAAAGATCCATTTAAATTATCGTATTTCTCAACGGGCGCATTAAGCGTGTTGGAACTAACTAGTACATAATATATAGCGAAAGGAACTTCGTTCCAGCCGGGTGTCCCCTGACACTTCATGTAATTTTTTTTATTATTTATTCGGTCTGTTTGATTAGAAGTGATCATTTTTATTCCAGCTGAAGACAATTGCATATCTCTCTAAGTAATTATATAAAGTAGTTTTCAAAAAGGAGTTTTACAAAACGCATCGTCATAATTCCTGACAAACTGTATAGTTATTGCAGAATCAACCGTAGGCCCACATCAACGTTTATTCCAAATCATGGGCTTAAAAAATTCATCATGCTAAATGCAAACCGAAACTTAAACGTATTGGGAATTCTTTAGTATGCAAATGCTCGAAAAATACCAACCGAACACAAACAATATTCGTAAAACTAATTTGCATATTAAGTGATCCATCCAAAGCGTGTACAGTCCGCATGTCTGAGAACTTCGGTTTTGCGAATGAGCTTGCATGTTCTATATGCAGTGGAACAAGAGTAGTAGTCCCTAATCTCGCCAGCTCATTCCCTCTTTCGTTCCATGGAATATGCAACGGCACTCATTCAAATGCATGTAATTTGGAGATGCGCGGTAGTTGTGGGGAATTTTTGAAGTCCGGAATACAGATTTTTTGAAATTTTAAAGCAGCCTGATTGTCAGAGTAGATGTTGATAACGCTGGCGGTGATGACCATTCACAGTGAATAAAAATAAATCAATATTTTCCCATGACGGCACAGGGGAGATCTTCTCACAATTGTGAGCCGTACGCATTTTGGTATTACTCTCAGTAATTGAGACCTAAAGTTCTACACCGGTTCTAAACGGGTTTTTGGAGAAGCCTTTCCCTGGCTAATTACTTGAGCGCGATGACCGTCGATGAGAGAAATGTAAGGTGTTCAGAGCCGGGATCTCAACCCTACATTATCATGCACAACAGTCGCGCACACTAATCATTGCACGTCCGACGGCCACAAAACCCTGCTTTAAACACCTTAACTTCCATTATTCTAATTGACCAATCCAATAACCGTTGAAAAGAGGGTGGTGGAGTTACAGTTTAGGAGTCGGAGTTCAAAAGTCGGCGTTGGAGTGGGGTCCTTTAGTTGGACTCCTAATTTGAATTAATAAAATTAATTTAAAATAACATTGAGAAAAAAAATCAATTTTAATTAATATATTATATATTACTATTTAAGGTGGCATTAGTTTTCGTATACTACCTTCAGTTTTTGAGATATAATGTAGTGAAATTTTGAGAACATTATAATGTAGAATATAATAAAAAATATATAGTTTCCTATTACACCCCATAAGGGACTGGGGAGATCTTCTCATAATCAAATAGCTTTGCACTTTCTAGTTTTATACTCACCGATTGGGACCTAGAGTTTTACACCAATCCCAACGCTATTTTATGAAGCTTTTTCGCGGAAAATTGCATGGTGGTACAGGTAGTACTGAAATGCATCAAAAATCAAACATTGGTATTATTGAAGTATAATGTTTTTATACCTTAATACCAAACAATTCACTTCAGCGACCATAAAATTGGTCCACGGCTGTTATTAAGGCGCATTTTATTAGTATTTAGGTATCAACAAAACATTATCATAATTTCTTCTTCTTTTTGATAAATTTCAGTACCACCTGTATGCAATTCAACGCTATTAATACAATTTATATGCTAACTGTTGTGTTTTAAGGGATGTTTGGGACATTACTCCGGCCAATGAACTCCGATTATTATAAATAATACCAAAATGTGAAAGAGATTTTTTTCACCTTTTTACCTGCATATTTACTTTTTTAAAGTTGTTGCAGAAAAAATAGTTATTCACGTTTAGGCGGTAAAAATCTAACTTTTTTCATTAAATTAGCACTATCATCTTTGTGTTCAATCGGGCGGAAGCAAAAGTTACCCTGGAAAATTGGAGAATAGATCATCCTTTCCAACTGTGTACTATATTCATTCAAGGCTTTTGAAACAAAGAAGTTTTGTTGGTCCAAAGTCAAATTTTTTTTTTCAAAAACGATACGTTTTGAAATATTTAGTACAGCCGAACTGTATATGGTATAGACAAAACATAGGTGCCATATTAAAGCCAGCCAGTGACTCTTTTTAATAAAGAGTACTTGAGTGTAATATCTCTAAAACTGAATGTGATACAGTTCTTGAAATTCGAAAACAGAGATCAAAATGTTTCGATTTTCAAAATTAGAAAAAAGCTAATATCTGTAATATGACAAAATCACATGAGGTGTCAGAGGACACCCGGTTGGAACGAAGTTCCTTTCGTTATCTATTATGTACTAATATGAAAAAATCACATGAGGTGTCAGAGGACACTCGGTTGGAACGAACTTCCTTTCGTTATCTATTATGTACTAGTTAGTTCCAACACCCCTAAGGCGCCCGTTGAAAATAATAATATAATTGGATCTTTAAGAAACGATACCTTTCGTAACATGACAAACTTTTTTTAAGAAACTACAATTTTTTTTTTTATAGAATGTATTTTTAAAAAAAAAACTATATTTTTAGGTCCTTTTTGTAGGAATATGTATTATGTTTTCCCGAAAAGGTAATTTTTTAAAGAGAGGTACTTCTTTTATTAAAATCTAATGTTTTTTTTAAGAAAAGTTACTATTTTTAAGAAGAAGTACTTTCTGTACGAAAAAGACAAAAGAGTATGCAATTTTTAACAAAGAAGTACGTTTCTAAGAACAGGTACTTTTTAAAGAAAGAAAATGTACTTATTTTCAAAAATGGTACTATGTATCTCAAGAAAAGAAACGGTATTATATTTTTGAGAAAACGTGCATTAAGAAAAGGAAGTTTTATAAGAAAAGATATTTCCTTTAAGAGGTGTTTTTTTGGAAGAAAATGGACTTTTTAAGAAATGAAAATTTTTTTTGAATTGGTCCTTTTTTCAAGAATATGTTAATTTTTAAGAGTAGGTACTTATCTCAAGAAACGTTATTTTGTTTCACAAAAAAGGTACTCTAAAGAAAAGGTAGTTTTTTAAGAAAGGACAATTTGTTGTAAGAAAATTTACTTTTTTAAGAAAAGGTACTTTTTAAAAAAAATCGCTTTTTTAAGAAAAGGTTCTTTATGTAAGAAAATTTACTCTTTTTAAGCAAAGGTACTTCTTTAAGATAAGTTAATTTTTTTAAGAAAAGGTACTCTGTTTAACAATATGAATAGGCATTTTTTTGAGAAAATTAACTTTTTTTACGAAAAGGGACTTATTTGAGAAAATATTGTTTTTTAAACTTCTTTCACTTTGGCTTTCCTATATTTATTTCTTATTGGATTCAAAACTACTATATTTACTAACTATTGGTTACAGGCTCCACCTAGGTAACTTCCCATGAAACAAGAACTTTCCCAACATATGTTAGTCTAGACACAAACCAAAGCAAAAGGGTTCCAAGCAATAAGTGAGAAAACAAAAACAGCGAATCCAAAACAGCGAAAAAATAAGAGCGAAAGGTAAAATGAGCGAATAAAATTAGCGAAATCCGACTTATGAAATTAAGAAAATCGTGAGATTTTTTTAATTTCAAAAGTCGGATTTCGCTAATTTTATTTTGAATATTTAAAAGCACTGTACAACAATTATAATGTTAATACTTGTTGTTTTTATAAATTTAACAAGTTTGCCATGAATCATATGCAAATTTGGTAATATTAAAAATATTTTTGTCATAAATATAATTTCGTGCAAGATATTTATAATAAATATTTGTAATAAATTTTTAAAAAATGTCGCTTGAATATACAAGAAGCCAAAAAGGTTTTGTTCTTTTAAAAAACAATGGTTACGTTTTCCGGAAGGACAAAGAGAAGAATGGCAGCGTTTATTGGAAGTGCGTAGAATGTCTTGCTGGAAAATGTCGCGGGCGTATAATAGTTTCGGAAGGACAAATTAAGAAATCGAGTGCTCAAAATCACGTATCACACAAAGCAAAGATTGAAAAAAGGGATGTGCTACATAATATCAAGGAACGAGCTCGTGTATGTCAAGAAAGCAATCATCAAATTGTGTCTGCTGAGTATTATAGTTGTATTCAAGTAGTTAATATTGTGGTTTATTTAAAATGCGAAAATTAAATTTATCGTTTCTTAATTAGAAAATTATTATACTTTTGATAATTTGTATAATTTTTTGTGTATTTAATATATTATCAAATTTATGGAACTTTCGCTCTTTTTTATCTTTCGCTCTTTTTTATCTTTCGCTCATTTTAATATCTCCTTTTTTTCTTTCGTTGTTATTTTGTCACTCTTATTAATTCGCTCTTTTTGGGTGATACCAAGCAAAAGTACCCAAGTACCGAAACAAAATAAAAACTTTGGAAAGTTTTTCGAAATATACCCTACTGTCCGATTTTCAATGTTAATATATCGCAATAATCCTTAACACCTTGCCTACTATCGGTTTTTTACAGAGTTTAAAAATGTTTACTAGAACAAAAGATATTAAATTTTGACCGATGGACATCGATTCTGTTCCACTGTGCCTCATCACAAAGCGAGGTGGCCGTCGAAAGAAATGTAATGTTGTCAGAGAGGTATCGAACCCACGCTCGTAGGCACGAGAGTCGCACACACTACGCATAGTACCTCCGATGACCATATAGAATATAATCTTCATACTGTATTTCTTCATAATTGGTACAATTAAACAAAAAACAAACTGTTTAGCTACTCATGGTTTATTTGTGGAGTTGGAGTCGGTCTCTGAGTTGGAGTTGAATCTGAACACGGAGTGAGAGTGAGAGTCGGGGTCGGAGTTCAAAATTTTTAAAATAGCGGAGTTTTCTTAATATCTTAATAAAACTGTAAGTGCCTTTGATTGCTTTAGCTTCTGATTTAACACAGGTTTCTATGGGCGCAATTACTTCTCGACGCCTTGGTGTTGGAGTGGAAGTTGAACTCAGAGTGAGAGTCGGAGTCGAAGTTCAAAATTTTAAAATAGCGGAGTTTTCTTAATTTCTTAATAAAACCGTAAGAGTCTTTGATTGCTTTAGCTTCTGATTTAACACAGGTTTCTATGGGCGCAATTACTTGTCGAAGCCTTGGTGTTGGAGTGGAAGTTGAACTCAGAGATAGAGTCGGAGTCGAAGTCGAAGTCAGCGGATTTTGCTTAATTTCTTAATAAAACTTTAAGTGTTTTTGATTGCCTTAAATTTGGATTTAACAGAATTTTCTGTGGGCGCAATTACTTCTCGCCGCCTTGGTGTGAGACATGCTTTACAGCAAATACTGCAGACGAATAGTTTAGTTTTCTAAAATTTAAAATTGTTTCCATGTATTTCTTTACCTGGTATCCTTTTACTTTAAACCACAACTGTTTTTTTTTTATCTATTTCAAATTCCTAATGTGCCGGCAAACCACAAATATTTCTCTGGTTTGTAATGCTTTTTGCCACGCTCCGCTCTTCGTCCTATGTCTTGGGAACAAACAAAATCAAAATACATTTTAGCCAGTTTATTGCTTTTTGTTTTTTGGTTTTAGTTTATGTGTTACCCGGGTATTTTCCTGAATCCATAACAATCTTAACCATAAATATGAGCATTGTCAGCAAAGTAGTAATTACATTTAAAGAATTATGTTTCATTACTTTCGTTACATTTAACTAGGGACCGACCCCATGGACGAATGGATAGCTGGATGGCTGGAGTGGCGCGCAATCGCATTTGCAAATGTGTGCCTTTTCCCGCAGACGGTTGTCGGTTACCATTCCGCGCGATCCTCCGAATGCCACGAAGGACCGACTGTGTTTTCGTCTGACTTTGGGTATTGTTTCTTTTACAGCGGCTTTTGCCCGACGAAAGAAAAGCAGGGTCCCCGAACGAACTATAACGCAAGAGCTATGGCAATTTACACCACAGCGGTGGGTAGACTACGACGACAACAACGTCGGCAACGACAACAACATGTGTACAACTAGAGTCGTGTGGTTTTCACGAGTTATTGGCACACGCTTATGATCAATTCATGTTTTATGTATGCGCGAGTAAGCGGCATGAACGAGCGGCAAGAACCGCATAGTTTTATTTTGTTGCTTTTTATTTTTATTTTGCGGCATAACTCTGTGCATTCGCGCATAGTTAGTCACTGCTGGTGGCGGTGCAGTGCTAGTGCTAGTGCTTCTGCTGTTGCTGGTGCTGGTCACTTTCGTAGTTGATACGCCTGCGCTTAGAAAAAGTAAAACTGTGCGCGCATGCGCTCCACATTGTACTCACGTACATGCAGGCCACCATAGAAAGACATCCGAAACAAACAAACAAAAAAAAATAAAATCTTATAATTTTTATGAGTTTTTAAATGTTGGCCTATACACAGAGTCTGGCTCGCTGGGGCTTATTGTTTTATTAAAAAAAAAAAGAAACACATGAATATGTTAATCTGGTTTCAGTGCTTTTGTGCGCATGCCCGCGTGTGTCTGTGCTCATGTTTTGTCCGATTTCCATCGCTATGTCTGATATGATAATCTGATGGCTTTTGGACGTCTGTGTGGTAGCCTAAGTAACCTGGATTAGAGGTATTAAATGCATGTTTTAGTAGCATTTAATTTCCCACAAAAATTATAGAATATTTAATAACCGTTTACAAACACAAGAGGTTAATATCCAGGTTACACTTTTCGATTAGACAATTTCGACAAAATTAAATTTTTCTATTATAGATGTTGGCCAGGTTTAACAATCACCTACTACTTAACAACGCAATTACACGCTGAAAAAAAACTGCCCCTGTAGCATATTATTGCAAACACATTCTGCAGGAACCATGTATATGTTTGGAACACACTCCAAATATTCATATATTTGCAAGTCCTCAACTAACTTATATTCGAATGCAATCATTGGCATGTTTACTTGCAAAGATTCATATTTTTACGTGTAGCCATATGCGTGTTTCATCCCAAACATTCATATACTTCCGTCGAAGCATTCGTGTGTTTCCTCCCAATTGAAAATGCCACAGATCAGTCAACATAAGGAACACTTCATTTGCCCCTCTGTTTTTATTTTGGTCGCGACACAGCATAGCGGCAAAAAAAAACTGAAGTAAAAAGTGCACCAAACACAGCTGTATTTGTATCACAAACAAATGCGGCAAATATAATATACTTGTGTTCAAACGCATTGTGTTTCAATATTACACAATGATTAATATGCTATAATATATGTATTTGTGAACCAAATGTGGCTTTGTTTGTTGAAAACCGCTGAAAACAAAAACGTGACTGACAGCAAAGAAACAAAAAAGGAGCATATCTTCAATTCGTGAAGGCAATGCTTGCAAACATGTACATATTTCCCGCAATATGTTGCAATATCTTGCAGGAGCCCTTCTTTTTTCAACGTACATATACAAGTTAGGATAGGTTAGGTAGAAGTGGATGTCACTATTGACACACTTAGTCAAATGCGGACCGTTGTGATATTACGTGTCATCAAATTCCGTTTTGATATTACGTGCCATCAAATTCCCATCGTTGAACCTGTAAATTGACAGGGTATAATTATGGAGCGTTCTAGCTCTATGAGGCATCATCCCGATATTCCAGGATGTAGTTGGAGAAGAGACGGACATTAGTCAATGGCGAAGCAATAAGCACTCTGCAGAAAGGTCCTATGACCATTCAGCTTTAGTTTCTGAATCTCTGTTAAATCCAACATGAAGTAAGATCCCATATATTTTCTCCTACTCAAATGTGCAAAAGGCCGGACAGTAGCGTATCAGATATTCAACGCTCTCGTCCTCCTCTTCATCTCCACAGCTCCTGCAATAATCATGAACTGAAATTTCAAGGGTACACGCTGAAAAATTTGTCTTTTTTTTATTGTTTGGACGCAAATCTAACGTGTTTGTAGCTTGTCGCAAATATACTATACTTATGCCCAAACACATTGTGTGTGCTATTCAATATAACATGTTTGGGACACTATGATTAATAGAGTATAATATATTGTTTTGTGACCCAAAGGCGGATGTTTGTTAAAAACAGCTGAAAACAAAAACGTGACAGACAATAAAGAATCAAAAAGCAGCAGATCTTCTGTACACGAAAACAATGCTTGCAAACATGTACATGGTTCCTGCAATATGTTTCAGGAGCCGTGTTTCTTAGGGTACACATAAAAGTTACGTCAGGTTAGGTAGAAGTGGCTGTCACTATTGACACACTTAGTCAAATGCGGACTGTTGTGATATCACGTGCCATCAAATTCCATCCCCATCGCTGAACCTGTAAATTGACAGGGTATGATAATCGAGCGTTCAAGCCCTATGATGCCTCATCCCGATGTTCCCGGATTTAGCTGAAGAAGAGACGTACATTAGTCAATGGCGCACCAATTAGTACTCTGCAGAAATTTCCAAAGATGAACTTCCTGAATGGCTGTTAGATCGAACACGAAGTAAGACCCTAGATATTTTCTCCTACTCATACAAAAGGCCGGGAAGTAGAATATAAGATGTTCGACCCTCTCGTCCTCCTCTTCATCTCCACAGCTTCTGCAATAATCATGAGCTGAAATTCCAAGCCTACTTGCATGTCTGCCTATTAATCAGTGTCCAGTGATCTAAACTACTAGCATAGCGATATCTTGTCTGGGAATAGCTACGAGGGCGGATCAATAAGTCCGTGAATTTTTTGAATGAAACACAGTTATTATGCAAAAAAAAAATATTTTTTAACATAATCTCCTTTTAGCTCAATACAATTAGTGCAACGTTTCACCAATTTTTGTATCCCTTCCAAAAAATAGGATTTTTCGAGGTCCATAAAATAGGCATATGTTTGATCAATAATTTCATCGTTGGAGCTAAATCTCTTTCCACCGGGCCATTTCTTTAGGTTTGGAAATAGGAAATAGTCACTGGAGGCTAAATCCGGAGAATATGGCGGATGAGGACCAATTCGAAGCCCAATTAAACAACTCCAAACAATTGTTTGAAGTTGACACACGATTACGTTTATGGTCAATTGAGAGCAAACGCGGCACCCATCTTGCAGACAGCTTTCTTAAACTCAACTGATCATTTAAAATCGAAACCACACTGCCATATGAAATGCCTATGGCATCAACAATCTCACGCACTTTTACTCTTCGATCGGCCAACACCATATCATGGACTTTTTCGAGATTTTCGGGTATATTGACCTCATTTGGCGGTCCAGAACGTTCAGCGTCACTTGTACTTGAGCAACCACAACGAAAGTCAGTGAACCACTTTTTTACCATTGAAATCGATGGTGCAGAGTCCCCATGGTATCTATCAAGTCTTTCCTTGGTTTGATTGACGGTTTTTTTTTTCGCAAACAATAATATTTAATATTTTTCCATTTTTAAAAAAATGCACGAGGTTGTATGTTTTGAACAGCTGTTAAACGCAAAGTAAATGACGCTCAAAATTTGACAGTAGTCCGTTAACAGGTGGTAACAGGTGTCGGTGTTGCATTTCATATAACTACGAGGGAAGTTCGAAAAGTCACGGACTTATTGATCCGCCCTCGTATCAAGTTTAGCGTACGACTCAGGGGCTAACTTGGCCATACTCGCCTGGTGATCCTGAATTTTGTGCCACCAGACCATTTTTAATTCGCATGTCTGAGAGCTTCATATTTAAGCTTGAGTTTGCATGCAGAAAGGATTATATCTACATGCTCTACATCCAGTGGAACAGGTAAGGTGGTCCCTAAACTTGCCTGCTCATCTACTCTATGGTTCCCTGGAATTGATGTCATACATTTTTTTTCGTTAAGTCTTGAAAATGATATCGTTCAAGGTCCCGCGGTCAGAATTGATGACCATACGTGCCCGATTTAAGCACTTTCCATCACTCTTGACAAAACTTTCGGCGGTAGATTCTCGCATTCTTCACGGATGTCCACAGTAGTCATTCGTTTTCGAAAAAATAAGACCCGATGACGCCTTCATTGTAAACAGCACACCATGCAGTAATTTTGAGCGGTTGTAATGGGTCTTTATGGGTTTAAGACGGATTTTCGGTAATTTAGCTTATCCACGAGGGCGGGTCAAATTGTATGGAATGATTGGTCTTTATGGGTTAAAGACGGATTTTCGGTAATTTAGCTTATCCACGAGGGCGGGTCAAATTGTATGGAATGATTTTTTTTGATGAAGCGTATAGCAAAAACGTAATCTATAGGTGATTCTGAGAAATTTTGCTCAAGAGACCATAGCTCTAAGTCGGATTTGGAGTCCCCCAAAAGGTATTTTTATCACCTTTCAGAATCTGTATTGATACCTGTAGAAAAAGTTAATTTTAGGCTATTTTTCGACAAAAAATTCCTAATATCTCTACTAAAAATAAAAAAAAAATATTGGTATCAATACAGATTCTGAAAGGTGATAAAAATACCTTTCAAACAAGCCCACATTGAGAAATCTCCTGTAATTCTATCCGATTTTATGACGAATTTAATTAAATTATTCTATGTATATATGGAAAAATATCTATTTTGAAACTTTTGGGGGCTCCGACTTATCCGACTTAGAGCTATGGTCTCTTGAGCAAAATTTCTCAAAATCACCTATAGATTACGTTTGTGCTATACGCTTCATCAAAAAAAAAATTAACCCGCCCTATTATCCACACATTCACTGAGATGTTAATGTGCATCGACGCTCATTGATGATTTTCGCAGAAAAGTTGTCTTCCTTGTAGTCGAGATCAACGATGGCTTGAGCGAAGGTTACACGCGTTTGGCGATCAACAGCTAACAACTAATGCAGTGTCTGCACTTTATAAGGGAACATCTTTAAGATTTTCCGCAAAATTCTCTGTAAAGACCTATTGATGCCTAATTGCATGGCCCGTCGTCTGGTCGATACTCCGGGGCCCGCTGCGACATCTTGAGCCTCTGCCGCGATATTCTCAACAGAACGGCTGCTCTAGGGCCGACCAGACCTACCATCATTTCGTGTTGTCCATACTTTTCAAGGCAAGTGGATAAACGCCGTAGTGTTTCTCCAGTTATTGTCGGACGACCGGGTAATATGCGCACAAAATTCACGCTGCGCCAACAGAACCGACAAATTATTCCATAAAAAAGTTGAAACTATTATTCCGCGTTCTTGAGGTTTATAGCGATTCCTATCTTGTTGACGTGTATTTTATATGTGTTTACTAGACAACCACTTCCTTTCTTAAATCAGCTTTCGTACAGTTCACGTTACAACTGGCTGCAGCATCACAATAAACCAACGGAATTTGGCACTGCGCAGAGGTTTTGGTTGATATGATTAGAAACATAAAAAATAAATGGTTTCCCATTACATCCCATGAAATAATTTGGGAGAGCTTCTCACAACCTGTGAGCTGTGCGCTTTATAGTTTTATACTCACTGATTGGGACCTACAGTTTTACACCGGTCCCGAACGGTATTTTGAGTACACTAAGTACTCGATAGTGTCGCCATCACTAAGCGAGGTGACCGTCGTAGAAAGAAATGTAAGGTAAATATAATTTATAAATTATAAATTTATTTTTATTATATTTTATTATTAATCTCATTTTATTATTTTTATTTAAAAACTCGAGTTACTGAAATTTCCTTATTCTTTATGGTATGTCCCCGATCTCGAACGAAAAGCTAAGCGAGCGAAAATCAGTCACTCACATTCGAATCAAATTAGGTTCCTTGAAGTCATGATACAAACACAAGGTACTAGCGTCAGCCCAGCTGATTTTCTTTGTGTACATTTCATTGGACCCAGTAAAATGTCAAAGTTGTTTGTGTGAGTGCGTTCTCTTTTGATTTCATCTATTTATGTTCACAATTGTACATGGATGTGTATAATTTTTATCAACTGATTTTGACAATAACTCGGTACGGAAATTATAACAATGATACTACCTTGTATTTGTATCACGCTCTAAGTCGACAATTTCATTTGATTGCCTTTGCCATGGCAAAATAAGTAAGGTAGAAGCTAAAGAAATTGAAGGCATTTTGTTTTTATTTCAGGAGCCGACGTGGTCAAATTCAGCTGAACGAAATTGTTAGGATGTATTTATATCAGGTTATAGCAGGAAGAATTGATGTAATTTTCGGCAACAACCACAAGGACAACAAAAAATGTAATCTGCTGTTTTAACGCTACCACCTGTACTAGCACAAGTGTTGGGAAAAGTTTCGTGTAATGGGTAATTTTCTGGATGTCGTTGAAAGCAACAAATGGGATTTTTTTTGTTCACAAAAAAAAAAAGTCAAAAAATATAACAACAAAAATATCAAGAATACAACACGTTACTTAAAGTAGAATATCTGATGGTCATCGAATTGGAAAGCCATGTCCTAATAAATTGGTTCTTCTTCCGGTTCAGTTACCATTCCTTGTTGAGAGTCCTCAGACACTAACGGTTTTGGCATCTGCGACCACAGAAATTGGTACAGTTTTTGGCCGGGGAAGTTTTTAGATTAAAAAAGGCGTTCCGGGATGTTCATCTTTGGGCGGTCTTACGGGGTTTCTATATAAGAAACAAATGCTATTATATAAAATCACATACATTTTGTCACATTTTCCATTGTTTATTTAACTTTCACAAAAATTTCCCACAATTTTGAATAAACGTCAATGATAATTATGGGAAACTTCAGTAAAAGTGACAGTAGTACAGGACAGCACCTAGTGAACAAAGTAGACAACGGTCGCGCTATGTCTATTATTTACTTTATCTATGATTGGTATAAATAACATTTGACAAGGTCGGACCACAACGATAAGAAAAAATTTAAATCAGCTGTTCTAACGCTTCCACCTGTAATAGATGCCTCTTCTTAGCTTTTATGTTTGCTCCCAAATGACAGCACATTCGAAATAGTGGAATCAAAATCTGTACTGAAAAATTTTATATTTTCATTCGACTTGAAATATCGAGATTGTGGAATCCAATTACACTTTCTTTCAACTACAACTCGAGCGGAAGCTTTCGCTCGAGATCGATAAACAGGGCTGTTAGTATTTTCCTCATGACTAGCGATAAGCCCTCGTTAAAATTTATCCACACTACACTAAGTGAAATCCAAAAATTGTTAAACAAATGCTGGCAGTGATAAGAATCATTTATGTTCATTGCACTTCCTTAATAAAACTGCAATCAATTGCTACCCCATGCGTCTTCCCTTGCTCCAGAAAAGTACTGCAGTTCCGCCAAAAAAACGGAAGTCCCTTAGGCCAAACGAACCCAGTGATACTGGAAAATAAACAACTCTAGACGGTGGTAAACATCAGATTTTCAAGATACCCATAAAAAGGGTAATAACAATGGGAAATTGAAGTGAAGTGAAGTGCATTTGAAAGCATAATACAATATTTAACACGTGTTGAATGCTGTTGCTGACACACGGATGATTTGTCTGTTTCCCATCCGCAACTTTGTCCGTCCATTATTCAACATTTTGAAATGGCAAAGGGGTGAGAGTGCGTCCGTTCATTGTCGACCCAAAATAAAGACCTTTAATTGAAACGGGAAATCATCATTGGTAATACTCGTACAAAGCCAACACAAATAACACTCAGACTTCAATTAAAGGTAAACCAAAAATAAGACTTCATTCACTTCATCAGTTGCATAAAACAAAGAGTCGAACGAACGAACCAAAAGAGCTGACAAAAACTTTGAGGGCATGACGGTCACGCTAAAGTTATAATAAACATTGCCACCAGACAGAAATCTGTTTTACTTTTGGCAACCGGAGGGGGGAATTACAGCACCACGACGAGTAAGTACTACTTAGTTTTATGAACCAGGAACAATGGCAATAATTGCTCGTAAAGTTAAACATTTACAGAGAGACAACAAATGAAATAAGAAAAAGACGAAAAGAATGCTAGTGTGAAAGGTAAAAAAGCGTAGTGTTTTCCTTTCCAAGGCGCTACATGCGCAATCGTGTAATGTTATCGCGAGCATTGACCACGACTTTGGTGGGCAAAAACATGATGTTCTTAAACGCTGTTTAACAGAAGTTCTATGGACGCGGCAAAAGTACCTTACAACCAGTTACTTTGCCTTGACAAAAAAAAAAATAAATCTAGTTCTAATAACATTTCGTGAAGAGGTTAGGAAGGGCTTCTTGCAATCCATTAGGATTGAGGATAGCTTCGGAAATCAGTGAACTGCGAGCTGTATATTTTTAAGGTGCAATAATCAATTCCAACTGTTTCATACATGGGGAGAAATAACGGTACCAGCAACATATTGCGGAAACATATTCATGTTTGCAAGCATTGTTTCCCTAAATTGAAGATCTGCAGCTTTTTGTTTCTTTATTGTGACAGACAGAAGTGTTTTCAGCAGTTTTCAACAAATTATACCTCATTTGGTTCACAAATACATATATATTATAACCTATTAATCATTGTGTCCCAAACACGTTATATTGACTAGCAAACACAATGTGTTTGAACACAAGTCTACTTTATTTTCTACAAGCTACAAACACGTTATATTTGCATCCAAACAATAAAAAATACAAATTTTTCAGCTTGTACCTACTTTGAATAGTCGTCCTTGAAGAAAATTTTACTGGCACAAGTTGTCTGGGAAACTCGCAATAAATTAGAAATAGAAAATAGAAATTTGTTATCTTAATAGCGCTTCGTATTAGAAATTTTTAGCAAACATTCCATCCCCAAAGCACCACATCCTTATATGTTGCAGAACTGGACACTGACACGGTCTCGAATTCCTCTGAATCCCACAAAAACGTGAGAAACCATTAATGTTTCAGTAGTCTGTATCCTCTGACCACCTTGAATTTGTTTCCACGACAGTCAGCTCGCTTAGTGACGACAACACTATAGCGCACATTCACGGAATCTCTGGCTTAAACCAGCGTAACAAGATAACATGGGAACAGGCGGGTACCAAGTTCAAGACCCCACAGGCAGGGAATCTCTGGCTTGAACCAGCGGAACAACACGGGAACAGGCGGGTACCAACACAGGAACAGGCAGGGAATCTATGGCTTGCACCAGTTGGACAAGGACAATACGGGAACAGGCGGATACCAAGTTCAAGACCCAACATTCAGGGAATCTCTGGCTTAAACCAGCAGAACAAGATAACATGGGAACAGGCGGGTACCAAGTTCAAGACCCCATAGGCAAGGAATCTCTGGCTTGAACCAGCGGAACAACACGAGAACAAGCGGGTACTAACACGGGAACAGGCGGGTACAAAGTTCAAGACCCCACAGGCAGGGAATCTCTGGCTTAAACCAGCGAGATAAGTAGGCAACAAGGTCGAGACCCCACAAGCATGTAATCTGTGGCTTGCACCAGGGGAACAAAGACAATACGGGAACAGGCGGGTACCAAGTTCAAGACCCCACAGACAGGGAATCTCTGGCTTGAACCAGCGAGATAAGTAGGCAACAAGATCGAGACCCCACAAGCAAGGAATCTGTGGCTTGCACCAGGGGAACAAAGACAATACGGTAACAGGTGGGTACCAAGTTCAGGACCCCACAGTCAGGGAATCTCTGGCTTGCACCAGGGGAACAAAGACAATACGGGAACAGGCGGGTACCAAGTTCAAGACCCCACAGACAGGGAATCTCTGGCTTGAACCAGCGAGATAAGTAGGCAACAAGATCGAGACCCCACAAGCAAGGAATCTGTGGCTTGCACCAGGGGAACAAAGACAATACGGTAACAGGCGGGTACCAAGTTCAAGCCCCACAGACAGGGAATCTCTGGCTTGCACCAGGGGAACAAAGACAATACGGGAACAGGCGGGTACCAAGTTCAAGACCCCACAGACAGGGAATCTCTGGCTTGAACCAGCGAGATAAGTAGGCAACAAGATCGAGACCCCACAAGCAAGGAATCTGTGGCTTGCACCAGGGGAACAAAGACAATACGGTAACAGGTGGGTACCAAGTTCAGGACCCCACAGTCAGGGAATCTCTGGCTTAAACCAGCGGCATAAGATAACATGGGAACAGGCGGGTACCAAGTTCAAGCCCCACAGGCAGGGAATATGTGGCTTGTACCAGGAGAACAAAGACAATACGGGAACAGGCGGGTATCAAGTTCAGGACCCCACAGTCAGGGAATCTCTGGCTTAAACCAGCGGAACAAAACAACATGGTAACAGGCGGGTACCAAGTTCAAGCCCCACAGACAGGGAATCTCTGGCTTGCACCAGGGGAACAAAGACAATACGGGAACAGGCGGGTACCAAGTTCAAGATGCCACAGTTCAAGATTCTCACTTCCTTATTGAATTTGAAAATAACATTTTCAATTCACTCGTTTAAATTCGCCCGTGACACGGGCGTTCGATTTGAAACACAATAAACAAGGGGCAATACAATTTCCTTGTGCTTCTCTATCTCTACATAAAGTACTTAAACGTAACCCATGACTTCAGAGATGATACTTAATTGAGGTCGATCAGCTTGTCCCTAATTATATCGTCCTCGATCCTTAACGTGACGGCCCCCTTGCACGGGTGTAACATCGAAGGCCCGGTGAGCTGGCCCAAAGCCTACACTATCTTCTGCACTGATTGTTTGGCATTGATTGTTTGGCATAACTGAGCCTCTGGGGTAGGTTGTTGGTGAGGTTGCTGACGCAGACCAAGGTTGTTCCGGAGCAGCTGCCTCTCTTGCCTGGTGGGGCGGTGCTCACCTCTGGTTAAGGACTTCACGTCGAGAACCACATTAAATCACGCGGACTCTGCCTCTCTTGCCGTTGGCACCTAGGTTGTTGGCGCCTCCAGCTACTCTTCCACTGTTTGTAGCAGTCACCGGCAATCGCTGCTGCACGCTTCGCCGTACCGGATGCAGCATGGTATTATGATGCCCATTACATTTACAGCACGCGTCAAGCGAGTTGCAGGTGACTGACTGCTTCTTGCGATCTGGAGAAGGTGCGTTTCTACGCTGAGATGCGCTTGAAAATAGTGCAATACCGCAATCGGTGGTATCTAAAGCATAGCAAGCACAGGTCGCGGCTGCTGATCATGATCTATGAACAAAAAAGAAGAATAGAAAAAGAAAGAAAGGAACGGAACGGAAGAGTCGCTCGAACGACGACAGGTTACAATTTGATATAATAAAGTTGTAAAACTATGACGACATGCACAGAACGAGCAAACTAGTGTTCCAACTACTACTTCTCACCCAGTGGAAATTTGCATAACTTTACTATAGGCGTAGTTATTACACCGAACGGCATACGAAGGTCTACCACTCTGGCATAACTGTTCCGTCCCGTGTGTACCACTTCTATACGGCCCTATGAGTCTCAGCTAATTGCTGAACTTGAGTGAAGATGCTCCTCTGTATCCCTCATAACGATCAGGGTTACCACACCACACCACAGTGTTATTCAGTCTCAGGCCAAGTTAAGTTCGTGGTCTTCGCTGAAGATCCCTGAAATTATAAATTTTTCCTGCGTGTAACCCCAATTATGTGCCTTCAAACCACTGTCCAAACACTAACTCAATGATTTCTTTACAAAAATATAAAAATACCTCAATTTTCTATATAAATCATGTATAAACACATGTAACAACTACTGTTGCACACACACTCTGACATGCAGTCCGTGTGCCACATGTTGCATATACATACCTTTGTTTTTCAACGAACTTGATGAAGTCGCCGATAATGTTGACAAGATATGTATGTCCAGCCATACATACATATGCATGAAAGCCTCCTTTTTTCCTTTTGTGGACGGCCAACTTTTATATGGGATGTAACGATGAATTTCGCTCGATATTTCTCCGGCGACTTCCTCTTTCTTTGGTTTACAAAGAAGCTGAAAGCCAAAATTCCTGAGTTGGTGGTGGGTAGCAGTCGATCATCATTTAACATTTCAAGAAGATGCTTTGCCAAAAACAACAACAGCAACAACTACAACAGAAACAACGAAAACGAATGCGAAAACGCTTAAACCAATTATTACTTTACTACCAAATTGCGAAAACATGTTAAAATCATGTTTAACATCTTGGTGAAAAATATAACAACGACGGCGACGGACAAGAGCAGCATCTCTCACATCACAACCTAAGGATCACCAGAAGATGACTTGTACATCTCCACATATGGTTGTTTCTACATGCATTCATGCGTCCGTCCAGAGGCAATGCCACCACCACCACCACCACAAACCACATCATGCAACATTCAACATACAAAATTTGTGTGGCACATACGCGCCCAACACACGTTCATGCATCACCGTTCATGGTTGGGGTCACTTAATGACAGAGTTTGAACCAAAAAATACGCAGGGAAAAAACTAAAGCATTCACTGCTTTTGTTAAACGTATAGATTGTACGTGATCATACTAAATTAACTGCTGATTGTTAACCCTTTGTGGTGCTGAGAAATTGCAATAAGTGGTGGTGTTTAAGGAACTCCTTGGAATGGGATGAGTTATATGATAATTGCAGTTAAAAATCGTTTAATAAGTTATAGAAATATCATCATTATTTTCTTTAGTTAGGAGAGAAGTTTTACGAATTTTCCCGTAATTTTCATTCCGTCATATTTCATGCCACCTTTTCTTATGACATATTTCAGCAGAAGGGGGAAGAAGTGGTTGTTACTCTTGGCACACTTAGTCCATTTAGGACCTTTGTGATAGCCTTTGTTATAATCGTCCCCATCGTTGAATCAAATGTTTCCCAATCCTGGTTTGGTTTACTAAAAAATCGTTTGGCGTAACTCCTAAAAAAATGGTTTCCCATTACATTCCATGGAGCAATTGGAGAGAGCTTCTCACAACTAGTGCGCTGTGCGCTTTCTAGTTTTATACTCACCGATTGGGACGAACACTTTTTACACCGTATTTTGAGAAGCTTTTCCATGGCCAAATACTCGATAGTGTCGCCGTCACCGGAAAACATTTAAGGTGGTCAGAGCAGGGATCAAACCCAGGAACTCATGTACAAGAGGCGCGCACACTACCCATTGCACCACCGACTTCCACTCAGCGTAACTCCTAATAACCATTAATTCCAAGAGAGAACAGTCAGATCCTAAAAATTGTGCTACGAACACAAAAAACCAGGAAGACTAAAGGAGATGCTCGAAACTCTCGTCCTTATGTTTATCGCAACAGCTTCGGGATTATATATAAGCTGAAACTAATAGTCTAGTTAACAGAATAACCGATTATCACATCAACTAACTTAGAAATATATTCTCCCGAAAGTGGATATCAAGATTTTCAAACGATTCAGGTCAAACCTTGGTCAACTGTGCCTAGCGAACCTGCCTTCAGAAATTTTCTCGTTCGTCATTCTGCGAAAAATATGTTCATAGAATATTGGAATAAGTTAGATCGTCCCCAGCCTCGCCACCTTATCTATTCTATATTTCCCTACAATGTAGAAGTTGACGTCACTATTGACACATTTAGTCCATTGATTTGGTTTTTTTGTTTAATTGTTTGGATGCAAATATAACGTGTTTATAGCTTCCCGTAAATACAGTATAATTGTGTCCAACCACATTGTGTTTTCTATTCAATATAACATGTTTGGAACACAATGATATATGTATTTGTGACCCAAATGTGGGGTTGTTTGTTGAAAACCGCTGAAAACGAAAGCGAGACAGACAATAAAGAAACGAAAAGCAGCAGATCTTCTTTTCACGAAAACAACCCTAGCAAACATGTACATGTTTCCTACAGTATGTTGCTGGGCCGTTATTTTTCAATGTGTAGTTAAAAGAAAGACCGATTATCACATCAACTAAGATATAAATATGTATATATACAACATTTCAAATGATTCAGGTCAAACCATGGTCAATTGTGCCTAGCGAACCGCCAATTTGTGCCTCCAGAACATTTGTCGTTCGCCATTCTGAGAAAATCTGTTCATAGAATATTGGAATAAGTTAGGACGTCCCCAGTCTCGCCAGCTTATGTGTTATATATTTCCCTACAATGTAGAAGTGGACGTCAGTATTGACACATTTAGTCCCTTGAGGACAATTGTGGTACGACACGCTGAAATTTTTTTCTTTTTGTTGTTGTTTGGATGCAAATATAACGTGGTTGTAGCTTTTCGCAAATACAGTATACTTGTGTCCAAACACATTGTGTTTGCTATTCAATATAACATGTTTGGAACACAATTATTCATAGGTTATAATATATGTATTTAGGACTCAAATGTGGCTTTCTTTGTTGAAAACTTCTGACAGACAACAAAGAAACAAGCAAGCAACAGATCTTCAATTCACGAAAATAATGCGTGCAAACATATACCTGGTTCCTGCAACATGCTGCTGGGGCCGTTGTTTTTCAGGGTGCACGGCCTGTCTTGTTTCATCCCCATCGTAAAGATGATTCTCTATCCTGGCGTAATCGAGTCGGGCGGCTGTGATTGTAAAAGAGAGGTAAATTGGTTTCTAAAAAACCAATCAGTACTACGCAAAAAACACCATAGATTGTTCAGCTTAACGTTTAGAATGACTTGAAAATTAAAGAAAAATTTAGATCCAAAAAATTGTCTTCAACTAACACAAAAGACCGTTAAGGACTATAGGAGATATTCGACGAACTCGTCGTCACCTTTATCTCCAAAGCTTCTGGATTAATCATAAGCTGTGTCTCCTAGTCTAAATGCGTATCTGTCTAGAAAACAGTCCAAGGTTACTACAGCAACTTACATTGAATCATACTATCAAGGCATTTCAAAGGATTCTCGTCAAAATGTGGTTAAATCTGTCTACCAAACCAGAAATGTATCCCACAAGAACATTTTTCAAACACCTTTCTGAGAAAATCTGTTCCTAAAATTGTGGAATAAGTAAGGTTGTCCCTGTGGACATCAGTGGTGCAATGGTAGTGTGCGCTGCTGATCAGCATGAGTACGTGGGTTCGATCTCTGCTCTGACCACCTTCAACTTTTTTTCGACGGCGGTCAAATCTTCAATTAATCAATCAGTTAGTGCAAAAATAGGAAGTACATAGGTCACTGGTAGTGAATGAGAAGTTCTCCCCAATACCCAATTCATGGGATGTAATGGGAAACCATTTTTTTAAGGTCGTCCCCAGTGTTACCAACTCATCCGTTCTGTCGGGCAATCGGAGTACAATGGGGCCTTTCCCCCTGTGATGTGCAACTGATATCCGACAGATATTTGCACTACGACATTGTCGTTTGATGGCCGGCACTGGAAAATTCTCTTATTTAAGTCTATTGTCAGAAGTCCAAAAACTGACATCGCACCACATCTACCAAGGTGTTGGTGGTTATGCTCCTCCTGTTACCACTAGATTTGCTAGGCATATGGCTACAATGTCGGCAATCCGCCTAAGGCATTCCTCGTGATGCATCACCATCACTCATCCAGTTTAATGGACGTACGAGTGGTCAGAGGAGCTAACATCTATTCTGATCACTTCCCGGCAGCAGCAAAGGTGCGCATAAGATTAAGTAGATCGAAAATCGTACGAAACCAGGCGCAGAGAAAGCTAGACATATGACAGCTGCAATTATAAGAGGTCGCCACAGCCTACTCAAGGAAGCTCTCGCAACTTTTGGTACAGAACTCATCTCCCGATGACGATGCTGAAGCGCAGTGGAAACCCATTTCCGACTCTATAAAAACTGCCGCAACTACCGTACTTGGTTTCGAAAAACCGCTTCACAATAAACCTTGACATGATGAAGAGTGTCGCATTGCAAGTGATGAAAAGAACGCTGCACGTATGACAACGCTTCCGTCAATTGCAACGCGAGCAGCGACTAAGCGGTATAGGGATAAAAGAAACGAGGTAAATCATCTCTTAAGGCGTAAGAAACGGCAGTAGAGAAAGCGCGAGAGTGAGAAAATTGAGACATACAGAGGGAAGAACGAAGCCCGAAAATTTCTACCAAAAAGTCAGAAACGGATCAAATGGACATGGTTCAGGGCCCCCTGTTCTGTAAAGACAAGCACGGAAATCTCATCGCCAATATGCAGAGCAAGTTGAGAATATGGAGAGCTAATTTCTCCTCGCTACTGTTACCTGAGATATCCAATAACGATGAGACAATCAGTCACAATTTGGACGGCGACGTCGATTGCCCCCTCCTAACCAAGGGGAGCTCAGAACAGCTATTGCCCGGCTTAAGAACAAGAAAGCCATAGGAGCCGATAGATTACCGGTGGAGCTGTTTAAGGCTGGCGGCGATGAGCTGATAACGTGCATGCATCAGCTCATTAGCCAGATTTGGTTAGATGAATACATGCCCGGCGATTCGAGTCTCAGTGTACTATGCCCCATATTTAAAAAATATGACCCGAGCCACTGTGCCAACTACCGTGGAATAAGCCGTTTATTCATAGCATATAACGTTAAATCGAGTATAATGGCGAAAGACTAAAACCAATTAACGCAAGGCGACACCCTATCGTGCGATCTCTTTAACATCTTAATGGAGATCATTATGATAAAAGCTGCAGTCAACATGAATAAAATCATCAGCAGCAAAATGCTGCTCGCGTATGCTGATGATATAGATATCATTGAGCGCACAATTAGAGAAGTTACTACGGTGTTTTAGAGAATTGAGAAGGAGTCAGCAAAAGTGGGTCTGCCAGTCAATGAGGACAAGACAAGATTAATGGTATCAACGAGAAGTGCCTCCAAGCGATTAGACCAAAGCCTGGATGTTGATAACCGCTATAATTTCGAGGTGGTGGACGAAGTTATATACCTTGGATCTGCCGCAAACAAAAACAACAACGTCAAGATCAAGCGGAGAATTGTGCTGGTGACTAGATGTTATAAGCAAGCACTTTAGGGATAAAGCCCTCTCTCGAGTAACAAAAGCCCAGTTTTACCAGACTCTCATACAACCTGTCTTGCTATATGGCGCAGAATCCTGTATCGGCGACGAATGAACCATGAGCTGTATGAGCTATATCCCGACATTGACATAGTTAAACGGATCAAAATAACGTGATTGCGCTGGCTTGGCCATATCAGTAGAATGGATGAAGATGAACCAGCACGAAGGGTTTTCGAAAACGAACTCGAAGCAAGACGAAAAATAGAAGGACCAAGGTTCCGCTGAAGGAATCAGGTTGACGAATCCCTGCGTACACTTGGTATTGCCATCTGGAGAGATAAGGCAAAAGATGGTATTTTCGGGGTTATGTTACCCCGGAAGTTGTTCGACACCGGATAACTGATGTGTCAAGATCTACTCTGTTAGTCAGGCTGCAATAAAAATTTTACAATCTATATTGCTCACTTCAAGAACTACCCACAACTGTCACGCATCTCTAAATGAGATGCATATTCACCTTATTTGTGCGTGTCGCAGCACAGGAATATTCCAGGGAACCATAGAGCGGATGAGCTGGAGAGTTAAGACAAGCTCATGGGTAAAAAGACGTACGAATGATTGATTGATGCTCAGACGTACGAATGATTGATGGTCTGAAGGCACAAAACACAATATGTCTAAGTTATGACCTGAAGCCGTCGGTGGTGCAATTGTAGTGTGCGCGGCTCTTGTGCCTGAGAACGTGAGTTCGATCCCTGGTCTGACCACCTTAAAATTCTTTCGACGGCGGCCACCTCGCTTAGTGACGGCGACACTATCGAGTACTTAGCCATGAAAAAGCTTTTCAAAAATACCGTTCGGAACCGGTCTTAATATGTAGGTCCCAATCAGTGAGTGTAAAACTAGAACGCTCACTGGTTTGTGAGAAGTTCTCCATAATCCCTTCATGGGATGTAATGGGAAACCATTTATTTTTTGAAGCCGGAGCTCGCGTTACGGTCAATGGAGATCGTTACCGCATCATGATCAATGATTTGTTGTTTGCAAATATGGATGACATTGATCCGGGCGAGATGCGGTGTCAACAAGATGGCGCTAAACTCGATATCCATTCCTAGGTAAGATATCTCTATGCTAGTAGCTGTGATCTTTAGACACTGTTTAATACGCAGACACCCGTCTACTCTTGGAATGATTATTGAAGAAGTTATGGGGATGAAGAAGAGGACGAGAGCGTCAAATATCTCACATGCTACTGGCCGGACTTTTGCATGAGTATGAGGCAATATCTAGCATCTTATTTCATGTTGGATGTAACAGACATTCTGGGAGTTAGGCAGAATGATCTTAGGGCCCTTCTGCAGAGTACTCATTGGTTCGCCAGATGCTAATGTACGTCTCTTGTTCAGCCACATCCTGGAATGTCAGGATGAGGTATCAATGGCTTGGACGGCCCTTGACCATACGAGGTCAATTTACAGGTTCAACTATGGCGACGGAATATGACGTCCCGTGGTATCACAACGATTCTCATTGGAGTAAGTGTGTCAATAGTAGACGCCTAACCCAACCTAACCACCGTTCCCAACAACGTACTTTTACCCGCCCATCCATATAACCTGAATATCAAACTGATTAGCTATATATTTCTGAGATGCGCAGCAGTTGTGAAAAGTTTAGACAAAGATTACCCCAAATTTTCAAGATCTAAGTCTTCTCTGTCTTCCTGGGTAACCAAAACTTCAACTACGATTTGACCCCGTTGAACTACTGCCTCTGGGGCGCTCTGTGAAAGATAAGTGTTAGGCAAACAACAACCAGAAGAGGCGTGGTCAAAACGTTCATTTGAAATCCCAAACAAAGTCTTGAAAAATAATAGTCACTGACAAAATTTCATTGTGATAGTTGCAGATTTACGGCAGTTATCGTGTTGACCAATCGTCTTAAAAAATCCGACAATGCGTTACATTGTTTGCGTATTACATAGTAGAGGGCGGATCAATAAGTCCGTGACTTTTCGAACTTCCCTCGAAGTTATATGAAATGCAACACTGCTCCCATCAAGTACCACCTGTTAGTAGACTACTGTCAAATTTTGAGCAAGTTCCGTCATTTACTTTGTGGAAAAAAGTGAATTTCGAGTTCTCATTAACTATTATTTTTTGCGACAAAAAAAACCGTCAATCAAATCATGGAAAAGCTTGATAAATACTATGGGGACTCTGCACCATCGATTTCAATGGTAAAAAAATGGTTTACTGACTTGCGTTGTGATCGCACAAGTGCAAATGACGCTGAATGTTCTGGACGGCCAATTGAGGTCAATACACCCGAAAATGTCGAAAAAATCCACGATATGGTGTTGGCCGATCGAAGAGTAAAAGTGCGTTAGATTGTTGATGCCATAGGCATTTAATATGGCAGTGTGGTTTCGATTTTAAATGATCAGTTGGGTTTAAGAAAGCTGTCTGCAAGGTGGGTGCCGCGTTTGCTCTCAATTGACCATAAACGTACGGGTGCACACGTGTATAGTCTTAATGGCAAAATTGGTATGGCTCGGTGGAAAGATATTTAGCTCCAACGATGAAATTATTGATCAAACAAATGCCCATTTTATGGACCTCGAAAAATCCTATTTTTTGGAAGGGATACAAAAATTGGAGAAACGTTGGACTAAGTGTATTAAAAGATTATGTTGAAAAAAAAAAATGTTTTTTGCAAAAAAAAAACTGTGTTTCATTCAAAAAGTCACGGACTTATTGATCCGCCCTCTATATACCCCCATCATTATGGGTGAGGGTGTAAAAATGCAAGAAGAACGTGCCAGTGTTTGGTGTAATTTTCAGGTTGGGGTCATCATCGAACCACTCGTTCTTTGAGAATACGGCTGGTTGGACAATAACAGTCGAAGGTGGCTTCCCGTTACATCCCATGAAGGGATTAGGGAGAATCTTCTTACAATCAGTGAGCTGTGCGGGTTCTAGTTTTACACTCACTGATTGGGACCTACAGTTTTACACCGGTTCCGAACGGGGTTTTGAGAAGCTTTTTCATTGCTAAATACTCGATAGTGTCACCGTCACTAAGCGAGGTGACCGCCGTCGAAAGAAATTAAAGGTGGTCAGAGCAGGGATCGAACCCACGTTCTCATGCACAAGAGCCGCGTAGTCTACCATTGCACCACCGACGGCCACAGAAGGTCTATTGCGACATACTAATCGAGTTGTGTAGTTCCTAAATTGAATGATGAGGATGTGGACGACATGTGGTTTCAACAAGATGATGCCACATGTCAGTTCAGTTAAAAATTGCGTGAATTTTGGGACACCCTTTACTTCACACTGTTACGTGTTACAATGCTCAGGTATCGCATGTAGGGTATTGAAACCGGTCACAAGTGTAAAAGAAACCAAACACCAAAACAAATAAAACTGTCATTATAATGAAATTCGGTCAAATTCGCTTCTATTAATGACGTGTGACTTAAATCAGTTGGGGGGAATTGAGCGAATCACAAAATGCTAAACGATATCCCGTCGATTTTAAACAGTTTTATACGGTGGTTCATGCCACAAATCATTGCAAATGTTCGCGTGATAAAATGTTTAGTTTGTATGGTTGCAACCTGAGGAAAAACAAGAAACAAAATAGCAAAACAAAAAACAAAAAAAACTAACAGCCATAAGCATCTGCTCCTAAAGGTGGCATGTGAACATCTGTCACTTTTAGCTTAAGTCTGACATAAAGAGCCCCAGACCCAACTATTCTAACGACTAGAAATTCTTCATCCTCATGCTCTTGTCTTCCCAAGATTTGTTGTATTTATTTTCTTCTTTTAATACGAAATTAATTGAAAATAGAGCAATTGATAAATCATGGTGTGTACTCGTCGTAGTGTAAAATAAAGCTTAGTTTGTTGTTTATTATTATTTTTACTATTTTTTTTTTTTTGTCTATTGAGTTAACAATGAGATTTTGGTTTTAGATACCATGCATGCCAGTTAGCCAGCCAGCCAAACAGTCAGCCAGCCAGCTAGCAACGCCTAAGGTTCTGCCATGTTTCGGAGCTGAGTAAGATACACGAGAGTGATATCAATGGAGGGGGCTAAACAGGATATCTCGTTGTGATTACAAGAGATATCATGTGCTCACATCAGAGGCCTGAACAAATAGTGAATAGTTAACTCGTTTGTTGCTGCTACACACGTAACACAACTAGAGCCTAAGGCCATGCCAGACCAGGCCAGGCCAGGCCATAGTTTTCATCTCGATTTTGGGGAGAAACGTTTTAGACACATTTTGTTTCCTTTTGCTGCAACAGCATTGCCAGAAGCTGTTGCAGCTTTAGTTGGTTGCTGCACATTGTACGACGAGTACATGATGTACATGTGCGTGTCAGGCAGCAGTGGAACTTAAATGATATTGACGCGCTTGCGTGCAGTTAATGATGAAAATGAAATTGTAAATAATTGATTGGAAAAATATCGAACACACGGACGGACACAGCGACAGACGGGCCAAATAGATGCACCATTGGACAGACATTGGTGGAGGCAGCGACAATCTTGACTTACATGCTGTTACAACAGCCACAAGGTGGTTGTCCAATTGTCCTATGTAGGTGATATGTATTTCTGTATTTGTGGGCTACCGTTGGGTGAGGATGTCTTGACACACCTTTCAGTTCCAGTAGTTACACTGCGTTATTATTTGCCATTCCATTCGATTGGTAATAAATCATGTTGTGTCTACTAAAATTGCCTCCGATATGTTTGTTCGATGTTTTTTTTTCAGTTTTTTCTCATATATTTTTTTGTTGGCGTAAACATGTCGGACATAATATTTAGTTGTTATCACTACTGTTATTAACATTATACGTAGTAATTAGGTAGGTGCATGTACAATATTTTACATGATGTACACATATACACACATACATACATACCATCTCATGTTGCACCAATAATGTCCTGCCAGTCAGTGGGAAAGAATGAAAGCATGTAAATTGCCGGCGACTGTGGGAATGTTTGGAATTTTGAAAAACCCATGATACATGATTTAGGTTCATTATTGAAATTATAGGTTTTGTGTTGTTATTGTGCAAAAACAACAAAAATGGCAAAAATTTAATTAAGGTTCAATGTTATAATTTGCGAAATAAAGATATCAAGTACAAAATTGAGCATAACTTAATTATACGTTAAACTTATTAAAGTTTCATCAAGGTCTTATGTTGTAAAAAATTTCCGACAACATATGAACTTACACTGAAAAAAATAAAACAATAACTTTGGCGGGTAGATTTAAAACAGAGTTTGTGAGAGTCTCTTATTTTCAGCCAGAGCATTTTGAAGGTCTATGACTGACTTTATGGCAACCAATAACACTGTGGAACAACACAAACAAAAATAACAAACTTCTGACAGTGGATTCTGGTAGAGGGAGTATAAAAAAAATAGTTTTGAAAGTTTACGTCTGAATTTTTTTTTTTTTTTTGAAGGGGTATGAAATTGAATCGTCATTATGGGGGTATGATGATGAATCGACATAGGAAACCTTGTTATCATTACATTTTAGGTATAGGATGTGTTCAGTAATTTTATGTAAAAATTTACGAGAAACATTTGGAACGAAGTTCTTTATCGCACGTTGCGGGATGGGGGCTAAATGAAAAAAAAATTAAACAATTTTTTTTAACACTGTAGGAACTGAGCTGTGTACCTTTAATTATATTCCCGAATATGAGCTATCGACTTCAATGTTTCAAAACAGACTAAATATTTTCTTTATTCCATCAAATATTTATAATGACAAAAATCGAAGGTAGCTTAAATTTATTACATTCATTTTAGAAATATTTACATATAAGAAACATAGCTTGCTTTGATGAAAAAACATAAGAAACTGTATTGAAATGTTTTTATAAAATGCAAAGGTTGCTTAGATTTCAAATGTATGAAACATTATGCATTAAACACATAGACGACAGCAAGCTACGAGCGACAACCTGTCAAAATTAAAACACACACGTTTATATGAAAATGATTACTTTGACGGCGTCACAGCAGCACGACGGCACAACGACCGTTGCACTTGTCGCCAATAGAAACTAATTTCTATTTTGAAAGGCGACAATATCAGATACAGTGTTGGTAATGCACTAAAGTAGTTGTAATAATTTGGAGATTAAAGGCGTTTAACTAAAAACTGAAAATTTGTGTCAAACATTTTGGGATTTATAAAATGTTTTATCAGCCGGCTTTCGAATTTTTTTTGGTGGATAGCGTAGTTGAAACAAATAATTCTGAATTGAAAAATTTTCTGCCCAGAAAAAATTATTGTTTTACTATGCGCGTTCAAGGTGCACAAAACCAAACTCGCGTTCAATTTTTCACGTTTTGTAAAAAAACCACACATATTCAGTGAGAAACGGAATGTATTTTTATTTCTTCTTGGTATGCTAAAATATAATTTCGCTATATAAAGATTTCTTGTGTAGCCGGTCTTCGTCCGGGGGTATGCCAAAATATGGCTTCGGCTGTTAAATATTTCTTGCCTCTTCGGAATGTATTCTAATCCACTCATTAATAAACAAACTATAATGAAAATAAAACATATGTATGTACTTCGTGTAAAGAAATTACAAAAACAAATACTCTTTTCAATAAATTATTTTGTAGAAAATAAATCGTTTGTTTGTGTGTCTAATAAACGTCATATTGGCATCACAATATCAGCTGTTTACGCTGTAGCTGCCGTTTTCAAAATATTTAAAAAGGTGGCTACACAACGACAAATGTCGCCAACGACATTTGAAGTCAGTCGTCTTGCAGCTTGCTGTCGTCTATGTGTTTAATGCATTATTATTAATTTCTTAAAGCAAAGGCTTCTATGTTAAATATACTTAATAATATGAAAAGTGAAATTGTTAACTGTCTTGGGGAAGGTAGTCCCTACAATACTCCCCCGTCAATGAACGCTGAATCGTTCTGGAATCTTGACATAGCGAGTTTTCCTATTGTCGGAAGTTTTGTTTGGTACTTCGTATGTAGTTTTGAAATTTTCTTCGTCATTTAAAATAAACGCTGGCTTCAGTATATCTATAGAGATTTTTGCGGCATTGTTATTAATTAAGATTGTATATATGTATGTACCTTTTCACGGCGATTAATAACTTTGAACGGTCCTTTATATTTTGGTTGCAACGGTTTCTTGTATCCATCTTGTCTTACCCAAACATGATTACAGTTAGATAAGCGTTTGTCAACAAAGAATGTTGATCTCGAATGATGACTTCAATCTGCTGGTTTTATCTTTCTAATTGCAGTTTTGATTGCTGAAAGTTGACTTGATGCGTCGAGATTTGCACTTTCTTTGAAAAAATCGCCAGGAATTTGTATAACCTCACCGTAGAGTATTTCTGCAGGAGATGCACCAATATCTTCTTTAGTAACAGCAATGGGAAATGTGACGAAATTTAAATGATTTTATACAGCAGTATTTGTTTCTTATATATAAAACTATTTCAAAGCCATGAGCCCGGTGTTGGGATATCATTCGAGAAAACCCGTAAGACCGCCTAAAGTAGAACACGCCGGAACGCCTTTTTAATCTAAAAACTTCCCCGCCCAAAAACTGTAGCAACTTCTGTGGTTCACAGATGCCAAAACCGTTAGAGTGTCTGAGGACTCTCAACAAGGAATGGTAACTGAACCGGAAGAAGAACCAATTTATAAGGACATAGTCGGTGGTAACGTGGCTTTGCAATTCGATGGCCATCAGACATTCTACTTTAAGTAACGTGTTGTATTCTTGTTTCGAAGTGATATTTTTGTTGAAATTTTTTTTTTTTTTTTATATCGACACGTTCCCGCCAGAATATATTAAGCGACAAAATGAAAATTGTTCACGAAACGAAAAAAACTTTCTGTCAAGTAGCTGTTTTGACTTATTTTTTTCGGTTATTAACATTTCATTTGTTTAATAACTCCTGACGTGGTTATGCAAGGGACATTCTCTGTACATCGAAATGTGCAGCTTGGCATACTTTTTGAGAATATGAAAAAAAGGTCATTGTCGTCAAATATGTCGCTTAATACATTCTGCCGGGAACGTGTCGATATGAAACTGTACAATTTTTTGACTTTCTTTTGGGAACAAAAAAAATCCCATTTATTGCTCTCAACGACATCTAGCATCTAAAAATTTCCCAGCACTTGTGCTTCATCTATTAGTTTACTTTATCTATGTTATCAACTATATTGGGTACTTTTGCTTTGGTTTGTGTCTAGACTAACATATGTTATTATATTTAGTATATTTAGTACATACATATTGTAGTTTTGAACCCAATAAAAAGTAAATTTAGAAAAGCCAACCTGAAAGAAGTTTAACAAAATAAACTTTTCTTAAATAGAGGGCGGATCAATAATTCCATGACTTTTTAAATGAAACACGGTTTTTTTTTTGCAAAAAAAAATAATTTTACAACATAATCTCCATTTAGCTCAACGTCCAACGTTTCTCAAATTTTTGTATCCCTTCCAAAAAATAGGGTTTTTCGAGGTCCATAAAATAGGCATTTGTTTGATCAATAATTTCATCGTTGGAAGCTAAATCTCTTTCCACCGACCCATTTCTTTAGGTCTGGAAATAGGAAATAGTCACTGGAGGCTAAATATGGCGGATGAGGTACCAATTCATGGAATTTTGCCGTTGAGACTACACACGTGTGCACCCGTGCAGTATCTTGATGAAACTTTTTTCTTGGCCATATGGAGTCGTATTTTTTAAATCCTCGTTAAATCGGTCCAATAAGTTGGCGTAATATTCGCCGTTTATTTTTTTCCATTTTAAAGGTAACCGATATCGATTATACCGCGTGCATCTCAAAAAAATTTGCCATCACTTTATTGGCCGACAAACTTGCCTTGCCCTTCTTCGGAGCCGGTTCACCCGGAGAAATCCATTGTTTAAACTGCTTCTTGGTCTCCGGAGTGTTGTAATGGATCCACGTTTCATCCACAGTAACAAAACGCCCCAAAAACTCCTTCGAATTGCGGTTAAACAAATCCAAACAATCCTTTGAAAGGTGTGACATCAGTTGAGAGCAAACGCGGCACCCATCTTGCAGACAGCATTCTTAAACCCCACTGATCATTTAAAATCGAAACCACACTGCCATATGAAATGCCTATGGCATCGACAATCTAACGCACTTTTACTCTTCGATCGACCAACACCATATCGTGGATTTTTTCGACATTTTCGGGAGTATTGACCTCAATTGGTCGTCCAGAACGTTCAGCATCCTTTGTACTTGTGCGACCACAACGAAAGTCAGTAAACCACTTTTTACCATTGAAATCGATGGTGCAGAGGCGTCCCCATAGTATTTATTCAGCTTTTTCTTGGTTTGATTGACGTTTATTTTTTCGCAAAAAATAATGTTTAATGAGCACTCACTTTTCCATTTTATAAAAAAAATCACAAGTTTTGGACAGCTGTTAAACGCAAAGTAAATGACGGAACTTGCTCAAAATTTTACAGTAGTCTACTAACAGGTGGTACTTGATGGGAGCAGTGTTACATTTCATATAACTACGAGGGAAGTTCGTAAAGTCACGGACTTATTGATCCGCCCTTATCAACTATATTGGGTACTTTTTTGCATTGGCTTATGTCTAGACCAACATATGTTGGGAAATTTGTTGTTTAATGGGAAGTTGTCTAGGTGGAGCCTGTAACCAAAATTTAGTATATATTGTAGTTTTGAACCCAATTAAAAGTAAATTTAGAAAAGCCAACGTGAAAGAAGTTTAAAAAATAGCATTTTTTTAAATAAGTGCCTTTTCTTAAAAAATTTTAATTTTCTCAAAAAAAAAACACTTATTCATATTCTTAAATAAAGTACATTTTGTTAAAAAATTCCTTATTCCTTAAGTGCCTTTTCTTAAAAAATTTTAATTTTCTCAAAAAAAAAAACACTTATTCATATTCTTAAATAAAGTACATTTTGTTAAAAAATTCCTTATCTTAGAGGAGTACCTCTGCTTAAAAAAAGTAAATTAATTTTCATACAAAAAGTACCTCTTATTAAAAAAAAGTATTTTTTTAAATAAGTACCTTTTCTTAAAAAAGTAAATTTTCTTACAACAAATTGACTTTTCTTAAAAAACTATATTTTCTTTAAAGAGTACCTTTCTTCTTTATTTTGTTGTAAAACAAAATATCTTTCCTTGAAATAAGTACCTACTCTTAAAAAATGTACCTATTCCTGAAAAAATGACCACTTCAAAAAAAAAATAACATTTCTTAAAAAATACGTTTTCTTCAAAACAATACCTTCTCTTAAAAAATACCTCGTCTTGCAAAAATTCCTTTTCTTAAAAGTACATTTTCTTAAATATAAAATAATACATTTTCTTTTCTTGAGGGAAGTAGCCATTCTGAACATAAGTACATTTTCTTAAAAAAATAACTTTTCCTAAAAAGAGTACCACTTCTTTAAAAAGTACCTGTTCTTAAAAAAAGTACATCTCTTTCAAAAAAGATTCCTTAAAAAGTGTATTATTTTACAAAAAGGATATTTTCTAAAAGATCCATTTAAATTATCGTATTTTTCAATGGGCGCCATAGGAGTGTTGGAACTACCGAATACATAATACATAGCGAAAGGAACTTCGTTTCAAACGGGTGTCCCCTAGCACCTCATGTATTTTTTTTTTGTGGAAGACTTTTGTTCTTTTTGTGGGAAAGGGTAAAAAAACACCCCTAAAACGGGAGAGTAATGGGTTGAAATGTACGATACTACAAAAATAAAAATATAAAACAATATTACAATACAAAGTTCACGAAGAACATAGGAAAAAAAATGATATCCCATGCAGGGATTGGGGAGAGCTTCTCAGAATCAGTGAGAAGTGCGCTTTCTAGTTTGACACTCTAGTTGGACCTGCAATTTTACACCGATTCCGAACGGTATTTTGAGAAGCTGTTTCATGGCATAATACTAGATAGTGTCGCCATCACTAAGTGAGGTGGCCGTCGTCGAAAGAAATGTAAGGTCAAAGCAGGGATCGAACCCCCATTCTCATGTACAAGAGCCGCACACACTAACCATTGCACCACCGACGGCCATACGAAGAACATACGGCGTCAACTCTCTCTCCCCATCGATTTCTGTCTCTGTCAGGTGATTTAATTCGGTTCCATGATAGTCGAGTTTATTTGTATTCCTTTACCAGGTAGCTTCCTTGCATTTGGTGGTCTCGCTGGCCTTCGATATGTCTGAGGGTTGCATTCAAGTGCCGCTCTAGCAATATCTGTTGTTGGGCGCCTAAGTATATGGTGGATCCAAGTCCAGTTTCTGCTATGTATGTCCAATTCAATAGGACTGTTACATGTTCATTGCCAGAGTACTTCATTAGAAATTGCCTTGGGGCAGTAGATACCGAAAATGTCTATCAGACATAGATTGACAAACATTTGAACCTTCTTCATTGTCAGTTTCGTTAAGCTCCAAGTACAATACTACAGTCTTAACACTGCCACTCGCAATTTCTTCTATTCCGATATTCTTTTATTGTGACTGATTTTATGCAGGTTCAGGAATGCTACACGGGCCTTATTTATACTCTCACCTATATCCGCCGTGGAGCCACCATACTCGGTAATCTTGTATCCTAAATAATTGACTGAAAATTGGTCTTTTTTGTTGTTTGGATGCAAATATAACGTCTTTATAGCTGGCCGCTAATATAGTATACTTGTATCCAAACATATTGTGTTTGTTATTCATATATCATGTTTGGGACACAGTGATTAATAGGTTATAATATATGTATTTGTGACCCAAATGTGGTTTTGTTTGTTGAAAACTGCTGAAAACAAAAACGTGAGAGACAATAAAGAAACAAAAAGCAGCAGCAATGCAAACAGCCATGCAAACATGTACATGGTTCCTGCAATATGTTGGTGGGACGTTATTTAACAGCGTGCAGTGAATGGCGAACGGTGCTGCTGCATTAGTTGCCTCCATTACCTCGTTCATGAGTAGAATAAATAATGTGAGGGACTCATTGTTGTCTAACTCCTGCAGACTCATTGTTGTCTAAGTCCTGCAGATGTGGTGATAGGTTGGCTTTATTTTTCATTTCATGGATCATGGATAATCTCTTGTCCGGTATCCCCTTCTTGATCAAGGTGGACCAGATTGAGTTGCGGTGTACACAATCAAACGCTTGTTTGAAGTCTACGAAAAGTAGGTACAGAGGCGAGTGTCGTTCAACTGATTGTTCCATGATAATACGGAGTGTGTTCACGTCCTCGACACAAGAACGACCACACTTGAAACCTGTCTGCTACTTTCGCACAATTTGCTCCACCACCGGCGAGATCCACTGAAGAATAAGGTTCGCCATTACTATGCCTATTGCATTGATAATACCTCTCCTAGGATGTCCACATTGTAGCATTCCATAACTCGTCTATCCTGTTCGAGTCTCGACTTTTCGGTGGGCTGTTTTTTCTTTGAATTTATTGACGTTGCTATAATGATTGAAATTTAAGACGAGGGATTCATTAGACCACTACATCCGATCCTAGTGCTGAAGCTCTGCCAACAACCTCTAAGCAGGTGAACACCCAGTATTAGGGGGGTATTTAGCTCGACTTACCAGTCTAGATCCGTAGTGTTTAGTATACAGCAGTTGCATCTCGAGCAGGATGTGTCTCTTCACCACGCACTTCGGACTTGGCAGGAACTTTTCCTGTCCCTGTGCACTACCAAGTTTAAAGTCGCCTCCAAGTTCATAAATAACTGTTTGGATTTGGTGTAAAACTGTAACATTATGGACGTAGTGGAGAGATATAAGCAGATTAAAGGTGAAACAAAAATTATACAGATAATTGGGAGGTGTTTCTGATCTTCTTAAGGGACATCCAATCAAAATAAGGATTTCTTTGTTGCTTTCGAATTCTGCAAATGCAGAACGCGATAAAGTTACTCTTTATCAAAACTATTGCAAAATTGTGATGGACTGGATAAATGTTTAAGGGACAGTGGCTTCATGCAGGATGCCCTGGGTGAGTGGTCAGTTTGGGCCAGGCACTGGGGCTTGGGTGTTAATCCGGCAAAGACGGAGCTGGTTCTCTTTACGAGCAGGCGAAAGATTGGATTGTTTATGAAACCAAGGTTGGAGGGCGTGGAGCTATCTGTATCTTCTGAGGCGAAATACCTCGGTAATGTCGTTGATCAGAAACTGAACTGGAAGCGAAATACTGAGGAGCGCATGAAGAATGCAGTCTACGCCCGTAGGAATTCGATTTGCAAAAGCTGGGGTTTTTGCCCGAAAATCGTGCATTGGATTTTTTTGGCTATCGTCCGCCCAATTAACACATATGGCTGCGTAGTCTGGTGGAACGCATTGGGGAACAGCTACCAGCTGAAAATGCTCAGTAAGGTTCAGCGTACTGCGTCGATGTTCATTAGTGGGGCGATGAAAAGCACTCCCCAGGCAGCGCTGGTCAAAATCCTGAATTTGACTACTCTCAATGTCTATGCGAGACGGTGTGCTATTAGAAGCACCCTTCGTGTGAGAGAATTGGAGACATGCCCCTGAGGGACATGTCAACATTCTCCAGGGGTTGATTGAGAATCACCTGGATGAATGTATGCTGCCGACTGTAGACTTTGGGCAATGCCCGGAGACCATGATGCAAGGTATGAGTAACTGGGTGGGAGGCATACCTTCCTCACTCTCGGGTCATCCGATCTTTACAGATGGCTCCAAAATGGAATCAGACACAGGAGTCGGGATCTTCAGTGAGGACCTCAACTCAACTCAGGCTTTCGATGAGATTGGCTGCGAACTGTAGTATCTCCCAAGCTGAAGTCGTGGCGATTGTGAGAGCTGCAATTGAGATAATGGACTCATACTTGTATCCATCGGGTGAATTCGTCATCTGCGTTGATACACGCTGAAAAATAACAGCCTCAGTAACATATTGCAGGAAACATGTACATGTTTGCAAGCATTGTTTTCGTGAATTGAAGATCTGCAGCGTTTTGTTTCTTCATTGTGACAGACACCAGTGTTCTGAGCAGTTTTCAAAAAACAAATTAACATTTGGGTCACAAATACATATATTATAACCTATTAATCATTGTGTCCCAAACATGTTATATTGAATAGCAATCACAATGTGTTTGGACACAAGCGTACTATATTTGCGGCAAGCTACAAACACGTTATATTTGCATCCAAACAATAAAAAAAGGCAAATTTTTCAGCGTGTAATGCGATCTGGTCACGCATATGTAAATCCAAATTGGTTAGGCATTGCAAGCGGATCTTGAACAGGGTAGTGCTCGGCCATCTAAGATTCCGCTGAGTTCCGGAACATAGTGATGTCATAGGAAATATTGAAGCTGACTGCCTTGCTAGAACAGGATGCACTTCTACTGATTTGAGATTTATTGCCTCTGCAAATCCACCGATCTGTTACTTGTATGGCTTGATCGATCGCTGGTCGCTAGACAAGATCAACGCTGCCTTTCAGAAGACATATGGCCGGCAGTGGACTCAAGGAGAACTAAGTCGCTTCTTCGACTGGACAAGGTTGATTTGCGGCTCCTCATTGGGGTGTCCACGGGTCACTGTGATGCTGGAGGCTTCACTTGCTACTGGATTGTGAACGGGGTTGATTACTGCTTGTGATTGTGGTGATGAAGAAAAGGTGGAAACCATTGAGCACCTTCTATGTCAATGCCCAGCTCTGCTGCGTAGGCATCGCCGTTGCTTTGGTTGGTTTCAGGCAGAGGGCCTGGCCTCTTTGCGCGACGTGACCATTGAGGATCTGATGGAATTCTCGCGGGGTCTGCCATGGATCCAGGCAGGCAATACCATAGATAAAGTAAACAAATAGATGAAGCACAAGTGTTGGGAAAATTTTAGTGTAATGGGTAATTTTCTAGATGTCGATGAAAGCAATAAATGGGATTTTTTTGTTCTCAAAAAAAAAGTCAAAAAATATGACAATAAAAATCTAAAATTTCATATCAAAATAAAAAATAATTTTCAACAAAAATATGTATCAAGAATACAACACGTTACTTAAAGTAGAATATCTGATGGTCATCGAATTGGAAAGCCATGTCACCACCGTCTATGTCCTAATAAATTGGTTATTCCTCCGGTTCAGCTACCATTCCTTGTTGAGAGTCCTCAGACACTCTAACGGTTTTGGTATCTGCGACCACAGAAGTTGCTACAGATTTTGGGCGAGAAAGTTTTTACATTAAAAAGGCGTTCCGGGATGTTCATCTTTGGGCGGTCTTACGGGTTTTCTCCTATTGATATCCCAACACCGGCGTCATGGCTTTCAAATAGTTTTTTATATAAGAAACAAATGTTGTTATGTAAAATCATATAAATTTTGTCACATTTTCCATTATTTTTTGCAAAATCAAACTTTCACTTTCACAAAAATTTCCCACAATTTTGAACAAACGTCAATGAGAATTATGGGAAACTTCAGTGAAAGTGACAGTAGTACAGGACAGCACCTAGTGAACAAAGTTCACAATGGTCGCGTTATATCTAATATTTCCTTTAACTATGGGCAATACGACTATCTGATGATTTGACTATTGGTTCTTTCTACCCCTCTGGAAATCTGGAATCGTACACCTTGACCTGCCCATGTGGATCCATTATCTTGGATGGTATTGTATTTAAAAGCAGCACTTTTGCCTTTCACACAATTAAAATCATCATGATGATATGTGCATCATTACACATTCATACAAAAGCACTCGCTTACATTGTAAGCGCTTAAGAATGACTGAATATGACTAAATCAGTGACTACACGCTTGCAGTACGAGTGTACTCATACTTTTAAACCCTGAGGGGTAAAACGCTACACCATCTGTAATATCTGTAATGAGGCAGATCCAAAATCCGCTCGAAGCCGCTCCACAGACAGTTCGAGTCGAGTCGAGTCATGTTCCATGTTTGTGTCATTGTTGTAATTCAATCAGAAATACACCTGAAGTTAAATGCAATATGATTTATGTAATTATGGCGGAATTAAGACAATTAACTGCCAAGTCGTGCCACATACAATTAATGGGACTACATCATCATCATCAATGTAGCCCCTGAAATTCGTTGATGTGGGCAGCTAAATCTGGCGGCAGCGGCAGCAGCAGCAGCGGCATCACCAACACGGGTTGGTTGGTTTACCGGGGCTGGCTATTATCCAAATACCGCCTAGGCAAAGCTTTCCATACACACATCTGTATATAACTACGTGTGAATCAATCAATGGGAGAGTGTGTGTGTGTGTGTGTTGGTGTGTTATAAATATGAGTCGTCCATAAATTTCTAACAAATGAGGAAAACATTTTGTTGTTAATCCATTGATATTCGATGAGTTAAATGTCATTTTGGTTTTATCTCAAACCATTTGACAGGCTAAATGACAAACGACAACAAAGTAATGTTGAAAAAGTTTACCAAAAATGTCAATTTCTTAGCCAGATTATTGTCATAAGCTTAATTTAATTATGTGCTTAATAAGTGGACGGTATCGTATTATAGATTAACAACAAAAAAAGCGAAAGATAACAATGATCGTTAACGTACAGTTAATGACAATTAAAATTGTACAAAAAGTTTTTTGAAATTCACAAAATAAGGTTACTTAACCCTTTATTAAAAAAAAAAAACCAAATCTGATGCTGACACTTATGGCCCATTTTTAGTTGAGAGATCATCTTCTTGTTATAATTAATTTGTAATTTAACACTACGTTTCTTCTTTAAGTTAATATCTAATTAAAAAATGATAAGCAGCCACATTTCGTCGATTAATCAGTTGTTAAGTCTGCAGCTGTTATTAGCATCAGTGATGGGAAATGTGATACCAGTTTTGATACAATTAGAACTTGTTTGGTACGATGGTACACTCAATGGTACAATTTTTTTTTCGGCTGTTTCCCTATGAAACTACAAATATACTAGATACTAATAACAATGGGCTGCCCTGGGCTGACTGAGAAGCAGTGTGCGCTCAAAATGTGGAGAGACCACTTTTCAGCACTACTCCACTCAGATTCTGCCACTGAAGATCAGGAGGTAATGATAGTGGAAGATAGTGTTTAATTTGTTTGTCTAATTAATATGTGTAAGACGTCTGACCTCACGAGGTTGTAAAATAGTCAATAAAAGTAAGTAATAACAAAAATAGTCGTCAGCCTAAAAATGTTGTATAAATTTAAATAATATGAAGTCTTCAGACAAATGCGATGTCAATAGTTGTTTAAACGAAATAATATTAAGTGTGTTTTTTTTTACCCCGCTAAATTAATTAATACACTTAAATTCCGAATTGAGCAATGACAACGTTGCCACATGATCAATTTCAAGAAATGACAACAAAAAGTTATCTTAGATAAACTTTTGGATGACACCAGGATTTCTCGATCATTCTGGTAGTATCCACCCGCTTCCAGAACCAGTTTGAACTCTTAACGAAACTGGCTTGTTGTAGGGGTATACTTTCAGGCGCAACATTAATCGACCTATAAAAGCTTTTTCTTAATCGTAGCAATATGATTCGTTAACAAATAGAGAGAGACAGCAGAGAATGATTAACATTTCTCTCGTTTTGTTTGTTGGCATTGCAGTGAAGAGAAATTTTTACTGTCTGGTTTAGTACGTCGTTTTTGGGTGTTCTTAATTGTTGTTGTTGGGTTGTTTTGACGTAGAATACGTCTTACCTTACGGTATGAGGAGTCATGTCAGGTTTTTATTGTTGTAATCTTTATTTCATTGAATTTGAGGAAACGGCTAGATGAATTTTTTTTAAATTTTTTTTGTAGGTAAATGAAGATGTTATCTTTCGTTTGATATACATTTCATATTGGTTGATAGCTTCCTAATATTTAAATTTCTCAAATGAAAATTGTTTAAACACATACACTCAAACATATGTGTGGTGTTTGGTTGAGTGTTTTTGGTTGCTCAACATTGTTTAGGAACATGTATCTAGTAAAAAGTGAAACGAACAGTAAGCTAACGTAATAAAGCTTTTTTGCGAAAGCTTCAATAAAGCTGTTGTAACATTAATTTTGAATTGTAAAGCGTAAAGCTTTCACACAACACTCGAATGCTAATGTGAAGACTCGATAAGGTAAACCTTTTTTAATATTAGGGCGGCCCTCTCAACATTCGCAGAACTTATTTCAATAAAAATATTAATTAAAATACATAAATTGAATTAAGTTTAAATAAATTGAACATAATATTTTTTTTTTAAACGGACTTGAATCAAATGCCGTTGGTAAATACAAAAATTACAGCATACATACGAGGCCTTCGGCCACGGACTGTCCCTGCAGGCTGTGTCAGAGACACGGCCATTAAGTTTAACGTAGAATACGCCATCCGATAAGACAGAAAACATATATAACAATAAATGATAAATAATATAAGCAAATGCATTTATTGTTATATATGTTTTCTGTCTTATCGGATGGCGTATTCTACGTTAAACTTAATGGCCGTGTCTCTGACACAGCCTGCAGGGACAGTCCGTGGCCGAAGGCCTCGGACAACTGTATGCTGTAATTTTTTAATAATCGGTATAAACATATGTGACAGCTGACAAATTTCAGAGTTGCCACTTGCACACAAAAATTACACTTACAGACTCCCTTTACTTATCTAAAATTTAAATGTTGACTTTGATAGACGAATATGGGAGATACGTTTTGTGGCAAGTTTGCTCTACTTACTAAAGTTATCAGTCGATAACAGAAAAACCTGCAAAACATTGAGTGCTATATTTTTGAAATTTAGAGGATGTGCATTACAAATGACTCTGACTGTAAAATGTATATACACATGCATGGTGGCATACATGTAAATACTCGTACATACAAACACATATAATGTATTGAATTGGTAGCAATTTGACACAGCATGAAATCGTCATGTTAACGCATTAATCTTTACGAGGAGGGGGCTTAACAAATGCAACTCGTACATGGGTTAAAGCCAATACTGTTAGTAACTCATACAATAGCGCAGATCACCAGAGATCAGACGCGGAGACAACGAGTGAAAAGGCGGCTAAAACAAGCTGCTTAACCAAATAACCATTTTGTTGTTCTCTCCTCCATTGTCTTCGATTTGTGAAACAGAAACTGAACAAAAAACAAGACAAAAAAAAATTACGTTAAATGCCGCCATTCATTCATTCATTCATCCACGGCGGTGGCGGCTTGCCATGAGCCCCGTTTAGCCATCATGTGCTGCACATGCGCAAGCGCTGGTTTTATGAAAACAAAACAAAACTACCGACTCTGAGGCATAGTAATGTTAAATATATGTATGTATATGACTCCTCTGTTGTATTGTTAGCAGTATTGTGCTCGCTCGATATATGACGGCTTAACGTGTGTGTGGGTTTTAATTATTTGACGGCATATTTATCACCAAATGAATGAAACTACACTGGAACACTAACTTGGTGTTCCAATAGATCTCCACTTAATACTTATTAAGTGTACCCCACCACACACCACACAAAATGTGGATTGTTAGTTCGTTGGAGCTTCTCCACGCCACTTCATATTATTGTTATTTAGTTTTTATTGTTGCCATTGTTATTAACAAATTACTATTATTTCGATTAATTATTTGTCAGATTAGTATCCAGTTTTACATCATCACTTTTATGTGCCCGTATACCCGGGCTGACGCCCCAGCAAAGGCAGCTCTGCACTGAATCACCAGATGCTCTGATCGCATTGGGCGAGGGTCATCAATTGGGAGCCCAAGAATGCCAATATCAATTTAGGGGCCACCGTTGGAATTGCTCGGAGGTGTGGAAGAAAGATGTGTTTGGTCACGTCATGTTTGTTGGTAAGTAAAATTGAAAATTAATCAAAAATTAACCAAGTTAAACGAAAATTAACAAATACCTTTTTACAATTTAATGAAAGATTTAATGAAAGTCCAAGAAAGTTCTCTAATGAAACTTGTGCATTTTAAGAATTACGAATTTAAGAATTTAAAATATATTTTATATCAATTTTTTGGTTAATGTATGAGAATATCATACTACAAGCTTAGAAGTCATGAACATTTTTCTAATTGAAAAATGTTTGGTTTTTGTTGGAAATAATAGACAATTCAGTTCAACACGCACTCACTGTCATGACTAGTTTCGAACTCCGTGACAAGTTCATCCTCAGATGCCTAACTACTGTGCCTGAATTGATACCATCGGTAGATCATCAATCGTATAATATATATATAAACTCAATTCTGTAATTCACATGTGCGAATTAGTATCGATCGAAGATCCCTAAGTAGCAACATACACTGAAAGGCCTATAATTCCAACAACAAGAATAGAGAGCTTTTTTCCACCATGTTCTTCCTTTCCTCATGCGTTCACGCATTGTTGCAGTGCTTTGAGGTGACTTTTAATCTATATCACAGAGTTGTATTGTTCCGTGGTATAGCATTTTTGATGACCGGGCTAGTGCCAGTTACGTTTATTTGAATTTGAATTTTAATTAGTCACGATATCTCCCACAACGTGCGAAATGACGCGGTTGTTCGGTGAGTCCGACTATATGTCTTCAGACCAGTTGCCTGGAAAGTGTGAGTTAAATAAAAGGTCTAACCATTCATCACTTGATGTCGTCTTTCAGATATCCCAGAGAGTCGTCGAGAGAACTTTCCGAAGTCTACAAGTCTCAGACGAATTTTTAATGCCGTCATAGAAATGTTTCCATTATTTCATCCTTAAAGATCTTAACTCATTCTGGCATTATTGGAACGAAGTTCCTTATCGCACGTTGCGGGATGGGGGCTAAATGAAAAACAATTAAACAACTTTTAACACTATTATGAAGCTACCCTATCTAAAGGGTTTTTCAATAAGAGCGCTACAAAAGTTTTTTTAAATAAAACAAAACCGGTTTTAGATACCAATGAAATTCTTGATTCCTGTGAAAGTACGTTCGATGCCATTATGTATGGAACTCGATTTCTTTTGCATGGCCACCACGGGCACGCTTGCAGAAGTCCAGACGCTGAACCCAATTTTCGACGGTTTTCAAGCATAAATCGGCCGATACTGCTGCAATTTCACGTTCGATATTCGTACGAAGTTCATCAATCGTCGCTGGCTTGTTGGCATAGACTATAGACTTGACGTAGCCCCACAGGAAATAATCTAATGGCGTCAAATCGCACGACCGAGGCGGCCAATCGACTGGGCCATTTCGTGAGATAACACGTTCACCAAACTTGGTTTCCAATAAATTGATTGTGGCATTCGCTGTGTGGCTTGTGGAGCCACATGCCCTCCAAGTCCATATTATCCAATTGGGGCCAAAAATATTCGGTTATCATTGAACGGTAGCGATTCGCATTCACAGTAATGTGCCGGTCTTGATCATCACGGAAGAAGTACGGCCCAATGACGCCGCCGGCCCATAAACCGCACCAATCTATCTGCTTTGGTTTGTGTCTAGATTAACTACACCATTTCCAATTGAAATTTGAAAAATATCAATTTAATTTTGAAAAATTCAATTGTGAATGTAAAAATTGTATTATAAATTTGAAATATATGAACTGAAATTTAAAAAACATCAATTGAGATTTGAAGAATATCAATTGAAATTGGAAAGACATCAATTGAAATTTAAAACATATCAATTGAATTTTGAAACACATCATCAATTGAAATTTTAAAAACACCAATTGAAATTTGGAAGACATCAATTGAAATTTAAAATTCGTCACTTGAAATTTAAAAATTATTAACCGACTTTATGTATTACATTTTTAAATTTCAATTGATGTCTTTTAAATTTCAATTGATGTGTTTCAAATTTCAATTGATGTCTTTTAAATTTCAATTGATGGTTTTCGAGTTTCAATTGATGTATTTGAAATTTTAAATAGAATTTTCAAATTTCAATTGACGTATTTCAAATTTCAATAGAATTTTTAAATTTCAATTGATTTTTTTCAAATTTCAATTGAAAATGGTGTAGATGTCATATATAAATAAAAACCATAGATGATTCATTTGTTTAATCACAATTTTCACACGAGGGCACATGCTGTTTCCGTACGACCATTGATGTGCCGAAAAAGCACTCAAACATCAATTTTATTTAGATTCTCTGTTGTTTAAATTTGAAAATATAATATAAAGAATAGAAAAGAATACCACTTTGGATTTTTGTTTACAATACAAAAGGTAAAAAAGGATGGTTATATAGTTTTTTCAATAGTTTTTGTTTCCAGAGAAATTTGCCCATATCCACCAATCCAGCGCCATCTAGAAAATTTCCTTTTACTTTCAAATCCACCCCTTATCTCTCACCATCTATGGTTATTTATTTATCTATGTAGCTGTCTGACATATGTTGGGAAATTTCTTGTTTAATGGGAAGTTTTCGAGGTGGAGCCTGTAACCAATATTTAGTATACATATATTCAAGTTTTGCACCCAATAGAAAGTAAATTTAGAAAAACCAAAGTTAAGGAAGTTTAAAAAATAAAATTTTTCTAAATAAGTGCCTTTTTCAAAAAAAAAGTAAATTTTCTCACAAAAAAAACCTTATCTTAAAGAAGTACCTTAGCTTAAAAAAAGTAAATTTTCTTACAAAAAGTACCTTTTCTTTCTTACAAAAAATTGACTTTCCTTAAAAACTACCTTTTCTTTAAAGCGAAAATTTTTCTGAAACAAACTAACTTACCTACTCCTAAAAATGTACCTATTCTTGAAAAAAAGGACCAATTCTAAAAAAATGCCCATTTCTTAAAAAAAAAAATATCTTCTCCAAAAAAAATACCTTCTCTGAAAAAAATACCTTATCTTAAAGAAGTACCTTTGCTAAAAAAAAAGTAATTTTTCATTGAATAGGTACATTTTCTTAAAAAAGTACGTTTTGATACAACAAACCGCTTTTTCTTAAAAAACTACATTTTCTTTAAAGAGTACTTTTCTTGAGATAAGTACCTACTCGTAAAAATTTACCTATGCTTGAAAAAAGGACCAATTCAAAAAAAATCGTATTTCTTAAAAAAACTTTATCTTCAAAAATATACCTTCATAAAATAATGAGTTTTCTTTTCTGTACTTTTCTTGAGAATAGTATAAGCCTTTCTGAAAATAAGTAAATTTTCTTAAAAAACTAACCTTTTCCCTACCCTTAACCCTACCTCTTTGAAAAGTATCTGATCTTAAAAAAAGTACCTCTCTGTAAAATAATTCATAGTTTTATGGACTTTTCTTACAGAATATAAGTACCTGCCTCTAAAAAAGGACCTTTTCGAGAAAATATAATACATATTCTTACAAAAAGGACCTACAGATATATATAGTTTTTTAAAAATACATTTTATAAAAAAAAAATTTTCTTAAAAAAAATTTTCATTTTACAAAAAGTATATTTTCTTAAAGGTCCATTTAAATTATCATATTCTTCAACGGGCTCCTTAGGCGCGTTGGAACTAACTAGTACATAATATATAGCGAAAGAAACTTCATTCCAACCGGGTGTCCCCTGACACCTCATGTGATTTATTTTATTGGTACAGTGTCGCCATCACTAAACAGAGCAAGGGTCAAACCCACGATCTCATGTACAAGACACACGCCAAACTGTCACAAGAACCAGCTCACCAAAATTTTTGCACATGATTTTTGAATTTAATCCGGACAAAGCTTATCTGGCAGGAAAATTAAAACTTTGTCCGCCAGAAAATTAATTACTATACTAATATAAAGGCTGACCCAATTAAAGTACACGATTTAATTTAAAAATAAAATGCGCATTTTTTACCGAGTGGTGACAGTTTCATTGCATTGTAAAGTAGACATATTCCCATAATCTTTGTTGTTGTTTGGATGCAAATATAAGGTGTTTGTAGCTTGTCACAAAAATATTATACTTGTGTCCAAACACATTGTGTTGGCTATTCAATGTTACATGTTTGAGACACAATGATTAATACGTTATAATATAAGGTTTTTTTAATTTTTAATAAATAATTGTGTTTATCTTCCTGACGATTCTACCCAATGGGTAGCGAAATATTGAAGAATAAAATAATTTAAAATATATCTAACGCTCGAACATTTTAATTTTAAATATTATATGTTTTTGTGACACCAATGTGACTTTGTTTGTTGAAAACTGCTACAAAAACTTGACAGACAACAAAGAAACAAAAAAACAGCAGATCTTCAATTCATGAAACCACTGCTTGCAAACATATACATATTTCCTGCAATATGTTGCTGGGGCCGTTTTTCAGCGTGCAGTCATGGTAATTTTCTTGAAATTACCAATGACGAGTTACATCTCGGCCCTGAGCTGAGGAATTGTTTGTGGTTTTTTCGCATAGATGAGAAATTTCACGTCACCCCAATTAAAGAAATCGCACGATATTGGTAGTCGCACGCTGAAAAATTTGACCTTTTTGTTGTTTGGATGCAAATATAACGTGTTTGCAACTTATCGCAAATATATTATACTTGTATCCAAAGACATTGTGTTTGATATTCAATATAATATGTTTGGGACACAATAAATATTAAGTTATAATACATGTATTTGTGACCCAAATATGGCTTTGATTGTTGAAAACTGCTGACAACAAAAGTGTGACAGACAACAAAGGAAAAAAACCCAGCAGATCTTGAATTCAAGAAAACAATGCTTGCAAATATGTACATGGTTCCTGCAACATGTTGCTGAGACCGAAATTTTTGAGCGTGCAGTTGACACCGTATATTCGAGAGATTATTCGATCTGGAAATCGTTGCTTCAATAAATCGATGGTTTCAAGCGCGGTGAGGCAGGTGGCACCGTCCAGCTGTACCCACATGTCATCCAGATCCATACCGTCGTGTTGAGGCCACAAGAACTGCGTTCATGTTCCTGTAAGAAATATCATTCACGGTCACTGCATTTACGGCCTTATTTTCAAAGACGTATGATCAAATTACTCCGCCCGACCAAAATCCGCAGCAGACAGTTGACACATGAAAATGCGCATCATCGGTGAAGACGATTTGTTTCGAAAAATCAGCAGTCACTTCACTTTGATCCGAATTGAATTGAACGAATTGCCGGCGATGTGAATGATCTGCTGATTTGAGCTCCAGAGTGAGCCGAATCTTGCTCGAATTTTCGGTGACACTCTCGTTAACAGCAGCAATGTTTTCGAGAGACCGGCCGGTACGTCGACACACAGGGGACTTACTGTCCATAATTGACCCAGGCTCTTCAAATTTGTTAGATGCACGTGCGCGATGTTTGCGAGCGGTCTCAGCGTAACTTCCAAATTTTTGTAATAAGTTTTCACAATGGTATCGCATTCTGCCTTTGCGTTGCACCCTATTTTTAATAATCGGAACAACAGTAGCCGGACAGCTATCAAATTTCAGAGGAGCTAAAAAATTTAAATCGTGCACTTTTATTGCGGCACCCTTTATATACATACACTGTGGAAATTTGTCTTTTTTTGTTGTTTGGATGGAAATATAACGTGTTTGTAGCTTGTCGCAAATATAGTAGACTTGTGTCCAAACACATTGTGTTTAACAGATTAACAGGTTATAATATATGTATTTGGAAAACTGCTACAAACAAACACGTGACTGACAACAAAGTTAAGAAAGCAGTAGATCTTCAATTCACGAAAACTATGATTGGAAACATGTTCATGGTTCCTGCAGTATGTTGCTGGGGCAGCTATTTTTCAGCGTGTATATGTTTCCTTTATTTGTTCACACAAAATAATGTAGTTATTCGTTGAATGAATCGTACACCCTCAAGATTGGTGTTGCTCTGTGTTTTTGTCTAATAAATCTAGTACAAAAATTATCAATACACGCTGAAAAATAACGGCCTCTCTAACATATTCTCCCAAACATATTCTGCAGGAACCATGTATATGTTTGGAACACACTTTAAAAATTAATATGTTTTCAAGTCCCAAACTCACTTGTGTTTAAATGTAAACAGCAGCATGTTTACTGGCAAACATGTATTCTTTTACGTGGAAACATATGCGAATTTCCCCCCAAACATAGTAATATTTAAAAACGAATTTTCTCTGATTTCAATATATATGTGGATATGTATTATTTATTATAGTGGCCGTTGGTGGTGCAATGGGTAGTTAGTGAGCGCCTCTTGTACTTGACATCCTGGGTTCGATCCCTGCTCTGACCACCTTAAAATTTCTTTCAACGGCGGTCATCTCGCATAATGACGGCGACAATATCGAGTATTTAGCCATGAGAAAACTTCTCAACATGCCGTTCGGAACCGGTGTAAAACTGTAGGTCCCAATCAATGAGTATAAAAACTACAAAGCTTATATGGGAAACCACTTTCTTATTTATTTATTATAAAAACTACAAAGCTCAAATGGGAAACCATTTTTTTTTATTTATTTATTATTTATTATAGTTGACTTTATCAATATAAATCCACATTTATAAATAATTAATACAAAAAAGTAAAAGATTTAAAACGGCCTTTTTTACATTTAGGTGCATTGAATGCATTATTTGTGTTTTTTTTCATGAAATGAGAATCTGCTGCTCTTTTGCTTCTCCTTTGTTCGTTGTCGCTCATGTTTTTGTTTTCGGAAGGTTTCAGCTATGCGTTGGTTATCACTATGATTTGGTACACAAAGAATATATTTATATACAAATCTAGTTCATGCAAGCCAAGCGTTTATTTCACAAATGGTCCGCCGTTCCGATTCTCTAAGTAAAGGTTCGGACAGACAAAGGGCTTTGCGTTGTTGCCCTTTCCAGTTTCTTTCCACAAAATCGTTTCTCACTTTGGTAGCACATGCATGAATAACGAATGATGAATGAATACATGAAACTAAAACGCAATACATCAGCCAAAATTAGAAACACTGACTTCATCTGCAATTTGCACGCACATGCAAAAATACAGATCCACACTTACAAAATAGACTCTCTCGTTGTCCCTCGCTTATTCTCTTGCTCTCGAGAGAGCATAGACAGTGCAACAAACACAGCTTTTTTTGTATCACAAACATAAATATATGTGGTTCGCAAACACATATATTCTAACATATAATTATCTCAAACATGTAATATTGAATAGCAAACACAATATGTTTGGACACAAATATATTATACTTGCGACAACTTTCAAACACACTTTATATTTGCATCCAAACAACAAAACAAACAAAAAAACAACAAACCAAAACAAACACAAAACAGCAAAAGATTTTTCAGCGTTTATTAATCTATTTCTCTCCATTTTTTCTTACAGGATCTCGTGAAGCAGCTTTTACTTATGCTGTAGCCAGTGCCGGTGCTGTGCATGCGGTGACGGCCGCTTGTGCCCGTGGCAATATTACACTGTGTGGCTGTGATGTGAGGCACAAGCCCACAGCGCGCAAGAATCCCCAGGCGGAATTTGAAGATGGTGCGCAGCAACCATGGAAATGGGGAGGTTGTTCGGCGGACATAGAATTTGGCATGAAATTTGCCCGCAAATTTTTGGACGCGCGAGAAATAGAGGGTGATGCAAGGAGTCTAATGAATTTACACAATAATCGAGCGGGCAGAAGGGTAATGATATCCAAAAAAAATCAAAAAGAATATTAATTTTAAATATAGATTGAAATTTTTATTTCCAGCTCGTCAAAAATCTACTGAAAACCGACTGCAAATGTCATGGGGTTAGTGGATCGTGTGTAATGAAAACCTGTTGGAAGAGTCTACCCTCATTTCGCGTTGTGGGCGATGTTCTAATGAAGAAATACACTAAAGCCAAAATTGTTCAAGCCGCCAAAGGCAAAAATGGACTGAAACTAGTTTTAAGCAAGTGAGTTTGGAATTAGTTTAAAATTAAATTTTGAACTTATTTGTCTTTTTTTGTTGTTGTTAAACTAATTGTGTTTAATGGTTTTAGAAAAAATCGTGCCGGCAAGGTTATGAATTATCCCAAACGTATGGATTTGGTTTATCTGCAAACCTCTCCCAATTACTGTGAACGCAACGCACAGGAGGGCGTCCAGGGTACACAGGGGCGTATTTGTAATCGCACCGTGCATGGTCTTCATAGCTGTGATTTGCTCTGTTGTGAGCGTGGCTACAATACCCATCAGATCAGACGCACCACCCAGTGTCGCTGTCAGTTCAAATGGTGCTGTCAAGTCCAATGTGATGTCTGCGAGGAGAACTACGAAGAGTTTACGTGTAAATAACAATAAGAAACATCATGAGAAATGTCTGGGCAAATGTAAAATATTTCATATTAAAACGAGCAAACGAGCTGAGAACGCAACAGTGCAACAACCATTGGCCATTTGTGTTAACTTGGCCAACATATATACGAGTATTCTAATGCATAAGATGACGACGATGACGATGACGAAGTGTGAAACTAAAACAGAATTATTAACTTATTTCTCATTAGTTTAAATTAGTTTTGCACTAAAGCCGACAAGCGCGCGACCCCCACACGCGCCTTCTAAGTTCTATACGGGACATTAAGTTATTACCAATACAACAACAATGTAAAATAATAAAATGTAAATAATTTAAATAATAATAATAATAAATTTTAATATAGAATAAATAACATATGGAATTGAAAAGAGTTGTATTTCATTTTCTGGAATACATTAGAGAAAGGCAACAGACCATTTAAATGCAGTTAACATTCTGCACTGACAGTTACGAGTGTTAGATTTTATTAATACGATCGATGGCGTGTAATCTAGATAGTAATTTATATTATCTTAATTGCAATCTAAGTTAACATTTAAAAAATGTTCAACTGCAATCGATTAGATGTGATAAGGAATTAGATCATGGGACACTCGAAGGCAGGGGTGTTCCGAATAGTGTGTAGCGCAAGCGAAGTGGAGTAGCGAAGTTTATAGTGAAAAAGTAATGACCATTGTACTCAAATAATCGAAGTTAATGAAAAACGGGTTCAGTGTGATTTAAAAAATGTTTCAACCGTCTAAAAAAAGTTTTGAAAGTCTAAGGGCGAGTTTCACACTCGTCATTTAAAAGCTATCAGGACATTTTCATATTAAACGGCATTTAAATGACAAATATCGGGTATTTAAAGTCGATTTAAATGGAGAATTTTCAACTATGAAACTGAGCATAAGTGTATAACCACAATCAGGGCGATAACGTTGGCGTCAATTCAGAACACAATCACTTTAAGTCAAAATTTGTCACCTCTGTTTACTTTTCCATGTTTGGTCACTAACACATACACACAAATCTCAGCAGATTTATATTTTTCGAAGACATCCGCCAGTTGGAAAGTGGCACCCAACCTGTATAGTGTTCGCACATTCCACGTACATATCCTTAAATCGTGGTCCTTATAACGTTTGCGAGAGTCGTCAACAGTTAGGCGGTATCGTTTTGTCCATTATTTTTTTCTCTGTGTATGTTCATTGCATTTTACCTACTGCCAGGATGATTATGTTTCAGCCGCCCATTATGGATCAAACGCTGGCCAGAATTTAGTGTGTCGAAACTGGATTTTGGTTTCTAAAATTTTGATCCGCCGTTGGCCAGGGGTATTGGCTCATCCGCCTTCAAAGAACAGAATAATATGTCCACTACTTCGAAAAGCTTCAGTGACAGGTTCACCTAATAATCCTGAGACGTATCAGCGATCGCATTACCCATCAGGCTGCTCATTCGTTTCGCCTTCTAACTCTAGCTAGCTAACGGAGGTTTCCGATAAAGCCATTGCCTAGCACATACTGCGTGGAAGTAGTGACTGCCCAATGTAGGAATCATTTCTGGCCACTCTCAAGTTAATGGCTATCAGACACTTTCCTCCTCCAAGTACAGTCCCCTGTCCGTCCACTACGTGGAAATTTTTGCGCAGATCTTGGCCTACACCCGTATAAGATCCAGCTGGTGCAGGAATTAAAGCTACGATACCATCATATGCGTCGTTCTTTCGCCGATTGGGCTCAAGAGTTATTGGAAACTGACACGATGTTTTATCGCAAAATTGGGTTCAGCGATGGGGCTTATTTTTGACTTAACGGGTTTGCTATGGAGTATGACCTATCTACAACAGACCCTACCAACTCCATTATATCCAGAAAAATGCACCGTTTGGTGAGGTTTACACGCTGGTGGCATCATCGGACCCTAACTTACGGTCAATGGAGATCGTTACCGCACCGTGATCAATGATTTTTTGTTTGAAAATATGGATGACATTGATCCGGGCGAGGTGTGGTTTCAACAGGGTGGCGCTACGTGCCATACGGCGAACGCAACCATCGATTTTTTGAAATCAAAATTTGGCGATAAGTTGATTTCCAGAAATGGACCTGTACATTGGCATCCAAGCTCATGCGATTTGATATTATTTCCCGCCGGGCGAGTAAACAACAATTGGAAGCCTTGGAAGCCACAATTGTTTGTGCCACAAGAGCCACTCACACTAACCATTGCACCATTAACCATTGCGCCAGCAACTATATTGGATGTTAATGTTGCCCTATTACCTAATACGCATCGGTGTTAGCATGATATTCAAGATTGCTCAAACAGCCCCCTTCTCACTTTAGCTACCTCAGACGAGAAACTGATGGCCTTACCAGGGGATACTTGACATAATGTCGGAAGTAGTGAGCTGCTTGCGAAATTCTCAAAGAAATTGCTTCAAATGACTTTGGGCCACAATGAGACAGACCCCATCTCCTGCGCGCTACAAAAACAACACCATTAACATTATGAAGAAATCATGTGTATGTTTGGATCGTGCGTATACTTTCGTGCAAGCACCATTTTCATGAATTAAAGATCAGCTGCTTTTTTGTTATATGTCACGTTTTAGTTTTCAGAAATTTTCAGCAAACAACGCCGTATTTGGATCATACAACCATATATTATATCATATTAGTCATTGTGTAATATTGAATAGCAAATACAATATGTTTGGAAACAAGTAGGCGGTAGGCTACAAACACATTATATTTGCATCCAAACAACAACAAAATACAGTCTTCAAAAAAAATCATCCGCATCAGATTAGGAAACTTAAGGAACTAAAAGCTTTATCAAATTAATGAGTATTCTATTTATTTTAAATCTAGGACATTCAGCTACCTGAGAGACACTAGTTTTCCGATAAAGCGACAATCGCGTCGCACGCCTCTTAACTCTACCACCCACTAGGCTTTTAAAAGTACAATAATAATATAAAGTAAATAAAATGCAAATAATTATAAATTTTATTGTAGAATAACATTTGGAATTAAAAGGTGTTACATTACATTTTCCAACATGTTAGAGAAAGGAAACAGACCTTTAAATGTAGTTAACATTTTACATTGACATTTACGAGTGTTAAATGTTATTGATCCGATCGATAGGTTTTGATTTATATTCTAACATGTTATCTTAATAACAATGTCAGTTAACATGCAAGAAATGTTCAAATGGAATCGATTAAATGTGATCAGAGATTATAACACGGAACTCACTTATGTGATACTTAACACCAGGGGTGGTCAAACACGAGGCAGCAAATGCGTTAAGGAAAAAGTGTAGTAAAAAAATAAATAAATGGTTTCCCATTACATCCCATGAAGGGACAGGGGAGAACTTCTCACAATCACTGAGCTGTGCGCTTTCCAGTTTTCACTCACTGATTGGGACCTACAGTTTTACACCGATTCCGAACGGTATCACTATGCGAGGTGGCCGCCGCCGAAAGAAATTTTAACGTGGTCAGAGCAGGGTTCGAACCCAGGATCTCATGTACAAGAGCCGCGCACACTAACCATTGCACCACAACCCTTAAAACAGTTGTTCGAAAAACGTTTAAATCTGTGAATTCATATTTTTCGTCAAGAGCCATGTACAAACTGTTCCAAAGGTTAAATTTGGTGTCTGGTGTTGTTTCACTTTAGAAATACTGTTACCAGTAGGAATTGTATGTCAGGTCAATTTCATGGTGTTTTTGATGTCATCATAATGGACTTAGCCGGTCACAGTTCACAAAACTGACAACTGATTTTGTATTTTTTTTTTTGTTTTGTAACATTGAAATTAAAATCCAGCGAAAATAAAATTGGCCCAAAACTCTATAATTACACCGGGAAAAAAAGAATAAAAGTCATTTCCGTCAACAGTTGCATTCCTAAAAAAAACTATTTTCTCAAATTGTACAAAAGCACAAAAAGTGTAATAGTCAAGTTTTGAAAAGACCTCCTCAGTTATGGAGCTGTTTTACGAAAATCAGTATTCTACGAAGAATGATTCCGGCAAACATTTCATTTTGTTTACGGTTAACACCTATTTCGGATTTAATGGCCACGTCAATAAGCTAAATTGCAGTATTTGAGCTGAATATCAACCCGAAGAGGTTCAAGAACTGCCAATACAGCCACACGCTGGAAAATCTGTATCTTTTGTTGTTTGGATACAAATATCGTGTACTTGTGTCCAACCACATTATGATTGCTATTCCATATTACATGTTGGAGACACAATGATTAATATGTTATAATATACTTATATGTTTCTGTGGCCCAAACGTGACAGACAACAAAGAAAAAAACAGTAGATCTTTAATTCATAAAAACAATGTTCCAAACGTACACATGGTTCCTGCATTATTTTTTTTTTTTTGAGCGTGCACACAAAACGTCGGTTGGACGTAGTTTATGGGCTGGTAAATCAGTTCATGTTGTGTCAAAAATGAGGCCGACTGGAACGAAACTGTGAATGGCGCCAATTATCGCCCAATTATAACATAGCATGTACTTGCTTCCTGACATTGAAGCCCGTGATCTCGAGGACATTTGGGATGGAATAGGAATAAAACTCTCTTTAGTTTGACAGAAATCGTTCTATCATTCTGTTTGCGAAATACACTATCAGCCTTGGACAATGCAAAAACATCTGTGGCAAACCAAATACAACAGTAATAAAATAAAAACAGAATACAGAACACAGAACACAGAAAACATTTGTAAAAAGTGACGAAATAAAAGCTTTTATTGCAATTTTCTTTGTTTTTGTTCGTTTCAAAATGTAAATGCAAATTTGAGAAAAGAAAACAGTCCTGACAAAATTTTCGTTCTCCTCCAGTTTACACCATCCCATCCGCTCCCAACCAAATGACAATTTTGACACATAGCAGTCTAACACGGTCTTAAGGACTTCCAATTAGGCACTTTGGAATGGGGTAAAAGTTGTTCATACTTCGCGAACACTTACAATTGTTTGCCGGGTATTTTCTCGTTATGATTACGGGGGTAACACGGCATTTACACCGACTGAGAGTACAGCATTTCGAAGATTAATACGGCATTTACACCGACCCAGAAGATTACTCAAACAATTGTAATCAATAAAAACTGAAGTTTTATCTTCCTCCCTTTTTAAATTGGTGTACTATTTTATGCAACTCTGCTAAGTACCAAAAAAATGCAACCCATAATAAATAAAAACATTCACAAAAAATCAACGGGTTGACAAACGGAAGGCGATCGAGAATTTTCCGATGTGCCGTCGCCACCAACAATTTGTTGAGGGTCACGCCGCCGCCGATATACAAGTAATTGGCTCTCATCAACTGAACACGTGAGCCGATTTGACCGACTGATCCAATTTTAAGGGTTCAGTTATTTCGAAACCATCCCAAATTTGTAGAAAAATGGTAAAACCAAATGTTTCTGTTGTGCCGCCGTCTTCGATAATTTAGTCTTGGCACGGAGTTTCTGTAAATTTGGTCTCAATCCAAAATTGCCAGCTGAAATGCCAATTTAATCTCAAATTTCGTGATGTAAACGGCAGACTTTAGAGAATGTTATCGCTAAACTGAGCGTGATAAACGGCGGTGTAAATGTGGAATAACAGAGAAACTAAATTGGTAGCTCAAGTTTTGTATATATTTGGGATGTTTTTAAAATATTTGAATCTATACAATTGACCCAGTCAGTCAAATCGGGGCAGTCAGTTAATTCGGCTTAAACCGATGAGAGCCGTCAAAATCGGTGGTGCCGTGAGCTTAAAAAAAATTCATGGCGGAGACGCCAATTTTGATTGGCTTCCTTCTCAAAGACGATCATGAAGTAGACGACCAGAAGATGTGCGCCAATTCCAATTCACTCAAAAGCATTTCTCTCTCGCGTCATATCTTGACTATTTCATACTTTTGGCATAGTTTATGTACCATACGTAAGGACATACATAAGGCGACCTGGATATCTCCTGATCAGCGGACGACGAACCAGATTCATCACTTGGTAATAGATGGCAGGTACTCTTCTAGTGTAATGGATGTACGTGTGATTCGAGGTGCCAATAAGGTAATGACCTGGTGGCTGCGAAAGTTCGCACAAGACTGAGGAGGGCGAAAAACGTACGAAGCCGAACACAAGCTCTCTCTCCTGCTAGAGTAGAACAACCGCACTACTCCACTAAGATTCTCCCGCTGAAGATCAGGATGTAATAATAGTGGAAGATAGTGTAGATTGTAGACAAGGCGGCAGACTTTCGTGCAATCTCTTCAACATCTTAATGGAGATAATAATGAGAAAACCTGCAGTAAATACGAACAAGAGCATTAACACGAAAAGCCATATGTTGCCGGCGTATGCTGACGACATTGACATCATTGGGCGAAATTTGCGAGAGGTTACTGCAATATTTTCAAGAATCGAAAAGGCATCAGCGAAGGTGGTGGTTGCTGTTAATGAGGGCAAGAAAAAATTGATATTTGATGGTGTCAATGACTAGAGAAACCTCTCGACTTGGTCCGCACTTTAACGTTGACAACCGATTTAATTTTGAAGTGGTAGATGAATTTGTCTAACTTGGATCCGCCGTGAACAAGGACAACAACGTCAGCATGGAGATAGATTGGAGAATTGTGCTTGCAAATAGATGCTATTTTGGGCTCAGCAAACAGTTTAGGAACAAAGCCCTCTCTCGACGAACAAAAGTCCAGCTATATCAGACTCTCATTTTACCTATCTTGACATATGGCTCCGAAACTTGGGGTCATATCGCAAGCGGATGAAAAACACCTGGGAGTATTCGAGAGAAAAAATATCCTGTTACAGAAAACGGCGAGTCGACGTCGCTGGAACCCAGAGCTATATAATCTATATTCTGACGTGGACATAGCTAGGCAAATCAAATTAGACCAATTGCGTTGGCTAGGCCATGTTATCGCAATGGATGAAGATGAGCCAGCGCGAAAGGTTTTCGATAACGTACCCGATGGAAGCAGGAAAAGGGGACGACCAAGACTCCGCTGGAAAGACCAGGCAGAAGAATCCCTCCGTATCGTTGGTGTTACCAACTGGCGAGAAAAGGCGAAGGATAGATCCAGTTGGAAGAATATGTTGAAATTTGTGTAATTTGTTTGTTTAATTAATATATGTAAGACGTCTGACCTCATGAGGTTGAAAATAGTAGGCAATAAAAGTAAAGTAAAGTATGTAATTTCACTTCAACATGGTTAGAATTTTTATAGTTATATACAATGACACTGTCAAAAAGCTGTTCGTACATTGAAATATTCAATGAAGAGAGTAAAAGTTAGAGAGAGCAGAGAACGACTAAGGCTTCACTCGTTTTGTTTGTTGGCATTCGAGTGAAGAGATATTTTGTTGGTCTACTTTAGTAAATCGTTTTGTCCTTCTGTCAAACAGATGATTTTTTATGTATATTTTATTATGGTTGCATTTTTTGGTACTAAGCAGTGTTGCATCAAATTGTACACCAGTTTAAAATGAGGTTAAAAATTAGACTTCAGTTTTTACAGATTATAATTGTATGACTAATCTTCTGGGTTAGCGTGGGTTAACGGATTTAACATTCGAAATTCAATAATCTGGGTCGGTGTAAATGCCGTATAAGGTTACTACTAAAACTTGCTTAAAGCGGGTAATACAGTTGTCATGCATGAGTAAAAGCTTTGTCGACATTTTTTTTTTTTGATCAAGAATTGATTTTTTTTATTTACCAAATATTTGGCAATCCTTGGCATTGTGGGCCACCAATTTCACCCTCAAAAATCTACTACTTTTATAAAACTTCCTTAGCCAAATGTCAGTCAGTATTTTGACACTATACATACAACCCTCAAACATGACAGTCGTCAGCTCACATTCCAATTGTCAAATGAGGAAAATGCCTTTGGACTGAGATGTGTTTATGTTCTCATAATTCCCACAACACATACGAGTACGATAATAGTAATGGAATGTTACATAGTAGTACTCCAACAATTCCCAGATATAAACCCCCCTCCAAAATAAGGAAGGAGAGCGTGTATGGACAGCGCAGGCGCTGTCGCACCAATAATGGTAAGATTTCATTGATTACAATACGAAGTGTCAGAGAAACTCACGGCGGCGAGAGTGGTGAGTTAAGTCAGCTCACACAGGCAGCAATAGAAAACCAAAGAATTTTTGGGTATAACAACGGTTAACCGTGGGGCCAACAAATCAGTACTTAAGGGTAGTTAGTTGGAAAACGGTGTTACAGAAAACCAAAAAATACAAAAATACAAAAAATAAACTTGGCCATAACTACATAGAGAAAGTGCCGCACAATTGGGTTGATAACACATCATCTTCTAATCGGTTCAGTTCAACAAGAAGATAGAAAAAAATAGAAAAATATAAATAAAAATAAAACAAGAATTTTGTATTGTATTAAAAATTAAATAGATGAGCAGAAGTTTAACTAACACACATACACAAAAGAAAAGAAAAATATATATACATACAAACATATATATATATATATATATATATATATTTAGATATATACCCACCTACCTACCTACTACATACATAGCTATATACATGTATAGATAGAGAAGAATGAAATAATCCCAAAAAAAAGCAACAAAATCCCGAATAAAAGTTAAAAAATATCTAAAAACGGAACGGAGTACACAGAAAAAAATAGAAAAAATTTGCAAGTTGCAGAAAAAAGGAAAACGGAAGCGCAATAAAGCCTGTATACGTCGTTTAATTGGTGCTTAATTAAAAAAATATAAAAAAAATACAAAATTAATCAAAAGAAAAAAATCCAATTTATTAAACCCACCAAATTAATTGTTAGTTAAATACTACAACCAACACCAATCACAATCTAAAGAAGAAGAAAATTTAACCAACAAGGTATACAATTTGTCTGTAGATATATTTAGTGAAAAATCGTGAAAAGTTAAGAAAGAAAAACTCTCGTACTCTTATATTCCATACAAGTTACAGTGGTGGTCATCGTTATAGCACACACTACAATGATTGAATGGTGGCAAATGAAAGAAACAGCTTCAAAAGCAATTAGAAGGCGTTGTTAGAAACAGCAATGAAATACAGGATTTTTGTGGTAATACATATTGCAATGTAAATCCAAAAGAGACCAATTCAAAACTTAAAAATTTTCAGTAGAGGAAAAAACACTGGCTAAGTTTAAAAAATGTATGAGAATTCTCAATAATAGACACATTTATATGGTTTTTATTTTCTTTCTACCTAAAGCCCTGTATTCACGAAAATTTCGTGAACCGTAAATTCCGTTCACTTTTCATTTGCTTGGTACTCAGTACTTTGCGAAAATTTCGTAGGTAAAATCAATTACAGGGTTGTTATGCTAAAGTTATTTCGTACGAAACCAGTAGTTTGATAATTGTTGGGAACCGGAATTTGGACATTTTGATTGTTTTATCAAACAAATGTAACACCACATGCGTTAAAAATAAAATGGACTCCGAAGACGAATTATTCATGAAATATTTGCAAGGTAAATCAGAGATAGGTGGCAACTCTCTGCAACAAAAATTTCCGTATGGAGATATATGAGAATATTTCTTACGAAAAGCTCGCAAGAACTGAATACGTAGCTTAAAGGAAAGAGAATATGACGGCAGATTTTTACAGTGGATAAACTTTGTAATTATTTATAATTTTTAAGCAAAAAATTAAAATCTGAAAATTTTAGTTAGGGTGCGATATATATATATCGTCAGCTAAAACGCGAAAGAACGTAACTACAATTTTCATTTTGTTCAAAAGAGTTGAAAAAACCCTTATAAAAAAATACAAAAAAAATTCGGTTTGCCAGAATATTTTCGAATCATATTGAAGGTAAGACTTTACTTTTGCAAAGATTTGAAAATTTGAATTGAAAAATTAATTCCTCAGTCATTTACGATGATTGTTTCTTCTCTTGGAAATATAAATTAAAATCGTAGCTACGTGGTTTTGCATTTCTGCTAACGATATGTACACTTATACTCGTAACTGTGAACTTTGTAAGAATTGATATTTGAAATAAAAAATTTGATTTAATTATTTTAAAAATTCCCTTAAAAGAAATTATCTTATGTAACTGCAACATCCTGGATTCTTGTTATCCATGGCTTGCAATTTTTAGTGCCCATAGTTCAGATGTAGTTATTTTCTGATATTTGAGATCCCACAGGAAATAGAAAAACAAATGCCTAGAAATGGTAACCTTTTTTTATTAAAAAGTTTTTTATATGAACTTTTTTAACATTCAAATCCATTAACCCCTTAAGAGTTGAATATAAAATGCATAAAGTTTTTTAAGACATTTATTAAGACATTATCTCGGATTTTAAGGATCCTAAACTCAGTTTTCTTTTAAATTTCAAATAAAATTTCTATACAGAAAAATTTAAAGAAAATAAATTTGAGCTCTTAGGCCTAATTTTTGACAGTCAATCATCTTTGATCAACGATCAAATATAATTTAAACTCTGAATTCGCTTTTTGGCTCAATAGTTAATTGCTGTTTAAACAGCCAAAGTTGGGCTTTTAAACTATGATCAAGTGACCATATGATTTTGACAGAAGAAAACAACAAGAAGAACAAACACAAAGCTTCTTTAATTGTCAATGTGAACAATTATAATCACCATCCTACTTGAAATGGCAATAAAAACGTATCATTTAACTCGTAGTGCAATTTGAACTTTATTTCTGCTCAAATATTTTGTTTTGCAAATGGCGTCAATTTGATGCATTGTAACGATTAGCCGATAAATGTATGAATACCGGTTATTTTTCGTAGCATTTGCCACTGTTGCCATATGGCAACCGTTTGATTACGATTATTGGACAAAGTACTGAAAAACTCTTTTCGTATTTAAAGTCAGATCAAACATAAATCAAAATCAACTGATTACCAATTTAAATAACCAGTCAAAAATCGGGCCTTAAACTTATTCAGTTTAATTCTAAAATTTTATTTTTCCCACTGGATTGATTCTAACAGTTAGTAAGTTTTGATTTTTCTATATTTGAAATCGTTGATTGGAACCTATACTATACACGCAGAAAAATCAGTATTTTTTTCCTGTTTGGATCCAAGCATAAAGTGTGTTTGAAGCTTGTCGCAAATATAGTATTATTGTGCGCAAACACATTGTGTTTGCTGTTCAATATTACATGTTTCAGACACAATGATTTAGACAACTACTATGTAATTTAATTAATTATTTAAGTTATATTTTTTTAAACTTGTTAAATAGTTATGTAAGATATTTGCTGGTTTGTAAGGATATAATTCCATAGACTTAAATTAAAGAAATGAAATGAAATATCTGTTTGTGATCCAAATAGAGCTTTGTTTGTGATACAAATGTAGCTGTGTTTGGTGCACTGTTTACTTGTTGTTTTGTCGCTATGCTCTGTCGACAGTAAAATAATAGAGAGAGGAGAAAGAGAGATTGTTTTCAGTATAAGTTAATGCTATAGCAAGAGTATAACTATATTTTTGCATTATTGTTTCAGTCAGTGATTCATAAATATTCTCGATTGCGTGTAGAAATGAATTGAGTGTTTCTTCAGTTGACTGAACTCTGGCGTTTTAGTTTCAAGCATTCAGTCGTCAATCGTTCGTTTGGAATGAAACACACGAATGCTTTGACGTAATTATATGGACGTTTGGGATGAAACACGCATAATATGCATCTTTGCAAGTAAATATGCTACTGTTTGCACTTAAATATAAGTGAGTTTAGGACTTGCAAATATATGCATATTTGGAGTGTGTTCCAAAAATATACATGGTATCTGGAGAACGTATTTGAGAGAATATGTTACAGATGCCGTTTTTTCCAGCGCACATCTCAGAATCTTTGGACCATGGATAATACTGATTAGAAACTTATAACAAATTTTGGACTGAAACCTAAACTAAAAGGTATTATTATTAATATTACTATAACACCGACTCCGTAACATTTTCTAAGAAGCATTCTCACAAGTCTCGACATTATATCGAAAATTATTACAAATTGAAACATTTTAGTTAAGGTCTTATTCCAAAATTCGTTATAATTTTCAAGTGATTGTTCAAAGTTCCTGAGAGATAGATACAACCAGTTGTGATTTCTATCCATCACAAGCTACGCGCTGAAAAAAAACGGTCCCATCAACATATTGCAGGAAACAAGTATATGTTTGCAAGCATTGTTTGAATTGATCTGAATATCTGTAGCTTGTTTGTTTCAATGCTGTCTGGCACGTTGTTGTTTTCAGAAGCTTTCAACAAACAAAGCCACATTTGGGTTACAAAAACGCATATTATAACCAAAATAATCATTGTGTCTCAAACATGTAATATTGAATAGTGAACACAATTTGTTTGCTCACAAACGAGTATACTATACTTGCGACAAGTTACAAATACTTTATATTTTTGCATACAAACAATAGAAAAATACAGATTTTTTTACATTCATATTTTACAAATCTCTTTTACATAAGTTTGAAGACAGTCAAAATCCTATCCGATGCGGCCGTGAGTCGTGCAACGGTTATATTGCGTGGCTTTTGCCCATGACAACGTTCGATCCCAGCTCTGGACATCTTTTATATCTTTCGATGACGGTCACATCACTTAGTGACGACGACAATATCGGATAATTATCCACCTATCGTTCGGAACCCGTGAAAGACCATAGGTTGCAATCAGTGAGTGTAAAACTTTAATGCGCTCAGATCATTGATTTGCAAGAAGCTCTCCCTTGTCCATATATGAAATGTAATGGGAAAATATTAACTAATTTCTATCAAAAACATAATCTGTAATTTAACCATTGTTGAGTCGTACATTTCAGTAATTGTCGAAATGATTTTCAAATTGCCTTTGGCGTAATGACAACATTACATTACAATGCGTAATGACAACATTACGTTACAAGTTAACGATTATCGATTGCTTACAGGCCATGACTAATTATCAGATTTAGTCTTTGGATCTATCAAGGTAATTATTTTTCACTTATACTGACGTTGACAGAGACAACGCAAATCATTGGATTTGATAGGTCAGTCTGTCAACTGTGAACGACATTCATCACAGGAACATGATAACGTAGTTCTTGTGGCTTCAACAAAACGGTATGGATATGCACCATATGTGATTTTAGCAGATCTGTGCCACTTGCCACACCGCGCATGAAACAATTGATGTATTGGAGCAACGATATCCAGACCGAATCATGTAACGAAATTCCGATTTGTACTGGCCACCAAGATCGTGCGATTTAACACACTGCGTTTTCTTTCTTTGAGGTTTTGTAACATCTCTGTTCTATGCGAATAAACTACAAACAATTCCTGAGTTCAAGATCGAGATTCAACGTGTTATCGTTGAGGTAGAGCCACATCTTTGTCAAAGTGTCATCGAAAATTTCATGATAACAGCAAGGGCTTGTGATCGAGGCTTGGGAACATTTTCCCGATATTTTATTCGGAACATGTCCACTTTATAATGCAATCAAAATATCACCACTCGGTCAAAAAATATGCGTTTTATTTTTAATTTAAATCGTGTACTTTTATTGGGACACCCTTTAGTAACGAAAATCGCAAACTAGCGATAATTTGCAGCTACATGCAATGATCTCGCTCTAACGCATGAAATGTAGTCATTCTTGTACATGCTTATTTTCTTCTTCTTATCATTGAATTCACAATAAAAATATCTAACGCCATTTTTTGAATTTCCCTAGCTGGCAACTTTATGCCTGTGTAAGACAGACGTATATACTCGTCTCGCTCTAACACATGGCATAAAGTCTTTCTTGCAAATATTTTTTTTTCATTGAATTCACAATAACGATATTCAAGACCGTTTTCATGAATTTTTCATAGTGGCAACTTTATGTCTGCTTAAGACAGAGATGTAAGCGGTAATTTCAACTGCCGCTAAATATCGCTTAGCTCTCCATACAAAATACGTGATAATCTAAGCAAGCGGTTTAATCAAACAACAAACCTATTGTTAAAAATGTGTGCGATTTAAACAATGGGATAATCCCTTGCCCTGTTAGTAAAATGCTTACGAAATTAAACCTTTTCGAGCAGAAGAATTTAAAAAAATATATAAACTATAAAAGGACAGATATAACAATTGTTGTTTCTCATAGGAAAACTTCCCATCGATCGAACAAGTTATAAGAAAACTTTCCCTAGATAAACATACTTTTATCGTACATAGGAACTTAACCCTTTCAGCACCGAGTATTTAAAGCTTAAAGTTAAATTATATTTAGATAATTATATTTATGTTAACAATTTATTAAGAAATATGTCAAATGATTTTTATACCATTTACATCCATTACAATCTGCGATGATGTATGGGTAACTGTTCTAATCAGACCTTATTGGTTTAAAAAATTTGTTTTGTTTCCGAGCATATAATGTCAAAAAGCTAGAAATTTATATTTATATTTTACACTTAGTAACCCCATTACAAGAACTGTTTCAAAATTAACCCCATGTGAACCGGATTATTTTATAGGCTATGTAATGCTTAAAATCAGGACTTTATGTATTCATAGTCTTCTTTCTTATGGGTATCATAAGTGCGACATTTTTGTATACTTTTCTGCCTTTGCCAATAATAAATCTATTACAAGTATAATCTCGAAATTAATCCCATGGGAACCGGATTATTTGAAAGGCTGTGTAATACCCCAAATGAGAACTTAGTGTCTCTAAAATGTTGATTCTTATAGTAATATGAAGTCGAAAAACCAGAAATTTACATTTACATTTTACACGTAATAAACCTAGTACAAGTAAAATTTCGAAATTAACCCTACATGAACCGGACTATTCTAAAGTCTATGGAATACCTCAAATGCGAACTTATTGTCTTTAAAATATTATTTCATTAAGTCTAAAAGTCTGAATCGTCCCTATACATTTCTGACTTTTCGACTTTATAACGCCACTCAATGTATGAATTCAATATTAACTCTATGTAGACCAGATTCTTTTAAGGTCAATGTAATACCTCAAAAATTAGTGTCTTCAAATGTTATTATTATGGGTATATTAATTCAAAAGGCCAGAAATTTACACACAAATTGCTGGCTTTCCGACTTAATAAACCTATTACAAGTAAAATTTCGACATTAACCCTATGAAAACCGGATAATTTTAAACGCTATGTAATGTCGCAAATGATAACTTATTGTCTCCAAAATGTTGATTCTCAAGGTTATTACTATGTGGAGAAGCTAGAAAGCCAGAAATTAATAAACCCATTAAAAGTATAATTTCGAAATTAACCATATGAGAACCGGATTATTTTAGAGGCTGTGTCAACAGTTTTTTCTTATGGTAATATTAAGTCGGAAATCCAGAAATTCACATAGCCATTTTACGCTTAATAAAACCATTCCAAGTATAACTTCGAAATTAACCCTATGGGAACCAAACTATTTTAAAGGCAATGAAATTTAGAGGAAATGAAATTTCATTCCTTCAATATGCTGTTTCTTAGGGTTATATTAAGCCGAAAAATTGGAAATTTACATACACATTTCTGAACTTCAGACTTAATAAACCCATCACAAATCAAATTTCTAAATTAACCCTATGTGAACCGGATTATTTTAAAGGCAATGTAATACCTCAAATGAGGATTTATTGTTTTCAAAATCGTGTTACTTATGGGCATATTGAGTCGAAAAGCTAGAAAATTCTGTATACATTTCCGGCTTTCGGACTGACCAAACTTATTAGAAGTACAAATTTGAAATTAACCCTGGGTGAACCGGATTATTTTAAAGACACTCTAAAAATAACCCAATAATTCCAGTTTTTCTATGACATTAAAATATTTCTGGTTAGTCTGTATTCCTTGCCATCTTTGGCTTTAATCTTGCGGCCTATAAAAACGTAGATATTATACAAGTATTAACCCTCTGAAGGCTGTCAAACAAAATGCTGCTTTGTATACAGTAAATGTTGATTTCAAAACGAGGTTATTCAATACATTCTCTTTGGTAACGAGATCATTTAGGATCACAATCTTATTACTAAATCGATTATACACTTTCTTAAACATAAATCACTTCAGTTTTCAAAATAGAAATACGAGTGAGGCTATGTGTAAGTCTATCCTGATTTCACAAGTACACGCTGAAAAAAACGGTCCCAACAATATATTACAGGAACAATGTAAATGTTTGCAAACATTGTTTTCATGTATTGAAGATCTGCTGGATTTGTGTTTCTTTGTTGTCTGTCACGTTTTTCTTTTGAGCAGCTTTCAACAAACAAACTCACATTTGGTTCACCAACAAATATATATTATAATATACTCATCATAGTGTCTCTAACATGTAATATTGAAGAGCAAACACACTGTGTTTGGACACAAGTATACCATATTTTGCGGCAAGCTACAAACACGTTATATTTGCGTCCAAACAACCAAAAACAGACAGATTTATCAACGTGTATTAGGTTCCCAAACCTCTGGAAGTTCTCTCTTAAATAGCTTTCAGTTTGTAAACTGTCGCTTTTCCAAATATTGACTGACAAAAAGTATCACCACTTTGAGACCATTGTAATGTGTGCTAACTTGCTGGCCACCACTGTGTGAGTGTATGAACGGAAAATCAAGAAAGAAAATTGCTGGTGGAAAGAAGAAATGTTATACTGGTGCCCATAGATACAGAAAAATATATATAAAATACAAATTGTGAACAAAATGAAATGAAATCATTAAAAAAAAGTGGAAAAATAAGTGACAATGAAAGATTTTTGAAAAAATAATAAACAAATTTCATTAAAAATTCTAAAAATACAAATTATTATAAACAAAATTTTAAAAAATTAACAAATAAAAAAACGAAAAACTAAACTGAAAAACGGAGTTTAAAATTTGTTCAAAGTCAATAATTTTTATTTTCTAGGCGGCAAAAATATTCCGTTTTCAAAACTTTTTTATTTTTTATATTAACGAAAAGTTAATGATTTTTTTTACATCAAAATGAACTTACACTAACATCTTTCATTTATATGTAATTATTTTTACATATATGTAAGTTTATACATGTGTGTGTGTGTCTGTCGAAGTATAGAAAAATTTCATGATAATATAAAATTTGTTAAACCATTTCGTTCACTTCGTAAATTTAGTAAAAAAGAAACAAATTCCCAAAAAAAATTGAACTCAGCACGAAACGGAAAAGTAAGGAGACAACTCAACTTCCCAAAAACTCCTCTCGGTGCGCTGTGGACAAGTGCGTAGTAGGAAACTTTCCATCCACACGAACTGTAGTGTAGAGTAATACACCACCACCACATCCATGTACTCACTCACTATAGAAGCTTACGCATACAACAACACAGGCCGAACAACAACAACATCAGCAAACAAACATAAGTAAAGGAAAGATTGCTGTTTTACACACTAGAGTACAGTCGAGAACAAAATTGTGTTGAAAATTTCATGGACAGTTTGGGGATATATTTGTTTTCTAAATATTGAGAAATTAACAAACAAATTTGACATTTTTCGATTTGATCTTTTGTTTTGTGTGAAAGTTTTCATAGAAATAATTTAAATTTATGAATTTTGAATATTATGGTTCATAGTATTGACAGTTTTCGAAGAAATAATTAAAATTTACAATTTTCGAATATTATACGAGTATATAATTCGGCTCAACTCAAGTCCAAAACACAGTTCAAACTTTTTTGAAATTTTTACCATACACTATAAAGAAAAAACCACAACAACATTTTGGAGCCAAGTCCTTCCTTTCCGAACTACAGACCCCAAAAATTCGTGCATTAACTGTAAGCATCAACAAATATCATTGCCTACCTCCTAAAAAACTTCAAGCGAAAATTCAAACCCTTCTTATCATGAAGGGACAGGGAAGAGCTTTTCATAGTCCGAAAGCTGTATGCTTTTTAGTTTTTACACTCACTGATTGAGACCTATAGTTTTATACTGGTTGCGAACTGTTTTCATGGATGATTACTCGATACTGTCGCCATCACTAAGGAGGAGATCGTCGTTGAAAGAAACGTTAGTTAGTCAAAACAGGGATCGAACCCACATTTTCTTGTACAGGAATCGCGCACACTAACCATTGCACTACGGACGTCAATTCCTACCTAAGACATGGTTATTAAATAAAAACATCTTTATTTCAAATGGGATAATTAGTTGTCCATTTATCAATTTCAAACATAAATACTCAAAACATTATAAAAACTCAATTTGTAGTTCCTAATATTATCTTAAAACAAAAATCAATTTAAAGACAAAAAAACACATTTTTTGTCATACAAACACCAAATCATTCACAACTATATAAGACACGTAGGGCGAGTTTCACACTCGTCATTAAAACCTCAATTTAAAAGCTCTGAAAAATTTTCATATTAAATGACATTTAAATGATAAGCATCGGGCATTTAAACTACTTCTAAATGGAAAATTTTCAACTGTGAAACTGGCCATTAGTATATATTGCCTTTATCTCAGAATCAGATAAAAGATCCAAATTTCAAATGAATTAGTTACCCAGTTGGTCACAGAAAATGTGCCCTTTGATTCAACCACCTAACCTATTTGATTTACTGGCTGTCCTACACTCATACAACAAATTGCTCGAAAAGAGGTTGTAGCAACCGTAAATTCGGTTGTTGCCACCGAATTGCAATTGCTACTACCGAATTTAGATTGTTACAACTGAATTCAGTCTCTACAACTTAAATTCGGTTGAAGCAAACTCGAATAGGTTGTGAAAATCTCTAAAGCGGTTGTCAGAACCTCTGATTCGGATGTGATGACATAAAATGTGATGACATCTAATGTCCAAATTCGGTTACGACTAAATCAGTTATTTTTGTCTCTGCGTGGACTGCCTGTTTTTATAAAACTACTTCGTTCCAGACAAACGAACCGTTTGAAATTAATAATGTACTAGTTGGCCCAAAAGCTGTTTTGCTATATCTTTAAAATGAAGCCACCGAATTTCATAATTTTGTATTTCAATATCTACACGGACCTTTAATTATTTTCAATATATTTTGAACATGTTTACGATTTTGGCTCTTTTAACCTCATTTTCGATCGTTCTGGCGTGAACTTTGGACGAGATGTTCATGGACTTTTATCTCCCAGAGTCCGTGACATGTTCACATAGATCCCAGACTTCCAAAACCCCCACAGAAAAAGTCTGATGGGTTAAATCCGGCGATCTGTTGCACCATCCTATTGGAACCACATGCCCTCCAGTCCCAATACATCAATTTGCGGTAAAAAAAAAAAAAAACGTTTATAACGTACGCTAAAAACCCAGATTTTTCTGTTTGGATGCAAATATAACGTGTTTGTCGCGAATATAGTATACTTGTGTCTTAGTATACTTTGTCGGTGGTGCAATTGCTAGTGTGCGCGGCTCTTGTACTTGAGATCCTGGGGTCGATCTCTCCTCGGACCACCTAGAATTTCTTTCGGCGGCGGTCACCTCACCCCCTATTTAGCCATGAAAAAGCTTCTCAAAAACCGTTCGGAACCGGTGTAAAACTCTACGCCCCAATCAGTGAGTATACAACTAGATAGCGCACAGCTCACTGGTTGTTAGAAGCTCTAACCTATCCCTACATGAGATTGTGTTTGTTACTCAATATTACACGTAGGGGACACAGTGGTTAATAGTTTATAATACATGTTTTTGTGGTCCAAATATGGCTTCGTTTGTTGAAAACTGCTGAAAACAGAAACGTGGCAGACAACAAAGAAGCAAATAAGCACCAGATATTTAATTTAGGAAAACAATGTTCCAAACGGGGTACATGGTTCCTGCAATATGTTGCTGGGACCGTTTTTCAGCGTGTGGTTCACCATCGCTCACCGGTCACAGTCACCGAGTCCTTTAAAAAATATGCCCCGATAGCACCTCCGGCGAAAATTACACACCCTGCAGTGACTTTAGGTGGATGTAATCACTCTTCATAAAAGAAATGGGTATTTTCAGTATCCCAGAAGCGCAAATTGTGTGTGTTCAGATGAAAATGGGCCTCGTCGCTCTTGATAAATTTCGTTAGAAAATCATCCACTGCGTCGTGACCGGAGTTTAGACGCGATGGACGGTCCACAGGTAGTCACTGATGTATATCTGCACTTCGTAGGCGAACATCTTCAAGTCTTTCAAATGGGAAATCCCAATTCTGGACTGGAAATGGTGTAATTTTAGAAATCAAGTACAAGTAAAATCGAAAAACAAATATCCAAGTGCGATATAGTTCAACGCGAGATTTAAAAGTTGTCGATTCTTGATCAATCTCTTGTTCGTTCTTCCTTGAACCCAGCGTAAAATAACCGCCATTCTGGGTCAATTCGCTCAAATGTTACCATACAGATTCTAAGTGTTAACACTGACTAATCAGTTTAGATTTTACGGAATATTTTCGCTTGGAAAATGCCAAGGTAGAATAGTTATAATGAAAATATACACAGTATTTTAATAGCTGATCAGACCCAAAGCAACTTCAACTGAAACCTTAGTTTCCATAATATCCCCTGAAGCTTCTTACAATCAGTGTACTAAATGCCTATGTATACAATTTCCTATGTAACGCAAGGTTTTACTAAACCATCTCTTTATAATAAAGCTAATTTAAGACATCATGCGAAAAAGATTTCTAATTTGCAGGATCGCTGGTCAGCATCTGCCATTTTACACCTACTCCGAAGGGTTATGCATTGAGACGAATTTTATTGACTAATTACTTGATAGTGTCGCCATGACTAAGCGATGTAACCATCGCCGAATGATACGAAAGGTGGCCAGATCAGGGATTAAGTCCACGTTCTCGTGTACAAGAGGCGTACTTGCTAGCCATAGCACCACCCGCGGTCACTCCATAAAGCATCACCGGTTTGAAATCTTCAGCTTCTCTGTTACTGCTAGATTCATTTTGCCATTTATTGTGCAAATACCAGATAGTAGCCACAAGCTACTCAGTTTCAAAACGGCAGTTTAATCGTCAGGGAAATATCCACCCAATTATAAGCAACCAAAAACCATGAACATCTACTGTTTGATCGCAAACGAACGAATACGAGTACATTCGTTGCTTGGTATGTTCCTGGTGTACCGTTCTCAATAAGTTCCGATACATGTAGCATCAGTACCAAATAATAATTGCTTTGTTCGTGTATGTTTCTATCCGCGAATACTCAAGAACCACAAACAAAAACTGCAAATTATACACCAATCTCTCACATCAAATTGATGACATTAGGCCTGATGTGATATGAACGACTTCCTAGTTTGGGTCACTTTTTCGTGCATTGCTGGACGTATGCCACGAATAACACGAACAATTGTGGCCACCAAGCCGTCAATTGTTGCTGGGTTCGCAGCATAAACCAGTGACTTCACGTAGCCCCACAGGATAGAATCGAAAGGTGTCAAATCGCACGACCTTGGAGTACAATTGGCTAGTCTATTTCTTGTGACTTTCTTGGTTTCCCGTCCAATAAAGTCAGCTGTTGCAGACTCTATATACAGTACTCTATAATTTAGAGAGTGTGTGTTATGAAATATAGCCACAGTTCGACGGATGGCTTCGTCAGATAGGCGATTATGTGCGGACGATTAGTTGCGCGAATCGATGACTGATTTTCAAAATAAGTTTGGATAATTTGGTAGCGTTGATTAAGCGTGAATCTATTCACGATGATTTGCCAGAGAATACTGATTATAAATGTCAAAAAGAGGGCGCAGTATGGCAGTTCGTTTGAGAGCTAACCCTTTGGAAAGTTCTATCCAAGCCAAAAAAAAGCACCCTTTACCGCGCATACTAAGTATTGGTGGTGTGGGGTTCCGCGTATTTTAAGAACCGGTTCTGTCGAGTCCGGTTCCGAGAAGAACTGGGTATTTGGACCGGTTAAGGTCCTCAGCAAATTGCTGTCCCAAAGAGGCTTAAGTGAAAGATCTTATTCTAAGAATATACAATTTTATAAAAATACACATTTTCTGTCGAGTCTGGTTCCGAGAAGAACCGGGTATTTGGAGCGGTTCCGGTTCTCAGCAAATTGCTGTCCCAAAGAGGCTTAAGTGAAATATCTTATTATAAAAATATAAAATTTGATAAAAGTACACATTTTTGTACACTCACCCAAAGGTTAACACTTTTGGTTCCTTTGGAAAGAAGTTCTCTTAGTCAGGAATCGTTTTACGATTGTTTTCATTCCGCTTCTCAGTACCTGTAGAATAATTTTTTCGGCCTTCTTGGAACCGCTGTCGGTTCTTTTGAAACCGTTTTCTGGTCCTTAAAGAATCGTTTTCGGTTCATTTGGACCCGTCTTCCCGTTCTTGTAAGTGCCTGTAAAGAACAGGTTCTTACGAACCGGTTCGTTTCTGTGCATCACTACTAAGTACAGCACCACCGACTGACACTGTGGACAATAATGCAGTATTTGAAATAAAACTTTCTGTTCCCGTTTTCTTTGCTTTTGTTCGTTTGATTTCAAATGCAACCCTGATCACATAGAGGAAAATCGCAAAATTAAACAGATCTAAGGCATTTGTCAAAATGTTTTCTGCAAATCGTTCTCCTCAAGTTTACACCATTCCATTCGCTCTTGACATATCCAACTATTTATCGAATAGTCTATATTGGCCTTTAAATTGATACAAATTTTGCTTGCCACTGTTAGTGCCAACAACCGTAACGGAAACGGGAGAAGAAAATGTGTCAGAATGTGATGCGTAAGTTTGTGTGCGTGCATGTTTGGGGAGCATGAAGATTGGGGTGTATGTGCGAGTGTGAGTGTAACTCATTGTTTTAATGGGTTCCAACAGTGTGCACAATACCAACAACAACAGCAGTAACAATAAAACATTGGCAGCAACCCCAACGACGACAAAATCGCTATGAACAGCCTCAGCAGGAGCCGCATAATAGTAGCGACAACATAGTAGCGACAACATCGGCGGCAGTAGCAGCAGCAGTAGTGGCACCAACAATTGCTGCTTTATTACTCATGTTAATGTTTGTGAGAGACCGCGTGTGTGTGTGTGTGTATGTGTTTGTAAAATCTATGTCAGTGTTTTATGGGCAAAACATGGTGGATATTAATGTTCAAACACAACAACATGAAAACGGGCATTACCAACGGAGCAGCACAAACTTAACTATCTGCTCTTTATCATCATCACAATCAGAATCGCACTAGCAATCGCAAACACAATCATCATTCATCATATCAGAAACTACAATTTTGCTTAGCCAACATGTTTGAGATTGTTTTTTGTCGTGGTATTTATTTGTTTAGTCTAAATGCTTTTTGTGCTACTACATGAAAGAAATTTGAGTGAAACACAAAAAAAGGACTAAAATGATATGAAAATCTTGATAAAAATCGGACGACAATTTTGAAGTGAGCAAAGACATTTCGATTTAATTACAACTCAGACACAAACACTGTAATGACAATTCGTAATGGCAAAAGTAATTAAGTAAAACAAATGCTAAAGTTACAAAAGAACTGAGTAATTAAATTAAGGAAATATTTTATTCATTCCATTATCATTTTAAAAGTGACTTTTCGACTTAAGCGTCAGAACAATTAAGGAGAAAATAAATGCCTTTTCTAGAAGCCTTTTTGGCAAACAAATCACATATAGGATGCATTGCCAATCGTAACACAGTTCGGCAGAAACCAACTCAGTTGTGCAAACATGAAAAAGTCAAACAGATTCTTAAAACTAGAGCAACAAATAAAATAATCGTGTCTCCCAGATCCAGTAGCTTACGTCTTTACAATGCAAGACAAGACTTAATCTCCGTCTATCCAACTATAATATGGGGAAGAAACGATCACGTCCATAATAATTGAGCGGGACATCTGATTTTTTTTACAATATTGATGTCTAGGGGATTGTGGCTGTCGGTGGTGCAATGGTAGTGTGCATGGCTCTTGTGCATAATACAAGTGGTTTCGATCACTGCTCTGACCACCTTTAAAAAAATGTATTTCGACTACGGGCATCTCGCTTATTGATGGCGACACAATCGAGCACTTAGCCACGAAAAACACTTCTCAAAATAACGTTCGGTGTGAAACTGTAGGTCCGTTATGAAACTGTAGGTCCCAATCAGTGAATGGAAAACTACACCATTTCCAACTGAAATTTGAAAAATATCAATTTAATTTTGAAAGATATCAATTGAAATTTGAAAATTATATTTAAAATTTGAAATACATCAATTGAAATTAAAAAATTCTATTAGAAATTTGAAATACATCAATTGAAATTTAAAAAACATCAATTGAAATTTGAAAGACATCAATTGAAACTTGAAAGTCATCAATTGAAATATGAAAGACATCAATTGAAATTTAAAAAACATTAATTGAAATTTGAAAGACATGAATTGAAATTTGAAAGGCATCAATTGAATTGAATTTTGAAATTTAAAAATTATTAACCGGTTTAATGTATTAGATTTTTAAATTTCAATTGATGTGTTTCAAATTTAAATTGATGACTTTCAAGTTTCAATTGATGTCTTTCAAATTTCAATTGATGTGTTTCAAATTTCAATTGATGTATTTCAAATATTAATTGATGTATTCCAAATTCCAATTTATGTGTTGAAAATTTTAATTAATGTCTTTTAAATCTCAATTGATGTGTTGAAAATTTCAATTAATGTCTTTTAAATTTCAATTGATGCGTTTCAAATTCCAATTGATGTGTTTTAAATTGCAATTGATGTTTTTCAAATTTCAGTTGATGTATTTCAAATTTCAAATAGAATTTTTAAATTTCAATTGATTTTTTTCAAATATCAATTGGAAATGGTGTAGACACCGCACAGACTGTGAGAACCTCTCCTTCATCCCTTCATGGGATGTAATGGGAAACCATTTATTTTAGGATGTGTCAACATGCGAAACAATTCTTAGTTGTGTTTATATCTCACTTTCTTTGTTAATATCGTAATAACATCGCTGTCGTTCGTCTTGTACGGTGAGTGATTATGTGTGTGTGCTGGAGTGTACTATGTGTGTTATGTTGGAGTGTATTAGGAAACATATGGCATATCGCAATATGTTTATTATAATTAGTATGTCTTTGACATGAATTTTTTTTATTGGTGCATAAACTTTTTGTACCATTAAGTACACTTTTTATATGCTTGTATACCTTGTTTGTACTTTTGTGTACAGTTTTTGTACTTTACCATCATTAGAAGTATGGTGAGCAAACTGAACAAAACTGGTCCACCGGTGGTTCAACGATTAAAAATACATTTCTTATGGGCCATGTAAAATTTGGAATATAATATCGATTTGAAAAAAATAATAATAGACATTTTTTCAAAATTATGATTTTATTGGTAAAGCCCATCCATCATTGACATTTATGAATGAAACACAACATCGTTCAAATTACTTCCATGACTTGTTTCACAGTACCTCATTCGATCTACCCTATTTTTCAATACATTTTCGATTGTTTGGGCCTCCATCTTGGGAACGACAACGTCGATTTCGTGTTTTAAGGCATCAATGCACTGGGGATTGTTTGCGTAACCCTTAACGGGGTTTGCATAACCCGTAACGGGGTCAAATCGCAGCTGAGAGGCGGCCAATGCACTTCCAAGATTCGGCAGATTATGAAGTTTCCGAATATATAATCAAAATTAGGCGATACGCTGATTTTGAGAAATGGACCAGTAGATTGGTCTCCAAGGTCGTGCGATTTGACACCTCTCAATTATTTCCTGTGGGGCTACATGAAGTCACTGGTTTATCCTGATAAACCAGCAACATTTCACGCCTTGGAGGTCTTGTGTTATTAGTGACATACGGCCAGCAATGCTCGAAAAAGAGACTCAAATTGGATGTCCAGAATGCGCTTCGTCATGAACAGCCACGATGGTCATATGCCCGAAATCGTTTTCAAATGCCATGTATTGATCTATCGAATGCAAAAATTGTTTTGATTAAAATTTAATTTTTTGTGTTATTTTTTATAATTTCAATTTTTATCGGGTTTAAAAAACATCCTATATATGTTTGGAACATCCAGATTTTTAAGTGCAAGCATTGTTTTCACACGCTCAAAAAAGAACTGCCTCTATAACATATTCTCCCAAACATATTTTGCTGGAACCATGTATATGTTTGGAACACACTTCAAACATTTATATGTTTGCAAGTTCCTAACTCATGTGTATTTAAATGAAAACCTTAGCATGTTTACTGACACATATGTATGCTTTTATGTGGAAACATATGCGTGCTTCATCCCAAACATCCATATACTTACGTGGAAACATATGCGTATTTTTCCCAAACATAATAATATTTAGAAACGAATTATTCCTTCTTTATTTATTTATTATAATTAAAATAAATAAATAATAATAAAAATGGTTTCCCATTACATCCCCTGAAGGAATCGGGTAGGGCTTCTCGCAACCAGTGAGCTGTGCTTTCTAGTTTTATACTCACTGATTGGGACCTACAGTTTTACACCGGTTCCGAACGGCATCTTTGAGAAGCATTTTCATGGCTAAATACTCGGTAGTGTCGCCGTCACCATGCGAGGTGACCGCCGTCGAAAGAAATTTTAAGGTGGTCAGAGCAGGGATCGAACCCAGGCTCTCAAGTACAAGAGGTGCGCACACTGCCCATTGCACCACCGAAGGCCACAATAAATAAATAATACAAAAATTAAAATATTTAAAATTACCCTTTTTACATTTACTTGCTGAATGCATTACTTTTTTTTATGAAATGAGAATCTGCTGCTATTTTGCTTCTCCTTTCTTTGTTGTCTCTCACGTTTTTGTTTTCAGAAGGTTTCTGCTATGCGTTGGTTATCACTATGCGTTGGTACACAAACAATATACTTATATACAACTCTAGTTCATGCAAGAAAAAACGTGTATTAATTAAATGTGTTTTTTATTATATTTCACTAATGGTCGGCCATTCCGAGTTTTTCAGTAGACTCAGGCAGAAAAAGGGGATTCACGTTGTTGCCCTTTCCAGTTTCTTTCCTCAAAATCGTTTCTCACTTTGGTAGCTCGTATAAATATATGCGAACTACATACACAAAAACCAAAGCAACATCACAAACCATTTAACCGTTCAAGCGTTGGTTTATTCTTTGCTCAATACATCAGCCAAAAAACACTGACTTCATCTGCAATTTGCACGAAAATTCAGGAATCACTCACTGAGAGAATAATGCAAAAATACAGATACACACTCACAAGTTATACACACTCGATGTCCCTCTTTTATTCTTTTGCTCTCGAGAGAGCATAAATAGTGCAACAAACACGGCTGTATTTATATCAAAAACACAAATATAATTGGGTCGCAAACACATATGTTATAACATATTAATCATTGTGTCGCAAACATGAAATATTGAATAGCAAACACAGTGTGTTTGGGCACAAGTATATTATATTTCCGACAAGCTCCAAACACATGATATATTTTCATCCAAATAACAAAAAACTACAGATTTTTCAGCGTGCATGAATTGAAGATCTGCTGCTTTTTTGCTTCTTTGTTGTCTGTCACGTTTTTGTTTTCAGAAGTTTTCCACAAACAAGGCCACAGTTGGGACCCAAACACATATGTTACGATATATTAATCATTGTGTCTCCAACAAGTAGGTTTGAATGGCAAACATAATGTGGTTGGACACAAGTATACTATACTTGTTTCAAGCTACAAACACGTTATATTTGCATCTCAACAACAACAAAAAAACACAGGTATTTTTACGTGTTATTACACTCTGGAACACAAAACAAATAACAAGGTTCTGACAACGTGTTCCGGTAGAGGGGTTAAAAGGTTGAAGGTTTACATATGGTGGTAAGTAAAGGTGGGGGTTAAAGTTTCCCCCTCTTGTACATTCGAATGATGTATCGACATAGGAAACCATGTGACCCCTACATTTTAGGTATAAGATGTGTTCAGCAATTTTGTGTAAACATTTTCTACATTTTAACCCGTTATGCCCCCGTTTTAGGGAAGTTTTTTACCCTTTTCGCAAAAGGGGCATAAAAGACCCATATCTTGTGGAGCTATAGGGTTAAAATGTTCCTCAAAAATATTTCTCGCAAAATTTTACACAAAATTGCTGGACACATCCAATACCCAAAATTTAAGGATCACTTGGTTTCCTATGTCGATTCATTATAAGAATGTAAAAGAGGGGGAAAACTTTAACCCCCCTTTAATTACCACAATATGTAAACTTTAAAAAAATCTTTTTGTTACCCCCTCTACCAGAAGCCGTTGTCAGAACCTTGTCATTTTCGAAAAAGTTTCATTTTGTTCTACAGTGTTACTTCTGAAGAGTGTGAAGTAGTTGTAGCAGTTTTTGAGAGCAACATGTTTTATCAACTATATCAGCATTACTGATGAATGATTAATTTTGGTTACGATGGCGTTGCAGGTTTGGGAAAACTTGTCACTGTAACTAATTTTTAAAAATTAAAAACAAAATGTGGTCGTAATTGAATCACCAAATTCGAAAAGGACTCATGTCGAAGTTTACAAATTTTTAAGGAGACACAAAACTGAATTTGTCTCAGCCTTTAAGGAATTTGAGAGAGCAAACATTGTTCAAACAGCTAACCATTGAATTGGATCATAAAATACTGAAGTGTTTTTTTTTTAATAGAAGAGTGCTGAAAAAACAGGTGTTACAGTTTTCGGCGATGAGCCCTTGTCGAAAAACCGACATGAGTCCTTTTCGAATTTGCTGATTGAACTAATGAGGCGATTTACCTCAAAACTATATAATACCAGTGTAATACAACAAATCTACAAGAGACGCAGATTAATCAACCTGATTTCTATTTTTTTCGAAAATCAAATTAAAAGCGAACTTCAGTGTTAAAATTCCAACAACAACAAAACAACTAACCAAATTCCAAAACTTAACAATTACAAACTTCATTTCCACTTGATTCAATTATAGTAATAGACACTATAACATGCAAATTGCGGCCGAAAGTGAATAACTCCATAACTAACATAAATCAATTTTAATAATGTTTATTAATTTAATTGATCTACTCAATTTACTCTTAATAGAAACTGTGTAAATAAAACCCGGCAACCCATTTCACCTACTATACTAACCCTATCCTGTATTATAATTTAAATTCTCTTGCAGCGTTATGAAAATTCATTTGAGATTTTTACAACACTCGAAATTAAATATCAGTAGTTATCGTTATACTCTATGACAATTGTGTGATTATCATCGAGGCTTAAATAATAATAATAATAACAACAACAACTACAACAACCAACACAAAACACAACAACAACTACAGCTACAAAAATACATCCATATCCTTCTATAGTTACTACTAAAAACAACAACAACAACAACAAAACCAACAACAACAACACCATCAAAACACAACGGAAACGGAAACAAGAAAATGTTTAAATTGAATTTACATCGTTTTTCAGACGACAATTAAAGCGCCATTGCAAATTATTTAGAAATAACCCGAATTCAAATTCAACAAGTTGAAAACGCCCATCACCAAATATCCAAAAGAAGAAGAAGAAGCAAAAAGAAAAGAACGGAACAGAAGTAAAAGGCAGTTAAACCAGGCGATATCCAAATATAGTTGATATAATTTGAATTTTTTTGCTGGGCCGAGGTTTAATAAAAAACATTCAAAATTTACAAATTAAACAAAACGGGTAAGTTTTAAAATTCCAATACCAAGATTTGTATTTTCTTTAAATACTAATGCAATATTTTGTAAAGTAGAAGTTGTTTTTTACACAAGTCGACAAAATGTAGATTTTTTAAATGAACCAAGAGTTTGATGTTTAAAATTATACAAATATTTAGATGGAATTTCAAACCAAAAACATCATACCCAATATAACTTTTATTTGTGTTTAGTTTTTTCCTTATCCTTATTTACATTGTATTTCTGTTTAAAGATCGTAATTTCCATGAGAACTCAATATCTCGATCTAAGTCCACATTTCTCTATTAAATCCTTCCAATTCAACCACCAAGTACCTTAACCAATTCAATGCAAGGAACTTAATCTATTTCGTTTATACCGAATTGAAAGCGAGAAGTTCTATGGCATACCCCAAACGATACTTGTTCATTCCATTTTACTCATACATGGGGTTTTTTAATTTTCATTAGATTCTAATTTGCATTCCTTTATCTAATGCAAATGCAAAAGAATTACCTATGTTCGCAATGGCAATTAAAACATTTTGAAAATATGCAGGTTCTGGAATGGGATGAATATGCAGGTTCGGGAATCGGATGAATATTGGAAAAACATACATGTGTTGGAATCGGATAACAATTGTAAGACAATACGGCAATGCTTTTAATTATTCTGAATTTGTTTGACTGCTGGCAATTCTGTTTTTAAAGTATTTTATATGTAGAGGTGTGTGGCTTCGATAGGTGTTGCCTCGTAGTACTATCAAATTCATCAACCCGTACAAGTAAAATAGTTGAACCCCAAAACTGCCAGATACGAAGGAAATGTTTTGAAAATACGTACAAATACCAAATAAATTTAAATCTTTTTGAATTTTCATTTGTAGAGGTAATTCAAATTAAACAATAAATTTTAAGTGTCATATAATTAATTGGCCCCATGTATGATTTTACTCATCGAAGGTTACGTGGAAGTGGCTGTCACTATTAACACACTTAGTCCTTTGAAATAGCATCGGACATCATGTTGCATCCGCAACGTTGAACCTGTAAATTTGAGGGACGGTCAAAGGGTGGTCAAGCCATAAACTACCCCATCTCTGTGTCTCAAGATGGGGCTGAAAAAAAGAGGTATTGCCAGACGAACGAACAAAAATAGTCTAACGTCATTCAGTTTAACTCTCTGAATGTAAGTTAGATTAAAACAGAATTAAGAGCCAAAATAATTTCTCCTTACTTACTTACTTACTAAGGTGGCCTAAAAAACCCAACAGGGGGCAAGGGCCTTACAACATGAGGATAATTTGTTTCTCCAACCGGCTCGATCGTCAGCTTTTCTCCTCCAGTTGGTAACACCAAGCTCTCGCTGGCAATATTCCACCTAATCTTCCCAGCAAAGTTTTGGTCGTCCTAATTTTCGATGTCCTTCGAGTACGTCTTCGAATACCTTTCGCACTGGCTCAGTTAGGCTAGGCATGGCCTAGCCAGCGTAATACAGTGCGGGATACAGATTACACAGCTCGTGGTCGAGACTTGCCATTCTTTATTATAGGACCATGTATTTTTCGAAGCATTTTTCTCTCTTTCTCGTTCTTTCATCAGCATGCGATATACCCAGGATTTTGCGCCATAAAGCAAGATAGGTTGTATGAGAGAGAGTCTGATATAGTAGGATCTTCGATCCTCGAGAGAGGGTCTTACCTCTGAAGCGTTTTTTCCCCCTTTTTTTTTTTGATGCGATAGAAGTGTGGAATCTTCGAAACACATATTCTGTCCGATCTGAAAAACATGCAGCATTTTTACCTACTAAATCATACCCCCATAACCTCACAATCCGCAGGACTGCTTTAGGTAATACTTCGCGAGGTTGGGCAGCTTCCGCTGTTCTCCTAGTTCTTACTCTTCTCTCAAGTTACTTCTCGCTGACTTATGCAATTCCTCTGCCTCGCTTAATGCCATATTTAAATTTTCCACATATGAGTTGATCCCTATTATGTTGTCCATCCTCAAACGTCGTCCTAAGAACGTTTCTACCTTACTTCGTTGACTGATAAATCGCGGGCATGTGGATTTCGCATACTCCGCAGTTTCGTCTTCTTCAGGACACCGTGACCATATGGGTGAATCGTCGTGCGTGCCCCTTACCAGATAACTTCTATAGCATCCATGATCATGAAAGGAATTGGGTCACACTATAGTTCACTTCCTCATGCCATCTCTTCAGCCATGTATCAATATAGTGGCTAAGCCTAAAGTTCCAACGTCCTTAAAGTGAAGTCCCCCTTCTTCTCTGCCACTCGGCCATATTGGTCTCCCTCTCTGTGCGACGAATGTCGTTACTTACTGCTTCTGCATTTCCTATAACTTTATTTTGAATTTTCGTTTGTTTTCTGGCGCTTAAGTTAATGGGTATAATACCGGAAACGACGACAGCTGCTTCTGCAGTTATAGTTCGACATCCACTACAGACTACTAAACAACCTCTTTTATGTAGTAACAATATATCTCTCCGCGACTTAGTATTTAGCGCTCCTTCGCAAAATGATGCTCCATAAGGAAGCAATTAAAATTCGTCGACCACTAATATTTGACATTATTTCTCACGGATAATATTATCTGTTTCCATTCAGCAGAGTTGAATCCGTTTCTTCCATCGAGCGTAATGACCGCGCAGTATTTGCTCTCCTTGCCTTTCCCTTTGTTTGTCCTCCTAGTCGAGTCAATAACAAAGTTAATAGTGTCGGTCGTTGACTAAGCCTCTCTGAAGCCATTCTGTCTTTCTGAGAGACCTTCGACCTCTTCCACGGCGCTCAGAAGCCTGGAGTATATAATTCTCTCCAGGCATTTCCCCAGTGTGTCAAGAAGACATATATGTCGAAATGGCTACGGATCTCTGAAGTGCTTGCTTAGAACGAGCACAATTCTCCGTTTGGTTTCTAGGTTGACGTTATTGTTTCTGTTACCAGTAGATCCGAGTAGATTCGCCCACTACCTCGAAATAGTAACAGTTATCCAAGTTCATCCATTCTTCCAGACGGGTGAGTGTTCTGCTTGTCGAAACCATTAATTCCTCGTTTACTGCAAAACCCACTTATACTGATTCTTTCTCAATTCTCGAAATCACTGCAGTGACTTCTCGCAGATTTTGCCCAATGATGTCTAAATCATCATCATACGTGAGCAGTATGTGACTTTTTCAGCTGCTATTGTCTGCAGCTTTTCTCACGATCGCATGAGAGGCTGTCGCCCTTCCTGAGTCCTAACCTTATACTAAATGGTTGGGTGAGATCTTTACCTATCTTTACTGAGAATTTCGAGTCGGTCAGGTCATTCTACAAAGGCGTCTCAGCTTAGCAGGAATTTATTCGTGTTGACTGCAGCATTTCTCACTATTATCTCAATTAAAATATTGAAGAGATTGCATCATAGGCTTTCGCCCTTCCCGAAGTCTCGCCTCGTACTAAATGGTTCGGCGAGATCTTTACCAATCTTTAGTGAGGACGTCGTGTCGGTCAGTGTCATTCTACCTATTCTAGCTCCGACAAAGCTTGGTCCTGTTTTCCCGTATCGAGCTATCCAAGGCAGCCTTATAATCTACAAAGCGGTGGTAGATGTCGATTTGTTTTTCGTGGGGTTTTATTGGAATGTGAATATTTTGATTTTTCTGGCTTAAAGCCACACTGATAAGGTCCGATCAGGTCTGCAACAAACGGCTTTAATCTTTTGCACATTACGCTCGAAAAGACCTTGTACGGGATGGATAAAAGGCTTACCCCACGATAGTTTATACATATACTCGGGTCGCCTATTTGAAAACAGGACACAGTATGCTAAGACTCCTATCGTCGGCTCTATTCGTCAAGCCAGATGTTGCCTATGAACTGATGCATGCACCTTTCCAACTCATAGCCGACGGCCTTAAACAGCTCAGCCGGTAGTCCATCAGCACCAGCTGCTTTGTTGTTATTAAGCCGGGAAATTGGAGTTCTAACTTGGCTTTGGCTAGGAGGACGCAGTCGATTCCATTGTTCTCAATTCTCTCAGCACCCTCATCTGTATTTAAATTTCCTGGGACAAGTAAAACAGAGAAGTGATCTCCCCATGTTTCCAACATAGTCTGCACATCTGTGACAAGATTCCCGTCATTATCTCTACAAAAGGGAGGCCCTCATCCATATCCGTTTGATGGCCTTTGTGCTTTTAGTTAGAATTTACGGACCTCATTCTTCCTTCTGTAAGATTACATTTGCTCACTCTCGCGCTATCTCCGCAACCATTTTTCCCATTAAACAAAAGGGTTTCCTCTCTCCTATTTTCCTTATACCGCTCTGCCGGGGCTCGCGTTACAACTGACTGAAGCATTGCCATACGTGCGGCGTTGTTTCCCTCACTTGTCATGCGACACTCTTCATCGTATCATTGTTTGTCTTTAAGCGGGATTTCAGAATCAAGTACGGTGTCTGCATCAGTTTTCATAGAGTGGGAAATGTACTTCCACTGCGCGTCAGGATCGTGAAGCGGGGGATCTTTCTGCTCCAGTATCTGAGTAATATTAAGCCATAGCTATCTCAGGTAATTGCAGCTTTCCGATGCCAACCTTTCTATACGTCCGGTTTCGTACCACTTTCGGTCTGCTTAATCTTGTGTGAATCTTTGCAGCAAACAGGTAGTGATCTGAATCGATATTAGCTCCTCGAATCACACGTACGTCCATTACACTCGTAGAGTGCATTCCATCAATTACCAGGTGATCAATCTGGTTCTCCGTCTGTTGATCAGGGGATATCCAATTAACCTTGAGCATGTCTTTATATTGGAATCTCGGACTACTGACGTTTCGCTGATGTTTATCGCCGCGGTAAAATCTAACAGTCTCATTTCGTTTTCTAAATTGATGGCGTGTAGACTGGATTTACCGATTATTGGTTCAACGACATTTTCCCTGCCGACTTTAGCATTAAGATCACCTAGAACAATCTTAATATCATGGCCAGTGAAGCGGTCGTATGTTTCCTATAGGTGCTCATAGAACATGTCCTTGGTGCCATCGTCTGTTTCTTCCACCGGGTATGAACACAAATTCGCGATATGTTAAGGTATTTCGCATTTGTGCGGATGCTGGCTATACGTCCACTCATGGGGTTAAACCTTAAGACCAGATGACGCAGTCTTTTTCTAACTACAAATCCGCAACCAAATCAAATTCCCAATGGCGGCTGTAGTAAATGCCTCACTTCTTCTTCCTTGTATAGCCATGACATGTCCAGCGCATCTCCTGGATAGAAATAATGCCAGCCTTACAATTCATGAGGACATCTGCCAGTTGCAGTACGCAGGATTTTCTTTCGTGATGGCCAAACTTGAAATTTAGGTTAAAAAATAGCACTACATTCAAAAATCACCGCTTAAGGAAATGAGTTCGGGGGCTCGGACCCCCCCCTGCGTACGTGCCTGGCCTGTTGGATAGTGGCACCGGATCTGTGTAGTGTTCTAACATTCCAAGTGCATATCCTTTTAACATTTTAGGGGGTTATCAACGAATTGGGGGTTTTATGCTTCTCATTCTAATTTTGTATTTCCGTTGCCAATATAATCGTGGCGAAAGTCTTTGCAAAGGTTTTGCATTTTACCTACTGCCAGGATGATTGTACTTCATCCGTCCATTATGGAGCAGACGCTAACCAGAATTCAGTGTGTCGAAACTGGAATTTTGTACCTTTACTTTTGATCCGTCGTTGGTTGGTAGTGTGGGCTCATCCGTCTTCAAAGGACAAAAGAATATGCCCACTAGTTCGAAGAGCTTCAGTGACAGAGTCACCTATTTAACCGGAGACGCATCAGTGATCGCACAACCAATCAAGCTGCTCATTCGTTTCGCCTTTTCACTCTAAATAGCTAACGGAGGGTTCCGATAAAGCCATTGCCCGGGATATATTTCTAGAAAGTAGTGAGCTGCTTGAACTGCCCTATGAAGGAATCCTTTTTGTTCATTACCAAATGAGTGGCTATCAGAAACTTTCCACCTCCACGGCCAGTCCCATGTCCCAGAAATATTGTCTCTTACTCACACAAAATGCATAGAAGAACACATACCATCTCGTCCACCTCTACAGTCCCACATCTTCTACGCTAATCATGAGCAGAAATTCCAAGTCTAGACGAGTGTCTGTTTATCAAACACTGTTCAGTGATCACAGTAGTAGTGATGTGCGGTTCCACGTTTTTGAAGAATCGGGTCTGTCGAAATTTGATAAATATATACATTTTCATACCCTCAAAGGTTAAAACTTTTGGATCCTTTGGAAACGAGTCCTGTTATTCTGAAACCAGTTATTTTTAAACCGTTTTTCAGTTCTGGTAGAGTCGTTTCTTGGCGTTTTCGGAACCGTTTTCGGTTCTTTTGAACCCGTTTTTTTGTTCCTTTAAGAACCGTTTTCTGTTCATTAGGAACCGTGTTCGGGTCTGTCGAAATTTGATAAAAATATAAATTTTCATACCCTCAAAGGTTAAAACTTTTGCATCCTTTGGAAACGAGTCCTGTTATTCTGAAACCAGTGATTTTTAAACCGTTTTTCAGTTCTGTTAGAGTCGTTTCTTGGCGTTTTCGGAACCGTTTTCGGTTCTTTTGAACCCGTTTTTTTGTTCCTTTAAGAACCGTTTTCTGTTCATTAGGAACCGTGTTCGGGTCTGTCGAAATTTGATAAAAATATAAATTTTCATACCCTCAAAGGTTAAAACTTTTGCATCCTTTGGAAACGAGTCCTGTTATTCTCGGTTATCCCGGTTCTTTTCAAACCATTTTTCAGTTCTGTTAGAATCGTTTCTCGGCCTTTTCGGAACCGTTTTCGGTTTTTTTGAACTCGTTTTTTGTTCCTTTAAGACCCATTTCCTGTTCATTTAGAACCGTTTTCGGTTCTTTTGGAACCGATATTCGGTTCTTGTAACAACCGGACCGATCGGGTCTTGTAAAGAACCGGTTCCTCGATTCTGTGCATCACAATATAGTAGATATAACCTATATAGAAGTGGATTCCAAGTTTTTCCAACGACTAAGATCATGGCCGTATCTGTCTGGTGCTTCAGCCAGTTGTACCTCCATTCGACCTATCATTCGCATGTGTGACAGCTTCAGTTTTAAGCATAAGCTCATACTATGTAGAAAGGGGCATAACCACATACTCCATATCCAGTGAAATAAGTATGGTAATCCCTAATATCGCCAGCTATAATTCCCTTAATCCCTGGAATGTATATAAGGTTAATATAATCTCATTTGTGGACAATTTTTGAAGTCACGACTACCGATTGCAGAGATTTTAAACGAGCCTGACTGTCGGAGTAGATCCACTCTGCCATTCAAAAATTGTTTATATTAATTTTCGTTTCATTATTCGATTCATTATACATTTTCAAAATCATAAAATTTCAATACAAAATTTCTGAATTTTGGTTATTTAACTACGAGGGCGGATCAATAAGTCCGTGACTTTTTGCATGAAACACAGTTTTTTTTCCCAAAAAAAATATTATTCAATATAATCTCCTTTCAGCTCAATATACTTAGTCCAATGTTTCTCCAATTTTTGTATCCCTTCCAAAAAAATAGGATTTTTCGAGGTTCATAAAATTTCTTCGTTGGAGCTAAATCTCTTTCCACCGAGCCATTTCTTTAGGTTTGGAAAGAGGAAATAGTCAATGGGGGCTCAATCCGGAGAATATGGCGGATGAGGTACCAATTCGTAACCCAATTAAACTATTCCAAACAATCCGTTGATGTTGTTACACGATTACGTTTATGGTCAATTAAGAGCAAACGCAGCACCCATCTTGCAGACAGCTATTTCTATGAAATATGAAATGCCTTTGGCATCAAGAATCTCACGCACTTTTACTCTTCGATCGGCCAACACCATATCGTGGATTTTTCGACATTTTCGGGTGTATTGACCTCAATTGGCCGTCCAGAACGTTCAGCGTCATTTGTACTTCTGCCACCACAACGAAAGTCAGTAAACCACTTTTTTACCATTGAAATCAATGGTGCAGAGTCCCCATAGTATTTATCAAGCTTTCCTTGGTTTGATTGACGGGTTTTTTCGCAAAAAATTATGTTAAATTCACTTTTTCCATTACAAAAAAAATGCAGGAGGTTGTATGTTTTGAACAGCTGTTAAACGCAAAGTAAATGACGGAACTTGCTCTAAATGTGACAGTAGTCTATTAACAGGTGGTACTTGATGGGAGCAGTTTTCCATTTCATATAGCTACGAGGGAAGTTCGAAAAGTCACGGACTTATTGACCAGCTCTCGTACCGATTTTTATCGGTAAAAAGTTATAGAATTCCGGTATAGGAGACAAAACGTCAGCAAAAATGTATAGTGATAGTTCTGAATGAAAATGGTATTTTGGTGGTTTCCTTTCGTTGCTTAGTGTGATTTTATATTTGAAAATTTATATTTGAGCCGCTGTATTATATTTGAAAACGAGCAGGATTTTCTAAACTTATAAAAACATTGATTCTTAAAATTTTGTAAACGTCAAAGATTCAACATTTTTTCTCTGGTTAACTGAGTTTCCATTTCCAATCGTTATCAAAAATTGATTTCATTAATAAATTAATAAACTATACAAAAGGAAAAACACGAAAATTATATTAATTTGTTGTTACCCCCCAAAAAGATCTAACCGGAGAAAACATGATCTCTTATAGCCTTAAAGGAAATTACAACATTAATCATAACGAGGATCTAAGACAACTAGATCCCTATTTCTGTTGAAAGAAATTATCAGTTCTTATATGATTCCATTAATTGACCAGCTTTTGCAACATCAAACATCTTACACTTCCGATTCAAAGATGTTTTCATCTTGTTTACTTTTGTGTCGACCTGTGTAAAATTAAGTAGTCTGTTTTTGTTTGTTTTCCTAGTTACTTGTTTAATTTTTTCCTTTGCAAGTCCTAGTAACTAAAATCCCGTAGAATTCATCCAATTCATAACCATTTGAAGTACGAAGATATGCAGACTATTTATTTTATCTCAACAGAAAGGAAATGCGATAGAAATGTTGACAACACTATTGAAATTGAACTCAAAAAAAAAACTGCAAAAAACGCAGACATTTATTTGGGGTGAAATATGAACACAAGTGTAATCTGCACTTGTCTGTGAACCTTCTTTTCTACTTTTTTTTTTTGTTATTTTGTTTGATGTTAAATTTTTCGTCTCTTCTGTCTATTGGTTACGTATTTTTCTTATGGTTTTGTTTTTTCTTCTCCTCATCTTTGTAACCTGCTTCCTTCTTTCGTTGTATAAGGTTTTCGGTTACATTTTCCCATTTTAAAAGAAGACAGACGAACGAATATTACGACAACGACGACGACGACGTCAATACTCTTCTTGCGTTCTTCTAATTTTAGATCAGTCCAATATTTTGCTTTTATTGATTTCGATGTTTAACCTTATTTTGTCTAACCAACCAACCAACCCCATCCAACCCACCCAGGCATCCACCAACTCAATTGTCGTTATTTTATGTTGCACCACTCAAGTATGTGACCGAATGCTGTCGGTTAAGGGTTGCCACAGTTTGAGGTAACAAAACCTAGTGCTAATGTCCGTCGACGAAGTAGGATTTTTCTTTAAAAATATTAATCTCAGTTTTTAGTTGGTTATAATAGATTCCTAAAATCCAAAAAAGAAAGATCTTCATACATTCCACACGATACAGAGGTAAATGAAAATCGACAATACCACCTCTATGTCATAGTCGAAGTTTGACATTCAAAACTAGAGTGGTGTAGTTCATGAACTCAATAGTTCAATTAGAGTACCCTATACAAACAGTATCCCAAAATTTACCCAAGAAGTTGTTTTAATAGACAATACAGGTTCTTGGCTAAAAAAAAATGGTGTTCCATAACATCAAGTGAAGAGATCAGTGAGATGTGCGTTTCCTAGTTTTACACTCACTGATTGTAACCTACAGTTTTATACCGGTTCCGAAGGGTTTTTTGAGAAAAGATTTCATGGCTTATTACTCGATAGTATCGCCATCACTAAGCGAGTTGACCGTCGTCGAAAGAAATGTAAGGTGATCTGAGCAGGGATCGAACCCACGTTCTCATGTACAAGAAGTCATGGACACTACCCATTGCACCACCGACCGCCAGGTATTTAGTTACAAATTTTAAACTTGTTATTGATTTATACACTGAAAAAACAATTATCAGAGGAATGAAACAAAATAAATCAATAGTTCTACATTAAATTTATGTAAAATTTCATTGATGCAATCAAAATGTTTCTTAAATTAACGAAATGTTTTTTTCACATTTTTCCATCATCATTGAATTGAAGATTTTTTTACATCATTTTGATGAATTTCTGTAAACTTATATTTTAAACCGCAATGATATTTTCTTTAGAATTTTGTATAAAATTAGGTGGCTACATCTCTTTACAAAGTCGGGTATAAATTACATTCAAGAATTGTTGGACGCCCTCCATTCGTTGCCTAGGAAAATGAGTAGGAGGCGACTGTAGACGGTTCAAATTTCGATAGGCATTCCATTCTGGTTTCATCGTTTATTGCGCCCAATATGGTGTTAGCATTAGAACAACTGATTTAATTTTTCCACGTCGTTGTGGTCCGAACTTGTCAAATTCAAATGTGGTTTGTTTTGGTACTTTTATTGTGATTATTAAATTTTTTTAACTTTTACTTATATCCCGTAGAAACAAGTGGCACTGACTGAACAAAATATATCCATGAACAAGATCTTAAATTGCCAAAACGAAGTGTTCTCAATGCTTTCCGCTATTAAATTACAAAGACGGAGTAGCAGACACCCTGAACATAGAGTTAACGTAATTAATGCGTTCGATTAAACAATATTTTAATTCAATGAAATACATTATATGTATTTAATGTAAAATATTATCAACTTAATGACAAGTTTTCATACAAATAACGAATAATATTCATAAAATTAATAAAATGATTTCAAAAATGAAATGAATGATAAAATGAAAATTAAATAAATGAATGTGAGCAACCAAGTACATTTTATTAATGTACACTTTACGTCACCTCAATGGAAAACATGCCTTAAATTTGCGACAAGTTTGTATCAAACTCATGCTTCATTTACATTAAATTAATGGTCGACTCTGATGAACAATTGATGTAAAGTTTTACATTTATTCAATTAAATGAGTTGTAGGTTGGAAGTTGATGAACGTATACATCAGGTATATGCACAAATTCATCAATTCAATTTAAATTAAATGATCTGGCCGGCCAATTCTGTTCAATAAAATAGAAAGTTACACGACAAGAGAATGGCTCGTCCAGTAATTGAATTACTTCTCGGACATATTTGGCTTGTGCCATCGTCTGATATAAATCTCAGATCAAGAACATTCATATCTTGCATCTACCTCTTGTTGCCTGGCCAGCCGCTTTGTGGAATAAGAAGTTTCCAGCCCAAAAACCGAACCTAAACAGTGAAAAAACCCACTCGAAAAAATTTGCATTAAAAAATCTATGAAAAAATTAGTCAGATAAATCCGATAATATGAAATTTGTTTAATGACCGGGTACATTAATTGAACGAGTCTGAGAAATAATGAACAAATTGACACATCCCTTATTAGAAATTCTTCTAAAGACTTTTCTATTGACAACTGTAAAAGTGCAAAAAGAAAACAAATTCAAGAAAATAATGCCAAACTGCCCAGCAAAAGGAATGCATCCAAGTAACCACAAATTCATCATGATATCATAGGTACACTAAAAGAAACTCTTTACATCAAATTGATGATAAAAGTTCATCAATTGTTCTGCATTGAATTGATGCCAAATTTCATCAGTTTAATGAAAAAGTTTTTCAATTTGAAGATTGTACGTTTCTTCAAATTTTCAGCGTCATTGAACTGATGATCTGTTTTACATCAATCTTCATCATTGGAATTTGGAAATACATAATTGGTGGGATCGATTCAAAATCTTGACGTAGTATTGACTCAAAAAAAGAGAAAGTGAAAAAAAGTAGTAGAAAATTTAAAATTAATACATAATAGAAAATAGTGGAATGGGCAGAAAACATTATCAAATTGATGAGAACTTTACATTTAATTGACGTAAAATGTACAGCAAATTGGCGAATAATTCACATCAAAATGGTGAAAAATTTACTTCAGCTTTGTGTAAAAAATAGTAAAAATATTTAGGCTACTCATTAACAAACAATTTACATAAAAATTATAACCAATTTGCACCAAATTGATGACAAAAAAAATGGCTTCCCATTACATCCCATGAAAGAATTGAGGAGAGCTTCTTACAACCAGTGAGCTGTGCGCTTTCTAGTTTTATACACACTGATTAGGACCTACAGTTTTTACACCGATTCCGAACGGTATTTTGAGAAGCTTTTTCATGGCTAAATACTCGACAGTGTCGCCGTCACTATGCGAGGTGACCGCCGTCGAATGAAATTTAAGGTGATCAGAGCAGGAATCGAAGCCACGATCTCATATACAAGAGGCGCGCACACTAACCATTGCACCACCGATGGTCAATTGATGACATCTTTACATTTAATCGATGAAAAATTTACAGCAAATTGGTGAACAATTCACAACAAAATTGTGAAAAATTTACTTCAGCTGATGAAAAATATACATCAAATTGATGTAGCATTGACGTTGGAACAACGTAAACTATTGATGAAAGATTGATTAAATGTTCTTCATCAATTCAATGAACTGCATGGTAGGTTGAAAAATGGGGAATTGTTTCATCAAATTGAGGAATGAATTCATAAATTTGATGAAGCTTTTTCTTTCAGTGTAGAAGTAGTGAAATAGTGCATAATGACTGGTGAAATTAATGTGGTTTGTCGCTGAAAATAATCAGTTTTTGTGGTGCTTACTCACCATATTTTCACACTGTCGAATGTAGAAGTGAAAATTAAAAAATTTGATACGCATTTTCATTGATGGAAATCAAGAAATGAAATATGTAGTTACATTGATACATTTTTCCATTAACGCTGAAAGATATATATCTTGAGGACAGTCATAATTAATTTTATCTGAACATATGAAAATTAAATTAAAATCGTTGAAGGATTAAAAACGGGAGAACCATTTTCTTTGCTCGGATTTGATTGTGTTATAGAAATGCATCTATGGAAGCGGAAAAAATGCATATTATGCTGCTTTGGTGTTGCTAAAAAAAGGTATTCCTTTAGAAACGCTTCGATTTATTTTTGCTGGGTGGCAACAGTGTACGAGTATTTTTGGTCCTACATATACTACAACGAAACATTTAAATGCTACGCGACAAGAGTTCGAGTTCGGTTGTATAGTCACATATGACGATATCGTTAAACCGTCACCAACCCATACGAAACGTCGACAAACATGGACCCAACCAAACGTTAAAAATCCCAAGAGATAAAAAATAGCGACAGAGCGAGAGTAAGTGAGCAAATACTCACTCATCACAAGAGAGTTAGTTCCAGGTGTCACACTCACTGGAAGTATGCAAGCAAATGTCACCATCACCACTGTGAGAGTGAGTAGCCGCCGTACTATCTGACTACTAACCGAGTGTCATCATCACCACTGAGAGAGTGAGTCGTCGTCGTACTATTTCTATCTCGTTATTAAAACAGAGTGTGGTGAATTTTGTATGCTGCTGTTGGTGGTTTAGGACTCAATGATAATTTCCTGTTCGAGTAGGTGGCCGGGTGGGGTGGTTGATTGGTTGGGTCTTTTAAAGGGTGAAATAGGTGGTGGGTTTATGGTTCACAGCGGTTTAGTTTGCAACGTAAAACTCACTGACACACAATGTTTATTTTCGTTTCGGTTTCTATTTCTCATCTTCATTAATATGTGTGTGTGTGTGTGTGTGGGGTTTGTTTTATTTCACTTTGTCTTTTGCATCTGCCACTGGTGTTCCACAAAACAAAAAAGTGTTTCACAATTTGCATTTTTTGCTTCGTTTTTTCTTTAGGATTGATGGTCGGTCGCCAGTTGTTGTCATCTTCTTCCCTTTATGTTGTTAGCAAATTGTGTCTTTTTTTTTTGTTTGTTTCGCAGGCGTTACAAGGTGGCTGGCCCCTTGTATTATTTTTATTGACAATTCGGTCGATTGGCAAAATTCAAATTCAACAACTTGGTAGGTACTATAGTAGTGGAGACTCTCTCTCTCTCTCGCACACACACAGAGATGATTTCATGTGGTCTACCTATTGTGTGGTGTTGGTTATTTTCTCGAGTGTATAGACCTGAGAGGTAAACTTGTTCTTTGTGTGGGGACTTAATTTTTAATGTAACTTATATGTGTTTTTCCTTTTGCTCATTAGAATGCAATTTTCCTTTTTGTTTTGGCGGGAAATGATAAATAAACAACAAAGCAAAGACAACATTTGCATTTGTGAATTTAAGGGCTTTTATCACAATTTATAAATTCCATACAAACTCAGAGCTACAACTTTTTTTTAGCTTTAACTATAAGATAACTTGAGCAGTGAACTTGGCGGCAGTGTAGAATTTAAATTCGTATCACAATTTTTAGAGTGGCCGTCGGTGGTGCATGTTAGCGAGCGCGGCGCTTATGCATGACAACGTGGGTTCGAACCCTGCTCTGACCACTCTAAATTTCTTTCGACGACGGTCACCTCGTTTAGTGACGGCGACACTATTGTTTTTGTGTTCCAGTTGGACGTTAAATCTGGGCGTGGTGCCAATATTGGTAGCGACATCATATCTGTTGACGACCCCAATTGGCGGGGTAATCCCTGAGTTTTATAAGCTGTACGACTTATATATCCCAACATTGACGTACTTGGTGAATATAGACATAGCGATTATATTGGTAATGTCATGACATTCGAATGGAAAAAACTAAAGCAGCATTAAAGGTCTAAAATTTATAGTTAAAAATCTGTAGAAAATTATGCTAAACCCCCCTCTGCAAGGATATGGTGATGCATCTCTTGAAAAGCTTCATGTGACTAACTGGAGAGAATAAAGACAGCGCACAGAACTCGGGTTTTCACGTTTTTCTAATATTGGCAGATTTGTCAACTCTCTTTTCCTTTTGATGTGTTAATATCTATAGGCACGAGTAGAGCAATCTATCAAAGTGAACACATGCAAACAACACACAGCGTTAGCATCACATACGTGGTTGTTGTACAGTTTTCAACAATAGCCTCTGTTGTACGGTTTTCAACAATAGCCTCTGCCTGAAAATAAGTATGATGGTATTGATGTAGCGGCAGCGAACAAACAAGCAGGTCGTCATCGCCAAAGGGTATTGAATAGCATAGAGAACTCATGGAACGAATTGTATGACTTAAAAGTACTGACGACATCTGGCGAATGATTCAAAACGCATTACTCTCTTTTTATCATAACTTGGTCCATTCATAATTTTGAAGTGAAGCAATGATGCCTTTTGAAACATTAATGCTTTTTGTATTGTTTTAGGTAATAACATTGTCGAAATGTTGTATTTATATTGAAATGTTCTATAAAGAGAATAAGACTCGTTTATGATCTTTACCGCAGACTCTCAACATGAAAGCGGAAAAAGAGGGCAATAAGTTCTCTATACTATTCAATACTTTTTGTCGTCGCTCTGTTTATGACAATACAAAAACAATTATTTCAGTGAGCTAAATATTGGTTTATTACATAATAAGTTCTCTATACTATTCAATACTTTTTGTCGTCGCCTTGTTTATGACAAAACAATAACAATTATTTCAGTCAGCTAAATGTTGCTTTATTAATTTCAACAATATTACATCTAATGTTAAAGCAGATGTAAGAAAAAAGAAAGTGCAATAGCAAAAGAGCCTTCAGCACAAAAACTATTCTTTTTTATTTACCAATGTAACATTTACTAATGTGCTCTAAGAAATCGAACGGGTACCGTGTAACAAAAAGGTTCGAACACTCATTGTTTTTTTTATAGCAGGATCAAACTAAAACCATTTCCAAATGTTCTTGGTAAATCAGCATAATTGTTTTAGATCCAGTGTCACAATGTTTCAATCCGGACTTTATGCAATTTAGCAAACAAAGACAAACTCGTAACCCTAATGTACGTTTTAAGAGGTGTGGCGCCCTATATTCTTATATATGAGGGTAATGGAACATGTTTCGAAATCTGTTGATATCTTTAAATCTTCTGCCTATTTTTTGTATTTCATGTATCCCAATAGTTTCTTCACATACTTCCATGTTCTGTTCATTGGGTGATTTCCAGGTTTATGGGGAGGTATTTTCAGAATTCTCAAATTCGTTTAATGACGGCGACACCATCGAGTAATAAGCTGTGAAATCGTTTCTCAAAAAACCGTTCTGAACCGGTGTAAAATTGTAGGTCCCAATCAGTGAGTGAAAACTCGAAAGCGCACAGCTCAGCGATTGTGAGAAACTCTGCACTATCCCTTCATGGGATGCAATGGGAAAATATTTATTTATTTTCATTTTCTCAACAGGACATTTGTTATACGATCTTCGGTTTAAAATACTGCTACTAATTTTCTTCATCGTCCTTTTTCAAGCGCTCTTTTATTTCCCGTTAATGAAACAAGATTCGTTTTGAATTACGACAAGAGCAACAGTTTTAGTTCCTTTTATTTTACTTGTACAATACAACAGTTCGATTTATTTACACAACTTAATATTCAGAATTGTCTATATACAATCTTTATACTATTAGTTCACGTTTCTTACTTTTGAGCATTTAATCACATACTAACTCCGACTGTCAAGGACGTCAGCTACTTATACGAGTTCTATTTTTCGCCGCTAGGTTCTCTAAAAGGTTCCATCCGTTTTCAGAACCTGTTTATCGATCTTTTCGTTATATCGTTGTTGTTATATTTCGAACTTATAGAAACCCGCAGACGGTACTACCATATATTTCTCGAATAGTGGAGATGTCAACCGCATTTAATCGGTAATGCAGCTTATTCACCAAATGGGTTTGGCGAGCTGGTAAGCTGATGCAAGGGCATACCTTCAGGCGCAACATTATTCGCCCTGTTATTTACATTATGTTAATTTAGACTTTAACAGTCAGTAAGAGCTTGTACTTAATCGTAACAGTACGATACGTTAGGTGCTGGGAGACGGTCGATAAACAACACACTCTGACTTTTTAGTCCATTATCATATGTACATATCTTATCTCTCCCCTACTTTGGTTACGCATGATCAACAAAATACTACTAAAACTGGATAATATGAGGATCAAAACCGTGGTGTAGGCGGATGACGTCGTAATAATGGTGTCTGGTTTGTTCCCAGCCGTGTTGAGCGAAATCATGAATGGGGCCTTGAAATCACTTAACGATTGGGCCACTGAGAGTGGTCTTGGAGTGAATCCAGGGAAAACTGAGTTCATGATTTTTACCACGAAGACCAAGATACCAAAGATTATTCCGCCTCGGTTAAGTGGAATAGAGATTCCACTATCAACTCACGCCAAGACTTGGTTGATTCTAGACCCTAAACTATCCTGGAAGCGTACCAACACTGCGCACAGAAAGCAACCACTGTGTACTACGCTTGTCGGAAAATGTTCGGAAACCGATGGAGTCTCCGACCAAAAATGGTGCTATGGATGTACACTAGTTAATCATACCTATACTCTCATATGGTCTGTCGCAGGGAAGACGTCCACCATGAAACTGTTGTATAGAGAACAGACATCAGCTTGTATCGGCAATGAGGACATGTCCAGCTGAAGCCCTTAATGCAATGCTTCATTTTATACCAATTGATCTTCACATAACAGCTAGTGCAACCTGGAGTGCTACTCGACTAAATAGTCTTGGAAGAGGGCATTCGAGAATACTACAGATAATCCCAAGATAACTCAATATAACCACCGATTACTAGACCCCCTCATTGACGTTCGATAACCTATTCGATGTCAGGTTTCCCAGAAGAATAGAGTGGGATAAAAGGGAACCATTTACAGGTTTTGACACCAAAGAATTTACGGACGGATCCAAAATGGAATGTGGAACCGGCTCGGGTGTCTTCTTCGAATAGGCAAGCCTCAATTTATCATTCAAACTCCCAGACAAGCGTAGATACTGGCGCCCAAGGAAGCCTGCGCCACACTTATACTACAACGGAGAACAGAGCGCATTGGAATTTTTGTAGATACCCAGGAGGCTCACTTATCACTAAAATCTAACAACACTGCATATAAACTCGTTAGTGAATGTAGGGAAAAACTTGTCGAGCTAGGTCGATAGGCCAATGTGGTTCTTACTTGGATACCAGGCCACAAGAGTCTCCTAGGGAACGAAAGGTCAGACGAACTAGCCAGGGCAGTATCCTCTTCTACCGAACTCCATATGGTGTCAGTCGCAACGCCTATAGGGTTGGTCAAAAGATGTACTTCCCTGCATTACCTTCAACGAGCAAAGGCCAGATGGGATAGGACGGAAACGTGCCGCATATTCAGATATACATGGCCAGAATATAACATTCACCGGACGAACTCCGTAATTAGCCATAATCGGGGGAACATAACAAAATGGTGTCCCATAACAACCAATGAAGGGATTGGAGAGAGCTTCTCACAACCAGTGAGATGTGCGCTTTCTAGTTTTACACTCACTGATTGGGACCTACAGTTTTACACCGGTTCCGAACGATATTTTGAGAAGCATTTTCGTGGCTAAGTGTCGCCATCACTAAGCGAGATGACCGTCGTCGAAAGAAATGTGAGGTGGTTTGAGCAGGGATCGAACCCTCGTTCTCATGTACAAGAGCAGCGCACACTAGCCATTGCACCATCGACGGCCACGTCAGGGGCACATTTCAAGACTAATTGCCGTGCTGACCAGGCACTGGCCAATCGGTAACCAAGTAAGACCACTGAAGCTTCCATATAATGACCACCGCCATGGCTGCCATGGGTTTAGTCTCCTTTTTCCCGAAATAACAAACGAAGATAAGGACAAAATGTCAAATCCAGAATAACAATGTATATGGGCTGGCTATAGGCCGATATAATTTATTTAAAATGAAAATAATCCTAGTTTAATCATAGATGTTAGGAAACAAAATGTACGTATGTATATTAATTAGTTGTAAAAATTAAAACAAAAGTTGGAGAAATAAATGAATTTAAGCTAAAAAAAAAATAAAAGCTGCGAAGACGCAGAAGTGGAGAAGGCGGTGGAGCGTCTCCTCTACGACTGTCCGGCAATCCTTCCTGCACAACCTCACTGAGATACACGAGTTAGATAGGGTGATCTAGTGAGGTATCTCCGCTTAACAGGATCGATATAGACACGGTAGATTAAACTGTCCGGAGTGATGTGGTATGCAAAACGGTGTCTCAAGACACTAATTCACCGGCAAACCATCTAGTTTGCTTCTCGAAGCTCAAAATCCTGTCTACGCCTGAATGAGTTAATTTCTCCAGAGACAATTGAACTCCTGGAAATCTGCAGTGTGTGTAAAAATTGGAGTTCCGGATTTCGACATGTACTTGACAACCGTGGCGGCCACACGAACCTAATCATATTTAAACATTAATGACAAAAAATTATCTACCACATAAAGTCAGTTTAATTGATATTAAAAATATTTTTCTTTCATTTAATTTAATTTAAACGTATGTAACTGTAAAAAGAAGACCCTTTATAAAAACCTACGTACATGATATCGGCTAAGCAGATGGGATATTTCTTATGGTCCCCTAATTTGAGGACGTAAAGAGCAGTTTAAACCTTCGTATATGAAAACGGGAGTTCGGTTTCTCCTCTAATCAACGACGATCATCTCGCCTACACGCTGAACATTTTTTTTTGTTTTTTTCTGTTTGGTTGCAAATATAACGTGTTTGTAGATTGTCGTAAATATATTGTACTTGTGCCCAAACACATTGTGTTTGTTATTCAATATAACACGTTTGGGACACAATGATTAATAGGTTATAATATATGTACTTGTGACCCAAATATGGTTTGACACGACACTAAGGAAAACAAGCATCAGATCTTCAATTCACGAAAACTATGCTCCCAAACAAGTACATGGTTCCTGCAATATGTTCCTGTGCCAATATTTTTCAGCGTATAGTGACGACCACACTATCATGTTATTAGCTTTGAAAAGGCTTCCCAACAAACCGTTCAGAACCGGTGTAAAACAGAAGTCTAAATGGGCAATCTTCAACTACAGCGGCAGGTGCGTGCTGTCCATACGCTGAAAAATCTGTCTATTTTTGTTGTTTGGATGCAAATATAAAGTGTGTTTGGAGCTTGTCGCAAATATAGTATACTTGGGTCCAAACATATTGTGTTTGCTATTCAATATTACATGTTTGAGACACAATGATTAATATGTTAGAATATATGTGTTTGCTACCCACATATATTTCTGTTTGTGATACAAAAACAGCTGTGTTACGCTATCGAGAGCAAGAGAGTAAAAGTGGGATAACGAGAGAGCCTATCTTGTAAGTGTGCAGCTGTGTTTTTGCATTATTCTCTCAGTCAGTGAGTCATAAATATTCCTGAATGTGCGTGCAAATTGCAGATGAAGTCAGTGTTTCTTATTTTGGCTAATGTATTGCGTTTTAGTTTCATGTATTCAGTCGTCAGTGGTTCATCGGACAGATGGTATCAAAAGTGCTTGATCAGTGAAAATAGAATGAACGAAGGCTCGGACGCTTAATTGGTTTGTGATGTTACTTTGGTGTTTGTGTATGTGTTTCGTATATATGGATGTGTGCTACCAAAGTGAGAAATGATTTTGAGGAATGAAACTGGAAAGGGCATGTTTGCCAGTAAACATGATGCTGTTTATACTTAAACACAAGTGAGTTTGGGACTTGCAAACATATTAATGTTTGAAGTGTGTTCCAAACATATACATGGTACCTGCAGAATATGTTTGGGAGAATATGTTAGAGAGGCCGTTATTTTTCAGTGTGTAGTACAAGAAGCTCTCGTGGCCGTCGGTGCTGCAATGACTAGTGTGCGCGGCTCTTGGACATGAGAACGTGGGTTCGATCCCTGCTCAGACCACCTTACATTTCTTTCTACGACGGTCACCTCGCTTTGTGATGGCGACACTATCGAGTACTTAGCCATGAAAATGATTCTCAAAAATACCGTTAGGAACCGGTGTAAAACTGTAGGTCGAAATCAGTGAGTGTAAAACTAGAAAGCGCACATCTCACTGCTGTGAGAAGCTCTCCCCAATCCCTTCATGGGATGTTAAGGGACACCATTTTTTTTTAATACAAGAAGCTCACCCAATACAGCAATGACAAACGTAATACAGCAATACAGCAAACGTTTATCAATTGTTGTATCGGACAAACAATCCGTATATGCTGGCCAACTACGATTTCTAATGAAGACTTGAGGCAACGAATAGATAACAACCCTATTGAATTTTATTTGAAACAGCCAGATAATTAGGCGTCCAACGTCAGTTATAGCTAGAGAAGCACTTGAATGGAATTTACAGTGGTGTCACAGATCCGTAAGACCACCACATAAATGGAAAGAGAATATAAACCACTTACGTGAACCACAAATCAATGGAGAGACTTCGTAGATGTCCTATGTTGTACGTGTACCTTTAAATTGATGGTGTTTGAATATATCAACGGCAGTTTGCTACGAAACACGAACGTTGTACAAAAATAAGGTTACTCCAGGACTATGGAAACCGCACTGCAGGTCGTCTGAGCCATTGGCTTAAGTTATGTCCAAAAATTATGAGTTATGAGATCATACACCAAAGCTTCGACCCCTCTTTCTCAACCTTACCATCTTATCTCAACCTTACCATCTTATCTAAACTTTACCATGCAACTTTGAAATCATGCTCCATCAAAATTCCTTCTTGAACACCCACTTCGATAAATTGTTTAATAATTGACTGGAATTTATTCAAAACAGGACACATTTTACAAGGACTAATAACGTTTAGTTGCTTGAAACCAAAACATCAATTGATAACGTGTTAGAAATATATGTGTATGAGTAGGTACCAATTCGATTCCAGTATCGATAAACATGGTAAACGTTGAAGACACGACATTGCATACTCCGGTGCTGTAATGGATAGCTATATAGCCTGAGTCCTAGCCTCCATCTAGAACACAAAACCTGGCACCCCACATTTACTCCGGATCAGAATACAACGAGTCTTTTGTAAGATTTTTCCATTTCACCTATTTTTACTTTAAATGTAAATTATTCATTTCTGATGGAAGAAGTGGATGGGTGGCTGGGTGGATGGATGATGGTGGTACTGGTTGAGTTAGGGTGTTTTGAGGGGGGATGTGTGATGTTCCGAGTGGAAAAATAACCATAATCAACCGCTTACATTTGGTCATTGCTTGGAGTTCAATTGTTTTAACCGAGCAAAATATCTACTACTCGAACCAACACAACTTTTGTGTTATAGGAAATTTTTCATTCATAAACTCAGGCTGAGGTACCCATGGACGTTAAATATGGGTGCTGATGGGGTGGTCCTGTGGGTGAGTTTCTGGCACGCAGGGTGTTATCTAGTTATGTTTCATTGTGTGTTGTGGGTGGTTATATTCGTTCTAAATTGTAGTTATGCATGCTAGTGTTGTTTCAGGTGTTAGTTACATCGTTTTCCACTCTACTCCCGAATGCGAATGTTGCATGAGCATTCATTCGAACTCAAAGTGCATCTGTTGGGCGATAATCGCTCCCATAAACTGCGGCATATAATGCCGTAAACTTTTCCATTTGCCAGAGAGCGTAGGCAGGCAATGGCATAAAGTTCAATGAGTAGGCGATATGTGAGATGTGTGTGGTAGTAGAGTGAATAGCAGTGGAAGGCACCACCAGTGTAGGCAGGATTGACACAAAGTGGGAGGCGGAAGTGGTATCAGACGGGGATAATATTAATGGATTTGTTAAAGTGGAAGTGGTATTTAAGGCTTAAAGGGATTTCAAGTAATAATCGAAAAATTAATACTGTTAAATAAAATGTATTTATTGAAAAGTAGAGAATATTAATAAAAAACATAAAAATTTCAGAAATCAATGAAAATTTATTGAAAACTTGGTTTCCCATTGCATTCTAAGCAGGAATTGGGAAGAGCTGCTCCAAATCATAGAGCTGATCTTAAACTCACTTGGAAGGACCCAAAGGTTCATGGCTACTTACTAAGCCACGTCCTAAACATGTTGACCATATTCAAAGAAAGCAAAACTGGTCATTGTCAGATTCGAATGTGCAACACGATAAAATATAACCATATACGGACACCACTACGTAATAAAAGACCAAAAAAATAGACCCGTGTCTCCCAGTTTTGCCCAAAGTCATGTACTTTGTTTTATGGGCCCCCAAAGATTTGGCTTCGGTGTCATTTTTGCAAAAAAAGTGATCATTTTGTCAGGCTCATATCTTGCAAACCGGGGAGAACTTCTCACAATCCCTTCATGGGATGTAATGGGAAACCATTTATTTATTTTATTTATATCTTGCAAACCGTTCGGAATTTTGATTTACTCTCTGAGGGAAAATTGTAGCTGTTGTCATAAAGTTCGCTTTTCTGAGTTAATGACCGCAAACGTAGCTAAATGTATCTATATTTCCACACTGCATATTGAAATTGTCAGTTGCCAATGTTGTGTGCGAATTATGCTGTAGCACTTTCTCTATAACTTTCACCGCTGAGCTCTCATTGACGTCGCGCTGTGTAATGCATCGATGTGAGCGTCGTGTCCCTTTTATGTTGTGCGCTACGTCCCTTGTTGCGTGTGCTAAGCTTACTGCTTTGCCTTGCGGTCGGTGAGATAGCATTGTATCTCAATGTTGAAGTAAACGGTGTTAAGAATCTTTCCTATGAAGTTCATATATTCTAGATATATTTTTGTAGTTGATTGTTTCCTTGAATTTGGAACGGTTTGCTACCTATGGACCTGAACAGGGGAAAAAAGGTAAAAAAATCTAATTTTTTAAAGTTTTTTGCGATTTTAACCATGAAGATGAAGTTTTCATTTGTTCACAATTTGTTCTTTATGACTAGAGCTACAACTTTCCCTCAGACAGTAAATCAAAACTCCGAACGGTTTGCAAGATATGGCTCTGACAAAATTATCACTTTTTTTCCAAAAATTACACCAAGGCCGCAAATCTTTGGGGGCCCATACAAAAAAAGTGCATGACTTTGGGCACAACTGGGAGACTCGGGTCTTATTTTTTTGATCTCTTATCAAGTAGTGGTGTCCGTATACGGTTATATTTCCATGAAAATTGCACACAGTGGATAACATGTAGGGGGGGAACGGGGGAACGGAGGGCGAACTAAAATCGACAATATTAGGACACAGGTCTGATATAAATTTACGCCGCGACAAAGTAGCACAGAGAACTGCATTTACGACAAACTGTGCGAGGGAGATCCATGGTCCAGACTTAGGGAACTGGAGCGTACCCCAATGTGGGCGTAACTACGACGAACGCCTAACATTGGAGATGTTGCATACAGGTAGTGAATTGCGGGACGGATATGGATAATCTGTCGCACAGCTATAAGCTTCTAATGACAAAGAGGCTTGCAGAAATGTAAGGCGAATCGGTAATGTAGTAGACGCTAAAGGAGTAGGAAGATACAATTTTTCTTGACGTTTTGTATTTTGTCTTTTACACATTTATCGTGAGATTTTTAATGTTTTCCAATGTTTATACGTTTTAAATATTATATGAATGTCCGTAGCATTCTCGAAGATGATTGAAATATTGAATAACTTAATTTGAAATTAAACTTACCTCGAGCTTGTTTTTTAAACAGAAAAAGCGAAAATATTTTTCTTTTGGATTTGAAAAATATCAATAATATTTTCGCATCCCAAACTAATTTTCAATAGAACAGCTTCCTTGTACTCTTCGCAGAAAGGTTGATCGCATCCCTTAATTGCCGGTAACAGATGATAATGGTTGTCTGATTGTCGAGTACAAACTCAGTTGATTAATAAATAATTTCCCATTACAACCCGTGAAGCTGTCCTCGGCTTCTCACAATCAAAGAGCTGTGCGGTTTCTAGTTTCACACTCAATGATTGGGACCTACAGTTTTTCACCGGTTCCGAACAGATTTTTAAGAAGCTTTTTCATGGCTAAGTATTCGATATTGTGGCCGTCACTAAACGAGGTGACCGTTGTCGAAAAAAATGTAAGGTGTTCAGAGCAGGGATCGAACCCACGTTCTCATGGCTCTGGGCACACTAACCGTTGCATCATCAGCGGCCACAGCTTTCTTATCTTCGTTTAAATTTGCCAATAAAATATTTCTGCCAACATTTTCTAAAGACAATTTAATTTCCAGAGCCACAATAATCACCAAGTATTCCAAACTCTAATAGGTGTTGCCTCAGCCAAGTTGTTACTGAGTCATATACTTAATGTCATACATGTAGTGTCTTACTGCTTCCTTGCTGTGCCCCGTGGGGATTGCGTGCGTGCACACAGAAGAAAGTCAGTTGGCGGCGACGACAACAAAATGTTGCAACTATCGGCATTTTATTATAACATGAAGGAAATGGCAACAAAACAATGCCCCATACCGTACCGCCTCCGCCACCGGTGGGTTATTATAATGTTGCACAAAGTAGACACGAGTGCACCTCCACCTACTCACCTCCCCACTGTTGTCATGCATTGCTGGGTTTTGTCTATGCCGGAGATTAGTATTTATAGTATGAGCTACTACACGGTTTCCTCTTTCTATTTCTCGGCCACATATTTTGTTCACATGCGACCCGTGTCGGTGGCAGGTGGTGGTTGTTGTGTTCCAAGAAGAAAGTTGCCCGACGACCACCGACTTGAGGAGACTGGGGTAGTTTGATATCAAAAGTATTTGTTTTTATTAAAATGACATTCTTGGAATTCCTTTTTTAGTTTTCTTGAACTTTTCCAATAGAGAAATTCAATTAAACTTAAATGCTCGACTTCAAAATGTAATATTCTTTAGTTTATCTTATTGTCTTTTTTTATATTTTTGACAAAGTATTGGTCTAGGGACATGTTTGACAGTTAAACCTAGCGTTTGACCTCTTTTCTTTTATTATGAGTAGTTTGGTGTTTAAGGGAGTCAGGGGAAAGGCTGAAAATTTAGTTGATCTAAGTCAAACAATGAACTGAACATTTAGCCTTCGAGTTGTTATACTAGTTATTGACTATTGACTTCAATGACTATTTAATTAGATAATGTGTATGCACGTCATGGTTGGAAGATTTGACAAAAGTTTTCAAAATACAATTACAGTGGTGATTTTTTTGTAAAGGTTTTATGTTCACTTACCCAGGACACGAGTCTAAAATGAGAATAAAAAAATTTTTTTAAATTATTTGGACTAAAAGTTTTGCTAAAATAATTAAATTAACCAAAACCATATGACTTTCTGATATGTTTGCCCCTAAATAAAAATGTCCTAGTGTGGATTTCAATGAATGAATGAATTTCAAAAAAGAAGTATTTAAGTGATTGAGTTTTTAAAAGCGATTCAAGAAATTTTTCCTTCCATATGATCTTCTCAATACAAGGTGTTTCAAAAGCAGTCATCCGATGTTGTTTGGCTCTCATTTTTTTTTTATAAATGAAAAATTTCGATTCTGTTTCTTGATTATGTTTATTGGCACCTTTAGAAATTTATTGGTTAAGTTGAGAAGATGATATCGGTTAAATGGGCGCCGTCACAATTGATTACCATACGGGCTCGTTTTATGGCATTTTTCATCACTTCGGCGAGAACTTCGGGCGACAGATTCTCGCACTCGTGCTGAATGTTGACCTTGAGGGCTTCCAGGGTCTCGGGTTTGGTCACGTAAACACGGGACTTCAAAAAAAACCACAAAAAAAGTCTGGAACGGTTAAATCGGGCGATCTTGCGGGCCAGTGCAAATCGCCAAAACGAGAGATGAGGCAACCCGGGAACGCCGCCTTCAGAATATCGGTTGTGGCTCCAGAAGTGTGTGCCGATGCTCCGTCCTGTTGGAACCACATGTCCTTCAGTCTTAATTCGTCGAATTGCAGCAGAAAAACTCGGTTAACATGGCCCTATAGCGCGCACCGTCCACTGTTGTCGTTTCACCAGCGGCGTTCTCGAAAAAAAATGGCCCGATGACTCCTCCAGCGTGAACAGCGCACCATGTAGTCACTTTGAGCGGGTTTAATGGCTCCTCGTGCATCACTCGTGGATTTTCGGTGCCCCAGAAGCGATAGTTTTGCTTGTTCACGTACCCGCTAAGGTGGAAATGAGCCTCATCGCTCATTATGATTTTGGTGGAAAAATCGTCCACTTCGGCCACGAGATTGAGGATGGCTTGGGCGTAGGTTACACGCGTTTGACGGTCGGCAGGCAGCTGCTGATGCACGGACTGGACTTTGTATGGGAACATGCGCAGGCATTTGACCAAAATTCGCCATAGGGACGACCGGCTGATGGCTAATTGCGAGGCACGGCGTCTGGTAGATGTTTCCGGCGACAGCTCCGGGGCAGGCCACTCCTGGCAACGTCTCGCGTGCTCCCATACTCTGCAAGGTTAGTGGCCAAACGGCGCAGTGTTTGCACAGTCGGTGTCGGACGGCCGGGCAATCGGCGACGGTATTCGCGCTGCGCCAACACCACAGACGAATTGTTACGCAAAAAAATAGACACGATTATTCCGCGTTCTTGGGGAGTGTTTCGCTCCATGGCTTGTTTACTTGTATTCTACATCTGTCTAGTCCACAAATGTCAAAACAGATTTGACATTGCCGGCCATTTGCGAAAATAAGAGCATCTTCTTATAGGGTGGTCACTTTTGAAACACCCTGTATTTAGACTGCGTACATACCGGCAAATCTGGAATACAAGTCACACATATTGGCAGGAACTCCCAGATCTCCGCCATGTAAAACTCGGAATTCCCCAATTATTTGGAAGCAGATGGCCAATTTGGCATTTATGAAGTGGCAGATTATTACTAAAAGGCTACAAATTTACGAAATGGGTCGCTTTACGCTTGAAGAAAATTGGGAAATATTAAAAACTTTTTTCCAAAGTTCTGAGTCTTCAACTCAAATTGTAAGAAATCTACGAAATAAATTCCCTGCAAATAGTGACATCAACGCAGTTTGCGGATCAATTTGTGACGCGAGTTCGTCAATCCGGGTCCTTATTGGAAAAAAGAACTCGTGTACGTGTTTGTATATGTTTAGACATCCCTACATGCAAGCATTGTTTGCATGAATTGAAGATCTGCTCCTTTTTTGGTTTCTCTGTTGCCCGTCACGTTTTCGTATTCAGCAGTTTTCAGCAAAAAAACCCATATTTGGGTCACAAAAACATATACTATAACATCTTAATCATTGTGTCTCCAACATGTAATATTGAATAGCAAACATAATGTGTTTGGAAACAACTATACTATATTTGCGACAAACTACAAACACGTTACTATTTTTCTCTAATCTTTGCCGTATTCAAAACCCAATTTGAGATTAAATTGGCATTTCAGGTGCCAACTTGGTGCTTAGACAAACTCAGACCAACTCAGTATTGATACCAAATTATCGAAGACGGTGGCACAACAGAAAAATTAAATTGAGGGCTCTTGGTTTGACCAGTTTTGTACAAATTTGGGACGTTTTCAACATAACTGAGCCATTAACATTGGATTAATCGTTCAAATCGGGTCAGTCGCTCAACTCGGCTCACATTTTAAACTAATGAGAGCCGGTGACAAATATCACAGGCAGCGTGAGCTTCAGAAAAAAAAATTTCGTGTCGGCGACGCGCCATTAAATTTTCGCAAAGACGATCAAAAATTAGACAACCAGAAAATGTGCGCAATTTGGCAACCCTGGTAAAAGGGAACCAAAAAGTTCCAGTAATTCACTCAAACTCTTTTCTCTCTCGCGTCATATCTTGATTAGTTCATACTTTTGCATAGTTTTTTTACTTCATAGTAATAATTACTTCAACATGGTTGGAATTTGTATTATTATATACAAAACACTATCAAACAGCTGCGTGTGTATTGAAATATTCAATGAAGAGAGTAAGAGAGACAGAGCTGAGAATGGTTAATATTTCACACGTTTTGTTTGTTGGCATTCCAGTGAAGAGAAATGTTGGCTGTCTACTTGTACATCGTTTTTGATGTTCGCAAAAAGTATGTACAAGTAGAGAAGAAAAAACCGACGCAATTTGGCAACCCTAGAAGAAGAGAACTAAAAACGTCGACGCGATTCACTCAAACGCATTTCTTTCCCGCGTCATAACTTGATTATTTCATACTTTTTACATACTTTATGGAATTTGATTTAAATACGGTTGGAATTTCTATAGTTAGATACAATAACATCATCAGAAAACTGCTCGTGTATTGAAATATTCAACGAAGAAAGTAAGAGAGAGAGCAGAGCAACGACGCGCTTCACTCGTTTTCTCTGTTGGCATTCCACTCCATGAGCAAATTTTCTTCTAGTTGCTTCATGATGTTCGATCAAACAGTTGATTTTTTGTGTATGTTTTTATTATGGTTGCATTTGTTGGTACTTAGCATTGCTGCATCAAATTGTTCACAGGTTTAACATGAGGTTAAAAATTAAACTTCAGGTTTAACACATTAAAATTGTATGAGAAATCTTCTGGGTTTGTGGGGGTTAACGGAGTTTAACTTCGAAAGGCTCTAATCTTGGTCGATGTAAATGTCGTATAAACGGCTAGATTAGAGAACAAGGTTATCGCTAACGTGTCCGCGATAAACTGCGGTCTAAGTCCGACATAAGAAACCGAAAATAAAAAATTCAGTTTAAATCATAGAAGAATGTTTTAAACCGCGTTTCGAAGTTTTCGAGATGTCATTCCACCAAACATACAGTTGTGGTCATACAATTAGAAACGCCAGATTAGAATTTGTATTTTATAACAGAATTACTTACATGAAACGAAAATTAAAAAACACTGTAAAAAGAAGATATCCAGTATTGTAAGACTCACTTGTTGCTACCTTTTCTACAAATATTTATGTAATACATTATATTTCGGAAAAGTGGCAACTACATTTTCTAATAGATCGATGGGCATGCAATTAGAAACGACGACAAAAACAATATTTCGTTCCCAATTTTACAGAAATATATTATAAAATAATACAAAAGTCGCTTAATACTTTGTAGGGTAGCCCCTGTTTTTTATGACATCGGCCAATTTCCGTGGTAAACTTTCTACCAAAGTCCAGGTTCGCGAGGATGGTACTGATTCTTAATATTTCGAAAATTTTCGTCACTATTTCTTGGGGATTTTATTTTTAAATGTCGTTAGACATCTCCCCTTTAGCTGTCAATTGAATTTAAGTCCGAACTTTGTGGTGTCCAGACGAAAACATTGGTATGCGTATACATATAAAACATTGCTTCACAACTCGGGATAGCACTTGGGCGAAGATTTGTGTTTTGCAGTGTTCGGACACATATAGTGAAATTTTATGGTGATAATTTTTGTAGAACATTTTGACCACGCCCCCGTAATTTTGGAGCAGTTTTTTGTGAGTTTTCAAAACAAAAAGTAAAAATTATGGTTATACGTGACAGTTAGAGGGTTAATTTGTTCCACAAAAGTGTTTATTTGAATCTTTTCGATAAAACTTCTGAACATATTTTGTACCTTAGAAGTAAGGAACACACAATTTTGCATGCCGATATGTTGCAGGAAAGTTCAGAGGGGCGGAAACTTTGACCAGCCCTAAAAAAAATCTGATCAGATCTGGCAAAACGCCGATACACGTATATTTTTTTTACACCTTTCTACCAGAATCCGTTGACAGAACCCCATCATTTTTTTGGTGTCGCACAGTGTTATCTGTCCACCCTCAGAAACACGTGTCACTGCACTTTTCGCAATTGTGAGAAATTTTCAAAAGTTATTGTTGATATTTAGTCCTTCAACAATATATTGAACTAGAGTCAGAATATAACGGGAGTTACCAAAACGAGAGAGAGATGTAACTTTGAATACAACGTTTCTAATTGTATGACCACCACTGTATGTTTTGCCACACAAAAATCAGCTGTTGATGGTAATGAAATCGCGATCACTGCACAATCGTGAAATCGCGATAACTTCACAATCACGATAACTGCACAATCGTGGTATATCTGAACCGATGAGACAGCTGATCAGGTTAGTACTTGGAGAATTTAAAGAGAAAACGCTTTTAAAGAAGAAACGGTGATAGGTAACTGGCCTGCGTGGCGCGATTTTTATACTTTTGTAACCACATGTCAAGCCAAAAGTACAAAAGACATCAACTGGGAGTAAATTTTGCCAATTCAAACGATTAAAAAAGTGATACTCAGTGAAAAAAATCAAAATATATTGAAGTGGTAAAGTAAAATTATTTGTGTGGATCCCAATTGACACGCAAATTGTTAAAATTAAAGATTCCTCTCATTCTCTATATGTTTTCCAAGTCTTCCACGGACTTTATTAGTACATAAAACAGCTGTTATGTTATTAATATTACTCGGTGATCTTATCATAGCTTTATACTGAATTCTTTTCGTTGGCTGGTTGGTTGGTTGAAAAAGCTGCAAGACAGCAACAGCACGCTGTCTAGCACACTTAAGCTAAAGGAGCCCATTGTGATACCTGCAGTTTCCTCTATACTATTGACTAGTCGTCTAGCCAATTTGCCCTTTCAATGAATTTGTCTATAAGACCTACAGGAATATCATGTAGGGCTACGATGCTAACTAAATGTGTTCCGAATATCCTACTTCTCAGTCCCGCCAGAAGAGGGCAATTAAAGAGAAGGTGATTCGTCGTTTCCTCGTCCTCTTCCATGCCGCATCTACAGAGAGTGGAGTTTATATGTCCCAATCGTAGGGCGTGTTTTCCTACAATACAATGTCCCGTAAGTGTTCCCATCATTGTGGATAACCTGCCTCTCTGCAAGTTAAATAGTTGCCTAGTCCCCTTCCTGTCCACCTGTGGCCAGAGGACCCTGGCTTGTTTGCAAGTTGAAGTAAGTCTCCACTTGTCCTTGAACATATTATCGGCCCACTGCCTGATCTGCAAACGGCAGGTAGAGATTGGCATACTAACACCTTCTTTTGCCAGAAGAACCTGTGCCGTAGTGCCCTGTCTAGCTAACGCATCCGCTACGCCATGGCTGGAATGTCGCTGTGTCCCGGTATCCAGATGAGCCTGATGTAAACATACTCTCACATCACCCTAAGTGATGAGTGGCATTCTGTCACCGTCAGGGACGTAGTAAACATGGCATCCATGGATTTTATGGCAGCCTGGCTGTCTGTGTAGATACATAGTCTCCGGAGGGTTGTGACACTACTTTTTCGTAGTTCAGCAACCTCCAGTATGGCGGTAATTTCCGCCTGAAATACACTACAGTGATCAGGCAGCTTGAAGGAGATATTTATATTTAGGTCCGGTGATTGTACCCCATAGCCTACTTGCTCGTCCAACTTTCCTTCCAGTGACTTTTTCCAGGTATTCCTGTTCGGAATAGAAGTCCTTAGATTTGTCGCTGGTAGAATACAGTAGTCCATTTTTACGGGAATAGAGTTGATCCGGTGTAGTAATTCAGCGTAATCAAGCACTCCCCAATCCCTTCATGGTATGTTATGGGACACCATTTTTTAGTAATTCAATGTGTCCGGAATGCCCCGATATCATGACGCCACAATCTCTGATTCTCACCACGGATGTAGCGGCTGCCGATTCGGCCGTGATATCAGGAGTACAGATGTTCAGGATAGCATTAAGTGCAGTGCCTGACGTCGTGCCCATTACCCCACTAACGCTAATCAGTGCTGATCTTTGAATTTTCATCAAGGAATTCAGAATATATTTCTTTTGGAGGGACCTACACCAATCTGCGGTGTCATAGAGAAGTATTGGTCTGACTATTGCCGTATAAATCCACATGGTGATCTTAGGAGACAGTCCCCAGCGCGCTTTCCTATCGCCTCTTTACAGCAGTAAAGAGCAACAGACGCCGTTTTCACCCTCTCCTCCACATTCGGTTTCCAAGACAGTTTTCTGTCGAGAATTATTCCCAGATACATGACCTTTTTCATCAACTGTAATTGCACCCCATTAACTGACGGCAGTTCAAATGAGGGTATTTTATATTTCCGAGAGAACAAGATAAGCTCGGTTTTAAGTGGGTTAAGTGATAGTCCGTTGTTAGCGGTCCAGTTCGAAATCAGACTAAGTAGGCTAAGTTGTACGAATGCTAAGTAAATTGAGGTTTCTACCCGTAAAGATGATAGCAATATCGTCGGCATAGGCAAATACCTGGCATTCGGCTCTGTCCAATTCAAGAAGCAATTCATTGACAGAAGTTAACCATAATAGTGGAGACAGAACTCCCCCCTGCGGTGACGCCCTGTTAACGTTCCCAGCAATTGTAACACCACTTTGATGGATCTATCCACCAGAAGCTTACCAATTAGGCGTGTCACTAAGCTGTCGACTCCTAGATTCTGTAACGACCAAAGAATCGCCGAAGGTTGAATGTTATTGAAGGCTCCCTCGACGTCCAATTCTTTTCTTAAGTTCGTAAACCTTTTATAAAAGATCTATAAAAATTACGAAAATTTCTTAAAATGAATGAAAAAATTAGCAATGACGAATATTTCACAAATATAACGGAGCAAATATTTTCATCTCCTTTAATCTTCTCATCGCACTTGCCATATGTCAACGTCCTGATTCTGTTTCAAATCGCAATCTTTTTTTTTTTAATTGTCCTTATTGGAAAACTCGAAAGCCAAACCAAATAGTTTTAGCAATTCAACTTCTTTTAAGGGTTCAAAATGAGACAATTTCCGGCTTTTAAAATAATAAAGTATCGTATATATTATACAGTGCTCTCCAAAAGAGATACTTCCGCACAAAACCTTAATGCTAGACTTTAAATTAACTAACACCAATGTAAATGTAGATTTCCAGCACATGCAGTTCCACATCACAGTAGGACAATTGGAAAATTCCGAAAATTACAAATTCTAATTTATCTAAAAGCACATCCACATCCACATCCGCATCCGCATTGAGTTCGAAATTAGAAAATTAGTCTGCTTTTTTATGCCCAATGCACACCTCTTTCTTTTGCTTTTTACTTCCCTCCAAAAACAACAACAACAAAACCAACAAAAAAAACAAAAAGAAAGAAAAAAACACGAATATCATAATAATAATTATCCTAAAATCTGACGAAAAACAAAAATGAGTTCATTGATTTGTATTCATCTCTTTTTGTTCTTCTTCTCTTTTTCTATTCTGCATTACAGATGCGACACTTTTCGCTCGCTCACCTTGCAATAACAAACACACACAGCAGCTCCCATAACTTGAGTCCTGCTCGGGTGGTGTGAGGTGGTTTCTGGCGATTCGCGGGGGATTTGCACACAACAAAAGCCCAAAGTCCCTGTCAGGCACAGTGGGCTGGTTGCTTGGACGCCCAACGCCAACAGACGAGGACGACGACGACGCTCGTCCACATTGTGAGTGCGAGGGTGTCTGTTTCGTTCGGTTGTTGTGGCGGTAGTGCGAGAGGAAAAGAGCGCGCGCCAGGGCGAAAGAGTGTGTGTGACAGGCGGCAGGAGTCGGGAGTGGAGAGGAGAGGAGAGAGAGTGTTGCTTTGAACGTTGTGAATAGCGAAATACAACCGCGGCTTTACCGCGGCATATTATGTCACGAGACGATTACAATCCTGTAACAAGCTCTGGTGTTCGTAGCCCGGGTCGTGTCAGGCGACTAACGGAATTGCCAACAGTTGATCGTTCGCCATCACGGGATTACGGTGCACGTGGAAGTCCTTTAGGTGAAGATACTTTACTTTACTTAACTAAACTTTACTTTACTCTTAACATTAAATATTAGCGTACTCGTATTGAGTTTTGGTTACGTTTCCCATTTCGTTTACGTTCGTTTTATTTTCCTTTTGCTTTGAATTTTTCCGTTTCGTATCCTTTGGAGTTTTTGTGATTTTTTTTTTGTTTCAAATTAAGTGAGCAAATTATGCAAATTTCCTTTCATCCACTCTGGGCTTTCGAAGTGTTGATGATATGAAAATAAATCCTGAGATTTTAAGGATAAGAGAAAACTCCTTCAAATAGGTTTTTCATAGTTTGTAAGAGTTTTGTTCTCTGTTTCCTTGTGTGTGCGTTTCTTTTAAGTAATTCGATCTGTTATCGTGCAGATTTGTTTTTTATCAATTGCTTTTTGCATACAATTTGGCTTTGAATTGGATTGAATTGATGAAGAAAGAAAAAACAGAACATTGTTAACTTTGTCATTTCGTTTTCAGTTTTTATTTTCCATATTCTCCGTGGGTTTACCTGAGATTTTAACACTCTGCGATTGTCATACAAACGCGTACATATGTAAATAAGTTAATAAACATCAATGTGTTTTACATGGGATTTGACAGAAGTTTCAATTTAAATTTACAATTATGTACAAACAGTTTTGTACAATTGAGTCCAACCATTCGTGCGAATGTATGCAAATGATATTACCAAGAGACATTCTTGTTCTTTTTACTTTTTAATTTGAATATTTATTCTATTATATCTTAATAAAACTACACAAAAGCCGTATGAATACGATTTCCAAATAGAGTGGCACGTTTTATTTGTGAAATTCTTTTTTCAAATTTTCGAGTTTTGAATATTGCTTAAACTTGGAGTTTCTTGAAAATTGTATGTATTTCAACACATTTTCAACATATTTTTTGTTGTTTGGATGCAAATATAACGTGTTTGTAGCTTGTCGCAAATATAGTATACTTGCATTGCACATTGTGTTCGAATTCAAAAGCTCTGGAGAAAGCTGTGTGGAAGATAGAAAACTCTGGTTTGCATAAAATTAATCAAAATTTAGCTATATTTTGATCACATATATAAACTCTATATGTTTGAAAACAAATTCGTCTAGTATTGAAAGATGTGGTGTGACCCCATTTCCCCAAAAAAAAGCAAGATTTGAGTTTTAAAGTTTTGATATTAAATGCATGCCATACCCCCAAATTATAATGGATTGAAACCATTTTTACCTTATTTTACAACATATGCTGTTGTTAAAATAATACTTTATCCAAAATTAAAACTGATTTTCATTTAGCCAAAATATTTACATATAACGCAAAAAAAAACAAGGCAACATTTTCAAAAAAAAACTAATTTTTCTTCAATATCTCGAGAAATAACGGGTTTTTCAACAGAGACGCTACAAAAGTAAAACGATAGGGACAGCAAACGACGCCATATTTTTCCCCGCTCTTTTGACATTTCTCTTCAGTAAGGTTTGCCATTTCATCATGGAAAGATATACGAGCCAACAACGAGTTGAAATTATTAAAATTTACTACCAAAATTTGGAGTCAGTGGCCTCAACTTTAAGAGCGCTACGTCCAATTTATGGTCGTCATAATCGTCCTACCAGATCAACAATTGAGCGTCTAGTGGAAAAATTCGAATCCACAGGCACAGTACAATATGTTCTCGTGCCAGTGAGACAAAAAAGTGCGCGTAGTGTCGAAAATATTGCTGCCGCTGAGGCTTCAGTTCAATAAAGCCCAAATGTGCCTCTCACACGTCGTTCTCAAGCGTTGGGCATCTCTGTGACGTCGTTGTGGCGAATTTTGCGAAAAGATCTTATTTACAAGATCAAATTGACGCAAGAACTGAAGCGCTTGACCACCATAAGCGTCGTATGTTCGTGAATTGGGCTGAGCAACAACTTGAAAATGATTCGGATTTTCATCGGAAAGTCATCTTCAGCGATGAGACTCATTTCTGGCTGAATGGCTTCATCAATAAGCAAAATATGCGTTATTGGTCAGACAGCAATCCACACGTAATCCATGAGTCATCATTGCATCCCGAAAAAATTACGGTTTGGTGCGGTTTAGGGGCCGGCGGCGTCATTGGGCCGTACTTCTTCCGTGATGATCAAGACCGGCACATTACTGTGAATGCGAATCGCTACCGTTCAATGATAACCGAATATTTTTGGCCCCAATTGGATAATATGGACTTGGAGGACATGTGGTTCCAACAGGACGGCGCCACAAGCCACACAGCGAATGCCACAATCAATTTATTGGAAACCAAGTTTGGTGAACGTGTTATCTCACGAAATGGCCCAGTCGATTAGCCGCCTCGGTCGTGAGATTTGACGCCGTTAGATTATTTCCTGGGGGGCTACGTCAAGTCTATGGTCTATGCCAACAAGCCAGCGACGATTGATGAACTTCGCACGACTATCGAACGTGAAATTGCAGCAGTATCGGCCGATTTATGCTTGAAAACCGTCGAAAATTGGGTTCAGCGTCTGGACTTCTGCAAGCGTGCCCGTGGTGGCCATGCAAAAGAAATCGAGTTCCATACATAATGACATCGAACGTACTTTCACAGGAATAAAGAATTTCATTGGTATCTAAAACCGGTTTTGTTTTATTTAAAAAAACTTTTGTAGCGCTCTTATTGAAAAACCCGTTATAGGAAACATCTGGGCTTTTAAAAGCGCAACAGCATACAACAATAATTCCTGTAAAATCAAAATTCAAAGTTTTACAAGGGTTCACATTTTTATGATGCCCAAGGAGTCAAATATTGGCTCCCACTGTGCGACTTCAGTGGGGCGTATGGTGTTCCAATATACCAATTTCTATAGCAGAACACCTCGGCTATGGCTATATGAAATTACAAATAAACACAACTGCATTAGATGTTGCCACAACCGAATCAGAATATTGATACAACCGAATTTAGATGTTAATACAACAGCAACAAATCGATGTAATTTTTATTTTGAAATATAGGAATTGTTTTTAGAATTTTAAATTTTAGTTTTGAAATATAAAGAATTATGTTGTGCATCCGAATTGAATATAAATTCGCAACATAATTTTTCATAAGTATAGTTGTTGCAACCGAATTGTCGTCAAATTCGATTGTTGCAATCGAATTGATACCAAATTCAATGGTTGCAAACGAATTGATGTCAAACTCGGTTGTTGCTACCGAATTGATACCAAATTCAATGGTTGCAACCGAATTGAATTCAAATACGGTTGTTGCAACCGAATTGATACCAAATGCGATGGTTGCAACCGAGTTGATGTCCAACTAGGTTGTTGCTACCGAATTGATACCAAATTCAATGCTTGCAACCGAGTTGATGTCAAATTCGGTCGATACGATAGATTCGCAACATAATTTTTCATAAGTATAGTTGTTGCAACCGAATTGTCGCCAAATTCGGTTGTTGCAAACGAATTGATACCAAATCCAATGGTTGCAAAAGAATAGATTCCAAATGCGGTTGATACATTAGATTCGCAACATAATTTTTCAAAAGTACAGTTGTTGAAACTGAATTGTCGTCAAAATTCGGTTGTTGCAATCGAAGTGATACCAAATTCAATGGTTGCAAACGAATTTATGTCAAACTCGGTTGTTGCTACCGAATTGATACCAAATTCAATGGTTGCAACCGAATTGTTGCCAAATGCGGTTGTTACAACAGCAGTTGATTCACAAATGCTTTCAAATTCAGTTATTTCAGCCGAAATTATAGAAAATTTAGTTGATAGAAGGAATATAATAGGAAATTCAGTGGTCACAACCAAATTAATTATGAAGCGAAATCGTTGCAACAGAATTTCTTTTGTTGTAACTAAATTCAGTCGTGACAACCTCATTTCGGTTGTGGCAACAGAAATTCGATGGCAACAGCCTAATTTAGGGGTATTACAACCTCTTTTCAAACAATTTAGTTCTGTGAGTGTATCGGTAATAACTCGCGCGACTGTTGGCTTCCGAGCAGTCAATAGTCTTTGGTTTATCAGAGTAGTCTAGCGATTCCATATACCCCCACAGCAAATACTTCAAGGGTGGTAAATCGTACGATTTTAGAGGTCAATTTGCGCGTCTAAAATTTGAAATTATGCGGTCACCAAATGTTTCTTTCAAAAAATTCATTGTGGCATGATGTGCCGTCTTGATGAACTCACAGCTCTCGCACATCAAGAAGAGTCAATTCAGCAATTAATATCATATTGAAGAATTGAAGATCTGCTGCTCTTTGTTTATTTATTGTCTGTCACGTTTTTATTTTCAGTAGTTGTCAACAAACAAAGTCACATTTGTGTCACAAATACATAATTCTATTAACCATTGTGTCCCAAACATGTTATATTGAACAGCCAACATATTGTGGTTGAACACAATTATACTATATTTTCGTCACGCTACAAACACGTTATATTTGCATCCAAACAATAAAAAAAGGCAAATTTTTTAGCGTGTATGTAATGACGCACAGTGGTTCAGTTTCAAAAAATTCAATAACTTTTGACATAGTTAACATTTTTTATTCCTGTAAAAACCCGATTGTATTTTGAATTAATATCATTGAAAATCGGACAATCAACAAATCGGATTTCTGGATAAAATGGTATTTCGACAATGGCTTGTGATTTACCATCGCTAACCAAAAATATGCTTCATCACTGAACAAAATTTTCAGATGTAATATCCGATGAGTTTCTCGAATTGAATCATGTTTTTAAAATTAATTTGAACAATTTGCAAATGTTGCTCCTACGTGAGTATATTCATGATTACCAAACCAACACTCTGAAAAAAAACGGACGCTGTAACATTATGAAGGAACCATGCATATATTTAGAACATCTGTATCCCTATGTGCAAGCATTGTTGGCATGAATTGAAGACCTACTGTTTTTTTGTTTCTTTGTCTGTCTGTTGTTTGTTTTCAGCAATTATTAACAAACGAAGCCATATTTTGGCCACAAAAACATATATTCTAACATATTAATCATTGTGTCTCCAACATGCAATATTTAATAGCAAACACAATGTGTTTGGAAACAAGTATTCTATATTTGCGACAAGCTACAAACAGGTCATATTTGCATCCAAACAAAACGACACATTTTTCAACATGAAACTAACCTCAGAACAACCGAGAACTATCAAATCGGTAGTCACAGAAAACAGTGTTGCCAACTTAAAGTTATTCGCCTACAAAAAAAACCATGCATTTTCTCCGTAGGTATGAAACAATCTGTTATTAATTTTCTTCAATTTATTATAATGAAATTCATTAGCAGAAAGACATATGCATGAACTGCTGGTACTTGTGATTCCCCCAGAAGAACTTTAGATTTTATTTGCTTGGTTTGAAATATAATTATAATAAAAAGCAGCAGGACTACAGTCTGTCTAAAATCGATGAGTTTGTTGTACTGAAACGGAGAAATGAACACAAATCGATTCACAGTTTGTTTTATGAGCTGATCTATAAAACCGGTCGATTTATGTCCGCTTGTCAGTACATCCACCTCATCGAACACATCAACATTTTAGTCCTGCTGAGTGAAGCCTCTTCATTTTCGCGCCTGGCAATTTTGTCTATATCATGAACTACATTGGACTGGCCACCATGCAAACCTGTTGTGAATGGCAAAGTTAATGGGATATCATACAATTTTTCCAAACACTCGTCGTACCATTTGTGGGATTTCGAACAAAGAAATCCCTCACAATTGCTCCACTTGAAATAATAAATTCAGAAAAAGTTAATGTTTGTTGTTCTCTCCAAATGCAATGAAGGCATGTAATCCTCTATGATGCATTAGTTATATTAATAATTCTAAAGTAATAGCCATTCTCCCTTTATCTATTAAAAAAGGGCAGATGAATTTTTAATGACACATCATTTGAATGTATAGCTTTGGCCCAATTGCTATACACGCAAGTCTAAGGATAATAATAGTCAACATCGAAAAAGGATTCAATCCCTATGGATTCTACTAAAACAACAGTATTAAATCCCATAAGAATTCGAACCCATATTAATTCCAGACTACACTATTTGCTTGCAGTAGAACACAAAAAAGTATTGTCCTTTACTTAATGAGTGTTAAGATCTTAAGAGAGGAAACCCACCACAAAATAACAGGGAAAAATAATAACAACAAATTACGAGAGTAAAAAAGGAAGAAAATTGTATGAAATTGGTATGAGATCAAATTGAATTTGTTTAACAAAAAATATAAGACTTTACGGATGAAAAACTAAGGAACAAATGTAGGACTACTTGCTTTAACCAGAAACAAACCATATGAAAAAATTTTAGGAACATTAGGTCGAGCACGTTGTGTTGTTATGGAGACAATATAAATAAATAGACTCTTAAATATTTCAATAATAAATTCAGAATTTTATTTAATTTTACTATACGAAATATAAATGTTTTGCCAGTTAGGGGTTAACGGTTCTCAAAGAAATCTAATTTAAAACCTTAAAGTTTTTCCTTATGTTCCGGGTGGTTTTGTCGATACCAACATGTCGTATTGCAGTGGAAATAAACGTCTTCGCAATTATGCCCACTGTTAACAACTCACCGAAAAATAATGGCCCCAGCAACATATTGCAAAAACCGTGTACATGTTTGCAAGCATTGTTTTTGTTTTTTGTTCCTTTATTGTGAGACACCAGTGTTTTCAGCAGTTTTCAACAAACAAGTCCATATTTGGGTTACTAATACATATATGCTAACCTATTAATGATTGTACCCCAAAACATGTTATATTGAATAGCAAATACAATGTGTTTGGACACAAGTACACTATATTTGCGGCATGTTAGAAACACGTTATATTTGCATCCAAACAATAACAAATACAAAATTTTCAGCGTGAATGGGTTAATTGTAAAATTTTAAGTTTTATGGCTGATATTACAAACGTATTCACTAAACTGTAATATATATATGTACTATATTGTCTATATATAATTTAAAAAAAAAAACAGAGAAGTTTGAAGAAATTTTTTCACGCTGAAAACCCGGTCCCTGTAACATTATGCAGGAACCATGTATATGTTTGGCACATCCATATGCTTACGTGTAAACATTGTTTTCATGAATTGAAGATCTGTTGTCATTTTGTTTCTTTGTTGTCTGTTACGTGTTTATTTTCAGCAGTTTTCTACAAACAAAGCCACATTTGGGTCACAAAAACATACATTATAGCCCATTAATCATTGTGTCTCCAAAATATAATATTGGATAGCAAACACAATGTGTTTGGACACAAGTAAACTATATTTGCGACAAGCTACAAACACATTATAATTGCATCCAAACAACAGCAAATATACAGATTTTTCAGCGTAAACGTAACTATAAAATCAGCATTTGCACTTTACGGTCCTTAATGGGTCAATGATATAGATATGGTAGTTTTTTCAGAAGTAAAGTAAATTAATTTCGGTTAAAGGCTTAATTAATGAAATACTTTTCACCAAAATCACAGAAATATTGACACAGATATTTTAAAAATCATACACTGAAAAAATTTCCTTCGTTATATTTATGAAACATTTTTCATCACAAATTGTTCATTGTTCGATGATACTAAAATCTGGGTTCGTATTTCGTGGGTAACCCAGGGTGGCCCATTATTATTGCCGTGAGGAATGGGTAGCGATCGTTTACCCATTACCCACTGGGTATGGTGAAAAAAATGGGTAGCTATCCACGAAAATGGGGAATTACCCATCACGATAACTCATTACCCTCAGGGTAATGGGGAAAATAATGGGTATGAACCCACGACGATGGGGAATTACCCATCACGATAACCCATTACCCTCAGGGTAATGGGGAAAATAATGAGCCCATCCTCATTTTTGATCGAAGATATGATAAAATCAGGTATGATTATTATTTATTCGGCCTCTTTATTGGTACTTTTTTATTTTATTATTGAAGTTCAAGACCATTCTATATCACTATAAATAGAGATTTAGTTTTTTAAACCAGTACAAAAATTAAACATACCCTCACCCTAAGTCATCCATTGCCACCGAGTTCTATTGAATATTGGCAAATGTGGCAAATTTTGTTAAGATCGATTGTGGTATATGGGAGATATCGAGTCGTCCAGCCGGAAAGCCGCCCAACTTTTGTAACGGAGGTACGAAAATAGGCGTGGACAGTAGTTAATCTTTAATTTTTAGTAAAACATTGCCAACTACCGAATTTCATTAAGATCGCTTGTAGTCTACGAGAGTTATCGTGTCGATCAGCCGCTCGTCCACCCATCTTTTGTGGGCATTTGAATAAATGTTGTCTAGTACCAAACTTCATATAGATTGGTTCGGTTTTGTGGAAGTTGTCTTGTCGGAAGTGTTTCACATGACTTATCGCATTGACAACCCGGAGGACCACCAAGCATTTGTATGGGAGGTACCAGAATGGGCGTGGCAAAACGACTGATTTCCCATAGAAGAGTGGCATTTTACTAAATTTTCTCTAGTACGAAATTTCATAAAGATTGGTTCCGTTTTGCGGGAGTTATCTTCCCGAACAACCAGCCGGCCGAACAAATTATGTATGGGAGGCACCAACATGAGCGTGGCAAAATCACCCTTGTCTTACTTGGTGACTCACGTTTGAACCGTATGGGAGGTACCAAAATGGGCGTGGCAAAACCACCTTTGTCTTAATCGGTGACTGGCGTTTATTGACATCAAGCCTAATGCCCAATTTCATTAAGATCGGAAGTGTTTCACGCGACTTATCGCTTTATCGGACGACCACTAAGCTTTTGCATGGGAGGTACCAGAATGGGCGTTGCGACTTGGCCCATTTTCTTGAATTAAGTAGATATTTACAGACCAACGTTTGAGTATAAGCTCATCACATCTACCAGAAATAGGTTATAGAAGAAACACGATTTCGTACTAAATGTGTCGATTTGCCTGGGAGAAGAAGGGGCGTGGCCAAAACTCGCATTTTCAATCCCAAACTAACCCTTGACCCCTCTGGGTTGTTTGACGCCACATAAGTAAATAAATAATATATATCGAACATTTTTCATTACAAAATTCTTCGTTAATCCTAAGGAGTTTTTTTTACAAAAATTTCATAGATATTATAAAAAATTCGGGCATTATTGTCCAATGAATTGTATACCTAAGAATTTTCATGGCATTTAGAATTTGTTAATGTCATCATTCAGACAATCGATGATAAAGAACAATGGCTTGATCTGAAATCGCTATTTGGCGGTTTGCCAGCCAAGTTTCATAAAATCAGACAAGTTTCATAAAATCTATGAAAATTGACAAGTTTCATACAATCTATGAAAATGAACAAACTTTATAAATTTCGTTTCATAGCGTTTATAAAAATGTTTCACAGGTGTTATGAACAAAAATCATATATTGATTTTCCTAGAATGTATGAAAATATTTCATAGAATTGAAAAATAAATTTCATAGACTTCCTTTCATAGAGTCTATGAAAATGTTTCATAGATCCTGTGAACAAATTTTATGGATTTTGTTTCAAAGAATCTATGAATATGCTTCGTAAATATTATGAAAAAATTTCTCAGTTTTTAATTAAGATTTCATAGATGTTATGAACCAATTTTATAAATTTCGTGTCATAGAAACTACGAAATTGTTTCATAGATGCTGCGAAAAGGTCATACCTTCTTTAGTGAAGAAGAAATTCACAGAATTTATGTAGGATTTCATAAAGTTTATAAAATAAATTTGTTCAGAGTACGGACCTTTTTATACCTGCTAGGCAAGTTAATGCACAACATTAAGAAGATGCAACCAACCCAAAAATTAAGACATTAACGTTTTATTCATTTCATTTCATAGAATCTATGAATAGATTTCGTAGATATTATGAACAAATTTCATAGATTCCTTGTTTTAGAATTAAAGAAAATGTTGCATAAATGTTAGAAGCAAATTGAATAGACTTTGTGTAACGAAAGTAGATTCTATAAAGGATTTCATAATATTTAAGAAAGAATTTTGTTCAGTGTAATGATGCGACAAGCACTGATTATGCGGAGAATTGAGAAAATACTGCAATCTATTCAAAAATGAAGAGATTAACATGTCTTTTTAATCTATTTAAAAAAAGAAACTTAAAAAAAAATTCTTAGATTTTTTGAAAAAATTTTACAGATTCCTTTTCATAGAGTCTGTGAAAATGTTTACGAGATGTTATAAACAATTTTCATAGACATCGTTTCATAGATTCTATGAACATTTATCATTAGGCTCTATGAAATGTTTCTTTGCTTTAGTTAATGAAGAAATTCATATAATCTATGAAGGATTTCATAACATTTATGAACGAAATTTGTTCAGTTAAAATTATGCTGAACATTGAGAGGATGCTGCAATCTATCCGAAAATGAAGAGATTAACATTTCATAGATTTCGTTTCACAGAATCTTTTAAAAAATTTCTTAGATTTTGTGACAAAATGTCACAGATTCTTTCTCATAGTCTATGCAAATGTTTCCAAGATGTTGTAAACAAATTTCAGAGACTACGTTGCATAAATTCGATGAAAATGTATCATAAATTCTATGAAATGTTTCTTTGACTGAGAATCAGTGAAGGAATTCACAAAATCTATTAGTGATTTCATAAAATGTATGAAAAACATTTTGTCAGTTCTCTAATGGGAGGAGACACTTTTTATACCTGCTTTCCAAGTTCAAGCCGAACATTAGGAAGATTCTGCATCCTACCCAAATATTACGAGATTAATATATGTACATTTCATAGACTCTATGACATGGTTTGATAGATGTTATGAATTTCAGAAATTTCGCTTCATAGAATATATAAAACTTCTTAGATGTTACGAACAAATTTCATAGATTTCGTTTCATGGAATCTACGATTATAGGTTAAGGAATTCACAGAATCTATTAAAGATTTTATAGAACTAATGAACGAAATTTGTTCGTTTAAGATTTGGGAAGAAACATGGTTGGAAAATTTATGCAGAACATTAAGACGATGACAAGATTTTGGAAAGGGATTTATCTTCAGCGAAACTCAAAATCTGCGTCGACATCAGGGCAGCCCTCAAGGCCTTAGACTCAAGAATCATTAAATCACGTTGTACGATGGACTGCGTCTTATCCCTCTGCTGGGTACCCGGACAGAGCAACATTCACGGCAACGAATTAGTTGACGAATACGCCACAACGGGCTCCTGAGCAAGGGGATAGCATTAACCCAGTCGACATGGGAATCGGTACAGAACTCTAGGATAGCTCTATCTCTTTGGCCGGCCATTGATGGAACACGTACCAAAGGGCTGCTCTCCCTTGGAAAGAACACACTCAGCACTCTGACACGAGTCATAACTGGACACTGCGTGATGGGCCACATGGCTGCACGCATGAAACTTCTATATGAAAACTTCTGCAGAAGCTGTTTAGATGTAGTCAGTGCAGCACTTGCTTTGTTCATGTAGAAGGCTGCAAGAGTATCGTCTAGCCTTTCTGGGGGGCAGGCTCTTCGAAACCTCAATGACCTAGCAGACACTCAAATTCATAGAGAAATCTCGTTGGTACAGCAGAGAACAAGAGGGCAACTGAAAAAAGACTCTCTCCTTTACCTTACCCTCTCTGCTGCATTCTTCCTCTTCTCTACAAGTATTCCTTTCTCCTTTCAATTCTATATGCTACAATGGGCCAAAATTACGGGCTCGGGTGAACTCGTTATTTGTTTTTAACTCAAATTACGGGCATCCCTTTCAACCTAACCAACTCAACCTAAGACGATGACACCGTTCGAAAAATAAAGACACTAATCCTTCATAGATTTCGTTTTACTTAATTATTTACTTAGGTGACCTCAAGCAAGCTAGAGGGGTCAAGGGCCTTAATATATGAGACTATAACTTGATTCTCTACATAGCTCGATCATCTGCATCGTTTCGTTTTTTATAAATGGTTTCATAGATGTAACGAAGAAATTTCCTAGATTTCTTTGTATAGAATCTATGAAAATGTTTCATAGATCGTATGAAAATTTTTCATTGATCCTATGAAAATTAATGAAGAAATTCATAGAATCTATGAAGGACTTGATAATATTTATGAAGAAACTTTGTTCAGTGTATTTCAATACAAACTTGCTACTAATTCGATAACTTGCAATTTTCTCTACATCCAAGGAATTGTAAAGTTTTTTATTTAAGACTCGAATTTACTGTGGCTCGGATTTTGTAGGAACTCAAAATTGGCTAATTTTATTAATTTCAGCACGAATTTGTAAAAAATTTAAATATTTTTAGACAGCTTAACCGTTCTTTACAAAAAATTGGATTCAATGGAATTAAAACGAAGTCTAAAAAGAATTTAAAAAATGTTAGTAATGAAAATTAATAAAGAAATTCATAGAATCTATGAACGATTTGATAATACGATGTTTATGAAGAAAACTTGTTCAGTGTAGTTAAATACAAACTTGGTAATAATTCGATCCCTTGCAATTTTCTCTAGATCCAAGGTATTCGAAAGTTTGCTATTTATGACTCGAATTCATCACTGTGGCTCGGATTTTGTAGTGGCCCAAAATTGCTAAAAGTTTAAAAAATTTTAGTCAGCTTAGCAGTTCATTAAAAAAATTGGATTCAATGAAATTCCAGCAAAGATCTTAAAAAAATTTAGAAAATTTTAATAATGAAAATTAATGAAGAAATTCATAGAATCTATAAACGATTTGATAATATTTATGAAGAAAATTTGTTGACTGTAGTTCAATACAAACTTGGTAATAATTCGATCCCTCACAATTTTCTCTTGATCCAAGGAATTCGAAATTTTGTTATTTAAGACTAGAATTCACTGTGGTTCGGATTTTGTAGTGGCCCAAAAATGCCAAATTTTATTAACGAATTTCGAATTTCTAAAAAATTAAAAATTTATAGTCAGCTTAGCAGTTCTTTACAAAAAATTGGATTCAATGAAATTAAAACAAAGTTTAAAAAAAAAAATTAAAGAATGTTAATAATGAAAATTAATGAAGAAATTTATAGAATCTATGAAAGACTTGATAATATTTATGAAGAAAATTTGTTCAGTGTATTTCAATAAAAACTTGCTAATAATTCGATCCCTTGCAATTTTCTCTAGATCCAAGGAATTCGACTTTTTTATTTAAGACTCGAATTCATCACTGTGGCTCGGATTTGGTAGTAGTCCAAAATTGCCTAATTTTATAAATTTCAGCACGAATTTCTCAAAAATTTAAAATTTGTAGTCAGCTTAGCAGTTCTTTACAAAAAATTGGATTCAATGAAATCAAAAGAATTTTCTTAAAAAATTAAAAAAATTTTTGTATAAAAACTGTGGTGAGTTTTCAATGTGAGTTGAACATTTATGATTGTGAAGCATTTTTTTTATTTTCGATTTCGTTACAGCGAAAGTCAAACAACTTTTTAAATTTTTGCAAAATGTATTAAGTATTTTGTTCCTTTTGAGGCCAGGAAAAATATAAATTCATGAATAATACGATATATCCAGTATTTTGTCCCCTTCGACACAAGGATATGAAAAATACAATTCTCAAAACTTTAAAGTCGTTTATTGAGCCTAAAATTTATGAAATTCATATGGTTTAATGTCTAAAAAAGCTAGTAACCCCTAACATGGTTCTTTAATGAATTTTTGAAAATCTTTTCGAAATGCATGACAACAAGTCGGATGGCAAATTACACAGTTATTGCTGAATTTTAGAAAAAATTATAAAAGGTTTCACTCAAATTCTTACGAGCTGTTAAAATTTCAAATACTTTTTCTACAAATATTATGTTTGACTTAAATTATTGGAGAATTGTAAACTGTGCGGAGACTTTAAGAGTTTGAATGAAACCTCAGAATGTATTTAAGTTAAATTATTACTAACCTTTTGTGTTCTTATTGTTATAATTTAAAAGAGTGCAATTTTATCAAAAAAAAAATTTAAAAAAAAAAACAACTCATCATTTATCCTAAAACTAATTTTATTATCTTACATCACGCATGCGCATGACAAAACATACTTTTTGTTGCTTATTATCGTACCGTTTTTATGTTGTTGTCATCATTATTTTCGTTTAATTTCAATCAAATTTCTTATCTCTACATGTTTATGTTTTCAAAAATGTTAATTTTGATTTTATCTTTTTTGGGGGAACAAAAACAAAACAACACGTAAACATAAATATCGTTCCAAATATGTAATAACAATGACATGAATACCATTTTAAAACAAACCTTGGTAACAACCAACACTTATGACACCTTGAAATAACGACACTACACACCCAAAACAATATCACCGCAACAACCGTCATCATCATTACCATGATTGTCGTAATCACTAACTGCTCCCCCCCCACCACCACCACCACCATCACCATCACCCCTAAATATATATCACCAACATTGCAATCACTATTATCATCCATCCAACTCACGGTAAATACCGACACTGACACCAACAACAACAACAACAACAACAACACCAACACCGACCGGTACCGATACCGACACTGGCTGTGTCACAACATCATTACGATTTTCATCATCACCATTATCACCAACATCCTGCACCAACCCACCACCAACTCACCTTAACACACCACAACTCAACTCACTTGGCTACGCTTATGTTGAAAACGAAAAATGCTTTGAATCCAACACCTCCTTTGAGCAGAAGACTTTTTGTAAGTAGCAGTAAAAACGACGACCAACAAACAGCAACGACCGGAGTCAACATCATCTAAGTGACAGTCATCGTCATCATCATACGCAACAGGGCTCAAACGTCAGCTAAATATCGTCAGCAGCAACACCTCCTATATAACAAATACTTAGTTCGAGTTGCGGTTGAATCCTTCTGAAATCCCTCGCATCTTTTAAGGGGTGGTGATAATTACAGACTTCATCTTCCCATTGTCGTGGTCATCATCGTCCTTATTGCCATTGCAATCATCACCGTTGTAGCCGTCACCATCGTCGTCGTCGCCGCTGTCGCTGTTGCCGTTGTGTAGCATTATTTTTCGTATTTGACAAGTTAGCATTAAAAAAGCCTCAAACTGGATTGCAATTATGGTTAGTAAATAATGGCACCATTATTGTCGTCTGATGTCTATTATTATTACCAATTTGTTGTCTTTGAGTTTGAGTTTTGAGTGCGTTTTTCAGTTTCACTTTATGTTATCAAGTCATCAAGTCATCCCACAAAACATAAATGAGGCCACTTCTATCAAAAACGATTCATGGCCGACATTTAGGCATGACCAACCCATAGTTCTCCCTCCCCCCCTATAATAAACACAAGGGGCATAAGAAGGATTCACAATTTATGCACAACAGTTTATCACTTGAACGAAATTGTCATAGGCATCACATAAAAATTCCATCACTGCAGATGGAACATAAAATAGAATGGACTAAAGAAGATTTCCATAGGTTATGAAATTTGAGGTTAAACTGTCCAACAATGTATTTGTATAGGAAATGTTTAAAATTGTGGTAACTGACCACCGACCACACATGACAATTTTATAATGCAAAAAACGAAGGGTTAGGATTTTCATGAACTGAAAAGTATGCAGTACCATAAGATGTAATAACTGGGGTTTATTTAGTGTTAAAGAAATGGTGTCCCATAAACTCCCACACGCTGAAAAATATCGGTCCCAGCAACATATTGCAGGAAACATTTACGTGTTGCAAGCACTGTTTTCATGAATTGAAGATCTGCTGCTTTTTTGTTTCGTTGTTGTCTGTGTCTCGTATTTGTTTTTAGTGGTTTTCAACAAAACAGCCACATTTGGGTCTCAACAACATATACTATAGCCTATTAATCATTGTGTCTCAAACATGTTATATTGAATTGCAAACACAACGTGTTTGGGCACAAGTATAGTATATTTGCGACAAGCTACAAACGCGTTACATTTGCATCCAAACGATAAAAAAAAGACAGATTTTTCAGCGTGCACGAATTGGGACCTACAATTTGGGACAATTTCTGATTGGGACCTACAGTTTTACACCGGTTCCGAACGGTATTTTGAAAAGCTTTTTCATGGCTAACTACTCGATAGTTTCGCCATCACTAAGCGAGGTAACTGTCGTCGAAAGAAATATAAGGCTATCTGAGAAGGGATCGAACCCAGGTTCTCATGTACAATAGTCGCGCACACTAACCATTGTACCACCAACGGAGAGTTACAAAACTTTAAATTAAAATAAAGCAACGACAAATATTTTTAATATCAACTAAAGTGGCTTTATTGGATAAATAATTTTGTGCTATTAATGTTTAAATATGATTTCGGTCAAGTGGCCGCCACGGCAGGCGTGTACATGGCGCAATCTGGAACTCCAATTTTCACACAACCTTCGCAGCATGTGCAGCCATAAGGGCGGATCAATAAGTCCGTGACTTTTTAAATGAAACACAGTTTTTTTTTGCAAAAAAAAACAAATTATTTTTCAACATAATCGCCTTTTAGCTCAATACACTTAGTCCAACGTTTCTCCAATTTTTGTATCCCTTCCAAAAAACTAGGATTTTTCAAGGTCTATAATTTGTTTGATCAATAATTTCATTTAGGTTTGGAGATAGGAAATAATCACTGGCGGCTAAATCCGAAGAATATGGTGGAAGAGGTACCAATTAGTAGCCCAATTCATGGAAGTTTGCCATTGCATCCATGCATTATCTTGATGAAAAATAACTTTTTTGTTGGGCATATGGGGTCGTGTTTTTTAAATCCTCGTTAAATCAGTCCCATAAATTGGCATAATATTCGTCATTTATTGCTTTTACCTTTTGAAGGCAATCGATGTGGATTATCCCGCGTGCATCCCAAAAAACTGTTGCCATTGGCCGACAAACTTACCTTGGCCTTCTTCGGAGCCGGTTCACCAGGACACACCCCATTGTTTAGACTGCTTCTTGGTCTTCGGAGTGTTGTAATGGTTCCATGTTTCATCAACAGTTACAAAACGCAGCCAAAACTCCTTCGAATTGCGGTTAAACAACTACAAACAATCCTTTGAAACGTGTGACGTCAATTGAGAGCAAACGCGGCACCCACCTTGCAGGCAGCTTTCTTAAACTCAACTGATCATTTAAAATCGAAACCACACTGCCATATGAAATGCCTATGGTATCAACAATCTCACGCACTTTTACTCTTCGACCGGCCAACACCATATCGTGGATTTTTGCGATATTTTCGGGTGTATTGACCTTAATTGACTGTTCAGAACGTTCAGCGTCATTTGTACTTGTGCGACCACTTTTTTACCATTGAAATCGATGGTGCAGAGTTGCCATAGTATTTATCAAGCTTTGCCTTGGTTTGATTGACGGTCTTTTTCGCAAAAAAGAATGTTTGATGAGAACTCGAAATTCACTTTTGCCATTTTTAAAAAAATTCACGAGGTTGTATGTTTTGAACAGCTGTTAAACGCAAAGTAAATGACGGAACTTGCTCAAAATTTGACAGTACTCTAGTAACAGGTGGTACTTGCATTTCATATAACTACGACGGAAGTTCGAAAAGTCACGGACTTATTGATCCGCCCTCTATTTCGCCAATAATTGCGACGAATATTGATTTCCAGCTGTTCAATTGTCTCTGGTTTATCGGCGTATGCTAGTGACTTTACAGAACCCCAAAGAAAATAATCCCATGGGATTAAATCACACGATCTTGGTGGCCAATTAACAGGACCATTACGTGAAATTATTCGTTCATCAAAAGCTAATTTCCGAAATTAATTATAGCGTGCAGTGTGTGGCATGTGGCTCCTTCCTGTTGGAACCACTAGTCATCAAGATTAATGCCTGCTAATTAAGGTACAAAAAAAAATTTGAAATCAAGTCTCTATACCGTTCAGCGGTGACAGTAACATTACGCTCATTAGGCACGTAGGCAGGTTCCTTCCTTCAGCAGTTATTTTTGACTGTAGTTCTATTTTTTAAACTAAATTTCAAGTTGGGCCCCCCACCGAAAGAAAATCCTGCATAAGGTGCTGCTGCCCATCATCGTTTTTAAGACAAATGGACCAATAACTCCGCCGAACCATAAAGCCCACCAAACAGTATATTTTCTGTGGATGTTATGGTATTTGGACAAAAGCTCTTGGATTATCTTCACGCCTTCAATTTTATAAAAAGCGGGAAATTTCATAGGTATCCACAGAGTCAACTTTTGAGGTCATTATTATACGCTACCTTACCTCACACTGAAAGAAAATCTTTACATCAAATCGATGATAAATGTTCATAAATATTTCTTCAAATTTAAAAACGTAACTGACACTTGCCCGGTCCTCAAAAAAATCTATACCACAGAAAAATACAACTCTGTGATATAGTAAAAACTCACCTCGAAGCATTACAACAATCTGAGTATGCAAGAGGAAAAGAAGAACACGATGGGAAAAAGCCGTCTTATCTTGTGTTGGAATTATCGACCTTTCAGTGTGTGTTGATACTTAGGGATCTTCGATCGATACTAATTCGTATATGGCAATTGCATAATTCAGTTTATACATATACGAGTGATGATCAACCGATGGTGTCAATTCAGGCACAGTATCGGAGTTAGGCATCTGATGTTGAACTTGTCACGGTGTTCGAAACTAGTCATGTCACTGAGTGTGCGTTGCACTGAATTGTCTATTATTCCACCAACGCCCAACCATTTTTCAATTAGAAAAAGGTTCCTGACCTTACAATCTTGTAGTAGAAACTTTTCATATATTAACTAAAAAGTTCTTGCCAAATTTCATCAAATCAATGAAAAAGTTTTTCAATTTGAAGATTGTGCGTTTCTTCAACTCTTTCAGCGTCATTGAACTGATGATAATTTTTACATCAAACTTTATCATTTGAATTTGAAAATAATTAGTGGGATCAATTCAAAATATGGACGTAGTAATGAAAAAATAAAGAGAAAGAGTAAAAAAGTAGCAGGAAATTGGAAATAACTACATAATAGAAAATAGTGCAATGGATAGGAAACATTATCCACGCTACGAACACTTTTTATGTGGTCTTTTACACTGTTCTTCTGGAATTTTTAGGGCAAAATATAGTGAAAAGTGTTTGGCTACTCATTCACAAAGAATTTACATAAAATTGATGACATCAAATTGATGACAGCCTTACATATAATTTGGTGAAAAATGTACAGCACTGTGAATATTGCACATCAAAGTGGTGAAAAATTTACTTCAACTTGATGACAAAGTTACGTCAAACTGATGAACAATTTAGATCACACTCAGAACTTTTTATGTGATCTTTTACCCTGTTATTCTGAATTTTTACGATGAAAAATTATCAAAAGAGTTTGGCTACTCATTAACAAAGAACTTACATAAAATTGATGACCAATTTACACCAAATTGATGACAAACTTACATTAAATTGATAACAACCTAACATATAATTGATGAAATTTGGTGAACAGAAAATTGGTGAACACTTTACATCAAAGTGGTGAAAAATCTACTTCACCTTGATGACAAACTTACATCAAACGGATAAAACATGTACATCAACTTGATGTAGCACTGTCGTTGAATCAATGTAAACTATTGACGAAAGATTAATGAAATGTTCTTCATCAATTCAATGAAACGTGTCGTAGGTTGAAAAATGAGGAATTGTTTCATCAAATTGAGCTACGAATTCATAAATTTGATGAAGCTTTTTCTTTCAGTGCAATTGCACGGTATCAGCTCTACATGTAACTCTCGCTATGACTTAGATCTCAGGTTCTCGGACCGTCCCGCACTCATGCCCTGCTCATTAATTTCAACATATCTTCGCGATACCCAGAAGTGTTCTGAAAACCAGGGCAGTGTGGTAGTATGCGTATAGGAGCCCATGATTTGTTAAGCTGCGAAGCTGGACATATATAAGTATAAATGTATGATAGTAAGAGCAGGGTTCGTATTAGCTACATCTTGCTCAGTAACTACATCTTGCTCAGCAAGTCGTGAGCCAAAGTGGAATCTGGCTGCTCTCTGCTCGCGAGCCAGCTCCGAACTATGGAACCCGGCACGTGCCCCAAGAGCCGGCAAATTCATATTTGGCTTCCGGCTCGTATCAGAGTCAAATTAAAATTTAGCAGTTGGCTTGCGGGGCCATAGCAGACATGTTGAACTTAGAGAGAACTCGCGAGCCAGCCTATGCGACCCCTTAGTAAAAGAAATCTTCGTCTTATTCCTTATTAAACTAGCGCTAAATCCACTATGGAGGCAGTCTGCCTGAAGAGACATCCATTTACTGTGGAGTTTAATTCACCAGTTTTTTAAGTAGATTCCTGATTCCCAGTTCATTCCGAGATCGTACTTACGTACTATCTCTTGCTGCCATTTTAAAATTATCACTGAAGACCGGCATTTGGCCATCCGTATTACAGCGTTAAAGGTCCACTCATCTGTAGTGGATGCAATGGTACCTGGGTATTGAAATAAATTCCAAAATAATACAGAAAATTCATCTATTTCATCCCGTCCATGACTGTGTAACTAACAAAAAAAATTTAAAGGTGTCTCGAATATTTAAGATAAAAAAAAAGAAAAAGGATTCAAAGCAGTTGTTGTACTTCAAACTGACCAACTGCCACCACCACCACAAACCACCTTTCCATAGAGTCACTAAGTTCTTTTCACCATCGACATACTCGTTTACACCAACACTTGGATGACACTCATCATTTTAAACACTCTCGCATATACAAATTTATTTGGATTTATTTTGATTTCCGGTTTCCATTCACATTTTTTTTTGTTCATAAATTCAAATGTTTTATTTCCGTTTCCTATTGTTTTTGTGTTTTTGAGTTTTAATTTTGTGTTTACCTTTTTTTATTTACAATTTGAAAGCATTCAGATTTTAAAACGCTACAATAGCAAATTCCAAACAAACAAAAACGAGATCCCCCTGCACTGATTTTGATTTTGTTTGAATTCAATACTAACCCAACCCCACCCCCCAAAAAAACGCCTTCAAACCCAAAATCAACAAAAACAACCCCTTACCCCTACCCTGTCATCATCCTCATGATATCATCATCATAATTGTGTGAATTTCAGCAATGGGCAGTCCATACTACAGAGACATGGATGAGCCAACAAGTCCCGCGGGGGCGGGACATCATCGGAGTCGGAGTGCGAGTAGGCCCGTAATGTCACATGGTCTGGATTATCCAAGTAATTAAGAATCTAATTTTTTATAAAATTCCCGAATCGTGAAGGAGTTACATAATATTTATAAAACTATTGTTTTTTATAATCCATTTTCTGTCTAGGAGCCCCCCGATATCAGTCCTTGGATCGAGGTGGCCTAGTAGATCATCATGATCGTGAGTTTATTCCCATACGCGAGCCCAGAGATCGGTCGCGTGATCGATCGCTGGAGAGAGGTTTATATTTGGAGGATGAGCTGTATGGAAGATCTGCTAGGCAAAGTCCAAATCCTTTAGGTAAGATAATTTGTAAATGAAGAATCTGATCCCGTATGCCAGTTAAGTGTTCCAAGGTTGTATTAATGTATGTGTGTTGTGTCAATTTCCTTTTTGCCATTTCAGGTTTTAATTCCGGCATGCCCACCACGGATCGAGCGTATTTGGGGGATTTGCAGCATCAAAACACAGATCTTCAGCGCGAACTGGGTACACTGAAACGTGAGTTGGAGTTGACAAATCAAAAACTTGGCAGTTCCATGCACAGCATTAAGACATTCTGGTCACCCGAACTGAAGAAGGAGCGAGCACTGCGTAAGGAGGAGAGCGCCAAATATAGTTTGATCAATGATCAGTTGAAACTATTGAGCACGGAAAATCAAGTAAGTTCGCCAACAACACGTTAAAGTGATTAAATTACAAAAATACACTGAGAAAATTTACACTACAAAGAGATATAAATAATATAATAAGCAATAATATATAATAAGAAATTTTTGAGAAAATTATGTTTTCATAAAGAAACTATAATATTTTCTATAGAAAGATTTCACATCAGACATCTTATTTTGTTGTCCTTTTGAATTTTTCGTAATGACCTTATTTTCGTTAAATTTTAATGTTAATGTATGAGAAATTCATACAACAAGGTAGCGCAAAGTTTTTATCATCCATTTTTGTTGTAGAACAAATTTTTTCCTAAATAAAAAAGAATGATTTTGAGTGATGGAAATCTTTATTTGGACCTTTACAAATTTTTCTGTTCTGTGGAAAAGATGATGATCGTCAAGTGGCTGCCGCCAGTGTTGATACATATCGCTCATTTGCCGGAATGTTGTATTAACTCAAAATTCTTCATTTTTGGACTAAGTACTATAAAATATTCTCCTGACCGAGTTATTTCAGATGGATTAATTCCTATATCTAAATCTGTGTTAAATTCGTTAGGAGAGCATTTGGAAGTTAGCATTTTGTGTACATTCATATACAAAATAAAACTTTCAAAGTCGATTTACTCGAAACTATGTTTTTTGAGTTAATACAACATTCCGGCAAATAAGCGATATTTGTGACCGCTTCTTCGCATTTTCCATGATTTTCCCCAAGATTTCCGGAGATAACTCTTCGCATTCCTATAGAATATTCTCCTTAAGGTTTGCGATTATCTGAGGCTTGCTGGTATAAACCCGGGACTTCAAGTAGTCCCAAAGAAAGAAGTCTAAAAAAAATATGGTTTACCGTTACATCCCATGAGGGGATTAGGGAGAGCTTCTCATGTTCTATTTTTACACTTCCTGATTGGTGCCTACAGTTTTACACCGGTTCCGAACGGTATTTTGAGAAGCTTTTCATGGCTAAATACTAGATAGTGCTGCCGTCACTAAGTGCCACGCACACTACCATTGCATCACCGACGTCCAAGAAAGAAGTCTGGGATGGTTAAATCGGGCGATCTTGCTCGTCATGCCAAATCGCCAAAACGAGAGATTATGCACCTGGAAACGCTTCCTTCACAATATTCATGATGGCTCGTGCTGTGTGTGCGGTTGCACCGTCTTGTTGAAACCACATGTTTTCCAAATTCCGCTCATCCAATTCGGGCAGTAAGAAGTTGTTTATCCTGGCCCTGTAGCGTTCACCAGTAACACTGACCGTATTGCCGATGGCGTGCTCAATAAAATACGGCCCAATCACTGCTCCTGCATAAATGCCGCACAACAAAGTAACTTTCAGTGGATGTAATGGCTCTTCGTGCATCTGACTCTGATTTTCAGTGCCCCAGGAATGATGATTTTGCTTATTGACGTAACCGCTTAAGTGAAACTGCGCCTCGTCGCTCATGATGATTTTCGACACAACATCGTCCTTATCGTTGTTGAGATTGAGGATGGCTTAACAGTAATTCACATGCGATTGACGGTTAGCAGGCATTAACTGATGCACTTTGTACGGGAACATGTGTAAGTCTTTCACTAAAATCCCCTGTAGGTTCCGTCTGGTGATGCCCAATTGCGTGGCCAGTCGTCTGGTTGATGCTTCATCGTTCTCAACGCCATCGGCAGCCACCAGTCCGGTGAAGGCCGCGCCATGCAAGGTCTCGTGTGATTCTAGCCTATTCGAGTTGTGAAGGTAAGCGCCTGATTGTTTGCCCAGTTGGCGCGAGACGATTACGAAATCGACGTCGAAATTCACGCTAGGCCAACGCCACTGACGATTCACGCGGCGTTCCCATGACGATCGGATCTATGCTCCGGAACGACCCGAGTTTCACTCGGCCAAGGATTGTCAACTCAGAAACAGCTGTATCACTCACCGATTAGTGGTCAGAAATATCGACGCATTTATTCCACGCTCTTGTGGAGTATAGCACTCCATTGCTTGTGTGTTTGTATTCTGCAGCTGTCTAGTTCACAAATGTCAAATATGATTGACGTACGACGCCATTTGCAAAATTATAACATCTTCTGATAGGGTGATTTAACTGTGTGCCACCTTGTACAAGCTTTCAAGGTCTGATACATTTTTCTTAGTTAAAAGTTGTTTGTTTTCGTTGGAATAATAAATAATTCAGGAAAGCTCCCTCTCTGACGGGCATGACATGAAAAATCGACACAATTTACTCAAACGCATTTCTCTCTCGCGTCATAACTTGATTATTTCATACTTTTTAAATACTTTATGAAATTTTATTAAAACATGGTTGGAAATTCTATAGTTATTCTTCAAATTTGTTGACCACTCTTCGAATGGTTGACACATTAGATGTATTTTCTCGTCTGAAAATACTTCGAAGTTCGCGAGAGGTTTCAGGATAACTTTCCAAATTTTTTTAATAATTTTTCACAATTATAACGTGTTATTCTTTCGTAAAGAGATCCACTTTTATTAATCGGAATAAACATATGTGACAGCTACCAAATTTCAGAGTTGCCACTTGCACAAAAAAAACTGACACTAAATTTAAAAAGTTCAATCTTACAATCTTTCAAAGTCTGATACATTTTTCTCAGTGAACATTCGTTGAACTTTTTCCTAGGAAAGTTACATGTTACCTTTATAGATTCATTCAAATTTATAAAACAACATATTACACTGGTCAACACAATTCTTGTTTCCTTTAAATTTGTTTGTGTTTCAGCTTTACTATTTTGTCACAAAAAAAAAAACTACAAAAAATTAACAAAATTTCTATCGAACACTATCCAATGATCTTTTATGAGATTTCCTTGAATGAATGACTGTAGGTAGATCTCGTTGCAAACTCTAGCAGTAGTCTGTGAGTCCCACCTTCCCTGATAACGCTCTTCGATTGTCCGAAGATCCTGATGAAATATTTCACCCTGCTCCTCACTAAAATCACCCAGATTTTATGGAAATCGGTATAAATGCGAGTACAGGAAGTGGGGTTTTATGCTTATGTTGCACTGTAGGTCTTGCAAGTTCGATAGCATGTACTCAAAAAGCTCGACATGGTCGTCAGATTTATTTTTGCCTAGAAAATTACTCATAACCTAAACAAATGAATTCCAAGCTTTGGATTCGACTTCAGTCATTGATTTGACAAAATTAGGATCTTTCATGAGTTGCCTAATCTGTGGCCCATCAAAAATACCAGCTTTCAATTATTGTGTACTTAATGCTGGAAACTTGCGTGAAAGAAAATTGAAACATTCGCCACTTTTTAGGTAGCTATAACTCAAAAACAAAATCTGTTAGAGAAAAATGTTGGACTTGGACGTATTTAAAAAATGCGAGTCACGAAACAAAAAAATCACAAGAATCAGCAAATTTCAGCCTACAAGAACTCCATTATCTTGTTCCTACAACGAATGCCGTTCACAGTCACTGCAATTTCCGTGATTTCCGAGGATTGCATGATGATTTTCTGAACCCCATGCTCAACAATTTTGTGTATCCACCAAGCCAATCCCATGGAAATTCGCCAATCGAATGGAAATCCATGGTCTGCTGGTTTGAACTCCTGAATAAGCTGAAATTTGTACGCATGAAGGCTGAGGCCTTTTGTCAAAATTCGATGCGTAATCCTGCGTGAAATTTGATATTTTTGAGAACGATGCCGAAAAAAAATGCTCGTCAATACGAAACGAAAAATTGCTGCCGTATTTAAAAAATGCGCGTCCATTTGAGATAGAAACAAAAAAAATCACAGGAATCAACCAATTTTTTTTTTTTAAATTTTGTTGACCAGTGTTATTTATCTACTGTTTAGTATTCTGCCGATTTTTTAAATAGACAAATTTACGCCAAAACTTGCATTTAATAAATAGTTTTTTTTCTCTGTGTACAATTCAATACAACTATGCTGTAGTTACTCTGTTGTAAATTTATGCTCCTGCTACACATCATAAAACATCTTCAACACATTCCATCTGCCACATCATGTTCAAGCTAATGAAATCAATTTTCTAAATTTGTTGTTCCTCTGTTTCTTCCTTTTCTCCTTTTCTCCACTACCCCCTCCTGTGGCGTGGTAACTCATTTAGAAACAAGCCATGCTGGTGCGTCAATTAGAGGAAGAGTTACGTGCTCGCATGCGTCAGCCCAACATTGAGATGCAACAGCAGATCGAGGCGGTCTATGCGGAGAATGATCATTTGCAGCGTGAAATTAGCATTTTGCGAGAAACAATCAAAGACCTGGAGTGTCGAGTGGAAACGCAAAAGCAAACTTTGATTGCACGCGATGAAAGCATTAAGAAATTATTGGAAATGTTACAGGCCAAAGGAATGGGTAAGTGGCAACTATAGTTTCTCAAAGTTTACATTGTTCTTTTCTTTTTTTTTTTTTTGTTTATTATCGTTTCTCTTTTGTTTGTATTTGTTAAATGTTAACTTGTATTTGTATTCGATATGAAAATCGAAAAAATAACAATATTGAGGTTAACAATAAAGTTTTACATAAGTTTAAACAAACAAAAAAAATATAACACACAAAAATAACAACAAAAATAACAACAAAATTAACAACAAAATAGTACAACGAAAAATAATTATCATATCAACAACAATGACGTACGACGACTCTAATAGTCACACAGCGGGTGGTTAATAATGATGATCAAAGTTACTGACATTACAAATGGTAATGGTGCTAAAGGAAAAGCAACATTTTCAAAAAAAGAAAAACATGAATTTGGGTGGGATGAGGGTAGAGAGGTGAAATGTACGATTTATTGCTTTACCCACCTTAAACAACAGAAATCAATTAGGGGAAATCAAACAGAAATCAAAAAGTTTAAACCACAAATAAGTTATTAAATGGATTGATTTCCATACTAGAAGACCTAGCCACAGCCAAGAGGTGAGCAATAGGGACTAAATTGGTCTAACGCCATCTATAAGAGACCCTGGATACGAAAACCCACCTAGTGTGTCAAAACAAGTTTTTAAGTAAAACGCAATTAAAGTTACCCCCTCTGTATTGCATTTTCATAGTTTACTGTTTTATATAATTGCATTTTTACATAACTTTCCGATGTTTTTGAGACATGCGAGTGATTTCATATGAAAAATTAAGGTTTTTCATATACAAATCCAAAAAAAGTGAATTAATCAAATCTGACACACTACGTAGGTTTTCATAAGCAGGGTCACATATGTTTACGTAGTGCCAATAGACCTCTGTGAACATGTGCGATGCATTGTGAGAGACAACCATTAACAAAACGAACCTTAATCGTTGAACCTTGTACTAAACTGTAGGTACTGGACCCTGCAGTGGTGATTGCTTTAACGATGCTGATATATCTGCCCGAAATGTGAGAATGTATCCAATTTTCTATAAGAAAATTCATTGGCTTACAATTTTCCCAAATTAAAGGGCCGAGACTTAGAAACTATGTTGGTTGGTTGGTTGAAAAGGCTGTAAGACAGCACGATGTCTAGCACACTTAGGCTAAAGAAGCCCATTGTGATGCCTGCAGTTTCCTCCATACTCGTCCAGCCAATTTGCCCTTTCAATAAATTTGTCTATAAGACCTACAGGAATATCCTGTAGGGCTTCGGTGCTAACTAAATGTGTACCGAATATCCTACTTCTCAGTCCTGCCAGAGCAGTGCAATCCAAGAGAAGGTGTTTTGTCGTTTCCTCGTCCTCTTCCATGCAGCATCTACAGAGAGTGGAGTTTCTATGTCCCAATCTTAGGGCGTGTTTTCATACAAGACAATGTCCCGTAAGTGTTCCTATCATTGTGGATAACCTATGTGGTAACTATATATAAACTATGTGGCCAGTGGAAAATGTTGCCGTAAGGAAAAGTAATATAGATCTATAAGAAAATTTGTCAAACGACAAGTAACGGGAGATTTGTTTGCTATTTAGGTTTTCAGTGTTAATTTTATTTCCAGTGCACACGTGATTCGTGACATGTGTCAAAGCCAAAAAGTTGCAATATGCCATGTCATTTCATTAGGAATACAAGGGTTGTTATCCATATTTCGGGTCCAGCAATATACAAAACAATCATTTATCATTGGAAATGGTTTTATAGTTTTCCAAAATATTCTCCGTAAAGATCAATATTCTTCTGCATGCTCTCAAACCAATTTTCGAAGCACCTTTTCCACTCCGATTGTGACACCAAAACAAAACATGGGTTTTGAACGCTTCAACAGCTGCTTCGGGCGTCGAAAAACGTTGACCACTCAGTCAAAAGAAGTCATTGGGTGCCAAATCAGGGCTGTACGACGGATGACCCATCAATTCGACATGTTGAGTGCTCAACTAACCCATTGTTTCAGCTGATGTGTGAGAACTTCCATTGTTCTGATGCAAAATTCTGCGTCTTCTCTTGTTGTTTCTCCTTATTTCTTCGAACACTCATGGCAAACAGATGGTGCTATACCACTCAAAATTAACTGTCCTACGTTTCACTAAAGGCACTATGGCCACATGACCTTTTATACCGAAAACAAACCCGATCACTTGTTTCGATGTGTTTCTTCCAGAAAAAACTTTTCTTGGATTTAGCTTGTGTTGAAAGACCCATACGGTCGATTTCTATTTTCTTTCGGGCTCATATGCAAAGATCCATGATTCGTCACCTGTGACGATGTTATACACTGCATTTAAGTTACCGCCGATGTATTTTTTCAACATTTCTTTGCTCCAATCGACACCAACCTTTTTGATGTGTTAACATCTATAGTCACGGGGGTAGGGCAATCTATCAAAGTGAACACATGCAAACAACACACAGCGTTAGCATCACATACGTGATTGCTGTACAACAATAGTCTCTGCCAGAAAATAAGTATGATGGTATTGATGTAGCGGCAGTGAACGAACAAGCAGGTCGTCGTCGCCAAAGAGTATTGAATATTATAGAGAACTCATGCAAAGAATTGTATGACTCAAAAGCACTGGCGACATCTGGCGAATGTTTCAAAACGTATTACTCTCTTTTTGTCATAACTTGGTCCATTCATAATATTGATGTGAAACATCGATGCCTTTTGAAACATTTATGCTTGTTGTATTGTTTTATGTAATAACATTGTCGAAATGGTGCATTTATATTGAAATATTCTAGAAAGAGAGAGTTTATGCTATTTTACTCAGACTCTGTACATGAGAGCGGAAAAAGAGTGCAATATGTTCTCTATACTATTCAATACTTTTTGTCGTCGCTCTGTTTATGACAAAACAAAATCAATTATTTCAGTGAGCTAAATATTGCTTTATTTAAAATAAATAAATAGTTTCCCGTTACATCCCATGAAGGGATTAGGGAGAGCGTCCCACAACCAGTGAGCTGTGCACGTTCTAGTTCTAGTTTTACACACTTTATTTATTTTAACAATATTACATCTAATGTCAAAGCAGATGTAACATTTACTACTGTGTTCATAGAAATCGAACAGGTACCGTGTAACAAAAAGGTGTTAACACATCGCCCGTGAGTTCGAACACTCATTGTTGTTTTTTAAGCCTTCGTCAAATTATATGGGATCCAACGAGAACAAATTCGTTTTCACGGCCAAATGAACATGCAATACCTTATTGATGCTTGTCAGACTAATGCCTAAGAATGCCTCAATCTCACGGTATGTCACATGTCGGTCTTGCTTTATCGGGTCACGCACAGCATCGATGGTTTCCGGCAAATCGACCGAAGTTGGATGACCTTCACGAAATTTATCTTGGAGCGAATGGCGCCCTAGACTGAACTCTTGGTACCAACAAGTCGATTAAAAATCATCGCACAATATGTTCACGAGTTAATTTCATTTTTTGACCGAGATGAATTTTTCAACACACTGTAAATGCAATAAAGAGTGCTCGTAGGTGAAAATAATCTATGTGTGTTTAAGCTAAAAAATTTCAAACTTTCCGAAGTTCCAGTTTGCATCTATTTGCACACTGAAAAATATCGGCCCCAGCAACATATTTGAGGAAACATATACATGTTTGCAAGCACTGTTTTCATGAATTTAAGATCTGCTGCTTTTTTGTTTCTTTATTGTCTGTCTCGTATTTGTTGTTAGCGGGTTTCAACAAGAACCCCCATTTGGGTCCCAAAAACATATTTTATAACATATAAATCATTGTGTCTCAAACATGCTATATTGAATAGCAAACACAATGTGTTTGGGTACAAGTATAGTATATTTGCGAAAAGCTACAAGCACGTTATATTTGCACCCAAACAACAAAAAAAGACAGATATTTCAGCGTGTGGCAACACTAGTATTGCTAAGTCACAAAATATAAATAGCAACCCTCGTATATCGTTGCTAAAATACAGCACTGTGCGGCGGATTCAGTTTCTAAACAGTCCACGAAAGATAACGCCAAAAAGAGAAAATACTGGGTTAACGAAAATTGTAAACAGGCAATACACTGCGGTGCCTTAACGGGGTAGTCACTGCTAAAGATGAGTTAGAATGCTACCCAAGAGATCGAATCCTACCCGCGATTGTTTAAATTTTTTTCACCAACCGAAAAACTGATCAATTAGCTTACAAGAACGTTCTACAAATAACTCGGGTCGAAGAAGGGATTGGGGAGAGTTTCTCATATTCAGTGAGCTTGGCGCGTTCTACTTTTACCCTCACTGATTGGGACCTACAGTTTTACACCTGTTCTCAACGGTATTTTTGGGAATCTCTTTCATGGCATAGTACGCGATAGGGCCGCCGTCCCTAAGCGAGATGACCGCCGTAGAAAGACGTATAAAGTCTTCAGAGCAGGGATCGATCCCACGTTTTCATGTACAAGAGCCGCACACAATACTATTGCACCACCGACGGCCAATAAAAACTACCGTAGTGAAAAAATCGCGTACAGCAAAATAATTCTTTTTTTATAAACCCAACTATATTCCATCTCTGAATATGGATTACGGGTTTTAATTCCGTGTCCATATTTCCTAAACCACTAGATATTTTACATTGCAGTCTTAAGGAATATTTTAGGTCTTAGATGGCTTGACAGCATTCTCAAAGGCTCAAAGAAAAATATTTCACTTGAGCTGAAAATTCGCGGTCAGTTTTACTCTCCCTCAACAAAATGTTTATTTTTTCATAAACCCAGCTATATTCCATCTCTGAATATAGATTACTGGTTTTAATTCCGCGAGTCCATATTTCCTAAACCGGTACATATTTTACATTGCAGTCTTAAGGAATATTTTAGGTCTTGGATGGTTTAAAAACTTTCTCAAAGACTCAGAGAAACAAAAATACACTTGAGCTGAAAGAATCTATGGGATGTTTAAAAAAAAATTTTTGATTCGTTAAAAAAATCTCCTAGCATTTTCTTTAGTAGTATTTCTTGTGCACCGTGTTGAAACTGCATCCGCTTAAAAATTGGAGTAACGGGAAAAATTCTCCGTAAGAGATGGGTTTGAATATTGTTGACGGCCGAGTTTGTGACTGAAGATAAACATTTTCTTTAAGACGAGAAGTCTCACTACGAAGTTCCCTTGCAAGGAATTTGGTAGCTACAAAATAGGAAACAGCATTACATTATGGTCAGCAAATTCAATCATAGAAAACCAGGATTATTAACGGATTGTTTTGCTCCCCGTTTAACTTAAAAACAAAAGATCTGAGTTCTTACAAAGCATATGAATAATGGAAAGGTTGAGGACCTCATCGTAAATTGGACGGTTTATATATGACGGTTTATATATGACGGTTTATATATGACGGTTTATATATGACAGCTTTTCTAATGAATTTATTTCAAGTGGAATTGTTTGCTATCATGAATGATGAATGCTAGCAAACAATTCAGCATGTATGATGCTAAGGTCGACGAACTGATTTTGTACAAAAATATCCTTGTGTAACGGATGCAACATCTTTTTCCTTTGAAAATGATAACTTGCATCTATCTATCTTTGTTTAACTTTGTATACGTACATTTTGTTTCTCCTGTGTGTACTTAATAATTAAAATGCATAGCAACCTGGCATTCTCTTAGTCCTTTTAATAATTATTTTAATTCACTGCATCATTATGCCTAAAGTTGCCATCTCTCATTCATTGTGGATTTAATTGTGTAACGTAGCTCATTTTTTCTTGTCTTTTACTTTCTTTTGCTTCGCTTTCTTCTCTTGAACAAGTAGGCAAAGAAGAAGAACGTCAAATGTTCCAGCAAATGCAGGCTATGGCCCAAAAACAGGTAATTACTTTCTTTTTTACAATTCCTACTCTTTATACATACACATACATATATATATATATATATATATATACTTATATAGTATACATATACACAATATTTGCTTTCAATCTTTCTCTCTCATAAACATAAGTAAGAAGAAGAAAAATATCAACAACAACTACAAAAACAATAAATAAAATATATAACAAGGAAATAAACATATTTTCCTTTTTTATATTTAAATAATATACAAAAAAAAGTATCTCAAACATAAACCTCTTTACACAAATTAGCAAAAGAAAAAAAAACCAAATAAAACTTTCATCTCTATTAAAACACACAATTTTTCTTTGTTTCTATTACGATTTTTCTTTTTGTTCAATTTTGGTTGTTAACAAAGAAGTAAATAATAAAAAGAAATTCAAAAGATTTTCACAATTAGCATAAAATGTTTATGATTTCCTTACACACGGATGGCCAGAAATAAACAGATTGCGGAAAAGTACAAGTACTTCAAAAAAATAAGAAATACGAGGCTGTATACTATAATAAATCAGCTTTCATTTAAAACTATTTTTTCAAAAATCTACCGACACAATTAAAAGTTATGTTAATTTAAAGTTATCATGTTTTGTAATAAATTTGAAAAAATTTATGAAGATAAAAAAGATATATTGCAAATGTAATATGAGGATCCATAGTAGTGGTATTCCTCTTTAAGGAGATTAAATTACATTAAAGATCTACAGACATTATAAAAAGTCAGGCCCAGTTAGACTGAAATTATTGGTTATTTATATCATTTATAAAACTTCTTTGTTGAAAAAAACACAAAATAAAGTTTAATTTAAAAAAGTTAGGCCAAATTAGAATCACTTTTAAAAAAATATATATGAGGGTGTCTACTATTGTAAATCAGAGTTCATTTAAAACAATTTTTTCAAAAATCTATCGACACAATTCAAAGTTATGTTAGTTTAAAGTTAAACATTTTTATTATAAATGTGAAAAAAAACTGATTTATAAAAATCAAATTGATATGTTATAAAAATAATATACTATATGAGGTTTCATAGTAGTTGAATTCTCTTTAATGTGAGTGCATTTTTTAAAAGATCTACAGACGTTATAAAAAGTTAAGCCAAGTTAGATTTAAAAAATATATAAATTTTTTATAAATTTAAAAAAAAAGTATGATGAAATTGTTGGGTATTTATATCATTTACAAAACTTCTTTGTTGAAAAAAAATCAACAAAAAATTAAATTGTAAAAAGTTATGCCAAATTCCAAACACTTTTTAAAGAGAAATATGAGGGTGAATACTATTTTAAATCAGTTTTTATATGAAACTATTTTTAAAAAACTCTACCGGCACAATTAAAAGTCATGCTACTTTAAAGTTAAAATTGCGGTTATAAATTCGATAAAAAAAATAATTTTATAATTATAAAAATCAAATTGATATATTGCTAATGAAACATATGATGTTTCATAGTACTGACATTCGTTTTCATATGAATGAATTTTTGAAAAGATCTACAGACATTATAAAAAGTTAAACCGAGTTAGACTTTAAAAACAAATATAAATTTAAAAAGTATGAGGAAATTTTTGGGTACTTATATCATTTATAAATCTTCGTTGTTGAAAAAAAACACACAATAAAATTTGATTTCAAAAAGTTAGGCCAAATTAGAACCACTTTTTAAAAAAGAAATATGAGGACGTCTACTATTATAAATCAGATTTCATTTAAAACTATTTTTTCAAAAATCTACCGACATAATTCAAAGTTATGTTAGTTTAAAGTTAAGCATTTTTGTTATAAAAATAATATGTATGAGGTTTCATAGTAGTTGCATTCCCTTTATAGACATTACAAAAGTAGGGGCCGTTAGATTTAAAAAAATTATAAATTTCTTAAATTTTTAAGAAAAGTATGAGGAAATATGAGATTGTCTACTAATTTAAATCAGTTTTAATTTAAAACTATTTTTTAAAAAATCTACAGACACCATTAAAAGTTATGCTAATTTAAATATAAAACTGTGGTTATAAATTTTATAATTATTTAAATTCAAAATGAAATATATCGCTAATGAAACATATGAGGTTTCATAGTACTGACATTCGTTTTCATGTGAATATATTTTTGAAAAGATCTACACACAATTTAAAAATAAGGGGCCGTTAGATTTAAAAAAATTATAAATTATAAATTTAAGAAAAACAAAGTATGCGGAAATTATTGAATATTAGTCATTTACAAAACTTCTTTGTTGAAAAATAAACAACAAATTAAATTTAAACAAGTTAGGTCAAATTACAAACACTTTTTAAAAACGAAATAAGAGAGTGCCTACTATTTTAAATCAGTTTTTATATAAAACTATTTTCCAAAAATTCTACCGACACAGTTAAAAGTTATGTTTATTTAAAGTTTAAAGTGTTTCTTATAAATTTGAAAAAACAGATGTTATATTTTTAATAATACAATTGTTATATGGGCATTTCTACAGAAATATCCACTTTTTGTCGCATCACGTCACCCCCGTTAATTGTTTATTTTTTAGAACCAGGTAGTCCGATTGTTTTCTTTTCGTTTACTAAATATAGAAATAATTACATTCTGTATTTAGCAAAAGCATAGAAACCAATCGAGCTACACGTTCCTGAAATATATGCAACTAATGGGGGTGACGTTATGTGATATAGGCTGATTCATTCTGTGGGATTGTCCATATTGCAAATGTAATATATGAGGTTTCATAGTAGTGGCATTTCCCTTTCATTGGAGTGAATTACGTTTATAAAAGATCTACGGGCATTATAACAATGTAGACAAGATAGATTTAAAAATAGAAATTAAATTTATTATAAATTTAAAAAAAATTATTCAAGATGGCCCCAGCAAAATATTGCAGGAACCATGTACATGTTTGCAAGCATTGATTTCGTGAGTTGAAGATCTGTTGCTTTTTGTTTCGATTATTGTGACTGACAGCAGTGTTTTCAGCAGTTTTTAACAAACAAAACCACATTTGGGTCACAAATACATATATTATATCCTATTAGTCACTGTATCCCCAACATTGTATATTGAATAGCAAACACAATGTGTTTGGACACAAGAGTACTATATTTGAGACATGTTATGTGTTATATTGCCTCCAAACAACTACAAAAGACACATTTTTCAGCATGTACCATTCACAAAACTCTTTGTTAAAAAACACACCCAAAAATTATGTTGAATTTAAAAAAAATTAGACTGTTACATTGAAAAAAAACTTTAATTTATTACAATCTTGAAAAAAAGGAATGATGAAATTTTTGGAGATTTAAACACTCTGAAATAAAACATTTCATTATGCAGGAACCATTTATAAATTTGGAACATCCATATGCATATGTGCAAGCATTTCTCTCATGACTTGAAGATCGTCTGCTGTTTTATTCTGTTATTGTCTATCACGTTTTCGTTTTCCGAAGTTTTCAACAAACACAGCCATATTTGGGTCACAAATCGTCGCTGCGACAGTGAAAACAGCTATATGTTTTTTATTAACTTTTCAGGAAAGCAAAAAAACCAAAATTTTCGTGCAACATTTGTTCTGCAATATCAAGAAAACGCTGCGTGAGCGTATCTATAAATACAAATGCTTTTCAATTGTGCAATACCAATTTTTTCAAAAAACTACACATAACGAATTACAGCGACGAATATACTATAACATATTAATCATTGTGTTTCTAACAAGTTATATTAAATAGCAAACACAATGCGTTTGGACACAAGTATACTATATTTGAGACAAACTACAAACACGATATATTTGCATCTAAACAACAACAAAAAATAAAGATTATTCAGCGTGTACTTTTTGCAAAAATTTTTCTTCACAAAATTTATTTTGTTTACAAAAAAAACCAGAAAAAAATGAATTTAAAAAATTTAAATTTTATTATAAATTTTAACAATTTAAGAATTATTGGATTTTTATATCTACTACAAAACAGTTTTTCACAATTTTAGTCGTCTTTGATCCAAGTGGTTTTGTTTACAAAACCAGAAAAAAGAAATTAATTTAAAATAATTTTAATTTTATTACAAATTTAAACATTTAAGAAATTTAAGAATTATTAAATTTTTATATCTAATATACAAACTGTTTTTCACAATATCAGTCATCTTTGATCCAAGTTGTTTTGTTTCCACAAACCAGAAAAAAGAAATGAATTTAAAAAATTTAAATTTTATTATAAATTTAAAAATTTAAGAAATATACGAATTATTGGATTTTTATATCCAACACAAAACTAGTTTTCACAATTTTTGTTTTCTTTGATCCAAGTTGTTTTGTTTCCACAAACCAGAAACAAGAAATGAATTTAAAAAATTTAAATTTCATCATAAATTTAAAAATTTAAGAATTATTGGAATTTTAATATCGAATACACAACTGTTTTTCAGAATTTTAGTTGTCTTTGATCCAAGTTGTTTAGTTTACAAAACCAAAAAAAGAAATGAATTTAAAAAATTTAAATTTCATCATAAATTTAAAAATTTAAGAAATTTAACAATTATTAGATTTTTATATCTAATACAAAACTGTTTTTCTCAATTTTAGTTGTCTTTGATCCAAGTTGGTTTGTTTACAAAAACCTCGTAGAACTGATTAATTTAACGTAGGAATTTCAACAGGATTTTCACACATTTTGTGTAGTACTTTCCTTTTCCTGCCAATCTGTTGTTTCTGACCAACCGTGCTTTATTACTTTCATTGTGTTTTTTTTTTGTATTCTGTTCTTTTTGCATTTGTTTTGAAATCATCTCATTTTCGTTATTGTTTCATAAATCTCAGCAAAACAAAAAAAATAAAACTTAACGAGAGGATGAAATTCATCTTTTATTTGTTTTTTTTTTTTTTGTTTTAACGATTTTCTTGAGTTCGCCAATGAAAACCAAATGATTCACATTCATTCACTTAAAACTCAGATACCATTTCCTATCATTTTTTTTACTAACTCTACTCTTACTACTCTACATGTCACACACTGTACTTAACTCTGCTATTAAAAAAATATATGTATACTCGTACTTCCCTTGCCCTTATAACTCGTACTATCATCGATTTCTTGTAGAGAAAGAAATGAAGAAGAACAAGAAGAAAAAAAGAAGAAGAAGAAGAAGAAATTGTTGACGATTAGTTCACATAGTTTTCAACCCCGCCCACTCCAACGCCTTGAATTCCTAATTTTTTCGTTCGTTTTTTTTCCGTCAGTTATTTGTGGTTAATAATTACAACTCCTTTCTCATTTTTGTTTGTAACTATTTCTCGCATATTTGTTATGATTTATATTTTCCGTTTTAGCTTATGTATTCGCTTATTTCCTATTTTGTTTTTGGGTTGTTTTGTTAACAAATTTTTGGCGCTAATTTGTATGACAAATACATTTATATACATATAAATTCACATCGTACACATTACCAGCCATTTCCTGTCCAAAACCGGAAATAGCACAAAGAGTTAAGAAGTTGTAAGCAGCCTTCACAATGAAATACTTCAACACTCACACTTACACTTACACTAACACTTGTTCACATTTTATGAACTCATATTGTGCCATGGACGATTGTAATTTATACGCTGTTAGTCCAAAAGTGAGACTTGTTGTTTGAATTATGAATAAATAAATAGTATATAGCATACGTACAAACGTACACATACACTCATGCCCATTATTGCTAAGTACATACAAAAAATTTACATACTAACCTATACACATGAACACTTTCACACACACTCACACAGTGTTACTCTCATATCCCTACTCTTCGCCATGTCCTCACTTATAATCCTTTTGTATGTGTTAGTACTTAACACACCGTCATTCATTATAACGTTATTTTTATTACTTTGAATTAAATTTACCGACAATGAATGACTGAATGACCCATCCCCATCGGATCCGACCCGACACAACCTAAACCTCTCACTTGACCACAAACAAATACTACATTTATTTCATGTGCCCTTAGCTGGAAGCGGTTAATCCGCTATGATTTAGTACAAACTATTTAACGACCAATCCTTTTTCATATAAAGCACCAATACAGTGGGACAAAATAGAGTGAAACAACTAATAAAAAATAAAGTCACATAAAACCATGTAAACTCTGCTGCTTGAATAAAATATATCAGCAAATATATTGTTACCAATTATCCTTTCTTACCCTTGGGATATTTATCATTAATAAAACAAGTTTATTTTTAAATTACAATAGTGGCATTAGCAATTTGTATCTGTTAAAATAGGTCTTTATGCAAAAACCACGATTAGCAGTCGCACCATTTTTACAATAACTCGACTATGTAAAGCATACTTTTGCGCGTTTTAATACAGACTCACTCGAAATGCGCCCCTATTGTTTATTTTAGCAGTCGCAAAATTTTTACTTTATCATACTTTTGCGCGTTTTAATACAGACTCACTCGAAATGCGCCCCTATCGTTTATTTTAGCAGTCGAAACATTTTTACTTTAGCATACTTTTGCGCGTTTTAATACAGACTCACTCGAAATGCGCCCCTATCGTTTATTTTAACAGTCGCAACATTTTTACTTTAGACATATCCTCAATCTAAGACATATCCTCGCTTGGATGCAGAAGAAGCCAATGTCCATTTTTGGCAAATTTGATATGTTAAGTCCATTTCGAAGTACAAGGTGGACCAAAGTAATCACCCAATGTTCTTTTAATGTAATTTTTTTGGAACGAACTTCCTTATCGCACGTTGCGGAATGAGGGCTAAATGAAAAAAAAACTTTAAATAACTTTTTTGTAACACTGGGTAATTCCAAAATATTTCGACCCAGTCCAGGACCCAAGCCCTATTGAATTGTATGCAATTTTGACAGTTTCGGTTTTTGCAAGCTTTAAAATGATATCCAACGTTTTGAAATCCATTAACGTATTCCAAAGATATGCCATTTTTCAGTCAGGTACTTTTTTCAGAAAGTGCCATACAATACCTACTGCAACGAACCATAAAACATAAACTACTCTGAATTTTGATTCAATTCTGGTGTCATAGAATTCGTATGGACGAGGAGAAACTACTGTCTTAATTCTATACCAACAAAAAGTTTTATACCAATCCGAATTTTGACTCAATTCTGGTGTCATAGAATTCGTATGGACGAGGAGAAACTACTGTCCAAATTTTATACCAATCAAAAGTGGTCGGGTTCGAATATAGTGACTTTTGTGTCGATGTTTTTTATTATTATCAGTATTACCAACTTTACTTTTGCTGTGGTTTGTGTCTAGACTGACATATGTTGGGAAATGTCCTGTTTCATGGGAAGTTTTCTAGGTGGCGCCTGTAACCAATATTGAGTGTATATTGTAGTCTTGAACCCATTAAAAGTTAATTTACGAAAGCCAAAGTGAAAGAAGTTTAAAAAAAGAAAATATTCTTAAATAAGTGCCTTTTTTCAAAAAAAGTAAATTTTCTCCAAAAAAAATGCCTATTCATATTCTTAAACAAAGTATTTTTTCTTAAAAAAATACCTTATCTTAAACAAGTACCTTTGCTTAAGAAAAGTAAATTTTCTTACAAAAAGTACCTTTTCTTAAAAAATTTAATTTTTTTTAAAATAAGTACCTTTTCTTAAAAAAGTCCATTTTCTTACAACGAATTGCAACAAATCTTAAAGAAGTACCTTTGCTTAAAAAAGGACCTTTGCTTAAAAAAGTACATTTTCTTACAAAAAGTACATTTTCTTAAAAAATTTAATTTTTTTTAAATAAGTACCTTTCCTTAAAAAAGTAAATTTTCTTACAACAAAATGGCCTTTTCTTAAAAAACTACCTTTTCTTTAAAGAGTACCTTTTTTGTGAAACAAAATTACTTTTCTTGAGAAAAGTAGCTATCCTAAAAATTTACCTATTCTTGAAAAAAGGACCAATCCTAAAAAAAACCAAATCTTAAAAATACCTATTCTTCAAAACAAAAAAATACCTTCTCTTAAAAAAATTATGTTTCTCATAAAAATGCCTTTTCTTAAAAGTAGCTTTTCTTAAAAATAAAATAATACCTTTATATATAATACATATTCTTACAAAAAGGACCCAAAAATATACTTCTTTTAAAAAAAAATACATTTTATAAAAAAAAATTTATAAAAATTTTAAAAAAAGTTTACCATTTTAGAAAAAGTATAAGTTTCTTAAAGATCCATTTAAATTATCGTATTTTTCAACGGACGTCTCAGGCGTGTTGGAACTAAATAGTACACAATATATAGCGAAAGGAACTTCGTTCCCACCTGGGTGTTCCCTGACATCACATGTAACATTACCCTCACCCATAGGGATGGGGGTATATATCATTTAATACGTAAAAAAATGTAACACATAGGAGGAACCGTATTAGACCCTTAGTATCTTTGGACTAATTTCATTGTAGGACTTTTTAAGATGTTTGAGCCATGTCCATCTGTCTGGGTGGCTGGCTGGCTGACCGCGAAATGTTGTCAGTGACTATTATTTGTCAATGCTGAGTTTGGGATTGAAAATGGGCGTTTTGACCACGCCCCTTCTGGTAAATTCCATACTAATCGACACATTTTGCACAAAATCATATTTCTTTCAAACCTTTCTTCTGGTAGATGTGAATAGCTTCAACTCACACACCGGTTAATAATATGTAAATGCCTACATAACTGGAGGAAATGGGCGAGAGTGTCACGCCCATTCTGGTATCTCCCATATAAATCAGGGTTTTCGTCCGGGTTCTCAATCCGATAAATCGCGTGAAACACTTCCGATCTTAATGAAATTATGCTTCACGTTATCAAACGTCAATCACCGATTAAAACAAGGGCGATTTTGCAAAGCCCATTGTGGTACCTCCCTTCTGGTTGTTCGCCACGAGAAGTCCCGCAAAACAGAACCAATCTTTATGAAAGTTTGTACTAGTCAATATTTAGTCAAATAAAACTCTCCTATAGAAAATAACACCCATTCTGGTACCTCCCATATAAAAGTTGGGCGGATGACCGGTTGATCGACACGATAACTCTCGTAAACTACAACCGATGTTAATAAAATTCGATACTAGGCAATATTTTGCCAAAAGCTACTGTGTAAGTAATAATTGCTTATTCTGCCACGCCCAGTTTCGTACCTCCCATACTCCGTAATTGCGGTTTGCCGACTCCATATCTGCAATAAATCATAAGCGATATTAATAAAATTTGGTACTGATCAAAATTTTGGCAACAACTTGCCTTGTCCACTTTTGTACCTCGCATATAAATATTGGGTGGGAAACTAACTAATTTGGGTATTCAATAATATTTACCGCAATGTCAATCTGCTATTGAATATGGTCACTTTTGACTATGGGCGGTTTTTATTTAACGAGATGGATGACTTAGGGTGAGGGTGTGATTAAGTCGGTTCACCCGACTGAAACTTCATTAATTTTTGTTTTAATATTTTTAATATAATTAATTTTGTTTAATTTTCGATAATTTTTGTATCTTTTTGCAAATCTTCAATCTTTTTTGATTTAACTGGCTCAGCAACGCAAAATCACAGCTCGCGAGCCTGGAGTCAAAGTTCAATCTGTCAGCTATGGGCTCCCGAGCTGGCTCTCAAATTTTGGAGCACGATCTGCCTCTCAAACTATGGGCATGGTTATATCGTTCAAAATTAAATACAACTTTCATAGAGAAAAAATGGCTTAAGGCATTAGTTTGAATAAAATTTGTGGCAGTCGGGGGTGCAATAGTAGTTTTTCCGCGGCGGTCACCTCGCATAGTGACGGCGACACTATCGAGTATTTAGCCATGAAAAAGCTTCTCAAAATACCGTTCGCAACCGGTGTAAAATTGTAGCACCCCATCAATGAGTATAAAATTAGAAAGCGCACAGCTCAAAAGCTGTGAGAGAAGCACTCTCCAATTCATGAAATGTAATGGAAACCCTTTTTTTGTTTTTTTTTTTTGGAAATTTATAACATCAGAATAATTATCTTTAGTTTAGAAATTTGTCCATTATAAAGACTAGTTTTCCCCCCGAAAATTATGTCTCATCCCAATATGAGCAATTATAAAAGTTTCTGTTCAGAATTTCCCATTTTTTGCCATGACCTGTGACAATTCATCACAACATCGTCTTCATAATGTCACCTACATATTCATCTCTTCCCTTTTGTTGCATACTCGTATGTACATTTAATATGATTTCTAATCGTTAAATCTTCAGTAACATCCAATGCCAAACCCGATGTCTGTTCCAAAGTACTTCAAACTATGAACGAGTACTATGAGCACTAAAAGAGATATTTTTTTTAATGTTGAAAGTCTCTACTTTTTCATTTTCCTCAATAGCAGAATCTCGTAATCTCGACAATGGGAATTTCACTTTGAAAATGTGAAAATGTCCTTGATTTAGCAGCGGCAGCAGCAACAAACTTTAGTCATTCATCGTTGAAATTAATACAAAACATATGAAAACAAATCCTCTGGCTGCTTCTTCTTCCTCAGCACAATAAATAGTTAAATGCATAAAAAAAAGGGTTGAATTGTGAGATTTTCATATTCACATCGCAGATCAGAAGGGCCCAGAGCAGAGCAATTCATACATTTTATTATTTATTTTCGTAATAACACTAAAAAATAAATTGTGTACATAATTTATAAGGATATTCATTGTAGTTAGTAGTTGTGGAGAAGAGACATACATGTGTGTGCAAATACACACATGCATGTGTACATTGACGCACTTACTCATTTCCACATGTGTATGAACTTGGCAATACTTTGTTACAAATAATCGTTATCATCTTTGTCATAATCACAATCAGGCATCATAATCATCATCATCGCCGTCATCGCCCTCTGCATCTTCACCACATTTATGATTATTCTTCATATAAATGATTTATATCTGTTGTGTCAGTGTCAATATTGAACCCTTTTTTGTTTCACGACTATATCCTTGTCGTAATAAGACTTTGACGTCCTGAAACGCGGCGAGACGCAGATGAAGATCGTGATTGCAGTGAGAATAGTGGAAATAGAATAGAGTGTAAATAGAGTGAGGAAAATAGTAAGGATAAATCTATTAAGGAATTCACAGGAATCATGCTAACTGTGCTACAGGAAATGTTGCAACAGAAAATCGTATTGAAAATTAACTGGCACATAATTTCTATACCAGATTTTGACGAATTCCATATTGTAAAGAAAAAATCATGCCAGCTACAAATTGTTGCTTTAAGATCAATAACAAGAATAATTTTAAATTAATTGAACAAAGAAATCACTGTGTCATGAAGACCCGCGAGATGTTTAAAGTTCAAACTATTTTATCACTTTTTTGTCCGATGACTGTTAATATTCATTCGTTTTCATAGATTTTTGTGCACGGAGATTTAATTCTTTTTGCATCTTCCTAGATGAGAGTTTAGTGTTTCTGGTTGTCTGTTGTTTTCTTCCTTGATATCATAGTTGTTTTTTACTTTGCCCAAAAATAGGTGCAAAATCTTTATATACAATAATGGGGCAAGCCAGCAGCATGGACAATTCACCATTTCTGGCACCTAAATTCTTAACCACGCCCCTACACCCTCCAATCAAGCTACCCCGCGAAGTTGGACTGTAGCAATTCATGTGATCACTGCAAATTATACCCCATGGGCATCACTTTCAATACCTTTCATTGTCCCCTCTTCATTCGACGAAGACGTTCACACGTGAGAGAGAAAGAGGAGAGAAACCCCGAAGACAAAAAACTACAATTCGCGACACAATTGAACAATACGGTTAATGGCCTAAAACGCTAAGGCGCTGATGAGAAGACTCACAATCTTCGAAACGATCGTCCGCCAATGTGAGTTCAAATCCCAGTTTGTACTGTTTAATTTTTCCATTAGCTGCAGTTAAACCTGATCGGTTAGCTCGTAGAAAACTAAAACATCTTCTAATAAAGTTCCACCAAGAAGCTCGTGACAAACTGCTCAAAGGCTCAGGACCGGATTAAGAATTTGAAACCCACGGCTTTTTTCCACGAGTCGAAGATCTGCTGCTTTTTTGTTACTTTGGTGTCTGTCACGGTTTTGTTTTCAGCCATTTCCAACAAACAAAGCTACATTTGGACCACAAAACCCGATTAATCATTCACCCCTACCCTGTAAGTCGTCGCCCAAAACGTCGACGTCTGAAAGTCGTGGTCACCTGCTAACGACGGCGTTGTCATATCAATGCAAAATCGGTACCTGGTAAGACGTCGCCGCCAGTGACGCCTGTGTATCGATAATTTACTACCAAAAAGTGTAATCCCTAACGTGTGAAGAAAATTTTCTTAAATTTGTTTGCTGGTATGTATTTTTTTCTTGTTCTAAGTTCAAGTTCTAGTGATGAAGAACAGAAAAAATTCCTTCTTCGTATACAAAGAAAAATTATAAGGCAAAGGTCAGATATATTTAACGTGCCAGATATCAAGTAAATTTTATGATTTTTATATTTTAGGCCATGATAAATGTCATTCATCAAATATGTCATTTATCTACAGGTTTCAAAACCATTTTCGCAATAATAAATGCTTGATACTATTGCGCCGAAAATGAAGAAAAATATTCGTTCAACATCTGTGTCCGCAAGGCTTGGGGTTTTTCTCCAGTTCTTTTATTACATTTTCGAACTGTGTTGTAATTCTTATTTTCCCCCCATTTTATCTTTCATATTTCACTTTTCACCAATTTACAAATCAATCAAAACACAACAGTTTGCATCAAGGCGTAACGACCCGAAATAAGTCGAGTCGACTCAACATGGTTGTAAAAACGCCATTGCGGGTACCAAATACTCGTCGTCTGCTGTCGACACGACTTGATTGTGCCTCCAACATGTAATATTGAAGACCAAACACAATGTGTGTTTGGACACAAGTATACTATATTTGCGACAAGCTACAAACACATTATATTTGCCTCCAAACAATAACAAAATTACAGATTTGTCGGCGTGTGTGTCTATTACTGAGAATTTTCATATACTTGTTAAATTAGCAGAACTAGATTTTCCCCTCTACTTAAAGTTTGTAAAATTTTCAGTTACGACTCTTTTGTGGTTAGGGTGCTACGAGGCGGATCAATAAGTCCGTGACTTTTTGAATGAAACACAGTTTTTTTCCCACAAAAAAAAATTATTTTTTCAACATAATCTCCTTTTAGCTCACTACACTTAGTCTAACGTTTCTCGAATTTTTGTATCCCTTCCAAAAAGTAGGATTTTTCGAGGTCCATAAAATGGGCATTTGTTTGATCAATAATTTCATCGTTGGAGCTAAATATCTTTCCACCGAGCCATTTCTTTAGGTTTGAAAATAGGAAATAATCACTGGGGGCTAAATCCGGAGAATATGGCGGATGACGTAGCAATTCGTAGCCCAATTCATGGAATTTTGCCAATGAGACTACACACGTGTGCACCCGTGCATTTATGGTCAATTGAGAGCAAACGCGGCACCCATCTTGCAGACAGCTTTCTTAAACCCAACTGATCATTTAAAATCGAAACCACACGCCATATGTAATGCCTATGGTATCGACAATCCCACGCATTTTTACTCTACGAACGGCCAACACCATATCGTGGATTTTTTCGACATTTTCGGGTGTATTGACCTAAATTGGCCGTCCAGAACATTCAGCGTCATTTGTACTTGTGCAACCACAACGAAAGTAAGTAAACCACTTTTTTACCATTGAAATCGATGGTGCAGAGTCCGTTTTGAATAAAAAAAGACGTAATTGGGTTACAAAAACAAATATTATAACCTATTAATCATTGTGTCTCGAACATGTAATATTGAAAAGCAAACATAATGTGTTTGGACACATTTATACTATATTTGTGACAAGCTACAAACACGTTATATTTGCAGCCAAACAATAAAAAAATACAGATTTTTCAGCATGTGTGCAGATATTTTCCAAATGGAAATATTGTCTTGAAGGAATTGTCAGTAGTATCTCCTTAGGAGCATGTCAGTAGGTGATGACAATTTATATAAGCAATCTTCTTGACATTTCACTAGTTTTGAATTGATTGAGTGACATAAATTCTGAAAGCGCTGACAATCAATGTAAGGTCGTCCTATTGATTTGTCAGCACTATGTCATGGCTGATTCTGACTAAGGCCAATGCTGAATGTCCATGGAAGAAGTCTTCAACATTTGTTAACTGCGATTTTCAAAAATTTCAAACTGAAAAATGTATATATATTTGTAGTTATGAAATTTGAAAAAATTTCGTTTGTAAATACGAAATGGTTCGGTGGCCCAATGGTTTGTGTGCGTGGCTCTTGTACATGGGAAGACAGGTTGGATCCCTGCTCTGATCACCTTAAATTTCTTTGTACGACAGTCACCTCGCTTAGTGTTGGCGACATTATCGAGTAGTTATCAATGAAAAAGTTTCTCAAAATACCATTCGGAACCGGTTTAAAACTATAGGTCCCAGTCAGTGTGTTATAGAACAAGAAAGTGAGGTTAACGTCGCCGTAAGAAATGTTAGGTGGTCAGAGCAGGGATCTAAGCTACGTTCTCATGTACTAGAGCCGCGCACACTAACCACTGCACCAGCAACCGCCACATTTGCTTTTCTACTCTACTTTTTACAACTCGTACAGATCGAGCGCGCTGCGAGCATGGGTTTGCACTGCCTACTTGAAAAAGAGCCGTCAATCAATGGTCCTCCGCCTCATGACTCATTTCTGGCCATACACCTGGGTTAGAAGGCCGTCCTGCCGTGAACTTTTCGTTGGTCCTTCGTGCCGCATATGACCCAGCGACTTATGAGTTTAATATACAAAAATGTTTACCAAGAAGAACTATTTTTATCATCATGTGTGTGCGCGCCTGTGTACATTAGAACGCTGGTTTTAGCCTCACACTGAAAACTATTCATTCGGATATCGTCACTTGAGAAGAAAAGTAGCGTATGTCTGATAATTAAATTTAAAATAACATTTTATGTCATGAAGACTCGCGCTACAGAAGTGAAATTTTTTTTGCTTTTCACATTTTTGCCGAGAACTGTGAATATTCGTTCGTATGCATATTTGTGTTTTTTTAAGGATGTTTCATCCTCGTTGATGAGTGTCGTTTTCTGGTGGTGTGTCCCTCGTTTATAACGTAAGTAAATCGTTGCCGATCGTCTTGTACAGTGAGTCATTGTGTACGTGAATCGTAAGTAAATTGTTGCCGTTCGTCTTGTACAGTGAGTAATTGTGTAGGGTGATCAAAACTTGAAAATGCTTTTACCGCACAGCCATTCGGAAGCGGTGAAGAAACAAATCCCGATCAGTGAGTCTAGTAGTAAAAAGCCCACAGTAAGAAGTTATTTTAAAGTGTTACGGGAAAGCCACAAACCAATGCCAGCTATTTATTTATTAATTAAAAAAATCTATTTGATAACGAAAAATTTACATTTTGTTTTGTTCTTAGGCAAACTCCTATTTAGAAATATTTGACCTTTATTTCAGCCAATTCTCTTCTCCCTAAATACTTTTAATATTCGCTGTTTTACACTTTGTAATAAAACAATTCGATAAGGATAACTTTGATAAGGATATTTACTGCAAATTGTCCCATAAATAGGAACTTTTGTCTCCAACAAAATATTGTTAAGCAAGTTTTCCTCTTAGAATATTTCTTAAAAACAGCAAAAACTTTTACTGTAACAAATATGTAAATTTTGTTTCAATTTATTGTCGAATCAATAACTTGTACAATTCCCAGTGCTACAACATTTTACAGTAATCAAAGATGTTTCGTGTAACTTTTGTAACTGTCTTCCCTTGTGTAGTAACGATACGTTATCCTTTCAGTCCATTGTACTTTATTTATATCTTCGCTTGTGTTGTTTCTGTTAACTGGCAAAATGTCAGACATAGTGTCTCCTTAGATTTACAGCTGGTGTACGAGTATATAAGTTTTCTCATTCTAATGCCACCCAGCATGACCCCCTAAACTATGACTATATCCTAAAGTCCTGTTAGTGTTATCATGTATTTCCATGTAACTAATTTCCAAGCGTGGTAGTGGAAAAGGACATCAACGTATAAAATTTACCAGCAATTTATGGATGACCATGAATTTGTTTTGTCTTTTTTTTAGTTGTTTTAGCCAACTAATCAAAAAACGCTGTGAATGATCAAACACACAATTTTATGGGTTTTTCGTGTTTTATTTTTGGAGGATTGTTAAAGGATATGCGGGAGTGTATGTGTGTGTGTGAGTGCGTGTATGGGTATGTGTGTATGTTTGTATGTTTGTATGTGTCAGTGTGTGAGTAAGCAAATAGAACAACTCAAAGTCATGCGAAATGGACTATGAACAAGGTTTTTGTGGGCAGTTGCGTGAAAATGGGAAAGCGCTTGATATGGATTTTCAAGTTTTCATTAGAATTGAATAGTCACGTTGGGGAAATAGTTAAAGTCAAAGGATGGACAATTCTAGGTTGACTTAAAACTTTTCCATTACGAACTTAAGCAAATTAACTTTTAAAGTTGTTTTCGTTTCGTAGAATTCCAAAGCGAAAACTCGATGCAGAAGGTGAACCCGGGTGCTTTTAAGATCAGTATCTGGTACGGCTGGACTTTCTTGTCACTATTATCGAGCAATGTGAGTGAGGACTTGGCTTTCATCTTATTTCTTCTGCCACCAAGTCTGCGTTGCCATTGGCTACAGACCTGTCAAGCGTTAATTTATATAAATATATTGTAAAGGGTGTTTGTTTTGACGGGTAGAACTTTAAATTGTAGAACTTTAAATATATTGTAAAGGGTGTTTGTTTTGACGGGTAGAACTTTAAATTGACGCAAAATAACGAGATTACATAATTTCAAACTGGGAATTTTCTTTATTAAAACAATAATTTTATGGCAATAGTGTTTGAAGTTGTTTTGAGTTGTGTAGTTCACGAACGAACTAGTTCAATTGAACGATTCACTCTTGTGAACTAGATAAACTACTTCACACTGCTCCGACCTTTTGTTTCAGCAATTTTTTGCATTTCAGTCGTGCAGTTCTCTCTGCCATTTTCTAGTTCATGCTCTCTTTGTCTCACTTAATTTGTACAAAGATGCCTACTGTTGCAATCTTTTGTGGAATGGATATGTAACCGGCCTCTACACGTTGAAAAATATCGCCAACATATTGCAGAAAACATGTACATGTTTGCAAGTGTGGCTTTCATGGATTTAAGATCTGCTACCCTTTTGTTTCTTTGTTGTCTGTCTCGTTTTTGGTTTTAGCGCTTTTCAACAAACAAAGCTACATTTGGGTCACAATAACATATATACAATAGCAATAACATATAGCCAATTAATCATTGTGTCTGAAACATGTTATATTGAATAGCAAACACAATGTATTTGGGCACAAGCATAGTATATTTGCGACAAGCTACAAACACGTTATATTTGCACCCAAACGTTAAAAAACAGAACGATTTTTCAGCGTGTACATAGAAACTACAGGCTGATCATCACTTGTGTATATAAATATAAAAACATTACAAAAACACCAATATTTCGGAAATGTAATAATCAATCGTTAAGCCGATCTCAATTATTATCTCATCGTGGGTTTATATCAGCCAATGCTTTCTATAGGGCGATTTTGTATAAAAAATATAAAAAAATGTTGTCCCATAACATCCCATGAAGGGATTGGGGCAGCTTCTCACAAAAAATGAGATGTACGGTTTCTAGTTTTATATTCACCGATTGGAATCTACAGTTTTACACCGGTTCTGAACGGTATTTTGAGAATTTTTTAACAAAGTTCCTTGTCGCCCGTTGCGCGATGGGGGCTAAATGAAAAAAAAATTAAACAAATTTTTTTTAACACTATTATGCAACAACCCAGTACTATCAAATATATTGGGTACTTTTGCTTTGGTTTGTGTCTAGACTAACATATGTTTGGAAGTTTCTTGTTTAATGGGAAGTTTTCTAGGTGGAGCCTGTATCCAATATTTAGTATATATTGTTGTTTTGAACCAAATAAAAAGTAAATTTAGAAATGCCAAAGTGAAAGAGGTTTAAAAAAATAACATCTTTCTTTCGTTTTCTTAAAAAAGTAAATTTAATCAAAAAAATACCTATTCATGTTCTTAAACAAAGTACCATTTCTTAAAAAAAACCTTATCTTAAAGTACCATTTTCTTAATAAAAGTAAATTTTCATACAAAAAGTACCTATTCTTAAAAACGTAATTTTTTTAAAAGTACTTTTTTTTAAAAGTACAATTTTAAATCACTTTTTTTAAAGTTTAAAGTAATTTTTTTAAAAACTTTTAAAGTACTTTTTAACCCTGCTGTTAGATTAGAAAAAACTTACGAATCTTAGATTGAGGGACCATTTGGTCCATACTGCAATTTTCATCCAAAATAATAATTTTATCTTATTCTTTGTAACTATTTTGGTTCAAAAATTTCTAAAGCAAGTATTTGACATATCAAAAACATCTTCTAAATATTTGACATGAATTTACATTCGCTTGGTAATGAAAAAATGTACTATTGACCAAATGGTCCTCTAACCTAAGATTCGTCATTTTGTATTTTTCTCAGTCCTGAATAAAGTTAGAAAATTTAATTTTCGCACATAACATTGTTTTATTAAAAGACCCCATTAGCAGAAAAATTTAGTCAGTATATATCACCGTTCCAAAGTTACAAGGGAAAACAGAAAAAATTTGGACCAAATGGTCCTAATCTAACAGCAGGGTTAAAGTAATTTTTTTAAAAACTACCTTTTTAAAAAGTATTTTTTCAAAGTACTTTTTTAAAAAGTACTATTTTAAAAAGAACTTTTTTGTAAATAACCTATCTATTCATAAAAAAAAGTAATTTTTTTAAAAAGTACTTTTTGTACAGTACTTTTCTTAAAAGTAGTTTTTAAAGTACTTTTGCAAAGCTTTTTTAAAGTACTTTTAAAACAGTACTTTTTAAAGTACTTTCTAGAGTACTTTTTTAAAAAGTACTTTTTATTAAAACAGTAAATTTTCTTATAACAAATTGCCTTTTCTTAAAAAACTACCTTTTCTTTAAAGACTACCTCTTTTGTGAAACAAAATAACTTCTCTTGAGATTAGTACCTACTCCTAAAAATTTACCCCATTCTTGAGAAAAGGACCAATTCTAAAAAAAAAAACCATTTCTTAAAACAAAAAAATTTCTGCAAAAATTCGTTCTCTTAAAAAAAACATTTTCTTACAAAAATTCTTAAAAATAAAATAATACCTTTTCTTTTCTATTCTTTTCATGATAAGAGCCTTTCTGAAAATAAGTACACTTTCTTAAAAAAAATTGCCTTTTCCTAAAAAGAGTATCACTTCTTTAAAAAGTACCTGTTCTTAAAAAAAGTACTTATTTCTAAAAAAAATCATACTCTTATGGGTTTTTCTTACAGAAAGTACTTCTTCGTAAAAATAGTACATTTTCTTAAAAAAAACTATCATATTATCCAAAACAGTTTAGAAATCTGCAAAAGTCAGACCATTTTCGCGATTTTGTAAATCTCTCGTTGATTCTCTTCTCTCCAACTGCGACAGTTCTGATTATTGGCATGTCCATTGAGCCACAAATTATGTCGACCGTAAAATGGACGTAGCGCACGGTAACATTCCCGAACTGGACCATGATTGTCGAAATAAATTTGCACAACTTGCAAGCGGTGTTGTGAAGTCAGTCTATTCATGATGAAATGCCATACCAAACTAAACACAATTGATAATAGCGTTGCCACATCTGACCAATTTGTGACCGTTTAATCGTTATCGGAACATATCCGATATAAACTGTTTCCTAATATATACCATGAAGGGACTGGGGAGAGCTTCTCACAACCATTGACCTGTACGCTTTTCAGATTTACATTCTTTGATTGAGACCTATAATTTTACACCGATTCCTTTAGGTTTCCTCATAAGCAATTGCATGGCTAGTTATTTGTGTCGCCGTCACTAAGCGAGGTGGCCGTCGTCGGAAAAAATATAAGGTGGTCAACCCCGGAGTCTACAACCCGGGGGATCTTACAAAACGAAGTTAACATATTTCGCCGACCAGTTCGATCTTTTACCTTATCTCTCCAGTTGGCAATACCAAGTTTAGGCAGAGATTCATCAACCTGAGCCCTCCAGCGGAATCTTGGTCGTCCTATTTTTCGTCTGTCTTCGAGTTCGGTTTCGAAAACCCTTCGTACTGGTTCGTCTTCATCCATTCTACTGACATGGCCAAGCCAGCGCAATCGCGTTATTTTGATCCGCTTAACTATGTCAATGTCGAGATATAGCTCGTAACATGATATCGCCATATAAAAAGAAGAAGCGGCAAACAAGGCGGACCTTAGCGAGTGGCAGCGCGAGCTTGCGGGAGTGTTTTCTTTACACCTTTTTGGAATGTAACGATTTCAGTATAATATTAATTGAAAAGAATTATTGGCTAGCTACGATTTTCCAAAATGAAATAACTATTTAAAACTATTTCAAACCTCTTATCTTTTTGAAATACCTCCTCCATATAGATTGACCCTATTCATATTATATTCACCTCATTATTTCGAAAAGTTATTATAACTCAATACTGGGCCAAAGTTCAACATTTATACTGTGCAAGAAAAGGATGTTATGAATAAACATGACTATCTTTCTTTTTGAGTTCAAACATTATTCCAGCTGGCAACTTTACCTTTTTGGTGTTTTAAACATGTTGCTTGTACCATAACTGCAATATAACTGCATCTCTCCTCCCTCTTCTCACTCTCCTCCCAACCACCTTCTCCGCACTGTAAAGTTTGTCCCCCCAGCCTACACTTGGCTGTTGAATTATTTCCAAAATAAAGTGTCTAACAAGTTAGTTCATTATTTGAAAACTACAAAACTTTTAGAATCTTTTGCCTTAAGTTCATGCAGGATAACTCATTCTCATGGGAAAATTGCTGGTGGTGTTCAACATTAGAAATTCCAAATGACTTCATCATCATCATCATATATAAAATAGAGGGAGGACGAATGAGTGAGCAAGTACATTTTATTTCATTACAAAAGACTTTCGCCCTCGTGATACAGGAGCAGGAAAATGGGAACTTGGCACCTAACCAACCATTACAATATTCGCAATTCGAAACATTTTCATTATATGGCAGCAACTTCAACACAAACATACATATATAAACCTCAGGTTCAAGCCAAGCTAAAAGTGACCATTCTGGTGGATATTATCATAGAATTTCTCCTCTTGGTTTTATATTCCATTACGCGTGAGTCAGTTAAACATAGAAATGTTTTAGATGTTCACTTGGTTGGTTCTACAAGATATTAGGAGATATATAAGGTTGATCATTTAGTTTTTAACCGCCAGTGCACGCACAATGAATATCGACGAGATTTTAATTTGTTTCCTTTGTTTGTCTATTGGGCCTGTGAAGGTCCTAATTCAATAAGCCAGAATGCCAAGATTATGCAGGTGCATATATTCCAAAGTCTCTGTTTCGCTCTTAAACATTTCAAACTGACCTAATCCGTCCTCTGTTGTCTTATGATATTCAGCCGATTAAATTTGAATTAATTTTGCCCTCTCCTCCACCCATGGATCCGAATATATTCTTTGAACTTTTTAAGAAATTTTGAAGAGACCGCCAGGTAGATTGTCAGTAGGGGAAATGAGTAAAATGAAAATGTTGATACATTCCAAAGATCATACAAATACCCTAGATGGTGCATTCGATTATTCACCATTTTCACCACATGACAAAGCTGTTTCCGTACGACCATTTTTCACTCGGAAACGAAGAAAAAAACACTCTAAAATCATTTTTATTTCGATTCTGTTGGTTTAATTTGAAAATAAAATATAGATAATAGCAAGGCGTACGAGGGTTGCTTTGTATATTTCGGGTACTGCACTATAAAAACAAATTCAAATGATTTTATTGGTTTTCAAAAAATTCTCCTTGAAGATCAATACACTTTTGCATGCGCTCAAACCAATTTTCGAAGCACTTTTTCCACTCCGAGTGAGACACCTCCAAAATATGGTTTTCGAACACTTCAATAGCTGCTTCGGGCATCGAAAAAAGTTGACAACGCAGTAAAAAGGAGTCATTGTGTGGCAAATCAGGGCTATACAACAGATGATCCATCAATTCGACATATTGAGTGTTCAATTAGTTCATTGCGTCAGCTGATGTGTGAGAGCTCGCATTGTCCTGATGCAAAATTATCCGTCTTCTCTTGTTGTTTTTCCTTACTTATTCGAACACTGTTGGCAAACAGATGGTGGTAAACAGATTGAATATCACTCAGAATTGGCCGTCCTACGTTTCACGGAAGTCACTGTGGCCATATGAGCGGTTATACCGAAAAAACGCGATCATTTGCTTCGATGAGCCTTTCCACGAACAACTTTGGTTGGATTTAGCTCGTCTTGAAAGACCCATAAAGTCGATTGCTGTTTTGTTTCGGGCTCATATGCCTAGATCCATGATTCGTCACCTGTGACGATGTTATACACTGTACTTGAGGTACCACCGATGTATTTTTTCAACATTTCATTGCTCCAATCGACACGAGCCTTTTTGACGTGTTAACATCTATAGTCACTGGTAGGGAAATCTATCAAAGTGAACACATGCAAACAACACACAGCGTTAGCATCACATAGAACAATAGTATCTGCCTGAATATAAGTATTGATGATGCGGCAGTGAACAAACAAGCAGGTCGTCGTCGCCAAAGAGTATTGAATAGTATAGAGAACTCATGGGACGAATTGTATGACTCAAAAGAACTGGCGACATCTGGCGAATGATTCAAAACGTATTACTCTCTTTTTGTCATAACTTGATCCATTCATAATTTTGATGTGAAACATTCATGCCTTTTGAAACATTTAGAATTTTTGTATTGTATTTATTGTATTTGTATTTATACTTTTTGTATTGTTTTATATAATAACATTGTTAAAATGGTGCATTTATATTCAAATATTATCTAAAGAGAGAGTTTATGCTATTTTACTCAGACTCTCTACATGAGAGTGGAAAAAGAGTGCAATAAGTTCTCTATACTATTCAATACTTTTTGTTGTCGCACTGTTTGTGACAAAACAAAATCAATTACTTCAGTCAGCTAAATGTTGCTTTATTAATTTTAACAATATTACATGTAATGTTAAAGCAGATGTAACATTTACTAATGTGTTCATAGAAATCGAACACGTACCGTATAACAAAAAGGTGTTAACACATCGCCCGTGAGTTCGAACACTCATTGATTTTTTTTTTGGTGAGCATTCGTCAAATTATGTGGGACCAAACGAGAACAAATTCGTTTTGACTGCCAAATGAACATGCAATATATTATTTATGCTTGTCATACTAATGCCCAAGGATGTCTCAATCTCACGGTATTTCACATGTCGGTCTTGCTTTATCACTGCAGGCACAGGATCGATTGTTTCCGGCAAAAAGAACGAAATTGGACGACCTTAACGAAATTCATCCTGGAGCGAATGACGTCCGATACTGAACTTACAGTGGTTTGTGGTGGTGCTTCATCACCTGAAGCCGAAACATGTTGATCAGACACTCTTGTCTCGATAATCCACGCCGAAAATCATAAAAAATCATCCCACGAAAATTTTAATTTTATTAGCCAGTTTAGAACCTTATGAGATCAGATGCCTCGCACACGCTGAAAAATTTGTATTTTTTTCTTGTTTGGATGCAAATATAACGTGTGTTCGGAGCTTGTCTCAAATATAGTATACTTGTGTCTAAACACATTGTTTTTTCTATTCAATATTAAACTTTTGAGACACAATGATTAATATGTTATAATATGTGTTTGTCATCCAAATACAGATTTATTTGTGACATAAATACAGCTGTGTTTGGTGCACTGTTTACTTAATTTTTTTTTGTGTCGCTATCCTCTGCCGTGAGCAAAATTATAAAAGAGGGGCAAATACACGCTGAAAAATAATGGCCCCAGCAACATATTGCAGGAACCATGTACATGTTTGCAAGCATCGCTTTCGAAAATTGAAGATCTGTTGCTTTTTGTTTCGTTATGGTGACAGACAGCAGTGTTTTCAGCAGTTTTCAACAAACAAAACCACATTTGCATCACAAATACATATATTATAACTTATTAATCATTGTGCTCCAAGCATGCTATATTGAACAGCAAACATGAAGCGTTTGGACACAGGTATACTATATTTGCGACAAGCTACAAACACGTTATATTTGCATCCAAACAACAACAAAAAATACAACTTTTTCAGCGTGTAGAGATTGTTCCCAGTTTATGTTAATGCTATTGCTAGTGCATAACTGTATTTTAGCATTATCCTTTCAGTCAGTAGTGATTGATAAATATTTCCGAATTCGTGTGTAAATGTATTGAGTGTTTCTTATGTTGACTGATCTGTTGCTTTTTAGTTTCATGCATTCACTCATCAGTTGTTCGTTTGGCAGCAAACACACGAATGCTTCGACGCAAGTATATGAATGTTTGGGATGAAACATTCATATGGCTTCACGTAAAAGTATGCATCTTTGTAAGTAAACATCCTAATGTTTGCATTTAAATATAAGTGAGTTTAGGACTTGCAAATTATATGAATATTTGGAGTGTGTTCCAAACATATACATTTTTTCACCGTGTGCAGAATGTGATTGAGAGAATATGTTACAGTTAGTTAATTTAAAAAAAAACGAATTAAACCAATTTCCACATATTCTTCCAACTGGTTCTATCTTTCGCCTTTTCTCGTCAGTTGGTAACACTCAGGGTACGAAGGAATTCTTCGGTCTGGTCTTACCATCGGAGTTTTCGTCGTTCTCTTTTCCTGCTTTCCTCGAGTACGTTGTCGAAAAACCATTCGCGCTGGTCATCTACATCCATTCCGATAACACCGCCTAGCCAACGCAACTGGCCCAATTTGATTCGCCTAGCTATGCCCACGTCAGAATACAAATAATATAGCTCTTGGTTCAAACGACGTCGGTACTCGCAGTTTTCTTTAACAGGACTATATATTTTACGGAGAATTTTTCTCTCGAATACTCCCAAGTGTTTTTCATTCGCTTGCGATATGACCCAAGTTTCGGGACCATATGCCAGGACAGGTAAAATGAGAGTCTGGTAAAGCTGGACTTTTGTCTGTCGAGAGAGGGCTTTGTTCCTAAACTGCTTGCTGAGCCCAAAATAGCATCTATTTGCAAGCACAATTCTCCTTTTCATATCCAGGCTGACGTTGTTGTCCTTGTTCTTGGCGGATCCAAGGTAGACAAATTTATCTACCACTTCAAAATTAAATCGGTTGTCAACGTTCAAGTGCGGACCAAGTCGAGAGGTTTCTCTAGTCGTTGACACCATTAATTTTTTCTTACCCTCATTAACAGCAACAACCACCTTCGCTGATTCTTTTTCGATTATTGAAAATACCTCAGTAACCTCTCGCAAATTTCGCCCAATGATGTCTATGTCGTCAGCATACGCCAGCAACATATGGCCCTTCGTGTCAATGGTCTTGTTCGAATTTACTGCGGCGTTTCTCATTATTATCTCCATTAAGATGTTGAAGAGATTGCACGAAAGTGTGTCGCCTTGTCTAAGTCCTCGCTTGGTAGAGAATGGTTCAGTGAGGTATTACCCCACTTTCACTGCTGATTTGGTGTTTGTCAGCGTCATTCTACAGTTGGGGATCAGTTGTGACGGAATCCCAAGTTTAGACATAGTTTCGTACAATTTACAAAGCAGCTTTACAATCGACAAAAACATAGTATATATCGATTTGCTTTCGTGGAATTGTAGATTATACTTTTTAAATACCAATTTTTCTACGTGACCTACTATACGAACGCGGTCATATGATCGTATCTTGAAAGCTAGACCAACAAAAGTATGTCGTTTTAAGAGTTAATTTAACCGGACATTAATCTCTTATATAGATGTAAGTATTGGGCGTTTTATTATTCAAGAAGCATTCTTTTCTTCACCCATTTAGAAGAGTGCAGAATGTTTCGTTATGTCCATACCTCAAGCCTGTTCAGTTGGTAATTTTACCCACAATTTGGTTTTTCTGTAGTTTTCTAAAACATTTTTATTACCAAAAATTCTTACATCGCTACCATCTGAGTGTGTGTGTTTGTGCGAGTTTATATTTCATAATCTTAACACACGCATTGTATTCATATTTCATGGAACTGAAATGAAAGGAAAATAACCATGCTCATATATTCAAACTTCGTGTGCACATGTACATAGTACACATGTATAAATGTATGCCATCGAAATGTAAAACCATTTATACAAAAGAAGAAAAAACAACCAGGTCCACATAAAAAGGAAACAAATTCTATTTTTTTCCATTCTAAACTGTGTAATATTGTTGATGTGTGTGTGTGTGCAACCATTCTTCCTTTACTTATTGTAATAAAAAAGTTTCGTGGTGTTTTTTAATAGCACTTCTATGTAAAAACGAAGACGAGAGGAGAAGGAGAAGCAGAAGCAGAAGAACGAAAAAAAAACTTTAGTGGGTACCATAATTTTTGTTCTTGTTATCCTTGAAATGTAAAAACACTCATACACAGCGTAAAAAAGTAGTGGGTCGGTCGATTGTTAACCTACAGAAACCGACACAATCACTTACATCCTTTAGGGAAATTTTCAAGCACACAACCAACCGAAAATTAAACTAACCAAGGGGCGAGCGAGAGCGGTTGAGCACGAGAGGAAGCGTAGCAGTGAAATGAAAATGAACGCACTCGAAAAAAAAAAGTTTACACCGCACATACTACATACACACACACAAACATACATACATACCTACGTATGTATATATTTAATGTCACTCTATTTCAACAACCATTTATAGTAATTTATACATGTAGAGGTGTGTGTTTGTGTGTGTGTGTGTGTGCCCAAGAATGTAAATGAGTAACAACAATAACAGTAAATGTTACTGAAACTGTATCAAAAGCAAGAGCAACGCCATCAGCGACAGCAACAATGGCTGCGACATCAACACCGCCAGCGACAACACGACCAGCTATAATCAACACACACACACACAAAAAAAAGCGCCAAATATACAATACACTTGTATACTGAGTAATATACAGTCATAGCAACACACACACACACACACACACGCACACACGCACACACTTTCACACAAAACAGTCGTAAAACAACTTAAACATTCTTTATGATTTTAATAAGTATTGTTGTTCTTTTCATTGTTTTGTTGTTTTTTACACTCTGCTTTGTGTTGTTTCTTTTTTACACAACAAAGTAAAAAAGGCAAAGCAGCTGCGCGTAAAGCATTTGGTCACACGGTGCGTATAAGCACTGAGACTACCTCAATTTAAAATACATAACTTATACGTACCGGTGGCTGGGTGAGATTTCCCACCACAGTGGTCAGTATTAAAATAAGTAGACAGACACTGGTATCTAAGCGAAAAGAATGGAAGCAGATAATATTCAACATGAAAAGTGTAAAAGAAAATTTATAGTTTATAGGGAAGGTTTTAAGGGACTTGTATTTTTAGGAAAAACCCTTTTTTGTTGAAAGAGATTTTTAAATAGAGATTATTTTTAATTAGAATAGAATTAGAATTAGAAATGTTCATTATCAATTTCTGATACAGTTTGGACAAGAAAACTTTTAACAGCACGTTATCCGTAAGCTACCTTCTTTGGACTTAACGATGGATATACACCCCGGTTAACTTATTTAAAGGCACTAAAATATAAAAGCCTGTATCTTTTGCAATTTGCAACCGATTACAGAATTTTAAAATGGAAATGGAAGTTAGACATCTTGAGATATTAAAAAAATCATGACAATAGTGGTTTCTTAACTAAAGAACTTTTTTGCGCAATTTATAAAAAAAAAAAGTCCAAAAAAGTGCTAGTTTTTTGTGGTTCACTTGAATAAAGGCACTATATTATTTTTTTATTATTAGTTTTCAGTTGTTTCGGCTTAAGGTCATAACAATAAAATGAAAACACTTCAAGTATTTCTTCTTACAATTTTATTAATATTTTCCAATATTTCGACCAACTTCGTTGATCAATTACAAGGATCTGATAAAACAAGAATTAACACAAAGTATTCATAAACATTATTGAACAGTTCAAACAAGAATCAACATAAAAATTTATATTATTTTCCCCAAAGGGAGAATGATTAATTTTAATTACATTTTGAGACAACACAGAGCGCGTCCAACCTTTTCCGCAGGCTAATGTCAACCGATTTGTCCTCCTCTTGAATTTGTCAATTGTGTGTCTATACACATGCGCACATTGATCTGTATCTCGTTTGAAATTAAGCCTTTTCTCCGATGGAACGTCAACTATATGCAGCATTTCCTGGAAGAGGCGTCTTGAGTAATTTGTCTCTTCAGTCAGAAGTTCCACTTCGTCAAAATTTGGTTTGTGTCCAGTTAAAGTACAGTGGGCTGCATATGCTGGACTTGGCATATGCTGGACTTGTCACCATTATTTTTATTATTTTGAAAGTAAGCGATGATTTTTTGTAGAGAGCATCTTAATCATTTTACAAGACAAAATGGAAAAACCAAAAATTTGAAATCTATCGGAAAAAACTGAAATCGATGTTTACCTTTCTGAAGGATATTCTAACCGCGCAATAGCTAAAAAAAGGAGCCCAACAATTACATCAAGGACCCCGAGAGGTATGGAAAAAATTGTAAAGGAAGGGTTTCATTGTCTTTATCTACGTATGAGAAAATAAAAATCATCAGAATTGCTTCTAAGTCTGCCTTATCCTTGTAAAAAATAAGAGCTCAAGCTGGAGTGGAAGCGAACAAGTCATCAGTTCACAGAGTAATTAAGAGCTGTATTTTAAATACCTGAAATTCCAAAAAAAAAACGCCACTTAATGCTCCTCGTAAGGAAAAGCGGCTTCAATTCGCAAGAGACTACATGGTATGGGATATGCCGCCAAGAGGTCATGTAAACGACTGGAGAACCGTTGTATTTACGGTTGAGAAGAAGTTGAATTTGGATACGCCTGATGACTACAACTATTATTTCAATGATCTGCGCAAAGAAATGCGTTTTTTGAACCGGCATCACAGCCGAAAGGGCGGCGTTATGGTGAGGTGTTATTACGTACTATGGCACCATCGATCTTGAATTTCACAGTGCAAAAATGACTGGTGCAAGCTATACAACTTTATTGGAATCGGCTTTTCCGAAGTTCAGTGAACTCTTTGGTCCCATATCTTGCATATTGCAACACCTAGTAGTAAAGGAGTTTATTGCAAACCAAAATGATAATATCCTTGACTGGCCACCCTATTCGCCAGATCTCAACATTATCGAAAATGTCTGGGGTTGGTTATCTCGTAAGGTCTATGAAGGAGGTAGACAATTTGATGACAAGCCGTCACTAATTCGGGCTATTAAAGATGCTGGAATCAAATGTCGTTTTATTACATAAATTCTTTTTATCTTTCAATGAAAACCCGTATATTTGAAGTTATTAAAAACAAAGGGGGTTGTACCCATTACTAATAAAGGGTTTTTCAATAAGAGTGCTACAATAGTCTTTTTAAATAAAACAAAACCGGTTTTAGATACCAATGAAATTCTTTATTCCTGTGAAAGTACGTTCGATGCCATTATGTATGGAACTCGATTTATTTTGCATGGCCACCACGGGCACGCTTGCAGAAGTCCAGACGCTGAACCCAATTTTCAACGGGTTTCAAGCATAAATCGGCCGAGACTGCTGCAATTTCACGTTCGATATTCGTACGAAGTTCATCAATCGTCGCTGGCTTGTTGGCATAGACCATAGACTTGACGTAGCCCCACAGGAAATAATCTAACGGCGTCAAATTGCACGACCGAGGCGGCCAATCGAGAGATAACACGTTCTCCAAACTTGGTTTGCAATAAATTGATTGTGTCATTCGCTGGTGGCTTGTGGCGCCGTCCTGTTGGAACCACATGTCCTCCAAGTCCATATTATCCAATTGGGGCCAAAAATATTCGGTTATCATTGAACGGTAGCGATTCGCATTCACAGTAATGTGCCGGTCTTGATCATCACGGAAGAAGTACGGCCCAATGACGCCGCCGGCCCCTAAATCGCACCAAACCGTAATTTCTTCGGCATGCAATGATGACTCATGGATTACGTGTGGATTGCTGTCTGACCAATAACGCATATTTTGCTTATTGGCGAAGCCATTCAGCCAGAAATGAACCTCATCATAAATTGGACGTAGCGCTCTTAAAGTTGAGGCCACTGACTCCAAATTCCGGTAGTAAATTTTAATAATTACGACTGGTTGTTGGCTCGTATATCTTTCCATGATGAAATGGCAAACCTTACTGAAGAGAAATGTCAAAAGAGTGGGAAAAAATATGGCGTCGTTTGCTGTCCCTATCGATTTACTTTTGTAGCGTCTCTGTTGAAAAACCCGTTAGTTCTTAAATAAAGTAAAATAAATTAAAAAAACAAGAAAAACTGTTTTTCATTAAAATTAGCTAAAGTGCCTTTATTCAAGTGAACCAAAAAATAGCACATTTGTGGACGTTTTTTTATAAATTGCTCAAAAAAAAGTTATTTAGTTAAGAAACCACTATTGCCGTGATTTTTTTTATATCTCAAGATGTCTAGCTTCCATTTCCATTTTAAAATTCTGCAATCGGTTACAAATTGCAAAAGATACAGGCTGCTGAATATGGAATTTCTAGTGCCTTTCCATACTGCCGGTTCTATACTGTAACGTTCTGAGGACTTTTTTGAATATTCTATACAGTCTTAGTGACCTTGTCAAATGAATAATGTTCTACCAATGTTCAAAAAAATGCTGATGTGCTGAAATAAATCGCGGCCTTGGAACAACAAGGTTCTAACTAACAATTTTTGATAAATTGTATTAAAATGGTCATGCCCTTTCGATTACTGCTACCGTCACAAGTATATCTCTTATCATTGACGATATATCTATTGGAATAGACAACTAGCTAGATATTTTCCTGTATTAATTTGGTGAAAAAAGTGCATTCAATCTGGCTGTTCTCAAAAATTACTTGGTGCACTTAGAACCTTGTTGTTCTAAGTTCGCATTCTATTACCTTTACTCTTAACCTGATTCGGTTTAGACGAATGAAACATTTGCCACCTTACTCACTTACTTAGGTGACCTTAAACAATCCAGAGAGGTCAAGTGCCTTATAAACTGAGCATAACATGTTTCTCCAACCGGCTCGATTTTCAGCTTTTCTCCTACAGTTGGCACACAAAGCTCTCGTAGGCAATATTCAACCTAGTCTTTCCAGCGAAGTCTTAGTCGTCCTATGTTTAGACGCCATTCGAGTACGTCTTCGAATACCTTTCGCACTGGTTCATTCTAATCCATTCTACTGACATGGCCTAGCCAGCGTAAACGCGCTATTTTGATACGCAGAACTACGGCGATGTCGGGATACAGATTGTACAGCTCGTGGTTTATCCGTCGTCGATACTCACTTATACTCACTCAATAAGTCCGTGACTTTTCGAACATCCCTCTTAGTTATATGAAATGCAACACTGCTTCCATCAAGTACCACCTCTTAATAAGAATGAAATTTGAGCAAGTTCCGTCATGTACTTTGCGTTTAACAGCTGTTCAAAATATACAAACTCGTGCATTTTTATAAAAATGGAAAAACGTGAAATTAAACATTATTTTTTGCGAAAAAAAACTGCATTCAAGCCAAGAAAAAGTTTGAGAAATACTATGGGGACTCTGCACCATCGATTTCAATGGTAAAAAATTGCATTACTGAATTTTGTTGTGGTCGCACAAGTACAAATGACGCTGAACGTTCTGGACGGCCAATTGAGGTCAATACATCCGAAAATGTCGAAAAACTCTACGATATGGTGTTGGCGATCGAAGAGTAAAAGTGCGTGAGATTGTTGATGCCATAGGCATTTCATATGGCAGTGTGGTTTCGATTTTAAATGATCAGTTGAGTTTAAGGAAGCTGTCTGCAAGATGGGTGCCGCGTTTGCTCTCAATTGACCATAAACGTACAAGTGCACAAGTGTGTAGTCTCAATGGCAAAATTAACTGAATTGGACTACGAATTTGTACCTCATCCGACATATTCTCCAGATTTAGTGACCCTAGTGACTATTTCCTATTTCCAAACCTAAAGAAATGGCTTGGTGGTAAGAGATTTAGCTCCAACGATGAAATTATTGATCAAACAAATGCCTATTTTATGCATCTCGAAAAATCGTATTTTTTTGGAAGGGATACAAAAATTCGAGAAACGTTGGACTAAGTGCATTGAGCTAAAAGGAGGTTATGTTGAAAAATGTGTTTCTTTCAAAAAGTAACGAACTTATTGATCCGTCCTTATTATACGACCAAATATATTTCGGATCATTTTTCTCTCGAAGACTTCCAGTGATGTTTCATCACCATGCGATATGACCCAGCATTCTGCGCCATAAATCAAGACGGATTGTATAAGAGTCTCATATAGTTGGATCTTCGTTTCTCAAGACAGGGTCTTATCTCTGCAGTGTTTGCTTAGACCGAAATAACACCTGTTTGCAAGCACAATTCTCCGCTTCATTTCTAGGCTGATTTTATTTCTTTTGTTTATGGCAGATCCGAGGTAAAAAAATTCGTCCACTACCTCCAAATTTTAACGGTTATCAACGTTCACCCTTTCCTCCAAACGGGTAAATGTTCTGCTCGTCAAAATCATTAATTTTGTCTTGTCCTCGTTTATTGTCAAGCCCACGTAAACTGATTCCTTCTCATTTCTGAAAAAACCTGCTTTAACTTCTCGCAAATTTCTCCCAACGATGTCCAAATCATCAGCATACACGAGCAGAATGTAACTTTTGCTGCTGATAGGTTTATTCGTGTTGATTGTTTATTCGATTTTCTCAAGATGATCTCAATTAATATGTTGAAGAGATCGCATTATAGGGTGTCGACCTGCCTAAGGGCTCACCTCGTACTAAATGGTGACATCTTTACCAACTTTTACTGAGGATTTCGTATCGGTCACTGTCATTCTACCAAGCTCCGACGTAGCTTGGTGCAGTTTTCCCAAAATCTGGCTATCGAAGACAGCCTTATACTCTACAAAGAGGCAAATATTATCGATTTGTTTTTCGTGGGTTTTCTCCAGTATTTGTCGTCACGTGAATATCCGGTCAATAGTTGACTTTCCACGCCTAACGCTACACTGGTAAAGTCCGATCAGGTCCAACGGCTTTAGTCTTTCGCACATTATACTCGAGAGAAGCTTGAATGCGATGGATAAAAGGCTTATTGCACTATTGATTATGCACATACTTGGGTCGCCATTTTTGAAAGCACGACAGAGTATGCTAAGACTCCAATCGTCGGGCATGCATTCATCTAGCCAGATTTTGTATAAGAGCTGATGCATGCACCTTTCCAACTCATAGCCAAACAGCTCAGCCCGTAGTCCATCAGCTCCTGCGGCTTTGTTATTCTTAAGCCAGGAAATTGTTGTTCTAACTTCGCTTGGGCTACGAGGTTGGCAGTCGATGCCATCGTCATGTATGTGCTCAACACCCTCATCTATATTAAAGTCTCCTGGAACAAGTAAAGCAGAGAAGTGATCTCTACAAAATCCCAACATACTATGGACATCTATGACCAGATTACCGTCCTTATCTCTACCAAAGGGGTGCTCTGATGCATTGTCGTTGGTGTGGCTTTGTACTTTTGGCTAGAATTTACAGGCCCTATTCTTTCTTGGGTAAGATTAAATTTTCTCACTCTCACGATTTTTTCACAAGCGCTTTTTAATTCATAAACACATAGGTTTCCTCCCTCTTCTTCTTCTTATACCGCTGTGGCGGCTTACGTTGCAACTACCTGAAGCGTTGCCATACTTGTCATCACTTGTCATGCGGCACTCTTCATCGTATCATGGTTTGCCTTTAACCAGTTTTTCATAACCAAGTACGATCTTTGCAACAGTTTTCATGGAGTGGGACATGTGTTTCCACTGTGCTGTAGGATCATGAGGCGGGGGTGCGTTCTGGGCCAGTATCTGAATGAGAATTTCTGCATCGGCCGTGACTATCTCTGGTCATTGCATCTTTCCGATGTCCAGCTATCTATGTATCTGCTATCGTACGACTTTAGCTCCGCTTAACCTTGTTCGAACCTTTGCTGCAACCGGGTGGTGTTCCAAATCGATATTAGCTTCTCGAATCACACGTACGTCCATTACATTAGTAGAGTGACTTCCATCAATTACCAGGTGAACAATCTGGTTGTTCGTCTGTTAATCTGGGGATATCCAAGTAGCCTTATGGGTGTCTTTAGGTTGGAGTCTCGTACTACTGACACCCATGTTTTTCGCCGCGACAAAAATCTAACTGTCTCATTCCGTTATCGGAAGTGATGGCGTGTGAACTGAATATACCGATGGCTGGTTCGAAGACATTTTCCCTGCCGACTTTAGCATCAAAATCACCTAGAACAATTTTAATGTCACTGCCAAGGCAGTGGTTGAATGTTTCCTCTAGGCGGCTCATAGAGCATGACCTTGGTGTCATCGTCTTTTTCTTCCTTCGGGGCATGGACACAAGTTACAGATAAGTTAAAGTATTTCGCATTTATGCGGACGGTGGTTATACGTTCCCTCACGGGGTTGAACCTTGAGACCAGATGTCGTATTCTTCGGCCAACTACAAGTGCGCAACCAAATTTATGCTTCTTCTCATGGCAGCTGTAGTATATGTCACAATTCTTCTTCCTTGTACAGCCACGTCCTGTCCATCGCATCTCCTGGATAGCAATAATGTTAGCCTTATAAATTTCGAGGACGGCTGCCAATTGGATACTGGCACCGGATTTATATCAAGTTCTTACACTCCAAGTGAATATTCGCAAATCGTGGCCTTATAACGTTTGCGAGGGTCGTCAACAAATAAGGAATTGCGTATTTCTCATTCTCATTTTGTATTTCGATTGCCAATATAAGGGTGGCGGAAGACAAGCCCAGCCCTCCCTGGTTTTGCTTTTTATCTACTGCCAGGATGTCATAGATCTTTTCAAAGTGAGAAACTCCGAACCTATGTCTCAAAATCCAATAGCTCCATATCAATCTCGACCTCATTCTCAATATTTCCACCAATATCAGTGTGAACCTACACCACCGTCTAATTCACAATCAACATCTCATTCACAACCTCATGCATGTACATTAGACCTGGTCGGCGGCCTCCATATAAAAATCAAAATCCCCGAAGTCGAAGGCAAATATTAGAGATCACCTCGATCACCTTTGAAAAAAAATTTCTTTCCGAGCCCGTGCAAAATTGTTTATTTATCGTAGTTTTTTGTTTGGGGCTCCATCGTAACATGCAAGACATCGTTGTATAGGTCTCGACGAGTACTACATTTGTCCTTTAGATGTCGCTGACGTACGACATCATTTTCTAATGAAGGCCTTATTTAATGCAGTTTCTACCCCTAAAATTTAAAAATTTTTTTTCCTAGGCTTAAAGCCCCTTCAAAACCAAGAGCATTTTGCTTTGGAAGTATACAGTTTTATACAAAAACAAAAAATAACGTACGACAAGATGTATATGCAGCATTAATACAAATATTTGTTCATGTTGTTTGCATTATTACCGCAAATTAATGCATACTTTTTGGTGCTAACAAAAAATTTGTTTAATAAAAATTATTGCATATTTTTTATCGCAAATAATTCCATACTTTTTAGCGCTATCGAAAAAAATTTTAAATATTTTCCTGGGATAATTCATTTTTACTCTAGTTACCATTGAAATTAGGTTTGATTTTATTACAAATAATATAAAAAAAATCATAGTAAATCTTTGCTCGACTCAACTTGGGTGTACCGTTCAGGAATTTCTAGTTTTGCAAAAACATGGCTCAGATGTTTGTTTATTAATGACTGCAAGGGCTGATTCACTTACAACTCGACAAAACGTTCAGTGTTTTTCGAATGGCATAGAAAATCTACATGTGCATAATTATGTACTATATATTTTTTTTATTATTATTACTTCCACTGTTTACCTGGTATCTTTATAATTTCGTTGTTTGAATATTGGTAACGTTGAATATCTTCATCCGTATGGAATTGTAAACACGGTGGTTCTGTTACTGTGATTTTGTCCCAGTCGATCATATTGTTACGAATTTCCTTATTCGTCCTTTTTGCGTTGTTTTATTCCCAATAATAAAACAAGGTTCGTTTTCAATTACGATAATTACAACGGTATAACTTCCTTTTATTTTACTTACTTAGTACAACAGTTTACTTTATTTATAACACTTGAACAAGTCTTATATTGCACTATCAAATCGCGTTGCTTACTTTACGGCGGTTAATCACAAACTGAACTCTCCATTCCAAAGACCTCCGCTATTTATACCAACTCACCATACTCAAATGAAGTTATATCTAGTGAATTCAAGAACCTTTTAGCCGTTGTTGTTTGCTTATCTTTTTAGAATCATCTCGAATGGTGGAGAATTATCTTAACTGAGGCGAATTCATGCCACAGGTTTAGCGAGCTGGTACGTTGATACAATGCATACTTTCAGGCGCAGCACTAACCGCCTGTTATTTACATAATGTTAGTAGAGTCATTAAGAGCTAGCAAAAGCTTTTACTTATTCGTAACAATATTAATGTCTAAATCACAGTCGAATCTAATAATTCCATGTCTAGTTACATGAAATTCACGAAGTCTGGGTGGAGGATTATCACTCGCTGCTTGTATTTGAACATATCCTTCACCTCGTACTGTTTGTTCCGGGTTCGTTATCATAGCCAATAGTATGATTTCAGGGTGGAAATAGTAGGCATTATTTTCGATCGTACGGCGTATCACTTCTTGAACGTCTATTCGGTAACTGACGGTTCCAGCAGAGGTATTTGAATACGTGACGACTACCGTATATGGCATTTTTATAGAATATTACACAGTGCACTTTATACTTGCAATTATTTATTTGTCGTTTGATGGTTTTATTACTGAACACTAATAAATGTTTCCGGTCTTTATTTCAGCTGACTTCTCACAAATTACAATGTTAATATACCAACAAAAATAGAAAAAGTTAACAGTTACAAATGCAATACAGTGATTTTCGGATATACTTATAATTGATGTAGGTAAATAACTTCAACTTCGCTTTTGTTGTTGTTATTTTTAACTTCTATCGACTGTATAAACAAATAGCAACAACAACACTCAGACTGACCAAAGCAAAGTGACAAAAACAGCCTGCTTGTTGTTGTTGCTGTAATAACGGGTCCGCCATCTAACGTTTTTTTTTCAACTAGTGCTTATTTCGTGAATGGTAACACTTAGCTCATGTCTGATTTGACAGATAATTAGTTTTATCCTTCCGCTGAACGAATATGGTTTTGTATACGTTTGAACAACGCTGGGAAATATGGGAAAAATGGGCCTGCGATCGACTTTTGCCAAAAAGATCATCTTTTCAGATGAAGCTCATTTTGATCTTGGCGGGTATGTAAACAAGCAAAATTGTCGCATTTGGGGCACAGAAAACCCGCACGCATACATTGAAAAGCCGATGCACAAAAAAGCAGTCACTGTTTGGTGCGGATTTTGGTCCAGAGGCATTTTTCTTCGAAAATGAGCAAGGAGTGGCCGTTACAGTCAATGGCGATCGTTATCGGGCCATGTTGAACGAATTTTTGTTCACAAAAATTGAAGAGGAGGATATTGGCAACATTTGGTTTCAACAGGACGGCGCTACGTGCCACACAGCCGAAGCTACACTCGATGTTTTGCGCCCTGTTTTTGAAGACCGCATTATCAGCCGCAGAGCTGATGTCGTTTGGCCACCTCGGAGCTGCGATTTGACACCGTTGGACTATTATTTGTGGGGTGCCCTCAAAGATAAGTGTTACGCCGACAAGCCAGAGACAATTGACGCTTTAAAGGACAATATTCGTGAAGCCATTGGTGAAATACAGCTGCACACAATCGATAATGTGCTTAAAAATTGGACCGATCGTGTAGGCTACTGCATGGCCAGCCGAGGCAGCCATTTGAATGAAGTTATTTTCCATTATTAACCAGAAGCATTGTACTTTCAAATAAAAAAAGAAATTTGAGAAAATATTCAGTAGTTTTTTTTTATAGCATTTTCAAAAAAAAAAAGTTATTTGGCGGACCCTTTAGAATATAATATTATAATATCAGATATATGGCGATCTCATCCGACAGGCATCTCTTACAATGGTAGCTATATTAAAAATGAATCATTCCAGGCAAATATGGTGCTAAAAAGTATGCAATAATATTGATGGTAAAAATTTTCGATAACGCCAAAAAGTATGCAATAATTTGCGGTAATAATGTAAACAACATGACCAAATATTTGTATTAATGCATCTTGTCATACGTAACTTTTTTGTATTTGATTAAAGCTGTATACTTCGAAAGCAAAATGTTCTTGATTTTTAAAGGACTTTATTGCTGGAATAATTTTTAAATTTTAGGGGTAGAAACTGCATTAAATGAGGCCTTCATTAAAAAACGATGTCGTACGTCAGCGACATCTATAGGACAAGTGAAGTACTCGTCGAGACCTGTACAACGATGTATTGTATGTTGCGATCGAGCCATAAATAACAAAAAAACACTACAATAAAAAACCGATTTTATCTGTTTATCACGGGCTCGGAAACGATTTTTTTAATTGTCTCGAGGCGATCTTTATAATATGCCCTCGACTTTGGGAATTGTTATCGTGACCCGGTCTAATGTACATGGCAACGCTCTTACATTTCTGTTCCACAATGGTCACCTCGCTGAGTGACGGCTAATAATTCGTCATGAAAAAGTTTCTCAAAAAACCAGTCGGAGCCGGCTGAAAACTCTAGATTTCAATAAGTTACAGCTCAGCACAGCACAGCTCACTTTTTGCGAGATGCTCTAATTTATTTATTTATTTAATACAACAAAATATAATACATATTTGCCAATTTATCGTAAAAATTTAATAAAATGTTGTTACTGAAATACAATTAACCCACTGTGCGCTTTTGTTATAATTGCTGTGCATTTTCAAGCACCACTTTGGACGATTATTTGTAACCAACCAAAAACTAATTGCTTTATCGCTGATAAGTGTATATGCTGTGGTAACGGTGTAAATGGAAAGGGTGTTGCTTAGCAGTGTCACAAATTTCAAGATGGATTTAAAGTTAAACGAGGAAACGAAGTGGTACACGAGAGTCGTATGTATCCTAAACAGTCTTAGATGAAATTTCATTTTCAAATTGTAAATATGTAAAGGCATGAAATTAAACCCAAAAATTGTTGAAACATTTTCAGCTATTAATGCCAACTCGAAACTATGACACTTTAAAGTGCGCCCCTTTAAGTGTTCAAGTATCCAGGCGTGTGTTTGGTTGTAGTCCTGCCTACGGCTGTTGTACATTGGATACGTAATAAATATAATTTTTTACTGCCATCATGTATTATGTAAATAATTGCCTTTTACGCTGCGCAACTCCCAGCTATTCCAGCCCAACTCACAACGAAACGAATCTGAATCATGAAACTTTAACCAATAAAATTGCAAAGATTTAAAACTTTTCAAAGTGTTAAATACTAGTGTAATTTGGATGAAAACAGCAGTTTCCATCTTACGGAAAACAAACCATTAACATGGCCATTTAAACAGATAGATAGCAGCAAACCAACTGGTAGCCCCGGGAGAAATATGACATTGTCATTCAAAAATTCCGTCCGTCAGTCAGCCCAAAGTGCCAGCTGAGGATAATAACTTTAAAACCAAAACTTACAACATTTGACTTATGCACACAAGTCCTTTAAGCAAAGGACAAAACAATTAAGGGATAATCCAGCAGCAGCATAAAAGGCTGACAATGATTTGGGTAATGTGTGTGGTCAATAATGATAAAGCAAATTTCAACCACAATTTTCCCTTTAATGTGTCTCCACGAAAGACACGTGAAATCCCCAAAGCGTTAGTCCGTCCATCCCTCTGTTGATTGGTATTTGAGTTAAAGTCAAATCACACATGATATCTTGCTGTTGTTTTCCAACATTTCCATTCAAATTGTTCAAAAGTGAATTGATGACGCCTTTTGCCTTGCAGGCTGAATTTAAAAGTATCACAACACAATTTCCAATGCGTTTTGATGCATAAACAATCAGGTTATTGGGGTTTAAACTAATTACACGACCACACAACCTCATTCACTAATACATTAAAACCCCAACACTGAATGTGTGTGACACACATATACACAGGCTCTAAAGCACACACAAACACACGGACTAACTACAGACAGTAGAAGCGAATTATGAATCAAAACCAACGAACAGCAAAGGCAACTCGTCAAGTGTGCGTATGTGTGTGTGTGTGTGTGTGTGTGTGCGTGTGTGTTAATGTGAGTGTGACAAGAGCAAAATGAAAGCGGATGAATAAAATTACCACCGACCGCACAGAGTTCACAACGAGACCTTATTATATATTAATTCACTCACACTTCCCATGTCAGCGTTCGCACACACACACGCGCATTGACATACATTAGGAGGGGCATATGTGTGTGTGTGTGTGTGTGTGTATGTTTGGCGTCATCTCAGGTTGGACCTAATAATAAATTCATCATCCTCTCTGTAGGCTTTGTAGTGTAAAAGAGTTGAATAGTTTGCATGAGTAAGTTTTAAAGAATAAATGTATGTACATATATGTAGGATGCAGTACTTAGGTGTCTCAGTTATGATAATACAAGGACCAAAATATGTACTTGTGGATCCTTAAAGTAGAATCAAATTTCCTAGTCATTTAACAATAAATACAACTTCCACAACATATGATGTTCCTCTTTGCAAGTGGAATGTTTTATAAAGTCTGATAAACATAGGCTCGCAAAGGGATTTAACAGATCTAAAGCTAATCCTGGAAATAAGTCCTAACTAAAGTTAATCCTGGAAATAAACGCTAACCAACGATAATTCTGGAAAATTTGAACTAAATGTTAAAAATATATAAAATAAATGGTTCCCATTACATCCCATGAAGGGACAGGGAAGAACTTCTCACAATCACTGCGCTGTGCGCTTTCCAGTTTTCACTCACTGATTGGGACCTACAGTTTTACACCGATTACGAACGGAATTTTTGAGAAGCTTTTTCATGGCTAAATACTCGATAGTGTAGCGGTCACTATGCGAGGTGACCGCCGCCGAAAGAAATTTTAAGGTGGTCAGAGCAGGTTTCGAACCCAGGATGTCATGTACAAGAGCCGCGCACACTAACCACTGCACCACCGACGTAACCATTATTACGTAAACAATTCGTCAATTAGTATGAAATGGTGGATACTACAAGATAATCTTAAAGAGATGCCTCCTAAACCAGAGTTAAATTCGATATAATATATAAACGTTCCCTACACTGAAAGAAAATCTTTACATCAAATCGATGATTAATGTTCTTCATTGAATTGATGACAAATTTCATCAACTCACTGAAAATGTTCTTCAATTTGAACATTGTTCGTTTCTTCACTTTCTTAGCTTCATTGAATTGATGATCTTTTTTACACCAATCATCGTCATTGGAATTAAGAAAAAATTATTGGGATCGATTAAAAAGGCTCCATGAAATGTGGCCGCAGTGAAAAATTACCCCAAACCCAAAATGAAAAATGACCCCAATATTTTGTACTACCTACAACAACATGTAAGTAAAACCCCCAAACTTGTGTTGTTGTTGTACGTAGTACAAAATATTGGGGTCATTTTTCATTTTGGGTTTGGGGTAATTTTTCACTGGGGCCACATTTCATGGAGCCGATTAAAAATATGGACGTAATATTGAAAAAATAAAGCGAAAAAGAAAAAATCTAACAGAAAATTGAAAATAAATGCATAATAGAACATAGTGCAAAGGATTGAAAACAATATCCACGCTATGAGTATGAGTATTTTCTATGTGGTGTATTCCCAGTTCGTGTGAATTTTTTCAATGAAAAACAGTCCAAAGAATTTGGCTTCACATTAACAAATAATTTACAACAAAATGATGACCACTTTACCTCAAATTGATGACAAACTTCCATCAAATTGATGACAACCTTACATTTAATTGGGGAAAACTTTACAGCAAATTGATGAACAATATACATCAACTTGATGTCGGGTTTTCGCTGAATCAACATAAACTATTAATGAAATACCGACGAAAGATTGATGACATGTTCTTCATCAATTCAATGAAGTGTGTCGTAGGTTGGAAAATTAGGAAATGTATCATCAAATTGATGAAGGCATTCATAAATTTGATAAAACTTTTTCTTTCAGTGTTTTAGTACACTATATAAATAATAAATAAATATACAATAAATAAATAAATGGCTTCCCATTACATGCCATGAAGGAATTAGGGAGAGCTTCTCACAACCAGTGAGCTGTGAGCTTTCTAGTTTTATAATCACTGTTTTTACACCGATTCCGAACAGTATTTTGAGAAGCTTTTTCATGGCTAAATACTCGATAGTGTCGCCGTCACTATGCGAGGTGACAGCCGCCGAAAGAAATGTAAGGTGGTCAGAGCAGGTATCGAACCCAGGAGCTCATGCATAAGAGGCGAGCACACTAACCATTGCATCACCGACGCCCACAAAAGTTCCCTACTATGATATCTCATATTGACATTCTCCATCGTTTAAACTGGTAAAGTGACCATCGTTTAAACTGGTAAAGTGTATAAAGGGCCTTTATGTGATTCCCCTCATGCTGCCATCCTTGGATATGGCCTAAAAATGGAGGCAGATAAGTCATTGGCGAACTTAATTGTGCAGGATTATACTAGAATCATTCATGTCTGTTAGGTTCCAAAAGGATTAAAATTTTAACAACTTTCGACCTCTCACACAAAAGAAAAAATCGATTGAGACAGTCGAATTAGTCGTAACCGAACTTTGAGCTTGCTTCAACCATACTACGGGTCATCACAGCCGAATCAAAGGTTGTCTCAACCGAATTAGATGTTGCCACAGCGGAATTAGAGGAATTGATTTTATATTCGGTAGTTGCAACCGAATTGATGTTAAATTCGGTTATTGCACCTGACTTGACTTGATGTTGTTGCAACCGAATTTAGCACCAATTTCGGTTGTTGCATCTGAAATGATTCCAAAATCGATAGTTGCAAATGAATTGATTCCAAATTCGGAATTGATGATAAATTCGGTTGTAGCACCTGACTTGATGCCGCATTCGGTTGTTGCAACCGAATTTTCCACCCATATCGGTTTTTGCATCCGAAGTAATTTCAAATACGGTTGTTGCAACCGAATTGATTCCGAAATCGAAAGCTGCAACCGAAATGATAATAAATTCGGTTGTTGCGCCTGACTTGAGGCCGCATTCGGTAGTTGCGACCGAATTTGTCACCAATTTCAGTTGTTGCATCCGACTAGATTCCAAAATCGATAGTTTCAACCGAATTTATGATAACTTCGGTTGTTGCACCTTATTTGATGCCGCATTCGGTTGTTTCGACCGAAATGATTCCAAATTCGGTTTTTGCAACCGAATTGATACTAAATTCGGTTGGTGCAACCGAATTTTGTAGCAACTTCAGTTGTTGCATCCGAATTGATTCCAAAATCGATAGTTGTAACCGAATTGATTGTAAATTCGGCTGTTGCACCTGACTTGATGCCCCATTCGGATGTTACAACCGAATTTGACATCAATTTCGGTTGCTGCATCCGAACTCATTTCACATTCGGTTGTTGCAACCGCAATTATGTATAATTTTGTTGACAGAACGAATATACTTGAAGATTCAGTTGTCACAATCGAATCAATTCTGAAACGAGGTTGCTTCAACCAAATTCCAGTTGAGGGGACTAAATTCAGCCGTGATAACCTCAACTTTACGGTGGCTACAACGTATTTTGGAACAATTAGTTCTCTGAATATAGAGCATGGTTTATATACTTGATCTCCTCTTTAGCCCGAAATATACTTCGGGTAAATTTGAACGGAGATTTCTAGTCCAAACTTAGTTCTGTCAATCAAACGGTATTAATTCCCATATCATCGATTTCCAACGATTGAAGTCACAGGTTGACCAAACCTTATGTAATTCGCCAGGCTGTCAACTTCTGATCCTACAGGTACGTGTTCCAGATCTTGCGGAACAGTTAAAGTCGTCCCTTGTCTCGCCTGCTCAACTGATTTATCGTTCTATGGAATGTTCCTTATAAGAATTTCCCTCGATTCAAATCACAGGTTGGACAAACCTTTGTGATATTCCTGCAATCTGTACCACCAAATCTTCTGACATTGGCCAAGCTACTAACTTCTATTCTTGCAGGTACGTGTTCCAGACTTAGAGAAACAATCTATCGTTCTATGGAACGTTCCTTATACAAATGTCCATTGGCTTAGGTCACAGGTAGATTAACCCTATCAGGTATTCCTGGATTTTGCACCGGTTAACCTTCTTTCGTTCGACCACCTGGTAACTTCTGAAATTAAAGGAACATGTTACACATCTAGTGGAACAATCTATCGCTCAATGGCATGTTCCTTGTGAGAACTTCCATCGATTCAGGTCACAGACTAGCTAATCCTTTGTGGGATTCCTGTATTTTGTAGCACCAAATCATCTGTCGTTTGCCTGTGTGATAACTTCTGTTCTGGCAGGTTACGTGCTTCAGATCTAGTAAAGTCTATGGAATGTTCCTTATAAGAATTTCCATCGATTCAGGCCACAGGTTGGCCAAAACTTTTTTTAATTTCTCCATTTTATACCACCCAATTATCTGTCGTTTGCCTGCCTGATAACTTCTGTTCTGGCAGGTACGTGTTCCAGATCAAGTGGAACAGTTAAAGTTAACCCTGCTCATCCGATCTATTGTTCTATGGAATGTTCCTAATCCCTAGCATCCACATCCGATGGATATTAAACTGCTTGGTAATCTCGTTTAGAGATCAAGAAAGCATATCACATAGACTTAACAACAGTCTGAATATCAAACTTCATATTCGCGGCGGTAATGACGTTTCATCACATCCAGTGAGCAATTTCTACGTATCTTCTGCCTTCTGACTGAGTGCCGCTTTAGTATTCTATCGTATTTTGTGCTAGGTCTAGAACCAACTCTCCAGAGTAAACACCAAAACCTATCCAAGCTATCAGTGAAAAAGTCTACATAGCTGCTATAGCCTGGAATCTTCTTAGTCCTGTGTATATCGGAAGTGAGTCTAGAATTTCGCTGGGTGCATCGTGTAGTGCACTTCTTTAACCCAGACCCCTGAATATCCCTTAGTATCGTTAGAATGGGTTTAAGTGCAGGTGCTGAAATGTCCTCAATATGAAGAAATTCCACTTCATTTAGCAACCTCCTTACTTAACTGCAATAACAATACACAGCATCATTCGATATTCAGTGTTGAGAATTTTGTTTATTACCTTGCTACTTCTCATTTAGTTCATGCTGCTTATTAGAGGAAACTGTTGTATGAAATTTATGAACTTTTGTACTTTATGTTTTGATTTTTTGTACCTTATGGGTGATTCTTTTGCTATTTGGATGTTGAAAATTTGATTAAAACACAGAAAATTTTTACAAGTGAATGCAATATTTATTTGGATAGATAAATCATTGCCTGCCATATACTTTTTAAAGATTACTCCATGGAAATGTTGCCCACGTGGTCCATTGGCACGCTTTTTTCCACATTTCTGCCGGTATCTCAACAATGACACGTGTAGTGTTGTCTTCTTATTTACGAGAGACTTCACGTCTAGTGGGGTCAAATCGCACGCAATGTTCGGGCAATTGAAAGAGCCACAACGTGAGATTAATTGCTCACTAAACTAGCCTTTCAATTGGTTGATGAGATAGTGTGCAGTTTTGCATGTGGCTCCGTCCTGTTGAAACCACATGTCAACTAAGTGCAATTCTTCCATTCTGGGCTAAAAAGTCCGGGATCATCGAGCGGTACCGTGAGTCATTGACCGTAACCCTGCGACCACCATCGTCTTCGCAAAAGTGCGGTCCAATAAAACCACACCAAACATCGAATTTTCAAGGTGAATTGGCAGCTCTTGGACAGCCTCCGCACCGTGAAAAAACGTCCCTAGCAACATATTGCAGGAAACATGTACATGTTTGCAAGCATTATTCTCATGAATTGAAGATCTGCTGCTTTTTTATTTCTTTGTTGTCTGTCCCGTGTTGTTAGCCGTTTTCAACAAACAAAGTCACATTTAGGTATCAAAAACATATATTATAGCCGATGAATCATCATTGTGTCTCAAACATGTAATATTGAATAGCAAACACAAAGTGTTTGGACACAAGTATAGTATATTTGGGACAAACAATACGACGGTTGCTAACTATATTTCGGGTCCAGCAATAAAAAAAATCATTTATCATTGGAAATGGATTTATTGTTTTTCAAAATATTCTCCATGCAGATTAATACACTTTTGCATGGGCTCAAACCAATTTTCGAAGTACTTTCCCCACTCCAATTGAGACACCTCCAAAATATGGTTTTTGAACTATTCAACAGCTGTTTTGGGCGTCGAAAAAAGTTGACCACGCAGTAAGAAGGAGTCATTGGGTGCCAACTCACGGCTGTACAGAGGATTACCCATCAATTCGACATGTTGAGTGCTAAAATAGCCCATTGTTTCAGCTGATGTGTGAGAGCTCTTATTGTCCTGATGGAAATGATCCGTTTTCTCTTGTTGTTTTTCCTTACTTATTCGAACACTGTTGTCAAACAGATGGTGGTATACCAATGAGAATTGACCGTCCTACATTCCACCAAAGGCACTGTGGCCACATGACCGGTTATACCGAAAAAAACGCGGTCATTTGCTTCGATGTACTTCTTCCACGAACAACTTTTGTTGGATTTAGCGCGTCTGGAAAGACCCATACGGTCGATTGCTGTTTTGTTTCGGGCTCATATGCATAGATCCATAATGCGTCACCTGAAACGATGTTATACACTGCATTTCAGTTACCGCGGTTGTATGTTTCTAAATATTTCCTTGCTCCAATCGACACGAGCCTTTTTTTGAGCCTTTGTGGGCCTTATGTGGGATCCAACGAGAACAAATATTTTTCAAGGCCAACTGAACATGCAATATTTTATTGATGCTTATCGTACTAATGCCCAAGGATGCCCCAATCTCAGGGTATGTCACATGTCGGTCTTGCTTTATCACTTCAGGCACAGAATCGAATGTTTCCGGCAAAACGATCGAAATTGGACGACCTTCACGATATTCATCCTGGAGCGAACGACGTCTCAGACTGAACTGTTCATACCAGCGATCTACAGTGGTTTTTGATGGTGATTCATCACCAGAAGTCGAAACATGTTGATTGAGACACTCTTGTCTCAATAATCCACGCCGAAAATCAAAAAAAATCATCTCACGAAAATTGTCACGGGTTAATTCCATTTTTTGCCGAGATAAATTTTTCAACACACTGTAAATACAACAAATAGTACTCGTAAGTGAAAACGTTCTATGTACTATGATTATGCTTAAAAATTTTAAACTTTCTAAGTTCCAGTTTGCATCTGGCAACACTAGTATTGCCAGGATCCGAAATATAAATAGAAACCCCCGTAAAATACATCAAATTTCAGCGTGTAGCTGCTCTTCGGATCAAATTCGGAAATTTTGTTTAGTGACGAACCCGTTGAGCCAAAAAATTAGCAATGTCACTGACGATCATAAAATGGACGTGACTTGCGAAACACATTATTCACAAAGCACGAATTTTGATAATAAAACTCTAGAATTGGCAAGAGTTGTTCGTTTCTCAGTCTATTCATGATGAAATGGCAAGGCAAACTGAATAATTTTGACTTTGACATAAAAAACTTAACACTGAAAAACCAAATAGCAAAACAATCACCCTTTATTTGTTCATTTTAAGTACATATGCTTTCCTAAATCTAAGAGAAAACAAGTAAAAGTGTTAAATTCGGCTGTGCCGAATCTTTGATACCCTCCACCTTAGTGTTAACCAGCAAAATATTAAATTTTAAAAAGGACCTTTTTTAAGAAAATATACTTTTTAAAAAAAATAAAAATAAGTTACTTGTTCACAAATGCAATTACTTGTTCACAAATGCTCACAAATGCAGGATGCTCACAAATGGTCACAATGCTCACAAATGCATTGCTCACAATGCTCAAATGCTCACATTGAAAATGTACTTAAGAAAATGTACTTTGAAATGTACTTTGAAATGTACTTAATGTACTTAATGCACTTTGAAATGTACTTTGAAATGTACTTAAGAAATGTACTTAAGAAGAAATGTACTTAAGAAATGTACTTAAGAAAGAAATGTACTTAAGAAATGTACTTAAGAAATGTACTTAAGAAATGTACCTAATGAAATGTACATAAGAAATGTACTTTGAAATGTACTTAATGTACTTAATGTCCTTAATGTACTTTGAAATGTACTTAAGAAATGTACTTTTTTTAAGAAAATTTACTTTTTCAAAAAAATAAAAATAAGTTAACTGTTCACAAGTAAAATAAAAAAGCATTTTTTGAAGAACTGTTAAAAAAAAAATAACAAGCTGGGACGAGAGTTGAACCAACAACCCTCAGACTCCAACGCGCAACCCCTTACCCATCAGGCCACAGCGACCTTAGATGAAGTGTGACAAAATTCATATAAATGTATGAACACATGAAAGTACATCTAAACATTCTAAAGTACTTACCTATTATAAAGAACCACAAAGATTTTCAACATGGAAATTCACCACACGGCAAAAGGAGTAGTTTAGTATAAAACTACAAAAATTAATGTGAAAATTTTATGAGTTTTTTTACGTTTCCAATCATAAAATTTTTTCCAATGGACCAATATCGCTGATTTTCAATACCAAACTGCTCAGGAATACGTGGAACATTCTGGCCAAAAACCAAACCGCGTTACCGTCGATTGAAGTCGTGAGAATGTTTTCAACAGACGGACCGACGGACATGGCTATATCGACTCCGGTTGTTATAAGGATCAAGAATATATTTACTTTATGGGGTCGCAAAGCGTCATTTCTATATGTTACAATCAGAATGACAAACTGATATATACCCTCTATCACTTACAGTGGAGGGTATAAAAAATAATAATTTGAGCTCAACAAGCTTTGGACCCATGTGAATTTTCAATTTTCCATAGTTGCTGTCCGTTTCGAATTAAAATGTGTTCCCTTCATTTCTGAGTATAGAGACAATGTTTTCAATATTCGAACCTTATGAATCCCGATAAATAAAGGGTTTTTCAATAAGAACGCTAGAAAAGTCTTTTTAAATAAAACAAAACCGGTTTTAGATACCAATGAAATTCTTTATTCCTGTGAAAGTACGTTCGATGCCATTATGTATGGAACTCGATTGGCCACCACGGGCACGCTTGCAAAAGTCCAGACGCTGAACCCAATTTTCGACGGTTTTCAAGCATAAATCGGCCGATACTGCTGCAATTTCACGTTCGATATTCGTACGAAGTTCATCAATTGTCGCTGGCTTGTTGGCATAGACCACAGACTTGACGTCAAATCGCACGACCGAGGCGGCCAATTTAGTGGGCCATTTCGTGAGATAACACGTTCACCAATAATAAATTGATTGTGGCATTCGCTGTGTGCAATAAATTGATTGTGGCATTCGCTGTGTGGCTTGTGGCGCCGTCCTGTTGGAACCACATGTCTTGGACTTAGAAAATCTCCAAAGTGGATTTAATCTTATTAGAACGGCCGTCGGTTAGTCTCTTAAAGCCCTCAGAGCGTCCAAACCAAAATAACTAAACGTACCATTTGTGTACAAAAGATTTCCCTTTTAAGAAACAGTACAATCAAAATTCCGCCTTTGCCTAAAAAAGTAACAAGTTGGTTCAAAAGTTCCCAAATACAAGATATACATACATCCATCTCTAGTTTTCTCTAAATTGTCTATTTGTCGGTGTGAGTGTGCTTGCTATGTTTGTGTGTAGCTAAGGTCCTTTTCTGTAATTGCATTTCAGAACGACGACTGACGACTTCAGTGGGTCGGTCGTTTGGCCCCCTTTTTTTATTTTGTTATTCTGCTGTTTTTACTGGATTTTTAATTAAATTTTATCTGTGTAATACATTTTACTCAAAACGTATTCAAGCGTATGTGTGTGTGTGTGTATGTGTGTGTATCGGTGTGCAAGAGAATGAATCCTTTGCTAGGATTGGAAAGGATTTTCATGGTTCATTTCAATTTATCTACGGAAATATAGTCACTAGAACACACACACAGGCAGACAAACAGACAAATACTCTCTCTCTCTCTCTTTCCCTCTCTCTCTGGTACGCTCACTTATGTACTCCTGTGTACACGTGTGTGTTGTACCTCTGGGGGAGCACAAAAAGTTGTATAAAATTGATTCATAAAAATAAAACCAGGTAAAAACCTAGACCTACAAATGCCAAAAACGACGACAGACAACAACAAGAGTACAATGCCATCATATTAGTTGTTGTTGTTGTTGTTATTGTTGTTGGGGTAGTAGTACTAGTTCACACAACACCAGCAACAACAATAAAATACACACAAAAAAGGCGAACAACGATTGAATAACAAAACAATTAAGAAACATTGTAAAGGGGAGAAAGCAAAACACAAAACAACAAAGAACAAGAACAAGAAAATCAAATGAAACACAACTAACACATACCATTAAACAGAAACACATACACACACACACACTCACACGCATACAGAATAAAAGTTCGACCAAGTGAATGCATTAGAAACAAAGACGAAGTCACAGGATGTGAATGATTCGTTACGTTATGTTAGTTGAGTTTTTGCCCTAGTGCCTCCATAAGTAATTGAAGTTAAACGTAAGATTGTTGTTTTATGTGTCAAACTATTGATTGTCCTTTTCTTTGTTTTGCTTTTGCAGCCTTTGACTGAAAATTGTATTCCCCGTACAAATTTATAGACACTAATGTACACAAAGTACGCATGTATGTATGTTTCATTTTATATGTGTCACTGCACATGTAGAACAGTGTAAGGGGAATGGGGGGTTATTTTGAAACCCTTACCGTTGTTCAATTAAATTGTCAAAGTATCAATTTAATTATTAGGCTTTGGAGGATTTGTCTGTGACAGCGTAAGTGGATTTCTTTAGAAATCATTAAAATCGTAAGCTAAAGGTTTGCAGTGAAACTCGTAGACAATGGAATCGCGGTATGTGGCTAAGAAATTAGGTCAATATGTTGAGGTTTAAAGGAAAATCACATTAATACATTTTTTTATCACAAAATTTGTTGTTTTGATTTTCTATTTCTTTATAACACAAATAAAATATAAAATCAAAGATTTAGATACACGTCTAAACTTGTGTTAAATATCCCTCAAAAATTTTAAATTAAACAAAAAGAGATATGATTTCAAACATTAATGAATTTTTTTAATTAAATAACATGATATTTATTTTGAAACATAATTGTTTAGCTTGAAAAAGGTTTTAGACAATTTTATTTAATTTCAAAACGATTTAATAATTTGAATAAATTTAAATAATTTAAAATAGTATATAACTTAATTTTTTACGCTTTACAAGATTTTCATACATGAAAATTGCTCTCAAATTAGAATATGACTTTCAAATTTAAATGAGTTTTAGGTGAAATTGAATTCAACTTTATACATACTTTAAAAATTAAACGTGATCGTCAATTTTAATACTCCTATGAAATGTTGACACCGAAAAACCAATAAGAAAATTCAATTCAATTCAGTTCAGCACAGATCAGTTCAATTCAACTTCATTCCATTCCATTAAATTGAATTCAAATTCAATTCATTACATTTGAATTCAATTCATTAAATTCAATTCAATTAAAATAAATGCAACTTAATACAATACAATTCAGTTCAATTCCATTCAATTCAGTTCAGTTCAATTCAATTAAAGTCAACTCAATTCACTTCAATTCATTTCATTTCAATTCAATTCCATTCAAATCAATTCAATTCAGTTTAATTCAATTCAATTCTTTCCATTCAATTCAATTCAATTCAATTCATTAAATTCAATTCGATTCAAATCAACGCAATTCAATTCACTTCAATTCAATTCAATTCAATTCAATTCATTCACTTCAATTCAATTCAATTCAATTCAATTCAATTCATTCAATGCAGTTCAACTCAATTCAATTCAATTCAATTCAATTCTATTCACTTCAATTCAATTCAATTCAATTCAATTCAATTCAATTCAATTCAATTCAATTCAATTCAATTCAATTCAATTCAATTCAATTCAATTCAATTCAATTCTATTCAATTCAATGCAATTCAATTCAATTCATTCAATTCAATTCATTCAATTCAATTCTTTAAATTCAACTCAATTCATTCACTTCAATTCAATTCAATTCAATTCAGTTCAATTCAATTCATTCAATGCAGTTCAACTCAATTTAATTCAATTTAATTCAATTTAATTCAATTCAATTCGATTCGACTCACTTTTTTTTTTTTTTTTAATATTAATATTTTATTTATTTCGGTATATTAAAATGTACAAAACAACATTTGTTCAATCCTATTCACTTCAATTCAATGCAATTCAATTCAATTCAGTTCATTAAATTCCTCTAACTTATATTCACTTCAAATCAATTCACTTCAATTCAATTCAATTTAGTTCAGCTCAGTTCAATTCAATTCTATTCAATTCATTAAATACAATTAGAATCAATTCAATTGAATTCAATTCAGTTCAATTAAATTCAATTCAGTTCAATTCAATTCAATTCAATTCAGTTCAATTAAATTTTTTTCAATTCAATTCAAGACAATTTAATTCACTTGAATTCAATTCAATTCAAATCTATTCAATTCAATTCAGTTCAATTCAATTCAGTCCAATTTTATTCAATTCAATTTAATTAACTTCAATTAAATTGAATTCAAGTCAACTCAGTTCAATTCAAGTCATTCACTTCAATTCAATTCAATTCAATTCGATTCACTTTAATCCTATTCACTTCACTTCAATTCAATGCAATTCAATTCAGTTCATTAAATTCCTCTCAATTAAATTCACTTCAATTCAATTCACTTCAATTCAATGCAATTCAGTTCAGTTCAATTCAATTCAATTCAATTCAATTCAATTTGTTACAATTCAATTCAACTCAATTTAATTCACTTGAATTCAATTCAAATCAATTCAATTCAGTTCAATTCAATTGTATTCTACTCAGTTCAATTCAATTCGATTCACTTTAATCCTATTCACTTCAATTCAATGCAATTCAATTCAGTTCATTCAATTCCTCTCAATTGAATTCACTTCAGTTCAATTCAACTCAGTTCAATTCGATTGAATTCATTCAATTCAATTCAATTCAATTTGATTCACTTCAATTCCATTCACTTGAATTCAATGCAATTCAATTCAGTTCATTAAATTCCTCTCAATTAAATTCACTTCAATTCAATTCACTTCACTTGAATTCAATGCAATTCAGTTCAGTTCAATTCAATTCAATTCATAGTCATCTTGTTGGAGCCATATTGTTGGAATGTTTTTAGTAGCAGGGATCTTCAAGTTGGAATACTGAATAGACATCTTGTAAGAGATTTGCGGCAGTTGTGGATAGTTCTTAATATTAGGAATACAGCTTGTATTTAATAGAAGTCTAACTACCAGAATCGATGTTGAAGCCCAAAGCGTGGATTACGTTGCTTCTTAGTCAGAGTCAGTACCGTACGCAGGATTTTATTTCGGGGGACCCAACTTGATATTTAGGTTGAAAAATAGTGCAACATTCAAAAATTACCTCTTAATGAAATAATTTCGGGGGCTATTATTTATATTCTATTTTCAAATTTAAACAACAGAATCGAAAAAAAAAATGTTTCGTCGCATCCGAGTGAAAAATGGTCATACGGAAACAGCATGTGCCCTCTGGTGAAAATGGTGAATAAGCAAATGACTCATGTATGGTATTTCTACCCAGCGGCAGAAGTCATGACCTGGAAGGCCTGAAATCATGACCTAACAGGCCTTATTTAAAATATTTACATTTATTATATATTTAAATAATACACATTACCTCCTCCTTTCATTTTAACATTGCGTGAGATTGGGAGGCAAGGCATTCCTTCCCCATTGCCTAAAGAAGGCCTTAGAAGGCATGCAAAGAGAAAGACCTTAGAAGGCATTTACTTTAATTTATTTTTGTTAAACAAAACTAAAATTAAAATAATTTATTAATAATAATGCATATTTATTTATAAGTATGTACATATGTATCTATTTTAGAAAGTTGTACCACGCCCAACTTCAAATTGAAAATTTTAAAAAATACCCTGAAAAACATTAAATAAAAAAATAATTTTAAAATTTGTATGGAATTTTCCAATTAAATTGCGGTTAAAAAGAATCGGAAAATAAATTTCTCAAAATTGTAAAAATCGTCTTCTTGGTTATATCTGATGAAAAATTCATGCATTCCGCATATATAACCTTATTTGTGGAAGGCCTTGCGACTTCCGCCACTGGGTATCATCTTTGGTCGGTATGTAGTAGCATTTCAACTTACAGCCACTGCATACTTTTAGGCGCAATTATCATTATTATTATATTATTTTTATTTTTTTTTTAATTTGCATTGGATTTTAATTTGCATTACATTATCTAATGCAAATGCAAAAGAATTACCATTGTTCGCAATGGCAATTACAAAAATTTGAATTTCCATTTGCTCAGGCAATACAAATGCAGGTTGTGGAATCGGATGACAATTGTAATGAAATATGGGAATGTCTGTGTTTGTTTTTCAATTTGTTTAACAGCTGGCAATTCTGTTGTAAAGTATTTTATATGTATAGGTTTGTGGCTTCGATAGGTATTGCCTCGTAGTATTTTCAAATTCATAAACCTGTACTGTATAAGATATTTTGAAACCATAACTGCCAGATATGAAGAAAATGCTTTGAAAATAAGTAAAATTGTTAATGGTACCGATTTTTTTTTTGTGAATTTGCATTTGCAGAGGCAATTCAATGTAAACTACAACTTATAATTGTCATATAATTAATTTGTCCCATGTATGTAATATATACAACATAAACTGTTTGTAGACATTGTAACGATTATTTTTGACATGCTGGGGATGTAACTGTTAGTTAAGCCAAAAATTTAAAGTTTTTTTACCTAAAGAATATATATATACAGTAGGGCGGGTTAATTTTTTTTTGATGAAGCGTATAGCAAAAACGTAATCTATAGGTGATTTTGAGAAATTTTGCTCAAGAGACCATTGCTCTAAGTCGGATTTGCAGCCCCCCAAAATTTCAAAATAGATATTTTTCCATATATACATAGAATAATTTAATTAAATTCGTCATCAAATCGGATAGCATTATACTAGATTTCTCAATGTGGGATTGTTTGAAAGGTACTTCACCTTTCACCTTTCAGAATCTGTATTGATACCAATATTTTTTTTTATTTTTAGTAGAGATATTAGGAATTTTTTGTCGAAAAAAAGCCTAAAATTAACTTTTTCTACAGGTATCAATACAGATTCTGAAAGGTGATAAAAATACCTTTTGGGGGGCTCCAAATCCGACTTAGAGCTATGGTCTCTTGAGCAAAATTTCTCGGAATCACCTATAGATTACGTTTTTGCTATACACTTCATCAAAAAAAATCGTTCCATACAATTTGACCCGCCCTAATATACATATAGTATATATGAAATACATAGCTCCTTATTCATAGCAAGTTGTGAGAGATTTGAGAGACGTTTTTTGTATGATGAATCGCCTTTCAAACCTTTCCTAACTTTTTATGCGGTTATACCACTGGCAATTATACTTTGTTTGCTGTACGTCGAGATATAGATATCATCCTGGCCTTTCATTGGATGGATGATGGACACTCGACACCGATTGGATTTAGTTTGGAAGTACACAATAGTTTTTAAATATTCTTTTCATATCCTTGGAACAATCTTTGGAAGGAACACCCTGTCCCTTGTAGTTGTTTAATATAAATTTCGTGATTTATTAATTACTTTGATCCCGTTAATCTCCTGAACTTCGATTTTCAAGATATTGAATTTTACCATAATTTTAAACGATTTGTTGTTCGGTGTAATATAAATTTGAATTGTAGTGGTTAAAACTTTAAAAGTTTTGCGCATTCTCAATTTTGAATCTTTCAAATATTTAACACTAACTGATACACTTTTGTCATAAAAAACATGTTATCCAAACAATTGAACCATAAAATAAATATAATGTATGAAAGGACATGAAAGCCCTGCCTCCTTTTGATCACATGTATAAAGAGACCGTACTCAAAAAATAAAAATAAAACGTTAAATTTCCTGTAAAATAAATTTAAACAAATTCAATTTGTGCCCCAAGCTATTTGCTAAAAATAGTTTCCTTTTGGGATGTACGGTCCATTGAATGTCATAACAGAAAATATGTGAAACACACACACGCACACCCATTGACACTAGGACAATCTATTTGTTGTTGCTTAAAAAAATAACAAAATCTATTTTAAGGAGGAGCTACAAATTCCCCACAAAGTTGTTTGTAAAGTTTTTTTGATTACACTTTTGCAAATATTTATGAATGTGTTTTTGCATAAGTGAATGCATTAGAGTGTACCGAATTAAAATTATTTAATTTAGAGGAATCAGAGGAATTGTTAAATACTGAAGTGCATGATAATTCACGAGCAACTTTATTACTCTTTCTTGATAAGGCCAAATGATAAGACAAAATGATTTGAAATTTAGAAATCGGCAAAATCATATCACTCTAATACGTTATATGATGGGAAAATTCCCATATACTCAGCAAAGTTTAAACACTCAAGTGGTTATTAAAAATTTCTCAAGAAAACTTATATGCCTTCACACACACACACACACATGGGAAATGTGGCATATGAAACACTAACACAGCAACACACCCAAAGAGTAACTTAAGAGTGTGGTCAACCCATCGCACGCATTGCTTCCGTTTCCGTTTAAGAAATATGTTCAACAAACACGAGTGTGTGGAAGTACAAATACTTAAGTGCATGTGTGTGTGGGTGTGTGTTTGAAAGCATCTTTGTAAATTGTCTTGTAAATAATTTGTGTTATGTTTAAAGGATATTTGCCATGAGTTACAAAATCATGCAGCCACCTAACAGCTAAGGCATTTCGCATTTTCTTAAACATTGGCCAAAAAGAAAAATGTTTTGATGCTGTTGCTGCTGTTGGTGATGTTTTCCGTTTTGTTTGCAACATGAAAATTTAATTTTAAATACATAAACTTTAATTAACCCAATAAAATTCAATGCAGAAATACCAACAACAGATGTCTTGAGTTGGAAGACTAGCACGAAGACCAAGAATGAGACAAGAAATAGTAGTGCAGCAGTAGAAATAGTCAAAGTAAAACAGGACGAGGCCAAAGCAAAAGACAACACACAAAAAACAGACACTGAAACTAAAACGAAAATACAACAAGGATATTTATACACACACACTTATGGGGATATACTTACACATACAACAACAAACAAAGCATAGTCTTTAATCCTATGAACATTAAATAAAAGTTAATCTTAAAAGGATTTTATAATACCAAAACCAAACCAAATCTACAAAAAAAGGACGAAATCTAACACACACACACACACACACACACTAATGCCAGAAAATGAAACGAAAATGTCAAACACGAAGCAGCAGCATGAAAAAAGTGGACTACTTTTTCAATGTGCGTGTGTGTGTGTATGAAGAGATTTCCATCCGAATAAGGATGTCAAAACTCAACTTGTACAAGAAGGGATGCCAACTGTTTGTTTTCTTTCCCTTTCTTCAGCTGCTGCTGCTGGTGCTGGTGCTGCTGCCGCTGAGGCTGATGCTAAAGCTGTGACTGTGACTGCAAATGCTTCTAGTTTTATTTTTTCTCGTGTTTTCATTCTTTCAAATCTTTATTTTACGAGTTCAAGGGAAACTAAAAGTGATGCCATCATCATTGGTTTTCATGTCATTGGTAAACACAACTGACACAGATTCACGCACAAAGAACAAACACCCCCGCTATCGAACAGGGGTTACAAAAGTGTTGGCTAATTTCCCGATCATATAAGAAATTTTGTGTTAGGTTGTCTTTTAAGGAGAACGAGATAATTTCCTATCACTATGACCTTGTCGAAGTAGGCAGGAATAGGTAATTGGTTTTAGTTTTGTTTGTCATATAATAGATTAAAAGTGTAATGGAAAGCACAGGAGGACTGGCACACGAAAGGGTGAGTTTAAGACATACATATGTATCCCACTCTAACTACAAAAGTGTCATAACTCAAAATTTACATATTTTCAGTAGAGGCAAAAAACTAAGCTAATAAATGTATAAAAATTCTCAATAATAGAAATATTCAAACGGATTTTTTTTGACGATTGGTTTTTACATAAAATAGAACTGATCCTTGGGTTTTTGTTTTTAAGCAAAAAATTAAAATCTGAAAATTTTGTATTAATCTAATATAAAATATGAATGTTTGTCTGTATGTCCTTTATAGAATCGTAAACTATGCATTTGATCATGTGATGATCTTTAGCAAAGTTGTTGCGCATGAGCCCACGAAGGTTTCTGAAATGGTACGATCAATTTTCGATCCACCAATATCATCCACCAATATCCAATATCAATCCACCACGACTTTGCAACGGAACCAGACTTTCAGTGAAAATAAAATTTGAAGGCAAAACAACGTTTGCCGGGTCAGCTACTATGTGTATAAGAAGTTCATACTACAAACTTACAAGGTCAGAAACATTTTTATAATTGAAAAATGGTTGTTTTTGTTGGAATAAGCACACTTCCAATTCAGGAAAGCACACTCACTGGCATGACTTGTTTCGAACTCCGAGACAAGTACATCATCATATGTCCAACTACTATGCCTGAATTTATACTACCGGCTCATAAATCGTATATATACAAACTCGAATGAACAATTTTACGTACGCGATTTAGTATCGATCGAATACCCCTAAGTATCAATTCGTACTGAAAAGCTCAATTATTCCAACTTAAAAACAGAATGCTCTCTCTTTTCTCCTTGTTCTTAGTTTCCTCCTGCTTTCTTGCAGTGTTTTGAGTTATGACTGCTTTTGTAGTTCGGCTGCAATATCCGTTTCTATGAAGTAGAATTTTGATTTCGTGTTAATATAAATGTTTGCATCAAACAGCAGTTTCTTCCATTCGAACATCTTTAATCTACCTCTGTGGGTCTTTCTGAAGAAAATTATATTTATGACCTTTTCCAGCTCATTGGCCCAATTTTGAAATATTTTGCCAAAATATATTTATTTATTTTATATATCATAACAACAAATTTGTTCACACTACAAAATCAATAATTCGCTTTAGTTTGTAGAGGTTCACTTCGGGTTTGAATTAAATAACATTTCAAAAAAGAAAATTCAAATATCAATAAAATATAAAATTTTGTTGTGGCAACCGAATTGAAAGTGAATTCGGTTGTAGCAACCGCATGACGAATAATTTCGCATGTTATAAACGAAGTAAATAAAAATGCAGTTGCCGTAATGGTATTCATGGGAAATTTTATTGCAGTACTCGCATTTTTAATATATTCTCGTACGAAATACAAATTAGTCTTCATTTTAACATAAATGTTACTTGAGATCACGTCCTCCCGACTTGAATAATATTATAACAAATTATTTGAAGGTAATAATTTGTTCTGATTTGCAAACGTTCTCCTCCGTTCAGAACTAAAACCCCTTTCAAAAATCAAATACGAAATTCAACTGTCAAGTATAGTGTCATCCGAATTGAAATTAAGTTTGATTGTAGCAACCGAATTGCAAATAATTTAGGTTGTTGTAACCGAAGCAAATACAAATTCAGTTGTCGTAGTGGCATACATGGCAAATTTCGTTGCAGTAATGGAGTTTTTCATAAATTCTGATATGAATGAAAATTTGTCTTCACTTTAACATAATTAGCACTTAGCATTCGGGATTACGGGCCCACCTGTACCGTATTGGACTAGTGGCGAATAGTGAGTGCAGGGCATGCATGGAGGACGGTGAGGCTTACTGACATGGGAAGGTTTAGGGTGCTCCTTTTGAACACTCTACACCGCACCCTCTTTTCAAACTAACTAACATAATTGTCATAGAGTCATAAACATCAAGTCCTGTAGAGGCTATAAATACACTTTGCGAAGCATATAAAGTCATATTTTGGAAAACTGGGAGCCAATTGGAATAATAATTTGACATTAAAATATCAAAAATCCATAAATTTATAATAAAAAATACAAATTCTTATGAAAGACAAGTACATACCTCGATCCCAGCGTAGACACCCAGCAAAATAAAATTTGAAGTCATTCTGAGGAAATCACATTTGCATTGCATCTTAGGGCCTTATCATGTAAGTCCCTTTTACATTCACGCCATTCTTACACATCAACTCCTGACCAAATTAAGAACCTGACGAATGACGTTTCAGTTCTATACAAATATTGCCGCAAATCTTGCGGTAAATACTTAGTTTGCTTAGTATGTGATATCTAAAATGGCAAGAGAGGTGAATGTGACTAGTGTGATAAGGCCGTTAATGAAATTCTTGGTAAGCTTAATACATTTTCAAGAGAATTTCTATTAACCGGGAGTTTGGAGTTTTCCTAAAATTTGGGAACTCCGACTCGAACTCCACAATTTTAAAATTCTGAACTCCAACTCCATATGCAGCTGCGACTCCAACTCCGACTTCTACTTCGACTGCGACTTCGACTTCAAATCCGACTTCGACTTCAAGTTCGAATTCGAGTTTGATTTCGGCATCGACTTCGTCTTCGACTTCAACTTCAACTTCAACTTCAACTTGAACTTCAATTTTGACTTTGACTTCGACCACGAGTTCGACTTCGACGTCGAGTACGACTTCGACTTTATCTTTGACTTCGACTTCGACTTCGAATTCGACTTCGACTTCGACCTCGACCACGAGTTCGACTTCGACTTCGACTTCAACTTCAAATTCGATTTAGACTGCGACTTCGACTTCAACTTCGACTTCAGCTTCGGCATCGAGATCGACTACGACTTCGACCTCGACTTCGACTTCGACTTCGACCTCGACTTCAACTTCAACTTTGACTTTGACTTCGACCACGAGTTCGACTTCGACGTCGACTTCGAATTCGACTTCGACTTCGACCTCGACCACGAGTTCGACTTCGACTTCGACTTCAACTTCAAATTCGATTTAGACTGCGACTTCGACTTCAACTTCGACTTCAACTTCGGCATCGAGATCGACTACGACTTCGACCTCGACCTCGACTTCGACTTCGACTTCGACTTCGACTTCGACTTCAACTTCAACTTTGACTTTGACTTCGACCACGAGTTCGACTTCGACGTCGAGTACGACTTCGACTTTATCTTCGACTTCGACTTCGACCTCGACCTCGACCTCGACCTCGACCTCGACTTCGACGTCGAATACGACTTCGACTTCAACTTCAAATTCGATTTAGACTTCGACATCGACTTCAACTTCGGCATCGAGTTCAACTACCAGTTCGAGTTCGAGTTCGAGTTCGACTTCGACTTCAACTTCGACTTCGAGTCCGTCTTTGACTACGACCTCGACTTCGATTTGACCTCGACCACGACGTCGACTTCCACATCGATTACGACTTCGACTTCGACTTTAACATCAACTTCGAAATCCAAATCGATTTCTACTTCGGTTTCGGCTTTGATTTCGACTTCAACTTCGGCTTCGACTTCGAGTTCGACTACGAATTCGGTTTAGACTTCGACTTCAACTTCGATTTCCATTCCGAATTCGACTGCGACTCCAACTCCAACTCGAACTACGACTCCGATCAGCCTTCAACACCGACTCCAACAAACATTGAATGTAAGCTTGTGCTTCGTCACACAGAAACCCCCACGGTCAAAAATGGGTCTAAACTAATTGATAGCAATATCGAAAGGTTTAAAATTTTAGATTAATGAATTATTGGGTTGGAAAGAACGTTTTATTGTTCAAAGTAATTTTCAATTATTTTATTCAAATAATCAATTGTTATCTAATGGATTACATAACGTTATTTTGGTGCAGTTCAGCCTTTAAAGAAGTTTGAGCGCGTTCATCGTGCTTGGACCAGGAACTCTTTCGGTTGCCATTGTTGTCAAGGATCCATCTTTCATCTCCAGTGACATTTCGTTTCAAAAATTAATAATTTTCATTGCGTTTGAGCAATAAATTGCAAGTACTTATCTGCTTTGTCAAATGGATTTCCTTAAGCTCGTACGGTTTTCAATGGTCGTGTGCGACAGCTTCAACTTAACTGCAACCTTTCGAATAGAAAACGTGTCGGTCAGATTCGCCAACGGCTTTGAATTCGTTCTCATCAACTTTATTTTCCCTACCGCTCCTGTGGCCATTTTTGATGGTGAAATTTCCCGACCGAAATTTGTTGAACCAGGTTTGGTATGTGCGATCTGTTAAATCATCCAATCCATACACGTCACAAATATCCCGGTGTGCTTTCGCCGCTTTTTTCCCTTTTCGGAAATAAAAGAGCAAAATATGACGAAAATTCTCATTTTGATCATCCATATTCGATTTAAATGAAAACTCCACGATTTAAATAAAAACTCACCATTAAAAATAATGTGACACATAACAAATTTAAGCTTGAAATATCAGCTATGTAACAGCAGCTATGTAATCAAAAGCATTTCAAAAATGACAAAAGCACCTATATGAGAAAACCGAAGTTAATTTCTTGGCAACCCAATATAAGATGTTCGAATTTCTGGATATTTGGAAGCCAATGTTTTACGTTTCAGAAATCGTGCCACAAGATTGTACATTAGGGTGTACTGTAACAATTTTTTTTTTTATTTGCATCCAAACCTTAACAGGTTTTTCAGCGTGTATGAACCCTGAATTGTTGTGTACCGAAGCACATACAGGATTCCGTGAAGAACTTGTATCATAAGCCATTGTTCACGGAGGTCTAGACACTTTCATCATCAGCCGTTTAGGTAGACGACATCCGACGAACTGCATGGCAATGGTCAAAGTTTGTATCAACGAATAGCTTCCCTAGTACCTCATTTAAAATTAAGAAGGGGGTTGAAGATTGTTTGAATTATAGATTCGATGTAAAACTATATGTCCCAATTAGACAATTAGTGAGTGTAGAAATTTAAAAAGGTACAGTTCACTGATTGGGAGAATTTCTCCCCTATCCCTTCATGGGTGTAATGGAAGTAATCGATACACAATATATACATATATATATTAATTACACACGTCATAAACTTTTCTTAATCTCAAAATACATCTGTGACGTCATCGAAAAGGCTGCACAGAAACGGTCACAATATGTATCAATCGAAAGCTTTTTCAAAGCGTGGTCCGAAATTGAGATGAGTGATTTGAACAGAGTTCGTATTTGCCCCCATGTGTAACTCGCCGTGGGGAATGTGTAATGAATGTTTACCCATTACCCACAGGGTAATGGGGAAAATAATGGGTAGCTACCCTCGAAAATGGGGAATTTCCAATCACGATAACCCAATACCCACAGGGTAATGGAAAAATAATTGGTAGCTACCCACGGCAATGGGGAATTACCCATTACGATTACCCATTACACCAGGGTAATGGAGAAAACAATGGGCAATAATAATGTATTAAAATGATGACATTAAAAAGGCATTAAAAAATTAATGATATTTTTTCTAAAGAAGTTGATAAATTTTCTTAGTTATCTTATAAAATTTTTTTAAATGTATGTATCCTTTGGGGTGAGACGAAGTGAAAAATATGTCAAGAAAACTGTTTCCGTTGGTGTGCCTTAGTAGATATTCAAAATATAACAAATATTTTTATATACATAACTATATTGATAGATAAGGAATCACTGGCTTTACATGCACCAAAATGATCTGAATACAAGAATAATTCCTTCACAAATATGCTGTTTGCCTCATTCTAGACTATCTGATTAGGATCCTATAATTTGTCGATCCATCCATCTATTTTCTGTTATTACTGTAAAGGTTGTAAATATAGGCCCAAAGTAGAAAGGAATATTCGAATCTGTGGCGTATGAGTGCTTACAATAAGTACCAAACTAAATGTTACTAGATGTAATTGATTCTAATTGCTTTTGGAATTCTGAATATACAAGAATATTTTTAAAATTATCTAAATCAATGTCTGGATTTAGTTATATGAATGATATTGTTTCGTAGTAATCTCTGAACGGTTTGTAAATATGAGTCAAACCTCCAGACAAATTTCCATTATATGTGGTGTATAAGTGATATAAATATATAACAACCTTAGGGTCATTTGGTTCACATAAGTCAACTTCGTTGTAATGAGTCAAACTTTTAGAGGTTTAATGATAATTGATCAATTTCTTCAACAGAAAATCCAATCTATTTGTAAAAAAAACTTAATAAATGTTTCCTACAGAAGTGAATTAGAATTATTAGAAATTATTATTATTAGAATTTTTGGTGTCCAATATTGGCAATCAAATCAATCTTTTCTATAGGCATATCGTGTCCAATATTGGCAATCAAATCTTTTGCAAAAAAAATATATATTAAAATATAAAACACGCTACGGTGTCCAATATTTAAATGAGTGCAAATTTTAAACCGTTAATAATATTTGATCAATTTCTTCTACAGAAGATGGTAAATTTGTTTAGTTATCATATGTATATCGCTATATGATATCTAATATTGGTAACCAACTGTTTATTTAACTACAAATTTTAAAATATTAAATATACGCTACGGTGTCCAATATTTAAATGACTACAACTTATGAAATATACGCTACGGTGTCCAATATTTAAATGACTTTAACTTCTACACCGCCAATGATATTTGATTGTTTATTTCTACATAAAATGCCAAATTTGCTTTGCTTTTATGTGGATATTTATCGAATTTTTATAGTTTATATATAATGTCCAATATGAGCAATCATATCCGTTTCCAGAAACACACATAAATCATGAAACATACGCTATGGGGTCCAATATTTAAATGACTGCAACTTCCAAACCGCTAGTGATATTTCATTATTTCTTTCTACAAAAAATGGAAAATTTGCTTTGCTTTTATGTGGATATTTATCGAAATTTTGTAATTTATATATAATGTCTAATATGAGCAATCATATCCTTTAACAGAAACACATATAAAACATGAAACATACGCTACGGTGTCCAATATTTAAATGACTGTAACTTCTAAACCGCCAATGATATTTGATTTTTTCTTTCTACATAAAATGCCAAATTTGCTTTGCTTTTATGTGGATATTTATCGAATTTTTGTAATTCATATATAACGTCCATATAAAACATGAAACATACGCTCCGGTGTCCAATATTTAAATGACTGGAACTTCTAAACCGTTACTCATATTTGATTATTTTTTCTACAGAAAATGCCAAATTTGCTTTGCTATAATGTGAATATTTATCGAATTTTTTTAACTTATATATGATGTCGAATATGGACAATCAAATCCTTTTGTAAAAACACATATAAAATATGACACATACGCTACAGTGTCCAATATTCAAATGACTGCAACTTTTGAACAGTAAATGATATTTGATGAATTTCTTCTGCAGAAAATGGCAAATTTGCTTTGGTATTATGTCCATAATTTTCAAATTTTTGTAATTGATGCCCAATATTGGTAATCAAATCTTTTTGTAACAAATAACCCATTAATGATATTTGATTCATTTGTTCAACAGAAAATGCAAAATTTTTTTTGCTGTCACGTTTAGCATTAATTGTTTGCCTTCAAAAATTCAAATGAAACAATTAATTTTCTTTGTTTTTTTTAACATAAATTGTTTCCAACTTAAAAATATGTCGGTTTACAATTTATATTTCCCCACAAATTTTGAAATTTTCCAACACTTTTGCAACTCTCTAAAAACAATACACAACATATGACACTCATACACTCATACAAATGAACAAACATAGGATTACGAATACAACGTCGGACGGCGACAACAACACCAACGAGAGTTATTTTCGTACAAAACTACACGATTTAATTTGCAAAACTAGACGAAGAAGAAGGCGAAAAAAGCAACAATACGTAGCACCTTAAATGTGTGTGTTCAAATGAGAACAAGGATATAACATAACAACAACACTATCATCACCACCATCTGACGAACTGTAAGAAGAAAAAAATAACCATCTTCGTTGGTAAATATCCATTCTGCAAAAAAGGAGAAAGAGAAACAGCAAAATACGAAAGCTGAGTATGAACTACTCAACTCTTGTGTATAAATGTAAGGAAATCAATACTTGTTGTTGTCTGCTAAGAGCATCAATGACGGATGTAACACGCAACATAAACCGTAACAGCAGAGGCAGCAGCACCAGTAGAAACGTAAACAGTTCAACTTACAGAGCTGTTAACAAAGTGCTTTAATGTTGAATTTAACAGCAATAAGGGCGAAGGAGAGAGAGTGTAAAGGAAAAAGCTTAATGTTATGTTATGAAAGCACTTTAGAGGAAGGATGGCATTTAAGAAAAATGCTAAAAATTCTTAACTGCAAAAGTGTTAAATAAATTTAAAAATAAATGAAGATGATTTTAAATAAATGTAGATGCATTTAAAAAAAAATTTAGATGAATTTAAATAAATGTAAATGAATGTCTTCATTTACAAAAAAAAAATAGAAAAAAGTCAATGAGAACAAATTGCATCATTACATTATACGTCCTTTTTAGGATTTCAGTAGTGTACAAGTAATGTGAGCAAAAAATGTGTGTTTGTTCATCCTTTTTATACGAGGACATTAATGTGAATGTTGGCGAAAAGCAGGAGTTTAATTTCACCCAAAGATGGGATTTGGAAGACCTCCTCACACTCAGCAAACGCACTCATAGATCTAATTGTTTAGACAGAGTTGTTAGCAACTATACATTCGGTTGTTGCCACCGAATTGCAGTTGGAACAACCCTATTGAGGTTGTCACGGCTCAATATAGACCCCACAACTGGAATTTATTTGAAGCAATCTCTAATAAGTTGTGGCAACCTGTACGTGGGTTGCGATTTATATTTCTGCTGGTTGCAATCTGGCAACACCACTGGAAAGTGTTACAGCTTTTTAGAAAGTGTTTTGACCCAGAACGCGTTGACATGCAATTATTAGTTCTGGTTTTTTTCAGTGACTCGAAAACTTCATCTCAGTCAAAAAATTTAATTAACTCGTGACAATTTTCGTGTGTTTACTTTTCACAATTTTCGTCGTGCATTATCAAGAGAAGAACGCATTGATGATCTCAAATTTTTGCATCCTGATGATGCACCATCATTCCATACTATGAAACACACATATTCACACATTTCCAACTCCTAAACTCACTTATAACGGGTCCGCCAAATAACTTTTTCTTTAAAAATGCTATAAAAAAAAAACTACTGAATATTTTCTCAAATTTCTTTTTTTATTTGAAAGTACAATCCTTCCGGTTAATAATGGAAAATAATTTCATTCAAATGGCAGCCTCGGCTGGCCATGCAGTAGCCTACACGATCGGTTCAATTTTTAAGCACATTATCGATTGTGCGCAGCTGTATTTCATCAATGGCTTCACGAATATTGTCCTTTAAAGCGTCAATTGTCTCTGGCTTGTCGGCGTAACACTTATCTTTGAGGGCACCCCACAAACAATAGTCCAACGGTGTCAAATCGCAGCTCCGAGGTGGCCAAACGACATCAGCTCTACGGCTGATAATGCGATCTTCAAAAACAGGGCGCAAAACATCGAGTGTAGCTTCGGCTGTGTGGCACGTAGCGCCGTCCTGTTGAAACCAAATGTTGCCAATATCCTCCTCTTCAATTTTTGTGAACAAAACTTCGTTCAACATGGCCCGATAACGATCGCCATTGACTGTAACGGCCACTTCTTGCTCATTTTCGAAGAAAAATGGCCCAATTATGCCTCTGGACCAAAATCCGCACCAAACAGTGACTCGTTTTGGTGCGGGTTTTCTGTGCCCCAAATGCGACAATTTTGCTTGTTTACATACCCGCCAAGATCAAAATGAGCTTCATCTGAAAAGATGATTTTTTTGGCAAAATCTGCAAAATCGGCATCTGCAACATTACCATGATTTTCAAAGTAATGTCGCAATATTTCCCAGCGTTGTTCAAGCGTATACACAACCATATTCGTTCAGCGGAAGGATAAAACTAATTATCTGTCAAATCAGACATGAGCTAAGTGTTACCATTCACGAAATAAGCACTAGTTGAAAAAAAAAACGTTAGATGGCGGACCCTTTATTTAGATGCAACCATTGCCAAGTTCACTTGCAAATATCATCCCGAACATCCATATACTTATGTCGAAGAATTCCCAAAAGAACGATTGACGACTGCGTGCATGTAACTATCATTCATCATAAGAAACACTCAACTCAGTTGCTTTCCGGAATATTTATGGATCACTGACTCAAAAAATGAAAAAATACAGTTAAAAAAATCTCTCTTTGTTCCTAGTGTTCCCAGTACAGAGCATAACGACAAAAATATGAGGTAAAAGGGGCACCAAATACAGCTGTATTTGTTTCACAAACATAGTAGTATTTGTATCACAAACATAGTGGTATTTCTATCACAAACACACATAGTACAACATATTAATCATTGTGTCTCAAACATGTAATATTGAATAGTAAACACAATGTGTTTGGACACAAGTATACTATATTATATACATATTTGCACACAGACATGAAAATCACAGGTTTTTGAGCACGTACTTACTTGTGTGGCGTCAAGCAAACCAGGGGGATCAAGGGCCTTACAATATGAAGATAACATGTTTCTCCAACCGGCTCGATCTTCTGATTCTCTCCTCCAGTTGGTACGCAAATCTCCCACCTGATCTTTCCAGCAAAATCTTGGCCGTTCTATATTTCCCTTTCCTTCAACTACGTCTATACAGCTCGTGGTTTATCAGTCGTCGATGCTCGCTGTTCTCTATCATAGGACCATATATTTGTTGGACAATTTTTCTCTCGAAGACTCCCAGTGATGTTTCATAAACATGTGATATGTCCCAGGATTCTGCGCCATAAAGCAAGACAGGTAGTATGAGAGGCTGATAGAGATGAATCTTCGTTTCTCGAGATAGGGTATCTTCTTTGCAATGCTTGTTTAGCCCGAAATAATACCTGTTTACAAGCACAATTCTCCATTTGATTTCTAGGCTGATGTTATTGCTTCTATTGACGAGAGATATGAAGTAAAAAAGTCGTTGCCTCTAAACGGTTGGATGTTCTGCTCGTCGAAACCATTAATATAGTCCTGTCCTCGTTTACTGCCAAATCCAGGTTTGCCGATTACTTCTTAATTCTCGAAAATACTGCAGTAACTACTAGCAGGTTTCGCCCAATGATGTTTAAATCATGGGTATACGCGAACACCGTTTGACTTTTGCTGCTGATAGTTTTATTCGTGCTGACTGCCGATTTTCTCACGATGATCTCAATTAATATGTTGAAGAGATCGCATGATAGGGTGTCGCCCTGCCTGAGGCCTCGCCTCGTACTAAATGGTTCGGTGGGATCTTTACCCATCATTACTGAGTATTTCGCGTTGGTCAGTGTCATTCTACAAAGGCGTGCCAGTTTAATAGGAATACCAAGCTTCGACATAGCTTGGTACAGTTTCCCCGTATCGGGTTATAGAAGACAGACTTGTAATCTACAAAGAGGTGTGGTAGGTGTCGATTTGTTTTTCGTGGGGTTTCTCCAAGACTTGTCGGAATGTGAATATGTGATCAATAGTTGACTTTCCAGGCCTGAAAACTCACTGATAAGGTCCGATCAGGTCTGCAACAAGTGGCTTAAGTCTTTCGCACATTACGCTCGAGACGACCTTGTATGCGATGGATAAAGGGCTTATTACACGATAGTTTGTACATATGCTCGGGTCGCTTTTTTGAAAAAAGGACACAATATGATAAGACTACGATCGTCGGGCATTCATTTGTCTGGCCAGATTTTGGATATGAGCTAGTGATACACAGAATCGAGGAACCGGTTCTGAAGAACCGGTTCTTTACAAGACCGGACCGGGATGGTTCTTACAAGAACCGAATAACGGTTCTAAAAGAACTGAAAAAGATTTTAATTGCACCGAAATACGGGTCGAAATGAACAGAAAACGGTTCTTAAAAGAACAAAAACCTGATTCAAAAGAACCGAAAACGGTTCCAAAAAGGCCGGGAAACGATTCTAAGAGAACTAAAAAACGGTTTGCAAATGACTGTCAAACGTTTGCAGAATAACAGGACTCGGTTCCAAAGGAACCAAAAGTGTCAACCTTGGAGGGTATGAAAATGTGTATTTTTATCATATTTTATATCCTTATAATAATATATTACACAAAAGCCTCTCTCGGACAGCAATTTCCTGAGAACCGGAACCGGCCCAAATTCCCGGTTCTTCTTTCAACTCGACAGAACCGGTTCTTCAAATTCGCGGAACCGAACATCACTAATATGAGCTAATGCATTCACTTTTCCAACTCATAGCCGCCAGCCTAAAACATTGCAGCCGGTAGTCCATCACCACCAGCGGCTTTGTTGTTTTTAAGCCGGGAAATTTCAGTTCTAACTAGTTTGTATGGGAAAAGAAAAAAAAATTATTCGATCAACTGATTAATCGCGGTAGTGATTAATCAATATTTCAATTACATACTTAATTAATCGCTCAGCCTTAGTTTTTAGCCTAAGTACTGTGATTTAAACTCTGTATATTTTAAATACTTTTGCCCTCAAGTTTTACAGATAAACGATTTCTTTAATAGCATTAAATTATTTTAATATTTCTTTTTTAAAATGCGTACAAGGCAACTCTGGCGAGCACTGCATACAACTTTATCTCTTACTGATAACTGTGCAGAATTTTAAGTCTCTCTCTCTCCCTCTCGTAGACCCCAATCATCAGCATACTATGTTGTAATAAAACACATGTTGTATGAAGTTCTCTCTCCCTCTCGCTCTCTACTTCCTCTGCAGTTCTCTCTCTCTCTCTCTCTTTCAACCACCTAAAGCTTTACCATGTGATTTCTGCCGCTTTGTTATGTGTTCTTTTGCAAAAGATGCATAATGAGCAATGTAAGCCTTCAAAGCTTTAACGTAGTGTGTGTGTGTGTGTGCGGCGCAAAAGCTTTCACGCCACTTGCATTGGAATGCATTTTTTGAAGGCCTTTCGAGCATAAAAAGCTACGTATGTGAGGCCAGTTGTATAAGCAACGTTTAAGGTTTTGAAACACGAAACGAAGCAACGCGCGAGAGTGTCGTCGTCGTTTTTTCCTTTTTTGTTTGATTTCAATACATGTAGGAAGAAAAAAAAATACAAAATACAAAATATAAAAATAAAGGAAAGCAAGGGAAAACGCCAGCAATTAAAACAAACGAAATATAGCTTTACTATATTTTGGTTATAATTATCAAAAATAAATAAAGGAAGGAAAGAAAAATTTACGGAAAACAAATGCGAAAAGAAAAATTAATCAATGTGACGGGGGAAAAACGCGCGTGAAAGAAATTTAAAAAGTTGCCTGAAGAAAAAAATCGTAAAAAAGAAATTTAGTTTAAAGAAAAAGAAAATTGTTTGTTTCATTGGGGAAAAGTTATCACAAAAGCAAATTGTTTTGAAAAATAAATTCAAAAAGAATTAAGATCCTTTTTTGGTCGGGCAAAGGGATATACACATAATTTCCTGAGTTTAGTTGGCGTTCAAATGCCTTGGTGCCTTTTAAAACCGCGACAACAGCAACCACAACCAAAAGCAATTATTTTACAAAAATTAAATGCAAAACGAAAATTAAGGCAAATACAAATTTCCACATTTAACAAATTTAAAATTTAGCGAAGTTACAAAAAAGCGAAAAGTTGAAAAGTTGAATAGTTGAAAAGTTTTAAAAAAAAAAAAGAAAAGGAAGGAAAAAAAGTACAAAATTAAGGTAAAATTGCGAGAAGAAAAAAAATTTGTTTAGTTTTGCATGGGAAAAGAGAAAAAAAAGCCTGTAAAATCAATAATTTCTAGAAGAAAGCGAAGCAACAAAAGAGAAAAACGTCATTTAACCAAACAACCAAGCAAACAACAAAACATAGCCAAGAGGCTTGAAAAAACTACAGCCAAAAGCTAAAATTGCGACAAAAACAACGAAATCGGGACAAAAAATCCATTTAGACGACGAAACAATAATAACAACACCAACAATAGCAGCAGCAGCAGCAGCAGCAATAACAACAACATTAGCAAAAAGAGCAACGAAATACGAGGAAAACACGATTTCTTCGCAAAACACAACAAAATCCCATACAAATCTTCGACAAATCGGCCAGAGACATTAGCAATCCAGGCCTTGTACACTCAAACACACACACACACACGCGCGCGTACACCAAGTACAAAACATTGCAAACAGCGAACCACCTAACCAACCAAACGACCATTCGTCCAGCCAATACTACTTGAATTCGTGAAAACCCCTTTACCTACCCGCCTCACTCTCTTACTCGAGGCCTCTTTCTCACTCTCTCTCTCTCGCTCGCTCGCTCTCTTGCTGGTGCTGTTTCATTCTGTGCCAATACAGTTTGCGACTCCATTCAATACAATTGTTAATAATTTATGACCAAAACCGACACAACAATAACATAATAGATAATAACCAGGAAACATCATATTAAAAGAAGCAGTACCAAGAATAACAGCAACAACAACAGTCACAGCAGCAGCAACAACAACAACAACAACAGAGCCCTTATAACACATAAGAGTCTGTATCCCTTAATAATTGAAAGAGCCAGCCAGGCCAACAGCAGACAAGGAGACGGAGAGTAGAGGAAAACAAAAGAAACAGCTATCAAATTACCCATACAGCGGGCACCAGAACAACACAAACCTAAAAAGGGGGAACAAAGGAGCAGCATAACAGACAACATCATTACACGCAGGGAGCTAAAACAAAGGCAAACAACGTCAGCGACAATAACAACAGCAGCAGCAACGACATCGATAACAAACGGGAGCAGCAGCAGTAGCAATAGCAAAAGAGAGACACATTTGTGTTGGAAACACAAAATAATACTCATACGTACTGTGAGCCTCAGTCCCCATACTCAACATAGAACTACGCACATTCTCTTTGACACACACCTACATACACGCACGCGCCCCACCATCGACAATACCAATTCTCCCTCCCCCCTCCCCAAACACACACTCTCTAACAACACACAACGTGTTGGCTTCGTGGTGACCTTTAAACATTGGTCACTACTACTACAAATACTACTAGTGTAGTGGTACTACGACTACGACTACTACAGCTACGACTAGGACCACGACTACTGCTGCTTAACCAGCAGTTCACACTCACACTTACACACACATACACGTCTAACAAACCTAACATTAAAGTTGCAAACGTTAACAAATTTGAAAATAATTCTCAAAGTAACAACAAAATCAGCAACAGCAACAACAACCACCCCAACCACCACCACAACAACCAAAGCACCAGCAACAGTACAGAACAGCGTCGGTAAAAGGCCACAAACGTAAAACTAAACTTATGGACAATGCCTACGTTTACTATAAGGTATTAACTTTAGTTGTATCATTGCAAATCAAAAACAAAACAAAATCAAAAACAAAAAGGACGAATCAGCACATCGAATCACATCGAATCGTATCGTAATGCATCGCATCGCATCGTTCATCGCATCTTTCACTCACAGAACAACTGAAAAATCTACGAAAATTCATGACAAATTAAATGCAACCAAAAATGCATTACAATTGCACAACACCAACACACACACACACACACACTGCATTATTAAGTTTTGAATTTTTTGTTTGTCTCTGTCAATTTTGTGTCAACACTTGTAAATGTTTTTGTAAATAGTATTGTACGATAGGAATTAATTAATTGTTGTATTTAAAATAAGTACGAATATTACGTGATTTTAGAACCACAATCATGACCCACTTCTGACACCATTTCCTTTCATTTACATGAAATTTGAAAACAATTGGGGTTAATGATTCGATAGATTTTCAAACGAATTATATGTGATTCGCCTTTAATGACGCAATTCAAAGATGACCTTTTGGAACAAAGTTGCGAGGGCTGTCCCAAAAACTAGCCGACCTACCAAAGAAGACACAAAAAAGTTGGGAAAAATGTTCGTTATTTTCCAACTTAGTCCCCATTTAGCTCGATACACTTTTTCCGGCGACATTCAATAGCTTCGATACCGTGTTTATAACAAGAACTGTCAAACTCCTTCCAAGAGCCATCAACCGCAGACTCTACCTCTTCAGTGTTGGCAAATCTTTTACCGCCCATCCAGTTTTTCAAGTTTGGAAATAGCAAATAGTCCGAGGTAGCTAAATCTGGCGACTAAGGTCCGTGATGAAGCAATTCGAACTTTAATTTATTAATTTTGGTCATCGCAATAGGGGATGTGTGAACTGTGTTACGAGAGAAAAATTCTCCGTAAAATATATGGGCCTGGTAGGGAAAACGGCGAGTACCGACGTCGCTGGAACCCAGAGCTATATAATCTGCATTCTCACTGGGATCTGTATTCTGAAATGGTTTCCCATTACATCCCATGAAGGAATCGGAGAGAGCTTCTCACAACCAGTGAGCTGTGCGCTTTCTAGTTTTATACTCACTGATTGGGACCTACAGTTTTACACCGCTTCCGAACGGTATTTTTGAGAAGTATTTTCATGGCTAAATACTTGATAGTGTCGCCGTCACTATGCGAGGTGACCGCCGTCGAAAGAAATTTTAAGGTGGTCAAAGCAGGGATCGAACCCAGGATCTCAAGTACAAGAGGCGCGCACACTACGCCATGTTATCAGAATGGACGAAGATGAGCCAGCGAGAAAGGTTTTCTATAACGTACCCGATGGAAGCAGGAAAAGAGGACGACCAAGACTCCGATGGAAAGACCAGGAAGAAGAATCCCTCCGTATCATTGGTGTTACCAACTGGCGGGAAAAGGCGAAGGATACAGCCAGTTGGAAGAATATGTTGAAGTTTGTTTAATTTGTTTGTTTAATTAATATGTGTAAGACGTCTGACCTCATGAGGTTGTAAAATAGACAATAAAAGTAAAGTAAGAACTTTAGCATAGTCTCGATGAAACAACACTTTCTTTTTCGCCAAATGCGTCCTCTTTTCCACAATTTCATCACTTAAACGCTGCAATAAATTATCACAATATTCGCCTTTGCTGGTCAGCAGGGTCTTCTTTCCCCACTAATTATTCCAAGCCCGTTCCCTTGGCTGTGGTTTCGCTAGATAGTAGATAGGGACAGGAGGAATCTCGTTAATCGATTCATGCGCGTCACTAATTAGATGACAAGGCATAAAAATTATTCCATGCACATAGCAAAAACAGACCCCATGACCTCAGGTGTGAAGTGGTGGACCCATGTCTCATACCACCCTTTATATTGTCTTCAAAATGCATACATTAGCATGAAGTATATTTCGTCTTCGCATTACAATACACGCAAATCTCAAACTTAATTTCCAATTTTGTCCACTTTTTACTTCCCCATTTTGGGGAGTTAGATCAATTTGCATCCAAGTACCTCATATTATAATATCTCAAGTTAACTTAATAAAAACAATAGCAAAAAGGCTGTTGCAGTTCATGTTTTATGACCTCTTAAATTTCGAGTTTCTAATTTTTTTTTTCCAAAATACAATCAATTTGAATTAGATTTATATATAAAAATCAAAAATTTTCAAATTGGGATTTTTCACCTTTAAAAATACTTATGTCTGAAAAAAGGACATTCGAGAGCTAGGGGTATCCTTGCAAGTAAAAGAACGAAATTTGCCAGGAACGTTTATTGTTCCACATGTGGTTCATTTACATATTTTCATAGAATTTAAGGTTTTTTTGGCTCTTTCATTGCTTTTATTTGATGTAGATTTAAAAAAAGTAAAAATTTGCAGTGGAATTTTTTTGACCACTCAAAAAAAGGATATTCGAGAGCTAGATGTATCCATACAAGAAAATCAAACAAATTTGAAAGGAATATTTATTAATTCACATGTGATTCATTTACCCATTTTTATAGAATTTGATAAGCTTTTTTGTCTTTCACTTTCATTATTTATTTTTGAATATAGATTAAAAAAGCTAAAAGTTTACAAAGCGACACTTTTTTACCATTTAAAACAAATTATTTGAAAAAAGGACATTCGAGGACTAGGTATATCCTTGCATGTAAATCAATTAAATTTGCCAGGAATGTTTATTGTTCCACATGTGGTTCATTTTCCAATTTTCATAGAATTTGAGAACCTTTACCGTCTTTTATATTCATTATTTATTTTTAATGTAGATTAAAAAATAAAACAAAAATTTGCAACGTGGAATATTTTTTACCTCTGAGTATTACAAAGTGAAAAAATTATATCTTTGAAAATATTTTGTTCTGAAAAAAGGACACTCGCGAGCTACGCATATCCTTGCATGTAAAGCAAAGAAATTTGCCAGGAATGTTAATTGTTCCACATATGGTTCATTTGCCAACTTTCATAGAATTCGAGAAGTTTGTCTGTCTTTTACTTTCATTATTAAATTTTGAATGTAAAGTAATGATTTTTTTTTAGCTATTTGGTTTTTTAAAATTTAAAAACAAACAGAAAATGTGTAGAAGTAAATGAAATATTTATTGGATCGATAGATTTATTCCTTCCATTTACTTTTTAAAGATTTCATGCAAATGTTGATTATGTCAGAAAATTCAATTTTGCAACGCTTTTTCCAACATTTCGGCCGGTATATCACCAATGGCACGTATAATGTCGCTTCCTAAGGCAGCAATCGTGGTTGGTTTAACTCTATAGACGAGAGTCATCACGTACCCCTACTAAACACAGTCCAGTTGAGTCAAATCTCACGAATGAGGCGGCCAATTGACAGCGTTACAGCGTCAGATTAATTGCTCACCAAACTCGCCTCTCTATTGGTTCATGGTATCGCGTGCAGTGTTGCATGTGCCACCGTCCTGTTGAAACCACAAGTCAACCAAGTCTATTTCTTTCATTTTAGACATTAATAAGTTTGTTATACATTAATAAGTTCGATATCTGGTGCCTTTCTCCATTGATCATAATGTTGTGGCCATCATCGTCTTTGAAGAAATACGGCCCAATGATGCCGCACCATCGCACCAATCAGTGCATTACTCAGGGTGCTTTGGCAGCTCTTGAAGAGCCTCTGGTTGCTCTTCGGACCACATTAAGCATTTCCATTTATTGACGCTCCCATTGAGTCAAAAATGAGCCTCGTAGCTGAAGACAATTTTTCGATAAAAAAAGGAGATGTTCTTCCAGTTTCTCTAAGGTCCATTTATCGAAAAGACGACGATGTGGTAGGGCAGCTCGTGCACCAGCTGTATTTTTTATGGCTTTAGACCGAGGTCCTTACGTAAAATCTTCCAAGTGGTTGAATATCACAACCCCAATTGCTGTGATCAGCCACGAATGGACATATTGCGATCTTCATTAACACTGGCGGATGCAGCAGCAATATTCTCCTCGGTACGCATTCTAAGGATACCGAATGGTGGATGGATAGAGTGAATAGAGTGAAGCTGGTGAGAAATTTTGTCACAATGGCTTGAATAGCCTGCTCGAGTGGTCGATTATGACAACCATAAAGTAACTTACGAAAAACATTTTTCACAGAGCCCAATTTTTGATTAAAAAAAATCAATGATTTACAAGCGTTGTTGGTTCGTATGTCTATTCATGATGAAATGGCAAGGCACATTTTTGACTTTGACACGTGTCACGAAACACGCGTGAACTGGCAAAAACTTAACACAGAAAACCAAATATCAAAAAATCACCCGTTACATAAAGTATTTTACTTTCACTATTTATTTTTGAATGTAGATTAAAAAATTGCAAAGTGGAATTTTGTTTTACCTTCAAAAACAATATTTTCAGAAAAATTACATTTGAGAGCTATGTGTATCCTTGCATGTAAATCAATGAAATTTACCAGGAATGTTTATTGTTCCATAAGTGGTTCACGTATCAATTTTCTTAGAATTTAAGAAGCTTTTCCGGCGATTACTTTCAATATTTAATTTTAAATGTAGATTAAAAAGTTAAAAAATTTAAGTCTAATACTTTTTGACCAAACAAAAATGTGTTGAAAAAAAGGACATTTGAGAGCTATGTGTATCCTTGCATGTAAATCAATGAAATTTTCCAGGAATGTTTATTGTTCCATAAGTGGTTCATTTACCAATTTTCATAGAATTTGAGAAGCTTTTCCGGCGATTACTTTCAATATTTAATTTTAAGTGTGGATTAAAAAAGTTAAAAAATTTAAAGTCTAATACTTTTTGACCATAGAAAAATGTCTTACAAAAAGAACATTTGACAGCTAGGAGTATTCTTACATGAAAATCAATGAAATTTTCCAGGTATATTTATTGTTTCACATGTGGTTCGTTTACAAATTTTCATACAGTTTGAGTAGTTTTTTCTGCTTTTTACTTTCACTATTTAATTTTGGAATATACTGGGTGGCTGAGGATGTTGCTGCTTTGTAACAAATTGCACTATTTTATTGACACCATACACAGTTGAAAGGCAATTCTGTTTCGGCGTAGTCCTTGAAAGAAAAACTCTTTCAACATCTTTAAGTAACGGTCTCCATTGACCGTAACAATACGTAATTTTTCATCGAAACAGTAAGGCAGGACAATGCAGCTTGATGAAACTCCACACCACACTGTAACTCGAGTACGCTGCAATTCCGTCTTATGGAGTATCGGTGGGTTAAAGTCCCTGCATATTCACAAATTTTGTTTGTTAACATTGGCGTTTACATAAATATGAGCCACGTCAGACATAACAATATAGTTCAACATGTTTTCGTCCTCAATCACATTTTGAATGATGTTGTTGCAAAATTCCAACCGAATTGGAGAATCTGTGCGTTTAATTTTCCTCCTTTTATAAGGAGATTAGTTTAAATTCTTATGCAGAATTATCTGTAGTGCCTGTTGGCTGATACCAGTATGAGCATATAAGCTCCTTTTCGAAATTCTCTAGGATCGACTTGTATGTCAGCAGCAACAGCAGCAATATATTCCTGCGTCCCGAATGAGGGAAATCGCTGATATGGATATATTGTGATTGTCCCACGCGAGGCCAACGTCTTTATAATCCATGTGGTCGAAGGAGAAGTGCCGCCAAACCTACACCTAAACTATCTGGGGACGCAAATGATAAACCCCCATGTGTAATAGCGGCACACAATACAAATTCATGTTTCATCATCCTAATCGTCCATTTAATTTAAATTGCAAGGTCAATCATTGCTATTACGTTTCCTTTTGTAGGAAAATTCATCGGTCACCCTGCAAAAGTAAGCAGTTATAACAACAAGGAGAAGCAAATCGAGATAAAGGTGATAACATTTTGTGTGCTTATAAAAAAAGGCTTAGTTTTTTGATAAATTTATTAAAAATATGTATGTAAACGTAGTTCAAATACGTGAATTTGATCCTGTTTACCGTGCTTAACAACTTACTTCTGACGAACATCGTTTCGGATACATTTTTATAATATGCAAACATTGTGGAATAAAGCAAGTGTTTCATGTAAAATCCCCGTTTTATTTTTTGTGTCTAATTTTTACGTGATTGTCCTGTGATTGTCCACGCGTGAATGTGAGTAGTATCAAATTTTGTTCACATTAGTGTGCGTGAACGTGAGTAGCGAAAATATCTTCATGCGTGATCTTGCTTTAGGGACCGTTTTCCTTTCGTGAGCGTGAGCCAATACACGCTGAAAAAACGACCCCCGCAATATATTTCTGGAACCATTTACATGTTTGCAAGCACTGTTGTCTAGAATTGAAGATCTGCCGCCTCTGTGTATCCTTGTTGTCTATTACGCTTTTGTTTTCAGCACTTTTCAACAAACAAAGCAATATTTTGATCTCAAAAACATACACTATAGCATATTAATCATTGTGTCTCCAAATACTCGGTAGTGTCGCCGTCACTAAGCGACGTGACCATCATCGAAAATAATTTACGGTGATGAGAGCAGGGACAACAAAACAACAAACCCAAAAAAAAGGATACAGATTTTTCAGTGCAGATCTCTAGTTAAACATCAATAAGTCCGTAACTTTTCGAACTTCCTTCGTAGTTATATGAAATGCAACACTGCTCCCATCAAGTACCACCTGTTAATAAACTACTGTCAAATTTTGAGCAAGTTCCGTCATTTACTTTGCGTTTAACAGCTGTTCAAAAAATACACCCTCGTGTATTTTTTTAAAAATGGAAAAAAGTGAATTTCTCATTAAACATTATTTTTTGTGGAAACGTCAATCAAACCAAGGAAAAGCCTGATAAATCCTATGGGGACTCTGCACCATCGATTTCAATGGTAAAAAAAAAGTGGTTTACTGACTTTCGTTGTAGTCGCACAAGTACAAATGACGCTGAAGGTTCTGGACGGCCAATTGAGGTCAATACATCCGAAAATGTCGAAAAAGTCCACGATATGGTGTTGGCTGATCGAAGAGTAAATGTGCGTGAGATTGTTGATGCTATAGGCATTTCATATGGCAGTGTGGTTTCGATTTAAAATCATCAGTTGGGTTTAAGAAAGCTGTCTGCAAGATGGGTGCCGCGTTTGCTCTCAATTGACCATAACCAGACGTGTGTAGTCTAATGGCAAAATTCCATGAATTAGGCTACGAATTGGTACCTCATCCGCCATATTCACCGGATTTAGCCCCCAGTGACTATTTCCTATTTCCAAACCTAAAGAAATGGCTCGGTGGAAAGAGACAAATCGCCAAATCCTCTTCTGGAAGGGATACAAAAGTTGGAGAAACGTTGAACTAAGTGTATTGAGCTAAAAGGGGATTATGTTGAAAAAGATTTTTTTTTGCAAAAAAAATGTATTCCATTCAAAAAGTCAAGGACTTATTGAACCGCCCTCGTAGACACATAAACCAATGTTTACAGTCATGGGACAAAGTAGCGAAATGTTTAATAATTTCTACTACACACGTGATGTTTCACTAAAGCTACGTGTCTTCCTGACACACGAATAATTTTGCTTGTAATTACTGAGTTTCGTTTCCACATTCAACGGCATAAAGAGCTGTTAACTGAGCACTAACGTCCAAAACAATGTCTTTGAATTATGGAGAGCGCAATGGCTTAAGGTATAATTACACCAAGTACGATCTCATTCGTGATAAATTCAGTCTTAAACCCCGTCTGGGTGTAGAAAAAATCTGTAACTTAATCGGATTTGCTGAAAGTTTGATCGCACCCCTTAATTGCGGGTCACAGTTGATAATGGTTTTTTACTTGTCTGGGTACAAATTGTTGCTCCAAGAGATGAATATAACAAAAAGAGAGGAATATAATCAAAATAAGTGTTTTTAACACCTAGACGGGTTTCAAGTTAATATTTTGACTATTGATTCATACGAGATGTCAGATAGTATAATTAAGACTTTAATACAATAATTGATAGACTCTTTTAGCAAAAATAGATAGATACCAATTCACCCTATCAAACTAATAATGTCAGCCAACTGTCGCATTAAAAGAAAACAATTTCTCGATGGCTTTGATAAGGAACTTTTGAAAAATCCATTTACAAACAAACATGTTATTTATCTCATACTTACTTTTGCCGCACACTGTATGTCTACTCTAGGCTTTTACAAAGGAAAGAAAACACCGACAAACTTTTATTTTAGTTTGCAGTTTCCTTGACACTTTTCGAGTAGTCACTATAATTGTGACAAATAGATTTATTATGGAAATGACAAAACTTTAGCTAAACTAACAAAAGACAACTAAATTCTTTAGCTATAATGGGTTACACGTCAGATCAGGCAGAAAGTAGACATGCAGCTAAAGGATTAAGAGCTAATGTCATATCTGCTGTCTCTGAGTATTAACACAAACTAAAAGCCTTGAAATCAATGTTCGTTAAGTGAAATTGTTAAAACCGAGTGCGTACGAAAGCTGCTGCGTAAATATTAATCTATTCAACATTATTCCATCGCTGGAACACAATTGTATATAATCAATACAAAAGTCGGCAGTAAAAATAAACGACATCATCATCCAACATCAGCATTCGCATTAACATCATACATCATCACCATCAACGCCATCATCATCATCACCATCATCATCATCATTATCCGCCAAAATAAAAAAAAAAACACTCTGTGGAAACAGGAATACCCAACATCGATTTCATAACATCCATACAAAATATTTAAGGATTAAGCCTAGGCAATAAGGATATTTAAAAAAAAAACGACAGCCATTAATTTATATTTAAAACCCCGCAATTAATATGAAAAATGAAGAAAGCTATAAAACTGATAACCCGCCTCTGCTAAAGGAATTTTTCTATGAATTTACCTGGGATCCGTACAAGAAAATCCCAGCTTATCTTCCTCTCACTTGTAAAGGAAATTATGTTTTTTAATCTTTAGACTTTTATGAACCAAACGAAATACAAGAAGTTTAACGTTGACAACAATCTATGCTTTAATATGTTATTTACTTAAAATGTAAAATGATATGAAAAGATCTTCGCATTTTTTATGTTTTTTGTTTTAGTTGGATTTAAAGCCCCTTAACGATTTAAATATAAAAAAAAACACATACACCGAGACATTCATTCACTCACTAACTAACTCACACCCACACCTTCGACATACATTGTATACACATACACTGATATGCAAAATTTTTCCGCAGGGCAATACGCCCCCCGTAGCAAAGAAGAACGAAATATGAACCCACTCACACACACACACACACAACCACAATATGAAGCCTTACAAAAAAAGCAAACAAACCCCCATATGAAGGGACATAAAAAGAAAACGCGAGAGAAAGGACAATGAGCGAGAGAAAAATATTATGTCGGTGTGTTGGGTTTTCTATATGAAATGCATCTGTCAACCTCGCGTTAAGAGTTGCCTACTTTGGGGCGATACTTTTTTGTGAAATTTTTAGCAGTTTCCCTTTTTTGGCTTTTTCTTTTTTTATAAAATGAATATAAAAGAATAAATTAATAAAATTAATATAAAAGAATACTGCAATTAGTTACAATTTGTTTAATTAGTTTCAACTTCATTTATAGTTTATTTAACGTTAATCAGGAGCTGAAGTTTTTACACGATTGCAAACGCCAATACTTCAAACGCTCGGATCTTTGCCATATTAACCCAGATCGCCGAGTGAAAGTTAGATCTACATATATATTAGACCGACTAACATTGTATGCTGGGGAAAAGGGTGTTTTTTGCCCACCCCTATAAATGTACCCTGCTTTGTTTTATGATGATTTCCAAAATATTTCGGATCTAGCATTAAGATCCCGTGAGCTGGACCGTTTTTTAAAAGGTATTTTTTAAAGTTTATCAAAGAAATTTGTACTTTAGCTAAAGACAATGTATACAATATTAGTATCATATGAAATCGTTTTTTATGGCGCGTCCTACTGATTATAAAACATATCAACACATGTCCTGACACATCTGTTTGTCAAGGATATTCTGCAAAAAAAAACGCATTTTAAAGTTTTTCGTACGGAGACTTTTCTGGCTTAAATTTCAGATTAGAGTAATTCTAAATATTCAAAATTTTGTCCTGAGCACCTCGAAAAATGTATTAAAAAATAAAAAAGGATATCTATACAACAATGATCTACGTGTCCAGAGAAAAGATTTGATACTCATTTTGCCCTGTTTAGAACGTAATGTTCTCACCGTAATGAATTTTTGGTTAAACGCAAACTAATGCGAATTAAAAAAAAAACTGAAACACGTATTTACTTAAATCAACTAAAGATTAAAATACGTTAATCTGCCATTTCAGAATTAGAAAAATCAGAATCAGAAAAATCTCCGGACCAAAAATTTTAAAAATTCGATTTTTTCAGAATATCCGTGAAAAAAGGATGTCCCAAAATATTTCATGTTTAGCATTAAGATCCCGTGAGCTAGACCATTTTTAAAAATTATTTTTTTTTTGTTTTTTGAAGAATTTTGTATTCTATCTAAAGACATCCTTTTTCAGGAATATTCTATATTTTTTGAAAATGGTTTAGCTCACAGAATCTTAATGATAGACACGAAATATTTTGGGAATCATCATAAAACAAACCGTGGTACATTTTGAGGGGTGGGGAAAATAAACTTTTTTTTGCTAATCGGTCTAATATATACGTATATATCCTCTATTTATTTAAAAAAAATTAACAATAAAGAGAAGTTAATATTAATTATTATCACTTATAGGCTTTCAAGGGGTGTCCAAAAATTCACGCAAGATTGAATGTAAATAATTTCTCGGGATGTATGATATGTGACACCAACATGAAATTACATATTGACCACATCCGTATCAGTCAATTAAGGAACAACAAAACTAGATCATGTTGCGCCCCAGCACCATTAACTGTTATTGGCCGACCAACCACATTTTCAAAGCCGAACTGGTTCGTTGATGGTCCAGCCCAAAATCTACACCAAACGGGTGACACGTTGTGGATGCATTTGTTTCTCAGCAATCACTATATTTTCTGTAACGAAGCCGTCAATATGAGACTGAGCCTCATCGCTGAAGATGACTTTGTTTTAAATTATTATTATTATCCTTCATTACTTTTAAAATATTTCTTAACAGTGAAAACGCGTTGTTGTTTCGTATAGAGTTCCATTTTTAATAACTCCAAACTGTCTCTTATTATATGAGAACTTGGGTTCGATCCCTGCTCTGATCACCTTACATTTTTTTCGACGGCGGTCACCTCACTTAGTGTCGGCGACACTATCGAGTATTTAGCCATGAAAAAACTTCTCAAAATACCTTTCGGAATCGGTGTAAAACTGTAGATCCCAATCAGTGCGTGTAAAACTAGAAAGCACGCAGCTCACTATTTGTGAGAAGCTCTCCCCAATCCCTTCAAGGGATGTAATGGCAAACCAATTTTATAACACTTTACCCACTTTACCGCCCACATGACACGAAATTCAAATCATTTTATATAAAAATCATATTTTCCTACTGACTTATCTATATATCTCATATTTTTTTATATAAAATATAAGAGATCGTACACACATGGACATTAAACCCTGTTTTATGAAGTCAAAGTCACGCAGAAAATATTTGATAAACGGTCTTGGATTTACATGTCCAAAAACCAAATAGGTTTATTATTATTATTATTACTTATACGCCACATATGGCAAAACAATTGTTTAGACTATTAGCCCATATTTACAAATCGTATAGAGATTACCACAAGAAATGAAGGGACGGAAAATAGCGAGGACCAAATCCAGTCAAACCATTTTCAAAACTTTCCTCTATTCAAATTCCAAAATAAATAAGGTTCTTTAAATCTAGTAACCTTTAGAATGGCACTCATTGTAATCACTCATACGCCACATATATGAACATTTGTTTGATCTTTAGGAAGAAAGCTAGATGGACGGACGGGAAAATAAAAACGTACTTCAGATATAACTAAATCGAGGCAAAAAAAAAATTAAGCATAAATCGAAATATACTTGTAATTATAAACCCAAATTCATTAACGTTCATTCACAGCCAGTGATTCTTAGTTTGAAATATATTGTTATTACTTATACGCCACATATGGGCATATTTCATATACTTCGTGGTGGACTGTATTTGTATTTTTTCATCCAAAGACGAAGATCGGCCTTGCACTCGACCATGACAAATACCATAAATGAAAAAATCTGTTATTAAGATACCAAAAATATTATATTTTTCAAAAGAAAGTTTAGTATTTTTCAACTAGAAAATTTAGATCATTCTCGTAAGAAATATATAATTTTCGATTGTAAAGATGTATTATGTGAACCAAATGACCTTTAGATTGTTACACCACATTTGGCGAAACAGTACAAAGACTATTACAAAGACGACATGAGCCTATGTATTAATTAAAATGAGGCATTGATTTGAATATTTATATACTTTTACTCCGAGAACTTCAAAACATATAAGGTTATTTTACATTTAGTGACCTTTAGTTTGATAAGCATTGTGATCACTCATACACCACATATGAGAATATTCGTTTCCACTTTGTGCCCATATTTACAAAACAAAATTAACAAAAAACAGAATTAAAAAATTAAGAAACTTTCACCGAAGAAATGTGGATCATTCCCATAGGAAATATATGTTTTTCTATACAACAAAAGATGCAAGAATTTTCGATTGTAAAAATATATTATGTGAACCAAATTACCTTTAGATTGCAACGTATTGTTATCACTTTTCTCTTGTTTAGCCCTTAAGTAGTGGCACGGTTGTTTGATATAACTAAATCGAAGCATTGATTTAAATATTAGGAAATATTAGTTTATTCCCAGAACCCCAAAACGAATTACCTTAGAACATTTTATTTTCATACTCATTGTAATCATTCATACTCCACGTATGCGAATATTTGCTGCCACTCTGGGCCCATATTGACAAACTTTACAGTAATTACATAAAATAAAAAAACTATAGAATAGAATGGAGGGGGAAAAGGACGTATCTCAGATATAACTGATTCGAGGCAAAAAATATATTTGTGCTCGAATTATTCTTCAAATTTCTTTTAGGTTTTAACTTCATGTACAGCCAGCGATTCTTTACCTGGTAAATATTGTTATTACTTATACGCTCCATATGGAGATATTTAATTTTGGACCGGATTTGGATGATATTTTTATGAATTACAAGAAAAAATTGGGAAATAGAAAAATCGGCCATATTTGTGTTCGAATTATTCTACAAATTCATTTAGGATTAAGGTTCATGTACAGCCATCGATTCTTCATTTTGTAAATATTGTTATTACGTATACGCTACATATGGATATTTAATTTTGGGCCCAATTTGGAAATATTTTAGGACTTAAAAAAAAACTTGGAAATGGAAAAATCAGCCATATTTGTGTTCGAATTATTCTTCAAATTCTTCATTTCGGTTTTAGGTTCATGTACAGCCAGCGATTCTTTATTTTGTAAATATTGTTATTACTTATACGCTCCATATGGCCATATTTCATTTTGCGCCGAATTTGGACCATACTTTTTATGAATTACTAGATGGGTGAATAGACAAATCGATCATACGAACATGACATATTGACACATAACACGTTTGATAAATAGAAATACATAATTTTTTAGAAAGAAAAAATATTATATTTTCGAAAAATATTGAGAAATTTTCCCCACGGAATTGTGGATCATTACCAAAGAAATATATACTTTTCTGTACCACAAAAGATGCAAGATTGTTCGATTGCAACGATGTGATATGAGGACCAAATTACATTTAGATTGTTAAATATTCTTATCACTTATACACCACATATGATGAAAATTTGGTCAATAACTTTAGGTCAATATTTACTATTCGTATAGAGATTACTACAAAATATACACGTTTGATATGACTAAATCCAGGCTGTGTTTTGTATATTTGATTAATTAATTAACAATAAGATTATTTTACATCAAAACATCTTTAGTCTGGTACTTATTATGATCACTCATACGTCACGTATGTGAAAGTTTGTTTTCACTTTGGGCCACATTTACAGCCTTTACAGTGATTACAAAAGAATAGATGAAGGGTGGGGAAAAAGGTCGTACTTCAGATGTGAATAAATCGAGGCAAACAAAAGTTTTATATATATTTTTCTCTGCAGCAAAATATGCAAGAATTTTGAAATATACAGATGTTTTTATTAAGTATTTAGATTTCATCTCCCATGAAATGTTGTATTTTCCCCTGGGTTAAATTTGAAATCCTGATCATTTTAAATTTATAATCTGGCTACACTGGTCCTAGTCTTTTTTAATCTTACGTTTGTATATTATAGATACTCATATTATGCTCAAGATAAGTACAAAAGAAAAAACGTTTAGGCGTTTTATATTTCTTCCATCGTCCTGAAAAACAGAAACGAAAAAACCATGAATTGTCTCCAAAAAAAAAAATAAAAATAACAAAAAGCACGCATTGACACTTAACAACCTTCAACGAAACATAGAAGCTCACCAACACAAACGATAATGCTATCACTAACACTAACACACACACACACACACTGTCATAGCCACACATACAAAACATCCACAGACGCCTTTACAAAGCAGCTTCACACAGACACCTACATACAATAGCCCTAAAGAAATTAATAGTATGTAGAAGTGTGTGTGTGTGTACAACCGTTCGCCTTCACACGCACACGCTCATATGTTTTATCCCTAAAAATAGACTCTACAAATGAGAACATTTAATGTACAAACTTACGTATGATGAAGAAGCAACAATAGGCAAAATTGTGTATAAAATTGCAAACACTCACACACGAGTACAACATGTGACGATGATGGAGAGCAGCACCGGCTCTCATTGACTAACCAACAATAACAACAACACCAACACTACCAAGGACTGGGACGATGACAAAAACAAGAGCAAGAACAGCAACAACGCCTAACCCATAACCATTACCAACAACTGAAACAAGCGACTAGAATAATAAAAAGCCACCCACTTACACACGTTCAGTATGTAATTCTAACATTAACATACATAAAAACAGCCTTCTTAATATTTGCTTAACTATACACTCGAGAAAAAGCATCAGTTGAAAAAAGAGTTTTGTATAAATAAGTTATCAACATTTATTTCGCTGTCACATTTTTTGTTAAGAATAAGACGTTGAGGATAAATCTGGACGAATTTGGGAATTGTTTCAGTACAAGGGTCAAGATATAATATTTAAATATCATCAGGTGAATCGCAAAACAACGTAGCTACAATTTTGATATTTTTACAGAAGAAGAAACTAAACCTAATCAAATGGTAAAGAAACAATTTTGACAGCCATATTTTCAACTCTTACCCAACGTAAGATCTCGCTAAGGTTTAGATTCAAAAATATGATTGCCATAACTGTATTCTTTACCATTTTATATTTTTTCCTTCTCCAGTATAAAACTGCAAATTATAGATGCGTTGTTTTTCATTTCACCTAACGATATACATATTTATAGTTTATACATTAAGTTTTCCTGTTAGACACAAAGAACCCGTTTATAATTCATTGAGTTGTTAACAAGGATACAATTATTCATTCTGGCATGTTAAGCTTGTCCATTTCCAAACACAATTATTAATAAACAAAAAACCAACATCACACTTCTACGTCAGCTTTAATGCAGAAGTATCCTGCGATTGGAAGAAGGTTTCGAACTGACAAAGTTACACATTTTATTTTATAATAATTTATTATAAGAACATAAAGTCTGAAACCGGTTCGAAACGGTTATGTTTCGAAAAATTCTTTCTTCGCACATTGTTAATATAACAATGGCAATCTTCAGTCTCCAAACATACAGAAGTCTTCTTTGCTTAAATGTTTTTGAAGCTGCCTCTGAATCCTCCGAAATCCAAAATCAATTAAGTTCATGTGGGCCTAATAAACTCTAGGTTGATATTTATTGTTATCACGTATACGCCACATATGGTGATCGGTACAGTATTTTGAGAATTGTTTCGCCATCACTATACGAGATGACTTTCGTCGTAAGATATGTAAGGAATAGATCCCACGTACTCATGTACAACAGCCGCGCACACTTACCATTGGACCACAGACGGCCACAATATTATATATCATATATTATTATCGTATATTACATATTGTTATCACTCATACGCCATACTGACGCAGATTCGAACACAAGAAATAATTAGTACTTCAAGTTCCAATCCAATCCTTCTAATACCAGTTAGATAAAGCAACAAAATATTTGCTCGTAAGTTAAATTTTGTGTAATAGTTTTTCCACTTTGGATCCATATTTACCAGCTATTACTACGAAACACTAACTCCAAAACCAAAAAGGTTATTTTACATGAAGTGACCTTCAGTTCGGTAATATATATATTGACATATGTGGCGTATGAGTAATTATAATGTGAACCGATTTGGTTCATATTTACAACTCGTACAGAGATTACTACAAAACATGTACTTTTGATTTGACTAAATTGAGGCATTCATTTATATATTTGGAATTATTTTTAAATACTCAGAAATCCAAAACCAATACGGTTCTTTTACATCTAGTGACCTTTAGTTCAGTACACATTATAATCTCTCATACGCCACATATGCCAATATTCATTTACACTTTGGGCCCACATATACAAACGAACAGAGATCACTACAAAACATAAACTTTTTCCTGACTAATTGAGGAATTGAAGAACTCCAAAACCAATGTGGTAATTTTACATTTAGAAAGTCATTGTAGAAAATCGTCAGTCACCTATACGCCACCCACACGCCACATTTGCGAATATTTGTTTTCACTTTGGGTCCACATTTACATTTACTACAAAACATACACTTCGTTGTGACAAAATTGAGGTACTGATTTGAATATTTGGAAATATTCGTATATTCTCCAAAACTATTTTTACATCTAGGAACCTTTAGTTTGGTAGTCATTGTAATCACTTATACGCCACATATGCGAATGTTTTACATTAACAACGTTTAAAGAATTTCAAAGAAAGTAGATAGATGGGAGGAACAATTGATGGATGGACGAAAAAATGATGGTTAGAGGGAAAAATTTATGGACGGAAAATATGATGCATGGTGCAAACATAAAGGGACGACCTCTAACTAACTAAATCGAGACAAAACAAATATTTGCGCGCGAATTATTCTTGTATTTAGATCTTCAAATTCATTTAGATTTTAGGCCAGTAATTCTTAGGCTGGCAATAAATGTTAAAATATTTATTACTCTCTGAAGGGGTGTGGAGTCAGAGTTGGAGTTACTAAAGTTACTAAAAAAAATTAAAAACATCAAAATGAAAGCAGATGAAGGAATACGACACTACAGATGGCATTTCTTTGACATTAATATTAGCACCACTGTCGTACACATTGGTTGACGTGCAACATCCGAGTCCGCGCAGAATTATTTTGAAATAGTGTTTATAAATAAGTTATGGGGATCTTTAACGGGCAACTGTTTGACTGTGTTGACTTTGAGACGTAGAATATTGACTTCCAACTATCCAGGAATACGAATTTCTTATAGTTAATTTACCTGGAATGTAGAACCATTCGGTATTGATGACCAATACCAATTGGTTAACGTGGAACATCCGAGTCCGCGCCGAATTATTTTGAAATAGTGTTTATAAATAAGTTATGGGGATCTTTAACGGGCAACTGTTTGACTGTGTTGACTTTGAGACGTAGAATATTGACTTCCAACTATCCAGGAATACGAATTTCTTATAGTTCATTTACCTGGAATGTAGAACCATTCGGTATTGATGACCATGGATTTTTTTTTTTTTGGGAAAAGGTACGAGCTTACTTTAAAAAACCTTATATTTAGACCAAATTTCTAATAGGAAAATAGACACATTAAAAGAATTTTTTTTTTCAAAAATATATTACCTTTGAAGAAAACGCTACAAATAAGATGTTTTTGAAGTAACAGGTGCCTCCGGTCGGGAAAAAAATTGGGGTCGTTCAAATGGCCATTGTTCGACTTCTTGAACAGCCGATATCGGTGAAACTATATGAGATAGAGAAATTCTGTCGGATTTGAGTTCAGCGGGCCCTTAGTACCATAGAAAAGTAATTTTCAATAAAAAAAATTCAAAACTTTTTGCAACGCGGCTCAACATGGGAAACGACTAACGAACATAAGGTCAATAAGGAAAAGTCCATCATTTAAATATGTATGGTTTATTTGTGGAGATGGAGTCGGAGTGGAAGTAGGAATCATTGTTCAGAATTTTAAAATTGCGAAGTTAAAGTCGCAACTTCAACAGTTTAGGAAAACTCCGCACCACTACTTCTTTAACACCTACTGAGACACACTGGAAAAAAAGGCCAATGAGTGTTCGAACTCACGGGCGATTTGTTAACCACCTTTTTCTTACACGGTACCTGTTCGATTACTATGAACACATTAGTAAATGTTACAATGGAAAATAAAAAACAGCGGTCAATCATATGATGACGTTTCATTTAAAGACCAGTGCAAGCACATGTGTCATTATTTTCTTGCTTAATACTTTTTGTTTTATTCCCACAAAAAACAAAGAGAATTCAAAGCAACAGACACATGTATATACATTGTGTTATGTTCGTAAGCTTACGAGTAGCAAGTCTTCGCCTATTAAGACAACTATTCGCTGCCGCTACATCAATACCATCATACTTATTTTCAGGCAGAGACTATTGTTGTGCAACCACATATTGTTTGCAATGCTACCGCTGCATAGCTTCGACGTAGATAACGCTGTGTGCTAACGCTGTGTGTTGTTTGCATGTGTTGACTTTGTTAGATTATACCCTACCCGTGCCTATAGATGTTGACACATCTAAAATATATTTGGAGTTCCGTGTATATCCGCAAGACATACAAATAAATATAAACATATAAGATAAATAGCAAATTTACCAAATTCTGTAGAAAGACGTTGTCAAATACCATAAACGGTTTAATAGTTACAGTTATTTAAACATTGGACACCGTAGCGTATGATTAATATTTTAATATTTGTCCTTTTTACAATAAGATTTGATTACCTAAGTCATAAAATCATACAAAAATTGAGGGCCGTATGACAGTTCGTTTGACAGCTAACCCTCTCGTAAAATCTGTCCAAGCAAAAAAATACCATTTATTTCCCCAAAAAGAAACGAAATTTTCATTAGAAACAGTGTAGCATTACTAAAGAAAATATATATTTTTCTCTACAGCAAAAGATGAAAGAATTGTTAAATGTAAATATGTATTTTGGATATGGATCTTTTCTCCCATGAACTGTTTGTTGTATATACCCTTGGGCTAGATTTGAAATCCTGATAATTTTAAATTTGCAATCTGGCTACACTGGTCCTAGGCTTTTTTTAATCTTACGTTCGTAAATTATAGATACTCATATTATGCTCAAGATAAGAACAAAAAAATGGAAATGTGCCAATTTCTATATAAAGAATTAATGTTGACCGGTTTAAAAGCTACAGCCCTTAAAACATGGGGCACCGTGACGTATGATTATTTTTTTACAACAAGAGTTGACTACCGACTTTAGACCCAATATTTCGATTTAGTTCTATTGATTTTACTTCAAAGTATATGATAACTAAGCAAAGTTACCAATTTATATATAAAGAATTAATCAAAAATCATAAGCGGTTTAAAAGCCACAGTCATTAAAACATGGGGCGCCGTGACGTATGATTATTATTTTTTTTTGAACCAATATTTCGATTTAGTGCTATTGATTTTATGGAAATATTTTTTCAATAACCCTAAAATGTAAATAGAATTGAAATAGCTTTTATAGTTCGATGACCTTCGGGGGTAGGAAACGTGTGTTTGGTCTATAACATATACAATCTTCAAAAAAGATTGGTTTATAGTTTGACTGTTTCTAATGACGTCGCCGGTGACTTCTGTTGTTAGGAAAAGTTTATAAGTCTACAAATAATTAAATTCTCAAGAGATTTTAACCCTCCTCTGAATTTTAGATAAGGCAGTGGAAGAGCTATTGGCTGATAGTATAACAGGTAGTGATTGATACCAATGCAGTCCATTGGATTACGTCTGTCGAAATGTGTGGAGATGAAAGTGATACATTCTTGACCTACAGTGACTTATGATAAAAGTTTTTGAGGGAAACGTGTATGGGAATAGCTACATAATATGCAGGGTAAAAGCAGTATTGATTCTTGTTTGTATTTAAAAATGCTGAAACAAAATAAGCTATTAGCAGGAAAACACGATCTGTCAGATCATAACAAAATTAAAATCTTTTTTAAACAAATTATGCTAATTTAGGAAAATTCTTATGAAATTATAAATTTTAAATTAACATTTTTAGAAATCCCTAACGCGGCGATACGATTAAGAAGCCACCCAGCCAACTCAATATGCTGGCTCATTTGAAATAAGTCAGCGAAAAACCGTCAGTTTGGAAAAATTCTTCTTTCTAATTCTTTCTGCTGTTGGAGTTCTCGTACTACGTCCCTGTTTAAACGTCGTTTACTTGGAATATGCTACACTGTAGATAACTACAATGACTAGCAATCCCGTTTTTTAAAATTTCATTATGTTACGGAGATTATATTTGTAGCCCGCAACCCGAAAAACTTTTAAAATGGTGGAAACTAATATCAAATTTAGTACAGCCTATAGCTGTGTATTGCTTAGTGATACGGCAATTGTACACTGAAAGAAATTTTTTATATCAAATCGATGATAAATGTTCATCAACTGTTCTTCATTCAATTGTTGACAAATTTCATCAATTCAATGGAAAAGTTCTTAAATTTTAAAGATTGTGCGTTTCTTAACCATTTTCTGCTTCATTGAATTTATTATCTGTTTACATCAATCTTCATCATTGGAATTTGGAATAAATATGGACGTTATATTGTGAAAATAAAGAAAAAAAGGAAAAAAAAAAGTAGTAGAAAATTGAAAAGAAATACATAATAGAAAATAGTTCAATGAACAGAAAATACTATCCACGTCTTATACTCTGTTCTTGTGGATTTTTTACGAACAAAAATATGCACACAAGTTTGGTTACTCATTAAGAAACTGTTTACGTCAAAATGATCACCAATTTGCATCAAATTAATGATAAACTTACATCAAATTGATGACAACCTTACGTCTTATTGCCGATAAATTCATTACTCATTAACAAACTGTTTACGTCAAAATGATCACCAATTTACATCAAATTGATGATAAACTTACAGCAAATTGATGACAACCTTACGTCTAATTGATGAAAAATTTACAGTAAATTGCCGAACAATTTACATCAAAAGGGTGAAAATTTTACTTCAACTTTATGGCAAACTTACATCGAATAGAAGTAACATTATCAATTCAACGAACTGTGTCGTAGGTTGGAAAATGAGGAAATGTTTCATCAAATTGATAAAGGAGTCATAAATTTGATGAAGCTTTTTCCTTCAGTGTATACATTCTGAATTTATCTCCCAAGTGTATGTAGTATTCTTTCTTTCTATCATACGCCAGATTCGAAACCCAGGAACGAATATTAAATAAGAGACTACTTCTAAGCCTCAAGGCGTTTTTTTAAGTTTCAGACTTGGTCCTAATAGTTAAAGGTTGAAAAGATTTTTAATTTCTAAAGGTTGAAAACATTTACAATCTGTTATATTTATTTTTTAACGCAATCTATTTATATTTAAATATTAATCAGTATTATAGCTTAATATTTAAATATAAATAGATTGCTTGAGTAAAATATATTTCAAGAAAAAAAAATATTTTTAAGTTTTAAAAATTATGACTGTAGGACCAAATTTTGATTTGGACACTGCTTTTTGTAATTGATGACTGGAACCTATCAGCCGCTTTTTTAAGTCCCAAAATTACAAAAGGAATTGACAGCTGATATTAGCTGGAACCGTGTACTTTACAAAATTTTGATTTCTGTTCAAATATTCTTTTCCTACGTTACTATATTTTACTAAGAAATACGGTAATTTTAACCTAAAAGAGTTCAACATTTTCCAAAGAAATTATGAAGAAAAATGGTGCAGAAAACTAGACCAACATTTTTTCAGTGCTACGATGGCACTTCTCAATATCGCAAAATATGCGCCCACTAGATTAATTTAGCAATGATATTCATTAATAACATTAAAACGCAATTCTAAAATGAAATATCCTTTGTCTTTTCTTTAGGGATTTGAAAATGAGTAATATTCCTCTATTCTTGTGGTCATTTCTTTTTTTATAACCGCCCTATCCATAAATTACCACTTCACACAATTTGTTTAGATTTTAGATAAACATTTCACTAAAACTAATTATTAACGTTGTGACGTGTTTAGCATTTGCTGTCGCCTCTTTGAACAAATAAACAATGGGAAAGAGAAAACTGCTTACAAAGGATAACCATGCAAAAGAATTAACTATAATTCGGGCAATAGAGAAAGCGGTGAATCTACGTACAATGAACAGTGTAAAAACAACAACATGTATTTGTTATACAAAATGTTAAGGCCATATTTTATTTCATTTTAAAATGACATTGTGGTTTTAATTGTCTCTGATGATGATGGCACAGATAAATATCCTTTTTGTCCTCATTTGTTCCTGTTTTCATTTGGCTGAAATTAACGCTCTCTCTCACACATAAACTCACACAAACACTCACCAACTAACGGCAGCACATCCTTTGACCGCTTTTGTTGTGTTATAATTATAGTTTTTTTCAAAAAGTTATTTATTTATTTTATTCTTTTTTTTTGTAATTTAGTTGTTTGTTTTCAGTTATGAATTCTCTAGTCCCCTCCATCTATTTTCAGTAATGAATTTAGGTTGCAATAAAGAAAAAAAAACAAAATAATAACAACAACTAAAATTTCATAAATTGAATAGTGAGAAAAACAGACAGACGGATGCATTTCAACACTCATACACCTACACAAACACTTTTCCATTGACACGTTTTTAAAACACTTTTGTGTGCACTTCTTTCCGTTCCACCAACACTACTCCGTAACTCTCAATTTGTGGTTACATGTTAGAGAGAGAGAGAGAGACAGATAACATTTGAATTTTTACGAAAAAGTTTCGAAAATTGTTTAGAATTCATAGCATTCAATTACGGTGTTTTACCTATTCTGAGGGGTTTCCTTCTGGTTTATGGATACAAGGACATGCTGAATTCATTGAATTGACAAAGATTTTTACAACAACATTCAAATTTTATTTTTATAAAACTTAAAGACATTAAAAAAAATCGCAATAGCTGATTTAAGCGAAATAGAAATCATTTATTTTTGAAGGACTCGTAAGTCACCTCAATTTTTAGCTATTTAAAATTGGATCTCAATAAGGGTTGCCAGGATTTTCATCACATGATTTGATTTAAACTCTTTTCCGGCTCTTCTCGAAACACGACATTGCTAGGCTGAACATTATATTTGGTGCAGCAATTGCATATATATTGTTACTCGACACAGTCGTTGCCCCTATTCGTGATGTCCAACGCCTAAAAAAGAAGTTGTGATTGCAGGTTTTGAACCCAAATTCTCATGTACAAGAGCAGTTCACTATTGATACCGTACCACTGAAAACAACACCACTAAAGACTAAGTCCGCCATTCCGAATTCAGATTCAAAGAATATCAATTTAATTTTAAATAATATCAATTGAAATATTAATTTTGTATGATTCGATCAATTTGCTTTTATGAGAAGAGTTTTAGTTTTGGAACGAAGTTCCCTATCGCACGTTGCGGGATGGAGGCTAAATAAAAAAAAATAAACAACTTTTTTTTAACACTATTATGCTACCACCCAGTATTATCAACTATATTGGATACTTTTGCTTTGGTTTGTGTCTAGACTAACATATGTTGGGAAACTTCTTGTTTAATGGGAAGTTTTCTAGGTGGAGCTTGTAACCAATATTTAGTATATATTGTAGTTCTGAACCCAACAAAAAGTAAATTTAGAAAAGCCAACGTGAAAGAAGTTTAAAAAAAGAAAAAAAATTTTCTTAAATAAGTGCCTTTTCTTAAAAAAAGTAATTTTTTTTAAAAAACTACCTATTTATATTCTTAAACAAAGTACCTTTACTAAAAAAAATACCTTATCTTAACGAAGGGCCCTTTCTTAAATAAAGTAAAATTTCTTTTAATAATTTGTTTCCAATTTTTCGACCTTTATTTTAATTATTCTTAACTAATTTTCCAAGCTTAAGGTCACTTTTGATTTTATAAAACTTTTTGTTTTCCTCTTATCTCTCTCGATATTTCGATTTCCTTTGGAAATCTTCTTCAGGATAGTTTTTAATATTAATAATATTATTAATAATAATGAAGAAGATTTCCAAAGGAAATCGAAATATCGAGAGAGATAAGAGGAAAACAAAAAGTTTTATAAAATCAAAAGTGACCTTAAGCTTGGAAAATTAGTCAAGAATAAGTAAAATTTCTTACAAAAATTTACTTTTTTTTAAAAAACGTATTTTTTTAAATAAGTACCTTTCTTAAAAAAGTAAATTTTCTTACAACAAACTGCCTTTTCTTAAAAACTACCTTTTCTTTAAAGAGTACCTTTTTGTGAAACAAAATAATTTAACTATTCTTGCAAAAAGGATCAATTCTAAAAAAATACCCATTTCTTTAAAAAAAACACCTTAACTTCAAAAAATACCATCTCTTTAAAAAAATATATTTTCTTACAAAAATTCCTTTTCTTAACACTACCTTCTCTTAAAAGTACCTTTTCTTAAAAGTACCTTTTCTTAAAAGTACCTTTTCTTAAAAGTACCTTTTCCTAAAAGTACCTTTTCCTAAAAGTACCTTTTCTTAAAAGTACCTTTTCTTAAAAGTACCTTTTCTTAAAAGTACCTTTTCTTAAAAGTACCTTTTCTTAAAAGTACCTTTTCTTAAAAGTACGTTTTCTTAAAAGTACCTTTTCTTAAAAGTACCTTTTTTTTAAAGTACCTATTCTTAAAAGTACCTTTTCTTAAAAGTACCTTTTCTTAAACGTACATTTTCTTAAAAGTAGCTTTTCTTAAAAGTAGCTTTTCTTAAAAGTACCTTTTCTTAAAAGTAGATTTTCTTAAAAGTACATTTTCTTAAAAGTACCTTTTCTTAAAAGTACCTTTTCTTAAAAGTACCTTTTCTTAAAGGTACCTCTTCTTAAAAGTACCATTCCTTAAAAGTACCTTTTCTTAAAAGTATCTTTTCTTAAAAGTACCTTTTCTTAAAAGTACCCTTTCTGAAAAGTACCTTTCCTTAAAAGTACCTTTTCTTAAAAGTACCTTTTCTTAAAAGTAACTTTTCTTAAAAGTACTTATTCTTAAAAGTAGTTTTTCTTAAAAATGAAATAATACCTTTTCTTTTGTTTTCTTGCGATAAGTAAGTGTTTCTCCTAAAAAGAGTACCACTTCTTTAAAATGTACCTGTTCTTAAAAAATTACTTCTTTGTAAAAAAAAATGTCACACTCTGATGGCTTTTTCTTACAGAACGTTCTTCTTCTTAAAAATAGTACCTTTTTCAAATTCATCAGGGATGATTTTTATTTATTCGGCCTTTTTATTGGAAATTTTTAATTTTAGTGTTCAAGCTCGAGGCCATCTCTATTAATAGAGCTTGAATAATAAAATTAAAAAGTACTAATGAAAAGGCCGAATAAATAAATATCATCCCTGATGAATTTGAATAACGTGGAGCACGACGAAAATCTGCATGCAATTGTTATTGTGTGTAAAAAAAATTGTTTTGTGTTTTAGGCAACAACAAAAAGTGTGTCTAATGAGGACAAATGGTTCTCTGGAGATGGAAAGAAACTTCTGCAAATGTTTTCTTTTGTGTTTTGCTTGCGATATTTTCCGAACACTTGCATTATAGTGAATTCTCAATTCAAATGAGATTTTGTTTGCATTTAGTTTAATGAATATTTCAATAGCATCATTCCAAACAACCGCTGATGAAGATCTGTGGCTAGATCTGAAATAGCCATACGGTTTGCCAGGAATCATAGGAATACAGTTGCAAAACTCCTTTTTAAAAAAACTGTATCTCTATTAATGGAGATATAGAATGGCCTCGAGCTTGAAGAATAAAATTAAAAAGTAATAGTACTTTTCTTAAAAAAAACATTAGCTTTTAATAAAAGAATGACCTCTCTTTAAAAAACGACATTTCGGGAAAATATAATACATATTCTTACAAAAAGGACCTACAAATATACTTTTTTTATTAAAAAAATAAATTTTTAAAAAAATAATTCTTAAAAAAGTTCATAATTTTACAAAAAGTATCTTACTTAAAGATCCATTAAAATTATCGTATTTTTCAACGGGCGCCTTAGGCGTGTTGAAACTACTAGTACATAATATATAGCGAAAGGATCTTCGTTCCAACCGGGTGTCCCCTGATACCTCATGTGAGTTTTAGTTTTCCTGCGAGCCAACAGGTGTTTCTGCAATTAGTGAAAAAATTAAACAGTCGGAACGTAGATGTGAAATCGCATTGGCGGACGAGCGTTTCGAAGATTGTGAGTCTTCTCATCAGCGCCTTAGGGTTCTAGACCAGTGACCGTCTTATTCAATTGTATCAGTAAAATTCTACAGTTTTAAATTCTACTTAAAATACGTGAATTGAAATTTAAAAATTCTATTTGAAATTTAAAATGAAACAGTTGAAATTTAAAAACACATCATTTGAAATTTAAAAGACAAAAAATTAAACTAAAAACACATCAATTGTAATTTAAAAGACATCAATTGAAAGATATCAATTGAAATTGCAATTGATGAATTTTAAATTTAAAAAATTCCAATTTCTGTCTTTTAAATTTCAACTGAAATATTTCAATTGATGCGAATTAAATATCAATTGCTGACATCAATTGAATCTTTTAAATTTAAATTAAAGTCTTCTGAATTTCAATTGAAGTTTTTTAAAATGCAATTAATGTTTTTTGAATTTCAATTAATTTCTTTTAAACTTCACTTGATGTCGTCTAAACATGAAGTTTTTAAAATGCATTTAATGTTTTTTGAATTCCAATTAATTTCTTTTAAACATCACTTGATGTCTTCTAAATTTCAACTGAAGTCACTCGAAGTTTTTTAAAATGCAATTAATGTTTTTGAATTTCAATTAATTCCTCTTAAACTTCACTTGATGTCTTTTAAATTTCAGCTGAAGTCACTTGGAGTTTTTTAAACTGCAATTAATGTTTTTTTGAATTTCAATTAATTTCTTTTTAACTTCACTTGATGCCGTTTAAATTTCAACTTAAGTCACTTGAAGTTTTTTAAAATGCAATTAAGGTTTTTTGAATTTTGAATAATTTATTTCATACTTCACTTGATGTCTTTTGAATTTCAATTGATGTCATTTAAATATTAATTGAAGTATTTTATATTTAAAATGGATTTCTTGTATTTAAGTTGATGGTTTTTAAATTTCAAAGAGAATTTTTAAATTTCAATTGGTTTTTTTTTTAATTTCAAATGGAAATAGTGTACATGACTTTTGTCTATCGAGAGATTGGCTATTCGGGCAATGATGTCTTAACCCAAAATATCATTCCTTTGGTAGACTGGCAGCTTAGCACCATGAGAGAGCAGTAGGTTTTCTCATTGTAGACTGGACTAGGACCTACGGTATTGCACCGGTTTCAAGCCGATTTGCTTCAATATCCTTATAAATATATGCCCTACTACTTGATAGTATAGTAGACTGCCATCATGGTGATTATGGCCTTACCAAATTATAAATTGCCTTAACATGTCTTACACGCTGAAAAATAACGGCCCCAGTAACATATTGCAGGAACCATGTACATGTTTGCAAGCATTGTTTTCGTGAATTGAATGTCTGCTGCTTTTTTGATTAGTATCTGTCACGCTTTTGATTTCAGCAGTTTTCATCAAACAAAGCCACATTTTGGTCACAAAAACATACATTATAACCTATTAATGATTGTGTCCCAAACATGATATATTGAATAGCAAACACAATGTGTTTGGGCACGAGTATTATATATTTGCGGCCCTTCTCCATATAAATGAACCTTAAACACCCAATGTTAATCAATTATATTGTCAGTTAGTTTTAAAATTTTCTGTGAGATTTTAAATGACAGTTGTGAAACTCACCATTAAACCCGCATCTTCAAGTGCAGGAGCTGCTCACACATGCCAATAACAACGACCCACAAAGTCTGAACCTCAATGATGGACAATTATTACCCACAATAGAGTAGAGGCTGTTGACGTCGGTGGTGCAATGGTAGAGTGCACGGTATTTGTACATGAAAACTTGGGTTCGATCCCTCTTCTGACCACCTTAAATTTCTTTCGACGGCGGTCACCTCGCTTAGTGACGGCAACACTGTCGAGTATTTAGCAATGAAAAGGCTTCTCTAAATACTGTTCCGAACCAGGGTAAACCAGTAGGTCCCTATCAATGAGTGTAGGACTTGAAAGCGCGCGGAGGTCTCTCAATGTAATGGGGTAACATTTTTTTTTTAGAATAGAGAACACTTCAGGACGATTTCAGAACACCGAAGGAGATACTAAAGAAGCACGACCAACGAAATCTTCGTACTTTCGATTGAAACTATTAAATTAAACAAACCACTACAGGAGACGCTCTATGAAACACTTTATCTATCAATGATCCGCCTTCATAAGATCAAATTCTCAATTCCTTTCCTGTAATACTCAATTTAACTGGTTAAAGCGATGACCCTGGCCATCTGATACCTGTCTTAAATTATCCCATTTTTAAAGACAGATTACAAACTATTGAACGCAAGTATAAACTTAGGGTTTATCCTTGTTTACGTCAACCCCAAATCCTGAGTCCTTATCGATGCTTACCAAATTGTATGGTATTGTCTCTATATACATGTTGAAGAGATCAAAGTATACCAGTTTTGCTGTGACCAATACATTTTATTTAACATTAGCTATTTACTTTTTGGTCTCACGGTTTGTTCATTATTATATATATTACGATGTAGAAGAGATGGCAATATTTGACTATCCAGCACCAACACCTTTCCGGTGAGACAATCCAGATTGGATAGCACTGTAGAATTTTGTTAGCATCTGTCACAGGTATGTCCATGGGCAGCGAAGGGTTTACATCTTCCCACTGGCTTAAGTATAGGACCAAAAGTGGGTCATACGGCGAAGCAAGAAATCTTTGAAACCTCTTTATCAAGCTAGAGGCCAACAATAGTAACGTACGCCATCTAATTCCGGTGTCCAATTGTTACTTTTTTATGTAAGATCACAGATTATTGTCTGAAATTATAATCTTCGATTTTCTTCCTTTTGATGTCAAACCCAAACCCCGAAATCTTATCTGTACTTAACAAGTTCTGCATTACTACTTCTATTAAGATGTAGAAGTGATCGCAAGATCATACTGTTCAATACTAACACCTCTCCGTAGATGCAATACCGGATTGGAAAAAGTGTTCAAGATAATTTTTAAAAGTTTTCTAAATAATTTGGAAAAGTTTTCAAAATAATTTGAAAAGAAAAAGTTTTCAAAATATTTTGAAACAGTTTTCAAAATAATTTGAAAAGGTTTTCAAAATAATTAGAAAAGGTTTTTAAAAAGGGTGGAAAAGATTTCCAATGTTTTATAAATGGTTTCGAAAAAAATTTTGTAATATTTCTTCGGAATCTGAAAAAGCACTCTCTGCTTCTTTTTAATGAATTCGAATTAAGAAAAATCTTTGACACAATTATGCCGATAAACCGATGAAATCTTCTCCCCCATTGCCTTATTTTTGTATCAAAATTGTGCCATAACTTGTAACTCATTGTAACAGATTAGATTCTAGACGCTTCTTTTATCTCGACAAAATATCCTAATTAAATTCTTTGAACCCATGTTCAAATGACCATAAAAAATGTCTCTTTGTCTTTTAGTATCCTAAAACAATGAAATTGATGGCTCTTTTATGGATATTCATAAAAATGTCTCATCCATTTAGCGACACAGTCCTTTGAAATGGCACTACACTGACAAACTTTATGTCCTCATTATGAACATCATAAATAAGTGAAAGTCCATATATATTATAGACACGTTTCCCACGATTTATGAAGATTACTATCTGCTTTTCCCCCCATATATATTTTATAATGCACAGTGCAACGTTTTTATATAATGTATTTTGGTTTCGTTGTTGCTTCTTTTTAATGAATTCGTATACTATATGTTTATGTCTGTCTAATTGATCCCAAAGGCAACATTTATTTAAATATGGAAAGCGCAGAAACGAAATGCAAGAGCCAACGCATACATGGACAACAAAAAATCAACAAATATCATACTGAGTCCTTGAAAATTTAATTTGCAGCTATCACTTCAAGTTGATTGTTGTCCAGCGTCGAGCATTGCAGAGTCATTGAAATCTAATGATTTGAAATGAAATTTCAACGACTGGGATCCCTGAATAATAATAATAATAACTGAACTCTATTGTTGGGTCATATAAATGAAGGCTGCTTTAGTTATTCACATCAAGTACTTACGCATTTTCTATTCTATTACAATTTTTCAATCAGCGGCAGTCTATTTCATTGAAAAGCAAATCATAAAACTAATAAAAAGAGAAAGAAGAAGGACAAAGGACAACGATAAATTATTATTCTGTTTTTGAAGTCCATAATAATTGATCTGCTGTCTAAGTAAGTTGGCCATAACACAGTCAATAATAGCACAAAAATTACATGCAGTGATGGCAAGTGGACTACGAGTGGAGTTAAGGAGAAAGCCTAAATGTCCTTTGGCATGTAAGCCAATATTTTCACAGGTTTACTTTGGAAAGAGGAATTGAAAGTCCACGATAATAAGGGGGTCAAATCGTTTGTTTCTATAAGAAAAGACAAGAATCTGTGGAAGACAATTTCCTAAATGAACATCATGTTAATGGAGATGTTGCTATTAACAAATATTCTTTACCAAAATTGTTCATTAAAAAAAGTGCATTTTGTAGATGTCCTTTATACAAAAAAAATATTTTCTTCTTACATCCCATGAAAGGACAGGGGAGACAATTTCACAACTAACTGTTATTTTTTCTTGTTCTATACCTACCGATTGGGACCTAAAGTTTTACACCGATTCTGAAAGTTTGTTTGGAAAGTTGTTTAATAGCAAAAATGTCGCTAAACGAGGTGGCCAACGTCGAAAGAAAAGTAAGGGATCGAACCCATGTTCTTATGTGTAAGAGTCGCGCATACTAACCATTGCACAACCAACGGTCGACGATTATATCCAGGTATTCTCATATTCTCAAAATCATCAGATATGAAAAAAAAGATTTAAACGGTTTTCAAAAGGATTTGAAAGGATTTTAAGAGGATTCGAAAAGGTTCTCAAAAGAACTGGAAAAGCTTTTCAAAAGAACTGGAAGAGGTTTTCAAAAGGATTTGAAAAGGGATGATTTTTTATTTATTCGGCCTTTTTATTGGTATTTTTTATTTCATTATGCAAGCTCAGGACCATCTATATCTCTATAAATAGAGATATAGTTTTTTAAAAAAGAAGATGTTTTGCAAATGCATCCCCATGATTCCTGGCAAACCGTATAGCTATTTCAGATCTAGCCACAGATCTTCATCAGCGATTGTTTGGAACCTTGAAGGTCTTGAGGTCTTGAGCTTGAATAATGAAATAAAAAGGATTTGAAAAGGTTTACAGGATAATTTAAAAAGGTTTTCGAACTAATTTGAAAAGGTTTTCAAAATAATTTGAAAAAGTTTTCAAAAGGATTTGAAAAGGTTTTCAAAAAGAATTAAAAAAGGATTCAAAAGGATTGGAAAAAGTTTTCAAAAGGATGTGAAAAGGTTTTCAGAATAATTTGAAACGGTTTGCGAAATAATTTGAAAAGGTTTTCGAAATAATTTGAAAATGTTTTCAAAATAATTTGAAAAGGTTTTCAAAAGGATTTGAAAAGGTTTGCAAAGGGATTTAAGGAGGTTTTCAAAATAACTTGAAAAAGTTATCAAAAAAATTTGAAAAGGTTTTCAAACTAATTTAAAAGGTCTTTGAAATACGATTTGAAAAGGTTTCGAAAAATTTTTGAAAATGTTTTCAAAAGTATTTGTGAAGGGTTTCAAAAAGATTTGAAAAGGTTTTCAAAAGAACTCGAAATGGTTTTCAAAACAACAGGATTTGAAAAGGTTTTCAAAATGAATTAAGAAGGTATTCAAAAGGATTGGAAAAAGTTTTCAAACGGATTTGAAAAGGTTTTCAAACGAATTTGAAAAGGTTTTCAAAAGAACTCGAACAGGTTTTCAAAAGGATCTGAAAAGGTTTTCGAAATAATTTGAAAAGGTTTTCAAAATAATTTCAAAAGGTTTTTAAAATGGAATTGAAAAAGCTTGCAAAGGGATTTGAAGAGGGTTTCAAAATAACTTGAAAAGGTTATCTAAAAAATTTAAAAAGGTTTTCAAAGTAATTTGAAAGGGTTTTTGAAATACTTTGAAAAAGTTTTCAAAACGATTTGAAAATTTTTCGAAAAGGATTTGAAAATGATTTCAAAAGTATTTGTGAAGGGTTTCAAAAGGCTTTGAAAAGGTTTTGAAAAGGTATTCAAGGTAATTTGAAAAGGTTTTGAAAATAAATTAAAAAGGCTTTAAAACGGTTTTCAAAACTTGAAAAGTTTTTCAAACAGATTTGAAAAGATTATCAAAAGGATCGGAAAAGATTTACAAAAAAATTTTATGTTTAAAAATAATTTAAAAAACGGCACCAGCAACATATTGCAGGCACCATGTAAATGTTTGCAAGCATTGTCTCCACAAAAACATTTATTATAACCTATTAATCATTGTGTCTCCAAAAAGTACTATTAAATAGCAAAAGAGAATGTGTTTGGACACAAGTATACTGTATTTGCGACAAGCCACAAACCACAAAAAATACACATTTTAAGCATGTATTCGGATTTTCGCTAACATAACATAACATAACATATTGACGTTTCTGTAGTGTTTGCAATTTAAGACGAGTGATGCATTAGACAACCGCAAAGTATCCTAGTGCTGGGGCTGTCAACAACCCCTAGGCAGGTATACACCCTATATCAGGGGGGTATTTTCATCGACTTACCAGTCTATACCCTTAGTGTTTAGTAAACAGCAGGGGTGCCTCGAGCAGGATGTGGCTCTTCACCATGCAGTACGGTCTTTCCTGTACCTATGCACTACGAACTTTGCACTCGATTTATTATATAAATATGGAGTCGTCTTAAGTCTTTTTTTTTGCGGCAACATTCATCAACCAACCTGTGCTTAAGATCATCGGTTCGATCCAGAACCCTACAGTTATTTCGACGACGGTCATCTGGCTTATTGATGGCGGCAATATCGATTCATTAGTCATGAAAATGCTTCCCACAAAAAAGGTCGGAACCGGTGTCAAACTGTAGGTTCCAGTAAGAGAGTATAAAACTATAAAGCGCACAGCTTACTGATTAAGAGATGTTCTCTCCTGTCCCTTCCCGGAATGTAATGGATAAATAGCTATATATTTATTTTAAATCGAATTTTTAGTTAGGTATAATGGCCCCAGCAACATATTGCAGGAACCATGTACATGTTTGCAAGCATAGTTTTCGTGAATTGAAAATCTGGTTCTTTTTGTTATCTGTCACGGTTTTGTTTTCAGCAATTCTCGACAAAGAATGCCATATTTGGGCCACAAAAACATATATTACAACCTATTAATCAGTGTCCCAAACATGTTGCATTGAATAGCAAACCCAATGTGTTTGGACACAAGTATACTATATTTGCGACAAGCTACAAACACGTTATATTTGCATACAAGCAACAACAAATTAAAACTTTGTCTGCGTGTACGATTAGGTTTAGGAAAAGGAATCGTAGCATTGGCGCTTCGCCTCATAACCCATTTATGGGCACACATCCAAGCCAGTAGGTCGGGCGGCTGATTATCTCATATTTAAAAATAATTTCCCTGGAATATCTCATATTTCTTCACAGGAATTTGAAATATATATGTATATGTCCCATATATATACTTAAACAGAATATAACAATATAAAACAATGCTACAATGCAAAGTTTTAATAATAGGCTGACGAAGAACAGGGCGTCAATGAATTCTTCTCATTGATTTGTATCTCTGTCAAGTGTTTTAATTTGGTTCCATGATAGTCGAGTTTGTTTGTATTCCTTTTCCAAGCACCGCTTCCATGTATCTGGTGGTCTTCCTGACCTTCAAACCCCTGTGGGTTCCATTCAAGCGCCGCTCTAGCAATATCTGATACTGGCCGCCTAAGTACATGGCCGATCCAAGTCCATTTTCTTCTACGTATTTGAAGGAATTTTATAGTCCGTCCAAATTTCCTCAGTATTCTCCAATCAGTTCATCTGTGATGCTCTAAACTGAATATTATATCATTGTATAAGTGGTAGGAGTTTTAATCTCGTGAAAACCGGGCATTTACAGCTAAAGTGTTCCATCATTCTGCTGTCGTCCTTACACGACCTGCATTCATTTGTGTCAGCTCAAGCAATTCGATTTAGATGTACCCTTAAACTAGTGAGTGGTTGAGTTAAAACACTCATGAATCGAGTACGTTGGAGTTTGGCCAGCTCCATTATTTCTCGGGTCTTGTGATTATCTGGGACTCTTTACAGGATCGTCCACGTTCTGATTCCTTACGTTTCGTACCATAATTTATCGTTGTTTATTCTCGCCTATTGTTTCAATGCAGCATATAAGGTTCTGTGTTGCCAAAATATATCGTCTCACTGGCTGGACCTTATTCTAGCTACCATCCTAACAAGCGGGAGCCCATCCGAGCAAGCTGGAGCTCATCCTAGCTGGAACGTTTGCACTTTCGTTCCCAACATGCTGCAGAGTCCAGGATCCATATGATCGTCGGGCTGCCAATTGAGGAGAACTTGTGTATCTTCTCATTGTCTTCGAGTACAGATAGCGATCCAACAGCTTGTGACGAAATCACTTTAATCTTCGCTTGGATATCAGTAAAGGTTGTAATAATAGTGTGTCCACTGTATTTGGTTTGCTATCTCATACATTCCTTGATCGGCACAACGTTATTTACTTAATTAGACGGCCACCGACAACCCAGGAGTGTTAAGGACCTTATATAAAAAACTTAACACATTTCTCCAATCGGCTCGATATTTTGATATTCTCGTCCAGTTCGTAACACCAAAATCTCGGTGGGATTCTTCAACCTGGTCTTTCCAGGGAAGTCTTGGTAGCTCTATTCTTTCATGCCCTTCGAGTACGTCTTCGAATATCTTTCGATGCCCTTTGAGTACGTCTTCGAATATTTTTCGAGCTGGTACTTTCTGATCCATTCTACTGGCATGACCTAGCCAGAGTAATCGTGTCTTTTTAATTTGTTTAACTACGTCGACGCCAGTAAACAGTTCATACAGATCGTGGTTCATGCATCGTCAATACTCGCCATTGTCTATTAAAAGACCATATATTTTTCGAAGCATTTTTCTCTAGAAAACTCCCAGGACTGTTTCGTCAGCGTACGATATGACCCCGGATTCTGAATCATAAATGCGGACAGGTTGTACACGCTGGAAAATTTTTATTTTTTGTTGTTTGGATGCTATTATAACCAGTTTGTAGCATATCGCAAATATAGTATACTTCTCTCCAAACACATTGTGTTTGCTGTTCAAAATAAAATTTGTTTGTAGCATATCGCAAATATAGTATAATTGTCTCCAAACACATTGTGTTTGCTATTTAATATTACATGTTGAAGACACAACGATTAATAGGTTATAATATCTATTGTTGTGGCCCAAATGTGGATTTATTTGTTGAAAACTGCTGAAAATAAAAACTTGACAAACAACAAAGAAACAAAAAGCAGCAAATCTTCAGTTTATGAAAAAAATACTTGCAAACATATACATGGTTCCTGCAATATGTGGCTGGGACCTTTATTCAGTTGTATAAGAGCTACACGCTGAAAAAATGGCCCCTATAACTTTATGCCGGCACCACGCATATGTTTGGAACATTGTTAATATTAATTAAATTTCTGTTGCCGTTTGGTTTCTTTGCTGTGGGGCTTTTGTTTGCATTAGTCTTCAACAAACAAATGTATATTGGGATGACAAAATCATATATTATTACATATTAATAATTGTGTCTCCAACATGTAATATTGAATTGCAAACATAATGTGTTTGGACACAAGTATACTATATTTGCGACAAGCCCCAAACACACGTTATATTTGCACCCAAACAAGAAAAAAGTAAAGATTTTTCAGTGTACAACCTCTGCTTGATATACAATCTTTCAAGGGACAAACATGACAAATTATTTTAAGCGATCTTATTTCTGTTTCGATTCGCCCGATTTTTCTTACAGAGACTATATTTTTCCCTTGGATTCTTTATGAGCGAATATTGAAAGAATTCGCATCCTTCCCCATCTATTTTACGATATTTAAAAGAACAATGTCTTAACTTATCTCGTACAAATTGTTTACAATATCTTTCGAAATCAAACATATCCTGCATAAAATTCCACGTCATAAAATAAGACTAACTGCTACAAATGCTTATAAATCTGCATCATAAAACAACACTAAATGTTCCAAATTGTAATAAATTTCGTTTTTAATTAGTCTATAAAGGATTTGTATGTCTTTAAGTTCTTCAGCCTAAAGTAACACACATTCACAAGGATACATTTCAGTTGGCAACAATATCTGTCATGAAATAAGATGAAAACATCTATTTTTAACCACCCAAAAAAAGAGTAGTAGTGTTGGGCATACTGGAACTGTGCCGACGAGGACAAAAGTTTGTGTTACACTTTTGAATGTAAAATTTTGGTGACTCTATGTCTGGCCAATGTTTTGTTTGTCGACAGTTCTTGGAGTGGCCACTTTGGCGTCATATGACCCACATTTAAATGGTTTTTGTCTCTTGCGTTATTATCGCATCTACAATATTAAATTGCGTGCTCAGTAACATGTGTATTTGTTACAATGTTATGCAAACATAGGTCCACTTTCACATACCCTTTGTTTTCCACAAATACACACACGCACACATACACACACACATACCCAGCCTCATTGAAATCTACATGAACTCTCCTTAGCGGGCACTAAAACACTTAACACACATATAAATCATAAATCATCCCAAAAGTATGCTATATAAAATGCTTTTCTTACGTTATTTAAACGTTTTATAGTTCTATATGTGTGTGAATTTGTAATAGGGATATCAAAATTTATTGCAATAATTCCTCACACACTCACTTCCACATCCCAACACACCAGACTCACTAGTAGACTCCTTAGTCCTTGCAAACATTTTACAATAATAACAGCAACAATATAAAACAAAAAAAAACAAAAACAAACAAACATTCAATACAATCAAAAGGCAACAACAAACTGAATTTAATAACTTGTGAGAAGAGAAGAAGAAGAAAAAGAAGAGGAAGATAAAACAGAATAGAAATACTCGCCACACTCATCATATAATCATCATCGTCGAAATCATCGTCATTTCATTCAATAAAACTTTTTCAATATTTTCTTTTGTTTGTAATTCCTTTGAGTTTCTCTCTCTTTAAGTGAAGACTGCCTATGTGTATGTATGTATATGGTTATATATGGCTGTGCCTGTGATCTGTGCTCTATGCCCTTTATAGTTTGTGTGTGTATGTGCATGGAGCACTCTTGTGTATAAGTATGAGTGTAATATTTCCTGTATTATTTGTATCCTTGTTGTTTTTATGCCTTTTATAACGTTGTAAAAGCTTTATTCTCTCTCTCCCTCTCTATCTATCTATCTCCCGCTCATCATCATCTACATATATATCTGTATATTTAGTTAACGGTCTGTCTGCCTTTCATACACATACCCTCACTCTCTCTTTGTATCTTTTTAACTATTTCTCGCTGACGCTCTCTCACTCACTCTCTCTCTCTCTCTCTCTTGCTGTCTATCTCTCTATATATGTATATTTTACTCTGTGTATCCCTTCTGTTAAGCAAACAAAAAGCTGTTGTATTGTTGTGATTATCCTTAAGGTTTTGTGTTTTCTCCCCTTTTTCGTTCTCCTTCATTTTCTGGCTAAATATTTGCATATTTTTGTATTAGTTTGGTTGTATGTCTATGTGAGTGTCTTCTTTTTTTGTATTACCAATAAAATAATAAATAAAAAAAACCTAAACATTAATTAAAAGTTTAAAAAAAACCTAATTATAATTCAACTTTCTTTTTACCAAAAAAAAAACCTAAAACCCAACAGTAATTGACAATGAAACTAAACCATCAAAGGAAAACAAAAAATTAATCAAAAAAAATCCCCAAATTTAATTTGTAACATCTTTATTGAAGCTAAAAATCCTTAGCATTATCATTCGGCAAGGTCGAATCTGTTTCTATATCCTCCACTTCAATCATGGGTGGATTATTTGCGTACGATATCCTCCTCGCTCGCTCTCTCTCTTCCTCTGTCGCTGGCATCATTTCTCTTACGCATATCTCTTAAGGGGATTCAAATGAATTACAATTTGTGTGAGTGTGTGCACGATGAATATGATGAAATTTCCTCCCGAATATACTTATGAACTTAGCGTATTGTTGTAATTAACGCTGACTACACCAGCTGTGGGCCAACCTCGTCTATATCTGCAGGAAGAAAGAGCTCTTCCTTGGCACTTCGTTTCGTTTCTTTTCATTTGGTTTTGGTTTTTTTTATGACATCCGTTCGCTGTGTAATCTTATCCCAGTGATAACAAATGATGTTTTGTTGTGCGTTAAGGACATCCTTAGAGGAAGAGCACGACAAAGTTTGTTAAACATGTACACTAACGACGACTCCTACAATATCAATGATATCACAGACTGTTATCCTTAAAGACTTTATGGAAATTATTGCCGAGCACTTGTATTCATTTTGGCCCCTTTACTAAGTGGTTTGAAACCACCAGTTCACTTTATGGTTGTCGTCGTTTTTAGATCTCATTGAACATACAAGTACTAATTAAAGATTTTCAAAACCAGTTTAACAAATATATTGACAAGAGTGGGGGTCCTTTAAAATTGTTCCCGCTTTCTAAACCACTTCTACTTCTTCAATCCGTCCCCTGAGATGCACCCAGCAGGATATTTATTAATTGTATTCCATCGTTTACGTGGCCGTCGGTGGTGCAATGATTAGTGTGCGCGCCTCTTGTACATGAGATCCTGGGTTCGAACAATGCTCTGACCACCCTAAATTTATTTCAGCGGCGGTCACCTCGCATAGTGACGGCGACACTATCGAGTATTTAGCCATGAAAACCCTTCTCAAAATACCGTTCGAAATCGGTGTAAAACTGTAGGTTCCAATCAGTGAGTAAAAACTGGAAAGCGCACAGCTCAGAGATTGTGAGAAGCTCTCCCCTGTCCCTTCATGGGATGTAATGGGAAACCATTCACTTTATTTATTCCATCGTTTACAATCTTTTGTCCTGCATTCGTTTCTGACGATTAGTTCAATTCGATGTAGATAAACTTTCAAAGTAGAGTGACCAGTAAGAATACCCATGAATGAACTTAGATCCCATTTGTACAGCTCCATTAATCATCAGGCTTCGTTCCATTCCAGGTCAACCCACAAGTTCTTCACTCGTTCCCGCCCCTCTTGATGCATCCTATATTCTATTGTAGGTTATTCTTGTCAATTGTTGGTGCAGTGGTTGGTTTGCGCGACACGTGTACATGATAACGTGGCTTCGATCATTATCCTGACCAACACACATTTCTGTCGACTTCAGCCACTTCGCGATTTAAAGGCGACACTATTGTGAAAAGGCCTCTTAAAAGTCCCTTCGGAACCGGCGAGAAACTTTAGGTCCCCATCAGTGAGTATAAAACAAAAAACCGTATTTGTTAAAAGCTCTCCCCTGTCCCTTCATGGGAAATAATGGGAAAATGTACACACTCAATTCGATGTAGATATGCCCTCAATATGGAACGGCCAGTAAGAACTAAATGCATGACTGTCTAAATCCAAAAAATACTCTGGCAGTTGTGTGAAGGTCTCGCCTCTCTCTTCATGTGATGTAATGGGAAAATAAGTAGTATCCTTGTGGAACACCCATGAAAAGACTAAGCTCGAGTTTGTTCAGCTCCAGTAATCCTCAGGTGTTATTCCCCTACTGGCTGCCCCCCACGGGATATTCTCTATTCCGTTCCTTTTTGATGTGTCCTGTTTTCTATTGAAGACAGGCGCGATTCCCCTACCGGCTGCCCCACAGGATACTCTCTATTCCGTTCCTTTTTGACGCGTCCTGTTTTCTATTGTAGACAGGCATGTACACAGGGGTGAGCTCGGGGTCTCAGGCACCCCCCGAAGTTATTTTTTTAATAGGTGATTTTTGAATTTAATGCCATATGCCCTCCGAAATAAAATCCTGCGTACGGTACTGATTGTAAATGAACTTTGTATATTGTTGAAGATCGTCATTTATTGCTGGGAATAGTTTTGCGTTGTCCATAAATACAGTGTCGTTCTAGCCAGCTCAACTGACCTTGCCCATTAGTTGCCAAGGTCCGCCTCGTCTCCAGGCTGATAATGATGGATAACTTGTGTAACACCATCATGCACTTGAGTATCATTAGGAGTCCCCAGCATTATGGCATTTCACCTTGATCCTTATATGTATCTCAATGAGGTTTAGTGCAAGTATTTGGTTTAATATTCTTGTGAATGTTGTTATAATGGTCGAAGTCCGTCATGGAATAGAGCTGGAAGGTGGTCCCAAAATTCCAACATTTGTAGACTGCCTGAAGGTGGAATCATTATTCGATCGAAAATACCACACTCTCTTACCGGAAAGGGATTCCTGGAACAAAGGAGTTCCTGGTATAAAGTCATATGGGAATTTTTACATGGATATACACGGTACCAGCAACATACTGCAGGAACCATTTATGTGTTTGCATGCATTGTTTTCATCAATTAAAGATCAAGTGCTTTTCTTTGTTGTCTGTCACGTTTGTGTTTTCAGCAGTGTGCAACACATTTGGGTCACAAAAATATATGTTATAACGTATTAATCGTTGTGTCTTCAACGTGTAATATTGTATAGCAAACACAATGTGTTTGGACACAAGTATACTATATTTGCGACAAGCTACAAACACGTTGTTTGTGCATCCAAATAACAAAAAAGACAGATTTTCAGCGGGTGGGCCAAAATTGAATGATGCGGTAGGATATGGGTTCTACTCTACGGAACTAGGGTTATCTCTTTGCCGTAGACTACCTGATCTCTGTAGCGTATAACAGGCAGAAATTTACGAGGTCAGGGAAGAGATTGGCTGGCTGAAGGACAATAGCTTAGCTCTCATTGGGGTCAATGTCTTCTCTGGCAGTTAGGCGGTAATCAAATCCCTGAAATCAGTATTCCTGAACCCAACATATAATCGGGACTACCGTAGATCTCTCAACGAGATGGTCCAGCAGTACAATATATTCACCTCATATGGGTGCACGGGAAGAGGGGCATTCCATGGAACTGCAGAGCGGAGACTAGGAACTACCTTGCAGGTTGTACAGAAATTGCAAAATGTTCGCATACCCTAGCGACTTGCAAGAATATCCTGCACGAAACCATTTATGTGATGATGCAGAAGAAGTGGACGAGGAGCATAGATTGTGCTGGCGAAAGACAAATCTGACCTAAAGTGGATAGGAGGAGTTTCATGAATCTTTTGCCTCTAGACAGGCCCAAGGCATTAATGCTTGTTTCAATTTGCAACAGGGCAAGTTAGTACTGTAGAAACTGTAACAATGCGAAAGAATCAACTAACCACATTTTCTGCAAGTGTCCAGCACTAATCGGGAGTAGGGTGTATACTATGGGATCTAAATATATAGGAACCTGGGAGAATTATCGCACATAGACAATACATTGAGCTTCTTGAAGCAAAATTAAATGGTTTCCTAGCGGGGCTAGAACTTAATCTCATTAACCTGTGGTATCACAATGGGCTAATAAGTCTACGTCAGTCTTTCAGTGGCTGCCTCCAGTCCCTAAACTATCATATTCAAAGAACATATGTGTTGAAACTTTTGATATTTTCCTACCTGCACTTTTCCTCCCATTACTGTCCACCAGACTATGGATAAGTAAGTCAGGTTTGATCTTATCGCGTCTCGTCTATGCTGTCTTCTGCATACACAACAACGTCAGCGAAGCTTTACCTCTCTGTTCTTTATAATGAGCGTCCAATGTAGTTACCGATCTAGGAATACCCCCAAGTATTTCACAGTTTTGGACATATCAATACAATTCCCCAGGAAGCGATCCTCGTCACCTCGATCCTCTCAGCCAGCTCGTGGATAAACCCATTTCTGACTTACCCAGGTTTAAGACCAACCCCCTTGACTGCGCCCAACTATACTATAGATTAAGTGAAGTAGTATAGCCACATTGTCTGCGTAATATATATATTTTCCCATTACATCTCAGGTAGGGATATGGAAGAGCTTCTGAACATTTTCATAACAAAACGTTGGTATTTGTGGTGGTGGCCCAAGGAATTGCTGAAACGATTTCCAAGGTTTACGTGTTCAACATCCCAAAAATAACCAAATTTTGTATTTCATTCTCTTGAAAACTCCCAGAATAACTGTTTCACAATGCGCCTTAACCAATGATCCTTTGTCATACAACAAGATCAGAAGAATCTACGTCTGGTAAATGTAGAGTTTGAACTATCACAATGGTTTGTTCTCTTTCTGATCGCTGCTTGGCTATCAATGACCATGTTCCCACTAGTGTATCCTCTGTCGTTATATAGCTATCTCAAACATCTTCGCCTTAATATCTGCTTGGAATAGAATGTCATTGTCAGGAAGGCAAGAGTCCGTTTTAATATTTAGGTCTTCATTAAAAGACAAAATTTATATTCCTGTTCCCCTGTCAGTCCTGACATCTGTCTATATAGCGGTGGCGGATCGCTAGCATGTTGATGAATTGAAAACCATCAGCCCTACTATCTATCCTCTCTCTGTCGTACAAGTGTGTATTAGTTTACCGTAACCATTTTGTTTGAAATGCTTCTTCTACTTGGTAGTAGAATACCTAACTTTAATTCCTAAACGCCTCGAAACCAAACAACGTTGAGGACAAACTTCGTCCCTAATGTTAAATTTGTTTGTCACCACATCCTATTCCCCTGTTCTTTCGCATTTGACTGGCACAGTGTCATGGTATATACGGGCTGGAAAACACGGCCCATGTAACAACAGGCACACGCTGAAAAGTCTGCCTTTTGTTGTTGTTTGGATACAAATATGACGTGTTTGCACCTTTCGCGAATATAGTATTCTTGTATCCAAACACATTGTGTTTGCTATTCAATATTACATGTTGGAGGCACAATGATTAATAGGTTATAGTATAGTATGTGTTTGTGACCCAAATGTGTTTCTGTTTGTTGAAAACTGTTGAAAACAAAAACGTGATAGACAACAAAGAAAGAAACAAGCAGTAGATCAACAATTATTAAAAAGTATGTTCCAAATATATGCAGGGTTCCTACAATACGGGCCGTATCATTTCAGCGTGCAGGAAGCATGTATATGTTGGAAACATTGTTTTCTTGAATTGAAGATCTACTGGTCTTTTGTTTCTTTCTTGTCTATCACATTTTTGTTTTCAGCAGTTTTCAACAAACATAACCAATTGAATTGAAGATCTGCTGCTTGTTTAGTCCTTTGTTGTCTGACATTTTTGATCTCAGACGTTTTCAACAAACAAAGCCCTATTTGGGTCACAAAAACATCTATTATAACATATTGATCATTGTGTAATATTGATTAGCAAACAGAATGTGTTTGGACACAATTATACTATATTTGCTTTAAGCTACAAACACGTTATATTTGCATCCAAACAACAACAGAAGAGAGATGTGTCAGTGTGTAGATTAAGAATAAATATACCTTGCTCGTGGAGTTTCCTGGCTTTGCTCTACTGTCAGTTTAGTATTTCTGTCACATTTCAGTGCAATCGTGGTCTTATTTTGTTTGATTGTGTTGTGAAAATTAAGGATATTCTTGTCCAGTTGTCTGGCTTTTGTGACCTGTATCTTATGCCCTTGCTCGTGGAGTTTCCTGGCATTGCTCTACGGTCAGTTGACTATTTTTAAGGATTTCTGTCACATTTCAGGCCAATCATGGTCTTATTTTGTTTGATTGTGTTGTGAAAATTAAGGAGATTCTTGTCCAGTTATATGGCTTTTGTCACCTGTATCTTATGACTGTAACGAAGGCTTCATTGGTTTCTAACAGATCGATTAAAAGTTTGGAAAATATTTGCTGCAAATACTTTCAAGCAGTATCCTCTATATCTTTCAGAGTAAAGGACTTAGTTTAATAACACTATTGTAGTCGAAAAATGTTTCAAGGTTCTAGTAAATTGTAGCCATGAAATGTCTGTAGAACGTCAAATAAAACCATTTTTACAAATCGATTTTCCTGTAGTTTCAGAGTTTCCTGTACTTTTTATCCAAAAAAAAAGACGTTGATACAAAAATTGCATGCCAACAACTACAACAGTGTAATTTAATCGTTTCCGGTTCGCCTTTTCAAAAACTTAGTTAAGAAGAGTGTTGGTATTTTAGTCGGTGACTCATTTGGTCGTCATAGTCGTAAGATTTTGTACCAAAAAAATTAAAGCTGTTTGTAATTCAGGACCTGTTTCGTTATATCGTTAATAGGATTCTTATGGATGCAATTTTCTGTCGTCGCGAGGTGTAAGGAAGAAGGCTACTCACTTTCCCCTTAAAAACTCCTGAACATATTACATTCAACTTCATGTGACAGACTGCTAAAGTCTCCTTACAAACCTAAGACTCATTTTGTCATTTGTCTCTTTTTAAGGACCCCTACACCTATTCCCACGGCTTTCGAGGTGAATCAAAAATGGTACCCTAAAATAGCCCTATAAACGACTAGATTGCAAAGTGGAGGATATACACAAATTTCAGAAAGAAAAACAAAAAATTTATAGAATTTTCAATATAACATCTTGTAAATGTAATACAGAAAAAGAGGATACTATGTTGTGTACATTGTTATTATTATAATTTTGGTTTCTCTCTCTCTCTCTCATTGATCTAGAGTCTAAACTATGATGAACCAAAAAAAAAAAGTTATTGCCAAACGATTTAGATTTTTCACGAAACTTATTGATCATAATGGCTCCAAACAAAAGTAAAAAACCTACAAAAAAAATAAAACTTAATTGGCGTAATTGATTTATGTTTTTGTTTTCAATTATTATTTTGTTGTTGTTCTTAAAAAAAACTTAAAAAAATTTAACAGAAAAACACATATAAAATCAATCAAATAAAACAAAATCAATCTTGTTGTATAGAAAAGAAACTACAAATTATTTAAGAAAGAAAATAAATTCGAAAATAAACCCAAAAACAAAAATACGGACTACTTTTCAATAATATGAATACAAGAAAAATTAAAAGTTTTAACATTTGAATAAAAAAAAACGCAAAAGACAACCATTGAACTAATTGAGAAAACTTGAAAAAAACAATCAAAAGTCCTATGAAAAAAATGCTTCAAGTATCTTAAATTTTAATGTTGATGTGAATAAGCATAAAAACGAAAAAGATATTGGTTTTGTTTTCCTCATTTTCATATGTTAATAATGTACGTTCGTTCACGCCATCATCCGTTTCCGTTTCCGTTTTACTTTTCACTCATATTTTTGTGTAAATATTTCCGGTAACCTCAAAAATATAAATAATTCGCTCTCTTCACTCACTCACACACTTAAACACACACACACTCCCACTCACTAACTCTTTCCCACCACTTGCGCTCTACATCTCCGACAATCTTTCACAAATTAACTTCAAAATTGTCAATACAAAAATTTATATTACTAAAAGCTCTCAAACCGAGAACAGCAAACAGCAAACCCCTTATCGTTATCCTTCGACGTTATAATATTTATTTAAATTTTTGTTAATTGTGTTATCATTTTGGTTTCTCCAAAACTAAAACCAGTCAAATCATTAATATTTCTTGCCTCCTTTCATTTCCCATTTTCTTTTGAGGGCTAGTATTTAACTATCAGCTGTTTCTCTTTAGCTCGAAAAGAAATCCTTTCTCTCCTCAACTCTGCAAGACACACAAAACTTTTGTAACTGCAAATTGGAAAGGCAAAAACAATTGAATTAATCAAATGGCAAATCATAGAAAGAGCTCTCATTCATTGCAATATTTCTTTAGATGAACACCACTCCAGTTGATAACAACCAACTCAAGATGAACTCAGCGCACTTTTAAACTCCCCTCCCTTTGCAACACCACAGCAAATGATGAAAAACTAACAACAACAAAATTCGTTAATTTTAAGAAACTTCATTCATTCCACTCGTAATCATCCAAACTATTCAAATTCACTCACTCCCTCACACACACACATCCACACAACCGTTTACTCGTAACAACGTTGAAATAAATTGTAATTATTGTCCTTGATTTTCGTTATTGCGTTTATATGTACAACACTCACGAGTGCACAGTGGTACGAAATGCAGTTTTTGATGGATAGAAAATATTTGTAAACCAAAACATTGTACATTTTAAATTCTAAATTGGTAACAGATAAATATTTTCGTTTCGAAAAATTGGTAATAAAAATCAGAAAAGTTTACACGATCCGGGTGACTAAATAAGGGTTTTGATTTAAATCCCACAACCTAGAACTTATTACGAGTTCCAATCTAACAAGTAAAGATATGTCATTCAATCCTTCATAGATGATGGTCAACATCCTGACATCATAACATTTTCTGTTTCGTCCTTTCAAAATACTCAGAACAGCTGCATCGCATTGCTAAAACCCAAAATTCTTTTTTTTATAAAAAAAGATCAGAAGTAGTCTCGTGATCTCGATCCCTGTTTTCACCCATTTACATTTCCTTCGCGGTCCCAAACAGTGAGTATAAAACAAGAAACCGCACAGCTCACTGATTGTGGGTAGCTCTCCTCTATGTCTTAATGAGATGTAATGTTAAAATATTTACAATCCACACCTGGAAATGGTTGGTCACAGTGGATTGTTTTCTTTGTGAAATTTCAGCTTGATTGCCGCTTAACTACCGGAGAAAATCTTCCCACTAGTGCGTCCACTTTCGCTATTTAACCATTTCACACATTCAGTAATTACCCACTTAATCACTGCTTGGAATACCAGGAAAGCAAAATCGAAAACGAAAGTCCGTCAACATTTAGCTCCATGATAAATATAAATTTTATCTTCCTGTACCTCATTCCTCATAGAACCGTTTATGTACCGGAGGATCGCTAGCCCACTGCTTATTCGGAAACCAGGTCGTTGATGATATTAAACAAGTCATATTCCTGTTCCTCCAGCCCTCCTAGATCCATCTACATCGAAATGGATGGCCCGTCCGCTGCTGATTTGGAAACCAGCTGGTTCTCGATTATATACAATTCATATTCCTGTTCCACTCGACCTTCTACTTCCATCTACATCTCAATGGATCGCTTGCTGCTGTTCAATTGTTGCTTCAGACTTTTCAGATCCATGTACATCGCAATGAATCATTTGCCGCTGTAGATTTGGGAACCAGCAGCCTTCTGCCTTCTCTGTGGGACAATTATTTTCTTTTGAATACAGTTTGTTGTCTGTTTCGATGGTGAAAAGCTCGTTAACTTTTCCATTGTGTGATGGTTAAAGGATCTGTGATCCCCTCCCCCAATCCGCCTGTCGCTTACGTTGTAACTCTGAATACTTAATCGTTTAGTGAAAGTATTGGATAGATGTCCTTGACGATATGGTTCTTATATCCCCGTTTTCCATTACATCCCATGAAGGGATTTGAGAGAGCTTCTCACAACTAGTGAGCTGTGCGCTTTCTATTTTTCATTCACTGATTGGCACCTACAGTTTTCCACCGGCTTCGAACGGTATTTTGAGAAGCTTTTTCATGGCTAAATCCTCGATAGTGTCGCCATCACTAAGCGAGGTGGCCGTCGTCGAAGGAAAATGTAAGGTGGTCAGAGCGGGGATCGAACCCACGTTCTCATGCACAAGAGCCGCGCACACTAGTCATTGCACCACCGACAGGACGGTTCTTATGATATACTCAAACTTCAAATGCATTCAAACTCTTGTAATTCTTCAGGTATCAGCTTTCTGGATCAGCCTTATCACTCCTGTTTAACCACAGTATATCAGCTTATGGTTTGGAACTTATATTATCCCGTCGATCTCTTATGCTTATAGAAAAACATTTGAGAGCCTTTTCCGCTCTGCTATTTATATTGTTCATTTAACATAGTTTCCAATCCAGGAATACTCCATCTTTATAGAGTTCTCCAGGAAACGAGGCTCAGGAAACGGGGCTCAATTCTGTTGTCGCCTACCTCGTGAATAAACCTATTTCTGTCATACCCAGGTTTGCGTTTAGTTCTCAAGTCTGCGACGGTCATGAAATGGTTAGCGTGGGCGCCTCTTGTACATGAGATCCTGGCTTCTATCCCTGCTTAAATTTCTTTCCGCGACGATCACCTCGCATAGTGATCGCTACACTATCGAGTATTTAGCCATGAAAAGGCTTCTCAACATACCGTTCGGAACCGGTGTAAAACTGTAGGTCCCCATCAGTGAGTATAAAACTACAAAGCGCATAGCTCACTGGTTGTGAGAAGCTCTACCCAATTCCTTCATGGGATGTAATGAGAAACCATTTATTTTGTTTTTCTCTAGGTTCAAGTTCAAGTGAAGTAGCATTGCCATATCGTCGGAAAGTCAGAATTTCCTTACGAATCTTATCATTTATTGAGGACAATCATAATTCTTTTATGCTTCGGAATAGCGACGTCTTCTTCCTATTTCCTATTTCACACGCATTCATTCTTTACAATCCCACAATTCGTACCTTACCAGTTTAATAAATGTGTTGGGAACAGAGTGGCCCTCATGGTCACCTTGGCCACCTTATGCTATGTGCACTCTTTGAGTAAGCCAAGCCTTTTCTCTGCTTACTCCAACAAGAAAGCTGATGTAATAGCTTGGTTTGTAATAATATTGGAAGAAAATTTCTGATAGAATCTCTATGACAATTGGACGGCATGTTATATTTTTAATTGAAAGATCATAACTTTTCACCTTGAACCCAACGAAATATTTATCAGATTGATCGGGTTTGTCCGAGTGGATCATAGTGCCTTTTCTGTTCTCGAAAAGCTACGAAACCTGCAATATACCAGCTATCGTCGGCTGCTCTGTGGACTCTGCCAAATTGGCAACGGAGTTCTATCCGTTAAATCCAGGTCCAGCTGTTTGTATTGTCTGTATTTTTTCGTGATTTCCATGGGTGTTGGGGTTTATACCTAGACCGAAAGGCCAATTATTCACTAAGAGACTCCCAGGAATCAGAGAGGCTCATCTAATATAGAGTCTGGTACTCCCGACAGCAAACTGTGTGATATGAATAGATCGCAAGGCACTCCGTATTCCAAGTTTAAGTAACCCTTTTTGTTATGAACTGATTCTTTTGCTGAAGAAGCGCCATATTGTTACCCTTGTCAGGTCGCTGTGATGCGGCAATATTTCAATCCAATCGAAGTTTGTAGCTACTTAGGTTATGCTACGTTGGGTAGAAGGCATTGTCTTTATTAACACATAGTCCAATGGGTATGGTTGTGATACCACGGTACGTCATATTCCGTCTCCATCGTTTAGCCTGCAAATTGACCTAGTGTGGATATGGGGCATTCAAGCCACATCCCCATATTCTAGGAAGTAGCTGAAGAAGAGACATACATTATTCCCTGGCAAACCAATTAGTACTGTGCAAAAAGGACCTAAGATCATATAGCTTAACTCCCTGAACGACAATGTAACATATTTTCCGATCGGTTCGATCTTTTACTTTTCCCAACAATTCGTCCACTTGATCCTTTCAATGGAGTCGGATTGTTCTACTTGCTCCTATTATAACAACTAGTAGTAGCAGATTTCAGTTTCTTCAAGCAGTTTGTAATGATTACTTTCGAATGATTCGATAGTTGCAGACAATCATAGTTTTCCTTATTAAACTTGTTAGCAACTGCTTCACCCATCTGTCTTACCTACAGATTTCTCATATTGAAATGATTTGTATGATTTGATTTGGACGTAAATTTGTTGTCACAACAAAAATTGTTCGCTTTCAATATCTGTCAGACACAAACTAATTGACACAGCTGCCAAAAGTCTATAATTCAGAAAAGGATTGGACTTGGCTTACTGCATTTTTATCATCATCGTCACAAAATACTAGCACAATGTTCTATGTCTTCTCTTCCTGTTCCATACCCACGTACTTCGTAATTCCCAGCGTTCCCCTAGAAGTCGATTCTAAATAACTAAATAATTAAGTTGTGAGATGATCTCCCCAGTTCCTTTATGAGATGTTATGGGAACCATTTTCCTTTTGTTTTTAAATAATTGTACAGTTCTCGATTCTTAACTGATTGCTCACATTTACTAGTTTTACTTGGAAAAATAAAAACAAAAAATATAAAATTCCAACATTTGACCTTATTCAAGAAATCTCCCTCACACACACTCGAGCATATTTTTGTCATGTAAACGCTAAAAAAATATCCATCAAAAGTGTCAATAAAACCACTAACTCATATTTCTTCGAAAGTACAAAATGCTAAACAAGTACATTTTCACAGTAAAAAAAACAAAAATTCAAATTTCACAATTCATAACGAACACGAAATACCACCTGCATTAAAACACTGTGTTCCACTGAGCAGCAGCCCCTTAAAGTATGCAATATATATTAAAGTAACAATCATACGCGTCGCGTTACACCAACTACTACTCCTTTATCACACAAGATTTGATTGATTTTATATTGAATTTCAATGTCAGACATTAACATATGCATAATGTTGTCTAATGAATTTGCTTATAATATTTACGTTTATTATAAAATTTTAAATTTTGTTTTCCTTTTAATTTCTAATGTGTAAATGTCTCTCTGTCTTTCTCTCTCTCTCTCTCTCTGCCTCTATCTATGTAACTTTCTAATACACATCACTGTCTCTGTCTATCTATCTCTTTCTCTCTATTTGTCTAAGTCAATGTTTCTTTGTCTATGTTGTTCATCATATATATTGTTGTGTTGTTCATTTTGTTCACTACGTTTTCAATTTTTCTATCAAAACTTGTACGTTTTGTTTCCGTTTCTGTGCACGTTACTACTCTAACTCTCTCCTTGTTTGTTTTTCCGTTTCGTTTCGTTTTGTTCTATTCTGTTCTGTTCTGTTCTTTCTTTCATTTGGTTTGGTCGTCTCCATTGAAAAATATTTATTAAAATGCATCCACAACAAACTACTACTATTAAGTGCATAAACTGTATTGAAAACTTTTACTTTTTGAATTGATTTTCTGTAAATGCCCGTCCCGGATTATACAAACAAATACCCAATGAGTTTTAGACCAAAGTTGCCACTTTGTAAATGGACAACACATTCTTCTGCCGACACTTGTGGTGTACGTCAAAGACAGTGAACAGCGATCGTTAACAATTTTAACTTCGTCTCTTTTTTGCTCATATACCATTCACACGCCAACAACAACTTGAAATAGTTATACCGGAAATGGCAAAATTTCACTACACATGCGCATTCAATTATTCATTCACCCATCACACATATAAACACGTGACACAACAATGACAACAGAAGACGTTAGCTATTTTTTTTATAATTCTTTCGTTTTTTTTTATAACATTTAAAAAAAATAAAAAAAAGCTTGCCAAAATCTACTATTTGTTACAAAAGAAACAAAAACACACTGAGCGGCTAAGGTACTTGACTGACTTTCATCCCCCATAACTTTTGAATTAAACGTGGAAAATTAAAAAACTGTATCGAAGAGAAAAACTACCGGGAATACTCCTTCAACTCCAATTAAAATTTTAATTTTCTATCTCTCGGTTCAAAAGTCATGGACGATGTAAGGCAGACATGTAGTTTAGCCGCACTTCGTAACCTGCTGAAATATCGCAAATTTTACGGTAAAACTTTTGATCTACGAAATTTTTCCATTGAACAAAATTTGTTCTGTATATCATTACGCATATGTGTTAGTGTGTTAAATTTTGAAAATGCTAACACAAAATTTAGTTTTAAATCAAATTTACTTATTTCAATTTTAGTTTTGAGATTTATTTGATAATTTTTACTATTCACAATCATATTAATTTTTAAGAAAAACAACAAAAACCAAAACTAAACGACAATTTGCCAGAACTTTAGATAAATTGTCAAAACTTCTAAGTAAAATTAAAAATTACCATAAAAATACAATTAAAAAATCAAAAATGTTATGGGGCCTTTAGTACGTAAGTGTTCGGGTAGAAATCTACTTTGGTGATAATAAATGAAAACGATTTAGCAACAACAACAACAACAACAAAAAACCTGCAACCAAAACTATTTATTAATAATAAATCAACAAAAAAAATATGTATTTTTATAAAAACATCAATTTACATTTGTATCTTGTGAAATTTTGTTTTGCAACCAAATCATTGGTTTTAGTCTTTGACTTTTACTTTGACACTCGTATGTTTTTATAGTTTTTTCTTTACGTAATAGTTACAACAATTATACGTATATATATTTAGAACCTTAATATCATATTTATATATATAAAATTAAATATTTTTAAAATTTACCATATGCGTTTATAGATTTATTTATTTTTATTATTAATTATTTGTGTGTGTTTTCTGTATGATGATGATTTGATTATGATAACGATGATGATGATGATGATTCTTAGCCACATAAAAAAAACAAACAAAAAATCAATTGCGTTCTGAAATCCTTAACCCTCGACTCAGTTTAGCCAGAGTACAACCAAAGCAGCTGACATTTTCAATGAGACAAACGAAAAATGACCAAAAAAAAAAAACCCCCAACTAATATCGAACTACTAGCAAACAAGACATCAGTCTATCGCAAATTTTGCGCTCTCTCTCAGTTTAGTTGAATAATAATTCAAAAAATTCCAAAAATCTCAAATACTAAAACAAAACAAAAAATCTTCCAAACAAAAGCACCCACCCAACCAACAAAACAATTTCAAATCGACCATTTCAGATGTACGGTAACTATCCACCAGTCGGCAGCCCACCGTTACCAGATATCATAGGACAATATTATACAGGCGGTTACGGCGGCATACCGGGCGCAGCTGCAGCCACATTGCCGCCCGGCTATGACATGTACGGCCCCTCCACCTCGGCTGGATATTTGTATGATCCCTCGCTAGCGGCGGGAGCCGGTGCGTATTATGGCCAAACGTCGCCTATACGCAGGCGTCGATATAGTATTGCCGGCCTGCCATCGGCGTCGATGATGAACGATTATTATGGTTATGGACAGCCGATGGGTCAGCCTTTGCATCAGTCTTCCTCCTCGAATATAATTAATTTGCTCAATGAGGCTCACAAGTCAATTTCAAGGTCCTCTCAGATTTTGTCACACCAAGCCCGCTTGCAGCAGGCCCAACAGGCTGCCGCCCAAACTGTAACGCCCCTGTCTCACTATCCGGGCCGTGTTATATCTAGCTATCCCACGCTGCATCCGGGCGATACGTCTCCGCCGTATCTCAACGATAATCTAATGCAAATGTCCGCGAGTTTCTCCTCACAGCCTAACATGTATTTCCAACAGTACTCACAGCCGCCACCGCCGCCTCCGCCGGCACCATCTCAAATGCAAACGGCGGCGGGTGCTTTGGGTTTGGCCGGTGCGTCGCGTCTGAGGCCCGCGTATTCGGTGTCGAATCTAAACTATTTAAATTACCCGGGAGTAGGTGGTGGCGCCGGTATGGGCGGCCTTGGTGGCATCGGCAAATATCCCACAAGTAGTGGCTACATGAACACCGGACAATATGCTCAAAATCTTTATAATCCTTCCGATTTAACGGCCTACAATATACAAAATCTGCTACAGCAACGCAATATAATGAACTCCCTACACGCTTCAAATCCCGCCATATCGCAATTGTACCAGCAACAGGCCGCTTCGCAACAGCACCAACAGCCCTACTCGGCGCATCAGCAACTGATGGCCCAGAATATTCAACAGCAATTTGCGGGCACCCAGCACTATGCCCATCAACTGCCACCTCCTGTACATCCTGCGGCCCATATACACGCTTCGGTGCAGCAGCAACTAAATCCGGATCATCAATTCCACATACATCAGCAACAGAATCATCTGCAGACGCATCCGTTAGCGGCGCTGGCGAGTACGACGGCTCCATTTCCGGCCACATTGACCAGCAGTGCGTTGCATGATGTCCGCAGTGCGATGGGTGGAACGACGGGATTAACGGGCTCAAGCGCATATGATGCGCTGTATCCCTCGCACCACCATCACACACACATGCACCATCCGTCGTCCTTAGGTCACCATCATTCATATACAACAACACCACATCATTCACAACAACATCATCAGCATCATATGTCACCATATACGAAACTAGATTTAGATTATTCAAAACTGCCACAAGAGCATAAACGCCAAGTAAGTTTTAAATTTGACGTAGATACGCTATCACTAGATTCTTAAGCAAATAACAAATAAATAAAAATACAACAACAAAAATTAATTAACTATTTTCCAAAAAAAAAACAAAAAAAAATAATTGCTAACAATTGAACCGAACGAATCGGATATTTACGAGTACTTACCTATATATTGCATTTGATAACTAAATTAGTAATTTGAAATTGAAACTGCCCTTTAAGAGATATTAAGGAAAACATTAAATAGAAAAAAAAGAGAGTACAAGAGAGAGAAGAAGGACAACATAAAAATATTTACGAAAACCAAAAACGAAATGTCGCTTCCCACAATGACTCTCAACTTAGAACTCACGCGAATATAAGCTTGCTTGCAAAGAGAGGACCTTCAATTAAAATATCCTGCCGGCATAGAATAACGAAAGTACGAATACTAGCGAGCGTCTCTTTAATATGGTCTTTATGCACAAAAAGAGCAGCTTTGAAAAGCTTCGAGAGAGTATTTATTTCAAATTAAAAACCACTTGTAGAGTCTTGCAGAGAGACTCTCAACGACAGTGTTGCTTGTTTGGGTATTACAGTATGAATTTTAGCTTGTAAGTAAAATTTTGCATAGCATAGAATTGAAAAGGATCTAGTTATCTCTATAAACGAAGTGTTGCCACGGAAGGATTGGAAACTAAGTGAAAAGCTATTACGTTGTAATGATGCCAAACTCTTTTGTGTCCTCATTATGCCCAAAATCATGTTTGTCAGTCAAGCTTACACAGCTTACACGCTTAGTAACCTGATTTTTGTATAAGCTACATCGAATAGTAGCATTAGTTAATACCACCAAATTGCGCTTCATTCTCCCTCAAGTTGCAGGGAAATCACTCATATTTAAGGGGCATAAAAAGCACTGGTCTCATTGCTTATTTTACAGACTTCCAGGAAGCAAATAAATAATGCATTCGTCAAAATATATAAGAAATATAATTCTGTAACCACGCTAACGCTATTTCCATTAAATTTTTCACACGTTTCAGCGTTTATGTAAGAATATGATACCCGTAAAGGAACAATTCATTCCATACAAACAAAGTTTTAGACAACTAAACTTCGAATGGGTTATTTCTTTGCAGCAAACGAACATTTATGTTTATGCGAAACGAAAAACGTGTAATGGTAGAAAGCACGCGATTAAAAACGCCAGCTGTAGAGAAGAGAACCAATTCGACGGGTATTGACCTCGTGAGCAAAGAAGCATATCGTTTCCCTCAAATGAACTTATAGACAACTAAACTTCGATCGGGTTATTTATTTGTGGCAAACAAACATTTATGCTAATGACAAACGAAAAACGAATCATGCGATTAAATACGGCCAGCTATAAGGCAGAGAACTAAGTCGATCGGTATTGAGCACTTGAGCAAAGATACATTTCGTTCCACTTAAATGAAGTTTTAGACAACTAAACTTTGTTTGGTTTGTTTATTTGCGGCAAATGGACATTTATGTTTACTAGAAACGAAAAACGTGACATGGCAGTACCACATGCAATTATAAAACTGGAGCTGCAGAGCAGCGAACCCAGCTCACTGGTATTGACCACGAGTGCAAACAAATATTTCGTTCCACTCAAATACAACTAAACTTCGTTTGAATTATTTTTGTATGGCATATCCTTATGAGAAACGAAAAACATGTCACGACAGTACCACATATAATTATAAAACGGAAGCTGCGGAGAAGAGAACCAAGGCGATCGGTATGACTGTTTGAGCAAGAAACATTTCGTTTCCCTCAAATGTAGTTATAGACCACTAAACATTGATCGAGTAATTTATTTGTGCCAAACGAACATAAAACGTTTATAAAACGGGAGCTGCAGAGCAGCGAACCAAATCGACCGGTATTGACCGCGTGAATAAGTACACATTTCGATTCACTCAAATAAAATTTCAGCAACTAAACTTCATTTGATTTATTTACTTCCGTCAAACGAACATTTATGCTCATGACAAACGAAAAACGAGTCATGACAGTATCACATGCGATTTAAAAACGCCAACTATAAGGCAGAGAACAAGTCGATCGGTATTGAGCACTTGGGCAAAGAAACATTTTGTTCCATTTAAATGAAGGTTTATTTATTTGCGGCAAGTGAACATTTATGTTTATTATAAACGAAAAACGTGGCATGGCAGTACCACATGCAATTATAAAACAGGAGCCGCAGAGCACGGAACCAAGCCCACTGTTATTGACCACGTGAGCAAAGTAACATTTCGTTTCACTCAAATGAAGTTTTAGATAACCAAACTTCGTTTGAGTTATTTTTTTGTGGCAAACGAACACATATACTTATGAGAAACGAAAACCGCGAAACGACAGTACCGCATGCTATTATAAAACGGAAGCTGCAGAGAAGAGAACCAAGTCGATCGGTATGACCGCGTGAGCAAGAAACATTTCGTTTCCCTCAAATGAAGTTATAGACAACTAAACATCGTTTGAGTTATTTATTTGTGGCAAACGAACAGGTATGCTTATGAGAAATGAAAAAGTATCATGTCAGTACCAGATGCGTGTATAAAACGGGAGCTGCAGTGCAGCGAACCAAGTCGACCGGTATTGACCGCGTGAACAAAGAAACATTTCGATTCACTCAAATAAAGTTTCAGACAACTAAACTTCGTTTAAGTTATTTGTTTGCGGGCAAACGAACACATATACTTATGAGAAACGAAAAACGTATAATGGTAAAAGAGCATGCGATTAAAAAACTCCTGCCGTAGAGAAGGGAACGAAGTCGATCGGTATAACCGCGTGACCAAAAAAACATTTCGATCCACTCAAATGAAGTTATAGACAACTATACTTAGTTCGGGTTATTTCTTTGCAGCAAACGAACATTTATATTTATTCGAAACGAAAAACGTGTCGTGGCAGTACCACATGCGATTATAAAACGCCAGCTGCAGAAAAGAGAACCAAGCCCACTGTTATTGACCATGCGAGCAAAGAAACATTTTGTTTCACTCAAATGAAGTGTTAGATAACTAAACTTCGTTTGAGGTATTTACTTGCGGTGAACGAAGATTTATGCTTATGTGAAACGAAAAACTTGTCATGGTAGAAAAGCATGCGATTAAAAAACGTCAGCTGCAGAGAAGAGAACCAAGTCGATCTATATAACCGCGTGAGCAAAGAAACATTTCGTTCCACTCAAATGAAGTTATAGACAAACTAAACTTCGTTCGGGTTATTTATTTGTGGCAAACGAACAGGTATGCTTATGAGAAATGAAAAAGTATCATGTCAGTACCAGAAGCGTTTATAACACGGGAGCTGCAGTGCAGCGAACCAAGTCGACCGGTATTGACCGCGTGAACAAAGAAACATTTCGATTCACTCAAATAAAGTTTCAGACAACTAAACTTCGTTTAAGTTATTTGTTTGCGGCAACGAAGTCGATCGGTATAACCGCGTGAGCAAAAAAACATTTCGATCCACTCAAATGAAGTTATAGACAACTAAACTTCGTTCGGGTTATTTCTTTGTCGCAAACGAACATTTATATTTATTCGAAACGAAAAACGTGTCGTGGCAGTACCACATGCCATTATAAAACGCCAGCTGCAGAAAAGAGAACCAAGTCAATCAGTATTACCGCGCGGGCAAAGAAACATTTCGTTTATTTAGTTGCGGCAAATGAAGATTTATGTTTATGAGAAACGAAAAACGTATCATGGTAGAAGAGCATGCGATTATAAAACGGAATCTGCAGAGCAGCGACCCAAGCCCACTGTTATTGTCCACGGCAGCAAAGTAACATTTCGTTCCACCCAAGCGAATTTTTAGGCAACTAAACTTCGTTTGGGTTCTTTAGCTGCGGCAAACGAACATTTATGTTTATGAGAAACGAAAAACGAAAAACGTGACATGCCAGTTGCACATGCACTAATGAAACGGAAGCTGCAGAGCAGCGAACCAAGTCCACTGGTATTAAGCAATTAGACTGACGCTGATTTTTTGAGAAGTCAAACTGCAGCCGCCGATTATTTATCAGTAAACGCCACCGCCTGCTCTTTCAGCTCCCATCGTCTTAAAATTTGAGATGGCTTGATAACCTAAAGTTCAATATTTCGCCAAAATTTTACAAGTTCCATATAAAAAATGCCTGCGAAATATCGACGGAAATGATTCAGTTTATGAAGAAAATACATATTTTTATGTTGAGAAAGTTTTTAATATTTAATTAAAACCCAGTTTAATACCTCAGCCAGTCCGCCGTCGCAGAAAATGTTTCAGCAGACGATGCCACATAAACTCGGAGCCGCCGCCATTAACAATTTAGGTTTGGCTTGGTTCTCTAATGCACAGTGGCCGAAATTTGAGTAAAAAAAAATATATTTTTGTATCAGAATTTGTCTTTTATTTATACGAATGGTTTGGACCCATCATTCAATTTTTCATACGGCTTGGCAGAAAAAGAACCCATAACGAGCTAAACTGATTGTGAAAATTACGCTAAATGGGATTCATCTTGGAAAGAAGTCTGCCTTTATAAAGCGATAGAAACAGTGTTTTAAATTTTAAATGCAAATTTCTTTTAGCACCTACTGTTCCTGGAATTGCAGTTGAATTGTAGTTGAGTCTTTCCGACGAGCTATCACAAACATTGCGAGAAGACGAACAATACCTTATTGTTAGATTTTGCATGTTCGTTTTTGGTGAAAGAAGATAAAAGTAATTAAAAAGTTTACTAAAGTTTTCTACGATTGCCGTCAAAGTAAATTACAAAAATTTTGGGATAAATTAAAGTTCGTTTACAACAATTCTAAATCCTTTTACGATAAACGTTGTTATGTGCGTTGGACGTTACGGTCAAGCGATTTTTTTCTTTGCTCGTATGGTGCGGTACTCGTTGAGCATACGCGTCAAAAAAAACTAGTTTTTGTTATCTTTGTGTGCTTGTTACGGTTGAGTATACAAAGCAAAAGTATTTAGTTTGCAGCAAACGATATCCAAATGTTTTTCCTTTGCGTGTATGATTTTTGAGGTTTCGATTATTTCCTTACGAAAGTTGCGAGTTATTGCCGGAAACCAATTCTAACTTGCAACTTTGGCACAGAAAATTGACTGCTACAAAAAAAGGTGGCATCCACAAAGACTTGGCGACATTTTTCCTAGGGAAAGTGTTTATTTTTTGTGTAGGAATGTTTTAATAAAGATATGCATTCACACAGAATAATATCTTCGCCGATACTCTTGGTAAAAACGAGGAGTTTTTCACACCCATTTTTGTATAAAATTTTGCTCTCGCCCGGCTATTCGCGTAGGAACTCCTATTCTTGCTTAAAATTCAGAAATTTCCAAACTGGCAACACTGTAGATCATGATTACACAGGGACTCCTTTCGTATGCCAAAGAAAGGATTGTCTCCAATCTATCACCAACGAGAGCGACTCCATCTTGTACTTAACTACAATACTCATCAACAGCTTCAAATTCACTCGCTCCTTCCAATTCTCTCACTCATAGGAAAATCACATTTAAATAAAAAAATATACATAAATATATGAAAACGTATAAGGAATTATTGCATAGAATTTAAATGAAATTTAAAGCTAATACAACTCTTATTTCCTTTACATTTGTTTACTCTACATATATATTTGTCACTCAACAACTGAAACCATCTATTTTTGAATGCATTTCGACGGAGAACTACAAAAGGATTCCTAAGCCCAGTCCTCCATTTATATATTTGAATTATTAACCTAGAAAGTGTGAGCTAACTTACCTAATAACTATATAAATGAACTACAAAGCATTTCTTTACACTCAAAAAAAACAAAGCTAATTGTTTAAACAAAATATTTATGCCAAAAGATGCGAAGAGAACAAACAACAGCAACAACAATTTGTTAGGGAAATTTATAAGCAAAATCTTATTATTATTATTAATATTATTATTATTATTATTATAATTATGTGTAAAACTACGTATTTAATAACAAATCACAGTATTTTTCTTTGTGAAAGACAAAACAAAATTTCGTTTACAAACAATATAACACTGATAACTCGTCGAAATATTTGAAATATTTTTGCAAATATTCCAATTAGTGCCTAAAATTTAAAAAAGAAAACAACAAATGATGAACAACAACAAATACTTTTTTGCCAATATATATATTTACGTAATACAAAAATATTTAATTAATAACTCAATACCAAAGCAAAAAACAAACAAACAGCGAACATTGTCAAAAAGTCGTAACATTTAAACAAATTTTTTTCGTGTAAGAATTCACCATAGTTGTTTTTAAAAACGGAGCAATAAAATGGTTGTTTTTACACAGCAGAGTTGTATATTTAGAGGAGTAAAATTTCGTATTTAATTCCTTAATGCACAGGCAAAAATTGTTTCGCGATTTATTTTTGAAGCAAATATTTGAAGTGAAGCGTAATTTGGGAAGAAAAATTCTAATCTATAGTAAGAAAATTAAAAAAAAATCCTAAAAATGTCCTTTATTATACTATATGATTCCAGCGGAAATTATTTATTCGAAGAATATTTTTGATATTTATTTATTTTGAATTTATTATTTTGTATATTCAATAACAGTGAGATTAATCGGTAGCTGGAAATTACTGGAGCTCATTTAAAAAAAAACGAAAATCCAATTCAAACTTAATACAAATTTATTACAATTGAAATCAAACAAAACAAAAGGCAATTGACCTTCCTAATGGAATAAGGAGTCACAAGGAATCAAACTGGTTGGCGAAATATGTTATCTTCGTTTTGTAAGGTCCCTGACCCCCCGGGGTTGTCCGAGACCGGATAAGTAAGTAAGTAAGGAATTCTATAAACAGAGCAATTCTATAAACCTAAAATGTCACAAGGAATTTTATAAACTTAAAGATTTGAAATCTTTCATATTGACATAAACATTATACATACATATATACAGAAACAGATACAGTCATATTTCTGCATAACCCAGTAAAAACAGTGCATACCAATTATCAAAATGATCACCACAACTAGTTTTTGGTAAGCGGTGGTGAAAATGTCGTGTTGTCATTGGACGAATAGACTTCCAACATGAACACTTTTCAGTACAATTTCAGCTGCTCATTAGCGCAAAACGATTGCTGATCATTCATGTTCGCCAAGAAAATGGAATGTGCTACGGGTGGCGGCAGAACTTTTACCACAAATTTTACATGCTGCTGTTGTTGTGAATTACTTCCAAATTGACCACTTTTCAGTACAATTACACCTGCTTCTTTTGTATATTGATTACATATTCACATAGAAAACCGGCATCTACACAATTTCCATTTGAAATTTAAACAAGATCATTTGAAACTTAAAAATTCACTTTGAAACTGCAAATACATTAATTGAATTTCAAAAAAATATCAATTGAATTTCAAAATTTAAACTACATCGAATAAGTGATGATTTATACGATCTATCGTATTGTATTCAAAAATTAAATTGTTCGAGCCTTTGACCGTATTTTTAATTAATTTTATTCTTCGACATTTCGCTACCCTTTGGGTAGCATCGTCAGGAAGATAAACACAATTATTAATTAGAAACGTTTCTAAACGCTCGAACAATTTAATTTTTGAATTTAAAATACATCAATTGAAATTTATAATACATTAATTTCAATTCAAAACACATTAATTGATATTTAAAATACATCAATTCAAATTAAAATGGCGTCAGTTGCAATATATAAGAAATCAGTGGAAATTTGAAAGTCATCAATTGAATTTTAAAAGACATCAATTTAAATTAAAAATACATTTTCATATTTCAAAAATTTTTATAAAAATAATAAATAAATAGTTTCCTAATACATTGCATGAGGGGATTGAGGAGAGCTCCTCACAATTAGTGAGCTGTGCGCTGATTGTGACACTCACTGATTGGGACCTACAGTTTTACACTGGTTCGGAACGGAATTTTTGAGAAACTCTTTCATGGCTAAATACTCGATAGTGTCGTCATCACTAATCTAGGTGAACGTAGTCGAAATAAATGTAAGGTTGTCGGAGCGGGGATCGAACGCGCGTTCTCTTGGATAAGAGCCGCGCACACTAAACATTGCACCACCGGCGGCCAAAACCTATTACATATATAAAACCGGTTAATGATTTTTGAATTGAACTAACGAATTTTAAATTTCAATTGATGTGTTTTAAATGTCAATTGAACCAACTTAAATTGCAATTGATATCTCTTAACTTTCCATTGAAGTCTTTTGAATTCCAATTGATATTTTCTAAATTTTAATTGATGTATTCTAAATCTCAAATAGAATTTTTTTTAAATTTTTTAATTTTAAATTTTATTTGAAATTTTAAATAGATTTAATAAATTTCAATTGATATTTTTCAAAATTGTATTGATATTTTTTTGAATTTCGATGGTAAAATGCTGTAGTACAGGTTCCAGAGTCGAATAACCAGAATTTTCACCATAACTGTTCAGGTTGCGCAATAGTAAGCGTACGTGAGAACGTGGTATCGATCCCTGGTCGGACCACCTTACACTTTATTCGACGACATCCACTATGCTTGGACCCTTCGACACTATCGAGTAATTAGCAATGAAGAAGCTACTCCAATAATCCGTTCGGAAGCAATCAATGGGTGTAAAACTCGAAAGTGTACAAGTTCATTGATTGTGAGAAGCTCTCGCCTGTACTTTCACTCGGATACGACGAATAAGCATTCCAAAATATTTTTCAATTCGATGCCGCTGTTTGAATTTGAAAGTAAAATATAGTTAGTTGAAAGTCATATCGGTTTTGATATTTGTCGACAATACAAATAATAGGCAAAAAAAATGGTTAAATACTTTCTGTTTTCAGGGAAATTTACACACTTCCACCATTGCTGCACCATCAAGAAAATTTCCGTTGACTTTCAAATCCACCACTTATATTTCACCATCTATGGCATTTCTATCATCTTTACTCGATGGGAATTCAAAGCCAGGCAGTTTGATTGCCAACCGAGCATCTGTTAAACTTTCATATACAATACATGTGGTGCCAATTGGATCTACATCTTGAAGTACTTCTTGCCGATACATATGCATGTGTAAAATTTTTTGAAGCAGTGATCTGTTAAAACTACTTCCTTTTTTGGAAAATATTATATTCATAACTACAAACGTCTCTCGATCGGAACTCGAGCCCAGGCACTTTGATTACCAACCGAACATCTTTGAACTACGAGTAACTACTTTTTGAGAAGTTATGTAAAATAACTTCTCTGGCATTTTTGAAAGCAATCAAAATTTTTATATTTGAAGCCTATTTCTTCTTAGTTTCTTCATTACCAACTAACTATTCCCCAAGCGGTACTTGGACAAAGGGATTTTGAATTACATTACCATTGATCGAATATGAATCAGCATTTCAACTACTTTTTTGGATGTTACCTACAATAAATTCGTTGATACATGCTGAAAAAACGGTCTCTGTGACATATTCTCTCAAACACATTCTGGAGGAACCATGTATATGTTTGGAACACACCCCAAATATTTATATATTTACAATATTTATATATTTATTTGCACTATAATATTCGCATACGTTTACGTGAAGCCATGTGCTTTTTTCGTCCCCAACATCCATATACCTACGTCGAAGCATTCGACGACTCAATACATGAAACTAAAACCCAACAGAGATCAGTCAACATAAAAAATACTCAATTCATTTACACGCGCATTCAGGAATATTTATGAATCACAGACTGAAAATATACAGTTTTCCGCAATAATAACTCAGACTGAGAACAAATCTCCCTTTTCTCTTTCTCCCTCTTTTATTATTTTGCTCTCGACAGAGCATAGCAACAAAAAATTTAGTAAACATTACACCAAACACAGCTGTATTTGTATCACAAACAAAGCTATACTTGAATCACAATACACATACGTTATAATATATTAATCATTGTGGTTGTGAGAAGCTCCCTCCAATGGGCGGGGAATCCATCTATTCTAATACTTTTGTGTCAAACATATAATATCGAATAGCAAAAATAATGTGTTTGGACACAAGTATACTCTATTTATGACAAGCTCCAAAAGCACATTACATTTGCATCCACACAAGAAAAAAATACAAATTTTTCAGCGTGCCCAAAGGCGTAACCCTCAAAAAATAAAAACTTGTTTTTTGCGTGAATATAATATCCACGCTAAAATATATATGTGCAAAATAGTAAACTTCCAAGTTCCTAAGCTAAGCTGTGGAATGACCGCGTTTGAAACTGAAATACTTGGGAATTTATAAAGGTTTTTGCTTCTCCTATAAAATTTTGAAAATGAGGGTTAAGTCTTTGGGCATTTTAGGTGACGATATGTAGAATTACATCTATTTGAAGTTTTTCCTGGAAATTATTATATTCGTGATAACTAATCTTTGTTCGATATTTATAACGAAATAAAGTTACTGAACGCACGCTCCGTCCAACGGATGTCTGACTAGAATGTTTTTTAGGCTTAGTGACTTGTTAGTCCAGAGTTAATTCACAACAGATTCCCATCTACTGTCTAATTCTAATATGAACATATCTGTTTTAGCCAAATACAACACTGATTGCCATGATTGTTCTTAGTTTAAACGACAGCTGTTCGTTAAAAGTTAGCATGTATTCGTTCGCCAGTAGTCAAACACAGTGGAGTTGAAGTATTATGAATTAAAAATCATTAGTTAGACTAAATTCTTGTTATGAATACAGGAGCTTGTGAATAGTGGAAAACATGTATACCCAAATACGTACTTGGTCTTTAGAAAAGTATCAATCAGCTGTAATCCGAATCTAAATTTTCAGTCGCTGAAAATCAGCACATAGTGATACAGTAAAGTACTGAAACAAGTACTTCCATTGTAAAGAATTAGTTTTAGTGTTGATGGGTAACTTAAAGACCTGCGACATATAAAGTATTGCAACTTACCTTATGACGAAATTCCAGCAATTTACGGGCAATCTAAAATAAAAACAAAAAATACTCTGTAATACAAACATCTAAAGTAGATCATTAGCAATTATTTAAAAACAAAAACAGGATTATTTCGAATTACTGCCTCTGAAATACAACTCTGCAACTGTGTTCGAAACCTTTAAATTTCCGCTCCAAACATTTCGCTCTCAACGTTGTCATTTAAATAGTACGTCGTTTCGACTTAAGACTGTAAATATAATTTACAATAAACCAAAGAATTGTTTTTTATTTTTGTTTCTAAAATATTTATCTTTTCCCATTTCTCTTTTAAAAATCAAAAGTAGTCTAACTCTCTCTTACTTAGTATACAAATAATTTGCTTTAAAATGATTTATTAAATCAAAACCTTGAAATTGAAGAAGCAAACGATTTGAATCCCAGATTATTTTGAAAGCAACAAAACGCAGTCAATTGAATTGAGTCACATAAATTTATTTAGACACACAAAAGTGAATCCTTGTCACACCTTCCTCCCCCCCGTGGATGATATTTAAACCAAACAAAAAAAAGAAACAGAAATATTGAAACAAAAAAATTATTATGTAGATTAGGTAAAAACCTTGCAATATAAAACTACTATATACATATATAAATATATACAACATATAAAATGCAATATTACTATTATACTTTATTGTTTTTGTGTTAGTTTCGTTTGCGGTTTTTGTTTTTAATTTAAACATTTAAATTTTCAACTTTTTTCTCAATACTAGAGTGTGATCAATTAGAAAAGGAGGTCAATTATAATTAAATATAAAAATCGTAATTTATACAACATTAATTGCAATATGCAAATGTTTAACAAAACGATATTTATAGTTATATATATGTATACATATATAAATATAAATATAAACTAATTAATAAACTCAAATATGACTATGTGCGTGTGTATTATTAGAGGTATTTGATAATTACCAAGGAAGTTTTGATATATTTTATAACTTCCATTTAGTAAAATTTGTACATTTATGTTTAGTTTGTTGTCAACCAAAGAAGAAGAAGAAGGAAAACAGGAAAATCCAAAAAAAAAAAACATTTACCAACTCTATGTAAACCCTTTAAAATGTTAATTTTTGATTTATGTCAAACCAAACCTACCTAACCTACTATTTACTCCAAATACTTGTATTCTAATCATATAACTAAATATCTTTATATAGGACAAAATTATGTTGTTCGTAGTTGTTACCAATAAATAAATAAATCCTAAAACCAAAGTAGTTCGCAGATATGTCAAACATTTACGTTCCCTAACCTAAGAGCCGTGTTAAAACCCCCCTTAATCTTGTATAATCACTGATTAACTAATACATGTGTAAAGCTGATAATTAAAAATACTATTTATTATATTTATGTTGTGTGCTTTTGGAAAGCTTAAGAAACCTTAACTGCAAAAATATCGATTAGTAGAATAAACATAAATCATATTATCAACATTTTACATTAACGTGCTTATCACTATTAACCATCGCCATCATGATCGCCAACACTATCAGCTATATAATCACGCCTGCAAGTCATTCCATGACAAACCGAACGAATGAATTTCTCAAAATACGATGCAGCATAACAAGGGTGATCAGCATATTCAACAATTATGTTGATAGTTTGACCTTAATATTTTTCCTTTACACTGCAAAAGTTGTTCGCTTTTAAGAGCAGTCAAACGCACAATAGTTGATTAGCGCAAGTGCCTAAAAGTGGGCTATAAGTTTTGTGAAGATTGTTTTTTCCAAAAGTAAACGAGGAGAGGAAACTGATTAATCCCAGGACGATTGACTAGGCTTTTCTAGATCTATTTTGAGTTTGATCTCTACAATCCCACAGTTTGAATTCCTTGACCCAATTGTTAGCCCTCTATGGGTATTTCTGGGTGCATTCGAATATCTATAAAAAAAATTTTTCAAAATGGTTGTAATCTACACAACTGGGTCTCGATAGGCCCATGTGCCGAAAAGTTATTACTGTATTGGCAACGGTGCTTTACACCTCAGCACAGTGGTTCAGTATCGACTGCGATCGGCTAAAATTCAATAACTTCTGCACCGGAATTCTCTGATTTTTTATCAACGAAAAGCGGTAGTTGAGTTAAGTAATCCGGAAATTTTGTATTGAAATTTTATGAACATTCACAATTTATAAAATTTATTCAAAATTTTTTATTGAAAATTATAAAATTTAGAAAATGTGAAAATATGTTAAACGGTAAAAATTAAAATTTTTTGACCGCTTTATAAACAGTTACGACAAAATACATTCAAGTATTCAACATAAAAACAAAAATAATACAATTTTTGTTATCTTTTGGAATGGAATGAACATTTTTGTTGTTTTTAAATCGAAAAAATTTTCAATGTTAGTATCTCAAAATAATCATCGACTTCTTATCTGCAATTTGTTTGGTTGGTTGGTTGAAAAGGCTGCAAGACAGCACGCTGTCTAGCACACTTAGGCTAAAGAAGCCCATTGTGATACCTGCAGTTACAGCTATAGCAACAATTGACTAGTCGTCTAGCCAATTTGCCCTTTCAATGATTTTGTCTATAAGACCTACAGGAATATCCTGTAGGGCTACGGTGCTAACTAAATGTGTTCCGAATATCCTACTTGTCAATCCAACCGAAGGTGTTTCGTCGTTTCCTCGTCCTCTTCCATGCAGCATCTACAGAGAGTGAAATTTCTATGTCCCAATCTTAGAACATGCAATTTGTTTACAAAATCAAAAGTTATTAAATTCTGGGCGATAGAAATTGAATTCGAACCACTGTGCTAGTTAGGCATCACCGAAATCCCAAATAAATCTTCAACTATAATCTATACATCTTGATAAAATGGTGCCTGGCTGGATATGTAAACGGGACACAAATATGCTGTCTTTCGTGTATTGTCTAGACCCATAAGGTTGGTTTACCACCCCAGGTGTACCTAATCATCGTAGGGTTAAATGTACGTACACGCTGAAAAATAACGGCCCCGTAACATATTGCAGGAACCATGTATATGTTTGCAGGAATTGTTTTCGTGCATTGAAGATCTGCTGCTTTTTGCTTCTTTTCACATTTTTGTTTTCAGCAGTTATCAACAAACAAAGCAACATTTGGGTCACAAATACATATATTATACATTACATCAATCATGGTATCTCAAACATATTATATTAAATAGCAAACACAATGTGTTTCGACACAAGTATGCTATATTTGCGACAAGCTACAAACACCTTATATTTGCATCCAAAGAGTAAAGAAATACAATTTTCAGAGTGGACGAAAATATTCTAACTTCCTTAACACAAAAACGAAATCATCGCCTCTTCAAGCTGTTTCTAAACTAAATTACAGAATTTTGCAAATTTTGAAATTTTAAAACAAAAATAACTCGAGAAAAATTGATCCTTTTTAAAAAGCTGAAATATGTCAAAATTGAATCAATTCTAACCCTTTCAAAAGAATTGGTTTGTCATGGAATAACTTCTACATATATATCGCAATCAATGATTACACTTATGGACAAAATATAAACTTTTTACCGTGACACATAGGAAACCAAAGATGATTTTTATACCCCAATATAAATTTCTAACGCAAAGGCAAAGAATCGGAATGGGACTATTATTCAAAACAATTTAAAAATCAATCACTGGAAGCCATTGGGTCAAACAAACAAACGCCTGTGTTAAAGTCTAAATTCTAAATTTATATATATTAAATTATATACATCCTTCACAACCCAGCTGAAAAAAAAATTAAGTTCATCCCTCATTCGAGAATTTTTCAAAAAAGGCATTCGAGAGTCAAGAGAATATCTGCATCTAACTCGAAGACATTAACCTCGACTCACTTAAGAGGATGTCACAACCTACTTTGTCACAATAGTCACAATCGACATTAGAGGTTATCACAACAGACTTTAGAGGTTGCCACAACTGACTTTAGAAGTTGTCACAACCGACTTTCGAGGTTGTTTCAATCGTCGTTAGAGGTTGTCGCAACTGACTTTAGAGGTTGTCACAACCGACTTTGTAACAACTGACATTACTTTTAAAATTTACAGTACCATTTTTAATACCTCTGAACTGTCAGCTGTCACGCTAGAGGTTATTACAAACGACATTGGATGTTGTCATAACCGAGTTAGGAGATTGTGACAATCGATACAGGTAATTCTAAACGACTTTGGAGGCTATCCCAACCGATTATAGAGGCAGGCACAACCGACATTACAGGTTATCAAAAGCGGATTTCAAAACTATATAGCTAAAATATTGGGTAGTGAAAATATTGAGCTAAACAAACAAAGACCTGAGTTTTGAATTTTACCTTAATTTTGTTAATGACAAAGAACATCTACATACATATATGTAGTCCTTAACACAGAAAAAAAAATATAGTTTCCAGATTTCTCGAGATTTTCTCAAAAATTACATTCAAGAGTTAGAAAATTTTGCATGAATATAAATTTTGTATAGACCCATAGAATAAGTCAGTTGTTAGAATCAAATTGGTCGTAATACGATTTTAGAGGTTGTCACAACCGACTATATAGGTTGTCACAACCGACTATATAGAGTGTCACGAACGACAATAAAGTTTGTCACAACCCACATTAAAGTTTGTCACAACCGAATTTAGAGTTAGTCATAAACGACTTTAGATTTTGTCACAACCGAATTTAGAGTTAGTCACAAACGACTTTAGATGTTGTCACAATTGACTTCAAACGTTGGCACAAATTGTTTACAGCTTTACAGATTGTCACAACTGACTTGAAAGGTTACAAGAAACGGAAGTAAAGTTTGTCACAACCGACTATATAGGTTGTCACAACCGATATTAAAGTTTGTCGCAACTGAATTTAGAGTTTGTCACAAACGAATTTAGATGTTGTCACAATTGACTTCAAACGTTATCACAAACGGCTTTAAAGATTGTCACAACTGACTTGAAAAGTTACAACTAACGGCATTAAAGTTTGTCACAACCGACATTAGACATTAGAACAGACAATTGACTTCAGATGTTGTCACAAATGACTTCAGAGATTGTCACAATCGACTTTAGAGGTTGTTATAACCGACTTTAGATGTTGTCTTATTACGTGGGTGCATTTCTGAAATTATTTTAATTCCATACAATTTTTCTAGATCAGGAGCTGTTCTGAATATAATGGTTTTTCCAAACTCTTTCGTTCAAGAGTATAATTCAAAATTGTCTCATAAAAAAAGACTAATATGCAAATGACACACAATTTAGTTGTGACAACTGAATTGGAAATGATCGTTCGATCGTAGTAACAGAACAAAAAAGACTTTTGGTTGGTCGAACAGAATTTAACCGAACTTTGATCGCCGTGCTATCGCAATTATCCCTTTTGGGCTATGTGTCAATAGTGGGAGCCACTTCTACCTAATCTGCCTAACAGAATTCATGAGAAATTTGGTCGTTGGAACCGAATTAGTGAAAACGCATACAATTAGCAATTCGATAGCCGGAAAGGCATCAATTATTAAATGAGATTGCTCCAAACGTATTTCAGTTGTATCGACTGAATTCAGCTGTGGCAACCTCAAGTCTGTTACGACAAACTCAATTCGGTTGCCACAACTGAATTTCGGCATATTTAGTCACGTCTCTTTCGGTATTCGCACACAATGAGCGAGTAAAATAAAAACAAAGTGTTTGTGAGAAATAATTAATCATGAGCATGTGAACGTGGTGCACTATACAGCTTCCGTTACAATTTTAAAACAGTCACCTCGGTACGTAACGGTAACACATTCGAATTAGAAGCCACACAAAATTGAGTTGAAATTAATGAAAGGTAATGGGAAATCAATTTTTTAGATAGTCGCCACTAGCATTATTCTTGCAATCACATGTTTAAACCTTCTCATTAAAAACTTTTCTAAGATGTTCAAGAGATCGCACATATACAGGGGCTATGTACGTATATCCTTTGACTAAACATTGAAAGGTTTAATGCGATCTTAACCAAATACTCTAAATTTAAATATTCGAAATTGGTGTAAAACTGAGTTTAAAATTGTCAATGATTTTCAGAAGCTCTTCCCAATCTCTTTAAGGAATGTAATGGGAAATCAAATTTCAAGTTAGATGTCCTTATAGCTCTTTACGAAAGTTATCTTATTACATTTGACGAAGCCTTTCCAAAAGGCTGTCAAATAACTTTTTAATCTCTTAATCTGGTTTTCCTGGGTTGTAGTTATTATCTGAAGGTACGACACAACAAAAGTACCAACTTTTAGTTGCGGTAAAAGTATAAACTTTGTGTTTGGGGCAAAATAATTACCGAGCAAAAGAATTACCGAGCATTAAGCTGTTTTCCTTGAAGTCACGAAAAGATCGATTTTGCCATACAGTATTATCGCACCATCGTACAAACAACGATATGCAACGACAAATTAATAAGTTTCAGAAACGAATATTAATTGGAAACTACAATACACAGACGAAATACTTAATCATATTAATCATAAATTAATTATCGTATCCTTTCTTTCCGCCATCTGTAAGTCATAGAGAATTTGATGAAAGCAAAACACCAACAACCAATGTGGAATTACTTATATGTAACTAATACAAACATATATAAACTATAAACTATTATATTGTATGACAACTATATATTTGTATGTATGTGCATACATATATATATATCTATGTACTTATGTATATAAATGTGTTTTGTATACATACATGTGTATTAGATGAGACTTAGAGTATTCTTTATACCAAAACAACAAGAACAACCAAATAACAATGTGTTGTATTTGCATTTATATACACGATAATAATAACAATAACAACGTACTATATATCTATCCTGTACTTACAACAAAGTACTTAGGTATACACTTGAATACTTATTAAATAATATTAATAATTATTACCTAAACTAAATGATACTTACTATATAATAATAAATACCATATGCATACCTATATACATTGCATATTAGTATATACTAGACTGGACCTATGTTGTATGGAGAAAATTAAAGTTTGTCGAAACCTGCGGGCCATGGGCTCATTTTGTTTATATTTATATCAAATATCACCGTGCAAATTTTGAGCGCGATCGATAAACCTTTACCACTCTCTCTCAAGAGCCTTAAAGTTACAAAAATAGTCTATTTTTGAAAAATTTTCCAATTTGGACCACCCAAACGGAAAAAGGATGCACCCTAATTTCCAGACTATATTTTTCCTGATGCAGGAATTCATTACGAACAAAATGACACCTCACAAGCTAAAATCGGAGTAAGACTCACGAAGTTATAAATGATTAAAAAAGGTCAATTTAATAAAATGGAGGAAATTTTCTCTTAACCCTTATTAAGGTCTGTTTGTTTGACTGAAAACCTTTAATCGAAACAAACAGACCTTAATAAGGGTTAAGAGAAAATTTCCTCCATTTTATTAAATTGACCTTTTTTAATCATTTATAACTTCGTGAGTCTTACTCCGATTTTAGCTTGTGAGGTGTCATTTTGTTCGTAATGAATTCCTGCATCAGGAAAAATATAGTCTGGAAATTAGGGTGCATCCTTTTTCCGTTTGGGTGGTCCAAATTGGAAAATTTTTCAAAAATAGACTATTTTTGTAACTTTAAGGCTCTTGAGAGAGTGGTAAAGGTTTATCGATCGCGCTCAAAATTTGCACGGTGATATTTGACATAAATATAAACAAAATGAGCCCATGGCCCGCAGGTTCCGACGACTTTCAAAATAAGGACCAGTCTAGTATATACTATATATGTATTTGTATGTACTTGGGTCGTACATTTTCTGATGGCATATTTGTTTATACTTAAACACACACACACACACCCATATGCATATGCACATATACATATGCACATACTTATACTTAACTAGTATTTAATCGACTATTGAAATCTTTAATGAACGAATCCACCACAAAGAGGTGGTGGCGAAGAGATTAAGACGATGAAGAACAACAAGCTAAATTATATAATTATACAATAATCTATTTCTTCATTGAATGGAATAATGCAAGATTATCAAGTGTACACTCATATGTACATACTATATGTGTATATGCATGTGTGTGCGTTAATAGGCAAATACAAAAACGATTACACATACAAATGACAATTTAAAATGTTTTCCATTCCATGATAACCTGGTCCCCTAGCGGTGCGAAAAGGAGAAAATGGTAATTAGAGGCTTCCGCTTCCGTTTTCTGTTACAATGCAGGTGTAAAATGATGCAATTTACATTAAGTACTTTGGGTCATATCATTAAAAAAAAAACAATCCCTTATAGCTTTCTACTATAGCCCCATTACGTGTTTGATAAAATGCTTAACAAGTTGAGGGGCATAACACAAGGAATCTGTATAAGGTCATGAGGTAATAGGGGATATTTCGTTGTTACTTATATTAGAAATCTATCTCAATTATTATAATAAATATTGTATAAGTATAAAATCTTTTTATTAAAATTTGTTTTTTAATTATTGTTTTTTCTCCGCCTACCAAAGCAAACCGTAATTTATGATTATATTTAGTATATGGTACACTGGAGACAATATAAAAAATCATGGCTCCAATTTTTCCGAAACCATCAGTAAATATTCTTCTTTTAAAACCAACATACCGTATAACCATCTCAGGAAAAAAATCCCAAATAAAATATTTACAGAAGTAAAATCTGTACCAAATTTTACGCAACATTGAATGCAATTTAATTGATTTTTGGAATGTATGACATGTGGCAACTTCTTCATGAATCCACATCTCGTCCACATCCACATCATTGAATTTATGAACAACAAACCCCTGCCCTCCCCACCAGACGAATTTTCGAAGAAAAAATATTCGAAGATGGCCCAGTCCAAAATCTACACTCAACAGTGACACGTTGTTGGAACATTTATTCCTCAACTATCATTCATGCTAACACTTTCCGAACATCAAATGCGATAATTTTGACGATTAACGAAGCCACCAAGATGAAAATGAGCCTCATCGCCGATGATGACTTTTTTCGAAAACTCTTCAGAATAGAGTTCAACTTTTAATAACCCAGAACTGTCAGGTGTCACGCTAGTGTTTATTACAACCCACATTGGAGGTTGCCACAACCAACTTTAGAGGTTGTCACAACCGACTTTAGAGATTTTCACAACCGACTTTAGAGGTTGTCACAACCAACTTTAGATATTTTCACAACCGACTTTAGATGTTGTCACAACCGACTTAAGATGTTGTCACAACCGACTTCTGAGGTTGGCACAACCGACTTTAGAGTTTCTCACAATAGACTTTAGAGGTTGTCACAACCGACTTTAGAGGTTGTCACCACCGACTTTAGGGGTTGTCACCACCGACTTTAGGGGATGTCACGACCGGTTTTGCATATTGTCACAACCGAGTTTAGTGGTTGTCACAAACGACTTTATAGGTTGTAACAACCATCTTTAAGCCTTAGTGGTTATCTCAACCGACTTTAGTGGTTATCACAACCGACTTTAGTGGTTATCACAATCGACTTTAGTGGTTGCCACAACCGACATAAGTGGTTGTCACAACCGATTTCTGAAGTTGGCACAACCGACTTTAGAGGTTGTCATAACCGACTTTAGAGGTTGTCACAACTGACTTTACAGGTTGTCTCCACCGTCTTTAGGGGTTGTCATGGCCAACTTTGCAGGTAGTCACAACCAAGTTTAGTGGTGGTGACAACCGACTTTATAGATTTTCACAACCGACTTTAGTGGTTTTCACTAGCGTCTTAAGGTTTTGTGACAGCCGTTTTAAGAGGTTGTCACAACGAACTGGATTTATCGAAGGAAAAATTCCCCCAACTGGAATATATTTCCTCTAAATCTCGGGGTGAATTTGAATATACTGACACTTTGCTTATTTTTCAACGTACTAGCCCACGGTCGTAAAATATTGCCAACATATTTTCACTTGCCTTATTTAATAATACCAAAAATGAATGTGTACCCGATTTTCCAAACTCTTTTCTTCAAGAATAGAATTGCAAATTGACTTACAAAACAAAACAAAAAAAGGCATAAAACAAAAAATAAATAAAAACGGAATAACGAAGGCTGAAGATTTGAATTGTACAAAACTCTTTCATTATTTTTAGACTATTTCTCAACAATGAAAACGAGTTGTTCTTTAATTTAGAGCTCCAATTTTATTAAACCCTGAACTGTCATCAGTCACAGTGTATTTTCTTGTTCACCAACACGTTACCCAACACAAGGAACGAAATTCAAATCTTAAGCCAATTTTCGGACACTTTTTTCAAGGCTTGAAAATACCCCAAATATTTACTTAGTAGCTTTAGAAAACCATTATTGTAATCATCTACAAAAACGTGACCGAATATCCAAGAATATTGAAATTGCATGAGACCTAAGGGGAGCAACGCAATTTCTTTCCAGTAGCCTTAAAGTACGTTAAAAAATCTTGAACACAAGATATGCAAATCTAAAATTCAGCCAATCAATTCGGAATAGGAAGGTTTGAATATACAAACTTTTATACAAACAATTTTCGGGAAATTTAAAATTTCTATAACACAGTAAATAAATGTTTGCAATTTTTTCCTAAGACAGGTATAAAAGATTCTTGTTTCTTGAGGGTTTTAGTAAAATTGAAGAAATTACGGTTTTTTTTGCTGTCCTTTCTGGCAGGGAGTGACTCATATAATGAGTTAAAATCTCTTTTTTTATTAAATTTTCCCAAGGTTTGAAAGGAAACTACATTTTAAAATCTTTTCGCATCTTTCAAAAAAACTTTTCAAAAAAGGACATTCTAGAGCCAGACGTATCCTTGCAGTTAAATCAAAGAAAATTCGCAGAAATTTTAATTTTGTTGTCGTTGATTCGTGGATAAATTTCCAAAGAATTTAAGAACGTTAATAAATTTTCGGGATTTTTTTGCTAAGATATGTAGGTACAAAATGGTATTAAACGGAGAAAGTTTCTTGACGTTTTTCGAAAAAAATCGAAGCCAAGGTGTTGTTTAGAATTTTTCTCCGTCCTGTCAAGGAATGACTCATATAAAGATTTGAAATCAATTTCATGTTAAATATTTCAAATTGTTTGGAAAGGCACTAAATTTTCATAGCTTTTGTATCATTCCTAAAAACTTTCCAAAAAAGGACGTTCGAGAGCCAGGCGTATCCTTGCAGCTACATCACAGAAATTTTGCAGGAATGTTAATATTGCTATTTGCGATTCGTGGAACAATTTTTAACGAATTTAAGAACTACAAATGAATGTTTGTAATTTTTCCCCTAAGATAGATATAAAACTCTTGAAGCCATGCTGTTTTTTTGTCCGTTCTGGCATGGAATGATTCATCTAATGATTTAAAAAGTGTTTTTTATTATACTTTTAAAAGTGGTTTGAAAGGAAATTCATTTAAAAAACTTTTTATATCTTTTCTAAAAACTTCCACAAAAAAGGACATACGAGAGCCAGGCGTTTCCTTGAAGTCTAATCAAAACAATTTCTCACGGATATTAATTTTGATATTTGCTGTTCGTGGAACAATTTTCAAAGAATTTGAGAAATTGTTCCAAACTTTTTTGTCATTATCTGGGTTTAGATCATATGGAAATTCATGGATAAATTTCAACCAAAATTTCTTTATATGTAACTTTTATCGACTGTATTTAAAGTTCCAGATTTCCCAGTCTTTACGACAACTCTTTCAATATTTCGCCATTCGTTCCAAGTCAGGAATTTAATTTTCTAGAAAACTATTAACGACAATTTAATTTAATTAAAAAAAAACCCTCCCCAATCCCTTAATGCGGTGTAAAATGGGAAAATATTTATTTATTTGGAATTTAATTCAATTTTCATTGAATTTTTTACACATTTCTATTAAAATTAATTTTACATAAATAGAACAGAACGGTTTTACGATGAGAAAAAAGCGTTCTTCGATTTCAATGAACAAAAACGTTTTGATTTTTCAAAATCCTTTCAAGCAATTAAAATACTGTTTCCTTATACAATCGCTAAAGCTGTATTAATATTAATAAATTTTTATTACAAATGTCAACAAAAAGAAAAAAAGTCCTGTCAGTTAAGATTTTAAGCTTCGAAGTTTGCCACTTAAAGTTAAATAATAAAATCTCAAACCTACATATATTTCGATGTACATTCCACCAAAATTATAGCCAAATTGGATTGGACAGTTGAGGAATTTGTATCCCATTAAACAAAACTCAATCATTTAGGTACCATACATTTTTGGCCGAAACGATTTTATTTCGTTTATGTAATTTCGTGCTTTATGCCCTAATAATGTTATGCCTCAAAAAATTTGAGTTGTTTTTAGCCCAAATGCAAATATATTTGCCAAACATATGTTGGGTCCATGTAGGCAGGATAAAATTCGACCTTACATCTTTTAAAGCGTAAAGTATGAAAGCAAGCGTAGCTCTTGTATTAAGACCTCGTTGGAAGACCTCTTTAGACCTCGTTGACGGCTCCAAGAAGACAAGTCGCTTGAACTACAGAGCTATCACCTACTAAACCATGGTTGCCTTAACCCTCTTATTCAAATTACCTATGGACATATTTGCTCTATCTCATACCTGAACAATTATAGGTGCCAAAATAGCTAGAGTAGACATACTTCGCTGTGTTCAGGGAACAGTTGATATTTCGGATCAATTACAATTTATGGTACTTTGTACCAATTTAGCCTTGTGTTTGACTGGCCGAAAGGCTGGGGGACTAAATAAGTCCTGATAAATTAAAAAAAATAAATAAATAAATGGTTTCCCATTACATCCCATGAAGTGACCGGGGAGAACTTCTCACAATCACTGAGCTGTGCGCTTTCCCGTTTTCACTCACTGATTGGGACCTACAGTTTTACACCGATTCCGAACGGTATTTTGAGAAGCTTTTTCATGGCTATATACTCGATAGTATCGCCGTCACTATGCGAGGTGACCGCCGCCGAAAGAAACTTTTTTTTGAAGGTGGTCAGAGCAGGGTTCGAACCCAGGATCTCATGTACAAGAGCCGCGCACACTAAACCATTGCACCACCGACGGCCACCGACCGATAAAATACAACTGATTAATATGTATATTTGTATTTGGCAAAATGTTGTCAATCGCCAAGGGGCTGTTGAAAATTGGTAATTTTTCCATTCTCATTTTTAGTACCTTCCAAATGAGCTTAATTTATATCATACAAAATGCTAAATATAATACGTCAATATGACCTCTTCTCTGAAAATACTTATGTATATTTAAAAATAAAATCGTGATACATGTTATTTTATTAAAAATGTCATATTTTTAATTAACTTCCTGACACTAAATAAATTTACATAAATTATACGCTTAGAAGATGTTGAATTAACATCAATCATACGACCTGATGTCATTTTAATCAACATCAAGTATACGTACATTTTGTTGCTACTTGTTAGTTACAGTGCTTAATTATGTTTTGTGTCATAAATTAACCGATTGGTGAAAAATTCAATATTCTATTATTTTACACAAAATCAAGCACCTAATCTCTTTAGTAGCTAACGTTCTAGAACCAATTACATTTATATGACTCATACGCTTAGGAGGCGCTCATATTATACTTTATATTGTTTATTTTGATATATTTATCACAGTGGTTGATTGTTTGACTTTCATAAAACATTCTGATATATATTTGTTCGGACATTTCAAATTTGAGGAGCCATTAAAGGCTTTTATCAAAAAGCAAACTTTGTATTAGAAAATTGCCAAAAAAATTAGACGGATGACAAAAACACATCAATATACGTTCCTAGCTTATATTATCCTAAAATTTACAAATAAAATCATTTCAAATATCCGCAAAATATTATCCTTAAACGTGTGTTCAATACATCCACCACAGTACAGTGTTCATAATGTAACATTGACTGAAATCTATGTTAATGTTTAGGAAAAAATACTAAATTAATACAGGATAATATAAAACTGCAGAACGTTGCAAATTGCCATGACTTCCAAACACAAAGCTTGTAAAAGAGTTCCACTGACTTTTTTTGGTGACCGAATCTAGTTTTTGGATTTGCCTATGCTACATTCTCACCTATCGTACATAACATTATAAATCTGAACAATATTTATGCATATATAAATATAATTTATAAAAGAAAAAATTAAAAATAAAACTAATTACAAACATTGAATAGCAATTACTTTAAATACTTTGCATTTAAACAAATAAGTTACTTAATAATATTAACAATTTTTTTGTATTATTTACAAATGTATTTTATCAACTTTCAACTCAACTTTAAATACATATATATATATATTGTACTTTATTTATCAAGCTAAGAACAAAGCATTTGATATAAAAATATTAATAAACTTAGAAATATTACAAAAAACAAAACATACAAAATACAATTTCAATAAACCAACAAGAAATAATAAATAAATAAACTTGAAAAACCAAACTCAAACTGCGAAATTATAGTATTTTGGCAAAGCATTTAAAGATTCTTATTTAATTATTTTTTTGTTTTTAATTTTCAATTTCTCAATGCATTCCATGCAGGACTTACTCAAACCGGAAGTTCAACTGAACTAAACGGAAGTGTAAAAAAAGAAAAACATACTACATCACTTGGACAGGCTAAAACTGACATTTTCATTTCCATTTTGTTATTAATTGCGAAGGGAAATAACAAAATCCCCTTCTATTTTTTTAAGACATTTCGCCATTCAAATATCGTAAGACATATTGCCATTCTGTTTATCGTGAGAAGAAGAGATTTCATTCAAACCATTAACATTTTTCATGTGTACTACAACTTTCTTCCTGTATAAATCTATTTTATATCAATATTTTCTAAATTTCATTTATTCTTTTTAATTAAACTTTTCCAAACAAAACAAAAACAAACACCACGCGTTTTCAATAGTTGGACGAATTCCGTCTTGAAATACAGAGGAGGGATCAGGAAATTTTGGCTATGGCGGCCAAAATGAAAACATTGGAAGAACAGCATCAGGTAAACTATTAACAGTCCAATAATAAATTACTAACAAAATGTGTAGTAAATTTCCGACAACCAGCGACGTTTTGAGTACTAATTTAATTGAGTTTTTGAACTGGTCAGGTTGAAGTAAAAAAACATTATTCAAAATTTGTATTTTAACAATGATAAATAACAATCATACGTCTTCAAGCCAGAGCAACTAATATCAAGTATACGTATAGAATGTTGCTAATTCTGAGCTAGGGATTGCAGTGGGAAATTATTGAATTCAAAAATATTCAGCAAGAGAAGAAGTATTCAAGAAATAGTTCTTTTAACAAAAATTAAACTCTAATTGGGTTTCATACAGAACGTCCTGAATACAGTGTAATTTATATAGGTTACACGCTTTGGACGAACTTATATTGTACATTGCATAAATTCTATATATATATGAGATGGATCATAAGTTTAATACCAATCTCGGACCAGTTATCAAAAACAATAGAAAACCTCAAAACTCCTGTGTACACCCTAAAATCCCGACCAAAGTAGCGAAGAATTATACCACGTAGTAACGCTTGTGTAGTTAAACTGTAGTAGCGTGTTAGTATCATTTATCGTAAACGTATTCTAATTTTTGTAACATCATGTCTCTAGGACTATCAAAGGCATATTGCAGTGTTGAAGGAATCATTATGTGCCAAGGAGGAACACTACAATATGCTGCAGGCTGATGTCGAGGAGCTAAGAGCCCGCCTAGAGGAGAAGAACCGCCTGTTGGAGAAGAAGACCCAGGGTACCTTGCAAACGGTGCAAGAACGCAATCGACTAACCAGCGAACTGACCGAACTCAAGGATCACATGGAAATAAAAGATCGTAAAATATGTGTACTCCAGCGCAAGGTGGTTTTTTTGAACATAGCTAATGAAAACTCCCCCAAATTCCCCTAACCAGAACATTTTTCTTTCTCTATTACAAAAATGTCCGTTGTCGTGTGTTTTTCTTTCGCCACAAATAACAAAATATCCTTCGTCTTGAATTACCAAAAACAAACTGTAGATTGAGAACCTTGAGGATTTGTTAAAGGAGAAGGATAATCAGGTGGATATGGCCAGGGCTCGCCTGTCGGCAATGCAAGCTCATCACAGCAGTTCTGAGGGCGCTCTCACAAGTCTCGAGGAGGCCATTGGCGACAAAGAGAAGCAAATGGCCCAACTTCGAGAACAGCGAGATCGTGCCGAACATGATAAGCAAGAGGAACGCGAACTGCATGAGCGTGAAATTGCCGATTACAAGATCAAGCTAAGGGCCCTCGAAAGTGAAGTGGAAAAGTTAAATACCCGCCTTGAAAGGGCCGTCACCGAACGCGAACGTTTGGAAATTAAACTAGAGGCTTCACAAAGTGAATTGGGCAAATCGAAGGCGGAACTGGAAAAGGCCACTTGTGAAATGGGACGCAGTAACGCGGACTGGGAGACGACAAAGCAGCGTATTGCACGCTTGGAGTTAGAAAATGAGCGGCTTAAGCATGATTTGGAACGATCGCAGGTATATGACAAACAATACATATTAACTAGATGAATAGTTACAGATGAGAAGAGTAAAATGAGAATGAGAAAAATATGAAAGAAAAGATCGTTTCTTAAAACTCAAACTCTATAACTAACTACAACTATATATTATTTGATATAATCTTTTATAAATGTTAATGGAATACATATTAAATTTATGTTTTTTGTTTTTGTTAATGTTTTCCTTTTTTACATGTACACTCCTCTACTACTACTACAACTACTACTATTACTCCATTATAAAAATATATATAAACCAACCCCTCCATATCATCAATCGACAACAACTGTTACTACTACTACTACTACTAAATAATACAACTCTTACTACCAATTACTACAATCCGCACAACTACAACTACTCCTATTTATTCCAACTGTTCCAATGTACCCAATATAAATATATATACAAATATATCATATCAAAAACAAACAAAATATTAGATGCAGCTAGAAGAACAAACCACACTACATAAAGTAAGCTTTAATTTTGTGACATATATATACAACTTTTTTACATTTTATATAGTATAATTAAATGGTTTTGTTAATTAACTTTTGATTTTGTTAATTTGAATTTAGTAAAACAATTGAATTTAAAACACCAATTTTGCCAGCAGGGAATAGTTAAAAGTTAATTGTAGTCCAAATCACCACTTCACATTCAAGTGTTCACGTTACGTTCTGCTCCCTTTAACCAAACAAAAATCACTTAACCATTAACCTTTAACCTCCTTTATAATGATTTGGAAATGACGGCCCTCCCCCCACCACCACTTCGATGTAACTGATATATATGTAGCACACATTTCTATCATTACTAAGTATTAGAGTGCACCTCATTAAGTATTCATCACTAAATAGTCGTGTTTCTGTTTTTCTGTTCCATGGTTTATAGTCCAATTTGGTAGTCAATTACATTAAAAGTATATCTCTCTCTATATATATGTATATATAAATATAACTGTATCATTAAATACAAAAACCAAGTCTAAACAAAACAACAGCACTCTGCCAAATTGATTTTCAAATCAACCCACCACCTACCTACCCACCATCACCACTACAAAATCAAAATAATAAAACTACAACAAAAAAGGTTTTGATTTAATAACTACAACAAATAAAACAAAACAAAATGTAAAGTTCATTTGAAGTCCAAGACTACTTATCTACTGCATTCAAACAAACACTGAAATTACCGATCGTATATCCTATATATTATGTATGAAACAAATCAGCTAACAATCGACCTAACTAGTTTTGAGAAATTGTAGCCATGAACCTTCTCATACTGCCTTAAAGTATGCTATGAACTGTTAACAATTTAATCTTATGCTCAACACCGTTCCACAGTTAAGGGCAAAATTATTCAAACATTATAAAAACACTTATACAAAAACGAAACTTTATTACAAATCCAGTTGGCAATTAGCAGTAGTCATCTGTTGTAACTTGAGTTTTGTGATACCCGTGTAACCCTAAAATTAGGCAGTACAATAAGTTATGTATTAAAGGTGTCCTATTAACTTTCGCCATAGGTCGAAAGCTACATTTACGCTCCTGAACCTTTTTGAATTATGACTTATATCATATTCGACTCATGTCTAACTTTTTAAAATTATATCCTATGTCACCCAAACACAACGTCTCTAATATAGTATTTAAATTTTTAAGCAGGATGGTTTAATAATTTACCATTAATAATTTTCAATTACCAACATCCCATAATCAGTGACAGAAAATACGAAGAAAGAAAGAAATTTGTAAACATTAAAAATATATGTATCTTAAAAATAAGCCCAGTCAACTCAATTTTTAGAGTTTACTTCGTGCTACACAAATAGTACATTATTAAGCCCTAAAAGTATACCACAATCCTGTATTAGAGCATTTACTAAAGCTAAAGGTAAACTACAAATAATCTACGCTCTTCTGTCTTAAATATTCCACAGTATTAAATTATTTTTGTAAAACGTTTCTTTACATGTATGATCTATGATGAAATCCTTCATCGAAATTAATGAAATTAATTGGCGACAGGGTTTCCTAGAATTTATGAAGTAATTTCTCTAAGTGTAGCTTAGTTTTCCTAATATAAATGGCGAATAATTTATAGGTACGGGAGTTGCTGTTTATATTTCTAGGCTAATAACGAAAAAAACAAATATTGATGATCGAAATTGGTTTATGGTTTTTCAAAATATTATCCATGAAGATCAAAATACTTTTACATGAGTTTGCGCCATTTTCGAAGTTCTTTCGAATGAGGTAGCTTCAAAATTTCCATTTTGAACGCATCAACCGCTTCTTCAAGCTTTAAAACCCGTTGACCACGCCATTAGTTTTTTTGTGCGGGAATAAAAAGAAATCATTAGGTGCAAAATCGGGGCTGTAAGGCGGATGACCCATCAAATCAATGTTGTTTCTGGTCAAATACGTGTTTGTTCGAGCCGATGTGTGAGGGCTGGCATTGCCTTGATGGAGAATGAGCCTTATTTGGGGGTCCGTTTTCCTTAGTTCACCAACAACTTTTGACAGACAATTGGTTGTGTAGCATTCAGAATTGACCGTCCTATGGTGCTCTAACTACTATTGCCACATGACCAGTTACGCCGAAGAAGCAGGCTACCATTTGTGTTAAAGAGCTCTCTGCGCGAACAACTTTTGTTGGATACCGGCGATTGCTGTTTAGACTCAAATTCTTATGCACATGTCCATGATTCGGCGCCTGGCCTGATCTTATAGACGCCTTTTGAAACATCGCCATTGAAACGAGCGATTGGCAAATTATGCGGTGTCCACCGCAAGCAAATTTTGAAGGTGGAAATAATGCCCAAGATGGCCATTCAAAATTGATCATCCTATGGTGTTCTAGTTGAACTATTTCCACATGACTAGTTATGCCGAAGAAGCAGGCCACCATTTGCTTTAAAGAGCATTCTGTGCAAACAATTTTGTTGGATACTGTCGATTTCTCTTTAGACTTAGATTGTTCTAAATATATCCATGAGTCGTCGCCTGTCGTGATCTTATAGACGTCTATTGAAACATCGCCATTAAAACGAGCGACTGGTAAATTATGCGGTATCCACCGCAAGCAAATTTTGTTATGGCCAAATGTCCATGCAGCATTGAATGTCTGAAGGTGGAAATAATGCACACTGTGGCCTCTATCTCACGGTATGTCACGTGACGATCTTGCAATACCAGTTCATGCACAACATCGATATTTATGGGCCCAACTACTGATCTTGATCGACCTGCACGATATGGTCGTTCTGAAACGAATGTCGTCTCCAATTAAATTCACTGTATCAGTTTTTCACAGTACTGTAGGATGGTGCATCATGGGCATAATAATATTGAAGTTCAACAAGATACTCCTCTCTTGATAGTCCACGTCGAAAATTGTAATATTCGGATTCAGATTAATTTTTCGAGTCACTGAAAAACCTAGAAATAATTCTCGCACGTCAACAAGTTCTGTTTATTGTTAGGTTAAAAACTGAAAAATTTTTCAAAGGTGTAGACAAACTGCACCTGGCAACCCTAAAAATTGCCTAGCCCAGATATATAAATGGCAACCCTCGTACTTTTAATAAAAATACTACTACTTTTACAAAAATACGTACTAAAAATATATAAAAATCGTTTCTATCGGGTAATCCTTATTATCAAAAATATTATTTCCCTCAAATGTTGGCCGTAACATGACGTGATCCATTCCGAGGTCCCAATTTTCTATGAAGTGTTCCAACATTTCGAGTGGCATTCGGCGAATCATGCGAAATGTTGCCTTCCAATTCCGCAATTGTAGCCGGCTTATCCATATAACATGTGGCCAAACAACACCCATCCAATGTGACAACGCACCGGCTCACAAGTCAGCACTCGCCTTGGCAAAAATCCATAAATTGGGCTATGAATTGCTACCTCTTGCCTCATAATCTCCAGATTTAAATCCTACCTTAAACCCCACTTAGTACATTCTATGTCGAAACCCGAAGTATGGCTGAAGAATCGCTAAACCAAGACATTAGAGGCCTCGAAAATGCATCCTCCAAAATGTTCATTGTAGCGCGAGCTATGTGTGCAGTTGTACCGTCTTATTACAATCACATGTCCTCCAGTCCGATTTGCAGTAATAAGAACCTGTTGATCATAGTTCTGTATCGCTCATTAGTCACAGTAACCGTGTTACCCAGGACGTCCTCATACAAATTAGGCCCATTGACGGCACCGGCATACATGTCGCCAAATCCAGTAACTTTGAGTGGATGAAAAGGCTCTTCGTGAATTATTCGTAGATTCTCACTGACCCATTAGTGCCTATTTAGCTTGCTTACATATCCGTTCATCTTAAAATGGACCTCGTCGCCCATAATACGAGGCGGCTCAATAAGTCCGTGACTTTTCGAACTTCCCTTATGGTTATTTGAAATGCAACACTGCTCCCATCAAGTACCTTCTGTCAAATTTTGAGCAAGTTCCGTCATTTACTTTGCGTTTAACCGCTGTTCAAAACATACAACCTCGTGCATTTTTTTAAAATTTAAAAAAAGTGCATTTCAACATTATTTTTGCGAAAAAACACGTCAATCATACCAAGGAAAAGCTTGATAAATACTATGGGGACTCTGCACCATCGATTTCAATGGTAAAAAAGTGAATTACTGTCTTTCGTTGTGGTCGAACAAGTACAAATGACACTGCACGTTCTGGACGGCCAATTGAGGTCAATACACCCGAAAATGTCAAAAAAAATCCACGATATGGTGTTGGCCGATCGAAGAGTAACAGTGCGTGAGATTGTTGATGCCATAGGCATTTCATATGGCAGTGTGGTTTAGATTTTAACTGATCAGTTGAGTTTAATAAAGCTGTCTGCAATATGGGTGCCGCGTTTGCTCTCAATTGACCATAAACGCACGGGTGCACACGTGTGTAGTCTCAATGGCAAAATTCCATGAATTGGGCTACGAATTGGCATCACATCCGCCATATTCTCCGTATTTAGCCCACAGTGACTATTTCCTATTTCCACACCTAAAGAAGTGGCTTGGTGGAAAGAGATTTAGCTCCAACGATGAAATTATTGATCAAACTAATGCCTAGTCCTCTCGTGGGATATAACGGGAAACCATTTATTAATTAATGCCAATTTTGTGGTCCTCGAAAAATCTTATTTTTTGGAAGGGATACAAAAATTAGAGAAACGTTGGACTAAGTGTATTGAGCTAAAAGGAGATTATGTTGAAAATGAGTTCCATTCAAAAAGTTACGGACTTATTGATTCGCCTCGTAAATTTCGACTGAAAATCGTCCGTTGCGTTCGTGAGGTTTAGGAGAGCGTAAGCGTAGTTTAGATGCGATTGGCGGTCTACAGACAAAGCCGATGGCCTCCCTGCACTTTGTAAGGTAACATCTTCAAGTCTTTTACCAAAATACATTGCAGAGATGAACATTTAATGACCGAATGCGTGGAACGTCATCAACTCGACGGTGACGGCTCATCAGCGACATCTTCAGCTACAGTAGCGATATTTTCGTCGCAACGACCACTATGAGGCCGTCCGGCGCCAATTCTGTAATGTTCTGTTCTAAATCACTGACGAATTATTTCGTAATAGAATAGTCACGAGTATTCTGCGTTCTTGAGGAGTTTAGCGTTCCATGGTTTGTCAACGTGTATTCTGTATCTATATTCGTTCAAATATCGAAACAACAAATATCAATTGCAAAAGTTATAGCTTCTTCCAATAGGGTGATACATTTTGGGTCACCTTGTAGAATTTTGACTTTACGGAGCCCCAAAACAAATACTCTAACGGTGTGTGTGAAACCACACAATCTAGACGGCCAATTCACCGGATCGAAGCGTGAATTTAACTAATCACCGAATTGTTCCCGTAATGATATTACCAATTCACGTGGAGTGTGGCATGTAGCGCCATCTGGTTGGAACCAAATGTTGTCGAGATAATTAGCTTTATATTCATATCACTGAGTGATCAATTGCCTCAATTGTGGACCGATAATTCCACCACCGCATAAACCCCACCAAACCGTTGTTTGGTCTGGATGTAATGGTATCTCTTGAACCTCTACGGGTTACTTTTCATCCCAAATGCGGCCAGAAATGGATCACATCACTGAACGAAATTTTGATCGATAACGGTTAATCTTCTTCCAGCTTTTCAAGAGTCCAAATACTGAAACAGTGAGGGCTAAGCTAGACAGTTTCATCAGTCATAAAGTCGATTCGGCAAAAGCCCCTCTAAATGAATCACCTATAGGTAATGAAATTCTTCACCAAAATTAATGAAACTAGGTTAATAAAATGGTTTCCGAATTGGAAAACGTTTCTCTAAACGAATTACCTCTATATAATAAAATCCTTAATCAAAATTAATTAAACTACTAGACTAGATTTGAAAAAAACTCCTTTAAATTAATTACCCATATATAATGAAATCCTGCATCACAATTCAGTGACTGTTTTTTCAGGAGCGTTGTAGAATATAACACCTCGTTTCTTTAAGATTTTACTTCGATTAACGAAGTTTATTTATACCCTCTTCATTTATAAATATAAATTCAAACTCTACAATAGATCCCTTCTAATTAAATAGCACCAAAAAGTATACCACAAAATGTGTTACTACTGTTAGGTTTAAAATATCGTTGAGAGAAAATTAGGGAGATATCACAAAGACTTGTGTAAGACTATCATACACTGCCCGTAACACACAGTTTAAGAAATCAATGAAGTTTAGGTGTAAGCTGCGCCCTTTATGAACGATAACTATATCTAACTATCCTAAATGTATGCTTCACTATTAAACACCTATAGCCCTAAAAAGTATACAAGTAACTTAACGTGTAAACAATTGTATGTTAAGGATAGGGTTGAACAACATATTGTTCCCCATCTTCCTTTATATTAGTTTTGAAGAAATAAAACTGAACTTGTGCCCTTAATCTGCCCCTAACAGTATGCTAATACATTATACTAAACATATTTTCTACTTCCCAATAAATACAGTTAATATCAAAGGTATACATAGCTTCTGTTAAATGTTAGGAGGATATCGAAGAAATATGTCAACAACAAAAAAACATTTAAATAATTTTGAATAAAAATACAAATTAAATCGATAACAATCTGTATAAATTCTTTTTAAAACTACGATACAAATAAATTTTAAGCTACAAAAATAAATATATATACAGTTAAGAGCAAAATTTCTTATACAGTCGAAGAAAATAGAAATATATAAAACCGTCCTAACAACAACTTTATGTGGTGATTAAGAGATTGAACTAAGAGTTACGCGTTGATAATTAACAGTTGAAAGATCCGACAATGTAGAACGTATTTAAATTTGCAATGACAAAATTTCTATCTTCAACCAGACCATGTTACAGAATTAACAAGGATACGTCAGAGCATAGAAACTATATGTCTCTCTGGGTATAGAAGAAATTCAAATTTTGTTTTCCTAAATCATGAAATGCACAAATATTCACCACCAAATTTCAGAATATCAATCATATAATTACGTTTTTAAGCACAAATACGTCACGATCAACTTAAATCATGTCATAAGTTCGCTGCAATTCGTTCATATTGGTTTATTTCAATAATCCTGATCGATTCCAGCATAAAACTACGAAATTCAATTGTCATAAATCGTTTTCACATTCGCATACTGCACAAGAATTGGTGCTCCCCAAAAAGAAACAAAAAAAAAACTAATAAGCATGATGCACCCTACTAGCTGCACACTGTGTCTGGCAAAATATGTGTCAAAAAAAAATAAAAATCTCACATTTTGTGATCTTTTTTCAAGTTCTTAGCTGGTGTTTTACATACTATATAAATTGATAAATTCAAAAAAGATATGGATATTCCAGACAAAATGATATTTTGAAAAATATAACCTCGCTTTGTGTAATACATTCCGCTTGTTGTGGATTCCAGTTCGCTCGGATTGGAGTTTAATAAAGTTCCAATATTTATCGTTTGCGATAGAAACAGGATTTGTTTCTGGCAAATGGAGCGGCATATCCCAAATATACATTTACGAGATATCATAAAAATAAATTTCAAATTGTCTTTCGTAATATCTCGAAAAGTATTAAATTTTCAGAAAAATAAATAATTTTTTTTAAATTCCGCTATTTATAAAATATATTTCAAACAGAATCTTAATTTTTAGAAAAGTTTAGTGCAATAGGTATGACACAAATTTGAAAAATTGACCCGACAACTTTTATCGCACCCAGCACAGATTGAATATTTTCTAAATCGAAAAGAGCAAATTTAAAACAAATCAATATGGCTCCCGGAGATTTACTGATATTAACTACTTTATAAAGATATTCGAAATCCGCTATTCAAATTTTGACCTGTTATTAGGGTGAGAGGATTGCGACTTCAACTGCGGAAATCCTAAATAATGGGACTTTGGAGATTCTAAACTACCAAGAAGTTACTAATAACACCAGCTAGTAAGATTAGTTTAAGTTGAGAAAGAGGAGCCGAGGCATTGGTGCTTCAACTCATGCCCCAATTGCTAGATATCCCGACAGTACCATGTCCTTTCTCATAGGAACTTCGAACAACAGAAAACATTTCTAAATGTTTTCCAAGCAATTCCCCCGAGATGCTCCAAGCTGGATACTATATCATCAGAGAGGCGTTGGAGTCGTAATCTCGCGAAAACGGGACAATAACAGAAAATGTGTTTCACCGCCAGATGTTCTACTGCATGACCCGTATTTATTTGGGACGACTCGTTCAATACGATGCAGATATGCAGAATTAGTTTAGAAAACTTAATACAACATAAGTTTGAATTGATCCCGCACCTTTAATTCTCAGTCCGGGTGGCCGTCGATGTTGCAATGGTTAGAGTTCGCGACCCCCGTGCATGACAGCGTGGGATCGATTACTGCTCAGACCATCTTATATTTCGATCTATCGACCTATATCGATCATTTAATGTCGGCTACACTATTGGGTAATTATGCATTAAAAAGCTTCTCTAAAAACTGTTCGGAACCGCTGTAAACCTGTAGGTCCAAATATATGAGTATAACAGTGGAAAGCACACAACTCACTGATTGCGATAAGCCCTCCCTCCACTGTCCCTTCATGGGATGTAATGAAGCCTTCTCTCCACTGGTCCGTTATGGCATGTAGTGGGACCAAAGGAATTTATATTATTCTTGTTCCCATAGGTGCGGCTCATAGTATCTTCGCTTTTCTGTATCCTTTTGCTGCATCCTCTACCATATTTTGGATTATTCTAGTAGATTGTTGGAAGTTCAGTATTGCGTTGTTGATGCTTATCCTAGACAGCTCATCCACCCTTTCGTTCCCAAAATGCCGAAGTGCCCAGGAAACCATAATTTCCACAGGCGAATTCATTGACTCTAGCACTCGAATACCGTCTGCGATCTCACATTTTATGATGATGAGGCATTCATAAGCGCTTGACTATCAGTGAGGAATCCCGCACTAATGTGTACACTTTCTGTGACCAACGGTGGCGCAATTGCTACCGTGCCCGACACTTGTACATAAGAACGGCAGTTCATTGCACGCACTAACCAGCTTTTATTTCTTTCCTCGACTCGATGTCTGTGTCACTATCGATTAATAAGCCAAGGAAAAGCTTCTCAATGCAGAACTGTTCGCATTCGGTGTAAAACTGTTAGCCGCAATCAGTGAGTCAAGCTCAAGAACCTGTCACCGACTATCTGAGATAATTCTTCCAGGCCACTAAATAAATAGGATCCAATAGTAGACATCCCCTTGCCTGCTGTGGCAGCCACGTTTAGAAATATGTAGTAGGTTCTTCCTCTTCTTCATCGTTACAGCTTCTACAGAAGCGATTTTGTCCTGATCTTTAGTCTCTCGGCATGTTTTTCAATCAGACAGTGTCCAATCAAAATTTAAGCAAGCATTGATACTGGACTGGACGGGCTGGCGACAGTAGAAACGTTGATCTTTTTCTCTTCACGGCCCTAAAACAAGCATAGATACCTTGTGTCTGGCTACAGGCAGTAGGATCAAGGATCTCATCTTTATCTTGTAAGTACACAATCTATGCCCCTCGTTCACCTCTCCAGCATCTAGGGTTATCCCACTATGTTCCAAGTCATACGGAATCTGTAAGGTAGTCCCTAGTCCCGCCAGCACATCCGCTCTTCAGTTTCCCGAAATATCCCTGTGCCCAGGCACCTAGATGAGGTGAATATCGTACAGCTGTGCCATCTCGTTAAGAGATCTTGGGCACTGCTGTGCATTCAGGAATATTGATTGTAGGGATTTGATAACCGTGTGACAGTCACAAAATAAACTGACCCGATTGACTGTTGGTCCATTATCCTTCAGCCAGCCGCTCAATTTCCTTACCCCCAGAATGTATGTCTGATACACGATACAAAGATCAGGTAGTCTACTAGAAAGTGGCATCTCTAGTAGCCTAGAGTAAACCCCATTTCAGTGAACGAAGCCGATCCCAAAGAATTTGCGGCGTAACAAATTTTTATTTTTACCAACTGGGCCTTTAAAATCGGCTTAGAATGTGAAATTGGCCCTGATTTTAAGCGGCGGCAGCGTATGCTTCCAAAAATTATCAACAGCGGCGGCACATAGACTAATTTTCGCCGGCTTCATTCTCTGCCCCATATCGTATCTGATCACTCTGTTTGGAACCATCAGTGTGGAAATTCGCAACCTCTTTGTTTCCAGAATCCCTTACCGATATGAGGGCGTGAAATTTTCGATCGATTAGTGGTTCCTCTATGTGTCCGTCGGTGGTGCAATGGCTAGTGTGCGCGGCTCTTGTTCAAGAGCACGTGGGTTCGATCCCCGCTCTGACCACCTTACATTTACTTCAACGACGGCCACTCGTTTAGTGATCGAGTACTTAGCCATGAAATAGCTTCTCAAAATACCGTTTGGAACCGGTGTAAAACTGTAGGTCCCAATCAGTGAGTAAAAATGGAAAAGGGGACATCTTACTGGTTGTGAGAAGCTCTCTCCAATCCTTTCATGGAATGTAATTGGAAACGAGTTTTGTTTGTTTTTTTAGTGGTTCCTCTGTGGGGAAAATAAATAAAGTACATTTATTGTCTACTTTTGTTGATCAGACGAAACTATTGCTTAATATCTAGGCCCTTTCTCCAGAATGTGGTCGGTTCTTTCCGCTCATGTTGAGCAGCCCATCGGCTTCGCCATTATGTGCTGGTGAATGGATCTGTTATCCTATTGCCGGCAGTCGATTCTTTGATAAGCCAGCCTTTTCCTTAATTTGTAGCTCAATGGGGTTCAGTGAAAATTGTGTCTCCATTGCCCTTTTCGGTGTGGTTCTTATCGTGACGCTTGTACCCAAATAGCACATGCGTTGACCACATTTTCTCCATTGATGTCCACCAGTCTAAAGATGCACACGATAGGATTGATTATATCACGCTTGCGAGGAGCCATTGCCTACCGTAATAACGTGAATTTTTTCCTGTCCTCTTTCCAACGTAGCTCTCGATACGGGATTACTCACAAGTATTTCTTACTGTGAGACATCTCTGTAGTCTTTCACAAGAAACCAGGCTGCTCGAAATCGGATTTATTCGACTTCTTTGTAAAAAGACATATTTCGAGATTCCCGTTTCCCATTTTTAGTGGCAATATCTTCCAAACGAATTCAGAGCTTTTGTTGTTTTCAAGATATCACTCAATGTTATAAACAAATGAAATATTCTATTATTACAATATTTCCACAGATACGAATCCTGTATAAAAAATCTGAAAGATGACGAACTTTTTAATTTAAATTTATAAAATTCAAATTGTTTGATACTTAAAACGCTAAGTACTCAAAACTGTTTCCAGGTGATTTGGCCTTAACAGACTGTTCTTAAAGAATAGGGATTTTAATTTTCCGTCACATATAAAGTAGAGTGGCATTTCCTTAGGCAGAGTTGTACTTTTTTAAGTCGCACACACATACCAACAAATATTAACCAGCTGACAGCTACTTTTTAGTTTAGTTTTATTAAACCAAATAAATTGGCTGAATTGGAAGCAACAAATAATAAGTTATATATTTCGAAAACGTCTACAAAATTTTGCCCTTAACTGTACATTTTTAATTTCAAATTGTACACAATACAATTTTGACAACGTATACTAAACTATGTACATTTTAACACCCAATTACAGTCTGTACAAAAATTAATGTATGAATCTGGACAAATATCGGTAAGTGGCTGCTTTTATAGAACTAGAGGCGATTGTAGTTGTTTTGTTATTCAATATTCAATGAATGAAAGATACGCACACGCTATATATTCTTACGTTTTTCCTCATCAACAACCAAAACCCGATTGATTACAAGAACATTTTGTAAAACAAACAAACAACAACAACAAAAACAGAATAACGCCTCGATTATCTATAAAATATACATATATACAGATACAAAACTTAACTGCATTCGAACACAACAAAATGTTTCTAATTCTAAATCATTAATTCTGAGCATTGTTCGATGAAGCATCACCACCATTTTTAAGCATTTGAAATAACCCAACCAAGCGAGTTTGAGTCAAAATTATTTCACATATATTTCAAATCCTTTATATCTGGTGTGCGCACAGTCCAAACTCGCTTGTGTTGAGGACCAACGCATTTGCTGCATATACATTTTGTTTTCCTGCTGGATTTATTTCGCTTCTTTTTTAATGGATTTTTTGTTTGAATCTATGAAATTTGTAATCAAGTTAATTAATTATTTAATCAAATAAACTTTTTTCCAAATAACAAAAAAAAAAAAACAAATTAAATACAACCCATTGCAACATTGACCACTGGAAGCAGACAACATTCGGTCGCACAACCCTAACAACTTCCCAAGAATTGGATCGGGCACAAGAACGGGCCGACAAGGCGGCCGCCGAGCTGAGACGTACCCAAGCGGAGCTGAGAGTCACTCAGGTACCCCAAGTGTTTTTAGATATCAACCTTAGTCCATTCTGGTTTTTCTTAAACGTATTTTTTATGGTTTCATTTACAATTTCTAAACAATATATCAAGAAGAACTATTATTTCTTTACATTCACAAATTCTATATGTTTTTTTGATTTATTTATTAATTATAAAAAAAAACCAAAAAAAAAATTTAAATGTATTCATTATTATATTATAAACTATATATTAATCAATTTATATGAAATTTAATTCATTATTTTATTTGGAAAGTGGTGTTAATATGATATGATAATTGGGATGTTTTTTTTTAATACAAACAAAAAAATATTCATTTGAAATAGTCGCTAAATTTTGAATTGTTGTAATCGGGTTTAAACTACAAAATGCTTCTTGTTTTAATTTATCAAGCATCATTTGTTGTACTATTTGTGTAATTGTCGATTTTTGTGTTTCAAACTCTAATCCAACACAAAACATATAAATCGTATTGAAATCCCCACAAAACCAAAAAAAAAAACCGAAACAAAACCAAAACATTACCCACCACTCGAAATACAAATTTGAAACAAATAACCTATAAACTGTATAAATATCATATTGAATCAGATCAAGTCAACACCACCCTCTATTGTCAAAGAAAATAAAAACAACAACAAACTCAATGACAGCTTATGTCAAAAATATAGTGCTAAGTATATTTTAAATAGTGTAAAGCTTATATTGCTAAGATTCCCCCATTGAAATCCAGATATATTGAAAACAAAAACATTAAACTATAATACGATATTAAAAAAAAATATAATGATGTTAACAAAATTTAAAAATCAAATTTCAAAATTACCAATTCGAACTGTAATATTTGTTAATAAATCCGTTTCTCAGTCAAATCCTAGTTTAGCACAAAAAAACAACAAAACTTCACACATTTGAAAAACCAATTAATTTATTTGTATTTTTATAACATGAAGCTAATTTAGCTGTCAAATCTATTTTCTGTCAAAACTATTTTCACTTATAATTGTGAAAGTTGGCAACTTGGGTCAAAAAGACAAACTTAAAAATTTTACGGCAGATTTCATCAAGTCCAGATATCCTACAGTTAGAGCTAACAAACGTGGTCGTCGGTGGTGCAACGGTTAGTGTGCGCAGCTGTTGCGCAAGAGAACGAGGGTTCGATCCCTGCTCTGACCACTTTTCACCTCTTTCGACGACGGCCAACCCGCTTAGTGACGACGACACTATTGAGTAAAATGCCATGAAATAGCTTCTCAAAAAACCGTTCGGAACCGGTGTAAAACTGCAGGTCCCAATCAGTGAGTGGAAACTGGAAAGCGCACAACTCAATAATTGCGAGAAGCTCTCCCCTATCACTGGGAATGTAATGGGAAAATATTTATTTATTTATTTAGAGGTAACAAATAATTGTAGCTGTCAATTTATATGGAATTTAAAATTGTCAACTGTCACTTAACACTAACTTTTAAATTGGATATTAACTACATATACACGTTAATTCAAGATTAAATTGTTCGTGCATTTTGCAAAATGATTTCTTAGTTACGTTGTCATCCACAATGACTGATAACACTTGAGCACACACAAAAATTACCAGCATTTCTAATTGACAGTTTTGTAAATATTTATGCTCAGTTTCACAGTTGAAAATTCTCCATTTGAATGGACTTTAAATTACCGATGATTGTCATTTAAATGCCATTTATTATAAAAATTGTCTGTGAGCTTTTAAATGACGACTGTGAAACTCGCCCTTATTCTCGATTATTTTCTTTACTAACAGTTTTCAATAAAAAAAAAGTTCTTCAATAACTTCCACCAAAAAGTTGTAATGAGTAAACACTTAACAATCAAAAATTGTAGGAAAATTAACAATTTGTGTCGCCCATCATTATCGTTGTCGCCAAAGCCCTATCTCAATTTAGCCGCTGGCAATATACATATATTCTAGTCGACAAACCACAAACCACCAAAATGTCACCAAAATTGTTTTCATCGCCGCCATCGATCTCTACCTACTTTGTTTCGTCGCTGGCGAAATATAGTTTCGTCGTCGCTCGCATCACTATTTATGTTTCTACACTTAAGCATTCATATATGAATAACTTCCAGGCTTCGTTTGATTCCAAACGGAACCATACGAGCAACCGATGACGAAGGTTTTGATGTGTTAACATCTATAGGCACGGGTAGGGCAATCTATCAAAGTGAACACCTGCAAACAACACACAGCGTTAGCATCACATACGTGGTTGTTGTCCAACAAAAGTCTTTGCCTGATAATAAGTATGATGGTATTGATGTAGCGACAGCGAAAAACAAGCAGGTCGTCGTCGCCAAAGAGTATTGAATAGTATAGATAACTCATGGAACGAATTGTATGACTCAAAAGCACTGGCGACATCTGGCGAATGATTCAAAACGTATTACTCTCTTTTTGTCATAACTTTGTCCATTCATAATATTGATATGAAACATTGATGCCTTTTGAAACATTTATGCATTTCGTATTGTTTTATGTAATAAGATTTTGGAAATGGTGCATTTATATTGAATTATTCTATAAAGAGAATAAGACTCGATTATGCTCTTTTACTCAGACTCTCTACATGCGAGCGGAAAAACAGTGCAATAAGTTCTCCATACTATTCAATACTTTTTGTCGTCGCTCTGTTTATGATAAAACAAAAACATTTATTTCAGTGAGCTAAATATTGCTTTATTTATTTTAGCAATATTACATCTAATGTTAAAGCAAATGTAAGAAAAAAGAAAGTGCAATAACAAAAGAGCCTTCAGCACAAAAACTATTCCTTTTTTATTTTCCAATGTAACTTTTACTACGGTGTTCATAGAAATAGAACAGGTATCGTGTAACAAAAATGTGTTAACACGTCGTCCGTGAGTTCGAACATTCATTGCATTTTTTTGACACAAGTTGCTTATGGCAGAGAAAATTGTTAAGAAACCCCATTGCGGCTGACGACCCGCCGCTAGCATAGAATCTTTTCTAAGGATCTAGGCTCCAGACGCTTTCTCTTCCATTTCGTGTTTTTGTTTTATGTCGCATCGGTAGAGTGTCTGGTTCTGTTTTCACTCTTATGACGAAGAAGCAAAATCGCCATCGTCAATCGCAGCGGCCGTCGCTCGGACAGATTTTATTACATTTCTCTGATCTGGTTACCAAAATGGACAAAATTAACTCTCTCTCAATTGTGTTTCGTCGCTGGCGACATCTAGTCTGGTCCTCGCTCGGTCGCTTCTAGTTGAGTTTCAAATTTTCAACATTCATAAATAGAATAGTGTTATTGTATATAACTATAGAAATTCCAAGCATGTTGAAGTAAAATTACATAAACTATGAAAAAAGTATGAAATAATCAAGAAATGACGCTTGAGAGAAATGCCTTTCGGTGAATTTCTACCACTTTTTGGTTCTCTTTTACCAGGGTTGGCAAAGTGCGCACATCTTCTGGTCGTCTATGTAGAACACTTTCAGCATTGTAAAATAAGTAAGGTAGAAGCAGTAGGAATTGCAGGCATTTTGTTTTTATATCAAGGTCCGAGCTTGTCAAACTCAGCTGATCGAAATTGCCAAGATTTATATATTTCAGGTTATAGGAGGAGGCATTGTTGTAATTGTCGGCAACAACAACAAGAAAATTAAATCGGCTGTTCTAAAGCTTCAACCTGTACTAGATACGTCTTGGAAATTGCGATAAACAACTTTTGACGAGGTCGGACCACTACTTACTTGTACTTTTATTGACTATTTTACAACCTCATGAGGTCAGACGTCTTACACATATTAATTAAACAAACAAAATAAACAAATTTCAACATATTCCTCCAATCCTTCATCTTTTTTCGCCAGTTGGCAACACCAAGGATACGGAGGGATTCTTCTGCCTGGTCTTTCCAGCGGAGACTTGGTCGTCCTCTTTTCCTACTTCCATCGGGTACGTTATCGAAAACCTTTCGCGATGGTTCATCTTCATTCATTCTGACAACATGGCCTAGCAAACGCAATTGGCCTAATTTTATCCGCCTAGCTATGTCCATGTCAGAATATAAATTATATAGCTCTTGGTTCCAGCGACGTCGGTATATAACAGGACCATATATTTTACGGAGAATTTTTCTCTCGAATACTCCCAGGTGTTTTTCATAAGCTTGCGATATGACCCAAGTTTCGGGATCATATGCCCGGACAGGTAAAATGAGAGTCTGATATAGCTGGATTTTTGTCCAACGAGAGAAGGCTTTGTTCCTAAACTGCTTGCTGAGCCCAAAATAGTATATATTTGCAAGCACAATTCTCCTATCTATCTCCAGCCTGACGTTGTTGTCCTTGTTCACGGCGGATCCAAGGTAGACAAATTCATCTACCACTTCAAAATTAAATCGGTTGTCAACGTTCAAGTGCGGACCAAGTCGAGAGGTTTCTCTAGTCGTTGACACCATCAATTTTGTCTTGCACTCATTAACAGCAAGACCCACCTTCGCTGATTCTTTTTCGATTCTTGAAAATACTCCAGTAATCTCTCGCAAATTTCGCCCAATGATGTCTATGTCGTCAGCATACGCCAGCAACATCTGGCTTTTCGTCATTATTATCTCCATTAAGATGCTTGGTACAGAATAGTTCAGTGAGGTCTTTCCCCACTTTAAGGTTTTTGTATAAAATTGAATTAGGAGTATTATGAAGATCTCCTTAGCCTAAAATAACAGCAGACAAATTTTAATTTAGTTCGGACACTTATCTTATTTAAAGACCCGTATTCAGTTCTTGCGAAATTTTCGTACGAAATTTTATCATTTATCTCTAAATGGAAAATTTTTAACTTTGATTTACCTTGCAAATATTTCATTAATAATTGAAGACCACGGTGCAAGAACAGGGAAACTCGATTTTATACCGAAATTAAGTACGTGTATTTAACATATACAATTTAATATTGTTCATCTCTTTGTGCAAGAATTAGACAAATCCTACAATACCCTATTGAGTTAGCATGGGAAAGGGTTTATCCGATAAGCCATTACGGTGCAATAGTCTGGCAACTCCACAAGATACCCGATTTTAACACAGAAATTTACGTGTGTAGTGGGAGATATCAACGCGTGGTTAGTTTGATTCATTGATTCATGCAATACGTTGTACTGCCGAGTCCTCTCAAGATTCGGGGATTGAACATGTTCCCAGTGACTTGGATCAACCTAGTACAAGTAGAGCATTGGATGAACTGTCGATTAAGGCAAAAAGAAACGTGTTCGCAGAAGTTTCCTATGTTTAAAATATTATTTGTTTACAATATTTTTAGTTACATATTTCATTTTCAATAAAAAAACAATGCAAAATCATTACACGTGTTCGGACTGTATTTTAAAAATTTGGGGTTTCGGGGCAAGAAACACACAACTCCATTTTTTCAAACTCATTTTTTTTAGCTTCTACAATGTTAATGAAAAGCAGTATCTACTCATACTATTTAGCATAATTTCGTAAAATTTCGCGAAAATATTAAGTCGTTTTTGACTTCCCAACTTTTTGCAAAAATGGAGTTACCCGGATCTTCAATTCCTCTATTCCTCTTTATTTTTAACTGACAAGATGTTAGTTTTGTTTGTTAAAATAATCGAAATTCCGGCCACAAAACAGTATCTATCAAACAATTGTTTTCGTACGAAATAACATTGGCGTAACAACCCTGTAATTGATTTTGCTAACGAAACTTTCGTAAGAACTGAGTACTAGCCAAATTAAAAGTGAACGAAATTTTCGGTTCATGAAATTTTCGTTATTTTTTTACACGTAGTTCTATGGCAACGAAAATTTCATAAAAACTGAATACCAATCTTAATGTCAAAACTTCGCGCGGTTTAACCGAATGCAACAAAAGTTTCAATTTTATTAAACTTTTGTTACGGAATAAAAATGTAAGTCACCTTAATAGTCGGCATATTGAATAACAGAATTAAATAACCCTATCTTAAGGTCGTGTTAGACTATTGAAAAAATCGTCAGATATGTCATTTCCTTTATTTATTCCTTTGTTCTTTTGTTTTGTTCAAATACTTAATTTTTGTTACAATTTTATTTTGCATCTATTCTTTACTATTTACCAATAGTTATTCTGTTTGTCACTTTGCAAACCTATGTTTTTATTGTCTCCCATTCCATTTTCTTTCCTTTTTCAAAACTGATAGTGTAAATCGTAAGTAGAATAGGCGCACGATTTCTTTCAAACGGAAGAGAGTGACATTCCATGTTTCTCTCCGCGAATCGTTCTATTTTCACTGATAGTCTAACATACACTATTATATGAAATAGTAAGATTCGCGAAGAGAGAAATGAACTGAAACTCTCTTCCAAATGAACGAAATTGTATCCTCATTCTGCTTTCTACTTACACTATCAGTTTTGAAGAATGCAATGTTTGCCACTTTGCAAACAGATACAACAGTTGGAAGATAAAAATAGAATAATGAAAAAACCCCATTTTGAACAAAAAAATAAAGTTTTTATTGCCAAAAAATCAGAGCAAAGCAAAAATATGAGATAAATCTGATATATCTGAGAGATCTGTTACAATTTCTGCTATGGATGGTTTTTCTCATAATTCTATTCTATTCTATCCACTCGCTCTCCGAAAATGAAAAATTTGACATATGTAACGATTTTGCAAATAGTGTAACAGGCGCTTTATGTGGGCTCCAATTAAACACATCTATTTTTATAGTCTTCCTATTGTTTATAAACTAATTAAAAGGTTACAAATTATCTCCTGGAAAGTATAGAAAAGTCATTTCCCATTATTAGGCCTTTTTTATTTTATGCCGATACAAATAAACTAACTGTAAGAAAAAAGAACAAGCGTACTTCACTTGCGTGACTATACAATTACTTTGTCACGTACAGATGGCGCATGTACCCGTTGTTCTGTATTGACAATAACAAGAAATGCAACACTGCAGCGCTGTTTAGTTATTAGCGATAAATAACCTTTATTATTACCATATCATTTAAGCGAATTGTTAAACTATAAACAATATGAATAATAACAAATAATTAAAATACAAAAATATGTACCTGTGATTCATTTCAAATATAATTTCTTGTTACCAAAATAAAAATCATTTAACTCCTCAAAAGTTTGCATCATTATATTTGGATTTCACTGTAATCTAATGAAATACATATAAGCGCCTAGAGCTTAACATTTATTGTTCTCTGTATCAAGTCAATATATACATACATAAAATATCTGCTAGAGTTTTAATATACATTTATATGTTGTATATATTTAATGTTTAACGTAGATTTCTTGTTACTTGTGTTAATTTTTCCGAAGTTTTTGACAAAAGCTGTTACATAAAACACCCCACTATAAAAAAAACATATCTACTCTTTACAACACTACACCATAAGAGATACCATATAATATTTTTATTTTATTACAACCATAACAATATTTTGTTTATATTAATTTCATAACTTTAATAAACATATGAACTATATTATAAAACAGGGTTCGTATTTCGTGAGCCATGACAAATGCTAAGAGTGCTCGTGAGCAAGTTACAACTACCAGTCCATAGGCAGCGAATTTAAAAAGTAAATACTCTGTGCCTTCCACTTGGTTTGCCACTAATTAGTTCTCATTAGTCCGAAATTTTTGATTATTGTTTTGAATATTTTTATAACTCATGAGTTAAGTATGAGTACTCATGAGTTATATTGACGTCTATGGGTAATATTACATATCACGAGTCAATTGTAACCCAACCGCAGTCTTTAATTAGTTGTGATCGTGAGTCTTAGCTTTTTAATTAGTTGTGACTCACTGCTGTACTCCTTGAGTTATCATTAGTGAGTAACAGTTGCTCATGAGTCTTGGCTGATAAAATAAAAAAGATGATTGTTTGACTCTAATACAAACCCTGTTATATTATACTGTCCAACTATATATCGATATAAAACCAAAAAAAACCAATCTCAAAACTCTCAAACTCAACTCTCGTACTCGTATCTACTATCGTTATGCTTGCCACGCCACCACATTCATTGAACTTCCTCGTATCGTACGTTAACTGTGTAGGGCGAAACCGATAAACGTTTTGTGAGTAATTGCTTCCAAATGCGAAATGAAACCAAAAAAAAATCAATTTAAAAATCGTTTAAATAATTTACGCAAAATCGACAAAAATATATTGATTTTTAAACAAAATATTTTTATCCAAATAAATTCTATTTTGAGTTTTACAAATGGGAAATTCAAAATTGAGCAAATATCTAAGTTGTATTCAAGAAATTTGAAAGCCATAATTTCAAACCATTCCATTACTATTTTCGTATCGTATCGTAAATCGTATTAAATGTCATTTCAAAGAAAGATAAAAATCATCTTGCGAAATAACTTCTTTTGGCATTAAATGTTTTTGTTGTATTAAACTGTAAACCTCTTCATTCGATTTCGAGCCCATTCATGATAATTTCGCTCATTTTTCCGTAATACTTGAGCCTTTTTCCTGTTCATCTTTCAGACATTTCAATTCCAATGATATCTGGCAGTCATTTTGACATTTCCTACATTCCTAAGTTTTAGAAATCTAAAGTTCTCCGCTCACACAATAATGCGCTTAAATAAAAGTCATTCATTGACTACAAATTCAGTTTAAAATTTCTATATCATCTTCGTTAACATTTCGTAAAATAATTTTTTAAAATATATTTACTAACACCAGCATAACATTTTCATATAATATAACTCTCGATTTCGTTGTTGTTGATGTTCGTATTTATCTGTAGTTGATTTCCCAGAAGCCAAGCGTTATTAAATACAACTCTGTTAATGAACCTGTTTCCATCACTACTACTTTTATCAACTGTGTAAATTGTAAATTGAGTGCAGAAGCATTTACTATACATATATATAAACCACCAAATACAGTTATTACAATGGAATCGTATCTTGTAACTCCAAAATGTACTAACAAAAAAAATAAGTGTTTAGTTTTAAGGAAAACAGAGATGTTAAAAGGTACAAAATCTGGAAATACGAGATTTCGATTTCAATGTGAATAATAATACTCTACATGTGTACACTGACCTTTGAAAGTTGTTGAATGTTATTAATTTTTCAGACAGGAATTTTTAAGACTAGTCGCAATGCTGATATAGTAATCTAACATCGTTAAAAATATAACAAAATTCGCTCCCGTGATTGTACAATAACAGTAGGCGCAAATATTTCATTATGGTGTATTGATGATAATAAAAACGCAACTTGGCAACACTGAAGTTATTATTTTAGTTGATCTCATACGAATTAAGCGGACAGTTTAACTAGCAAGAATAAAAAACACACCTAATGTTGCCAGGTTTAGAAATAGACCTTTTCTTTCTAGGACTGAAAGAAATCTTACGTTCAATCTGCTTTCGGTTTAAACCATAGAGAAATACTAAAGAGAAACCATTAGTGTTTCAGTTCCACGAAATTCCGGCTGAAAGTCACTGGGCTAACGACAGTTTTGATACAGTCTTTTTATGCCAGTTTTTTCTGCCAGAATATTGATGTAATGCAAGTAAAAAGGAATGAAAATTGTTGTGTACTTCAATTCAAAACTAATTCAGCGCATATAAAGTTATTTTAAAAGTCAAAAGTACCGATAACATCAAATTTAAAGTCAGTTTCATGATAAAAAAATACTCATGGTAGATGCAGGAGGTGTTGTTGTAGCTGATGGCAAATTACTGCCAACAACAACATACATTTTGTTTCTGCTTCTCACTTACGTTGTGTCAAATCTAACACATACGTATCCCAACAATAAATGCAAACAAATATAATACATGTGAACTTGACAGTTCGAAAGTGGTTGGCAATGTAAACAAAGAAAATCAGCTGTGCTTATGCGTTCACCATCTACGAATCCATCTTGGTCAGTTTTTTCAATTCGCCTATCGCTCACTCTCTTTCACATTCTGTCCTGTATCAAATTTGGAGCTAGGAGGTCATCTAAACCCCCTGGTTTGAACTATCAGTTTTGTAAAATGGAAAAAACATATTATTGCAAAGTGACAAGCAAACAAACCAGCTGTTTGGAAATAATAAAGAATAGACAAAAATTAAGCTATGATCAAAAACTAAGTATTTGAAAAAGGCAACGAAATAAAAGTTTGATTTATCGTTTCTGTTCGCTTCAATCAAAATGCAACTCTGATCACATAATTTTTTAAAGAAAATTCAAAGATTAGAGAAATCTAACAGATCTGACAAATATTCTTCTGAAAATCATTCTCCTCAAGTTTACACTACTCCATTCGCTCTCAGTAGATGTTATTAAAGCGGGTGTTACACTATTATATAAAAAGGACAGATTTGTGGCGAGAGAAATGGAATGAAGCTCTCTTCGATTTGAAAGAAAGCATGTCCTCATTATGCTTTCGATTTACACTATCAGTTTTGTAGAATGCAAAAACATCTGTTTGCCAAGTGGCTAACAAAATACTACAGTTGTAAAATAATAGTGGAATAATGAAAGAAAAAAATTGTGAAATTTATTCCCATTTTGGCCGTCGATGGTGCAAAGGTTAGATTTGTGACGTTTGTACATGAGAACGTGGGTTCGACCCCTTGCTTACACTATTAAGTACTAGGCCATGAAAAAGTTTCTCAAACTACCATTCGAAACCGGTATAAAACTGTTGGTCCCAATCACTGAGTGTAAAACTAGAAAGCGCACAGCTCACTGGTTGTGACAAGTTCTTCCCCGTACCTTCGTGGGATGTTAGGGGAAAATATTTATTTATTTATTATTCCCATTTTGGTTCGTTTCATTGCAAATGCAACCCTGAAATTTTTTGAAGATAATCACAAATGAGAGAAATCTAATAGACCTAATTAATTAATTAATTATTTTTTTTACCAATCGTTCTCCTCTTGTTTATCTCATTCGCTCTCCACAAATGCAAATTTTGACATATCCAACAATTTATCTAATTGTGTAAATAACACACGATTAAGAAAAAGCGTCTCCAAACTTTTCTGTTGGGAAAAAAACCAGAAACTATACTTAGGTCTTGGGTATTGGATATGCAGATTGTAAGAAGCTCTGCAAGATCCTATCTAGACAATTCATTCGATTCTAGAGATTCAATTTGAAGACTATTCGCTGATTTTATTGATTCCTGGTAAAAACTGATCTTACATAATTTAATGTATATAAAGTATAACACTCGGCCAATAAGGGTCCAGACGAGGTTATAAATAATAACCTATTAAATATTTCCGTAGATGGAAAAAGAAGCAAGAGCCTAAATATTGTATCTTAAGGTCGTATTAGACTATAGGTGCGAATAAAACGATTCGCGGAGAGAGAAATGGAATGAAACTCTCTTCCATTTGAAAGTAATCATACGATCATTCGGCTTTCGATTTACACTACCAGTTTTGGTGAATGCAAAAACATCTGCCTCAAAGTGACAAACGAAATATAATATTTATAAAAAGACAATAGAATAGAGAGAAAAGAATGTGAACTAGGATTAGGCATTTGAAAAAAAAGTGGCGAAATAAAAGTGAATATTCCCATTTTCTATGTTTTTGCTCGTTTCATGCAAAATGCAACCCTGATCGCACAATTTTTTGAAGAACATCAAAAAATGGGAGAAATCTAGCAGATCTGTCAACATTTTTACCGCAAATAGTTCTCATCAAGTTTACACTCTTCCATCCGCTCTCAGCAAATTCAAATGTTGATATATCCAAGGACTTCAAGAAAAAATCATTGAAAGGTGATAAGGATCTATCCCCGAGGATAGTATAATGGATAAATACAACGGATTTCCGCCTGATATAAAATATTTATAAATGTTTATATATATATAAATATTGCCACATTACGTATCATAAAGAGACAGGGGAAACAGAAAGAGCATAGAAGATGTTCCACGCTCTTGTTGTCATATTTATCCCCTCAGCCCCTAAGTAATTACGAACTGAGATTCCAAGTCTAAACGAGTGTCTACCTATCAAACAGTGTCCAGTGATCAAAGCTACTAGCATAGATATATACTACATAGAAGTGTTTATCAAGTTTTTCGAACGGTTTTGGTCATAACTTTGTCATACTTGCCTGGTGATCCTGCCATTTGTGTCTACAGACCATCTGTCATTCACCTATCTGAGAGTTTCGGTTTTAAGAATGATCTTACTTGAAGGAAGGGGCATACCCACATGCTCCATATGCAGCAAGTAAGTTCATCGCTACTCTCTCCAGTTCATCCGTTGTATGATTCCCTGTAATCTGACTGTCCTGTGTCCCCGTACTCATAAACGGTAGATATCAAACTGCTTGAACATCACATTTAGAGATGCGCAGCAGTTGTGGCAGTTTTTGGAGTCACAAATACAGATGACAAAGTTTGTAGCAGCCTGACTGCCAGAGTAGAGGTTGATACCTCAGGCGGAGACAACGTTTCGTCCCAACCAAAGAGAAACTTCTCAAATTGCCATGACTTCTGTCGGAAAAATATTACAACGACCTGGTAGTATATATATTGAGACTATAACCATCTCTCTAGAATAGACTCCAAAAACTAGTTTGTCATCTAATTTGAAGCAATTGGCTTAAAAGTATAAATATCTAGAACTTGGTTTCCTTTCTACTAGCTGTAGGCCCAACTCTCTAGAGAGGACTCCAAAACCTATCTAGCCAAGTAGTTTGTAGCCATCAAAGCTTGACGATTTTCTCTGGTATGTGTCCCTTCCAGTCCTGCCTGTCTGGGATATGAAGTTAGACGTGTTTGTTGTTTAGTCCATTTGTAACAGGATCTGTGGCAATTAATATTGAAACAAAGTTCTACACTCATGTTCCAGCGAGGCAGGACTGGAAGAGACACATACCTGAGAAAAGCTTCTAGCATTGATGGCTACAAACTACATGGTTAGATAGATTTTGGAGTCCTTTCTAGAGAGTTAGGTCTACAGCTAGTAGAATGGAAACCAAGTCCCTATTGTGTTTCCAGGCGGATGTCAAGACAATCGAAGTTGTACTATAGCGAGGACAACACGATACTTGTTCCACTAGATCTTTGTTCCACTATATCTGTATTTATTTATAGTCATATTCTATTTGAAGGCTATCATATTATAATTGAGTTTGATCGTGTTATGATTGGAAGACAATCGTATTGATTGATTGTATCTGATTATAATATTAGTAATAATAGATGATCACATTATGATTGGTTGAAGTAGTTTTGAATAGTTGCGGCACGGACTAAAGCACTAGAGCAAGGACAGCATTTATTATCATATTACGATTAGGAGGCTATCATATTATAATTGTGTCTGATCAAGTTTCGATTGGAAGACGATGCTGTATTGATTGTATCCGATTATAATATTAATAATAATAGTTGATCACATTGTGATTGATTGAATAAGATTTGAATGGTTGGCGCAAGCAGGAAGCCAATCAATTCTGATGCCTTTGCGTCACCTATTTTTGCATGTCCAGAATCGTTCGAAATACTTGATATACACTCCTAGAACTATGACTAGACTATTATTCTCGACCCGTGATTACTATTGGAGCTGTGGAAATAAAGATGAAGAAGATCGCCGAAAGATCGCCGAACTGCGTCTATTCTCCGCCCCAAGGTCTTGCAGAACTACGAATTTGGAAGATCCTATTTCATACTGAATTTGAAAAATGCTATAGGAACAGTTTCTTACAAAATGTCAAATGAGCTAGTTTAAGGGACGTTTGTTTGTCTTTAAAGTGATTCCAGATTAACCCAAATACCCTGGTAAATTTTATAATTAAAACAATTTACTTTGCAACTAGAGGGTTAATAAAACATAGTAGTATAGTTAAAAATAACTAATGATATAGTTATATATAAACAAAAATTTCTTAAACGATCATTGTACACAAATGTAAAGTAGATATTGCAACTACAATCGTAATCCCAACTTGATTAGTGACCTCTAAGACTCTACGATACCCTTGTTTAATTTCCAAATCGAGAGTTATTTTTCGTTCCTTACTACTTTGCCTCTCTTGTCTCACTCTCTCCCTCTCTCTCTCTTTCTGTCGCTCTCTCTATCTATCTATCAATCTATCTCTTACTCTATTAACATAACATTTTTCTCTTAACTTTTTATATTTCTTACTGCACTAACCCACCACTTAAACATTTTGCCACAAATTCAATTCAATCTTTGTAATACATTTCTTAGCCACCACTCACATGAAATCATTTTTTGTAATATTTTCAGTTTTTTTTGTGTAAAAATTTAAAAAAAGTTCATAGTTTTTTTAGTCCTTTTAAGTTTTATTATCAGTCAGCGCTCAATTTGCTTATTTAACGATTAGTAGCTGTTCGTTCTCGTTAGTTCGTTCGTTCGTTCGTTTGTTCGTACGTTCGATCTGTTCTTTGTCTATCCTTCTTTGTTCAATATTCTGTCATTTAACACCCTTTCTGGGGAAAAAAGTTAACCTAATGGAACCATGTCTCGTCCTTTTTTTATTAAATCCCAAACCAATAAATAGTCGGACGCAGAAAGGGCACGCGAAGAGGCAGCCGCTTTGCAGGAGAAATTGGAAAAGAGTCAGGGCGAGGTGTATAGACTGAAGGCGAAATTGGAAAATGCCCAGGGAGAACAGGAAAGTTTGCGACAAGAACTAGAAAAGGTCCAGGGTAGCATATCACGTATACACGCCGATCGTGATAGGGTAAGTCCATAAAAGAAAATCAAGAAAACTTCAAGAGGACTTTAAAATTCGTATTCTCTCCACTTCCCGCTTTCGCTAAAGGCTTTCTCCGAGGTGGACAAGATGAAGGAGGAAATGGAACGTACCTCGGCTACCTTAGGCAAAGCACAACTCCAGCAAGAGAAACTCCAAAATTCATTGGACAAGGCACAAAACGAAGTCGATCATTTGCAAGATAAGCTGGATAAGTCAACCACCGAGGTCCGCCGCTTAACATTGGAGAAGGAGAAATACACCTATGATTATGATAACTTGCAATCACAGTTGGATAAGGCTTTGGGTCAGGCGGCTCGTATGCAGAAGGAACGTGAGACTCTGACTCTGGATACCGATAGAATACGCGAGAAATTAGAAAAGTCTCAGGTGAGGATAATGGCTACTAGTATACATAAAACATATTGGAAACATTGGCGTAGCTTGCAAAATTATCTCAATAGGTTAAGATTAGAAGTTGTGGGGGTTGAAATACTCGAAACCTGTCAAAAGAAAATGTAACAAAATACAAAGGCATCTAGACAATTGGGAAAACCTCTAAAGACGTCAATATAAATTTGGATAAAACAACATTATTCGAGGATTTCCTGAAAAAAAACAATTTGCTAGATTAGACTGAAGAAGTGATTATTCAAAACGGCAGCGCTGCTACTTGGGTTAGCTGCCTTGGGACGAACGCATAGTCACTCGAACCCAACCTCTAACCCATACTGAACAAGAAACTTGCCTTAAAGCGAAACATTCCAAGTAGTAATCTGTGGTGTATAGGCGGGATATGTTAGATTAGGTTAATAACACGAATAATCAGATTAATCGGTTTATACTATACTCCGTGCTTTGTTGTCCAATTGTGATTGCCCTGGGGAGACAATAAAGTATAGGTAGAGGTTAAGAAATAACATTTAAGAATGCTCGCGCGAACTCCAAAACTACCCTCGTATCAACAACACGAGGAGAATGCTAACCTTTCACATCAACCTCGCCAAAGCAGCGTTGACAGAGAAGCTGTTTAATGGTCTCAATTTTCCTAATCAATCTGCCCAAATACTGGTTAGGCCTCTAACATCACCCCAATAAATATATGCAAATCGGCTTTTTCCAAACCCAGTAGCGATTGGATCCTAATCGAATCCGGCATCGGCCATAAATCCCTAGAAATCTTGCAGTCTGCCAAGGCCAACCGGGCGGAATTGACCAGTCACAGTCACACCATATAGGTAAAACTCGATAGTCTAACAGAGGAATACGAATCCAGACTATCAGTGGCACAACCTATTCTGACTATAGTGTCAGCTGTCTCGTTCCATGCAATATCGCTATGGACAGGAGCCCAACAAAGTCCTAGCTTATATGGTGCCAGCATATTCAAAATTTGTTTGGCTTTCTTAACCAGTTTCGATTTGCAAGAGTGTGTTTTGATACCACTAAGTACCACTTTACTGTCCACGAAGATGATAACATATCCAAGATTAGATCAATCCAACCCAAGTAGGTCCCCTGCAGCCCTCATTATGGCCAGGGTGGACCAGGCACTTCTCCTCCCTACAATACATATTGAGAAAGAACTTAGAAATAGGAACAACAATTAAAAATATCAAAGAATAAATCTGAGAGGAGTAAACTTTTTTTCCAGCAGCTTCGAAGGGGAAGACCAAGGATCACAAGACCATTATTCTTTCTCACGCTTAAGTTGACACAAAGCAAAGCTACGCCAATGTGAATCCTGCAACCACTTGATGTGTATATATTCCTTATATGTCACTAAACTTAAGCTAGCTAGCTTCTCTGTCTCTAACGACTCTAATCTAAATGTTTATGTTAATCTATTGTATATAACTACTAACTAACTTCCTGTAATTGAGTTTATCCCATTACACATCTATCTACTAATACTTGTACTAACTACTAAACTACTAACTACTATCATTATCATAACTACTATACTATATGTTGTCATATTGCTTAACGTTGTACATAACTGTTATAACCCAATTGAATTTACGAACACTACAAACAAACCAACACATTACGGAATGTAGATGCAACTAGCCCGTATCCAAAAAGAGCGTGATCAATTCTCCGATGAATTGGAAACACTTAAAGAACGCTCCGAATCCTCGCAGACTCTGCTACAGAAGGCAGCTCGCGATCGGGAGGCAATGCAAACCGATTTGGAAGTACTCAAAGAGCGCTACGAAAAGTCCCATGTCATACAACAGAAACTACAGGTAATTTCGCAAACGTTTTCATGAGAATTTCAAAATTTTCCATCTCCCACACAAAAAAAATAAATAAAACAGAATAAGGATAAATCAAAAATTTGCATGTCGATATTATATAACTCAAATAATTTGGTACTCGTACTACCTACCAACAATTGGCTGTTTGTTAGCTGTAGCTTTTTGAACTGACTGCTTAGAACTGTTGACTCGATTCATCTTAGAAATCGCGAATTTATCCTTTTCAGATGGAGCGGGACGATGCGGTGACAGAGGTCGAAATACTCAAGGAGAAACTGGATAAGGCTTTGTATGCCAGCCAGAAATTGATCGATGAGAAGGACACTTCCAACAAGGAGTTCGAGAAGATGCTGGAGAAATACGATCGTGCCCAGAATGAAATATATCGCTTGCAGTCACGCTGTGACACGGCAGAAGCTGATCGTGCTCGTTTGGAGGTTGAAGCCGAGCGTTCATCACTCGCCGCTTCTAAAGCCCGCGAAGATCTGCGCAAATTGCAGGATGAAAGCACCCGCCTGCAAGAAGCCTGTGATAGAGCCGCTTTACAGCTTAGTCGCGCCAAAGAAGCCGAGGATAATGCTCGTGCCGAACTGGAGCATCACCGAGAACGATTCGACAAAATACAAACAGACCTCCGCCGCACCCAGGGAGAGAAGGAACATTTGCAGGCCGAACTCGAAAGGGTTGCCTACGAGCTGGAGAGAGCGCATGCCGCACAGAGCAAGGCCAGTGCCAGCGTGGAGGCAGCCAAGGAGGAAGCTGCCCATTATGCTGTCGAACTTGAGAAAATGCGCGATCGTTATGAAAAAAGTCAATCCGAACTTAGGAAACTGCAGGATACCGAGACATTTGGTCGAGAAACACGACGCCTTAAAGAAGAAAACGAACGTCTGCGTGAGAAACTCGACAAGACCCTTATGGAACTCGAGACTATTCGTGGCAAGTCGCAGTACGAGTCGGAATCCTTCGAAAAGTACAGAGATAAGTACGAGAAAATTGAGAACGAAATACAGAATATGGAATCTAAATTACACGAGACCACCTTGCAACTTGAACTCTCCAAGGGAGAAGTGGCCAAGCTGTTGGCCAACCAAGAGAAGCAGCGCGCCGAGTTGGAGAGAGCTCATATCGAACGAGAGAAGGCCCGAGACAAGCACGAGAAGTTACTGAAGGAGGTAGAACGTTTGAGATTACAACAATCTTCAGCCATCAGCCCGGCTGAGTCAGTGCGAGCTTCGGTAACAGCAGGAGAGCGTACAGAGATAGATAGGTTAAGAGATAGGTTAGAAAAAGCTTTACAATCTCGTGATGCTACCGAATTGGAAGCCGGAAGACTGGCTAAAGAATTGGAGAAAGCTCAAATGCATTTGGCTAAACAACAGGAAGCTAATGAATCTACACGCATTGAATTTGAACGTATGTCTGCTGAATTGGGTCGTCTGCACGATCGCCTCGAGAAAGCGGAAGCCGAAAAGGAAACACTTCGACAAACATCCCGCAGCGGAGGCGCCGATAAACCTCATCCACAACTCGAAAAGCACATGCAACAGTTGGAAGCCGACTGCAAACAGTTGACAATCGAACGGGAACAACTGGTCCATCAGCTGGAGAAGAGCCAAGAGATCCTGATGAACTTCCAGAAAGAACTCCAAAACGCCGAAACCGAGTTGCAAAAGGCACGCGACGAGAATCGCAAACTGCGCAATGGTCACGCCGTGCCTCCCACGCCAGCAGCGCCAGCAGCCGAAATTCAGGCCATGCAAAAAGAAATCCAGACGCTGCAGCAGAAATTGCAAGAATCCGAAAAGGCTGTTCAAACCGCCACTGCGGCTGTACAAGCTGCCCAAACTGCCGGAGCGGCCGCACAAGGTGGCGCATCGCGCGAAGAAATGGAACAGTGGCGTAAAGTCATTGAGGCCGAAAAGAACAAGGCCGATATGGCTGATAAGGCGGCGCAGGAGATGCATAAGCGCATCCAGATGATGGATCAGCACATAAAGGAACAACATGCTCAAATGCAGAAAATGCAACAACAGCTGATACAATCACAACAACAACTGCAGCAAGCGCAACAGCAGCAGCAACAACAACCACAAACCGCACCTGCCAACACCGACGAAATCAACAAAGAACTGGAGAAAGTCAAGGCTGAATTGCAAGCAGCGGCCACGCAAAGGGATCAATTCCAACAGCAATTGGAATTGTTGGTGGAAGAGTTGCAAAAGTCACAGGTAAGACGCATTAGATGTGGTCAATTTAGAGATCTCACGTTTTCCAAACCATTTTCATAGGTCGCCAATCAGGAACAAGGGAAACAACTCCAAGCTGCCCAACAACAAATCCAACAACTACAACAACAATTGCAACAAGCAGCTCAAGCCGGCGGAGCTACAGCTGCAGCCACCGAAGCCCAACGACAACAATTGGAAGCCCAACAAAAACAACTGGAAGAAGTCCGCAAGCAAATCGATAATCAGGCAAAGGCTGTCGAAAGTGAACGTAAAATTATCGAGGAACAACGCAAGCAAATCGAGGCGAAACGCAAGGATATCGAGGAGAAAGAAAAGAAAATGGTCGAATTCGACGTACAGCTGCGCAAGCGGAAAGAACAAATGGACCAGCTGGAAAAGCAGATACAAGCTCAAGGCGGTGGTGCCGCAGCAGCGGGAGAGCTCAACAAAAAACTCATGGATACACAAAGGCAATTGGAAGCGTAAGTTTAAGGATACGATTTTATATGATTCCTTTTTTACACCATTTTGTGTGTCCTTCAAATAGTTGCATCAAGGAATTACAAAATACCAAAGAAGAACACCAAAAATCTGCAGCGGAAACAGAAAGATTACTCAAATTGGTGCAGATGTCACAGGAAGAACAGAATGCAAAGGAAAAGACAATTATGGACTTGCAACAGTATGTTTTTGAATGTCTTTAAGGAGATATGCGACTTGAATATATTATCTAATGTTATATGTTTTGGTTTCCTTTTGTTTTGTTTCGTTTCTCTTACTTCTTCTTCTCCTTACAGAGCCTTAAAGATAGCCCAAGCAAAAGTCAAACAAGCACAAACACAGCAACAACAAGATGTAAGTTGATGTTTCAAATGACAAATTAACCCATTAGAGTTCGTACAAGTTTTATTTTTTGTTTTGGAAAGATAAAATTTAGAACAGGTTCAACCCTAGGATTATGGTCTGGAACCTTGTTATTCGAAATAAATCTGTTCGCGTTCATTTGGATATCTACAAACAATTTTGGTTAGAATGCCCGACTCATCATCCTATTTACTCCAACGATCAGTCAAAACACGCGCGTGTTCTAATCGCATAGTCCGGGCCGAGAGTGAAATAAATCTCATAAAATCTGATAGGTGTGTTAGACCGGCCCATTTTTCTAAATTTCTCGTAAGTTGATTATTGTATTGAGCAGAGTATTTCAGTTTGCATATTTTATGTGTGCTGTTCTGGCAGTGATGAACACACTTGCGTAAGATTATCTTTAAGTGAAAGAGAATGCTGTGCGATTTTTCTCAACAAGAAACCAACGACTGTCCAGGATAGTACGTCATGGCCTTAAATTCCACTGCTTGGCCTCGAAACCACTATTTGGTTCGTTTTGTATGAGGACGTAGTTTTAGGCTCACATGTACCAAGGACGAAGAAAGGCATTTTAGTGTTGACGATAGAGCATCTAGTCAATCAAAGGCGCAACATCATGAAGCAAATCGCACGCAACACAACGAGATGAAAATTGTACATGTTTAAGTTAGGTTGGGTGTTCGTAGCAGTCAATGTTAGACTGATACTCCAGTCGACTCAGTTAGACTGATACTCGATTATGATTCCACAGGCTAACGAGATTAGGGGTTAGTCCCACCGGAGAAGCATTTAGTTTGCTCCAAGAAGCTCAAGATCTTGTCTACGCCTATCTGAGATAATTCTCCCTGGTTCCTAAATAGGAAGGATCATCCCATTACAGACATGTTCCTGCCGGCTGGAACTGGACACGTGCAAAGAAGATGTTCGCTAGATTATTCCTCTTCTTATAGCTTCTACAGAAGGCATTTGCCCTGACCATTAGTCTCGTCACATGTCTATCAATGAGACAGTGTCCCGTCAAAACTGAAACAAGCATTGATACTGTGGGCCTGTCTAGAGGCAGAAGGTTCATGGATCTTCTGCTATCCACTATCGGTCAGATTTCTCTTGCGTGTACACAATCCTTACCCCTCCTTCACCTCTCCTGTATCATCATATAGTACGGGTCTTGCAGGTTCCAATTCCAGTGGAACCTGTGAGGTAGTCCGTAGTATGATCAGCTCATTCGCTCTGCAGGTCCCCGGAATATTCCTGTGGCTTGGCATCCATATGTGGCGAATATCGTACTGCTGAGCCATACGATATCTGCGGCACTCCCGGGTAAATCTTTAATTCTGGAATACTGGCATCTAATGATCGCCACCGTTTTATATCGTAATTGGTATTTTGGAAGTCCGATAAAATGGAAACTTGAATTAAAACTTAAGAATTAGTTGTATGAATAAAGTTAATAGAGGAATAGGATTTTATCGATATTAGTTTTTTAGAAACTGCCATCAAATAATCCTTTACAAAAAAAGTACATTTGTATTTGAGATTACGATAGGAAATGGATGCGGTATTTAGACCCCTGATACCAAGAACTTGATGGTCGCCTGACTAACAGGGAAGACATTGAACCCAGTGGCTGCTGGATTATTATCCCTCAGCCAGTCGGTCACCTCTCTAATTGCTTAAATGTTGGCCTACGAGAGACAACTCTAGTTCCCAAGAGTAGACTCCGTACCCTATCTGATCATTCATTTTTGCGCCATCCGTGTAGAGGACTGCAAGTCCTTTGAACCCGAATCCCTTTCCGATATGAGCATGTGGTATTTCCGATCGAATAGTCGTTTCGCGTTGTGGCACAAATTCAGGAATGTTGGGAGTGAACACTGTTTCATAACGGAATCCAACCATATCCCATTGTGAGAGTTGTCTTAACCTGATGGCGGACGTAGAAGTAATAAGGCCCACCGGCAACTAATATAACATTATATTCAGTGCATCAATGGGAGTGGTGCGCAGAACACCCCTGATGCACATCATCGCCATTCTGTGGCACTAGTCATTAGCCCACAATAGATGGGTTTCCCAAACACCTGCCATTACTCGATAACCGCATAGAGCTTTATCGGTCTCACACTCACAGAACAAATTGGTTGAAAAGAGGTTGCATCAACCGTAAATTCGGATGTTGCCACCAAATCGCAGTTGCCATAACCGAATTGGAGCTGACACGACAGAATTTAGTCTCCACAACAACCTGAAGCAACCTCTAGTAGGTTATGACAACCTTCAGTACGGTTGTGACAACCTCTAATTTGGATGTGATGGCATCTAATGCGGTTGTGACAACCTGTACATTTGGTTGCGGCTAAACCGGCTATTTTTCCTGCGGGCGTACAACCCTCTTGCAGATGTATGGGGCTGGTTGGTTGGTTTACGTGGTTGCTAAAGTTAATATTTAGCATCAATTTGTGTCTTGAGACTCCGTTTTGCATACCACATCTCTCCGGACAGTCTAATGTACCGTGTCTATATCCATCCTGTTAATCGGAGATACTTCATTAGATCCCCTAGATCTATCTCGTGTATCTCAGTGGGGTTGTGCAGGAAGTGACGTCGTATAGTCTTTAGGCGTCTATTCATTAGAGTCAGACAACTGCAGAGATGTTCCACCGTCTCCTCCTCTTCTACGTCTTCGCAGGCACGGCAGTGGTCATTATATGGCAGCATCAGCCATCTTGCGTGATTACAGATTGTCCAGTGCACGGTCAGCACTGTAATTAGGCTTGATATGTTCCCCCGATTATGGCTAATGAGGGAGTTAGTCCGGTGAATGTTATATTCTGGCCATGTGTTTCTGGATATGCTACACGTTTCCGTCCTGTCCCATCTGGCCATTGCTCGTTCAAGGTAATGCAGGAAAATACCTCTTTTCACCGACCTTATATTGACCGACACCATATGGAGTTCGGTGGAAGAGGATCCTGAACAGGGCTATTGTCGCCGTGTCTGCCCTTTCCACTATGCAGGGTCTGAAACTAAGGTTGCTGTCCAAAATAACGGCAAGTAAAATTAATTTCAGCAACATTCAACGCGATAGATTCCACGATAGGTGTTTCATAGACCAAGTTTTAAATATAAAGTGGTTCCTTTCAAACAATCGAGCAAATGACATAAATTCCTTACAGACCTGATTATGAGTTACATGTAAAAACGGGCAATTTACAAAGGTATCGTCACTGCGCCCTGTTTGTTCATATTTACACTGGGTCTGTCTAAGATCAGTTGGGTAGTTTAAAACCTCCATTGTAGCTAATCATCCTAGGGTTAAACTGGCAAACATCTCTAGATACAGGGTGTGGCAAAAACCATCATCCAAATTTATTTTGCTATAACTTTTGTTTAAAGTAAAAACTCATTTGGTTTTTAACTGATTATCTATATAAATTTTGTCTGAATTAATTGTGAAATATTATGTCCCGCAAATGGCCGCCGTCGCACAGTGGTTCAGAATCAATTTTCATCGGCCAGAATTCAATTTCAGCGGTTAACTTTTATGTTTTTATACCTGAATACTAGGTTGGTATTCAGGTATAAAAACATTATAATGATTCCAATGTTTTCTGTTTAATGAATTTCAAATCAATATGTATGCAATTCAACGGCAGTAATTCTATTTATCAACTAAAGTTGTGTTATAAGAGATGTTTAGGATATAACTCCGGCAAATAAACTCCAATTAGTATAAAAAATATAAAAATGAGAAAGAGAATTTTATCAACTTTTTAGCTGCGTATTTACTGTTTTAAAGTTGTTGAGAAAAATATATATGTATATAAATATTTACGTTTAAGCGTTGAAAAATCAGAAGTTTTTCGTTAAATTAGCATTATCTTGTTTGTGTTCAATCGGGCGGCAGCAAAAGTTACCCTGTGAAATTGGGAAACAGATCAGCCTTTCCCAGTGTGTATCATATTCATTGAAAGTTTTTGAAGTAACTAAGTTATGTTGGTTCAAACTCAAAATTTTTTACAAAAACTATATTTTTTACATATTTCGTAGAACCGAACTGTATTTGGTATAAACAAAAATTAGCTGCTATTTTAAAGCCACCCAGTCACTCTTTCTAATAAAGAAAAATTGAGTGCAATATCTTTAAAACTGAATGAGATACAGTTCAAGAAATTCGAAAAAAGAGATAAAAAATTTTCGATTTTCAAAATTTTCAAAATATTATATCAAAATATGTTAAAAAAACATAAAAAGAAAAAAAACAACATTTTGGTTTTCTTGGAAATTAAAAAAAAACTAGTAAATTTTGGAAGTTTTTCTGAAATATGTGCGATTTTTAATGTTGACATATTACAATAATCCCTGACCCCCTGCCTACAATCGGTTTTTTTTACAGAACTTAAAAATATTTACTAGATCAAAAGATATTGAATTTTAGCCGATGGAAATCGATTCTGAACCACTGTGCGTTGGCATTGTGGCAAATTTGGGCAATTTTGATTACATTTTGCATAACTGTGCACAGCATTTTTGGTGTCACGTTGTCAATTTCGGCTCTAATGTTGTTCTTTAACTCGTCCAAGGCGCGGGACTTGACCGTGACTTCAAACTTCCCTAGAGGAGGAAGTCAGGGAGAATCAAATCGGGATATCTGGCTGGAGTAACGAAATCACCGACCAAACACAAGATAACTTCAAAACTCCGCTATTTCCAAACTCAGATCGTCAACTTGCGGTAAGGAAAATTCAGTCATCATGGCTACCACAGCAAATAAATTCTATACGTATCACCAGAATTTCCACCAGAACTACGCGGTTTTGGTTGCTGCACGGTCGGTTTTTATATTGTGTTGGCCTTGGACGGTAGTACTCCTAATATGGACACATTTAAGTAGAATTATTGCTGCTCCTTAGGTCCATCAAAAGCCAATTGTTTATTTTTGGTTTTTTTTTATTTAATTTTTTTTTAAGTACAGAAATTTGATTTGGCTAATGGGAAGACATTCAGCCCTGTCCATAAATAATAAAATCCTGATTTACAATCAAATTTTGAAATCAGTTTGGTTATATGGGACACAACTTTGGGGTTGTGCCAGTGATAAAGCCATTGCAAAAATACAACGATTTCAAAACAAAGTACTTCGAGATTTAGTAAATGCTCCGTGGTATATCAGGAATTTGGACCTGCATAGAGACCTTGGCATAAATTCGGTAAAAGAGGAAATTCAGAGACAAGCAGAAAACCACCGGTTACGACTTGGATTCCGGAATTGCTGAGCAATGACGAAATACCCCGACGGCTCAACAGATGTAAACCCAATGATTTATTGAGCCGTTTTATTCAATAAAGATAAAATAAATAAATTTGTAATTATACACTACTAAACCTACTTCAAAATACTACTAGTTAGTCCATTTCAACTAGCCGTAGTTTCAATGTAAACTATCTTTAGATAGCTAAGATTGTTTAAATAAAGAGGAAAAAAAATAATTTTTTTTCACACCACCCGGTGACTTTGAGAGGGTGTAATAGTAGTGGTTCTTGAATTATGCATTGGTTTTCTGTCCCCTATAACCAAAACTTTTGCTTATTGACTTGGCCGCTGAGATAAACGTGAGCCTCATCGCTTCAATACACTTCGTGGTTGAGTTCGAAAATCTTACGGCTCTAACCTTATGGCTTTCCACAATTAATTGCAACAAAACTTATAAGTGTGAATATACATAATGAGTTTAAACCCTAATGAGTTTCCACTTCAAACAAAAGTAAGAAAATCAGATGATGGTTTTTGCCTCACCCTGTATAATAATTGTGTGAAATCTAAACCAAGAGTCTTGTTTTTAACCAGAAAATGTGTAGGTCCATTAGTGCAAGGTAATAATGGGTTAATGCGTTAATGCAATTAATTTTTGTTGTTTAATTAACATCTTTTATTTATCGTTTATTCTTCCATTTTTACAGGCTGGACCAGCTGGATTCTTAAAGAGCTTTTTCTAAACATATACATAGTTATAAACAATTACTCGTATAAAAAACAAAAACAAAAACAAAAACTTACTCTTCTACACTATTCTAACGACACTACAGTTTACAGTTTCTATACTTATATTTGTACATTTATTATTATTATAAATTATTATTAATGTTCTTTGCTTTCCTCGAAAACAACAACAACAAAAATTTCCAAAAAAAAAACTTATATCATTAAACAAAATAACAAGAAAACAAAAAATATTTCAGTATTTTACCATAACTATCTCTCTTCAACAACAACAAAAAAGAAAAAAAATACCAAAAAAAAAACTTCAATTTTCAAAACTTAAATTCGAATATTTTTTCTACTATTTATACATAAAAACTCAAAAAAAAGTAAAACAAACATTAAAGAAATTGAAAAAAAAAATAACTTAAATATTGAAATATATAAATTGCTTTAAACAGAAATATAATAATTAAGTTGAAAAGAAAGATTAGTTGGATTTTGAATTATTTTAAAATATTTTGTTGTAAATGTTTTTTTTTTCTAACAAAAATTTCGAGCCCACTGAATTGGTTAAAAACAGAAATATTAAAGAAAATATAAACAAAATTGGTTATGAAACTAAAAAACCAAAAAAAAATAAAATATTCAAAATATTTATATATATACATACATATATACATATAAACATAATGTGATGATGTCATTATATAACAAACAAAAACAAACGTAAAATAATAAACAACAAAAAAATAAACTATAGTTTACTATTTGTCAAATAAAATTATATGGAAGAGGAAAATAAATTAGTAACCAACAAAACCAAACAAAAAAAAAACAACAAACAAGAAATTAACAATAATAACTTATACATTATTACCGAACATAACCCATACATATTCACTTTAAAAAAGGCAACAACAAGAAATAAAAAATAATAATAAAAAACCGTTAGTAGTTAATATTAATTAAAATTAACGAAATCTAAACAAAAAAAAATACAAAATTATTATTAACAATAATTACTATATATATAGAACCCCCGCCCCCCCCCCCAAAAAGACAACACTTTGTTATAGTTAGTAAATTTATTTAAGTGAATTAAAAAGTTTAAAGAAAAAATAATACAAAATTATAAAAATAAATACTACAATAAACTAGTGTAAATATTAGACAGATACATAAAATAATAATATTAAATACGATTACAAAAAAATATATGATTTAGTAAAAATTTAAAAACTTAAGTGATGCATTAAGACCGTACGCGCGACATAAGATAAACAACTGTAGTAATCAATTACAAACTTTAATCAGCAATATTTAACCGATTAATCAAAGGAAAAGTAATAGAATTTGTCCTCACATTTCTGAAATTCACCAAAAAAAAATATACATATACATAGCCATATATATATACAGATGAGAATTAGGGGTCAACTACAATGAAGGCGTCTGGCGGAATTTTATAGCACCAAAACAAGGCGTCAAGCGTTGACGTTAATGCGTAAACTTTCACAAAAATAACGAAAACTGCCATAATCTCTCGCTCTCTCTCTCTCTCTCTCTCTCTCTCTCTCTCTCTCCACGATGGAGGTCTCACCAATGTTGCCACTGCCGAGTTTAAGAAAAAAAAACGCAAAATTGTTGAAAACAAAACGTTTATTTTTTATGGCTAAGTTTCGAATATAAAACATCTTTTAAGAAAGTTCTAAGAGGATGCACAATATTTTGGTGAAAACAAATTATTTTCACGTGGAAGTGAAATTTTGCATTTTTGCATTTGCATATTTGCATTTTTTATTATTTTTTTTTTAATAATCCTTTGAAATCACGTGAAAATCATTTGTAGAAAGTAATTTCTGAATATATATATATAAAAGAATATATAAACAATTTTCTGATGACATCAAATCATTTTACGTGAAAGTGAAATTCAGAATATATTTGAATATTTTTTTTTAAATAATCATTTGAAATCACTTGAAAATCAATTGCAGGAAAAAAAATGTATGAGACCAAATCACCTTCAAGTGAAAAGAAATTTAGAGTGTATTTATATACAAAAATATATAAAAAAAATGTTTAGTGAGATTAAATCATTTTCAAGTGAAAGTGAAATTCAGAGCATAGTTGTGTTAGTATTTGTTGGAAGCAAGTGGAAATCATTCGTAGAAAATAACATGTATATATGATCAAATCACCTTTACGTGAAAGTGAAATGTAGAGCATATATTAATCTATATATGTCCATAACCAGTTACAAATCATATGTGAAACATATTATTTTGGTGAGATCAAATCATTTTCACGTGAAAGTGAAAGTAAGAACATATTTGTTTTATATATGTTTTTATAGTCATTTGAAATCACTTGAAAAAAAATGTGTATGAGATAAAATCACCTTCAAGTGAAAATAAATTTAGGGCGTATCTGTATTTATATATAAAAATATACAAATAACTTTTTAATGAGATCAAATCATTTTTGTGTGAAAGTGATATCAGAATATAGTTGGTTTATTATTTATCAATTGGAATCAAGTAGAAATCATGAATATGATCAAATCACTTTTACGTGAACTTTAGAACATATATGTATTTAATTATTTTTATTTATTTCAATCGCCATTTAAATTAACCTAAAAATTATTTCTTGATCATATTAGTTTGGGTGAGATCAAATTACTTTAATGTGAAATTAATATTCGGCACATATCTACAATAATCTTTCATTAAATATAATCGATCACTTGAAAATTATTTGTTGAACAAATGTCTTGACATGAAAGTTAGAACATATCTATTTGAACGTAGTTAAATTCGGTATGCTTAGCATAAAATTGTGTGATTGATTTTCGCCATAAGTGTTAGAAAGTATAATAGATTATTTTCAAAAGGATTGACTACATGTCTCCTTGGTAGGAGGAAGGTATACATCTAATATGAAAACCTCTACACGCTGGAACTGTAACATTATACAAGAACCATGTCTATGTTTGGAACATCCATTTACTTTCGTGCAGGCACTGTTTTCATAAATTGAAGATCTGCTAATTTTTTGTCTCCTTGTTGTCTGTCACGTTTTTGTTTTCAGGCGTTTTCAACAAACAAAGCCATATATGGGTCACAAAAAAATATTAATTATTGTAGCTCCAACATGTAATATTGAATAGCAAACACAATGTATTTGGGCGCAAGTATACTATATTTGCGACAAGCTGCAAACACGTTATATTTGCATCCAAACGAGAACAAAAGACAGATTTTTCAGCGTGTATAAATCGCTCAAATCCTACTCCTACATCTCACTCAAGAAGTTATAAATAGTTTCCTGGAGATTATGTATTGAGCTAGGAAGGTACCAAGTGTTAAAAGTTTAATTTTTATTTTCATTCTTGCATCTACCGCAGTGGTGAATGATGATAATAATGAGTGATGTGATGTGAAAAATGAGTGGTGAATGATCTGTCCAGTCAACACACCGTTAAGTCTCTATTGTGGATGTTCTAAATTCCACATTTACCTAAAATGGATTTGAATTCATTGTCAAATTCTTTATGTTACCTTCCTTGATGACAAACACGACAATTATTCTGAAGTAACATTTCAACGTATTTTTGACTTAACTAAATCGTTAAAGTGGAAAACAGAACATCCTTCATTAGAAAGAAATAAAGAGGGATTTAGTAAGTTTGTTTCGTTTTTCCAACCGTATAATTGAAAACAATTTGGGCATTAGATAAACTTTACCCCAAAAATTCGCAGAATTGTATTTAAAAACAAAAAAAAAATTTATTAATTTAATTTTTTTTAAATTTTTTTTATGAAATTTGTATTTTTTATGAAAAACTTTTTTGGTTCTTATATTTTTTTTAATTATGATGTTAATGAAGAATTTTGAATCCTTTAACTTCTATACCCACAATGCCAAAGTTAATGGAAAAGCAGCAATGAATTCTACACTGGTTAAAATTTTCTGCAATTATTTCCTACAGCGAAATTTTCGCAAGAAATTGTATCTACACACGAGAATTTTTATTGTATCTCCGATTTACCTAGCAAATATTTCATGAATAATTCATTTTCGCATTTAATTTTTGTTTTATTACTTTTCTTTGCCAAAATAATCGAAATATCAAAATTTCGGTATCTAACAAATGTTATTGTACGAAATATCTTTGGCATAACAACCCTGTAATTGATTTTGTTCATGAAATTTTCGCACATAGGTGTGTTAGATGCAAATGAAAAGTGAACAACATTTTCATTATTTGCTGTACACGTGCGTCGTATGGAAGCGAAAATATCACAAGAGCTGAATACGGGCTTAATGTGGAAATTAGTACTAAATGGAATTAGAAAAAATGTATAATTTCATTCAGTACCGAATCGTATTCTATGTGGGAGAATTCATATGACCAGTATAATTCCACATCAGCGTAATTGATGAGAGTTTTGTGAACTTTCAATTTTAAAAATTCCCTGGCCGATTACTAAACTTTTACACCGATTCCAATCGGTTTTGCAGTAGTAACAGCTTTGCATTCCTCTTGTTCATTTCCCGATTCCTGCTGGTTCAGTACAAATTCCTAACATTCCAAGTGTTTTAAGGTAGATTGATGTGCTTTTAATATTTATGGATCATTATTGAAATTATTGTCCCATACGTTGGCCGATGGTATAACATTTCAAAACAAAAATCAGCTGTTGGCTTAAAAATTTCGTAACATGTGAAAACATTTGATGTGGCAATATATGATCATCATCATGGTGTTGCCAATAGTATACAAATTAAAAACAAAAAACAGCTGTAAACAATTGGTGCATTTTTTGGCTTCTCAAAGGCAGTGCTTGTGAGAAGTTGGGAAAGATGATACTCTCACAAAAATGGCCAAATAAAGCGAACAATATTCGTTTTTAGGAACGTGTTAGGACGAACACTTTAAAAATATATATACTAATGTGTTTTCCATTTTGCTAACGTCTCTTATTGATTAAAAGTAGTGTGCCTGACTTGTACCCTAAATTTTTCATTAAAAATTTCGAAGGAAAATAGGGATTTTACCTTTAATGTATGTAAAATATGATTACCCTTCTACGATTAAACGGTAGACAGACCGGTTAATGTATTGGGGCACTAGTTACGGTGGTGTGAGATGTGAAATAAAAAATGGGGGAAATTAAAATTAAATTAAACCACGTCTAAAAGAAATGCAATATTTTTCTCCTAATCCTCATGTTCCCCTCAGACGCCACCCATGACATCAGACATGGAATTTAGTTGAGGTCGATCAAGTCGTCCGTAATTAGAACTCAATCCTGACAGCAGATTATAGCTGCACAATACATTAACATTTGCTCTGACCACTTTATCATAACACCCTTCTCCACTCCTTTTTAACAATTTGAGCCGGAAATGTCTGGTACAAAAGTGCATTTTTTTATACTCGATTTGGCAACTTTGGCTTATCCCCTCCATATTATGCTCTCCGAAAATGATAGAATTTGAAACGTCAAAACTGCTATAGTTTTTATGGGTTTTCCTAAAAAAAATAAACACATTAACGTCATCGCCTGCGCCTTTGTCACCGACGACATTTAAACAACAACAACAACAAACTATGCGAGAGAGAGCTTTGACAAATGCCCGTCGACGCATCGATTGTGTTTACTCTTAATGCTTTTTCTTTTATTTATACTAAGATTCCGTTGTAATTTACATATTAGAGTTTCTTAAGCAGGAACAAACAAAGGCTTATTGTTTTAAGTTGTTAAATAAATTAGTTGAAATTTTACATTTAAAAAATATAACAAAATTATTAAGTTTATTTTTTGCCACATTTAACCATAAATTCTATATAAATTAAATTAATTAAATTCAAAAAGCTAAAATGTGTATGTAGCTAAATAAAAACCAAATCAACTATTTATATATGCGTATAAATTAATTAATATATATTTAAAAAGAAAATACATACACACACATACTAAGAACATAGTTACACATGCCACTATCCATAGAAGACACTACACACCCACACCCACACCACCACCACCCCACCCACAAAGGACATCAGAAAATGGCTAACACTTAGTTGCCAGCACTAGGACAAATTGTATAAATTGCGTATAAATTTTACACCATTTCTTTGAAACACAAAATGTATATTATTATTTGTTATAACTATTACAAAACAAAAACAACAACAACAACAAAGAACACGTTGCAAAACAACACAACAACAAACGTAATTGAATCCTTTTTTTGTGTAAATTTTAAGACATCACTGCCATGTTAAAGGAAAAAAGGAAGTAAAACAGATAAAAATTTAAACAAAATAAAACTAAACAATATCCGCAAAACAAACAAACAAAAAAGTAATTAATGTATTCATTTTTACTGTCTCAGTTTCACTTTAATATTATTATTATTATTATTATTATTACGATACTAATATTAACAAAACTAATATTAAATCAATAATAAAAAATAAATTAAATAAATAAATACAAAAGCAATTCGAAATAAACAAAGAAAAAAACACAATCTAAATTTGATTTCTTTTCAATTGTTTTATATTACTATATCCCCGATCCTGGTTTCAATCCCTCCCTCTCGCTCTCACTCTCACTCTCTTTCTCTCTACACTTGCTGTACACCAATTCTCGAGGATTATTTTCTCACTTGGAAAATCGCAGAAAATTGTGACTTCTCTCTAGTACACGGAACTAGTACAAAGCTACCAAATTCGTTAGCTCCTTTATATTATTATCAGTAGGTCCCAATTGGTGAGTGTAGAGGGTATAAGTGCACAGCTCACTGATTGTGAGAAGATCTCCCCTGTCCCTTTATGGGATGTATTGTGAAACAATTTATGTATTTACAATTGGAAATGGTGTGGTTCAAGCTAGAGTTATAAAGTCTAGGGTGGTATTTCATTTTATACTGGAATGCCCTCGTAAATGCTTGTCCTACCAGCAGCAACCAACTACCGAATTGCAATCGCACAGATCACTGATTGTGAGAAGCTCTTTCCCAACCTCTGCATGAGGTGTCCGAATACACGATTTTTGAAAGAACGATTTTTTTAAGATTGGATTCGAATATATTGTAGATTTTTTTCATCGAAATTTTGACTAGTTTTAGGTCCTGATCAGTGTCTACACACAAGCCTTTTGTATGCATTAACCTTATCAGGTCATCGTTTGATCAACAAGCTAAAACCGGTCTTAGCAACATAGTGTAGGAACCATGTATATGTTTGCAAGCATTGTTTCATAAAGATCTGCTGCTTCTTTCTTTCTTTTTTGTCTGCCACTTGTTTGTTTTCGGCAGTCTCATCAAGCAAAGCTCTACTTAGGTATGAAAAACACATATTATATCATAATAATCATTGAGTCTCCAACATATAATATTGAATAGCAAACATAATGTGTTTGGATGCAAGTATACTAAAGGGTCCGCCAAATAACTTTTTTCTGAAAATGCTGTAAAAAAACTACTGAATATTTTCTCAAATTTCTTGTTTTATTTGAAAGTACAATCCTTCCGGTTAATAATGGAAAATAATTTCATTCAAATGGCTGCCTCGGCTGGCCATGCAGTAGCCTACACGATCGGTCCAATTTTTAAGCACATTATCGATTGTGTGCAGCTGTATTTCACCAATGGCTTCACGAATATTGTCCTTTAAAGCGTCAATTGTCTCTGGCTTGTCGGCGTAACACTTATCTTTGAGGGCACCCCACAAATAATAGTCCAACGGTGTCTAATCGCAGCTCCGAGGTGGCCAAACGACATCAGCTCTGCGGCTGATAATGCGATCTTCAAAAACAGGGCGCAAAACATCGAGTGTAGCTTCGGCTGTGTGGCATGTAGCGCCGTCCTGTTGAAACCAAATGTTGCCAATATCCTCCTCTTCAATTTTTGTGAACAAAAATTCGTTCAACATGGCCCGATAACGATCGCCATTGACTGTAACGGCCACTTCTTGCTCATTTTCGAAGAAAATGGCCCAATTATGCCTCTGGACCAAAATCCGCACCAACCAGTGACTCGTTTTGGGTGCATCGATTTTTCAATGTATGCGTGCGGGTTTTCTGTGCCCCAAATGCGACAATTTTGCTTGTTTACATACCCGCCAGGATCAAAATGAGCGTCATCTGAAAAGATGATTTTTTTGGCAAAATCTGCAAAATCGGCATCTGCAACATTACCATGATTTTCAAAGTAATGTCGCAATATTTCCCAGCGTTGTTCAAGCGTATACACAACCATATTCGTTCAGCAGAAGGATAAAACTAATTATTTGTCAAATCAGACATGAGTTAAGTGTTACCATTCACGAAATAAGCACTAGTTGAAAAAAAAAACGTTAGATGGCGGACCCGTTATATGTGCGATGAGCTACCATCACGTTATATTTGCATCCAAACAACAACAAATTCATATTTTTCTGCGTGAACTGTAGCTGTTACTTTTACGTCATTGGTTTTGATTGAGTTTATTTCAATAATGTCCTTGAACACTGGCCGTCGGTGGTGCAATGGCTAGTGAGCGCGACTCTTTTACATGAGAACGTGGGTTCGATCCCTGCCCAGACCACCTTACATTTCTTTCTATGACGGTCACCTCGCTTAGTGATGGCGACACTATCGAGTACTTAGCCATGAAAATGCTTCTCAAAATTCCGTTCGGAATCGGTGTAAAACTGTTGGTCCCAATCAGTGAGTGTAAAACTAGAAAGAGCTCATCTCACTGATTGTGAGAAGCTCTCCCCAATCCCTGCATGGGATGTTAAGGGACACCATTTTTTTTTTACTTAAAATAGTAATTGTAATATGTATATACACGCTGGGAAAAAACACACCCTGTAACATTATCAAGGAACCATATATATGTTTGGAACAACACATATTTACGTGCAAGCACTGATTTCATGAATTGAAGATCTGCTGCTTTTTTGTTTCTTTGTTATCTGTCACGTTTTTGTTCAGAGAAACATATATTTTTACACATTAGTCATTGTATCTCCAACATGTAATATTGAAGAGCAAACACAATGTGTTTGGACACAAGTATACTATATTTGCGACATGCTACAAACGCGTTATATATGCACCAAAACAATAAAAAAAGACCTATTTATCAGCGTTTAGGATTTTTGTTCTTCTTCCACATACAAATAAATTGAACGGGATACCCACATCAGACGCCTAATTTGACGCTTCACGCAAAAAAAGTATGTTAGTCAACATAGCAGAAAAGACTGCTAAAATGGGAAATTAAACATTTTTGGTAATTCAGCAAGCATGTCTGTTGTTGTGGCAAACATATGCGTGTTGTTTTAGCAAGCATATGTGTGTTGTTTTAGCAAAAGATATCGCACCCTAACTACTAAAGAGTCATAACTCAATATTTACAAATTTTCAGTTGAGTCAAAAATTTGGGTTTGCGAAGTTGAAAAATGCATAAACATTTTCAATAATAGACATATTGTTTCTGGAGTATTTTGACGACCGAGAAGCGGATAGAAATGGTCTTTAGTTATTGTTTTGGAGCAAAAAATATAAATTTTTAAATTTTGAGTTATGTCGCTTTTAAATATAGGGTGCGATTGTGTTGTTTTAGCAAACATATCTTTATGGTTGTAGCAAACATAGGTTTGCTGTTGTAGCAAACATATGTATGTTGTTGTAGCAAACATATGATTGTTGTTGTAGCAAACATGTGTATATCGTTGTAGCAAATATATGTTTGTTGTTGTAACAAAAATATGTTTGTTGTTGTAGCAATCATTTGTTTGTTGTTATAGCAAACATATGTTTGTTGTTGTAGCAAACATTTGTTTGTAGTTGTAGCAAACATTTAATTGTTATATGACACTAAATTTGCTGTTATAGCAGACAAATTTCCAGCTGATAAATAGCAACTATTGTTTGCTGTCTATAGAAAAATTAATTTTTTTAGTGCACATATAATTCCTTGAAACATAGACTCGACCCCAGTTGCAGTTTGAGGGAAGCCGGAAACTATGCAACGTTGAAATGCCCAAAGTTTTAAGAGAGAGCTTTCTATAGAAAAAAAAGAGATTTTTAATTTCAAATTGAGAAAATTCTAAAACAAATTTACAATACAATTTCAAATTGGGAACATACTGAATAAAATTGCAGCTATCCAATCGAATTTGGGAGCCGGCAAATGTTGTTCTGCCTAAAAATATATGTCCCATAAGTATATAAATTAAGGCGGGTTGGAAAAAAGTTCCCTCATTGTCCGCACCTAAAGTGGAAGGACAGGGAAGAGCTTCTCACAATCAATTTTAATTGTTAGGCACACATATTGGGACCTACACTTTTACACCGATTTCGAACAGTTTTTGATATGACCAATTACTCGATAGTGTAGCCGTCACTTAGCAAAGTGGCCGACTCCGACAGAAATGGAAGGTGGTCAGAGTGGGGATGAACCCAAAATCTCAAGAACAATAGTAGCGCAAGCTAACCATATCCAATGGTTACACGAAAACTTGGTTTGTTTTATGGGAATCTCTAAAAAAAATTTTGTTTGTATTTTTTTATTTTAAATGTATTTTTCAATATTTTTAACTGAAAGCTACTATTTTTTTCTATAAAATCCACAAGTTGCAAGACAACGTTATTTTTTGTTTTCTAGAAAATAAATTTTAAAGAACACGAATTTAATCGATTCACTTAGAGCGAGTTTCACACTCGTCATTTAAAAGCTCAGTTTAAAAGCTCATAGCAAATTTTTATATTTACTGACATTTAAATGACAAGCGTCGGGTAATTAAGTACATTTAAATGGAGAATTTTCAACTGTGAAACTGGCCATTAGTATATTCTCACTGACAACTCCACTCTAAGGGTCCATCCACATAGAACGAGCCGAAACATATGCTAGCAGGACTTGTAAGGATGGCATTGCAACGGTGTAATACTTTATTTACCATTGTATCGACTAAGACAACAAGAAGGACTCCAACACCTCTCAGGTGATGCAATAACTAGTTTGGACTAGTTTTGCGAAATTTGTAGGCTGCACAAACTCCCTATAAAAAAATTACTTGCAGCCTGGACTATGCAGAGCGCACATCAGTTCAAGCCACTGGCCCATGTGTATGCAAAGATATGGGTCATTAGACGAAGCACTAACTACCGTTTCTCAACCCAACCTAATATAGGCTCAGGGATATTCTCCAATCTAAGGGATTATCTATAATGTTCTCAAATTTCGATACTTTTAACCATAGAGTAATGATGTATAGAGACGCCATCTCTTTTAGTATTTTGATGACATTTTGTGTCTTGCATATGGGCGGTTGCATGTTGGAAAGTATTGCTTTAATAATACCAGATAGAGGCAATGGCTCAAACCATCCAACAATAAACCAACAACGGCATTTCGATTTCGATAAATACTCCACAAACATATATGTACTACTAACAATAAACTATAACAAACAAGTGCAAAATACGTTTAAAGTCTTTCATCAAAACGCCATGAAAAATTTAAGTTAAAAATTTTTGTAATTCCACCTGGTTTAAGTCAATTTACGTCAAATAACTCTCTGTCGCACATTCCGCACCACGAATAGTGTGAAAGGAAATGTCAGATGAGAATAATGGGGTCTCTATACATCATTACTCTATGCTTTTAACTTTTTATTTCAATATTTCTAAATGAAAGCTGAGATTAAAGTTAAAAAACTGTATTTTCGATAAAATAAATTTTAAAGCGTGCGATATAAATGCAGAGAAATATTCGACAAAGGGTGAGTAGGCAATATTTAAAAACAAAATATTAAAAATTTTAATATTCAAAAAATTATTTTCTCGATGACAACAAATAGCATTGTATTAAAACTTAGAGACTTTATAGGAAAAAATGTCAGCTTTAATTTAAAAACTTTTTGAAAACATTAAAAATATAGAAATTTGAGAAACGGTCAAATTTAACTGAGAACAGCACGCGCAGCACCACGTTGTAATCTTTTAAATTTAACTTCCCGAGAACACAAAGTTACGATGTTTTAAAACTTAGAACTTTATAGGAAAAATATATCAGCTTTCATTTAAAAAAAATATAAAAAACTTCAGTGTTTGAATTGCTTGCTTCAAAATAGCAAATGCACAGAATTTTTTGCTTTGCTTAGTCCCCTTTTCCACTGGCAAATACTTCTTTGCCAAATTTTTTCTTTCCTCTTTTGGGATTTTCGAATGCTTTTCCGCTCACAAATTTTTCTTTGCCAAATTTTGCGAATCAAAATACAAAAGAAAGAAACAAACGTCAAAACTGTATACATTTTAAAGAATTTTCCTAAGAAGTGTATAAATAATTTAAAATCGGTGTAAAAATGGTAATTTATAAATTAAATTTCATTTGTTTACTTCAAACAATCACTACAACCACCAGGTTTGTAAACAAAAACCGACTGTGTCAGTAAAAACGAATGGGTTAAAAACGATATGTCAAATAAATTTGTTTCAGCGAAAAGAACAAAGCAGAATTTGCGAGAACAGCAAATACTGAACTGACAAAGATTTGTTTCTCTTCCTCCCACCCCTCTCGCCTACAAACTCAAGAATTTGCAAAGAAATATTTGCTAGTGGAAAAGGGGACTTATATACATTTTTTTTAGCAGAAAAAAAAGATGAGTTTTCAAATACTTAACTTATTGTTAGCAACCGAGCGAAATCAAAAGCAAAAATCAAATACGATAAAACTGATTGGAAAGCATTTAATTCTTATAACGGCGCAGTTAGTTTTGCTTCAGCAGTCAAGCGAAGCACTGGCTTTTCACAGAAATGCTGTTGCTACAAGCAGTTAGTTGTTTTTTTTACTCTGCTTTTGCTTATCTTCTTCGCTGTGTAGTTTTCGCAGTAGCATGCAGGGTTGAAGCAAAATTTGAAAATTAAACCATATTTTATATTACTATACTATATTCTTATTCAAATCTCCAACTCGAGTTTTGAACAAGATCAACAATATCAACGGAAAAGATCGAATATTAAAGTCGAAAATTTTTTATTTTTTATTTTATATTGAATTTTTCTCGGTTTACACTCAATGCGCTAATTTTAAACTGTTACCATCAAATTTGTTTTTACAAAAACTAACGACAGCAACGATGTTAGCGTTAGCTGAGCACAGCACAGAACAACTGACTTACCGTCGGTGGTGCAATGGCTAGTGAGCGCGGCTCTTGTACATGAGAACGTGTGTTCGATCCCTGCTTAGACCACCTTGCATTTCTTTCTACGACGGTCACCTCGCTGAGTGATGGCGACACTATCGAGTACTTGGCCATGAAAATGCTTCTCAAAATACCGTTCGGAATCGGTGAAAAACTGTAGGTCCCAATCAGTGAGTGTAAAACTAGAAAGCGCACATCTCACTGATTGTGAGAAGCTCTCCCCAATCCCTTCATGGGATGTTAAGGGGCACCATTTTTTTTTTAAGAACAACTGACTGCTTGCAGCAACGGCAAGTCTGTGAAAGGCCATTGCTCCGCTTAACTGCGTAAGCAAAAGCCAACAGTGCAGTTATACGAAACAAATGATTTTCTTTCTCTCTTCACATTTGCTCTTTACTTTTACTGATTTACTGTTCTTAGTCATAGCTAAGACTTGTCGTAGCTTTTCAAATGCATTGAAATTAGTCAAGCAATTTCGAACAGTAAAAATGAAAAGATTATAATTTTTTCTAAATGGGCTGCACCACTTGAAAGAAGAAAAAAACTCTTGAAAGATAAACTCTTGAAAAACTCTTTAAGAATCGTGGCAAGTGTGTGTTGTTTTTAACTTGTTTTTAATAAATTGTTATACAAAATAGAACGTATAAAGATAAACAGCCAAATTTTTTTCCCGCTCCCACTCGATAAAATTTCACAATGACTGTCGGAGATATAACTAATATATAGTGCAACTTATAAACGTTATTGCGAAAAGAATATACTTTATAAAGTTTGTGTTCAACTGGACATTCCACGTGAAAGATGAATTTGGGAAATCACCACTTTTTGAAAATGAAGAAAATTTTAAAAGCAATCTCAAATTTTCGATTCAAGTTTGAATCTCTTTCAATGAGATTTTCACAATTTCAAGTTTTTGTGCCTAACGCTGACAAATGCATTGCAATTTTTACAATAAATATCTATGACACACCCTGTAAACGAATTTAAAATTTCAATTCACTTTTACACAAAAGTCCAATGTGTTAATTTCATCTGCAACATCTTAATACAGAGTAGTTCAAATTTGATTAAACCAATTAAGTGATCTTTAACATTTTCCTTGGGAAATGGTGTATAACAAGGTAACGTCTCCCTGCAGTAACAACTCAAAATATTATTACAACACAAATGCATATCAAATTCAGTTTTGGGACAAATTTTCTACTTGACTTCCTAGTTGATGCCGAGATTAATGGAAGCAACCCAGAACAAAAACTATATTACAGATTAATGAATGTCAGTGTCAGGAGAGCCGATGTCAGTCATTAACTGTCAGTATGATCAATGTTAAAATGTCAATGTATGCAGAGTAAATATATAAAGGATATAACACATACACATATACTCACTCGTACACGTTTATGTGCAAATATACATAGAGGACCTTATTGAATGCTTTAGACGGAAACGAACATAAAATATGGGAAAAAAAACATACATACATATAAACAAATTAACACATACACTAAGGCCTTATAAATAATTTTCAAAAAACACAACATAAATTAAAAAGGTTTTTTGAAACAAAAAACAGCACTAATTACCAACTACTTACTAACTACTTATACTACTGAATGAATGAAATGAAAACAGACGAGAAAGAGAAAAAAAACAAAGACAGATAAATAACAAAATGAACAGAAGTCATACACATACATATATTACGATACACATATACTATATACATACATTATATATACATATGTGTATATACATATATAGAAATATACATATACTACTACTCGTACACAATCACTAACACTTAAACAAATTTTTATATGCCTTATTAAGCTAAACAAATAAAACACAAAAGGAAGAAACCAAAAACAAAATACAAAATACAACTTAACAAATTAAGAAGAACAACAAAAATTCTAACAATAGCTTAAATTCTCATATTTTCAAAACAAAAATCCAGCAAAAAACCCCAAATCTAAACAGATTTCCCAACAACTCTAGGCAGTCAGTCAGTCAGTCAGTCAGTGTGACACAAAGGATAACCGGTAGTTAAGATGTAACATAACCGGTAGTTAGCTTCTAACTCAAGTTCATCATCATGGTAAATAACTACATCAGACATTCTTATACAACTAATACCTAATGTAGTCAGTCAGTCTACTTAACAAAAACAAACAAACAAACCAAAAAACACCCTAATCATTATCTAACCAGATACAATATAAATTTATATAATTATGGTAGTTCATAGTACATATACTCGACCAATTGTATAGAATTTAAATTTTATTAATTATTGTAATTAATTAATCACATATAACGAAAACAAACCAAAAATATAAAACGTGTCGTCCTTTAACTTTCCATACTTTTCATAATTCTCTTTAAATCCCTCCAATTGTTTTCGTACCCAAATTGAATTCTCCCTCTAATTTTCATTAAATTACATACGGAAAATTAACAACTGTTGATCTCAAAATCTCCTTATGTATAGTTCATATAATAGATCTTGTAAATATATTTGCATTATAACTTATATACAAACACTAATTCAAAATCTATGTAAATCTATAAATCATTTATTCTTAATGTATATACATACTATTATATATTTGAATGTCTATATTAGGGTGGCACTGTCTAGAAAAAGTATACTTTTTTGCATAATTTGACAGGATATTGTGACACTTTCGTGCTAAACACAAATTAAATGAATTCTTAAAGAAAAATATTCCTAATGGGCGTTCTTTGTGACCGTTTATTGATGTCTCTTACATTTTCTATTGATTTTCTTTACATATCAATTGAAGTGTCTCAAATTTCAGTTAAAATCCTTTAAATCCTAATCAAATTTCAACCGACGCATTAAATTTCAATTGATGTCATTTAAATTTCAAATGAAGTGTCTCACATTTCAATTGAAGTCTTATAAATTTCAATTCATATCCTTCAAATTGCAACTGACGAATTAAATTTCAATTGATGTCCTTTCAATTTCAATTGATGTCTTTCAAATTTCAATTGATATATTCTAAAATTTAATCAATATCTTATTAATTTTTTTTTTAAATTCTAATTGATGCCTTTTAAATTGCAATTAATGTCTTTCAAATTTCAATTGATGTTTTGTACATTTCAATTGAAGTCTTATAAATTTCAATTCATGTCCTTTAAATTTCAACTGACGAATTTAATGTTAATTGATGTCCTCTCAATTCCTATCGACGTCTTTTAAATTTCAATTGATCTCCTTTAAAATGCAATCGATGTCTTCTAAATGTTTTTTAAGTTCTAATTGATGACTTTTAACTTTAAATTGATGTATTTTAAATATCTATTGATATTTTTAAATTTTACATTTCAATTTCAATTTTTTACATTTCAATTGAGGTTTTATAAATTTTCACGTCCTTCAAATTGCAACTGACGAATTAAATGTCCTTTCAATTTCAATTGATGTCTTTTAAATTTCAATTGATATACTTTAAAATTCAATCAATATCTTCCAAATGTCTTAAATTCTAATTGATGTATTTAAAATTTCAATTGATGATTTTTAAATTTTAATTGATGTTTTTTATATTTCAATTGAAGTTTTATGAATTTCAATTCCTGTCCTTTAAATTTCAACTGACGAATTTAATTTCAATTGATGTCCTTTCAATTCCAATCGATGTCTTTTAAATTTCAATTGATCTCCTTTAAAATGCAATCAATGTATTCTAAACGTTTTTTAAATTCTATTTGATGACTTTTAAATTTCAATTGATGTATTTTAAATTTCAATTGATATTTTTAAATTTCAATTGATGTCTCTAAAATTTCAATTGCTTTTTTTACATTTCAATTAAAGTCTTATAAATTTCAATTCATGTCCTTCAAATTGCGACTGACGAATTAAATTTCAACTGATGTCCTTTCAATTTCAATTGATGTCTTTTAAATTCAAATTGATATACATTAAAATTCAATCAATATCTTCTAAATGTCTTTTAAATTCTAATTGATGTAATTAAAATTTCAATTGATGTTTTTTAAATTTTAATTGATGTTTTTTACATTTCAATTGAAGTTTTATGAATTTCAATTCCTGTCCTTTAAATTTCAACCGACAAATTTAATTTCAATTGATGTCCTTTCAATTCCAATCGATGTCTTTTAAATTTCAATTGATCTCCTTTAAAATGCAATCAATGTCTTCTAAATGCTTTTTCAATTCTATTTGATGACTTTTAAATTTCAATTGATGTCCTTTAAATTTCAATTGAAATTTTTAAATTTAAAATTTGTCTTAAAATTTCAATTGTTTTATTTTACATTTCAATTAAAGTCTTATAAATTTCAATTCATGTCCTTCAAATTGCAACTGACGAATTAAATTTCAACTGATGTCCTTTCACAAGTTCTGCTATCATTAGTTTCTGCTCGTTCAATTTGATGTAGATGTGCCCTCAGGTAAGAGTGCCCAGTAAGAACATCCGTGAGCCGACTATGTAAGTTTAGGTTGATCAATCGTAGTTGGAGGTTCGTCTAATGACCCATTTCTTTGCATACACATGTGGCCAGTGGGTTTAACTGATGTGCGCTCTTCGTAGTCCAGGGTGTAAGTCATCTTTTTGCACAGTAATTTTGTGCAGTCTACAATTTTGCTCAGTGTTATTGAATTCGTTCCCTTGAGATGTTCCAAACTATTATAACAACTCAGAGGTGTTGGAGTTCTAAATTTTTATCCCGTGCATTGCAATGGTGAAGAAAGTGTACGATCGTTTCGATATTCTCCTTAAAAACCTCAGATGTCAATGTAGATGCGCCCTCAAATTAAGGTGTCCAGTTAGTACAGGCATGTGTCGACAAGGTTGTTAGGTAGTTTAAATAGTAAGTAGTGCTTCGTCTCATGATCAGGGCTTGACCTGACGTGGGCTTATTGTAGGTGAAATTAATAATCTGTTCCCCATAGAAAGTTTGTGGGCCTATAAATGGCCTTAGTGTTCTCCAATCTGTTGCAATGTGATGCTCCAATCTAGGTATTGTATCATCTAAGAGGTGTTGGAGTCCTAATGTTTGTGCTTGACGGTGTAAAGTGTCTCATCGTTTCGATTCCTTTCAGTTCGTTAGTTCAATGTGGATGTAGTCTTAGAGAGGAGTTCTCAGTAAGGACATTAGACTTTATTCGAGTTTCTTGCCTTTTCAGTAGTGCAATGGTAGTGTGCGCGACTCTTGTACAAGTTAACACATAATAAACTCGAACCCCTCTTACGTAAAACCCCCTTCTCCGCATTAACACGCGCAGACAGTTTCTTATGTTATTTTGCAACGTCCGCTAAATTAGCTCATAATAAGTTCAACCCCCTTTCATGTGAAACCCCCTTCTCCTCATTAACACGCGCAGACAACTTCTTATGTTGTTTTGCAACATCCGCTCGTCATCCACGAGCAATATTCTGTTTCTTATATTTCTTACGAAATACTCTCCGTCAGCCACTGTGCCATTTCAAACTATCATCATTTCATTGGAAACACACCATGCCAAAAACTGCAACTCAACTGCATGTGCACTTTTTGGTCAGAAACATTTCGACACATAATTACGTGGAAGTCACTCCACGATGGGAACATGCAAGCTTTGCACTTTTTAGTAAAGAACTGTGTCAACGCAAGTAAGCTGGCTGAAGTAAATACAAGATTGTTTTAGTCTAAGTCTGGCATTCGTTGAATAAAGTAACACCACCTCTCGTCAAAACGTAATCTATCTTAATTGGGGTCCCTGCTCGGGCGCCAATTAAGATAGATTACGTTTGGGGTCCCTGCTCGGGCGCCAATTAAGATAGATTACGTTTTGACGAGAGGTGGTGTTACTTTATTCAACGAATGCCAGACTTAGACTAAAACAATCTTGTATTTACTTCAGCCAGCTTACTTGCGTTGACACAGTTCTTTACTAAAAAGTGCAAAGCTTGCATGTTCCCATCGTGGAGTGACTTCCACGTAATTATGTGTCGAAATGTTTCTGACCAAAAAGTGCACATGCAGTTGAGTTGCAGTTTTTGGCATGGTGTGTTTCCAATGAAATGATGATAGTTTGAAATGGCACAGTGGCTGACGGAGAGTATTTCGTAAGAAATATAAGAAACAGAATATTGCTCGTGGATGACGAGCGGATGTTGCAAAACAACATAAGAAGTTGTCTGCGCGTGTTAATGAGGAGAAGGGGGTTTCACATGAAAGGGGGTTGAACTTATTATGAGCTAATTTAGCGGACGTTGCAAAATAACATAAGAAACTGTCTGCGCGTGTTAATGCGGAGAAGGGGGTTTTACGTAAGAGGGGTTCGAGTTTATTATGTGTTAACTTACATGAGAACATGGGTTGAATCCCTGCCCTGAACATCTTACATGTCGTTCGACGACGGTTACCTTCCTTAGGTAAGGCGACACTATCGAGTACTCGTAATAAGCCATGAAAATGCTTCTAAAAAAAACCCGTTGGGAACCGGTGTAAATCTGTATAAGTGAGCGAGTGTAAAACTTTAAATTGCAGACCTCATTGATTGTGAGAAGCTGTCCCCTGTTCCTTCATGGGATGCAATGGTAAAATTTTATTTTTAGCATCCAGGCTGTCACGAAAGATTTTCGCTATGCCGCACAGTTGAACAACGAGGCTTTCAGTTGTCCAGCCTTATCGTACGTTCGGACCAGTTCGTCTGCCATTTCGTTCCTCAAGTTGTCACTGTGCTCAGGAATCCATATTAAGCCCCACTGTCAATGTTGGAAAACTTCTTTATCTCCTCCTTGCACCCGACTACCCCTATCGGGATTTCTCTCTTTGCGACGGTAAAGCCTTGAACACCACTCGTTTTTCAGTGAATGTCCCCTGTCGTTGTTTAGCTATCTCGCATGTGCCGTGATCGCCTTGATCGAATAGAGGATCACGTGGCTGCTATTCTCTTATTCTACTTAGATCTGTTGGAATGGCACAACATCCCTTGTCAGTCTTGCGAACTCTCTTCTATATATTTGCAAACATTTTCTCTGGAATACGGTGGGTTATCTGTTGCGTTGATAGAAAAAAAACTCGTCAGATTTTCCATTGTGTTCTGCCCAAAAAATCTGGAATCCTGTAGGATTCATTCTTGAAAATATTTTTAACTTTTTCTTGATATTCAATATTTGGCCATAAAGTGCCCTGTTTTATGAAAAATTATTGGCCTCAAAGTTACGCCATATCACTCTTATCTTAAGTGTCACAAAATATCGCAAAAAATCCCATAATTCAAGGAAGGAAAAGTATAAACGATAATGAAATGTCACCCTATACTGTATACACCGAGAGAATACAAACAAAACAAAGCTTCGACTTTGGCATCCATTTCATGTAGAGCATTAAACATATCGCGACATATCGAATCAAACTTTTAAGGATTAAATTTTAAGTATATAAATTAAAAATCAGAAAAAGCTTTAAAATTACAACCTTATTGTTGATAGAATGAATAAGTTTCTTTTTGGATTTTGTTTTTAAATCAGTTCTATGTGGACACCGAGTAGTCTGGATTGAAAAACTTAGTCTTGTACAGTAAAGTTCTGCGGATTAAAATTTATTAATATTACGGATGTTTTGGTATGTTTAAAGCCTATATAAAGACTTCTAGACACCTGAGAATGTGGATGCCAAGTGGTGTGTCAAGTTTCCTTAATTCAAACGGAAACTTCCAATTAACGCTCTGAGTTAAACTCGCACCGATTGTTGATCGGTCTTCTAGGGAATCTGTCGGACAATATTTGTAAAAACAAATAACATTAAACTATTACTAAAATCGAAAGAAGAAATACCAAATTTCATTTAATGTACTATAGCCTATGATGCTTCTAAACTTTTCTTCTTAAAACTACCACAACTACAAAAACCCCAAAATCTAAAGCTTAACAATAACTTTCACATATCTCTCACAATTAGTTTCAAAGCAACAAGAACAACTACAAAATGAAAAATCCAATTTAAAATAACGCAAAAAATAAACACAATTTCTTTGTAACACCAACAACAACAACAATTTGCTTAAGCAACCCATCTAATAAAAACAAAATTGTAACTTAACTACCGCTTAACTAAACTTTCAAACAAAACTCTAAATTCCTCTCCAACAAATCCTCGCCCTAAAATTAATCGCAAGTATGAAAGAGAAAACCAAAAAAAAAAAAAAAAAGGATTACAAATCCTCTCTTCAAGTATTTTATGGATGAGAAAATGTAACAAATTGAAAGAAAGCATTAGAAATTATTGTGTATTTTTATGGAGAAAAAACACACAGAACAACAAAAAGAATCATATAATCCCCGCCGTCGTATATCCTTTAATTTATAGTTAATAAAAAGTACAGTAAAAATTAAATTTAAAAAAAAAATTGAATCTAAATATTGAACACAAATAAATAACTTTGCAGTATTTATAATTGAAAAACAAAACTTTAATGAAAAAAATTAACAAGAAAATATCAAGAAAATTGGGAATTAAAATTTAGACACATAGAACATTTTATATTAACGAAAGAAAAGGAAAATAAAAATAAAAAAACTAAATTAAATTAAATAACATAGATTTCTATTCAAAACGAGAACAACCACACAAAATGTTAGCAACTGAATTCATAATCCACAGACACAACAGAACAGAATGAATCTGCTACACTTTGGACCCCCAAACATAATTAAACGAATGTGTGCAAAAATCATGGCTTCTCTTGTTCTACTTTTTTGAAAGAACTTTCGAATATTTTTAAATTAATATCAAACATTTTAAAATTGAACTCAAAACAGAGACATTCGACAGCCTTCGTCAAACCAACGCTTTAATGAATATTGAAACATTAGGCGTTACTTTTTACGCGTGTACAAACAATCTAATGCGACGTTTACACCGACAAAGATTAGAGCATTTTGAGAACTACTCATGTCAAATTGCATCGTAATCTCGATAACGCGATAATCAAGTTGTATGTATACGCCATATAACACGGCGTTCACACAGTCAAATGCTAAATTCCTTAAAAAAAAATCATTTAATACCAAAATTAATAAATCAAATAATCTAGTTGTGTGTAAACGTCGTACAACAAAGATAAAAATAAAACGACTTACGCTGCATTCACACTGCAGTAGAATTTAGAGTAAATTAGCAGCTGATTATTGTAATGAAAAACAGATGTTTGATTAAACGAAATCTTCAAACACGAGATTTCGATTGCAGTGTGTTGAGTATGGCAGCACGCTACTTACTACCAGCTGTCAAACAGCTGAAATTTTTCCAAACTTTACGTTTACTGAAATTAAGTTAATGTTAAAGATTATATTTTAAATTATTAAGAATATTATTTTATTAGGAAAATATTATTTCAACCTTTTTAAATGGTTTCCTACATTTTTTTTTGCAACTGTTGAAATTTTTGATAAATTCATCATTTTGTGCAACAAAAATAATAAAAAAGTATAATAGTATAATAAAAATAATAAAAGTATAAAAAAAGTGGCAAAGCTATTTAGATTTTGAGAAGCACTTTAGCTTACACGGCATTTAATCCGCAGATTATCGGCTGGCGGATTAGCGGTAATTTACTTGTTAATCATTGACGTTTAGACTGCTGAAATTAGGAATACATTGACATTTCGAGTGGCTAAACCGTGATTAGTTTGGTTTGTGCTTCATCTTAAAAAAAACACAAATTTTTGTACAAAAATAAGGGGAAATTTTTTTTTTGGTGTTTGAAAGTTGATGAAACTTGAAAAATTATACAAGATAATGAAATTTTGATATCAACGGATCGATAAATCAATGCCTGCCAATTACTTTTTAAAGATTATTTCATGCATATATTGTCCACGGCTACGCTTCACATGGTCCATTCTGAAAGTTAAATTTTGCCACATTTTTTCCAATATTTACACATGTAATGTTGTCTTCTATGGCAGCAATCGCGGTTGGCTTGCCCCTATAGACGAGAGCCTTCACGTACCCTACGTACCTTCACGTACCCCCTCTATGGCAGCAACCGCGGTTGGCTTGCCCCTATAGACGAGAGCCTTCACGTACCCCCAAAAAAATAGTCAAATCGCACGAACGAGGCTCACCAAGCTCACTTCTCAATTGGTTCATGTTATCGCGTGCAGTGTGGCATGTGGCACCATCCTGTTAAAACAAGGAGTATCCATGACACAGCTGATCGACTACGTAGTAGAAAAATGGTAGAAAACAGAGTCGATAGGTGAGAGAGTGATAAGCAACCAGAAGAAAAACATCGAGGAACGTAAAGAGAGGGATAGAAACGCTTGTCTATTTCTCTATGGTTAAAAACACAAGTCAATCAAGTCAGATTCATCCGTTTTGGGCAAAAAAAATCCGTATAATCGAACGATTGAGCCAAATATTAGACTCGTTGCTGAAGGGGCACAGAGCACGAATTTTGATAATAACAATAACGTTAAACTTAACAATGAGAAACCTAATAGCAAAACACATCACCCATTACAACTAAATACAAAAGAAAAATCAATTCAAAATCATTTTTCTAAATTTGTATGCTATTCTAGCGAATATTGAAACTTCAAAATGATTTTTAAAAGAATCATAATTTCCCCAAAATGGTTGCATATTTTTTGTATTTTTGCAGTGTTGCATCAAATTGTACCGTAGACTAAAATGGGATTAACAAATAATCTTCAATTTTCACAGAATAAAATTGTATGTGTAATCTTCTCGATTAGCGTGGATTAACGCAGTTAATCCAGAAAATATGATTATAAATCCGTTCGCTAAGGCTAAAGTCATACCCCATATGAAGTACACCCGTGTTTAAAATAGCTGCGTATACAAAACACACCTATCATATACATGTTATGTGAGAATATTAAGAAAGAGGAGTAGGAGTATTAATGAATTTCCGTATGCCCACTTTAATCTGGGGAACTGTCTTTGTCGTCTGCGTATAAAACTCCTCAGGGAATTATGCATTATATGACTGGGAGTTGTTGGAGTTCACATCTTGCGAAGGCGGGACAATGGCATTTTTCCAAAAACAATATTGTCCTTCTATTAATGTTTCCATGGTATCTGATTTTGTTTTAGATAAGAAAAAAGTCAACATCTGCTATTTAAATTATTAAAATAAAAATTTTAAAATTTTTTTAAAATAAAATACCATTGAAACATTAGTAGAAGGAAAATATTGTTTTTGAAAAAAAAGTGAGTTAAAACCTTCTTCCACCAGGGGCTTCAATTATTTTATATTCTTTTTTTATTGTTATATTTCTTAAGGAACTTCAGTAATAAAGTTAAAAATTAAAAAATTTATTAAAAAACACCATTAAGGTTAAATGTAAGTAATTTTCACTTAAAGGTGTTCAAGTCAAAACATGCTGCAGTTATTTATATAATTTTTCTTTTTCAAATTCCATTTTTCTAACAATAAAATTGTTTGCTTTAATTTCGCTGGTTCATATGGAAACCATACATAGTATGTGATTTTGTGTAAAAGTTAAACTTTGGTCACCATTTTGAGAAGGTGAATACCATTCTCCACCATAAATTGCCACTATTTTTGTAGTTACATATATCTATTTGTAATGTAATAATAAAACAAATTTGCATCACACTGATGATTTCAAATCTACCAGAAATATAAACAAATTCACGGTGGTACACAGAACAATCAACGCTGGGTCTTGTTTTTAGTATTTTAATTCATTAACGTGTCTATTCATTAACCTTATATAAAACTAAATGTTTATGGAAAAGTTTAGGGGCTGAAGGTCGCAAATTTTATTGTTGTGCCATCACTTTTTTTGTTTTTGCACACATTTGTTGAAATTCAAACTGCATAATATTTTGACCTGACTTAAAGGATATACAACAACAATAACCAAAACCTTTAACAAACATAATTTTATGTAAATTGTTAAAACTCGATAAAGCAAAAAAAGAGATATATTAATATCTAAAATGAAAAAAAAAACCGAAAAAAATCTATACATATTAAAGTAATTTAACAAATAATCATATATATATAAATAAACATAAAACAAAATTAAAAATATATATACAAATATTGAGAACAAAAACTAAATCAGTTAAAAAGAATTTATGTAAATTTTTATTATTAATACAGAACAAAGAAAAACAAACCGAAACATAAACAAGTTATATACTTTTTATTGTTACAAACAGACGACAAAAAAATTTGTTATGTTTTCAGTATAAAACAAGAAAAAAACAAAAGAAATAAATGAAAAAATATAAAATATATAAATAATAATTTTTACCTCATCGTTTTTACAATTCAAAATGCAAAACCAAAAACAGAACAGAACAGAAACAGAAGCAAAAGAAAATAGACAAAAACATGAAATATGAAAAAGCAATTCTAAACATTAAATTAAATTTAAACACTAAAAACAACAATAGTAAAATTGTAACAAAATTCCAAAAAAAAATTATTTGTAAAAGTCTCGCGTTACTGACGGAACAACAAATTATTAACCTATCAAGGATGGTGTCTAACTAAAAGGGGAAATGGTGTTGCACAGGAATACACACCGATATAATTTGTAAGCAAATGCGGCATTTAGTGATAGGTTAATAAATCCTATCAAAACCAATCCACTCATCCATTAATCACTGGTGCAAATACAAATATACATACATATATACATAGTTCATACACCCTTCCCTACCAAACCGAAGTCTCGTATATAAATATCATATACACTTAGTATTTATAATTAACTAAATTTAAAAAACAAAGGAAATAAAACAAACTATAAATTAAACAACAACAAAAATGTTATAGAAAATGAAGAAAATTATTACAAAACCAAAGGACAATTTTTTCAAAATATTAAAAAACAATTCTAAAGAAGGATACAACAAATAAACAGAAAAAATATAAATTTTCTTTTAATTTAACGTAACTAATTCATTCAGTGATCTACGATATGAACAGTATAAAAGATAAAAAAATAATTAAAAAAAATATACACATATACATACTTATATTAATTAATATATACATACATACCCTAAATAATTGATGACGAAAAACAACAAGATGAATGAAAATATCTGTATTTATGTTGTCTTTTTCAAAGTATTTTAATTTTCTGTTTTGTTTTTGTATTATTTAATTTTAAACAAATTGTGTCATTACAAAAATAAACGTCTAAGTCAAAAAACGCAAAATGGCGGTTAAGGATGATGAAGAAAAAGACATAAATGTATTAGTGAAATTTAACCGGAAATCAATGATAACAATGATGTAAAAGCCATGAATAGGTGAATTATAGCGGAAAAGTAAACCTTAAACAAAAATCCCCCCTCAAAAAAAATTCGACATTGATTATTCAAAAAACCAAACAACATATTCATTATATAAATGTCATTATAAAAAAATATGTTCTTTAAAAACTGCCTACAAAATAAAAGTAATATATTTCAAAATAAAATAAAAACCATTTGTTGTTTTACTACTCGTACACTGTACAATGGTGTATTCGAAGACCGGAATTCAAATTAAATTTCTAATAGGTTTTGCTGTGGCTCAACTGGCTTATAACTCCCCAGACACATTCTATTTAGGTCAGCAGGTCCCACTGGGAAAAATAATAAACGGTGGTTAACATTTATGAACTGACAGTTTATTAATTATAGGTTAGAAATTTAGAAATATTTAAAAACCCTCTTTCAAAGTTCAAAATTTTCAACCCAAACTGTAGGAAATCTAGAAATAAATTTGATAGAGTGCAATCAACGCAGTTTGTGGATCAGTTTGAGAAAGAAGCAAGTTCGTCAATCCGGGCCCTTACTGGATAAAAAAAATTTCAACTCAAACTGTAGGAAATCTAGAAATAAATTCGATAGACTGCCATCAACGCAGTTTGTGGATCAATTTGAGAAAGTAACAAGTTCGTCAATCCTGGTCCTTACTGGATAAAAGAACTTGTGTACGTGCAGGCTGAAAAACAGACCCTGTAACATTATGTAGGAACTATGTATATGTTTGGAACATCCACACCCCTACGTGCAAGTATTTATTGCATGAATTGAAGATTATTTCTTTGTTGTCTGTTACCTTTTTGTTTTCAGCAGTTTTCAACAAACAAAACCATATTTGGGTCACAAAAACATATACTATAACATCTTAATCATTGTGTCTCCAACTAGTAATATTGAATAGCAAACACAATATGTTTAAACACAAGTATATTATGTTTGCGCCAAGCTATAAACACGTTATATTTGCATCCAAACAACAACAAAAACAGCATTTTCAGCGTGTTCAGTGGAAATTATTGCCGCTGTAACTGAAAGTGTGCTCGAACAGCCATCGACATCAACTCCCCACCATTCGCATCAATTGAACATCTCTCGTATATTTGGGCAGAATTTTGCATAAAGACCTCGATATGAATATGTATAAAGTCCAATCAGTCCAAGAACTAAAGCATTGTGACCATCCGATGCGTTTTCACTTCGCTGGATGGGCTAAAGTTTGCTTGGTTGGAGATGAGCACTTTTACCGAAAAATCATCTTTTCCGATTAACTTCATTGTCACCTCTGGGACTACGTTAACAAACACAATTATCGCATTTGGGGCTCGGAAGATCCACACGTCGTCGGCGAGAAGGTTTATGGCATGGTGGCATCATAGTCCAATTTTCCTTTAAAAATGAAGTAGAAGCCGCCGTTTCCGTCAATGGCGAGCGTTACCATGCCTTGCTCAGCGATTTTTTTTATACCCAAAAGTTGAAGAAGATGACCTGGACGACATATTATATCAACAGGACGGCGCTTCATTCCACACAACCTACGTTACAATCGATCTTTTGCGCACTGTTTTCGAAAACCGCATAATGAGCGGAAACTTGGAAGTCCATTGTCCGCTTCGGAGCTGCGATTTGACCCCTTTAGAGTATTATCTTCGGGGCGCCGTGAAAGATAAGTGTTAAGCAAACAATCCCAAGTCCATTGAGAAATTAAAACACGAAATCGAAGCTGTCGTTCACGAGGCCCAAAAAAATCGGAAATGAACTAAAAAAATTGGGTAGATCGAATGAAGTACTGTAAATCAAGTCATGGAAGCCATTTGAGCGATTTTGTGAATACACACCGCAGTGCCTTAAGGGGCTAGACCCATAGAGTAAATATGGGTAGAGAAAATCTTTCACTCACCAATTTTCCGACATTTGTCCTCGTGTGATGTATACGTTTGATGTTGAAAAGAATTGCTTTACTAATACCAGATAGAGGCAATGGTTCAAAACAACGAACAAAATAACAACAACGGCATTTCGTTTTGTGTGTTAAAATTAATGTGTTAAATACAACACAAATGTATGCTAACAATAACAGTCAATAAAAAAGTTTAAAACACATTTAAATTTCACAGTTTTTCACCAAAATGGCATGAAAAATTAAAGCAAGAAGTTATTGTAATTCCACCTGGTGTATATCACTTTTCGTCAAACATCTCTCTATCACACCGACCGCATCACGAAGAGTGTGAAAGGAAACGTCAGATGAGACTAATGGCGGCTCTACTATAAATTTACTCTATGGCTAGACCATAGACTAATACATAAATACATAGATACATTTATTCTGTCATCTGACGTTTCATTTCACACTCTTCGTCGTAGGTTTGTGGAAATGAGAGAAATTAAATTTAAAATTAACTTACACCAGGTGGAGTTACAAAATATGTTCAATTAACTTTTTCCTGTCGTTTTGGTATAGAACTGAAAAATTTAAATGTATTTTGCACTTTTTTTGTTGACTTTTATCGTTGGCATACATTTGTACTGTATTTAACACAACTAGTTTGGTTGTTGTTCGGTTGTTGGACGTTGTTTACTATTGCCTCTATCTGGTATTATTGAACCCATGTTTTCCACCAACCTATGTTTACTTTCCACCGTACCTATGACGTTGAATTTATTGAGAGAATAAATGTATCTATGTATGAATTAGTCTATGCTTTTTCCGCTCTCATGTAGAGCATGGTAGAATGAGACGGTAAACTCAGTAGACAGCTGATTTAAATTTTTTGTCGTTGTTAAGTTGGCCGCTTCTGTCAGATTCAGTTTTGTTTTTGTACTTTTCTGTTTACATTTATTTGTTGGTATACGTATGTGTTGACTTTGACATGAGGAGAGCCTAAACAAAAACAAAATGCCTGTTGTTCTTGCCCGCAATTGTTGTTGTATCTACTGCGACTACTTGGTATTTTTACTATGATGTAGAGAGTCTGAGTAAACGAGCATAAACTCTTTATAGAATATTTCAATATAAATGCACCATTTCGACAATGTTATTACATAAAAAAATACAAAAATCATAAATGTTTCACAAGGCATCAATGTTTCACATTAATATTATGAATCATTCGCCAGATGTCACCAGTGCTTTTGAGTCAAACAATTCGTTCAATGAGTTCTCTATTCTATTCGATACTCTTTGGCGACGACGACCTGCTTTATTGTTCGCTGCCGCTACATCAACACAATCATATTTATTTTCAGGCAGAGACTATTGTTGTACAACAGCCACGTATGTTTGCATGAGTTCACTTTGATAGATTGGCCGTGCCTACAGATGTTAACACATCAAAATAGTTTTTTTTAATTGACCACGAATGGGTTAATAAAAATAAATATCGGCATGTTCCCGGCAGAATGTATTAAGCGACAAAATGGAAATTGTTCAGGTAACGAAACGACAGGAAGTAGCTGATTTGTTTATTTTGTCGGTTATTACCATTTCATTTGCTTAATAACTCATGACGTGGTTATGCAAGGGACATTCTCTGTATATCGAAACATGAAGCTTGGCATAAATTTTGAGAATATGGAAAAAAGTCATTGTGGCCAAATACGTCGCTTAATACATTCTGCCGGGAACGTGTCGATATGTCTATACACCGAATTTTGTAATGATGCTCATTTCAACCAGATCGGATAACAAATGACTGACTTATGCCCAATTATACATTCAAGATTTGCAGGCCAACATTTGGAATAATATGGACCAGCTTCGATTTTTTCGCTTTTTATAACAGTTTAATGCCCTATCAGGCCAAAAAAATAGGGCATTTGGTGCTAAAGTAAATTTGGGGAACAAACCTAGTATAGGTCGGAATCTCGAATAGACTTTTTTCGCGCGATATTTTTAAAATCATTTTTTGCTATAAAGAAATAAAAAAATATTTTATTTTAGAAAAATCCAAAAACAAAATCGTAACACGATATTTTCATATTTTTTTACAAATTCATCATTGGATATCTTAGGTAACGAAACCATTTATTTAAGTTTTTTGTTTATTTCGACTTTTTTACATGAAAAACTGTTCACTTCGGTCCCATAAGACGGAACCACACTCGTAATACCACATCCCGTATGTCCGGTCTTTGCGGACCCATGACTCCGAAAATAGGGGTTGACACCGATTTTTTTATTTTACATTTGTTGCTTAAAACAAACAAGTTTTACTGTTCCCCACAAAAAAAATCGATTCGAAGTCCCGAAATTTGCTCCCAAATGTCACAAATTATAACGTTTTGTAAGCCAGTAGCATATGAAAAAACACGCCTATAGATTATGTACCAAAACTTTTTGCTAAAACTACTACACTTTTCATGTGCCGGCGGAGTTGCACACAAGCGTACCTAGAATGCACTTATTTACAACTTTGCGATAAAAATAGTATCCAAAAGTTTTTTAATAAGATTTCAAGGGGAAAAATTAGAAAAATTTTAATTTTCTTAGATTTAGCCATTATAAGTAGAACAAAAACGAATGTATTGCCGCAATCCAATCCACACCACTATACTTTATGCTATAGTGCCTTACTAGAAGATTTCGAGAGTGGAGTGGAGGATAGACCACAGCAGAAAAGCATTAGTGACATTGTTGTATTTTCTATTTCTTTGGAGGTGAGGAAATTTTTTGGTGGACGACATTGTCGCCTACTGCTGTCAAATAATGTTGACACACAAAAGTTGCCAAGGAGGACGCAAGAAAATGCAGGTGGGTTGGCCTGGATGTTGAGGAGAACACAACTATTGTAATTACGCACAATAAATTGCAGGTCTCCTATGTCATACGAGATGCTGAAGAGAAGCAGCATCGGAATGGTGTCAACGCCATGCAATTGGATCCCAACAATGGTAAACTTTACTCTGCCGGGCGTGATGCAATCATACGAGTGTGGAATTCTCGCTCAGAATCTTCCGAGAAATATATACAATCTATGGAACATCACAATGATTGGGTCAACGATATTGTTTTGTGTTGTAATGGTAGAAATTGTAAGTGGCACATGGGTTCAACAATGTGTTTACTGTATTGTATTTTGATTGTATTTTTCCTGCTTGCAGTGATTAGTGCCAGCTGTGATACAACGGTAAAAGTGTGGAATGCCCACAAGGGTTTCTGTATGTCCACCCTAAGGACCCACCGCGACTATGTCCAGGCCTTGGCATACGCAAAGGATCTCGAACAAGTGGCCAGTGCTGGTTTGGACAAAGCCATCTTCCTGTGGGATGTCACTACATTGACAGCTCTAACTGCCAGCAATAATACAGTCACCAGTAAGTACACAGTTTGCAACAAATTTCTTCTGCGGATAAGGTGAAGATGCACTAACTGCCATGTTTTATTTTAGCCTCTAGTCTTAATGGTTCCAAAGATTCCATTTACAGTTTAGCCATGAATCCTGCTGGCACTGTTATTGTCAGTGGTTCCACAGAGAATATTTTGAGAGTATGGGATCCTCGCACCTGTGCCCGCAATATGAAACTTCGTGGTCATACCGAAAATGTTAGGGCTTTAGTCGTTTCGAGCGATGGCAATCAGGTGGTTTCTGGTAGTTCAGATGGTACCATTAAAATCTGGAATTTGGGGCAACAACGTTGCGTCCAAACGATACATGTCCACAAGGAAGGTGTGTGGAGTTTACTTATGACGGATAATTTTCAATATATCATATCGGGAAGCCGAGATCGTAACATTGTTATAACAGAGCTGAGAAACCCCAGCAATTCGACAGTTGTTTGCGAAGAAAAGGCACCCGTACTGAGCCTTTGTTTCAACATAGACAAGACCGGAGTGTGGTCAACCACATGGAATTCCGATATAAGATGTTGGAAGTTGCCCACAAATACTTTAAATTCAAGTGGCGGCATGGATGCACAATGGACGACTGCAGGAGCAGAAATTGCTTGTATTAAAGGTATGTAGATAACAGGGCCAGAAAAGTGTACATTTAAGGTAGAGGCTTCGTACCCGGAAATGCCTTCAAGAAGAACCTTTTTTTGTAGCACAACTTTGTATATTGCTGACAATATATAATGTTGTATATTGCACCCACAATTGGTCACTTTGGAAATAAGACAAAAACGATATCATGAATAGAAATACAAATTTGTATTTTTCAGGTGGTGCTGCTATCAAGAAATGCATTGTTTTAAATGACAAACGTCATATAGTGACACGGGACACCGAAGATCATGTCGCCATTTATGATGCACTTCGAGTGGTCAAGAAGGAGGAATTAGGCAAAGTGGATTTTGAAGACGAAATTAAGAAGAGAAACAAACAAGTATTCATTCCCAATTGGTTTACAGTGGATTTGAAGACGGGAGTAAGACTTGAACAAATATGAAAAGAGCAATAATTTAACACAATTTATTCCTGCAGATGCCCACAATAGTCTTGGGACAAGATGAGGTTGACTGTTTCTCGGCCTGGGTGTCAATAGAAGCGGGTCTTCCCGAATGTTCAGATCCACAATCAGAAATTAAAGTAATTAAAAGGCTAATACACATGTGGCATTATAAAAATAATCTATGTTCGTTGCTTGCTAGATAAACTATGGTAAATTATTATTAGAAGCCTTGTTGGAGTATTGGACTCCGCCCCATAGCATGCCGCCCAATGAAATGGAACAGGATATAAGAGGCAATGGTTATTTCCAAGTGCCCAAGCATACACCCGTCATATTTAGGTGAATTTTGATCAACATAAGGTTTAGGCAATCAATAATGCATTTTTTTCTCTTCATAGTGAGGTTGGAGGGCGAACTGTTTGCCGTTTGCTGGTAAGAGATGCTGCTGGAGAGAGTGAAAGTACTCTGTTGCACGAAACAGTACCACAATGGGTTACGGATGTTGTCATAGAAAAGGCTACGCCGAAATTCTTGAAAATACCCTTTTTCCTAACACCACATCCGCAAATGGGGAAGCCGGAGAGAACAAAGAAAGTAAGTGGAAAAAGAAATCAAATCGTATCATGGTATTTAGCAAAAATGTGCCGGCAGACACTTTTTCAACTGTGACAAGGATCGGTTTTATATCTAAACATTTGGGTACGAACATTTGCATACCGCCTTATGAACTACCTTTATGAACGCCTTTGTTTTATTAAACGGGCAATCAAATAAATCGAGTAATTGCATAAGTGTGAAACCGATTTTCGAGTTAAATGATTGATCAACAAACTACTTAATTAAAAATTAATTTTAAAACGACGACCCTTTATAAAAGAACATTTATGAAATATTATTTATCTCGCAAAATAGTACAAAGTTCCTTTTATTTTCTTACACAAAAATAGACACTTTTTAGTTATTTTTCTCAGTTATTGAATTAAGTAAATATATTGAATTGTTTTAAAACATCAAAACTCTGTTCTCGCAACCGAGTAATAAGACTTTTCTGTTGGAGGACTATATATATATTCACCTTCTATAGACATTTCTTTGAGTAAAATTAATACTTCTTTCTTATCCAGGATCGTTTGGTGGCTAATGAGTTCATACAATGCCGCAAAGTGTGCGAACATGTTTTGGATAAAGTTTTGGGAGCCGAAACAACACCTAGTGGTGGTAATGCTTCCAGTTCTTCACAAAACAGTCAAAGTGATGCAAACTCAGAAGGTTCCCAAGTACCCGCCGAAGATCGCATAGAATTATGGTGCAATGATGTGGTATGTTTGTTTTTATTGAGAACAAAAATTAATGAAATCGTTGTTTTAATAATGTGGACTTACCTCGTCCTATTTCAGGTGGTGGATCCCAATATGGACTTGCGCACGGTTAGGCATTTCATATGGAAACAGTCAACCGATCTCACATTCCAGTACAAAACAAAGCCAAATTTTTCATATGATGGGAAACTTTGAATATTTAACAATAGTTTTTGTGATTTGCTTACATGATATAGCACAAAAAGATCGACACTCTGTGAGAGAGTATTTCGTGGACAAACAATTACAACACCCTATATAATGCTACTATATCTGTGGAACGGTGAACACGGCAACAACAGCGGCTTGCAACATAGAAACCCATGAAGGATATGCCAAACCCCTTTAGATATGAGGATCACAAATTGTTTTATTTAGTTTATTGTTTGTATCTAATGTGTCCATCTATATATGTACCATCTTCATGTGCAAGAGACAAGTATTGTATAAAAATAATTAAATCAAATTAACTTTAAAAGATTTTGTGACGCCCGCTTCCAAAGGATGCTTGTGACTACTACTTAATATCTACCATTTAGATTATTATCGCCTGTCATTCCAATGTACACACTAAAACAAATACTCATTCCATTCCCCTACCCTTCATACGTTTCCTACTTTTCTACGTCTATACTTAGCAGATTCTTTGGAAAACCGGGTGGTTACACATTACTAATCGTATTATTTGGTTTCTTTTTTTTATTATTAATCATTATTATATTTAGGATCTAATCTTAAAAAGTAACTTATTAAATAAACAGCGACAGACTAAGTAAAACATATTTCAAAAACAAGTAAACAAAGTTGTTGTCCAATTTGTAGCTATAAAGAGAACCTACTAAATATATAAAACAAAAATTAAATACATATTCTCAAATATGATAATGAGCTGCCCTTTTATAATCAAGGGCAAAAAGTTCACTGTGTGAGAAGTAGCATTGTGGGACCGATTTAACTTGAAAGAAAAAGATCTGTAGCCGAATTGTCAAGTATTAGACATGATATTGTGAAGAAATTCCAACACATCGTTCTTTAGTAAAATAATTATTTACGAATATATTCTAGGAATATATTTTTCAAATGAATAAGAAGTTTCAGACAAGAAATCAAACATAATTTCTTTGTAGAAAAACTTAAAAAGATACAAATATAAGGAAAAACAATCTATATTGAAGGTATCACTAAGTTCTATTACGAAAATCTGTCACATTGTTTAATAATTCTGTTTCCAAATGCACAGAATAACTTGGGTGATAAACATATTTAACAATCAAAAATCATTTTCCTAATAAAGAATAATTTGAGAAACAAAATTTCCTGGAGGAAAGTGTTGTAAGAAAGAACAATTCAACAAAAAATAGAGGTTTATTCAGTCAAATGTCTTGGATCATACGTTTCAAATATCACATGTGTGTTTAAAACATTTTCCTGTAGATGTAAATAAGAAATTATCATACAAAAGATGTAGTCGGGAACATTTATCTATGAAAAATGCATTACATCACACAAGGGTGTATAAAACTTTGTTTTAAATCAAAGAAAATGCAGTGCTCAACAAAAAATTTGAAGGATTTAGTGGAAACAACGTACGCTATAGAAAAATAGGCGATACATTCCTCAGGAAAAAGCATTTATAGTAATGGACAACAGGTGTCTGTTGGATACACTAGGGACAATTGTCATTACTTTGTATTATAGCTGAACATCTTCCAAAAAACCCTTTTGAATAAAGTAATTGTCTGTAGAAATGTCTCACATATCCGTCATACTATTAATTGGTTCCATTTAATAATACACACTAATGTAGTAGGTTTAGTTCCCATTAACGCTACCTTCTTCTCAAACCCACTGTCCTATGTTTTTCTATTAATTTCAATATTAATTTTAATTCACTCTCTACTGTCCGCGGCAATGACAAATTCTCCAATATAGATGATTCGCGTCCATAAATCAATTGCGCAAAACGCCAAAGGCATTTGGAACGCAACGATTGCACCGGCTGATGTATGGCTATAAGTTTCCGGCATGGTATCCACTGGCCAATATTCTGAGGATCCCGCACTCTATACAATTGAGGCCAAAATATGTCCTGATGTTTGACGTGCATACGCTCACCTGTTATAGCATCACGAAATATCCAAGGATGTGTTACGAAGGTGTTTGCTTTTATGCCTGCTCCTGGCTTAAGAGTGGTAAACAAATCCTGGCAACCATTGAAATCCATCCAATACAGATTCACTTGACGTTGTGTGTTGTTGAGAAAGAACACGTACGTTTGTTCCAGTGAATTCTGTGCCGCCAGTCGAGGTGATGGCTGCTGGGATATCTCAAGAGCCATGGGGAAAGGTGGCGATAAATGTTCTCATAAATGTGAATAACTATTAACTGGATATGAGTGACCACAAGTTTGTTTTTTTTTTTTTACAAAAATACGAACAATCCCGTAAAACTGGCGTCCGATAAACAAAAACAAATATCTTTGTAAAAACAAGCAGATACGTACTTAATAACAGCTGTCAGTAGTCAGTTGATGACAGTGTTACCAAGTTCGCATAGTTTGTGCCGGTTTTGCACAATGCTTTATTTATACAGCATTCGCACTGGCACCGATTTTTTTGTTTTTGCCACTTTTGTTGATTTTAAGCAGAAATCAAGAAAACTTCCTCGATTTCCTATACGTTTTGACAGACGACAAAACATGTATTTTCTTATTTGTCTGAGAATCGGGAAGAAATGCTCGATTTGCTTTATGCAACGCTGTTTTATCTCACACTACCCACGAATTGTACCCCTACAAGAACAGTGACCGTCATTTGACCGGTCAATTGACTGTCATTGTTGATGGGTATATCCATTAAAGTTTCTATCACATTCTTAAAGCCGAAATGAAAAAGTTGATGGAAACTTTTGTGTACGTGTGATTTTGTATCTCCCTCGAACTTATGAATTAGGTCGCCTATAAAACATATATCTGAGCTGCTCACTCTAGTGCTGTTCACTAACCAAAGATTATATGAGTATTAGTCACAGTTGATAGATATAACCATCACAGTTGACTAATCATACTTGATGGATATACCCATCACAGTTGACTAATCAAATTTGATGGATATATCAGTCAAAGGTGATGGGTATACCTTTTATAATAAAAGACGATGTTATTAATGATTTTATGGTATATTTTTATGTATTTTTAGTATCTAATTGTATAATAAATGAATGAAGTACAAACAATGAATGACTAAAGGTGGGTACTATGCTGGTTTTCCACGGTGAAAATCCATATAAAAAAAATGGTCGTGAAATTCTAGCGAAATTTTTCCACCAGACAGTACTATGTTCATTTCACGAGGAAAAGTTGTTGTTTTTTACAACACTGGTTTGCAAGCAGATTTCTTAGAAAAAAATAACAGCGGCAAAAGTAAGTACATTTTAAAATATTTGCATTTAAAAGAGATAGAAAATTATAAATCACAGATATTTGATTCTACAAAAATTGTATTTGTTTCAGGAAAATTGACTGCCGAAGTTTTGGCATTCAACGGATGCCGTTAAATATCACAAGCAATTGACAAGGAAATCAAAATCATTGGTGGACATTGGACTCATCAACGACCACATCAATTATAGTTAATCCGCACAAATGCAGCACCAACAATAATTATTAGTTTTGAGTCAATCCCAGGAGGCGACAAATGCTACAATTCAGCAACAACATCAGCAGATGCCACACCACTACCTTCCATACATCACAACCATCCCCATCAGCCAATTTCATTTAGTAAATAAAAATGCAGGTTTTAGGTAAAGGATGTGGTATACGTTCGGCGGCCATACGGACATTTTCAAATATGCACCTTTTAACTTTATATACACTACTCGTGTATTTGAAAGGTCAAAAATGACAATATTCATCAGCGTGATCAGTCTTCAAAGCGTTCCACAACTGAAGGAAATCTCTTAGGTTCTGGTGACTCATTTCTAAGTGACGTTTATGAGGACAGTATTTCCACGAAAACACAAGGTTTAATTGTTTTACCCAAAGTCAGCATAACTATGCTACAGTCATCTATAATCGAAAAAGTTCTATCGGTGGCGGCTTTAGATAATGTCCAGGTAAGTTGGCAACGAAGCTGTTAGAAATGTATATTAAAAAGCTTAACTATGGAGAGAAACTAAACATTTATACCACATTACATTGTATTCCTTAGGATCTCAGTTGTGTCTCCCTTCTGACATTCTACATTGAAGGCGTTTCTACTAAATTTCGTTTGGGCAAAACCACATGGGCCTCAATGCATAATGTTTACATACAACAAACAGTCCAATCGAACAGCCATAAAAAAGGTGGCATTATGAAAGGCACGCGGGCATTATTGGCTATCTTTCATCGCAATCTAGACCCGGCAATGTACAAGGCGAGCCAATTCTTACAGAAACATCCGAGAAACAACTTGAAGAGATAGTCATAACACTCGACGTCGGCCGGGCTCATGCCCAAGTAAGGCGTTTAAAAATTGAAAGTACCACTGGCCAAGAATCGTCCATAATGGTTCTGCTATACCAGAGCTAAGGCCTAACAAAAATGTTAATAACATTTTTTTCGTTGTTACAACAATTTTCGGCCATTTTTCGCTTATTTAACAATTTTTGCCCATTTTTGTAACAATTTAACATTTTTTTGTTTTTTCTCTTTTTAGTCAATAAAATTCCATTAAATGTATCGCAAATCCCACAGATAAAGAATACGAATCATTTGTGTACGAATTCTACCGTATACATGCATGTGTGTGTAGTGTGTACCGTTATTCTAAACAAAGAATAATATTCAGTATGATTTTGCTTTGTATATAAACTACATATGTGTAAATCAGTGACGGGCATTTTCTGAAATCCTATTCCCGTGGGATAGGCAATGAAATGCTGCTTGTGCGCTGCCGACACATGTACACAATAAGCTTCTTTGTGTGTTGTTGCTGTTCAGCACTTGTTCAAGCAATACTTCGCAGCGTAACTTTTTGAGTACACTCAAATCCAAATGTTTGTTGTTGTGCGACGCTGACTCATGCACACAATAAACTTCTACTTGTGGCTTCGTTCGGCTTCATTGTGTCGAAGTTAATTGGAATTGTTGGTATTATCATAATTAATAAAAAAAATATATAAATATGTGAATAAAAAAGATTGAATAAAAAAAAAATAGAAAAATAAACCGAAAACACTTTTATTTTGACTAATGAAAAATTGTCGAGTGTAAAACTACGTTTTTTGCTGCTTCCCACACAAACATAAATGTGATAGTATGTGTGTTGCCCGTCACTGGTGTAAATATACATCTCTCACATTCTAACTAAGCATGTATACGCGTGAACGCACCGCTGCAAAGTGACAATATTTTGCATGCTCTTGCATGATTTTATTGAGTGTCGCATTTGAGTTTCGTATTTTCTTCTAGTTCGTCCTCAGCATAGTAGTGTTCAATAAATCAGTTGTATTCGGACTACCATAAAGACAACATGCCAAAAGGAAAAGACTCACTCGCCGATCGTGCTAAAAAATTAATTGGCAGTGGCAGTGTATTTGAAGTACAGTCAAGTAAATATGGTGTTCACATTTACTGTGCATCGTGCAAATGTAAAGTTAGAGTGGATGAAGTTCATTTGAAATCACAATATCAATCACACGTTACGTCATCGAAGCACAACAATTCAACTGTAAAGAAAGGTTTGCAACCATCAATTGCCGCTGCAATTGCAACCACAAGTGTGAAAGAAACATACGCAGAAAAATTGGCGGCGGCATTCCTTGAAGCCGGCATTCCAATATGGAAATTGCAACATCCCAGCATTAAAAAATTTTTTTGGGACGAACACAAAGAGGTTTTGCCGACAGCATCGACGTTTTACCGAAAAATTGATTCCATTTTCAATAAAACAATACAACAAATTAAAGATTTTGTCGCTGACCGTCCAATATATTTAATTATCGATGAAACTACAGATGCTTGCAAACGTTCGGTTTTAAATGTTCTTGTTGGTGTTTTTGGTGGAACTCCATCAAAGCCTATGTTGTTGCAAACAATGTTTTTGGATAAAACAAACAGCACCACCGTACAGCAAGGCGTGAATAAAGCATTGTTTACTTTATACGGACCGAATTTGCCATACGAAAAATTATGGCTTTTGATTAGCGATCAAGCATCGTATATGTTGGCAGCGGGCAAAGGATTAAAGCAAATGTTTCCAAACATGAAACACGTCACCTGTATTGTACATGGACTGAACCGGGTTTGTGAATTGATAAAGGACCGCAACAAATTGGTGAATAAACTGATTGCAAAAATGAAAGCGATTCTCTTGAAATCAAACAATCGTCGTGAAAAATTTGCAGAAATGTGCAATTTTGCATTGCCACCAACTGTTATTGAATCTCGCTGGAATTCCTGGTTGAATGGTGCCTTCTATTACGCTGAACATTTTACTGATATCAAAAAGTTTGTACTTGCATTGGAAGACAAAGATTCGAAAGCGCTTGATCAATTAAAGGAAATTATCGTTAAACCAGAATTAGAGCAAGATTTGTTTGAACTATGTGAATACAAATTTTTGACTGAAGCAATTACCAAATTGGAAACACGTGGCCTGACTGTAAAGGAGCAACTCAATGTTTTGAACGATGTGAAAAGCAAACTTTCTGGTGATGATTTGACAAAGCTAGAAAGTGTTTTATCAAAGAATCCTGACTTGTATTTTTTCAAAGACATGGCTGTTGATGAGAAGTTAAAGGCATTGTATGCCCCGTGACTTCTGTAGATGTTGAACGTTCTTTTTCAATTTATCGTTATATTTTGTCTGATCGACGACATTCACTTACAAATGAAAATGTAGCTATGTTGAATGTGATTCAATTCAATAATTTCATTGATACTGACGAATAAACAAAATAATTTCAATTTTACATCTGTTTCTACAAATACATTGAAAATTTGAATAAATTTATTTAACACTTTTTTTTAACATTTTTTGTGTTTTTTTCTAACAATTTAACAATTTTGACCGATTTTATTTAACATTTTTTTAACAACAATTTTAGCCCATTTTATGTAACATTTTTGTTAGGCCCTAACCAGAGCCTAAGAGTAAAGTTTTATTTGAATGCTTACAAATTACCGATAACACGGGAGTTGATAGTATTGGCTACATGTTTGAATGCGGCTTAGAGGGTGTGGGTCGGAAAACTCAAAAGAAGAAATGACAGAAGGTGCATTAAATGAATTAGTGGAAAATTTGACGTCTACGACAACGGCAACGAATAATCCTCAAGTTGATGTATCGGACACATCGAGAGCTGAAGCTGCATGGCGTTTGTTAACCAAAAAACCGCCAACACCCAAGACGCCTAAGGAGTAATTTCAAAATGCATTGGAAAATATAATTGTAACCGAACGTTCTGAATCAAATATCGATAATCGTAAGCCCACGCCTAAACCTGCAGATGAAGATATGGGTAAAGGTAAGATACCACAACCAAAAGCGGACGGCTTGGATAAAATCCTCAATAAGGAAACAGATAAAACATCGTCATGTGTGATTGAATTGAAATCGGTTTGGCTTATTTTTGCTGTACCTCCTTGCGTGCCCATAACAAGAAAAATCGATTTAACACGTTTAGATTGGAACCTCTTAAGTACCGCTTCGCCTGCAATAGCAGCTTGGACGAACCCCAGCAATAGATTGCCTATTAAAATTGTATCTCTACTAAAGGCTTTACATTCAAGACAAACAGCTGTGGCGGCTTGCTTAATGGCAGACGCTTTGGAAAATGAGAAAATTCAGTGAAATCCAAAAATTAAAAAGGTAAGTGTGTAGTCAGAGGAAGATATTGACTGCGCAGTGCAAAAAACTACACCTAGACACTGGGTTTCCACATAATCGTAATTCGTCTTCAAATTCCGAGAAATTCGATTAGCCGAGATTTTTTTGTACAGTAAAGGTTGTTGAGCTGAAGCGAAAATATTAACTTGTTGCTAAAGAATTACACACACACCAGGCCTTAAGCAGATGCAGGTTTCATGAAAATGTCGATAAAAACTGAAAGTGGCATTGTATTCTGGGTTGTTTGTACATCCAAAAACCGTTCGAATTGAAATCCTAGCTGATCCTGTTTTAAAAATATCTGTATTTTTCAGTTTTTACACACCGAAACTTTAATTTTCAGTAAAAATCTAATGAAATACTCACTATGGTACGTATTATTTTCGTTGTGTGTGTGTGTGTGTGTGTGTGTGTGTGTGTGTGTATACATTTTATATATATATTATATATTTTCTCTTTATACTGTGTAATGCAAATGCATCACCCATTATCAGTTACCTAGTCATTAAGCTTTATCTACTCACCATCATCTATCCCTACTTCTCACTCATTAAGCTTAATCTACTTATCATTATCTATCCCTACTTCTTATTCATTAAGCTTCATCTATTGTTATGATAAGGTATTGACTTTACTAATAAACGGGTACAGAGTCAGTCTGTACGCAACTCTTAAATAGTTCGGTTGTGTTATTTGGGTATTGCCACCATCCACCACAACTGAAATAAGTAAGTAACTCGAGAAAAGAAAAGGTTTAAATTTAATTATGGATTCTACGAAGAAAACATCTTTGCATTCTAAATTAGATCATAAATGTGTTCACGAGGAAAATAGAATGAAAGTATGTGCTCCATGTGGCAAAAAAATTATATTTGGAAAAAAGAAATCGAATGACTTTTTAATATCGCGAAATATGAATGGTCTAATTAAAAAACATCTTTATGATCAATTTGATTTGTCTAATGCTAAATTTCCACTAAGTGTTTGTCCTACATGTCGGTTCACTATAAGTGAGCTAGATAAAGGTAGTACTAAAAGACCACTACTTGTAATGCCTAATTACATTGATTATAGTTTGACAAAAGAAACACGAACAACGCAATTTTGTAATTGTTACATTTGCGTAACAGCTCAGTTTAAAGGTCATTTGAAAGTAAAAAAGGGAAAAGGTCATATTCGTACATTTCCCACAGAAACTGAAGCACAAAAAGCTCTTGAAAGTACAAAGCAAAATGAATTATTTTCTAAAAATGAAAAAACCGTAGAAAAGGAAAATTCCATGGATATTTGTACCAAATGTTTTCAAAAAAGAGGTAAGGGTATTGAACATGCATGTACCGGTTCTTCCACTACTGCTCGCGAAAATTTTTCTATAATATTTGAACTATTGCCTGAAAAACAGCAAAACATTTAAAAAGAAAAAGTGATGAAAGCAATGCAAAGGACGAGCTCATTTTAAATACATCAGGTTCCAAAGCTCGTGTAACATTAAATAAAAAGCAAGATCAAAAAGTTGAATTTACTACTGAAAATTTAGATAATTTTCAAGCGACTACAGGACTGTCTACAAATAATATGAACAAAGTCACCAATTTCATTCGTACTTCTGCTGGAAGAAAATCAGTTCCAGTAAATTACAGAAAACATATGCAAGAAAAATCGACATCAATGAATCACTTATATGAAGAAGGTATTTATCAATTTGAGGTAGAAAAAGACAAGATCAAAAAAGAGAATAAAAACGAGAAGAAAAACGAAAAAATTACTGACAAAATCAAAAAAGAAAACCGAGAAGAGAAGAAAATAGAAAATAGACCAGTTGTTTATGCTAAAGCACCGAAACTTCTTGATTTCATCTTTGGAGAACGGGACATAAAACAGATTGAGAAAAGTAAAATAAAAATAATGGCAGATGGTGGGCAAAAGTTTTTTAAGGTTTCTATTGCAGTTTTACCAGATGAAGATGACACGGGTGATTCAGATGAATTTGAAGGTCAAAGAGTTTCATATTCTAGTGGTGGAAGTTGTGCAAAAAAAAGAAAATTAAATAGTGTGTACAGATTAATATTATTGTGTATAGTTCCGTGTATCAAAGAAACTTATGAAAATATGAAAATCATAGTAGAACTAACACAACTTAATGATATACCGTTCAAATTTACATCGGATTTCAAACTATTGTTAATGGTTATTGGACAGCAGTCTGCATCTGCAACCTGCCCTTGTCCATATTGCTTTATTACGCTGAATGACTTGAAGAATAATTGTATTGAGAATGCCAATTTAAAAACATTTAAACATTTAAAAGAAGATTACAATAAATTCAAATCGTATGGGAAGAATAAAAAGTTTGCCCCCGAATGCCACAGCGTAGTGAATCATCCTCTTTTTGTCAAGGAAGGTGATGACGAAGATGATTGTATATTTGTCATTCAGAAATGTGTCTTGCCTGAACTTCATCTGCTACAGGGATTTGTTAATCATCTCTTTTGGAAAGGTATTGTTCCTATTGTAGGACGCGAAAAAGCTTTGATTTGGCCAACAAAATTAAAACTAGTTGCAAAAAATTATCAAGGAGAGATTTTTGAAGGTAATGCTTGTAGAAAACTTTTAAAAGAAGCAGATAAATTAGCTGATGCTGAAATATACAATGAGGTTGGAATTTTTAGATTGCAACCCTTTATTGCATCTTTCAAGGCTATGAACAAAATTGTAGACAAATATTTTACTACAAAACAAGTCGATCTGTCTGACATAGATAAAAACTTGGTTGAACTTCGCAAAGCTTTTCAAAGTACGGAAGTTTCCCAGACATTGAAAATACATGTAATTCTTGATCATTTAAAAGAAGGTCTGCTGTATTTGAATAAGGATGGCTTAGGCTTGTGGTCTGAACAGGCCGGCGAATCAATCCATAGAGAGTTTCTCAAATATTGGGAGCGATTCAAAATCAACATGATTGATGATCCAACTTTTATCATCCGATTAAAGAAAGCAGCAGTAACATTTTCTTCTCAACATTTATAAAAAAGTAATATTCATTCAATTTTCTTTTTAGTTTGAAGGTATGTGGATTAGGTCTATCGGAGATACCACTATAAAAAAAACGCGCTGCGATGTCTATCTCATGGATGGTGCGGAAATGACATCATTATAATCGTAGTTGAATAAATTCGCTTTCTATAAGTATAGTGCATAATTATAACACACACACACACACACACACACACACACACAACGAAAATAATACGTACCATAGTGAGTATTTCATTAGATTTTTACTGAAAATTAAAGTTTCGGTGTGTAAAAACTGAAAAATACAGATATTTTTAAAACAGGATCAGCTAGGATTTCAATTCGAACGGTTTTTGGATGTACAAACAACCCAGAATACAATGCCACTTTCAGTTTTTATCGACATTTTCATGAAACCTGCATCTGCTTAAGGCCTGGTGTGCACAGCGACATAAACATAACGATGATAGCGTTTTCTTTATTTATATATTTTCGTTTATTATATTTCGTTGTTTTTCATTGCAGAGCCGTTATGCCAACAATTATACTTTACTCTCGAAAATATTGCAAGAGGATCCAAGTTGTCACTTATTCTTTATTATGCAAAAATTGGTATAAAATATGGTGTCGAAAGAGTTGAAAGAATTTTTAAACAAGGAGATGTACCACATTTCAATACACTAAGACAGGTTTGGCGGACACATAAACATTTCTATTACTTTCCTTTTTTAATCGAATTTTCTTTAGGGCATCATTGTTCTAAGTCGTCAATGGAAGAACACTTTACAATCCTATACTCTTTGAACATCAATATAAAAATAGTTGTAACACTATTTCACCTTTCCCGCTCACTAATTATGTTTTTGTACTTTTATTTATGTATTTGTTTAAAATTATATTTGCATGACTTCTTAAATTATTTGTCTGTAACATACATGGTTTTTTTTTAATTTGCATTGGATTTAATTTGCATTACTTTATCTAATGCAAATGCAAAACAATTACAATTGTTCGCAATGGCAATTAAAAATTTTTGAATTTGCATTTGCTCAAGCAATGCAGGTTGTGGAATCAGATGCCAATTGTAATGAAATATGGGATTGCTTTTAATTATTTTGAATTTGCTTGACTACTGCCAATTCTGTTTTTAAAGTTTTTTATATGTAGATGTTTGTGGCTTTGATAGTTATTGCCTCATAGTATTTTCAAATTCCTGTACTGTATAAATATTTGAAAACCAAAATTGGCAGATATGATGGAAATGCTTTAAAAATAAGTACAATTGCCAATGGTATTGAAAGTTTTTTGAATTTGCATTTGGACAGGAAATTTAAATTAAACAAGAAATTATAATTGTCATATAATTAATTTGTCCCATGTATGGTCTCTAATAATATTATAAAGAGGAAATGTTTGTGATTGAACAAATTCTTTTACCAGTAGAACGTTATCTCTGAGTTTTTATTTATTTATTTCCCCCTCCCCCTTTAATTCAGGACGAAGTATGCCGGGTTTGCTAGTTTATTATAAAGTTTATTAAATCTTACTCTAGTAAGATACTAACCAACATAAATATTTAAATATTTATTTACTAACACAAATATTTAAAGTTTGAAACATGTCAATATTGCAAAAAACTGTGCAATCAGTTAAAATTTGTGTTAAATTGTTATAGACAATGTGGTACAGAATTTCACATTACCTGCCTAGGACGTTCCACATTACCCTCCAATTTTCAAAATGATGGCTTTTGAGGTAGATAAGTTCGGATATTTTTGAACCCCATTTTATATTTTGTCACTACGAAAAATTATTATTCATCTTATTGAACCTAATATGTTTGTTGATCGATTGGAGTGAATTTATTACCAAAATTATATTTGCTTAATATTAAAATAAAGTTAAATTCGAAAAATCTGAGGTACCTCAAAAACCATAATTTTGAAAATTGGAGGGCATTGTGGAATGCACTGAGCGTGTTTTGTGGATTTCTGTGCTACATTATCTTTGATGACAATTTAATACAAGTTTTAATTGATTGCACAATATTTTTTAGTATTGGAATGATTCAGTTCTTGAAATACCTTTTGTCCTTCTAGCTTGACATGTACATATCGTCACCTAAAATCCAAAATGACGTAACAAAAAAATTTCAAAAATTTCTTTCTGATTGATTACGATATGGTTGACTAAAATACATGATTTGACAAAGTTTTAAACACCATCTTATTAAAAGAATTAAATAGATGAAGTTTTTGATAAATCCACGCTTTTGTTTTGAACTGTAATTTTTTATAAAATTTCGATATACCTATACTTACAATTGACTAAACTGCATATCCACACAAACTTTTAGAAAATGTTGTTACGTCTTTTTGGATTTTAGGTGACGATGTGTAATTTGATGCTGTTTTATTTTTTTTATTTATTTATTCACACTTCTATTTGTAAGCCTTTCGGCCAATTCACATAAATTACAAAACAACTACTCCATTTATAACAAACATTATATATTTTCATTAAATAAGAAATTGCATAGCAATTATTTATATCTCTTAATTAAAACCCAAGATCAAAAAAGTAAGTAATAACAAAGTTGAGTTAGATATCACATAATTCATGACTAATAATAATGCTGAGTTCTCATAGGTGTTTTATTCGAATTCAAATAGAAAACAACACATAAAAAAATTGTTTCCGAACAACACATGATCTACTGAAAATATTATAGACATTATTTAACCACTTGAATGCTCTAACATAAATGTATCATGAAACCATACTCCGCTTAACAATTACCGGAGGCAAAAATAAAATATAAAAAATATCAAAGGAAGAATTTAAAAAAAGAAACATTGTCGACTACTGGGTTATTTCTCCAAAGCATTGAAGAAGCTGTTCGCGATAAGTAGCGGTATTGAAGTTAAATACTCGTAATGTATGTACAAGGAAGTAAGTTGAACAATCTGGCTATTCTCACCTGAAAGGGCCTATTCATATAACTCCTCGCTCTAGGAATTAACAATTGATTGATAATGAACGGCCAAATTTAAACAAATTCGTGAGAAAGTTAGGATATTGATTTCTGAACATTTTGTGAAACTACAACATACATCGGAAATGCATAAAATTTGAGAAACTACAACCCGAGAATCGGATAACAAAGCGAGTTACATGGTCAAAAAGTCTGAAAAGTATAAATTTTCGTAACTTTTAATATAATAAATCAAAAGTAATTAAAATTGTTAAAAAAAATGTTGTTTGTTTTGTGCTGCATATCAATTTTTTTTCAAGAAAATTGATTTGGGTTTCACAATCTTGTGGTTTCAAGTCGAATGAAAACATAAAACTATTCAGTACAAATTTCGGTTTCTCTATTTCGAATGTGCTGTCACTTACGAACAAATATGGAGTCAGGAGAACGAAAATTTCGACTTAGAGCAACCCAGTTTGAGTCGAATGTGAGTGACTGATTTTCTTTCGCTTAGCTTTTCGTTGGAGATAGAGAAACAGGCTATAACTGTTTATGCTGCATATCCATACGTTTTTCTGTTAATGTTGAGTTTAGGTCAAACTCTCCGATCGGGTCCAAATTTTTAGCATAAATTAAACTTCTTATTGGGATTCCAAAGGAATTTGTATTTTTTTTTATCGGTTGGACCTATTTCAGGAGTTATTTCGGTTCTATGTATGAATATGGACTTGCCTATATCTCCGCAATTTGTAATCCAATTTGGACAGTATGTATCACAGCTGTACACGAATCATTAATTTATAATAATTACCAAAATTTTGAATAAATTCTTTTCACCAAAAAAAATAATAGAATGGAATTTGAATCAATTCAAATGAGTTCGGCAAGAATGAATTGGAATTCAATTCCACTTCAAATGAATTACCAAAATGAATTGCAATTCTTTTCCAATTAAAATTTGAATTGGCAAAATGAGTTGCAATTCATTTCCAATTCATTTGAATTGATTTTGAATTAATTCAAATGAATTAGAAAAATTAATTGCAATTCATTTTACTCAATCATTTAAATTGAATTGATTTCGAATTAATTCAAATGAATTAAAAAAGTGCATTGAATTATTTCGGTAAGTTTTTGCAAAAAATTCAGTATTGTTGCAATAAGAAGTTCAATAACTGCGAAAGTATTATACGTAAAGAAAAGCATTTAAAATGCCCAAACGTAGATCTCTATCAGATGATAACTTTGAAAAGTTATTATGGTTGAAAGTGAACGATGCATTCTAATGTAATCTACTTAGCATTCGTTTTATAACTAAAATAATACCAATATTAGTTATTTTCTTAATTTCTTCTTTAGTTCTGAAAGAAAATACTATGCTGTAAAATAAATATTGTAAAATATATTACTAAGTGTTTTTCGTTGGGTGGGTTTCAAAAATTATTAATTGCTTCTTGAATATTGAATGTGTTTTGTCGTTCACGTATGTCGAAACCAAAATAACTAATACTTGTAGAACGAAACTCCAAACACCATTGATTGCAAATCATTTTTAATTTAATTTATATGAATTGCAATTCATTTTTCTAATTCATTTGAATTAATTCAATTCAAATGAATTGCAATTCATTTTGCCAATTCAAAATTGAATTGGAAATGAATTGCAATTCATTTTGCAAATTCATTTGAATTGGAATTGAATTCCAATTCATTCTTGCCTAATTCATTTGAATTGATTCAAATTCCATTCAACTCTTTTTTTTTGGGAAAAGAATTAATTCAAAATTTTGTTAATTCATAATGAATTGAAATCAAAAATGAATGACATTAAATGAAATACCATTTATGTGCGCCAAACAAATTTTTTTCTGTTACTGTTTTTGTTTTTATCTCGGTTCGTTATTATGATAATGTGGCAAACCAATAATGAACTATATTTTTTTCACTTTTGTATTAAACATTTGATGTATAAGCTCAACAGTGGCGTTCGCAGCAAATCAATATTCATTAAGTGTTAAAATTGCTGATATAGAGCAAAGTCGATGTTGGATATCTCAGATATGAAAAGAGATATCGTGAAACGAGTTTCTGATTTAGAAGAATATTATATATAATCCATTCCGAACTTATTTGTTTCAAAAATGGTCGGTGGGTGAAACCAATAATGAGGTGACGACATAATAAATCAACGTATTTTCTGAATGAAATTGACATCCAGTTCACCCTATGCAATATCTTATTGGAAATTTTAGAAAAGTCCTAAATATGTTGAACAATAAAAAAGTTATGATTTATCCGACCTTTCGTATTATAAATATTATATATTATAATATATACATAATGTTCGAACGTTTGGTCGTTTTTTCGTCATCCTGTTGAACAATATAACTCTTCGAATACATAAAAAATACGAATACATATGTTTCTACTTTCAAGCAAACTGAAATCTAACACCTTATGTTAATATTTTCTAGTAAGCTACACAAATACGGAGCTGTAAAATAATAAGTATTTAGTTTCCGAAATAAAGGGGCGTTCCACATTTCCCGCATATTCTACAATTCCAATTGATCAACAAACATTAATAATTCTTCGTAGAGCCACAGAATAGAAAATATAGCTTTAATATACGTTTCTTTCAAAACTTGAAAATGTTTTTATTTATTTAAGTACTAGTTGAAATCCAAAATAAATGTTATGTTTTTACAACATTGATGCAAAGTATTTTATTATTTTGAACGCGAGCGAACCACAGACTTGCCATTCATGAGAATTTGTTGCAATTTTTGCTATTGTTGATGTTTGTCGGTATACCATCGAAGTTCGTAACACTATCATGTTTAAAATTTTTTGGTAATATTTTTACAAATTCATCAGCCACATACAGAGACTAAGTCCATGCTCATAAATGATAGGTCTATGTTACCCTATAGAAAGTTATTTAACTTTTGGGCAAAAAATCAGCACCAGGAGCAGGCAAAAACAAATTATTTTTATTTAAAAATTTATCGATTTTCAAAAAGGTGTACCACACGGTACGAGCAGCATAGGTCCCTGCGAGAGCTAGTTTTCCATTTTCTCAAATTCTTTAATTTCTTTTTAATTTTGGTTTTTTTTTTAAAAAATTTTTGCCTGCCACTGGTCCTTAACTTCAGCCAACGTTTGAGTTTAAAATGTATTTTCAACTTGATATTTATTTTTGTTGAAAACACAATAACACAAATGCATTTCTAATTGCCGTTGGGTACTACTTCCAATAAATGACTCATAATCATAGATGTGCTACACATTCGTCACATAGTATGAGGCGAGCTGCGTCTTTTTTTGGCCAGACTTTGCATACTGAAGACTAAGCATCGCCAGTCCTTCTGCTACATTGGTATTGCGCCATTATCACAATGTGTGTATTATCACACTATTTTTTTTTGTTTCCTAGGGACGTCTTCCTCCGAGCTGTTTAAATCGGTGCTCGTTATGTTTCGTGCTGAGAATTGCAGCAGCTGCCGTCCTTTTTCTGCCGCACTACCTTTCCGATTTTTTTGGTTGAATGTCGGCATATTGGACATCTGCAGCATTGGTGGCAATTTCAACCAGATCGTGAATCTGTGTAGAAGTACAAGGGGGTTTCAGCGAGAGTACAATAGACTGTTCATGAGTGTGCTTACCTGGAAAGTTGGCCAAAACAACACAGTTGGAATGATAAGAAGTACCACAGGTGGAACACATACGTAAAAACCTTGGTGGAGCACGTAAACAAACAAATGTCGAAACGCCTAAGAAAAAAAATGTTGTGTCGATTTATGTGTTGAAAAGTGTCAAAAAAAACACGTCGTTTCTGTGTTGGAAAGTCAAAAACACGTACTCAACTTTCTTTTCAACTACACAACACTAGTATTGTTTTCACGAGGAAAAAATGCCTAGGCGTAATTTTTCCTCGTGAAAAACATAGTACCCACCTTAAGAATGAAAGAATGAGAATGAATGAATAAGAATAATCGATTCAAAATGAATAAAGTAGTATCTGGGAAAAATAAAATACTTATTTACAATTTGTTTTTAATAAATTTTCCGCTTCATCCTATGGTGGCTTCGTTCAATTGTCTTTTCGCACATCTAAACTTTGAAAAGGAGATATATAGATATAGTTAGAGATATATAAGTATATATGAATGTATATAGTTAGTTAGTTAGTTAGTTCGAAAAGAGGGGCGTGGTGTTGAGTGTTCAGAAGGAGCACTCTAAACCTTCCCATGTCAGTAAAGACATACACTTAAGCCGCTAAGTTCGACCTGTTGTGCGCTCTAAGATTATCCTACTACTACACTATGTCCCTTATAGGAATTCGGTGCTATTCACGAAATTCCTTAGTTTATTCCAGTCCATACCCACAAGTTTGGTCATGTCCGGTATCGTACTATCCGAAAGGTATCTGGATCTAGCTTGTGTGAAGGCCGGGCAGTGGCATAAGAAGTGCTCCAACGTCTCATCGTCCTCCATGCATGCCCTGCACTCACTGTTCGCCACTAGTCCAATACGGTACAGGTGGGCTCGTAATCCCGAATGCCCCGTTAAGACTCCCATCATTTTGCCCATTTCGGCTTTTCCCAGTTTCAGCAAACCTTTTGTTCTCGATCCATCTGGGTCTCCCCATAGGATCTTTGTCATCCTGCCTACTGATTCCCGGTTCCACTGGGCTATATGTGCCGACTCCGCCCATTTATTTAACTCAGCCTTCGTCACCCCAAAGGGTTTCGCTCCATCTAGGCTTACCGTTTGGAGTTCCCTGGCTTTCTTTGCCAGGAGGATCGCTTTCTCGTTGCCGAATACCCCACTGTGCCCCGGCACCCAGATGATGTTGAGTCTGCCGTGCATAGAGTAGTCGTTTATCACCTTCTTACAGTCAAGGACCGTTCTAGATTTTACCGTTTCTGATGATATTGCCTTTATTGCCATTTGGCTATCCGTGAATATATTTGCCTCGGCTGGGATTGTATTATCGCCGAGCCATTTGATACACTCCGTAATCGCCCGAACTTCCGCCTGAAAGTTCGTATTATGATCCGGGAGGCGTAGGTGGGATTCGGTTGCTGGATTTTCAATAAAGAATCCTAGACCCGTTTTTCTCCTAGCTTTGAGCCATCCGTGTAGCAGTAAGTCCCATTTGGCATTGGTGTCAGGGTCCCATTCTGCCAGGCGTCTCTAGTTGGCGTTAGGGTCACGCAGTTCGCCTTAACCCTTATCTCGGGTATTCGGTCAGATTCACACGTATCTTGAGTGTACCCGACTAAGGCCCCAGTTATCCGTTGGTGTTTTGACGTGAGATCCCTGTTGATCCATTCACCTGTAGCTTGTAGGCGTTTTGCCGCAAGGGCAGCCTCGTATTTGATTCTAATCTCGATTGGCTGGATACATAAAATAGTCTCCATGGCTCTTGTCGAGGTTGTCCTTATTGCACCGCTGATACCAATGCAGCACATTCTCTGAACCCTCTGCAGTGTTGCGATGTTACATTTCCTCTCAACTGCCGTCCACCATACTACAGAAGCATATGTTAGTATAGGCCTGATTACGCTTCTGTAGAGCCAGTGTGTCATAGTCGGTTTGAGGCCCCATTTGGACCCTATAGCCCTTCTGCATAGCGACCAGCATCTGTAGGCCTTATTAGCCCTTTCCTCTATGTGGTGCTTCCAATTCAGTTTCCGATCTAGGATTACTCCTAAGTATTTAACCTTATCGGATATTTTAATCGTCTTTCCCAAGAATCGTGGCTCTTCATAATCTGAGATTTTCGTCTTCCTTGTGAATAAACATATTTCCGTTTTGTCCGGGTTTACATTTAAGCCTCTTGGCTGTGCCCATTCATACGTTATACTCAGTGCCCTCTCGGCCTCTCTGCATAATTGGTTTGGGTTCTTTCCGTTAAGAAGTATTATAACGTCATCTGCGTAGCAGATTGGTTTAAGTCCCTCGTCGGTAAGTTTCCTTAGGAGACTGTGTATAGTGAGGACCCATAGGAGTGGTGATATAATCCCTCCCTGCGGGGTTCCACGTTGTACTCTGTCTCTAATATTTACATCATGGGAACCACAGCTTATCCATCTATTCCTTAGCATATGGTTGATCCAGTCTTTTAATGCCCGGTCCACCATAAACTGGTCTAAGGATTGGATAAGTGTTTCGGTCCGGACATTATTGAACGCACCCTCAATGTCTATGCATACAGCGAGTGTGTATAGTTTGTCATCGAGAGATTGCTCTTTGTAGTAGGTTACCTCATGGTGCGGTGTCCACTGATCTGCCTTTGACATAGGCGTGTTGTCTAAACTTCAGCATATCGCTCGGTATTCCACTTTTTACCATGTCGTCCACTATTCTCTCCAAGGTTTTGAGTAGAAACGAGGTGAGGCTAATTGGTCTATAAGCCTTTGCCGTTGCATAGCTTGCTTTTCCAGGTTTGGGTATAAATACTACCCTGGCCTCCTGCCAGTTTCTCGGTGTGTAGGCGTATTCTAAGCATGCGGAAAAAATTCCTGCCAGATGGGTTGTTATTTGGTCAACCCCATGCTGTAGGATAGCCGGGAAAATACCATCCGGTCCCGCCGCTTTATATGGGGAGAAACTCTTTATAGCTTTTTGGACCATTTGGTCCGTAATGATTGGCGACTGATGTACCACATTCTCATCTTGTGACCACTCCCCTGTGGGTTCCGCGTTCCCATTTGGAAAGTGTGTATCCATCAGGTGCCTAAGTGTTTGTTCCATTGTATTCATTCTCTTTCCCGTGTCATCTACTAGCGTTTCCGCCTGTACGTGGGTCTTAGAGAGGAATTTTTTCATCTTCGACATATCGTTGACGCTATCCACCAGTTCACTGAATAGTCTCCAGGAGTTGCGTCTCGCTTTTCTCATTATTGCGTTGTATTCACCGAGACTTCTCTTGTAGTCCTCCCAGTATACTGGTGATTTCTTACGCGTGGCCCTGTTGTAAAGTCTACGGACGTTCTTCCCTAGATTTCGTATTTCCCCTGTAACCCAGGGTTTTTCTTGGGCCGATTTTCTTTCCCGAAGTGGGCAGCTGTCCTTGAAGGACTTTACTAGTGCTTGCGTTGTCTTTGTCACTATGTCGTCTAGTTCGTCCCTGCTAGAGTATTCGAGTTGAGGGTGAACTAGTCGATTCTTAAGTAGGCTTCCGAACTTTGTCCAGTCTGTCTTGGTCCTATTTCGGAAGCATATCGGTTTCGGTGGTGGCCGTGTTATCCTGAATCTAATATATCTGTGATCCGAGAATGAGTGCTCGTTTAAAACCCTCCATTCTTGAATTTCATCTATAAGGTGTTCAGAACAGATTGTTATATCTAACACCTCCTCCCTGATCTTGTTGACAAAAGTGGCTTTGTTCCCAATATTCAGTGTGAAAAGGTCGTTAGTATTCAAATATTCTACTAGGGCATGCCCCCTACGGTTACAGTTAGTACTACCCCACGACGTGTGGTGAGAGTTAGAGTCACTACCGATTAATACTTCGTTACCTGTCTGTTTGGCCCTCTCTACCAGTCGCTGTAATTCCGACGAAGGTGGTGGTGTCGGCGAATCATATGGCAAGTATACTGATGCCAGGTATATATTCCCATCTCCCTGTTTCAGCACTGTTGCATCCGATGTTGACAACTCTGGGGAGAAGAGAAAACAAAGGTTTTTATGGCATAAGATACATGTTCTCGGACGGGAATCCGTCTTCGTATAGAAAAGTTGGTAATTAATATGATTTAATCCAATAACCTTCTCTTTAGTGGTCCAAGGTTCTTGTATTAAAGCAATGTGTATTTTACCTTTATTAATTTTATCCAACAGAGCGTGGGTTGACGTCTCGCTCCGGTGGAGGTTAATCTGGATGACCTCTAACATTGGTCCTCCAGTAACCGGTCTTCTTGGGAGTTTGTGATGCCTTCGGCCACTTCCTCCTTCTTATTTTGCGGTGTCTGCTCCGCCGAGCCTCCACTCACTTCGTCATGCTTCGCATCCTCCGGCTGTGTTCCTCCGGTCGTCACGCCGATTGGCACTTTGCCAACTTTGATGTAGACAGCTTTGGTCACAAAGAACACCATACCTTTAGTCTTGGCAAGACCAGCCATGGATGCCGGGTCTATTCCGATCACAAGGAGTGTGCCCTCCTGCCCCTCCTCCCTGTGGAAAACGACCCATTTGTCCACGGATAGTCCTGCGTTTTGCTTGCCAATGACTTTAAGTATGGCGTCCGATGCAAACTTGCTGCCCCATCCTTTAATATATACAGTAGCCTTCGTCAGCCTTGGGATGTCCTCCTTCCTTACGAGGGCTAGCTTACCGCCTTCCCAGGGGGCAGAGATTTCATCCACCAGCTTCTTTAAAGTCTCCGCACAGCGTTGTGAGGCCAGCTGTAAAGTGAGTACCTCCCCTTTGAAGCCGCTACTGACAACTTCTATGGGAGGTCCACTTTCGGCCTTCATTATGTGGTCCATTACCTTCGTGTTGACGAGGTCCTCCACGATTTGGTGTTGGTTATCCGGTATTGAGCCAGTTGGGTTACCGCTGTCAATTACTGCATAGCAGAGATCGTCCAGTTGTTGCCTTCTCGCTACCTTTGCGTAGGATGGCGGTTCTTTGCCCGTGTTCGCATTCAGCTTCCTCTTCCGAGTTGGATAGGGTTCGTGTTTACGCACCCTTTCCTTGTCGGTTGATTTGGCTGATGTGCTCGCCTTTCCGGTAATCGCATCGGCTTTGCTCCTATTGTCCCTGGAGCTCTGTTGCATCCCCTGGGTAATATGGGTTTTGGGCGTCTCCGAATTACCAGATGACGGGGAACACTTTTTCCATTAATTTGACAGTGTTCTGTTCTTCCGGTGATCGGTTTCTCTTCTCAGCCTCTGTTGAGGTCGAGGGAGGCACCGACAGGTCCTTAGGAACATCCTGTTTTTCGGCTTGTTTGGCTGAACGGTTCCTCTTTGCAATCTTCCTGCGTTGAGCCCCCGAGAGTCGTTTCTTTTGTGTGGATAGCTTTGCTATGCTCTCGCTTACTTCATCGACCATTCTATTTACCTCGTCATTTTTTGGAGTTGCTAAAATGGTAATGTTGTTTTCATTATTATCACTTTGGGAATCAGAGTTGGAGTCACCACCTGTTATTGAAGGCTGAGGGCTTATGCAGCCCCGCTTGGTTTCGTCCGCGTCATCATCCTTGTTTTGGTTAAAAATAAATAAATGGTTTCCCATTACATCTCCTGAAGGGACCGGGGAGAACTTCTCACAATCACTGAGCTGTGCGCTTTCCAGTTTTCACTCACTGATTGGGACCTACAGTTTTACACCGATTCCGAACGGTATTTTGAGAAGCTTTTCCATGGCTATATACTCGATAGTGTCGCCGTCACTAAGCGAGGTGACCGTCGTCGAAAGAAATTTTAAGGTGGTTGGAGCAGGGATCGAACCCAGGATCTCCTGTACAAGAGGCGCGCACACTACCCATTGCACCACCGACGGTCACCCTTGTTTTGGTTGCCATTGGCTTTTTGTGTGCTTGCCACAGACTCTACTACAGGGGTCAAGACACCACCCCCTGTAGAACCATGAGTATGATGAACCCGACTCTGCGTTTTCATCATCATCGAAACGATCTCATGGTGTTGTTTCACAATGCTATCGTGGATTAGCCTATGTTCCGTTTCAAATGTCGTATTAGTATCGTTTCGTGTATCAGTTTCGTTTGCAGTGTTGTTATCATTGTTTTGTTTTCCTGTTTTTAGTTTTTTCACTAGTTCTTTTTTGTTCATGTTAGTCCCACGAGTATGCCAGTAAATATAATACAGTCCACCCCAGTGACGGCGTGAGTTGGACCGGGCAACATATTTCATTACTACCGACCCGTGCCCTGGCGTCGGAGGGAGCTGTTAGGAACCAGTTTGTTTAAACACTAACTGGCCATTCTAGGTCCTCGGCACTGCTTCCAACCACCTTGACCTTAAAAGTGTTTTTGCATTCAACGTTGGATATTCTAATGGCGCCAAAATCGCAAGAATCGCCAAGTCGGGGGAAGCTTCATTGACATTCGTTATTTAAGTAGGCCTGATCAACAGATAGACCTACAACGAGACTCAACTTCCCCCCGGAGTAACCTTTAGTTCGCGCAGCCAAGGCCACACTTAGGCAGCCTCGGCCACACTTAAGCCCCCACATCGCGACAAGGTTGTTACCCCAGGTGAAGGTATGAATGTATATAAATTAATAATTATTTAAACATTTATAGACAAAAATATGTACATACCACGCAGTCTTCTTGAACCACATAGTAAGCTTCACTATCGCATGCTTTCCCACCTCTCATCCCAATTGTATATATCAAGCAGGTTATCCGTGAATATTGGGTGGCATACACTGCTGACATCCTCTGACGCACATTTCAGTATATTTTCTGTGAAGAAGTATGTATAAATATCAAAATATTAAAATATCGAACCATAAATTTTAGTTTGTTGATATTGCTTGAGCAAAATCTGGGGTTCCCAATTTCTGCTCTACTTCTTGCACCGCTGTAATGGTCAGGAAAGGGAGCATGCTGCCGACTTCATTAATGATTTTGTCCTGAGTTTGTCCAGGCATGCCAGACAGAATCTTCCACTACTTTTTGATGGCTTTTAAATGCCTTATTTCTCACAATCATTATCTTTGTTTTTTGGATCACATAAGTTTATTCTTTTCCACTGTTTATTTTTATTCCACGATATTTAAAGATAATGAACTTGTAACGAAACTTTTGTCGTTGCACTTTGTCGAGGATTCACAAATTTTACGTTTTAAGCGTCAACAAATTCAAGTTTCCATCAACACTGACGGTCAAATGACCGCACAATTTTATGACCGCACAATTTTATGACCGCACAATTTTATTGTGCACAATTTTATTGTGAAAAAATACCAGACACGGATAAATGCTTACTGTTGTAGGGTAGGTGTGTTTGTTGTCGTAGTAACACTACCTCGTCAATGCGCCTTGACTTTCAATCAAATCAGAAAAAATCCCAGTGCGAACACTTTGGATTTTGATAGGACATTTGATACGAAATCGGGAAAATATGTTGTAATGCGAATGAGCTATTAGACAGCAGTCTATAGCGGGTAATGTCGCATGTAGGCCGCAGTTTATCGCGACCAGGTTAGCGATAACCATGTTTTCTAATCTTTGCCAATTTCACCACACAATTGAAGATTTTGAGAAATACTAGGTTAGCTCCACTTCTCGTATCGGCTCCAAACTTTTTCCATACACAGAAATAATAGTTCAGAGAAAAGATGTATATATTTGTTTTGGCGATCGTCCATATTTCTCGGACTACAGGGCCTTGAACATTGAGTTTATATACCTCTATGATTCATATTTTCCAGTGGGAAATGGCAACATGAGTTTCGTTGGAAAGCTTAGGAAGTTTTTGTCAAAACCACATACAAAAAAGCATAAGTGTCGATTCATAATATTCGACTTTCCTATAGCTCGGTCGCGCAGAAGGCTTTGTAACATTAAAAAACAGCCCAAGCCGGTTTTAAACCCTTCGCCTTGAAACATAAGAAAACTGTCGAAGCCTCGAAGCCAGTGTTGAAATCTTCCCAGAAAAGAAAATTCCTGCCGAAGACGCGAATCCGATGTTAAATCCTTCAAATAGGAGAAAATCCCTAAGTCGGGTCTCGCTGAAATCTTTGAAACAAAAAAAACTGCCGAAGCCGCGAAGCCGGTATTAAACCCTTCTAAGAGGAGAAAATCTCGAAGCCCGCCGAAGGCCGTCCACTCACAAGGCTTCGTAACAAAAACGCTTAAAGCAATTTCTTAATGTAAAAAAAATCGATAAATATCAACATTTTTAACTCCTGCATATCGATACCTAAGCCAGTTATCGGAAAAGCTCATATAATTTTATTTTGTTAGTATTGGATTTTCTATCAAACCCTTAATCAACCTTGTTTTAATTTTGAGAAATCGGACGTTAGTAAGGTTAATTTGTTTTACCCAGGGCTACACCACAAATGGGAGTGTCTCCGGAGATGTTGGAACAAATGAACGCTCCATTTTTCGCACACTTTGTTTTTCTTTACCAGGGCTTTAAGTTATATTTGTGGTGGCGGTGGTTATCACAGTTTTGCTGAGGTAGATGAAAAAATATGAAGTTTGTGTTAACTTCTCCTTTTTGTGTTTGAAAATAATAATATTAAGGATTGAAAACTAATGAGCGTGCATTGATGTCATTGTTTTTTTTTTTTTTTTGATTGACACTAATCAGTAAGGACGTGCAGGCTTGTCAGTCAAACGTCCAATTCCGAACACTTCCGACATCAATGTTGCCAGACTTGATGCAAGGATGTTAACATCATGTGTCTGATATTAGGGTTAGGATTAATCGGGCCTCTTTCAATTCTGACAAGATCTCGTGAAGTGTAGCACGTGAAGCTCTGCGAACCTCAAAAAATACCAATATTTTGAATATAGTAAAGTGATTAGTAAAGTATAGGAAGAAGTGGATCTTGAAGTGTTGAATATTTTCAAGAACAGGAAATAAAGCAGAACCTTTAAACATATCCAGACAAGTCACTGCAAAACGATCAGGAGAAAAACCGAGGGCAACATTCCAACTAGTCTCGGTAAGATAAATTTTTATATGTATTTGGTTTCAATGTATAATTGAAGGAATGGATAACAGTAGACCACATTAATAAAGTTCGTGTCTTTGTGCAAACAATTAGGGTACGTTGAGTGAAGAACGCCATCCATTGGCAAAATAAGTCACTTGTCACCACATTGGGGACATTTACAACTTTAATAATATCCACCAAATTATTGACGACAACCAGTGGTGTGAATATAAAACAGCCAAAAGCTTGCGAAGATTTGTCCAAACAGCTTTTGTGTGGTTGCGGCCTTCACTGTTTGCTGCATTTCAACAATAGTGTTGGTAAAATTACCCACTATTAGGTTGGAAACCACGAACTGTCACCACATGGTAAGGCAGTCTACACCGGGTTATAATTGAACCGGATATAATATTTAAATTCAACATTAAAATAGAGAAAAATCAAACAAGTAAAGGAAAACGGAAAAACTAGAAAATAAATAAAATTAAGACGAAAAAAATAGAGAATCAAAAAAGTAAAAGATCTAACCTAAAAAAGAAAAAGGTTACATAACTAAATCTAATGCATGTCTATCGTCCCATGTTATTAAGATCCCATGTCCCATGATATTAAGATAAGTTAGAAGAATAAAAAATTATCATTAAAATAAAAAGATGAAATCTAAGTTGAAAAAAAAATAATTATAACATAAAAATAAATAAATAGGAAATAAAAAAAGATAGCATGAAAGAATAAAATATCCGGTAAAAGAAAGTATAAAATATCCGGTAAATTAGAAATATGAAGTAATAAAAAGTCTAGCGATAATAATAAAAAAAAATAAAAAGATAAAAATAAAAGAACATTTCCAAATATTAATTAAGACTGCTTAAACAAAACATTATGTACATACATGCGTGAGAAGCAGTAAAGTCCGAAAAAGACACACGCATGTACATACATTATGAATTTATACATAAAATAATTAAAATCAATATGTGTTTGAGAGCCAAGGCTAATACATTTTCTCGAGAAAATAATATTAATTTGAACTGAATCTACTATATTATAATTCAATTATTTTATCAAGCGTTTATTAAGCCTCATATGAGCATGTATGTATAGTAAATATCAGTGGCAAAATATTGTAAAAAAAAATATATATATAAGAAGAAAAAAATTTTATAAAAAAATATAATTACATGTTAAAATTGTTAAGTTGAATTTACAATGTGTTAGTTTCTTAATTTCTATGGTTGAGAGGTAATGGTAATTTAAAAGGAAAGTTTAGGCGATTGATCAAGGGGTACCTTCATAATAGAATGGCCAAGAAGATACTACAGATAACTGCAAAAGTTATTTAAAGGGTGGGTAGCCTACAGGGAAAACCGCGACCAAATTTCCCGGAAGAGACGTCCGCTGCTGACAATGTCAAGGTCCATTGTTGTATTGTTGATGAATTTCCTACCCTTCCATTTTCCATTGTTCCTTTATTTCACTTCCCCGTCCTATGTAATGTGTAACCATCGATTGAATTACCAGGCACGCAATAAATTTAAATGTGCATATCCGGCGGTAGAAGAACCACCCCATTTCCGGCGAGCTGAGCCGCTATAACAACATCGTGCCGTTTCCACTAGTAGGATAAAAAGAGGTATGTCACAGAACCAAGCAAGTTATCCCTTTTCTTCGTTTTATGTTGTCTACTTATTTCGACCCCTTTTACATAAAACAACTGACAGGTCGATTGCTAGTGGTAGTTGGAATCATATAATACCGCTCCATATATCTGAACTTTGGGGGACCGTAACTCCGAAAATAGGCATTGCTACCGATTTTTTATTTACAATTTTTTGTTTAAAATAATGTGCTCTACCACCTCTTTTTGTTTTTTTTTGTGGAGGGACGGGTCTAATGTAGATAAGCTCCAATTGGCGACTCTGGGTTCGGCCAGTTTTATACAAATTTGGAAGCGTTTGAAATAACTGAACCTTTAAAATTGGGAAAGTTGGTCAATCAGCGGCGTGAGCTTCAGAAAATTATTGGTGGCTCCACGACGCGATCGTCTTCCGTCTGTCAAACATGCGGTTAAAAATTGTGTGAAAAATCTTCTGGATTAACGGAATTAACCGTCGAAATGCGCTAATCTTGGTCGGTGTAAAATAACCTTCTTATCTAATCTTTACACCGTCCAAGCAGTTACACCGTCCAAGATTAGCGCATTTCGAAGTTAACTCCGCTATTTTTAAAAGTTAATTTATTTTAAAAACATCCAAAATTTGTACAAAACTGGCAAAGCCAAGAGCCACCAATTTATTTTTTCTGTTGTGCTGGTATCTTCTACATTTCGTCTCGGCACAGAGTTGCTCTAAATTGGTCTAAGCACAAAGTTTCCACCTGAAATGACAATTTAATCTCAAAATGGGTGGTGCAAACGGTAAAGATTAGAGAAGGACGTCGCTAACCAATCCGAGATAAACTTCTGTCGCCATTACACTGCCCAAATTGTGATTGAATTTAAAGTGGCAACTCTGTGCTTTTTGGTGAAAACAGCTCTTCGTATTTAAAAAATATTTTGGTATAGACAAAAACGATGTACAAGTAGAGTATGAAATAATCAAGATGTGACGCGAGAGAGAAACAAGTTTGAGTGGATTATGACAACTTTTTGGTTCTCTCTTACTTACTTTACTGTTATTGACTATTTTACAACCTCATGTGGTTGGATGTCGTACACATATTAATTACACAAACAAATTAAACAAATTTCAACATATTCCTCCAACTGGTTTTATTCTTCGCCTTTTCTCGCCATATGGTAACACCAAGGATACGGAGGAAGTCTTCTGCCTGGTCTTTCCAGCGGAGTCTTGTCCGTCCTCTTTGAAGTTTGTCAGATAAATCTTTCTGTGCGGACGAAAAATTAATATTTTATATTAAATATTATATATTATGTCTGTCAGATCTATCTGATAGTTTGAACTCCACTCCATGTGAAGTACAAACTATTTAAGACATCAAATAAAATACAAACTTAGTACGTACCATAAGAATTTCGTCATTATTTATGTAAAACTGAACAAAAACAATTAATATTTTATCAAAACTCATTCGTTAGACTCATAATTTTATATGGTCATGCTGTGTGTGAATTGAATCAAATATTTTGAATCAACAACAATTTTGGCATTAGCGTGGTGAATATTAGCGTGGTGCTCAAAGTTTTGCCAAGTAGTCTAAATTTGCACGTTTGTTTTTTATGCAGCAAACGCTTGTAAGTTCGCGAAATAGTAAACAATTCAAACTGTCTGCAAACAAAATGCAAACCTAACCAATGTGCAAGTATAAAGACGGTATCAAGAAACATGTATCTTAATTAATATGATGTTATTTTAAAATGCAGGAAAATACTTGTTGAAAAACGCATTGAATTAAATTAATTATTCACAGGAAAGATGACAAATAGCAAGTAAAGTCTGTAAAATCCAATATTTGTTGTCAATATATTCATAGAAATTATAAAACAATAAGAGCATATCTCACGTCTTCCATTCTTCATTTAATTTATCATATACGTAACTTTTCAGATGCCAAAATGTTGATTTTCTATTTCACACCACAAAACTGAAATTGTATCTTCACCACACAAAAATAAATTCAATACAATTTACCACGATCGAAGTATTTACAATGAACACAGCCTCAGGCCCAAAATAAAAGATGCAATTAAAAAAGGTTGAAGAAATACCGGCAACCCCAACACAAATGCTGCCACCGCTGCAGAAAATATTACCAAACTGTTAACAGCTGTTGCTGGTTTTACAACTGTGAAATCGAAAACGGATTTGTTTACACCACTAGTGCTATAAACTTGCAAAACGGGACGAATTAGCGAAGGAAACCAGCAATTATATCAAAAAAATTTATATTTACTATCCAAGTTGTAGAATTTATACCACAAAGAATCATGGTTATTACTGCCACACATTTGCGACAGCAGTTAATGTCGTTGGTGAACTTTTCCGGCACCCACAAAGAACAAACTGACCGGTATCGTCAACTTCTCGAAGTCGTTCTCACCAACACCGGTAATGATTTAGTGGACACCCTTAAGATGTTCGTCGAGGCCATAGTTAATGAGCACGTAAGCCTGGTTATATCACGTCAGATACTCAATGATGTAGGCATCCAGTTGAGTAAACTACCCGATGAAGTCTCCAAAACGGTATCCCATTTCACCTTGGAAAAAGTTCAACCGCGTGTAATATCCTTTGAGGAGCAAGTGGCTGGAATACGTCAACATTTGGCAGACATCTACGAACGTAATTTGCAGTGGCGTGATGCGGCCAATGTTTTAGTTGGCATCCCCCTGGAGACTGGGCAGAAACAGTATACTGTGAATTACAAGTTGGAAACCTACTTAAAGATAGCCCGTCTCTATTTAGAAGAAAACGACTCGGCTCAGGCTGAATTCTATATAAATCGAGCTTCTTTGCTGCAAGCCGAGACAAATAGCGAAGAGTTGCAGGTAAATAAATATGAGACAATGAATTAACGTTGATTAGATTCCAGTGATTGAATTGTTTGTTTCTTGTTTTTGTATCCCCTCTTGCAGGTTCTTTACAAAGTATGCTATGCTCGTGTACTCGACTATCGTCGTAAATTCATTGAAGCTGCTCAGCGTTACAACGAACTGTCTTATCGCACCATTGTCGATGAGGGTGAGCGCATGACTGCCCTCAAAAAGGCCCTCATTTGCACAGTTTTAGCCTCAGCTGGCCAACAGCGTTCCCGTATGCTGGCCACACTCTTTAAGGATGAACGTTGCCAGCAATTGCCTGCCTATTCTATACTAGAGAAAATGTACTTGGATCGTATTATTAGACGCTCAGAACTGCAGGAATTTGAAGCCTTGCTACAGTCCCATCAAAAAGCGGCTACTGTTGATGGCTCCTCGATTTTAGATCGTGCTGTATTCGAGCACAATCTTCTGTCGGCCAGCAAACTTTACAATAACATCACTTTTGTCGAACTGGGTGCACTGCTGGAAATACCCGCAGCCAAGGCGGAAAATATTGCTTCACAAATGATAACAGAAGGTCGCATGAATGGCCACATCGATCAAATCAGTGGAATTGTGCATTTCGAGAAGCGTGAAGTGTTGCCCTTGTGGGACCGGCAAATACAATCGTTGTGCTATCAGGTGAACTCGATAATTGAAAAAATTGCTGCCGCCGAACCGGAGTGGATGGCCCACACTTTGGATGAGGTTAATTCTAATTCGTAAAATAATATATACTGCAAATTGAACTGATACATTATAAATAAAATAAAAACCGGCTTCTTTTTTCAAGATTAATTTGTAATCATAACTTTTTTTCAATAAAAAAAAAAATTGGGAAAAAAATTAAACCTTGACTTTTAATAAAAATGGTGTTTGAAAAAATGTGTAATCATTTTATGGTCAAAATTAAAAAAAAAACGGCAGTAACGCAATTTTTTTTTGAGGGGGGGGGCCAACATTTGCAAAATCGATAGAACCACTTTTAACAAAATCTAGTAGTATAACATTTCATTCGGGTGAACTGTCTTATTCATTTTCATTTAAAATGGTTTGAAATTTTACTAATGCAAGAAATTCTTTTTATAAAATATTTTGCTGCCGGTTAGCGGTTAGGTTGCAAAATGTGCGTGGCCAATTCTCCCATATTCAATAACGAAGAGGCATTAGGCAAAATCTAACCGCATTATTCATAAAAATTTGTGAGAGGTTTGAGAGACGTTTTTTGTATGGCAAATTGTCTCTCAAACCTCTCATAACTTTTTTGTGAATAAGGCCGTACACATGGCAAAAAAAGTAAGGTAAACTCGTTAGAACAGCTGATTTCAACATATTTCTTGCCTAGGTGTTTCTCTTATGTTAAATTCACATCCATTTTGTTTTTGTACTTTTTTGTTTACTTTTAAAGTAGATACACACATGAACAAAGTTTGACAGATTATGGACACCAAACAAAAAACAAAATGCCTGTGTTTGTTGTAACAATTCCTACTGCTTTTACCTTACTTATTTTACCATGTCCGTACGCATATAAAAATGAGTGTGTTTATTGCATTTGTTAGCACCGTATAGACTCGAAAACGGCTGGACCGATCATTTAAAATTTTGACAAAATGTATGTACATAGCAGTGTGGTCGGTGGTGAAAATAGGGTACTTGAATTTTTGATATATCAAGTGGGTGTGTCGCCCCCTATTGGACCCTATTTTTGAAAAAGTTTAAACCAACCGCCTTGAAAATTTTGTGTGGATGCAGTTTGACAGGTACTGATGACCTGCTAATTGTCCTAGGCTATACGTGGTTGTGTTTTCTCTTTCTTTTTTGTATTTTCACTGCCATTATGAACAGTGGCGGGAGGCAAACCCAGTCCACCCGGTTTTTTCAATTTACCTGCTGCCAGGATATTTGATTGCAGCCGCCCATTATGGATCAGACACTGACCAGGATGCAATATGTCGAAACTGGATTTTCTTCTTTTGGTGTTTTATCCGCCGTTGGCCTATATGTTTGGCTCATCCGCCTTCTAAAGGACAAAAGAATATTCCCGATAGCTTGATGAGCTTCAGTGACATCAGTCACCTACTAAGCCTGAGACACATCAGTGATCGCATAACCAAATCAGGCTGCTCATTTATATTTGCCTTTTCACTCTAGCTAGCTAACGGAGGTTTCCGATAAAGCCATTGCCCAGGACATACTGCGTGGAAGTAGTGAGCTGCTTGGACTGCCCAATGAAGGAATCATTTCTAGCACCTAAGTGAATGGCTATCAGAAACTTTCCACCTCCACGGACAGTCCCATGTTTCACGCTACGCCAAATCCTGGAGAAGGCCCACGAAAAACAAATCGACACCTATCATCTATTTGTCGATTATAAGGCGACCTTTCATAGCCTGATGTGGGGGAAACTCTACGAAGCAATGTCTGAGGATGACCCTGACGAACCCCAAATCCGCAGTGAAAGTTGGTAAGGATCTTACGGAACCTTTGGAAACTAAGCGAGGCCTCAGACAAGGTGACACCCTATCGTGCGATCTCTTTAACATCTTAATAGAGATTATTCTGAGAAACGCTTCTGTCAACATGAATAAAACCATCAGCAGCAAAAGTCACATGCTGCTCGCGTATGCTGATGATATAAATATCATTGGACGCACAGTTAGAGAAGTTACTGCAGTGTTTTCGAGAATTGAGGAGTCAGGAGAGCCATTATAATGGTTTCAACGAGCAGGGCCTCCACGCGATTAGACCAAAGCGTGAACGTTGATAACCGTTATAATTTCGAAGTGGTGGACGAATTTATATACCTCGGATCTGCCGTAAACAAAAACAACAACGTCAGCCTTGAGATCAAGCGGAGAATTGTGCTTGCGAATAGATGTTATTTTGGGCAAGCAAGCACTTTAGAGATAAACCCCTCTCTGGAGTAACAAAAGTCCAACTATACCAGACTCTCATACAACCTGTCTTGCTTTATGGCGCAGAATCCTGGGTCTTATCGCAAGCAGATGAAACATCTGTAGGAGTCTTCGAGAGGAAATTACTCCGAAAAATGTATGGCCCTATAGTGCACAACGCCGAGTATCGGCGACGCATGAACCATGACCTGTATGAGCTATATCCCGACATTGACATAGTTAAGCGGATCAAAATAACGCGATTGCGCTGGCTAGGCCATGTCAGTAGATTGGATGAAGACGAACCAGCACGAAGCGTTGTCGAAAACGAACTCTAAGGAAGACGAAAAATAGGAAGACAACGACTCCGCTGGAGGGATCAGGTTGACGAATCCCTGCGTACACTTGGTATTGCCAACTGGAGAGATAAAGCAAAAGATCGAACTGGTTGGTGAAATATGTTATCTTCGTTTTGTAAGGTCCCTGACCCCTCGGGATTGTTCGTGACCGGATAAGTAAGTAATTAAGTATACTTGGTTGTGATTGGATAAAGGGGTGTGGCACCGCCCATACAACTTCAAATTTAAATTGGTTGTATCTCATGATCTCTCTTTTTTGACATGTTCAGTCTTGAAAATTGAACACATGCAAGGAATGTAAAGAACAGAATGGCGACAAAATCCCATTAATTTAGCATTGTTTTCTACCACTTTTAATAAATGCACCAACAATAGGTTGTTTATTAAAATAGTAGTGCTTGGTGTAAATAGTTGGAAAAAATTAATAAAAACAAGAAAGTGAACAAAAGTGAGTGTAATTTAGTTACTAAATATTCCGATGATAGAAATTGATTGCACTTGCAATATTTTTTAATTTTTAGTGGGTAGAGGAAAGCATTGCTCGATCGAGAAAAGAGATTTAATAATTAGGCTGAGAAATGGCGGCAAGACGTACAAGGAAATTGAAAATATTGTTGGATGCACAGCCACTATGGTATTTAATGCAATCAACTATACGTAGAAGACTTAAAGTCGTGGTGGTAAGCGCAGGACTACATTTTTAGAGGATAGAGGAATTGTGCGATACAGCAAGACTTTTATTGACTATTTTACAACCACATATTAATTAAACAAACAAATTAAACAAATTTCAACATATTCTTCCAACTGGCTCTATCCTTCGCCTTTTCTTGCTAGTTGGTAACACCAAGGATACGGAGGGATTCGTCTGCCTGGTCTCTCCAGCGGAGTCTGGGTCGTCCTCTTTTCCTGCTTCCATCGGGTACGTTATCCAAAACCTTTCGCGCTGGCTGATCTTCATCCATTCTGATAACATGGCCTAGCCAACGCAATTGGCCTAATTTGATTTGCCTAGCTATGTCCAAGTCAGAAAATAGATTATATAGCTCTGCGTTCGCCGCTTTCTCTAACAGGACCATATATTTTACGGAGAATTTTTCTCTCGAATACTCCCAGATGCTTTTCATCCGCTTGCGGTATGATCCAAGTTTTGGAGCCATATGTCAAGGCAGGTAAAATGAGAGTCTGACATAGCTGGACTTTTGTCCGTCGAGAGAGGGCTTTGTTCCTAAACTGCTTGCTGAGCCCAAAATAGCATCTATTTGCAAGCACAATTCTCCTATCTATCTCCAGGCTGACGTTGTTGTCCTTGTTCACGGCGGATCCAAGGTAAACAAATTCATCGACCATTTCAAAATGAAATCGGTTGTCAACGTTCAAGTGCGGACCAAGTCGAGAGGTTTCTCTAGTCGTTGACACCATCAATTTTGTCTTGCCCTCATTAACAGCAAGACCCACCTTCTCTGATTCCTTTTCCATTCTCGAAAGTACTGCAGTAACCTCTCGCAAATTTCGCCCAATGATGTCTATGTCGTCAGCATACGCCAGCAACATATGGCTTTTCGTGTTAATGGTCTTGTTCGTAAATACTGCAGCTTTTCTCATTATTATCTCCATTAAGATGTTGAAGAGATTGCACGAAAGTGTATTTTTTTAAATTGCGGCAATTTTCAGTTATATTTTTGAATTATGGATTGACAAATTAAAATTGTTAGTTCGCAAATTTTAATGGCGAGCGAAAAATCCCAAGGGAGTTTGCAGGAGTGTTGCAGTGCAGTATCCACTTTTTACGTATGACGAGTATGTAAGTGAAATTGTGTCTAACGGTAAATGCAATGAACAAAGGATTAGTTTAAAGCTAATTTATTGGCCTTATTTTTAATAATTTGAACTTAAACAAAAAGGTAATGCAAAAATTATACTGGGTATTTGATTGACATCGCTACATCCCAAGTCGAGGGAAGTTATGGGGGTTCCAGATAGAGAGGTGGGGTGATAATTCGTCCTCATTATGCCACATCCAACGCAAACCCTTCATAAATCCTAGCAGTTCCCCGATGTCAATATTGGCAAGGGTATGCAGCTCTATCAAAATAGGGCCCCTGAGAACCGGGTTCTCCTATAGGACAGGGCTAGACATTGACATCAGAGGTGCTCAATCTGTCTCAATTCCTTCGTCGTCCTCACATAAGCGCCAGAAGTCATCTCCTCCGGTAGTAAAATGGCCTGTGAAATCGCGCACATCACAGTGTCCTGTCGCAACACTAATAAAGCGTCGTAAGTCCGCCTTTGTCATTTGCAGAAGATATTCCGTCCTATTCTCATCCAGTTTAGACCAGATCTCGCTAGATACCCTACATACAGACTGATTTCCTCGACCAGTAGTATTCGGTAGCTCATCGTGCCAATTTATCAATCAATCCGTACAGGAACGAGATCGAGAGTCTAGTAGGCGCCGACATAGACCGATCCGCACTCGAACAGCCTATTTGAAAGGGAGTTCGTCATATCGTTCCCAGTAATGCCACTATGGCTAGGAACAGTGAGGCTAGAGCTTGAATGCACTCATATACCACTCACGATTTGCACAGATTTTAGCTGATTGCGTTGAGAACTGCCTTGCTGTCCACAAATATCACAATGTTATCAGTGGTTAATGGATCCAGCTTGTGAATCTCATCCATCTACCGCTCTCGTGATCTCAAGAATTTCTGCCTGAAAGGCACTACAATTCAGGTCCAGTCCAAGGGATAGACGTATTTGAAGGTCTTGGCAGTAAATATTAATAACCTCGTCATTGATGAAGGAATACCAACCAGCCAGTCTCCCCTGTCCACCATGGCCACCTCCGGCCCAGCTGGGAATATTCACACCGGCAACATGTAATCCGATGCCCCTGCAAGATAGCCTCGTTGATTAACACTATCCATTTCCATGAGGACAGTTGCTTGACCAGACGAAAATGTCCACAGTCTCAATTCTTTAAGGTCAATAGAACCTCTAGCCGCACACTTTCTGGTAAATATGTCGAGAGAGATGAGACCTAGCACATAGCTGTCGTCCTCTGTACCTTGCCTAGTAGCTTTATATTACTACTTTTATCCGAAGCCTTCCACCACACCTGGCACCCATTTGTTATAATAGGCCGAACCACAGTCGTGTAGAGCCAATAAATCGTAAATGGGGAGCTACTCCTAGTTCCACTGACGCACATAGCTGTCGTCCTTTGTACCTTGCCTAGTAGCTTTATATTACTACTTTTAGCCGAAGCCTTCCACCACACCAGACACCCATAGGTTATAATAGGCCGAACCACAGTCGTGTAGAGCCAATAAATGGTCCTGGGACTGAGCCCCAGCTCTTACCTATGGAATTACAACAGGCGTACAGCGTATTCATTCCCTTCTTCATCCTTTCCTCGATATTTCCTCTCCAATTTAATTTTTGGTCCAGGATGGTACCGAGGTATCTAACTTCGGAGGATAATGTGAACTCCACACGACCTACCCTAGGTAATCCAAAATCCATAATTTTCCTTCTTTTCGTGAATAAAACCAGCTCCATCTTTTGGGGGTGTAACAGCTCTCGGCCCAGGCACATAGTTTCTCCAAAGCAGTTTCCATTACCTTCAATGCCTAGGAAGGCACCCAAAGAAAAGTCCCCATAACCCAGGTTATATATCCGACAACTTCATGCAGTGCACTTTCCATCGATCTACCCTTAAGATAGGCATGCTGCTCTCCGCTTAGTTGTCCCGGGCTAATCCTGTTCCTAAAGTGCAGGTCAATAAGTCTCTCCAGAACTTTCAACAGAAAGGATGAGAGGCTGATTGGTCTGTAGTCCTTGGGAGCAGCGTGGCTTGTCTTACCCGCTTTGGGTATGAAGACCACAAGCACCTCCCTTCATTTACCCGGAATTATAGCCATTGGTGCCCGTCGGTGGTGCAATGGTTAGTGTTGGCGGCTCTTGTACATGAGAACGTGGATTCGATTACTGCTCAGACTCCCTTACATTTCTATAAAGCCCAGTCTCCTCGCTTAGTGATTTATCTCTTACATGTGTATCTGGTTGGACACCATGGTGATTGGAAAATTAATGGTTGTGTGCTCAACATTGACACAACATGGAAAATGGGTGTCCGTTAGTAATTCCAGTGTTTCAGTACCAGAATCGGTCCACGAGCCGCCCGCCCGTCTTACGAAGCCAAGAACTTTTGGCTCCTTGGACAACACCCGACGAAAGCGTGCTGCCTCGTCGACCTCGAGTATCGATTCAAAGAAACTGATCCATTCGCCTGTTTTATATTTCCTTTGAACAGGTTGAAACTATTCTTGTAAACATCCCAGTCAGAGTCCAACCCCGACCTTTTCGGCCTATTGAAAAGTGTCCGCGTGGACTTTCGCCACTCCTCCGTCTACTAGACAGGTTATCTCTTCTTACCGGGAGAGGTAAGGAGACAGGATTCAATGTAGCTCCTATATAAGAGGTTCGTCAATTTGTCCAGCTTTTCGTTGGCATCTGTCACCGTCGCGCATGGAGTGCTATCAAAGAAATTTGCGTCATTTTCCTTTCCTCGGATTCCTTAAGGGTTTTTGTTTCCCTGCAGAAAAAACTATCGAAAAGCATATAGTGCTGTGATCGGAGAATGAATAATCCCCCGATACGTACCAGTCCCTAACGATGGTCTCATCAGAGGTAAGGGTTATGTCTATAACAGTTTCCCTTAATCTATTCACTTAATCCACGTTACAGATTCTAAGCCCGGATCGAATAATAAAATCAATAACAGACACACCTCTACTATTTATATCTCCACACACAATGGGGCAGTGACCGTTCGCTTCTATGCCCATAACAAGCCTACATTGCTTAGTGGATGCATGGAGGGCAAGATTGCGAAGCAACTAACCTGGTGGCGAATTTTCCTCATACGGCAGTTACACGGAGAACAGCATCAAGTTCGAACCAGATGTCGCCTCCAAATATTCCGTTGCATTGTCTCCTGTACTGAAATTAGAAGAAAAGACTACGTTAAGCTATGATACAGGCTCACCTTTTCAGATGAGTTGTTATAGACGATACTTAGGCAGAATTTCCAAGCCCCTTAACCCTACCACTCTTATCAACCCGCGGTTCTTGGCCCAGGACAATATCAACATTGCTTTCTGTGCAGGAACCTTGAGTGCCGGAACCGGACATGTCAGAGACCCATAAACACCCTACCCCGCAAGCCCTCACTCTCTCATGTGACCCCACAATTAGGACAATCCTAAGATCCGCACCACTAACTTCCTCACCGGAGACGGTGGATAGAACCTCCCATGATTGGGAATCCAACCCGTTTTACTCCCCAAAAGCCCAATGATCCTATCGATCGCAACAAGAGGGGGGGTTCAAACTGACAACTGGACGAAGATGAATGGAGTATTGCGGCACCACCTCTAACCTAGCACCTGGCCAAAATTCACCAAAGCCCTTGACTGCCCTCCTTAAGAAATACTGCCGATTCCATATTGAAGCAGTCAATGACCTGAACGCCCTTGGACCAGTCGATGCGGCTGAAGCGTATCACCTCCCCATTCCTCAAACATCTTGTTGAGAACCGCCTCCTCGAACAGCAGCCAATTGGCAGGGCTGATCCTACCATCAGGGTCAGACTGCCACGTCCAGAGCCGAGTCTGTCCCAAGACTTCCTTGTTTCCCCGGCCTTTTTGAGGATGACAAGAGCTGTTTCCCAGATCTCGACCTATTGGTGACCTTGTCACTGCGTGTACTGTCACCGGAAGGGTTAGATTGGAATTTGCCCTTGGATCCCCCAGACGTGGAAGGGCCACCGCGCTCTTTGGCGCAGTCAACCTTTGGTCCCTGTTTATTACTATAAGTAGAAAAGTAATAAACAGGGACCAAAGGTTGACCGCGCACTCTGCCACAGTCAGCCTTCTTCCCCTGCTCGCGATTAACAAGCCCGCTACGGAGCAATCAGCCTTCCCTCTCTGATTCTGAGAGGATGCCTTAACGTGAAAACTCCCGAAGATCCGGGAATCCCCTCCTATCTTCTCCTTAGACCTTCGGGCATACGACTTAATACCCGTTGTCTTTTGGCTACCTATGCCATTTTTCAGCACCACTTTACCTTCCACGGAAACAGCAGCGGTCATTTCTGATCTTGGTGAAGGGAGACTATGCCTTCGCTGCACTTCTCCGCATCAGGGTACAATTTCTCGCACCTTCGAATGAAACGGAATCTCCTTCCTGAGACCGAATAACGACAACACAATCTCTGTGATAGCGGTATCTCTATCTATAAGCAACTGATCTTACCTTCTCTTTGAGTGGCCTGACCGTTCCAGGGAGACCATTAAGCTCCTCACCTAAGGTGGGAGCTTGGTGGATATTCCTGGGATCCGCGTCTTGCCCCACAAGGGAAGGGCTCTATCCGTGTTTTAAGCCTCAAAATATTCGTCTGTGAAATGTTGGGATGTTCTAAATTTTTTTTAAGGAAGTAGAGCTTTCATTTGTCGACATCTTCAAAATGACTAAAGCCCCATACTTGACCTCCATACGTCTGTAACTCTCGACATGTTGCTTGAAACAATTTCTACATCGATTTAATTTAAATATTTTTAATTCTTCCCTCCCACCGGGAGTAACTACCTTGCCGCGATGTGGGGTCTTAAGCGCGGCCTAGGCTGCGTGAACTAATGGTTACTCCTGGGGAAGTGGGGTCTCGTCGTAGGTCTATCTGTTGATCAGGCCTACATAAATAACGATTATAATTAATAAAAATCGTTAATAAATAACGATTATAATATCCAACCCTATTATAATATCCAACACTGAAAGCGAAAACACTTTTAAGGTCAAGGTAGCAGTGTCGAGGATCTGAATGGCCAGTTAATGTTTAAATACAGCTCCCTCCAACGCCAGTGTACGGGTCGGTAGAAACGTGTTGCCCGGTTCAGCTCACGCCGTCACAGACGTAGTATCACTATCACCTTTCTCCAGAGTGGTGATACTACCATTGTCGCTGCACAGCATACTGATAAGTCGGAGTCAGTATCTGTTTCTACTCTTGCTAGACAAGATGCGGAGGTTGACAAACCCCGAACTCCACCTCTCGGTAATACCGGACAGGTGCGGGATCCATCTCGATCAAAGCTGGCAAGCCTAGAAACAGATCCAGTGCTCATATAGAGAGATGCGTCTATCGTAGAGCATGCGCCGTCGTAAGAAGACTCATGAGCCGGGCAATAGCTGTTCTGATCTCGTCTTGGTTAGGAGGGGGCAATCACAGGTGAATGATCTCTCTATATTCCCAACATACTCTGCACATCTGCGATGAGATTTCCGTCCTTGTCTTTACAGAAGGGGGCCCTGAACCATGTCCATTAGTTCCGTTTTTAACGTTTTGGTAGAATTTTCGGGCTTCGTTTTTCCTTCTATATGTCTCAATTTTCTCACTCTCGCGCTTTCTCCACTGCCGTTTCTTACGCCTAAAGCGACGGTGTACGTCCTTTCTTTTTTTTCCTACACCGCTCAGTCGCCGCTCGCGTTGCAATTGACCGAAGCATAGCCATGCGTGCAGCGTTCTTTCCATCATTTGCAACGCGACACTTCATCGTACCATGGTTTGCTCCGAAGCGGGTTTTCAAAAGCAAGTACGGTTGTTGCGGCAGTTTTTATAGTCGGAAATGGGTTTCCACTGCTCTTCAGGATCGTCATCGGAAGGGGGTGAGTTCTGTGCCAAAAGTTGAGAGAGCTTCCTTGAGTAGGCTTTGGCTACCACTTGTAATTGCAGCTTTCCGATGTCTAGCTTTCTTTGCGTCTGGTTTCGTACGATTTCCGCTCTACTTAGTCTTGTGCGAACCTTTGCTGCTACCAGGTAGTGCTCAGAATCGATGATAGCTCCTATGATCACTCCTACGTCCATTACACTGGATGAGTGCCTTCCATCAATTACCACGTGATCAATTTGGTTCTTCGTTCTTTGATCAGCGCATATATCTTTATGCTGGAATCTTGTACCACTAATGAACCACACATGACGCGGCAAAGTCAATCAATCTCATACCGTTTTCGGAACTGTCAGTATGTAGACTGAAATTGCCAATAGTTGGATGAAACACATTCTCCCTGCCTACTCAAGCATTAAATTCTCCTAGTACAATCTTAATATCATGGCCAGGACCATGGTCATACGTTTCCTCTGGGAGCTCATAGAACATGTCTTTGGCATCATCATCTTTTTCTTCTGTCGGAGCATGTACACAAATTAATGGAATATTTCGCTTTTATGCGGATATACGTTCTCATAGGATTGAACCTAGAGACTAGATGTCGTAGTCTTTTGCCAACTACAAATCCGCAACCAAATTCATGTTTTTTCTCATGGCAACTGTAGTATATGTTTCTTTTTCTTGTGCAGCCATGTCCGGTCCATCGCATTTCCTGGATTACAGTAATGTAAGCCTTATAACTTTCGAGGACATCTGCCAATTGGATGCTTGCACCTGATCTATAGAAAACGTGGTCCTTATAACGTTTGCGGGGGTCGTCAACAAATAGGGGTTGTTTACGTTTTTTTTTCGTTCTTGTATTTTCACTGCCAATATGAACGGTGGCGGGAGGCAAACTCAGTCCACCGGGTGTTTGCATTTTACCTACAGCCAGGATATTTGATTGCAGCAGCTCATTATGGATCAGACGCTGTTTGGCTCATCCGCCTTCTAAGAACAAAAGAATATGCCCGATAGCTTGATGAGCTTCAGTGACATCAGGCACCTACTAAGCCTGAGACATATCAGTGATCGCATAACCAATCACGCTGCTCATTTGTTTGGCCTTCTCACTCTAGTTAGCTAACGGAGGTTTCCAATACAGCCATTGCCCAGGACATACTGCGTGGAAGTATTGAGCTGCTTGGACTGCCTAATGAAGGAATCATTTCTGGCCAATCCCAAGTAAATGGCTATCAGAAACTTTCCACGTCCACGGACAGTCCCAAGCGTTTCACTTTCACTAAAAAAGCGAAATCCAGCACAGGAGTAATGCATTAAAAATGTAACCTCTGAATTGAAAAAATTCTTACAAAGTTTAAATAAACACACATTGTTTTATTTCTTCAAGTTTTGTTCACTGTTTAATTTCTATTTTGTTCTTCATATATATATCGTTTTTATTATTATTTACCTGAAAATGTCTTACATAATTTTCGTTTTCTTTACACAGCTTAGCTTAAATAATAATAGTTTCTATTTAATAATAAGATGTGAGATGCTCTTATTTCTTTTATAAACTAATGGAAAGTATTTCATACTCATTGTACAATAAATCATTAATAAGATTCGTTCCAGAAAAGGAAAGAAATATAATGAAATAACAAAGTACAAAATTTAACTAAATAAGCAATAAAATAAAGATGAAAATAACAAAAATGTGCGTTCGTAGTTACGCGAAAAATGTAGATCTCCTCTAAGCCAACACCGACGATTTCTTTTAGTTGCTTGCTGTCTTTTAGATTCAGTTTTTTTTTTGATTAAAGCAAGAGAAATGACAAATGCAAAGATAAATCTTAACTATTCGAAAAATGAATATTCTATATATAATCTATATAAAAGTCTGACGACGTTTCTCTGGTGGGGCAGAATGTAAACTGTATGGTGAGTTAGAGAGAAGAGAGGTTGGTTGGTATGCATGCAGATGATGAGATGATAAATATGTTTGTCATGGAAAATCTATTTAAAAATAGAATAAAAAAAAAATTGTTAAACAATTTTTCTTTTTTCTAACACAATTCTTTTTATATCGATTAAGCTTTAGTACTTAGTGAAATGATAGGAAAATGTTGGAGGTGATGGGTGTGGGGGTGTGTTGTTACAGCTATATCATCCTTGAGTACTCGAGGTTGATGACCCCGCTGTTTGTTCATTGAGCTGCATTTGCGCCAAGTTACGAACAACAACACCGCGATTGAATTCCGTCATATTTTGACAGAGACCTACGACAGCATCAAGTGTGACATCTGGACAGTCCTGAGATATAAATGGCAAAGAAGAGGTTTAAATATATACAAATAAACAAAGTACTGATCAGAATCTACCTCTAGCATATTGGTGATTGTGGAGATAATTGCATCTTTGCGTACAGCGTTTATATTACGCGTGACAATAGAATCTGATTTCGTTTGTTCCAAATACCATTGGACCATTTCTTCGTTTTTATCCCAAATATAAGACTAGAAGAATATTATAAATGTAATTGATATATTGTTTGCAGTTGTGTCAAATATCCCCAGTTACAAATTTCCATATACTAATTAGTCGCATATAAGACCAAACAAGAATTATGACTTACCTCCGCTGTTCCCTTGTCTTCGACCAACCAGCGTCTAAGCATTTGTTTTGCCTGACCAACAGTTAAACCTTCTTGAGCTTTAATGATTTTCCTAATAAAATTGTCTTCGAGCAAAAGACGTCTTAAACGCCAGAAAAGCCAGCAACGAGACTCACGCCATGGAACAATCTCATTGATGCAGCCCTTTTCCAGCATGCGTTCAGGAGTGTCATGTAAATCGGCAAAATGTACAGCCACCGTATGATACACATGAACCATAACGGCAATGCGTTCTTTGATCTTTTCTTCGAATTCGCCCGCTTTGACCTTGTCACCACTGACCAAAGCTTCATCCATTTGTTCCTTCAACTACAAAAAACGATTATTTAAAAATCCATCTAACAATTTAGTTGTAACTTAAAAATATTACCGCTACTGTAGTTGCATCTAATCTGTGTATGGTCTTAACTAAATCTTTTTCTTTGTATTTAATTTCCACAATGCCTTCAGGTTCTAAAACACCAGCTCTGGCCTCTGGATCAGCGTAAGATTCCATATAACGTGGATTAATCAAAGAATCCAAAACAGCCCAGGCACCTCCACGCAATTCAGCATTGGGTGGCAAATAAATTAGGACAGGTTTTTTATATTCACGTAGACCGTCGACAATGTATGCTCCGAATTTAATTATTTGTTCGTACATATCCTTCATGCCTCCGGAGAAACCGCGCCAATTTGCAAAGATAATCAAAGGTAGTTCTTCACGACCAAAGTCTTTAATGGCCTGTGCAGTTTTGTAGGAGGAATCGGGATACCAAACTTGGCCAGCTTGTTGTAAAGTCTGAAAATAAATGTAACCAAATTATTTAATGTTTAAATATTTTCATATATACGATTACCTTAGCTTCTGAATCCAAATTGGCGGGATCTGCAGGCATATCTGCTTCAACAGTTCTAGTTTCTACGGCAATCACTCCCACTGGAATGCCACCCAAACGAGCACGGCCCGTTACTACAGTTTTAGCCCAAGGTTCCATAATTTCACTCCAAGAATCACGATCAAAGAAACCATTTTCCCATTCATTGGCATTAGCTAAAGTGCATATAAACTCATGTATTTTTCATATATAATTATATTCCATTGAACCCACCTGGATTTACTCTACCAGCCAACATCCATCTCGGATCATATGGCGATTTTGTAGGCATAAAATCTACCGGTCTCTCGATGCGATCGTTGGGTATTACAATGGGTAAATCACATCCGATGTATGCGGGCATATATGACAACCAATCCAATATGGTGTACACACCATCTAAATCTATAGCCTCCGTTTTATGAGAAACACCATTGTTGTACATAATCTGAACACCACCCAATTGGTTATTGGAAGCGTACACTTTGCGACCCAACAGTTTGTTCAGAGCTGCATAGCCCGTGAGAATAATGTGCGAGTTATCGATTTGAATCACACGTTGACCCAAACGCACCAAGTATGAGCCAATGCCAATAGTACGACAAGTGACCATGGAAATTGTAACAATTTCATCATAAGCCTGCGAAGTTTCTCCGGCAATCAAACCAGCATACCGTAGATTTTCAACCCCCAAACCATCATCTTTGCCAATAATGTCGGTGATTTTATATCTAGGCTCTCCCTCATCTTCTATAAGGATGGCTCTAACTGAATTCAGATTAGCAACTTTACTGTAATCTTCGGTTGTCAGGTACAAGTATTTGAAACCCTTATCGGGTTCTTCAGGATCTTCCCATGCTACACGGAAGATGGACTTAACTTCCTCAGCCAAACCAATGCGAGCACCGCTATTAACAGAAATATAAATCTGAAAGAAGAAAGTTACTTATATATTTTGAATTACTTCCTGTCATTAACTTTCTAGCGCATACCCTTGGAACTTTTCTAGCTCTGGCCAACTGTGAAGCCTTGTGAAAAACTATATCTTCTTGGATGCCAAAGGATCCGATGAGGAAGGTCAAATCATTGGCTATAACAATAATTTCACGGCCCTCAGGATATTCAGGGGTGGCCAGTATTATACGCCAGGCAACCATTCCGCACTAAAATTAAAATGCATAATTACGTTACACTCATAAACGTTCTTAGTACACTATGTAACATACAGTATTTTCTCCCGGTAAACGCTTCATTTCTACTAGACTATCTCCTTCTAATACCAGTTCCACACATTCCACTAATATCTTTTCGGGCATGCGAACGTCCACAGTTGGACGGGCTTTTGAATATTCCTTCCAATGTCTTTCCGTCATTTGACGGAACATATCGGGAATGTCGTAAACATATGTGGTACCATTACTTTGAGCCTGGAAACGTTTTTGCTGCAGGTAATCCTTGGTCATGTAGGGTGTTGAAATGGGCAAACCATGCAACGATCCCAGTTTATCGCCATACGCCTTGAATTTAATCACACCCGTATCAGCTTCAGTGTGCTCAGTGTACATGGAAATGTCTAAAAAGTATCCGGAATCATTAGCAATACATAATCGGACAGCTTGAATAGGAGCCTGGGGAGATGGTCTGATTAACATTTTCAATTCTGCTTGGAGCACTCGCAATTTCCACAAACGGGGACCATAACGCATAATCATCTTTGTAACGGATTCTTCTATTTTCGCGGGATCCATAATAACAGTGGGCACAAAGTTAAGGAAAATATGATTACAATCTGTCCGTTTGGCATGGGGATGGGAGAATGCCACTTCCAATTCATCCATCGCCTCGAGGAGAACACGTTCTCCCTCATTCTGAAGATACTCGAAGGAAGCCTCTTTTGTTATCAAATCGGAATGACGAATAATGGAACGTATGAAGAATCGGAAGTCGGTTACTTCTTGGCCCTTTGAAACTTTAGCTTTGCCTAAGTATAAATGCATTTTTTGATTGGCAGTTGGCAAAGCCTCGAGATCATATGTTTTCATGCGGTTCAATTCTAATTGGAAGGCACATGCCGGTTCCAAATGGCGATAAATACGATCTTCTTCAAAATTATCGCGAGCGCGATACGTGAAGAACTTGGGGAATTGGCGTCTGTAGAAAAATGAAAATAAGAAAATAAATTAGTTATACATTTTTTAAAATAAAACGTTGTTGCTTACTTCTTCAACGCCGCAAATGTTATACGACGGATGCGTCTTTGGAACAATTCCTCACGATGCAGCTTGCAGTAACTGCCGAATATATGGGCCATCTGTACATCATCCATTTCACCAGTTTCACGCACGGCCACACTGATAATATGTATGGGTTCAGTGGATTTAGCCTCTTCAGCGGCATTTGCACGCGTTATAGGATCGGAAAGGGAAACATTGATAGAAGTACTTAAACGACCATCCGAAAGAGAGTCCGCAGCCTCAACAGCCTCCAAAACCTAATAATATCGTCAATACAAGATGAAAAGTTGTATTTTTTTTTCCAATATTAACACTTACCTTAGCACTCACTAGAGCCGGCGATGCCAAATCCTCTAATAAATCTAAAATTTCATCTGAATACATTTCGAAATGCTCAAATGAATCAAAGGCCGACATACAACCAGTGCGTACAAAGGAACCACCCACATTCTCGGAAGTTTCGGCTTCTTGCAACATGCGTAAGAACAAACGATTTGGATGGGCACTGGGTAATAGAAATTGGAAATGCACTAATGGTAGACCTCCAGACAATTCCAAATGCTGCAAACAAGTCAATTCATACGATGTATATGCTCTTCTCACATACACCTCCAGGGCAGCGTTGCAAACTGCACGATTCGAGTGATAAAAGAAATCATGCAAAATATCGAAAATAGATGTTTCAGATAGAATTAAACGTTGCAAATTTTCTGGATGGAAATCATGCCCGTACATATCGACAGCCGAAAGGAAAATCGATTCCATTTGATTGTGTCTCAACTCATAAGCAGGTTGATGGGCAGCAATTAAAACTTGGCGTGCCCGCAAAGCAACACGCGAGTGTTCAGCACGGTTAAGAGATGTCAATTCGCTGAGTGTATTTGCCAATTCATCCGTAAGACCTGGCTCGTTAGCCCACAAGTGATCGATGAGCAGAGTGACAAGTAGATTCTTCTTGGCCACTTGGGAGTGCGAAAATATAGTATTAACCACTGTTAGCATATCATCCTTATTACGTTCACGAACCAAACCAACACACTTGTCGTAGTGACCATGTTGGAACTGACATTCTACGTCATAGTATTGGCGCAATAGTTCGTGCACAGCCGCCTTCATGCGCCCACGAATACCATTACGGTATCGTTGGACTAGTTGTACTATGCCCTGTGTGGTAAGGAAAAAATGATCCCGATCAGCACGTTTCTGCAAGGTGGCAGCATGGAAATCGATGACACTGGCTATTTGTTGCGAAGGAAATTGTGCCAAAACACTGGTTATGTTGCGTTCGTACAACGTCATAAGTTTACGTATCTTCTTTTCTACCGAAATGGGGATTCTGCCCGAAATAGAAGCTATTACTTCTTGCAATTCCAACAGTGGGAGAGATGGATCTCTCAAACTTTGCATAAACTTCTCAATAAGATCACGCAAACGTTGTGCGTTGTATGGTTCTGGCAAGCAATAACCGGATAATGTATTTTCAAGGATCGTTTTGTATGTATTGTGAACACGATTAAGCTTTTCGGGTATTGGCGCATTTTCTGGCTGAAGGAATTGTCCTTTATATGGTTGGGCCTTTGTAACCAGTGATGGGTCGTCCAACTCTAAATGTCCCAGAAGGGAGCCCGCATCTAAAACAGCACCTGGTCTTTTAAGAAAGGATACAGTGCCTGCTTCTTGAGATGTTAAAGTCATAACCATTTTCATAACTTCAATTTCGGCGTATGTTTGACCCTTATTAACATGGGCACCATCTTCTACTAACAAGGTGATGAGTTTTCCAGCCGAAGGGCTGCGCAATAAAGATGGATCGTTTTCTTTTTCGAAGACACAAGTTTGATTGCCAATAACAATGCGATAACGATCGACTTCTTCCTTCATGTAAGTGGTATAAGAAGCACCGTCAAAAGACAAAAGTAAACCACCATCGGAAAGACGATGAACCTCTAATTCTTTAAATGAATTGTTCATTAGTAGGAAGTATGTGTTTGAACCACTTTTGGCCGCCTGCACCTTGTACCGCATGCCACCATTTATAAGTTCAACATCCACGACATTCGTCAAGGTATTGGCCGCTTGTATCTGACCTTTTTCCAGTGATGTTTGAAAACTGGAGAACGCTTCACTGATGTGCCTGTCGCCAATATGCAGAGCTCCACACATGACGCCCAACAGAATGTCCGGTTTATCCGACTGTACCCGTTCAGCTATTAAAGCATCTAACCATGCTGTATCAATCGAATTTTCCAGGAAACTGTTGGTTTCTAGCAATGTAATCAGATATTCAACGGTAGTACGAAAATCTCCACGAATCGAAAGCTCTTTGAGGGCAATTACGAGATTTTCACGAGCCTCTTGCCGATTTTCACCCCATGAAAAACAGTGACCAAATTGAGAATCAGCAAATTCATGAAGACCACCGGAGGCAGCAACACTAAAGTAACCCCATACATTTTTACTAGAACGGAAATTGAGTTCCTGAACTGTGCCCGAGCTGGGTTTAAAGCCTTCATCAGGATTCTCGGAAGTAATGCGAGCAGCAATAACGTGGCCGGAGGGGCGAGGCTTATTTACGGGATTTTCAAAATCAATAATAGATGTACCCCATGGCGATTCTCCATAAAGTAGACGTATATCCTTTAAACGATATAATGGAATACCCATTCCAATTTGTAACTGACATGCGGGGAGATTGACATCTGCAACCATTTCCGTACAGGGATGCTCGACTTGAAGACGTGGATTTAATTCTAAGAAGAAATATTTTCCATCGGGATCATATAGATATTCGACAGTGCCGGCACTTACATAGCCGACCATTTTAGCCAAGCGCACAGCAGCCTTCTCCATATCTTCAAATATTTCGGGTTGCGCAACAATTGCAGGAGCTTCTTCAATAATTTTCTGGTGACGACGTTGAATGGAACAGTCTCGACCGAACAAACTAATAGCATTTCCATACTGATCCGCCAAAAGTTGAACCTCTAAATGGCGAGCACCACGAGCCAACTTCATAACAAAAATGGGAGAACCGGGTACTTCGGCTTGAACCTGACGGAAAAGAGCGGGAAATTCTTCGGCTGTATCGACGCGTCGAATACCTTTGCCACCACCACCTTCGGAAGCTTTAATCATAACAGGGAACCCTACGAAGTAAAAATAATTAGGTAGACATTTAAATAAATCGAAATGGTAAACAATTGCATACAAATTGAAAATATAAAGTCATTTGTAACTCCAAAATGATGTGAATAAATCATTCGTAATAGGAAAATTTAATGACTTACCTATCTTAGTTACAGCAGCTAAACCTTGTTCCACGTTGCTAATACAGCCTCGGTTAAAAAGTTCACTCGAAATCTTAATCTTCTTGCCACTGTATTGAGCCTTCAACTCCGAACCGGACCAAGGCAGTGTGGGGATATCGGCCGTTTGGGCAACAATTGATGAGGCAACTTTATCACCTAAAGCCCACATTGCTCTTTCGGGTGGACCCAAAAAGACTAGATTCTCTTTATGCAACAATTCCGGCAACTTGGGATTTTCCGAAGCATGACCCCAACCAGCCCATACAGCCTATAAGTGCAAAGTAATTAATTCATTAATAATAATACAAACACTATGGCGTGTCCAGAACAACAAACCAAAGTAAATATTAGAATCATACGATTCTAAGTAAACAATTACTTGACAACTTTAAGGAGAACAATGGCAACAACGAGTAGACTGACTAACCTGAACTTGAGTACGTAATGCAATGTCAACAATGAGCTCAACATTGGCATAATTATTGTTATTTGAACCACCAGGAACAGGGACGTAATGATCAGCCATTTTGATGTATTCGGCATTGGCTTTTAGATCCTCCGGTGTTACCATTACAACAAACCGTATGGCGCGTTCGATCTTAAACATTTCGTAAGACCAACGTCTTATAGAACGCATACATTTCACAGCGGCTATGCCATTGTTGGCAATTAGAACACGATTGATGATACGGGTGCCGCCAAATTTCTTAACAAACTCCTCGGGTGTGGCAATGTGGAAATCACGATCCTGATAACGATCCGATCCGAGACCTGTGCCACGAGACATACTCGGTCTGAGAAGGAAAAAAAGAAAAATGAGGAATTAAGAAAAAATAATTTAAGAAAGAGGATGAGTAAACAGGTGTTATGTTAAAATATTTCACAAATTCCAATGATTTAAACGTTTCCATTTATATTTATGGTGCCGCATGTAAGCAAGTCTAATATTTATTTGATGTAAAACACATTTTCACGTTTTACATCCATTTCACTGACGAGACTTTTGGTTTTATCGAGGTTTTGAATGTCAATTCCCATAGAAATTCAGTCAAATCGGCGTATTAACGAAATGAACAAGCCCGACTTAAATACCTATCAAAAGACATCTTGTGCTATACTAAGAAAGAAGTTTTACTACTCTGTCATAAATGCAATCACGATTAATTTGATATTGTTTTCTACACGGTTGTTTTTTTTTTTTGTCACAAATTTAACGACGATCGATGATTTTTCGAATACGCAAACCAGAGCTTGTTTAACGGCTGTCATACCCTTTTAAACTGATTAGCGTAAATGCATGTGCGTCTCTCTACGCTGAGTTTTCTTACGTTGTTAAAATGTTCATAGAAAAATTTTCAATTACTACTGCCAAATTGAATACAAATAGAAATGTTCAAAGTGTAATGACAAGAAACTAAAACTAATCTTTGACGATATATAATTAAAAAATAAATATCATTTCAATAGGTTGTACGAAATGTAGTATTCCATTTTTACATCAACACCAATAGTTCAATAGTTTTTTTTATAGGTATTCCCTTATCTAATTAATTTATTTCGAGTTTATTTGTTGTTATCCCATTTAGTTGTTAGTACCCAGTTTACAAGTTTTAGTTTTAAGTCAATGTAATAGTTTTGAAAATCATCGGGAGCAAGTGCGAATTTGTGTTAATGTAATGCTGTTTTCATTTTGAACCTTTTATTGAAAGCAATGAACTTTTTATGGAAAGTAGTAACAATGTGGTACAATGGTAGTGTGCGCGGCTGTTGTACATGAGTACGTGGGTACGATTTCTATTCAGACCCCCTAACATTTCTTTCGACGGCAGTCACCACGCTTAGTGGCGGCGACACTATCAAGTATTTATCCAAGAAAAAACTTCTCAAAAATATCGTTCGGAACCGGAGTAAAACTGTAGGTACCAATCAGCAAGTGTAAAACTAGAACGCGCACATCTCACTGTTTGTGAAAAGTTCTCCCCAATCTCTTCATAGGGTGTAATGGGAAACAATTTTTTTATTCTTTTTGTCAATATGTGGCTGAAACAACGTGCCATCACGAGCATAAACAGAAAACTATATTTTAAAAATTTTGAGAGTATTTTTTTCATGGCAGCATTTTTCATAGAGTAAATCTTACTAGGGAGAATATTGACTCATCTGACGTTTCCTTTCATACTCTTCGTGGTGCGGTCGGTGTGATAGAGAGATGTTTGACGAAAAGTGGCATGCACCAGGTGGAATTACAATAACTTCTGACTTTAATTTTTCATGTCGTTTTGGTGAAAAACTATGAAATTTAAATGTGTTTTATACTTTTTTATTGACTGTTATTGTTAGCATACATTTGTGTTCCATTTAACACAATAATTTTAGCACACGAAACGAAATACCGTTATTGTTATTTTGTTTTGAATCATTGCCTCAATCTGGTAGTATTGAAGCAATTCTTTTCAACATCCAACATTCATATCACACCAGGCCAAATGTCATAATTTTGCTGAGAGAACTGTTAAGTCTACTATAAGAATTAGTCTATGGCATTTTTAAATTTAGAACATGTATACGTTTTCTTCACAATTTTTCAATTCAATTTTTTTGTATTATTTTGTATTTCACATGAAAATAGTATCAAATTCACATATACAATAAATATTATTAAAAGCTAATTCGCGAACTACAATGAGAAATACTCAAAAATCGGAAAATAGGTGCTTGATCAAGGCTTCAAAATACGGCCGCGAAAAAAAGGGCTTTCACAAATTTACACAGTACACCCTATTAAACATCCAACATCCGACAAATTTGGTCGCCTTAAATATAACAAAGTTGCATTCATTGTGGCAATCTCATCCAATATCTTTACGAGCTTAATGTTCGAAAGGCAAAACCACATTGTTAACCAGCTGAGCTGACCAAATTATACAACCGATTAATAATTGGATATACATTTGATCCTAAACATGCTGTGAGAATGGTGATAATACTAAGAAAGGCTACAATAGTGAACAAATCTGTGACAAAAGTTCTCAAGCGTGAACTGAATAAACCAGGACAAAATTAAATCGGACACCGATTTCAACGGGGCTGAGAAATAATAACAATGGTGGTACTGGTGGAATTTAAATATTTCGGCGCCGTCAATAGCGGCCCCAGAAAAATTAAATTTGAATTGATTTTTATTTCGTTTTCGTTTTTTTAAAGAAATACTTAAAGGTTAATTATAGAGCACTAAAAAATTGTTTTTATCTCTTAAACAAATTACAATCATTAATTTGTTATTTTATATTTCCTACTTTAGAAATAAAACGTCAGATGAGAGAAATGGTAGCTCTATTCTAATTTACTCTATGGCACTATCAAGCCAGAAAAAATAATAATTTGTAAAAACAATTTCAAATTATCGTGTTCTCGAACAGAGCTTATTCTTATGATACGGAATTATTCCAAATTAAATTCTTCTATTATATTATTGATCTAAAATTCCTTCAACATTCGATTAAGAATAATGTTAAAAAATATATTTATGTATACTTGTAGCACCGCTCTGACGACATCTAAATTAAACCCCAATAACGCCCCAGCCATAAATGAGATATTCATAAAATAACAAGCATATAAAGAGCAGCGCTACAAACCAATATTGTTAATCTAACGTCTTGCAGGTTTGTTTTTATTTATACTCTGATATACAAATATGACTGGAATTTTTTGATTTTTTTTTGTTTGACGACGACACCGTCTAAACCCATACCACTATCAACGTAACACGTTAAGAAGACAGCAAAGTACACGTAAAACAAAATAACAACAATATATAAACTACGTCAGGTCTAAACGTGTGGTCAATTATTATGTATGTATATATGTACATTGTACATATATCGTTTGTATAGTACCCAGTAGGAAACCTATTCTAAACTAACCTAACCTAAAACTATTCAAAAAAGTAAAATATTTTTAACTAGATAAATATTGACATAGTTTTAGTGATACTAGTTTACGATCTATTACTAGATCGGCATCAGGCCATTTCCCATTGAAATTCAAAAAAAAAATCAATTCAATTTTGAAAAATATCAATTGCAATTTGAACATTATATTTGAACTTTATAATATAAGTACATCAAATGGAATTTTAAATTTGTATTTTAAAAAACATCTAATGAAATTTTTTTTATATTTAATTAAATTAAATTTATTCATTCAATAACCAAGCAGTAATGCCATTTTTGGTTAATTGTGCTACAACAATAGAGCTACTACATAATAAAATATAATAAAAATAACCACATCAATTTAAATTAAAAAGACATCAATGGAAGTGCAAAATACATGAACTGAAATTTAAAATTCGTCAGTTGAAATTTAAAAATTATTAACCGATTTTATGTATTAACTTTTTGAATTTCAATTGCAGTCTTTTAAATTCAATTGATGTATTTTAAATTTCAATTGAGGTGGTTTAAATTTCAATGGATGTGTTTTAAATTTCAATTGACATCTTTTAAATACCAGTTGACGTCTTTTAAATTTTAATTGATGTTTTTAAATTTCGATTAATGTCATTTCAATTTTCAAATAGAATTTTTCAATTAAAATTGATGTATTTTAATTTCCAAATAGTTGATTTTTAATTTCAATTGGAAATGATATAGTTATATATGAGCTTTTTCAAAAATTATCGACATTTTGATATTTTTTTTTTTTGGATGACACGAATGACGCTTTGATCAAGTGAAGGGTAATATTTTAGCATTCCAAAACAGTTCGCGTTAATCATTTATTGCAAACGGCGCGAAAGTTATGGAGGTTTTAATTATATAAGAATTATTTTTGAGGTTAGGATTTTTTTTTATCTGTAAAATTTAAAATCATGAAAATTTTTAATGCCTATTCGGTTTTATTATCAAGCTTAAAAAAACCTTTCATTTGGTGTCAATCGCGGCGGAATCTATACATAACTGCAGATGTCACAAAGCAAAATGTGTTTGAAGAAAAATGCCGCTGTACCCGCTAAATATGGATGGTGGATAATAAGCTAAACTGTTTCTTTTCTTTTTTTTTATCATCTGTGACCTGTTTTAACCACTATTATATGAAAGTAATGTTTTTCCAAAATTTTCATTACATGCTAAAATATAATATAACATATGTATTTACTGCTTATGTAATATGTAATATATAAAATAAAAATAATTTTAAGTAAAAGTAATCTACAGATCCTAACTATGCTTGAGTTCCCCATTATAGGGCTATGCGTTTGAGTATACAAATATAAAAATCTATTTTGTTTATTTATAGTTTTAAGTTGTAAGCATGAATTCAATAAAATAAATTACAAAAAAAATAAAAATTTAGTTTACCGCCGCACTTCATTTCCAATACTTTACATTGATTTGAAACCACGGATTAATTAAAAAAAACGCGAAACAAAATCATGAAATTTCGAAAAAATTTTTATTTTCTTCATAAAATTTTTGCGTTTCAAAATATTTTAACGCCTTCTTGACGTTGAGGTGCCATTTACTAAGAAGTTTAGATCACGCAATACATAAACCAGTTTTAAATAATATTGCAAATGTCAGGCGCGAAAAACTGTCATTTTTGACAAATTTACGCCAATTCTATAAAAGTTTGAGGTCATCGTTCTCAGCAACTAGCAGCCTGACATGGACGTGATATGGCGCAAATTTTAGCAAATTACACCATCTATTAAATACTGTTGACGAAATGCAATTTTCTTGGACGGCGCAAAAACGCAATAGAAAAAACTGAGAAAATTGAAAAATCGGAAAATTTTGGTTTCAAAAGTGAACCGCTGTACAAATTTTTTTCCAAATAGTAGTATGGGGCATAACTTTTATAGTGTAAATATCTACTAAGTCAAGTGACTTTATTTTATATCAGTGGGCATCGGAAGTTTAAAACTAAAAGTAGAAAAGTGATGAAATATGAAAAAACTCTTGTAAATTTCAAGCCTTTTTTTGAGTTTTTCCATATTTGAGTGCCCATAACTTTTAGAGATAAAGAACTGATGGTCTGAAATTTTGAATTTCCGAGTTTTCTAGTGTGCCCTACCATTCCCTTTTTACCGTTTTGGTCAATTCGAAAAACTGGAGAAATAATAAGCATCTGAACTCAGTTTCAACAAATGTTGAAAATTATTGAAATAGCCCATATACATATATTACATGTACTAGTGGAAACTGTAATAATTTGAAATATTTTTTTAATGATCAGAACGCGTCAAAAAAAATACAAACTATCGAGCGTAAAGGGGCCCTTAGACCTGTGCATAAGTTGGAGCGACTTCAAGTTGACATCAACTTCGATAACTAGACATCAAATTCGATTTTGCCCTTACACTCTCAAACTAGTTGAGGCAACTTCATTTTCTTGTCAGATGTCGAAATGAAAGGTGGTGAGCGCACAGCGAAAATATCACAAATTTTACGAAAAAACACTATTTTTATTTTTTATAAATATTTATAAATAACACTACAAATCATATTTATTTAGTTTATATTTTTCCGATAATGTTTAATTTATTTATTTGTTGGTTTATTTATTTACATTTTGCCGATAATGTTTCCTCATGAACGTTTCTCATCGAAATGCGTATAAAAGTTGATGCAACTTCCACTTACACTGATGGATAAGTTGATATCAACTTCAAAAAATCAAAATCGCTCTGATTTTACATCAACTAGTTTGTACAAACCACCAACTTCACCTTACACCATGGATAAGTTGATATCAACTTGAAGTCGCGCAACTTATCCACAGGTCTAAGGGCCCCTTAAGGGGCCAAAAACCTTATATATAGCAAAGTTGGATACAAAAAAAGTGAATATATGTATGTAACCTCTGTAAAGCACTAAACATACCCCGCCTTATCCATAAAAAGGTTGTATGTTCGGTTTTTGTATGACAAACTGTCTCTCAAACCTCTCATAACTTTTTATGAATAAGGCCGATTGTTTTTTACATCTGTTTTTATTATTTGTAAAGAAATAAGTGAGTAGATTGTCAGCTCAGTACCAGTTTAAAAGCACTAGTACAAGACTTCGATGCTTCGGAACCATCTAAAGCCCCTCCGAAATAGTTCTGTTGGAGTGTTACACAACGATAGGGGACAGTGGTTTGTATGGAGTATGGAGTACTAGTTGTATGGTACCCAAATACTAGTACCATACTAGTAGTGAACATTATTTTTTCCTACTGGGAAGTAAATATCTATACTACTATGTACATAAGTCTATGCACTTAATAAAACGTCATTACTTTTTGGCGTACAACACTACAAAAACACTAACAATATTACTGATTTTTCTATCACAATACATATTTAAAATGTGATAAGGTCATCTGCATTATTTATCTACTAAATCCAGGTATGTTCGTATAAGCAAGATTTTAAAGCGTATAATTACTTTAGACTTGGTGAGCTCTGAGAATTCGGGTTCGGATGCAACAACTGCATATTGGAATTATGATCAACACTTTTTTGGACCGAAGCAGAAGCAGCCGTTTGTTGGGTGCCGGCGTTATTTGTGGACTCTGCTGTCACTGCGGGAGTGGAGACCACGATGGCAGTTGAGTCCGATGGCGTTATATTGGAATTAGCTTCTTGCTGTTGTTGTTGTTCCTGTTCACCGGATTCGCCGAGGACGAAACGTTTGCTGGCACGTCTTTTTAGCATTTCGGCCAATATAAGTACCGAATTTACTAAAAACATACAAATTATGAGAAACACTTTTACAAAACACAACACAAATTGTATGTGAAGCAACTGCGAAAATATTTCAACAAATAACAACGTATAAATAAGCAACGTATAATAAACAGCAACAACGTAAATAATAATAATAATACTACTAAGTCGAATGAGAAAAAATTATAAAAAATTTCGTTAACAATTTGAACAACCAAATAAAATACTTTAACGCGTTGTAATAGCAGCAACGTTGAAAAGACTACTAAAGCTTAAAGCAGAATAAGAAAACGTTAATACCTAGCGCATCGATGACGGTGGCTATGGCCATAACACTTCAAGTCTTCGCTGTCTGCTCACAACAACAAAAAGTTTTGCGCACTGAGAGAAAGTGTGAGCAGGTTTTTGACGGTTTCAATTAAGACAATGCTCAAGGGTTCACTAGCACACACCAATATTTTTTTTTAGTATTAAATACTCCTCTTAATATAAAACTAAAGCACAGAATGGGATGTATGTAAATTACAGAAAGTGAAATCAAAAAAGTATTGGGCGAGAGCATACGAGTCGTTGTCGCTTCTCTTCAATGTAAATAAATAGTGAGCAGCGTTCAAGTTTCATTCATCGTTTTTATCTTTTGAAATGATGACGGAGCCACCAAGAATTGTCTTGTAAATAGTGTTGGCACAAAGAGGGGTAAATACTGGCCTAAATGTATAACCAAAAGTACGTAATTCTACGCCATCTCTAATTAAAATTCAAAAATATCAATTTAATTTAAAAAAAAAAACATCAATTGAAATATAAATATTTTGTTTGAAATTTCAAAGACGTCACTTAAAATGTAAAATACATAAATTGAAGTTTAAAACACATCAGTTGAAATATAAAACACATCAATTGAATTTTAAAAGACAAGAATTGAAATTTAAAAGACGTCAATTAAAATTTAATATTAATATTAAATTTAATATATGAAGTGCAGATTTTGTTATTAGAAGATAAAACAGGTAAAAAATCTTTAACAAATTTAAAAAAAAAAAAAACAAGTATGAGGGAAAACTTGCTGGTATGTTTATTTACATTTTCAGTTACATATTTGTTTATAGTTTCAATTTTTTTAATGGACTTTCAAAACAGCAACTCGAATATTGGATATATGCAAATATGCCATGATATACATACATGAATATATAAGTAGATAACTTCGTGCAAGACCGTAACAACCTAAAAAAATTGAGTAAAACGACTTTGAATATTTCCAATTGTATAAGAATAATCAGCCTTATTACGAATGTCGTTTTCATATTTTGACTACGACAGTTTTGTAAGAGATTAAAGACAAAGTTGACGTGTTATCTTTAATCTTTTACAAAACTGTCGTAGTCGAAATACGACAACGACACTCGTAATAAGGCTGAATATAAACATTTTACTTATATACAATATATTGGAATTAATTTATCCGAAAGAACTCTTCCGGAGAATGCGGTTTAGTACTCAGTTCAAAAACGTAAAATTTTGAGTTAGGACTTAATTACACGAAATGAGCGATGTGATTATGGAATCGAGACAAACTATTCCAAAGACATAATTTTATTTCGTTTTTCATTTCATTACATTCATTTACACTCTTTAAACATAGTACTCTAATGTTTCAGCACATTTCATTTAATTTTAATATTTTATTGTAATACACAGCCTCTTTACAAAGAACCATTTCGTTCAAACAGCTGATCGACCTGTTAAGCAAGTTTTATAAAGGATAGAATATGAGGGAGAATAGGCGACAGGTGAGTTTTAAAAGCGGACTTTAAATTTGATTTTATTGGCACTTATGAATAATAGTAAAACAGCTTTATAAATGAGGTTTAATACGAACGAACGCAACAAATCTATTTAATTTTTAATTCATATTACATCCAAATTTTGAAATCAATTTAACTGTAGCGAAACTCTGCACTGGGCTAGCCTTTCGACGAGAATTTGTTGGAAATGAAACACTCTTTAATCATATTACTACTCTATGGTGATATATGTATAAGCGAATTAGGTCAATTATGCTATATTATATATGACGTGCAATTTCAGTAAATTCATATAATTTTGGATTTTGAATTTCACAATTAAATAAGCATCGCACCGATCGCACCTTGTACCTCGAAATATCAATTACCTAAAGCACGTCATTCGCTTCCTATACAAACATGTGATATTTAAACCAGATATAAGATCTGACTGCGTACTTTTCCAGTAACTATTTTTGAGAGAGTAAGAACGATTTTTCTCTTTCAGTAGAAAAAACTTGCAATAAATAAAAACATTTGTCAAAGAGTATATGACTTAGAGATCAATAACTCTTATCAAAAATGTAAACAAACCAAATATGCACATGTCACTAGGTGGAGGAACACATTTTTATTGACAGGTTTATAAATGTTGGTTGTGTGAAATTAGTGAAATCAATTAAATGGTAAATGTTTGTTGGATTCACAAAAAAATCTAATATATAAAATTCTCGTGTCGCGGTGTTTGTTACAAAACTCCTCCGAAACGGCTGGACCGATTTGTATGAAATTTTGTGTGCATATCGGGTAGGTCTGCGAATCGACCAACATCTATTTTTCATGAACCCGATAGGTGGCGCTGTTGTCGAAATTTAAAATTTTAACGTTTTATATTACAAGGGTGTCTCCTAGAGGAGTCAAATGTATGACCGACCCTCAATATTTTTGCAATCCCAACAGTTTACCAGAACATATCTACCCTCTATCTTCAACCCTTAGGGTGGTCCCCATACAACTTTTTTTTAAAAATAATTTTTGGCGCGAGTGTGGATTTATATCGAAAATCTAAATGTATGGCAAAACAACGTTTGCCGGGTCAGCTAGTAGATATTATAAATTTTTTTTTATTATTAAAATAAATGTTTTAACATTTACTTATATTTATTTATACCCCGTATGACAAGCGGCACCGACTGAATAAAAAATATCTATGATATCTATCAAATTTAAAAAAGGGAAGAGTTCGATAGACACCCCCTGAAAACTATTATTAGAGGATGACACATTCCCAAGGCCTATAGGAAGTTGATTTCAACTTCTGAGACCAGACAGAAGTGGCCAAGGATTACTACTGGATCTTGTAAAATGAAATATATCAAGAGGTAATCTTGGTACGGCACGAAGTATCACGAAGCAATCTTGGTAAATTAGTAGTACACAATTTATAGGAGAGAGTACGATATCCGAGGCTCCTCGATTCTAAGATTGTACAATTTATAGGAGAGAGTACCTCACGTTATTGTAGTCCCGGGAGCAAGGGCGTTCTCATACATCATATTGTTCTAAAACATTTCTTGACACAAAACCTGCAAAGTATGTAACTGTTCCAAATTTATGTTTTTAAGATAATACACGATTCTTAAATATTGTCTTCTAACACGATTCAAAATCATTCAATGTTCTTAAAAAGGCTCAATAAATTAATTAAAATTAAAATAGGAGAGAGTACGATATCCGAGGCTCCTCGATTCTAAGATTGTACCGGACACTATTACAATTCCATAACCAACACACGACATCAATAATACGAAAGGTAGTATGTATCACTTTAGAGTCGTACAGTCAGATACATATTGGTCGTGCAGTACTACAACTTTAAAAGAATAAGGTAATTTTCACAATGTCCGGTTAAAGTGCCTGCTTACTAATCGGTATTTTAATTTATCGGAAGGATATACCGCCTGTTAAGGTTTTAAATTTTCTCATACTGTTTAATTTAGCAGGCTGTTAGCTATTTTACGCTGTCAACTGTGATGAAATGTATGACTATAGTTGTCAGTACTGTTAGATATCAGCTGTTTACAGTTTTTGTGCTACGTGTAATCTATTCAAATTATGGCGTGAAGCAATCAAAAAAGGCACTGTGAGAAGAGCTTCTCAGTTGTCGGGGAACTGTTGTCAATCGTAGAAAGATGTTCTCAAAACTTTTTATCGATAATAATACCGAAGCATTTCATTTTATGCTAACATCGTCCCAGTAAGTTTTACAAGATATTTACTCAAAACAACATGAATATCGTCAGCATGTAAAAAAAGGGAAACAATTCACGCTATGCCATTAACGTATAGTAAGAATAAGTCTTGTGAAACTTCGCTAAAGATTCACGCACATATATCACAAACTTCGCTAAAGATTCACGCACATATATCACAAACATTTCGACTTAACGAAACAAATTGAGAACAGACAAGTAATAATAAAACAGTCCATATCCTATACAAGAAACATGATCAGTTTTCACATGATCTGTTCAACCAAATGATTTCCTGAAAAAGCAATAGTATCTGAACCACTGTTTTAATACAGTTTGGTTTTGCACGCGGTGTGATCACTTAGAAGCCCGGAGAGAAAGAACCGTGGTGAAAAAAATCACAAAGCTTTGCTTCTCGTTTTACTATAAATGAAGCGTTTTGGAAATGTTACTCTTGTTTGAAAAAACTTTGAGATTGGTCCTAAACACAGTTCGTATTTACCTCCCTATGTGTAACACACACACATCGTCATGGGTACTGAGGTTTAACAATTACCACAGTACTGAGCGTTTACCCATTAACCACAGGGTATGGAGAAAATAATGGGTAGCTACCCACAACGGTGGGCAATTACCTATCACGATTGCCCATTACCCATAGGGTAATGGGGAAAATAATGGGTAGTTAACCACGACAATGGGAAATTACCCATTACACATGGCGTATGGGTAAGCGGCCTTTACCCATTACCCATTTTTGCTCCAAAATATAAAAAAATTAGAAAAAATGTCTACATCTCAGTGGTCCAATTTTCAAACAATTGCCGAAATAAGAAAGTCGCTAAAATAAAAAAGATTATATCCCGGAAACAGTGCGTCCAATCCCAAAAATATTATTTTTTTACTTCCATAGTAGGCTTTAACCACTGTGTCTTTAATACATCACTTTTTTTTTCGAAATTTTTGAAATTTCTGGCGCTACTGCTTGCAACTATCTCAAACTGAAAATAGTAATGTATACTATTGTTCGGTTTGTATGTACTATATGAGATAACATATTTCTGAGCATATTACGCTGTTTTTTGTTACTTCTTTCAGTTCATCAAAGAAATGTCATTATTTTTCATTAGGTGGTCAAAACTGGTTTGCCTGCTATGCTATGTAATTGATTTAACTGCCCTCACTCTAGGAGGAATGGTCAAATTGTAATTCCTACAATTTTCAATTCAGTATTTTAAAGATCCTTTGTCGTCCATGTAGCTCGTTGCTGGAATCAATTGTCATCGAACTTATAGTTTTTTCTCACATTAATAATGCTTTCCGATTAAAATTGTTTAACTACGTTTGGTCTAATTAAAACTGCATAAATTACTTAATTTATTGATTTGATTGTTACTGATTTGGACTATTTATCAATTTATATATGTAAGTTTTTATGTAATTGTACCTGAAGCGGTATACATTTCAATAAAAGGCTATAAATGTGTTATCTATTTAGGTTATAATTGCATTGCAATACATATTTTTTTTTTGGTATTGGAGACTAAAAGCCTTCTGAGCCTCGCTTATTGTATGCAATGAAATAAATAAATAAGAAATATATAAAATCGGTGCCTTTCAATTTTCAATTTATGTTTTTTTAAATATCAATTGATGTCTGTTGAATTTCAAATATGGCTTCCAAAGTTCATGATGATATTTATAAAAATTAAGTTAATATTTGAGGACCTGGCGAACAAAACCAGACTAGTCCCGTTAACCGGTTTTTACAGGACAGGCAAATAACTGAACTACCTAGATAGAGACTAGCAAGGATTTTTCTTTCTTTTCACAGGAAAATTTTATGAAAGGCAGGATCGAACTGGTTTTCAATGAAAATATTTCGTGACTACTTGGAGAGCCTGAAAAAAAATTTTAAAAAAATCATTTAATGAGGACATGTCTGTCTAGTTTTGTTCGGTAACTCCTTATTTAAGTTAATATGAAAATGGAAATTCTGTAGTTTTAATAAAAAAAAATAACATATTCGCTGCTATAGTTGTTAAATCCCTGATTTAAAAACAAATTCAATATAAATTTAACAAAAAAGCAAAACTGTCTAAAAAAGCTCGGCTATTTTTTTCCGGTCGGCTGAATCATAGATTAATTAATCTAATCGTTTAAACAAATACATAACAGGCACATATTAATAACCATGTACACAAATTTGTACTGAAAATGTATATGGTGTCAAATTTGTTGTTTGGTTAAATTTAATTTATCAGTACTATAAAAGTCCCTTTTCCCTGGTACCCAACACTTGTTTGGTTTTTTTATTTTTTATCTTTTGTGTCTATACTAAACAAATCTGGTTGGTGTACAACCATATCGTATGATGTTTGTTTACATCTAGTCGCCACGTTCGGTTCTCTGTGCTGACGCTTGTGGATTCATGAGTATCTCTAACTATGGCATCGTTATTGTTGTTATTGTGTAGTATGAATGCATGCTTGTTGTAGATTAAAAACGATGACGTTTTCAGTGGTAGCATGTTTTTCCTCGATCACCTGTTTACTTTGTGATTTGTTTCATGCACGCGAGCATGAGATTATTGGCCATATGGTAGGAGATTATATTCTTACCTTAAACGTTTTCTTTTTTCCGATATATCGACATTGGGACGATTATCAGGTTCAATTTTTTGTGGGAATTCATCACCAGATTCTCCAGCCTCATGGCCATTGGCAATGTCGGGTTCATCACCAACCTGAAAATATAAAAATAATTAAAACATGTATATTGTAATAAAAAAATGGAACGACATTAAATTTAAGTTTAATATTAGTTTCTTTAGTAAATAGTGTATGGGAACCCATCCCTTAAACGTAACGATAACCTACCTGCCCGTTTTGGCCAAAATTAAATCTTTTTAATAGGCCTCCCTGTAATATAATATTTAAAATTACTAATTTAATTGCTATAGAATGGATATGGTTGGAATTATTTCTTTTGTAGAGAGCTAAGTTTTACCCAGATGGAAATTCAAACAAAACCTTTAAATTTATAAAATATTTGTAATAATTTACACAAGTGTTCCGTTTTTATCTTCTATAAAAAAAATTACACATGCAGTGTCACTATGCCGAAAAAAGACATTAGTCGTGTTTTGGTTACAAGCAAGCAAAGAAAACGGGTATTTAGCGAAAAGTCATATTTTTCAAAAATATGACAAAGGGTTGAATATGGTGAAAGATACCAAAAAACAAAAATTATAAAGTTAGCGGAAATGATTCGTGTCGCTAAGTTTTCGCTAAGTCTCCGCTAAGTGCTTCATACAAAACAAGCGATTATATAAGCAAGCGGTGTACCAAAACGCGCATATTGTTCTTTTGAATCAAAAGTGTAGTTCATTTACTCAGTTTATATGGAAACAAATATTGTGATGTGATAAAAGCTCTACTCGCTTCAATCACTATCTGACTTATGTCTTTGACAAAAGTAACCCAGCCGTAATAATAGGTGGTTTGCGTGCCTGCGAAGGCAGTCAGACAAATGCAATCGTCATTTCAAATTAACATAGGCCGCCGTAGAAAGGGGGAAGCCTGTACATTTCCTTTCTGTTAGGCCTGCAAAGAAAAGTCAACGTGTATAAGGTCTTACCTTTCATGCCTTCTGGTGTACCTACTAATCGAACGCTTCCTAAGGCAACTACAAAAGAAGACTTGCTTCTAGGAGACTTGCAAAAGAGCATTTATAGAAGGACTTACGGAAAATTTTCAATTAATGCGTTCATTTTTCTCTGTAAACATAATTTGTATACGCATGTTCTATATTCCATTTGTAAGTAAAGTGAAGTGCTTTCACGAGACCATGTTCCAACTTCACTTCCACGCAAAATCTCGTGTAAGAGTTTCACTTTCCTATGACTCAGTGGAAGTAAAATGGAAACAGTTTTGTATACATCAAAATTGTATTTACTGAAAAAATGTATTTACCGGATGATCATTAACGTGTTTTCTTTCTATTGAGTTACACATTACTTAAATTATTTTCAGGCAATATTTACCAAAAACAACGAATTACAAAAATTTTATTTTTTGTAACAGTTTTCTTTCCTTCGTTCTTCTTCTTGTTCATCCACTTTGGTTTAATTACGCGCAAGAGATTATTTTGTTTGTTCATTTGCAGTGAAATAACCCATGATTGGGTCATGTTTTCTGATACAAAAAAACGTTTAAAAAAATATGTTCATATTCCAAAATAAAATCGATGAAACTATTTCACTTGGAATGTAGAGCAAGTAGGATCCACCTGAGTGAAATGAAAGCGTCAAGTGAATCAAATTCACGGTGGAAGATAATGCATGGGTGAGAAATTGCGTTCTACTAACTAAATGTTGCAATGCTTCATATTCATTTGGGACATGATTGCTCACTGTTCTTGGTGAAAATTCTTTGCGAAAACAAATATAAAACAAACAAATAAAAATGTATTATCATTTAAAAATACTCACCAAAAAGCTGGGCCTTTCATTGTCAGTGTTGCTCATCTTTATGATATTATTATTCAAATTATAATGAATATTATCGTCGTTGTTGCTCAACAGCTGCAATTGTTCGACGTCAAGTTTTGGCTGACCGTCGAGAGTTAGGCAGCAATTTTTTAGACTATCACAAATTTCAACTTCTCCGGCGCCGGCTTCAATTTGTATGTTTTCACTGGAAAACTGTACTTTCTTTATACGAGACGACGATGAGCTGTTCTTTTTTACCGACGATTCCAATGATGCAGTTTCTGTAAATAAGGAAAAGAACAGCCACGAGTTATAGCAAATCCACACAGACAATACTACATAATTATGCGTATTATATAGTCAACTTAAAGTACCCTGGGAAGAAGGCGGCAGCAAGCGATGCTCTCTACGCCTGATGAAAGCCACTAATATTAGTATAAAACTGATGGTGATTATTAATGTAAATAGCATCGGGAATTATTATGCGTTGAATTCACCGGATGATAACGATGGAATTCTCAATTTGACCGCTTTGCCTTTACAGGGAAATTCAAAGTCAAATCAATGTTGTGTAATCGTGTACGTCATTAGAGTGCGAGTGTCTAAGCAAAACCGATAAGCCAAGTAGATTGCGCATATGTACGTATAATCCAAGCTTAGCTTGGATTCACTTAAAAAGGTAGTGACAAAGTATTGTCACCTGATGGGAAGCTAAAAAGAAGAGAATGCAAACACACATACTTATTATATTAAATTATTCTAATACATTTTTAGTACGGCCTCATTCATTATGATGAACAGAAAAAGTATAAATAAAATTTGTACAACATCAAATGCATGAAGCTGATTATAAATAATTAAAATGACATGACACATCAGGTAGGTATCATCAGCCGATATCTAATAATTTTAATAATTTTGGAAGGTTTAACTGATTTTTTAAAAATATTCCTTGTCCTACACGTCTGAACTAACACCACAACAAGACTCTAAATTTGCGATCGACCACAAGAAGAAACAAATGATTATTTCGCTAAACAAAAAGGAGTATGCACATTCCTTTTACTATATGAAAAAGGATACTGGATGGATTATTACTATCACTATAATAAAAAAAAATTAAACAAAATTCTTTTTTTAGAAAAAAAAACTAGCAGGACCGGAAAACTAACCCGGGCAAAAAAAACTTAAGTCAAACTCAATTTCTAAATGACAATATGCATACATATATATTAAAAATAAATGGTTTCCCATTGCATCCCATGAAGGGACCGGGGAGAACTTCTCACAATCACTGAGCTGTGCGCTTTCCAGTTTTCACTCTCTGATTGGGACCTACAGTTTTACACCGATTCCGAACGGTATTTTGAGAAGCTTTTTCATGGCTATATACTCGATAGTGTCGCCGTCACTAAGCGAGGTGATAGTCGTCGAAAGAAATTTTAAGGTGGTTGGAGCAGGGATCGAACCCAGGATCTCCTGTACAAGAGGCGCGCACACTACCCATTGCACCACCGACGGTCACATATGTACATATATATTGCTCCGATATATTATCCATATCCATGCAAATTTTGACGTGTTTACAACAATCTAAATTTGTATTTACGATGGAAACATCGATTTTTTACAAGTCAAAAGATGATCGATCTGTCATCTAAAAGTAAGTTTAATGTATTTTAATAATGAATATTACAACTTTCTCCGCAAAAGATGTTTCACAACAATTCATTCGCAAAAATCCTGTTCTTAAATCCACTTCATTTTCCGGTAGCGTTTAATTTATACTATTTTAAATAGAACTATTTTTTTTCATTAAAAATTAAACAAAACCTTAACTTTCCAAAACTGACAGAAACATCAGGAACTCATACGTATGTACGAGTAGTATATTTAATTCCGTAAACATTTTCAAAATATCTCAAGTCTCGAACGTTGTCGTTTCTAATTAATACATCAGCGAAAATTAATTAATTCCATAGATCCAGAATGGCCGAGGAATATATGAATAAAGAATCAAAATAATGTCGTTATAAAGTCCATGTGAGTTTCTTTGTAAAGTGATGTTGCTACCTCTAGCACCCATTTACTGAGTGAGCAATGTTCACGGGCATGTATTGAAATTTTATAATCACTGACCGTTTGAATGGATATAAGAGTATACATCCATTTGGAACGATAACACAACATATATATTATGCTTTGAATGAATGTATATGTATGTCATGTGTGATATCGATAGATAACAAAATACCTGCCAATACCTTGCACTATTTAGTTATTCATAATAGTTTCATATTTCATTTTTTAGTTTATCTTCCGGTAGAAATGATCGTTAAATACATAAAACAATACCAGTTTTAAGATGCGTCAACATTAACATAATTCGAAAAATTGCTAAGATTTTGGCAAAGATTAAAGTGGTGTAATATGAATATTCGAAGAAATAGATGAAATTACCACATTGTTTAAAAAGATTGATCGTTTTATGTAGGTTGTAACCAATACCCTGAGTATGCAGCCTATAAATGCGGTGCTGATGGGATAATTGGTAGAGGAAAGGAGGAAAAATTATATTAGATAGTGTTTCTTGGCATTAGTCTTAAATTTGTGTAAACTGTAAGTAGTGGTAGGAAAGGACTCAGTGTGAATTGTACATACATACGAACTGCTTTGCTATAGAAAGTAACGGATTAAGCCTTCTGGATATTCAAGTATTTCGGTCGAATGTAATATGACACATAATCTGACAAAATTTAAAAATCGTAATAGTTACGGAGATATAAATAGTGTATCCCCCCTGTTGATAACAAACGGGAGATGTAAATCTTATAACTCTAGCGTTTTTGCGTCGATTTGATACTCAAAAACAACAAACGGTAGAGTTATATTTGAGCCGCAGAATACCATTTCCAAGTCAATAATTCCACACCATTTCCAATTGAAATTTAAAAAAAAATCAATTGAAATTTAAAAATTCCATTTGAAATTTAAGATACATAAATTGAAATTTAAAAAAATTCAAAAGGCATCAAATGAACTTTGAAAGACATCAATTGAACTTTGAAAGACATCAATAGAATTTTTAAAAACATCAATTAAAATTTAATTCAACATCAATTAAAATTTAATTAAACATCAATTAAAATTTAATTAAACATCAATTAAAATGTAAAATCCTAAACTATCTATGTACATATATAAAAATCAGTTTGTGTTTGTGTGTTCCTGGAGTAATGACAATTTATTTGTTGGTTGGTTGTTTGGTTTAATTTGCTTCAATTAAAAAAGGACTACTAAAATGGCTACAACTGAAATAAAAATGGGTTTCACACTTCATAGAGTATATCGCAAGAGTAGCGGATCTGCTATAGATTCTTATTACAAAGAGAGATGTATTTTGTATGTTTATTGCAAATTTCGCAATATCAGCTGTTTAGTAATTTTGTTATCGGGGGTACGTCGCTACGTAGACGAACACCACCGCAGAAGAAAATGAAATGCGAATTGAATTTAGTTAATTGTCTAAACATTCCGCGTTTAATAACCCTTTTTTTTACATTTTCTCCCAACTTTTTTTGCATCCATTTTAGATTTTGTCCAGGCAAATTAATCTATGTAGCGGCGAACCATAGAATAATTCTTTAAAGAGAGAAAATTTGACTCCTCTGGTGTGTCCTTTCACACTTTTCGTGATGCGGTAGGTGTGATAGAGAGATGTTTGGCGAAAAGTGACTTACACCAGGTGGAATTACAACAACTTGTGACTTTAATTTTTCATGTCTTTTTGTTGAAAAGAATTGCTTCAATAATACCAGATACAGGCAACGGTTCAAAAACAATCAACAAAATAACAACAACGGTATTTCGTTTTGTGTGTTAACATTTTTATGTATGCTAACAATAACATTTAATAAAAAAGTGTAAAACACATTTAAATTTCAGTTTTCACCAAATCGACGTGAAAAATTAAAGTCAGAAGTTCTTGTAATTCCACCTGGTATAAGTCACTTTTCGTCAAACATCTCTCTATCACGCCGACCGCACCAAGAAGAGTGTGAAAGGAATCGTCATACGAGTCAAATATTGTCTTTTTAAAGAATTACTCTATGTGGCCTTGTAAGATTGTAGTATAAACTTCTAATACGTTAACTAAAGCCAACAAAATGGGTCATAACAAAATTCAAATTCAAAACACAATTCATGTTTGTTTGAAACCAAGGGCTGAAATGAAGTTGAAGAAGTTGTGCAATAGTTGTTCCCAATGTTGATGATTGATATTCTTAGAGCACATGCACACATTTGAAGGAATTCTCATTAATATAATGAGAATTTCTATGTATATAGTCTTGATGAGGTCAGCAAAAATGTGATGGCAAAACATGAAATTCTTACAAACACAGACAGTCCTGGTATCACTGGAAAACTTTCTTTCTTAACTTTTAGAAAATAATATAAAGTTAATAAATAAGCTTTATATTAAATGAAAACTGACCTGCCCCGGAATTCTGTTACTTTTTAATGACTAATATTCATAAAATTTCATTACAAAATTTCCGAATTTTAACTACCGATTACACTGTGCGACACCAAAAAAAATGATGGGATTCTGTCAACGGATTCTGGTAGAAAGGTCTAAGAAAAATACACGTGTATCGGGGTTTTGCCAGATCTGATCAGAATTTTTTTTTAGGGCGGGTCAAAGTTTCCGCCCCTCTTAACTTTCCTGCAACATATCGGCATGCAAAATTGTGTGTTCCTTACTTCTGAGGTACAAAATATGTTCAGAAGTTTATAGAAAAGATTCAAATAAACATTTTTGTGGAACAAATTAACTCTGTAACTGTCACGTATAACCATAATATTTCCTCTTTTTTTTAAACTCCCAAAAAACTGCTCCAAAATTACGCGGGCGTGGTCAAAATATTCTACAAAGATGATCGAACACACCAAAACACAAATCTTAGCCCAAGTGGTAGATAATAAGCAAAAACTAACTGCCTTCTAAGGGTTAATAATGAATTTTGTCATTTGTCTGTTTCCATTAAAAATAGTACAGAATTTTGTCATATTTCATCTTTTATCTAATCCTTGCTTGGTTTTTAAGTACTATACCTTTAGATTTCAAAACATATGCACACTGGTGGTCAGAGAAATAGGTGTGAGGATATCTTGTTGAGTCAATTTAAGAAAGATTACAGAACAAAAATCCCTACAAAGAACAAAACCAAATTTAAAGTCTGGCAACGCTGTTATAAATCGAATTTAGGCAAGGCCGTTAACGTAGATGAGAGTGATAAAAAACACGTGCAGTTTTTTTGGTTAGACTAGTATTTGGCGTGGACAGTGAAATAGGTGCATTTTGTGTAAAGTGGTAAAAAAAAATATTATTAAACTTATTTTACAAAGGTGATTAACTAGTTTAAATAAGCTTATTTGAGGAAGAGGAAAGACTTTGCTTTAGTTCAAAAAACCTGCTGCGGACCCGAATGAGAAAAAAAATGGCGAAATATCCTATGGAGTGATGAAACGAATATAAATTTGTTCGGCAATGATGCAGAAAGGAATGTCCGTCGACCAAAAGGAAAATAATTCCATGTCAGATTTACGAAAAAGACAGTCAAACACGGGGGAGGAAATGTCATGGTATGGGGCTGTTTTTCCTGGGCCGGTGTACAAAACGGTTTGTGTACAAAAATTTGTTGGAAACAGTTATGCTGCCATATGCTGAGGAAAATATGCCACTTGTTTGGAAATTTCAGCAGGACAATGACCCAAAACACTGATCAAAATTGGTGAATGGTTGGTTCCGGGAAAATAAAGTGTACGTTGATCAGTGGCCAAGCCAGTCACCCGATCGCAATCCCATTGAGAACCTTTGGGGTGAACTGAAGAGACGACTTTCGAAGCTTTCCTGCAATAATAAAAAAGAATTATGGGACTATATTCAACAGGCATGGTATAATATCCCACAAGAAACTTGCCGGAATTTAATTTCGTCTATCCTAAAAGAATCGAAGCTGTCCTTAAAAATAATGGAGGTTATACCGGATATTAGCGTCCCTTTCCGATGTTTTCTAAAAACACTAACAATAAAGTTCAAGTTTGAAGTATATCTTAAGTTAAATATATTTACACCTATTTTACTGTCCATTACAATGTAATGTAATGGTAATGTAATGTTAATGTAAGTTTTTGTTTAAATTTATTAATTTTAAGTTTTTTAACTCCAATGTAACTGAAATATACTTTTTGTGTTAAAATTCTTGAATATGTTAAAAATTAACAATAAAAACAAAAATATTGCAGTTTTCTTAAATATAGAATCGCACACCTATTTTTCTGACCACCAGTGTATCTAATTCCGTTTTCCAAGTCTTAGGACGAGTTTCACACTCGTAATTTAAAAGCTCAGAAAATTTTCATATTAAATGACATTTAAATGACAAACATCGGACATTTAAATTCCATTTAAATTTAGAATTGGTAACTGTGAAACTGATCATTAACATACATGTCATAATTCTGAAAATTTTCGGCTGTAAAAAAAAGCTTTTTGAGATGTTGGCACTTCTAGTCTAAAAAATACTTTCTATTTGCGTCCTTTTCCTAAAGAAGTACATAATAGTTCCCTCGTCTGCAGTCCTTTAACGATGTAGGTATGTATGGATTAAATATGCTCCAAAAAATATAATGGTTTAAGACTTTTGACCCGATTTAATAACACCTACAACTAAATTATTATACATATTATCAAAACAATATGTGATGTTACGATAACGATAACATTTCTTTATTTTTGTTTTTTATTAAAACGGAGGTCATTAGCAAAATACCTTGAACTTGTTTTTATTTCGTTGTTTCGTTTTTCGTTTATATCCAAAATATGTTTTGTTACTTTGGCATTACTGTAGCTGGGACACTTATTTTTAGCTTTTGATTTATACACTTTTAAACACCATAGGATGGGTATATCATTTTTTAATCAGGTATAATTATATTATGGTTTCACTGTGTGTTACTTCGCTGTTGTGTTTTTTTGTTGATCTTGTTCTTTTTTATATTGGATTTTTCCTTTTGATTTTTAAATCTTCCTTTCGTTTTGTTTGTAAAATCCTTAAAACACACGCGACAACACTTTCGGCAGTAGACCGCGACCAGTGTAAGAAAATCGATCGGAGGTCTTCAAGCGCCGACAACCCAATTGCGACTAAGCGCGAGCATATTCGTCTAGAGCTATTATCAATACCTTTGAAATGTATTATATTAAAGACATCGACAACAGCCCATAAAATGCGAAAATCAAAACAACACTTCGTCGTTGTTGTTTCCGAGAGGGAGAAGATGTCATACAAGTAAAAACCATAACGATGAAATGAACACACACGCTACAGGTTGTGTGTTGTTGGATTATGGGAAAATTAGTATGCCACAAACAATAGATTCAGTTCAGAGGGGTCATTTACTACTGTCCAAGTTAATCGGGATCTAATGTCTGTGTAGCGAAAGCGAGAGCGGTATGAAAACTTTTGTAAATATAAATTTTCTGAGATCATCACTTGGTTTAAGAATGTCATTTCTCGGAACTCAATTAAAAAAGTTGTAACTACAAAGACGGTAGGTAACTAATAAGTTTGAGGTCGAACATAAATCAAACATATGAGCTACTCAGAGGGCAACTGATCTAACCCCACAAACCAAAAAGTGGGAAAAAATTGGAAAAGAAATTTGGGACTTCTATTTATTCCAATATAAAACGCGAATGAATGCGAGGCCAAAAACTACTGTGATCATCACTTGGTTTAAGAATGTCATTTCTCGGAACTCAATTAAAAAAGTTGTAACTACAAAGACGGTAGGTAACTAATAAGCTTGAGGTCGAACATAAATCAAACATATGAGCTACTCAGAAGGCAATTGATCTAACCCCACAAAACAAATAGCGGGAAAAAATTGGAAAAGAAATTTGGGACTTCTATTTATTCCAATATAAAACGCGAATGAATGCGAGGCCAAAAACTACTCGAGACTGACTCCTTCATTTTGACGGTTATAAACAAGGGAGTTTTAAATATGACAAGATTACGATGTTTTAGTTTTGTATTGAAATCTCAAAATGTGGAGTTGACCAATTGGCATCTATGTAGAACATATTGTAAGCCATTTATCCGACAGGGTGCTAATTTGTATTTTTTTTTTACATTTCAGCCGTTGTACAATATATTTCCAAACATTGTTTGTAATATAATTTTAAAATTAATTAAATATAATGCATAAAAAAGGCATCCAAAAACTTATAAATAATATAAATAACGAAAAGTTAGCCACCGGTTATCAGTCGACTGACAGTTTTTAATTCACATCAACTAAGCTGTGTCCAACGAGTGGCTACGAAGCGAACGAATTCATGTAAAATTTTTACGAACAGCTGTCGTTTTACTAACTACAATCATGACAACCAGGGTTGCAGTTGGCTAAAACAGACTTGTTCATATTAAGAGTTATACAGTAGATAGGAAACTGATATATATCAATGCTCGGCTAACGAGCGACTAATCCAAAACACTATTCCGGATAGACTCTCTTTCCAGCGACTAACTTTGCGTTATAAATACTACTATTTCATTAATAATACTTCATTTATCAATAACAGCTTAAAATGGCACGTCAATAAACGATAGGAAAAAGTTAACTTCTGAGAAGATTATTGGTTTGACAAGCGGTTTGAAGATCTTTATTATTTATTTATTATAAGTGGCTTCAAACTTAGATTTTGAAGTTCAAAACAAACTAAGTTTTCTTTGGAAAATTCCTTTGAATAATAAGATTTTTTACAGAAATCTTGAAAGTGTGAATTACCGAAACTATAATTTATATTATAATTTTTCACCATAGCATTCATTTACAACCCTCGTAATTGGTTGCTACTTATGAAAACATTTTATATGCATTTAATATTAGCATGCATATTTGTCGTTATTAACTTTTTGTATAAGCTATATATTATTTAGGTAGGTTTTTGCTGATACATTTCTATTAAATTTGAATATTTAGAAAACAAAATTGATTACAGAAAGTGGATGTTTTTTAAATGCAAATAAATAAAAAAAATTTTCTTATTGCGTGTGATTCGTAAGATTGTTATTACTGAACCAGCAAACATTCGATGAAAAGACGTCGACTGTCTAAGTTGTCGAGTGGCTACGAGGCGAGCGTATTCATGTCAACTTTTTACGAACAGCTGTCGTTTTACTAACTACAATCATGACAACCAGGGTTGCATTTGGCTAAAACAGACTTGTTCATATTAGAGTTATATAGTAGATAGGAAACTGTTATAAATCAATGCTCGACTAACGAGTGACTAAGCCAAACAAAATAGTCCGGTTAGACACTCTTTATACGCGGAGCGTTCGTCCAGCGACTAACTTTTCGTTATAATTACTACTATTTCATTGATCAGTAAGAGCTTAAAATGACAAGTCAATAAACGATAGGAAGAAGTTAACTTCTGAAAAGATTTTTGGTTTGACAAGGGGTTTGAAAATCTTTATTATTTATTTATTATGTCTAAGTGGCTTTAAACTTTAGATTTGGAAGTTCAAAACAAACTAAATTTTCTTTGTAAAATTTCTTTGAATAATAAGATTTTATACAGAAATCTACGCATTGGTCTAATGGAAAGCGTAAATTAGCGAAACTATAATGTATATTATAATTTTTCACCATAGCAGTCATTTACAACCCTCGTAATTGGTTGCTACTTATGAAAACATTTAGCATTTAATATTAGCATGCATATTTGTCGTTATTAACTTTTTGTATAAGCTATATATTATTTAGGTAGGTTTTTGCTGATACATTTCTATTAAATTTGAATATTTAGAAAACAAAATTGATTACAGAAAGTGGATGGTTTTTTTAAATGCAAATAAATAAATAAAAAAACGTTTCTTATTGCGCGTGATTCGTAAGATTGTTATTAGTGAACCAGCAAACATTCGATGAAAAGACGTCGTCTGTGTAAGTTGTCTATATGAATGTCAGGGTCGTTATCACACGAATAAAAACAAAAACAAAATATTATATTAAAACAAACAACAGATGTTTGGGTAAGACAAATGCTAAAGCAACATTTTTATTTGTCTTGAACTAAATACACATGTACATGATGGATCATACTACTTGTTGCATTCATTCTTGTTTACTACATTCGCGCGAAATAGTTTTTACCTATCATAGTTGTTTTTAGCCATTATTGGCCAGCAACAAATCAAGGATGACCATATTTTCTGTGCTCTTAACACTTTTTTAAAATAAAAAAACAAAATATTTCGACAAAGTAACATTGGCGTCGATATTTCGCAAACTTTTTTTTGTATGGAATTTTGTAAAATTTCATATTTGTATGTTGATCTTAGAACGGGCCATAAAAGAAAAAGTATTCTAAACTTGTGAAATAAATATTTTAGTGATAGTTAGGAACATAGATAAAGTAAACAAATAGATGAAGCACAAGTGTTGGGAAAATTTTAGTGTAATGTGTAATTTTTTAGATGTCGTTAAAAGCAATAAATGTTCCCAAAAAAAAGTCAAAAAATATGACAATAAAAATCTAAAATTTCATATCAAAAGAAAAAATAATTTTCAACAAAAATATCAATACAATACCTAACATAGAATATATCTATATCCTAATAAATTGGTTTCTTCCTCCAGTTCAGCTACCATTCCTTCCATTCCTTGGTTTTGGTATCTGTGACTACAGAAGTTGCTACAGTTTTTGGTCGGGGAAGTTTTTAGATTAAAAAGTCGTTCCGGGATGGTCATCTTTGGGCGGTCTTACGGGGTATCTCCTATTGATATCCCAACAACGGCCTCATGGCTTTGAAATAGTTTTTTGTTATAAGAAACAAATGCTATTATGTAAAATCATATAAATTTCGTCACATTTCCCATTGTTTAAATTACTTTCACAAAAATTTCCCACAATTTTGAATAAACGTCAATGAGAATTATGGGAAACTTCAGTGAAAGTGACAGTAGTACAAGACAGCACCTAGTGAACAAAGTTGACAATGGTCAGTCACGCTATATCTAATATTTCCTTTATCTATGGTTAGGAATACATATGTACAGCGGTGGCCACGACTTTAGCACACACGGTATAAGAAACTCAGATACGTTTATATTTTGCAGTTTTTTATATCGATCATATTTTTTTCTTTCGCCAATTTTAGAGTGGTTATTATGCTCAGTTATTTCATTGTGTTCTTCCTTCCCCTCTTTCTACTATTCAGCTGTTTGTTCAACTAAAGGGAAAAATACTGGACATTAATTTAGCACAAAATTAAAAACTATTTATTGTCAGCGAAAAAAAACCGAAACAAAAATAAAAATTGTATGTATCAAACAAAACTATGTAACAACAACGAAACGCCACTGAAATAAATTAATATTTAGTCGGATATCCCTTGTTTTGAAAGATAGCGGCACATTTCCCGGATAGACTCTCTACATGAGTCATGCAACGTTCATTTGAAATTGCATACCAAGATCTTTCAATTTCTGCCCACAATTTGGTCGTATTTTTAGGTTTGACTACTTGAATATGTTGCTCAACATCTTTCCAAAGGTTCTCAATAGGGTTGAGATCCGGTTAATGGGCAACTCTTCACTATACGTGAAGTGTGTTTTGGATCATGATCATGCATGAATCGCCAAATAAGGGCATATTTTTATCTGCAAATGACATTTTTGTAAACGTATTGATCCATTCGAGTGCCAATTTTATGTATTGGTCCAACTCTGTGCCAAGAAAACGCAGCCCTGCGTGTTTCAACTGCCCTGCGTGAAAACTGCCACCTCCGTGTTTCATTGTCTTAAATGTGTACTTTGGATTGTGCCCCATGTTTGGGAACGCCATACATACTTCTTAACATCAGATTCGAACCGAGATAATTTTAACTCGTCACTCCGGACCACATTTTTCCAAAAAGTTATTATGGGATTTTCTAAATATTATTCATGTGCAAAGTCAATGCGAGCTCGTATTTTTTTTTTTAACACAAGTGGTTTGCGTTGGACTTGCATCCATGTAAGTTTTTCTTGTTCAGTCTCCTTCTTATTGTTCTTGAAGAAACGTCGATACAAAATTCTGATAACACATCTCTTTTAATCGTACTTGAGCTCTTAAATGGATTTCTTAGTGGGGCCTTATGAATGAGAGAGTCGTCTTTGGGAGTTGGTTTTCTTGCTCTGGGACACTTCTGAACGTTCTTGGAGCCCCCATATTTTGATATATGGTTTAAGGCGTTATACACCATCTTTCTGGAGCACTTTCATATATTTCCAATCTTAGCAACGGAACAGCCACTGTTTTTCATTTGCTGAATTACCTGACGCTGTACTTCTGTACGTACACATTCCTCTAGCCATATCTAATTAATGAATTATTGATTTTTTTAAATTTTGTTATCATAGACTTAATATTTTTCAAATCTCTCCAATTATTTTAATGTTGCGCTAATATATAAATCCGAAATTATGAATATTTTAGAATTGCGCTAAATTCGTGACCAGCCAAAATTGGTTATTCTTGAAATTAAACATTAATAGAAAGTAAAGGGAATGAAGGAACTATAAAAAACTAACGGTGCATGATCAGTACATCGTATACTACAGTAAAGAACAAAAAAAGGTTGAGCAAAATCTATAACAGGTAGAAATATAAGCGTTAGAATTCTACAGGTAGCAAATGTGCTAAATTCGTGACCACCACTGTTTATCTAATTTGGGACACACCAAGGTATCACATTGGGTTCTTTCTTGACAAGTATTTTGAATGTTTTTGCAATTAAATTAACGAATTGTACCCTCGAACTTAGTAACTTGTATTAAAAATTTAATCGCAGGGCCCTTGTGTTTCAAATGAATAAAAACTATTAAAGCTACATATATATAGTGAATGAACAAAACGCTTTTAAACCAATTTTTAGCAAGTTTAAAAAAATTGATGTAATTGTCTATCAAAATGTCTATACAAATGTAAACAAACTATGTCAGTATTATATTCTTCTTCACCTCAGTCATCGAACTAATTGTAAAATACACGTTTAAAGAATTTTCAAAACTTTGGAAAATTTAATATTTATTTATTTATTTAATTTTTTCAATAACCGAGCCCATAAGGCCATATGTGGTCACAAATTTCTACTAAACATATCTTCAAGCATATAAAAAACTATCAAAAAATATAATACCTAAAATTAAATCTTCACATTAAAGCCTATACTAGTTTCATACAATAGCTTATATTTAATTTCAAATGGCATACTGATTCAAGAATTTAAAAATTCAAAAACTATTAACGATTACATGTAAGATTAAAGGAATTATGCTCTCGAATTTAAAACTTCAATATAGTTCCAACTAGATTAATATAACATTTGTTTCAACACGTACCACTTCTACCGTTTTCACCATTATAACAATTTTGAATTATATTTGCGTCAAACAATAAAACTATTTTAGCAGCAAAATCAGATCTGTAACAAAATCTCACCAACGGTAAAGGCTTTTGCGCTGAGTTGAAAAATAAATTTTGGTTTTTGCGCTCAGTCCAACTTCTTGAGATATAGGCCTTTAAAACTTGAGTATGTAATCGGTCATATCTCAGGTATTTATCATCGGATCTGCTTGAAATATGTATCATTACAAAGCCCTTGTGAAACTCTATAACTCTGTATATAAATATATTTCCTTTTATTAACCCATTGAGGGCTCATTTAAAATGTTTTTTAACCCCACTTTTTTGGTTTAATCAACTTGTTCTTGTCTTTTGTTGTTGTCTATTGTTTTTGTTGTCTTTTATTTCTGTTGTCCTTTGTTGTAGGTTTTACACACCAAAATAAAAAAATTATTTCTAAAAACTCGCGCGATTTTTTTGATTTTGTCACACATCGACTTTAGCTTCAGAAGGAATTTGATTTCCCCTGCCTGAGCCCAGCCGGTCTTATAAATTTAACGATTTATGAAATTTATTTCATCAGGATCGGATAATAAATGACAGAGTTATGCGCGATTATACATTCAAGCATTTAATGCTCTACCAGGCAAAAAAAAAACGAAAATTTTGCTGCTAAAATAAATTTGCACCACGAATAGTGTGAAATGAAAGGTAAGATGAGAAGAATTGCGGCTCTATATGACATTACTCTATGGTATAATATATTCGGCATTTCAAGGGCATGAAGTAAACGTTAATTTACAAATGGTGATAAATATAAGTTGGTAGTGTAGAGTTGTTTGAGACAATAATTTACCACCCCCCATTTTCTGTTCCCTTTCGTCAAAAAAAAACCACCGTATGGAAGTGTCCATTTTTAAGAATATTCAAGAGTGCATTTTTTTATATTAATCTTTAAACAAACTGTTTCCCATTATATCCCATGAAGTATTAATTATTTTTGGGTAAAATAAAAGTAATTTTTAAGAAACATCAATCCACAACATTCTAAAATTAAGCACTTTGAAGTATTCTCTCAGGATTCGTTGAAGTCGGTGTTTGAGTTGTTGGCCGCGAAAACCACTTCTGTTTTTTGTCCCGTGCGACACCCGTTGTTTTTTTACAATTATTTTGGAAATGAAAAATTTCCCAAAATCAACCTTACCACCACTTATAGAGCTTACTAAGAGTTGTAAGTTAAGATCATTATCAAAATAAAAATCGGTTTTATTATGACCTTTGTTTCTATTTAAGTGCGTACGACTGTCCCGTGCGACACCATGGAAATGCCCATATATAGAAAAAAATATTTCCTTCAAAATATATTTTCCATTAAAAAAAGTCCACTCAGTTGATATTTTTAATAGAAAATGTTTCCTTAGTTGAATTTGTATAGTATGTGTTCTGTATCAAAAAGAGTCCCCAAGCGGACGGTTTAACATGTTTGTGTTGTAAAAATAATAACTATTTTCGAAACAATGTGGTTATTATACATACATTTAAAAATGTACACAAAATTCAAAAGTACTTGCCTTTGAAACCGTCAAAAACGGCGGCGTCGTCCCGTCGGCGCAGATTGATTCGCTTGTCCCATGAACCGCAAACGACAGATATTTATCCACAAACCGGCACAAAAATATAACAGTATATCGAGCCCCCCAAATGGGAGACAACAGAAAGCAAACAATTCTATCTCCCTCTCTTAATACATGTCAACACAAATGCCCTCTACAATGATACAAAAACAAAGCCGGTACTCTGTCAGTGCGTAAACGTGTATGCATGTGTTTGGTTAGAGAGTGGAGAAAAGCTACTGTAGCTGTATTTCAGGCCTAAAAAGCATTCAATTCACTGTAGAAAAAGAATACACTATGTACGTACACGGGATATTTAGTTCAATTTTTCTACACAAACACATTCAGATGCGATATGGCGCGAGTCTTTACATCCAATACCAATCCAAGGTCAACATACGCTCATTGCGAAAACCTAATACTCAAGTTGTTTTTGCAGTTGGTTATTTACTTTTATTGCAGAGTTAGCGATAGGGATGATACAAAAATGATTGTTAAAACTACATTTTTGCGTGTCAGTGCCATGAAAAAATGTAATTCGTTTTGTGTGCCCCTGCTTAACTAGTATTTCGATCAAGTTTTATGGTGAGCGAATCGATTTTGAGTGGCTCCATACGAAATGGTCGATTATTTAGTTTTACGGCGTCAAAAAACATACCTAATGCTAAGCTAATATTTATTTTTTTAGGTGGTAGCTCTAAACAGCTGACTTAATTTTGTTCATATCGCTGGTCCCATGGGGTATTGATCTATAGATGATGGTCTTTGAAGTTGGAAATTGATGCGAGAAGAAACGCAGGTGGACAGGATGGAAGTTTTTAGGTTAGCTCTGTGTGTTTTTCATAAATTTCCAACCGTGCATCGAACCAAAAGAACAAAACACATTAACTATAGCACTAACCTAACCTGGCCTACCGGCTTGGCTGGCATACTTGGTTCCTCGCGGATAAGCACAAAAAAATATCATACCAGATCTTTTAAAAAATAAAAACAAACAAAAAGGAAAATCTCAAAATTATTAAAGAGACACGAAGCAAAACCAAAGGACACTAGAAAATCAGATATACTCACGATCTAAACTAAAGACGGTTGACACACACTTGGACCAGATGCCTGGCTGACACTCTGCCAGGAAAAATGCTCCCTCTTACAATCAAAATCCTTTATAACCCCTACTTAGCCTTTTGTTTGCCCTACTACCACTTTCCTAATGGCTTGGCTTAGGCTTTCATATTTAAAATGCAAATTTTCATTTTATAAATATTTAATTTCCGATAACACATTTCCACTCATTTTAAAGCGCATATAGACCGCAGTTTATCGCGGTTTAGCGATAACCTTGTTCTCTAACCTTTGCCGTTTCCAGCATTTTTTTAAACTTAGCAGTGTTGTATCAAATTGTACACCAGTTTAAAATAAGGTTGCAAATTAAACTTTCAGATTTTTTAGATTAAAATTCTGAGTAATCTTCTGGGTTAGCGTGGGTTAACCGAGTTAACCTTCGAAATTCGCTAATCTTGGTCGATGTAAATGCCGTATTTATGGAAATTATAGTAATTAAAAAACTCCATACAAAAAACTACCTGCAAAGTATCGATCAAGATTTATTCACTCAGTTTATATCGGTAGCACATCTGATTTCATTGCTTTCATTTCGTTCGTGATTATACTGTCAGTTTGATTACATTATTAGTTTGTTCACAAAGTTCCAAAGAGTTGGTAATAAAGTGATCTATTTGCGAAAACAATTTATTAAATATTATTAAAGGCCTTAAAAAAATCCGCTTGAATTAAATTTAACACAATTGAAGTGAAAGGCTTATGTCTACTATACGGGTTACAAAAAGATGTATTGCGTCGGGTGAAACTCGTTATTTTACGTAAAAAAAATAACAAAATAGCCGCAAATGCAAGTTTCGGAGTTATGCGCCACGAAATTCTAATGTGTGAGAGGTTAATGTTAATCTGATGTGTGAGAGGTAATGGGACCGTGTAAAGCTATTGATATCATCACTTTTTCGTATAACACAGGTCAAAATAAGCGCAAAAAATTAAGGGTAGTATTATAAAAGTCGCGAAAGTGAACGTAAATGCAAAAGCTAACGTGAACCAAAAAGTTAAAAATATGGTAGTTTATTATCGGCCCTGTTCTGCATACAGAATCATTTTGAATCATAATTTTCTTTCAGAATAAAAAATCTACAATTTTGATGAAATATTTTTGTTCGGAATTGTTTGGTTTTAAAATCACAGGGCTTTTGCATTCTAATTCAAAACTGATATTTTTCTTCTGAATCGTTTTTCAGAAACCCAAATATTCTGAAACGTTTTATGTTTGTCTGGATTCTGTTTATACAACAGGGCCGAATATATCACTTCGCGCTTGCGTTCGCACACGAAATCTGTCACTGGCATTTGTGGTTCATAGTTTCCCAACTTAAGTACAAAATTATAGATTAGAAAATCTTATCTTGTAGCTCTATTTCAATAGATCAATAGATTTTAAGAATGCTACTGCTTATAATGCTATACAAATTTCATCCCCTGTGATTATATTTGTACCAAAAAGTACACAAATTTTACCATCACTATTAACCCTGCCGAGAGAATATCAAAAACAATGAGAATAATAAATGGAGAAAGAAAAACAACTTCTAAGAAAACAGACAACACAATTTAGAACAAAATATATGTAACAGCAAAGAAAAATAAAAAAACATAATTCACTCCGTAAATAAAGAATTTTGGAACAAAAGCAAACTAGTAATAGAAAGCACGAAAAGTTAAATAAAGGCCTTAAAAGAAATATTTCCTAGTACGTAGGCGGTTTCCTATGACTTAATTTTAGTCTAATAAGAGGGTTAATCAGCCCTCTTCCTCGCATATCGAACCACAAATGGGAGGAAGACCAACCAGCATAGTTGATGCGATAGCCAACACACTCAAAATATCACCTGATGTTGACGCCTTATGGCCTGATGTATTTTTTGTTCGCGAAATTATTATGAACATGCAAATAAATACTCCATGACTGGTGCATGCACTTACCCGTTTCCATGTTTCTTCACTTAGTAAATCACGTTTTACAGTCCCGTTAAGTTAAAGAAAACTGTATTATTTATTGTTGCTTTTTATATATTATTTTAATCCCCAGTAAGTGCGTATGTGGTTGAGTAAATCGGAAGAACACTTCACTACTATTGGTATTCTTTTCTATATACATATGCCGTCAAAATTTTTCTCGGCACTTGTTCACTTAATTTATGTTTAGTCTGATTTGTTTACACTACGTAATATGTATATTGTTTTGTTTCGTTTAATTCTTGTGCAATTCACTTCACTGGCGTGCGTTTTCATCAAATTGCTTCGATCAATAAATGTTAATTCTTTTTTATTTAATAATTACAATACTTCCTTCCGTAAATGTGAACCTTTCTGTAATGCGATGTGCGGCTATTGCTAAAAAAACAGTAATGTTCTCCAAACCTCTCATCATAATGATGATGCCACCAGTGTGAAAATGTTCTCTGTCGTTCCAATGAACATTTTGGGCATATGGGGATAAATATGGTATAATTTTAAATATTTCTTGAGGAAAAATCAGTTGGTAATTGTATTGATATCAAAAAGTTGAAAAAGAACATGAATTGATCACGAAGTAAATGGTTAACGAATTAAATCCGTTAAATCTATTTTAATTTATTTATTTATTTTTACCGTAATATTTTGAAATTTATGCAACGTGTGGCACAAGATGGATTCATAGATGGTGAACGCATAAGCACAGCTGATTTGCTTTGTTTACATGGCAAACCGCATTCGAACTGTCAAGTTCACATGTATTTTGTTTTTGAATGTGTTTATTTACATTTGTCAAACATGATGTGACACATGGTACAACAATATCTTCATGGTAATAGCAGCGCGCGTTGTTGTTGTTGAAGGCAGCAACAGCAGGCATTTTGTTTTTGTTACATTCGCTTCAGCTGTCAAACTCTACACAAATACACACCAACAACACAAGAATGCAAAAGAGTACAAAAACAAAATACATGTGAGTGTGACAGCCGAAGCGAAAAACCTCATGAAAAAATGAAAACAGCTGTTCTTACGACTTTACCATGAACATATTATTGTACCATGATGTGACATATGATAACAAAACTCATGGTAGGTTGTATCAAATCCAACACATACGTCATGGTACAATTATATGTTCATGATAAAGTCGTAAGAACAGCTGTTTTAATTTTTTTCATGAGGTTCTTCGCTTCGGCTGTCACACTCACATGTATTTTGTTTTTGTGCTCTTTTGCATTCTTGTGTTGTTGGTATGTTTTGGTGTAGAGTTTGACAGCTGAAGCGAATAGAACAAAAACAAAATGCCTGTTGTGCTGCCTACAACAACAACAACGCGCGCTGCTATTACCATGAAGATATTATTGTACCATGTGTGTAAACAAAGCAAATCAGCTGTGCTTGTGCGTTCACCATCTATGAATTCATATTGGTGTAGCACATAGATAAAGGAAATACGTAGATATCCCACAGGCGTTGTCAAGTACTGCCACTAGGTGCTGTGTTGTCGTTTTGTAACTTTCATTGACGTTTCTCATAACATTCACTGACATTTATTCAACAGTGTGGGACATTTTTTCAATACAAAAATATAATCATTTTCCAGGTTGTGCTATTCAAACAACTAATTTAGTTTTTTTCATGTCGTTGTGTTCCCCACTTTCAAATTACAATTTTGTTATTTTGATTGCATCTTTTTGTTTACTAGTGCTATTCAAACAACTAATTTAGTTTTTTTCATGTCGTTGTGTTCCCCACTTTCAAATTAAAATTTTGTTATTTTGATTGTATCTTTTTGTTTACTGTTATTGTTGGTGTTGGTTTCTGTTGAATTTGAGAGCAACGGACCACAAAACAAAATCCCTGTTGATGTTGCCTACCACACCTATTGTTAGCACCTGTTGTAAATACATCTTGCACGGTATATTTTGTTTTTGATCAAACGTTGTAATTATTGCATCCAGCTCCATCTAGAAAATATCCCATTGAATAAGAAAATTCCCAAGGCATGTGCGATATCTAGTTAATTCCTTTATCTATGGTGTGGCACCTTTTGCGAATATCGTTTAAGCATCTTTTACAGGGCATGTATTTTACATATCGCATGCCACTTTTGCAGATGAAAAATTTATGCATGTGGTGTGAACGTTATCAAGCATGCCATATGAACAAGGCATCATGCAATACATATGGCAATTTTTGAAATAGGGCGTGTTCTATTTTTGTATGTAAAACTGTATCGCAGCAGCTGTTTTTGATAAACAACAAAGCGTTTGTAGAAGGAGAACAATTTTAAGGAGTGGTGAAATTAAATTAAAATGGATAAAAAACAAGAAAAGGTAAGTAATTTATTAACAATTCTAAATAAAAGTATTAATGAGTGTTTATTTATTATCATTTATTGTTTTGTGACATGACAACATCAGTTGTTAATGACAAGCAGAGGTTATGCCATATTGTTTATATGTGAACGTTTAAACGCAACAAATTAAAAGTTTTTTTTAATAATTTTGACAGGCATACGAAAAACAGAAGGGTCAAAAAAGTGACACGCGATATGTAAAATACATGTCGTGTAAAACCACCTTTATGACCATCATGGTAGTAGAATTATCTAACGGGTAAACGCGTCAGCCCAGCTGATTTGTGTTTTTTTCATATTTTCCGTGGGTAAGCTGTCAAATTTGATTTTGTTTCTTTTCGTTTGTTCATAAAAGTCAAAGAATTTGAAACGAAATGAAATTTATAGCATAGACTTTGTATCAAGTAATATAATCTAATTAAATTGTTCACTTTTTGTGTACATGGTGTTTTTCATTCTTCAGCTAATTTTGATATTAACCACGGAAACACAGTTAAAATTATGTTTCCGCGAGATTACCACCAATTCACATTCCTTAGTTGACCGTGGATTTTGGCCGCCAATGCCAACTAATCGGCTTCGCATTTTTTCAGATAAGAAGGTTCTTTGCGAATCTGGATCAATTAACGCTCGTATTGTAAACAATTCTCCCCTTCCCTTGACCTGAACTAATGTAGTTCGAACCGAAATGGGCTCACTACTTCAGCAGAAGTGGGATTGCGTTTGTTTGTATTAACATTGAAATGAGATAGACGGGATTTGATCATTATGATTTATAGGGCTCTAAGAACTCGAGCCCATCGTTGATTTTTGAGTTTCTGAGGTGTCCTTGATTGCAAGTGGAGTAAAGTGTGATGACGCTTCATACACACAAAGCAAGTATTCTTACTTTTGCAAATATTTTTTTATGTAGTTGTGAGAGGCAATTAATGCAAAACTTGTTATTGAAGACGAAATCTACCCGCTGTGTGGAGCAAATTCCTTGAACTTGCGGCATATTCGAATATTATGCTGCGATTCGCATAGTAAACAACGATTTATATTTTCCTGGGATACATAAGTTTGTATTTTTGATTCTGAGCAAGATTGAGGAACGCATTTGCTCCTTGATGCCCGGTTGTTCGAAATGCGCTCTACAACTCCGTACCTATCGCGGAGAAACTCGTTCAATTGTGACCATTTCGGCAACTCACGGTGACGTTTCAATGATTGTTTCCAAAAAGAAAAAAATTTCGTCAGGCAATTTCTGGGATACAAGAATTAACGAGCATTCATCCCATGTCTCCACCCGAACCCCAAGTACCTTGAGTTTGGTTATACAATCAGTAACTGTAGCATGCATTTCCATAATCGCTCCACTATCCTCTAGAGTGATCATTAGAAGATCGAGCAACTAGCCCATTAGCTCTCAACTAAAGCACGCTTGTTCTCAAACCGATTTTTTAGAGCGTTCCACGTCACATACCAGATATCTTCTCACAATGTCACCAGCTTCTCCGCTGGTTTTATGTCTTAAGTGGAATAACTTCTTAGCGCGGGTCAGCTTAGGATGTTCAATGTAGACCCCTGGCGAATCCTCATAACCTCCGTATGGCACGCGGGAACCTTGCGACAAGATTCATTCTGTGGTTGTGCCGTTGGGCATTGTGTCTCTGCGAGGTCTTAAGCATGTTCATCATACCATACCGTGCCATATAGTACGTCTCCCAGCATATGTTGAGGTTCAGTTTGCCACGGGCATTAGCGAATGGATGTGGAAAAAGTATCTCATAGCTACGTTGAATTATATTATCGACCTCCTTATTATCGAGATCCTCCGATCTAACTTCTAGTAGGGTGTCGGATTGCTCCAGTATTTCGAGTCTCTGAATACTCGAGCGGTGATCAATCAATTGATCGCAATCGAAAAGAAATTTTTGATGTTCGTTAGACATTTCAGAACTTCCAGTAAAACCATGGGGCGTTGTATCGGCACCACCTACTTCATTGCGATCGTGGGTTTAATGGTCTTCTGTTTGAAGAGATCAGACGTTTCCGGATCAGTCATGGTGTTCGGTTGACCAGTAACAAAAACGATTTGAACTTAATTATTAACCTCCGACTGGACCAGAATTATAGTACGAACGTGCGTGATTTGTCCCCATGAGATATGTGCATGATAACACATATAGAGAAAAGCATTAATACTAGAGAGATATAAACCATACCATACACCCCTTAAACTTATCTTTTTTTCGAACAAGCAATATTTTCGAACAAGCAATAATTAAAGTTGATGAAAATCTAGCCTACGTATCTACGTATGCATACATATCTTCCACACCTAACGTTGCGTATACATACATATCTTCCGCACCTAACGTTGTAAGAAATTCTGTGATACAACGTTGTACAGCTTGAAATCAATTTCGTTGATAACTTTTCTCATAATTTCCTATTATTACAAAAGTTGCCTACAATTCGTTGGCAATCTTTGTGCTTTAACAGCTGTGTGGAGAAAATTTACAGATTACTGATTTAAAGGAAATGCAACAATAATCAATCATAAGTGATTTGAACTTCAATTTCAATAGAAATCTTTCTGAGTCTTTATTTTGAATTAACGTTAAATGTAAGTATACAAAAAACACGATTGTTTTTATGTTCCCTTAAATATAGGTACTTGTAGATTGTAGATGGGTTGCCAATTAAGTGTAAGGTTTGTCCAGACTATGCATTTTAATTGTAGAAAGGGTACATTTCACCGAGTGTATTAGAAAAATTATTACAAATCGGAAAATATTCATCTAAAATCACGTATTTATTTATTTCACGGCTTATTAAATGAGAGAAAGAGATTGATATTAAATATGAGTTTCCCAGAATCTTCTTCTTATCAATCTTTAGCTTTGTTGGTAGGTGTACCATATCCAATGTTAAATAGTGGAACGTATAGGGCTTGGATTTCGGACAGCTAAAAATTAGGGATTATACAATTTATCAGCTCATGATTATACCAATAGAAGGGAAATACAATTAGGTAGCAGCCGATGCAACAGGTTGTAGTAGGGTAAGTTTCTTATCAGAAGGTTGGGTTAAAAAACAAGTCAGGGTCGGTTTCAGGAACGTTATAATTCATAACGCTTTTTCAGTTTACAAATAATGGAACAAATTCACTTTAGGGCCCATGGCCCTATTTTTTTCGTTTTTTTATTGACCTGATAGGGCATTAAGCGGTGATAACAAACAAAACAAAAATTCGGTGCAAGTCCATATTTTCCGAAATATAGGCCTCCAAAGCTTGAGTATATAGTCGCTCATATCTCAGGTATTTATTATCCGATCTGGGTAAAATCGGTATCATTACAAAGCCCGTTTAAAACTCTAGAACTCTGTGTATAAATATATTTCTTTTTATTAACCCATTGGGGGCTGGTGAAAAAAATGCCTTAGTATACATATATTTTTACTAGAGTCCGATAATAGACAAGTCTTCAGTCTTTTTTTAAGGTATAATAGTCAACAATAACCCATTAAAGACCGGAGATATTTAAGCCGAAAAAAGTTATTTAAGGTTTTTCTCTTATTTTTACGATTTTTTTAAAAAAAATTTTTTTAGAAATGTTTTTCGTTTTTGAAAAAAGTGGTTTATAAGTACCTGTAATGTTGGAATATAATCGTAATTTGGCAACACTACTATTTTTAAGAACCGTTATTCTATCGTGTGGGATTTCGGGGAATTACATGCTTTACTTAGTTGAAAGCATTGGTTGAAAATGGACGTGTCTTGTGTGACGGATTTGTACGGTTTAATTAATCATGACATTAAAGGACCTATTCCCGAGGGAGAAATTAGGTAATTACTGGAGTGGTGGTTGATACCAAAAGAAGGACAATATAAGTATCCAAGGGAACGCATATTAAAGCTAGCTAAAACGGCCGACTGTATAGACGGCTGGATATGGAGGTAAGTTTAGTGCGAAATTATTAGCGAAATAAAATATTTAATGTTTTTTAATAGATACCGTAAAAAAATATTGGAGAGAAAACAGAAGCCGCGCGAGTGAGGTTAAAAAAACCTTTTTTTAAATAGCCCCCAATGGGTTACTAAAAGGTTAGTTAGCCATCTGATGATGAACTTGTCACGGAGTTCGAAACTAATCATGCCAGTGAGTGTGTGTTGAACTGAATTGTGTATTATTTTCAACAACAACTAAACCATTTTTCAATTAGAAAAATGTTCAAGACTTGTAAGCTTGTAGTATGAATTTCTCATACATTAAACAAAAACTAACAAAAATCGGTCAATAAAATTCAAATAATGTAACTGACACTAGCACGGTCTTCAAAAATGATATACTACGGAAAAATACAACCCTGTGATATAGATTAAACTCACCTCAAAGCACTGCAACAATGCGAGAATGCATGAGGAAAAAGAAGAACATGGTGGAAAAATTCTGTCTGTTCTTGTTGTTGGAATTATAGGCCTTTCAGTGATGTTGATACGTAGGGATCTCCGATCGATACTAATTCGCACATGTGAATTGCAGAATTGAGTTTGTATATACATATACGATTGATGACCAACCGATGGTATCAACTCAGGCACAGTAGTTAGGCATCTGATGATGAACTTGTCACGGATTTCGAAACTAGTCATGCCAGTGAGTGTGTGTTGAACCGAATTGTCTATTATTTCCAACAAAAACTAAACCATTTTTCAATTAGAAAAATGTTCATTGCTTGTAAGCTTGTAGTATGAATTTCTCATACATTAACCAAAAAGGAAATATATTTATAGACACAGTTATAGAGTTTCAAAAGGGCTTTGTAATGATACCCACTTTAAGCAGATCGGGTAATAAATACCTGCGATATGAGCGACAATATACTCAAGCTTCAAAGGCCTATATCTCAAGAAGTTGGGCCCGGCACGGAAAAAAAAATAACTTTTTGAACTCAGCGCAGAAGGTTTTGTCGCTGGTGAAATTTTGGTGTAGATCAGAACATGGGGCCTAAAGTTAATTTATGCCATTTTTCGTCTTCCTACTTTTTAGAAACAGGTTTTCTCGAATTTTCCCAATAAGCATAAAAAACAAGTACGTCACAGAAAGTTTTCGCAAAACAAATGTTGTAGAAACACTTACTTTTGTTTCAATTCACGTGATTCATGGGTACACTTTTTCGATTCGAGAACTACAGAATCCAGGTACAGGAAAACCCCCAAAGCGAACACTTCGGATTTTGATAGGACATTTGATACGAAATCATGACAATATTTTCCAGTGCGAATGAGCTATGTATAACAAGTAATAATAAGCAGAATGTGTGATTAACTTGAAAGCTACACAGAAAAAATAAAACTAGGTAATATTGACCAGTTTGGGTTTGGTGATTTTTTTTGTTTGAGTATAAGAAAAAGAGTCAATATTGTCAAAATCGAAAGTGCAAAACAAACTACTAACGAAAATGCTGAATTTACATACTTGTTGTTATTACAATGTAAACAAACCAATTCGGGGTGAGATAAAGTCCATAACTGCTGAGTTTTTTTTTTCTACAGAACTTCAACAAAACGGAATATTGCGATTTATTTCTTAAATTCGCAATTGAAAGCACATCGTTTGGAGTAAAGTGAATCAACAGAATATTTTAATGTTGGGAACAGAAATGCATGTTTGTAGACGATGCCATCATTACGTCTAGCTTCCTTCAGGGGGACGTAAACTTCATGTGCACGAGGATCCCTGGAATTTGATCTAAAGTTGCATAATCGTCGTAAAGATAGAATATGACTGTTCTATTTAATCTGTTTGAATTGAAATTCATCCACACAAAATTGTAATGGTAAGTAATGCAATCAAGGAGATTTATGTCGAGGGAGTCAAACCTTTTCCTATTCCATTTTTTCTGCAGCGTATAAGTCCAAACTTATGCCGGAAAGCACTCTTCAAATATTGCCGGCGCCGCTGTCAGTACAGCAGGACATTCCTTAATACAGCCACAGCAACAATGTCTTATTGTGGTAAGTGAAAATATTCTGCAATAACCTCAACAGCAACAGCACAGTGTGCAGCTAAATACATACACGGGGTTTACATCATCCAGTATTGTGGCGACAAGCCTTATAACCGTGAAACAGCAGGTAAGCTGAACAACATTTACGCGTATAAAACGGGAGCCTAAACAATATCTTTTAATGAATCACCTCAATAGCAGTACCATATCGTTACATACCCTTTTGGAAAACTTTAAAAGGGATACGATAACAAGGAAAGATGTTAAATAGTTTGCTGAGCAGCAAACAATTGCAGCCGTATTTGGGGATGATGAAGACTATAAGGCAGGCATTATGCTTCCATTCAAACATCCACAACACAACAGCAGTCGGAAGATCCTCCTCGTGCCACCACCATCATAGTAAATCACGATAGCCTTGACAAACCCCTCACCATTTTGGTGATAGACATTTCAAACTTCAAGATAAACCATGGTAAGATTATCTGTTTATTATCTGTGGCCGTCGGTGGTGCAATGGGTAGTGTGCGCGGCTCTTGTACATGAGATCCTGGGTTCGAACCCTGCTCTGACCACCTTCAAATTTCTTTCGGCGGCGGTCACCTCACATAGTGACGGCAACACTATCGAGTATATAGCCATGAAAAAGCTTCTTAAAATACCGTTCGGAATCGGTGTAAAACTGTAGGTCCCAATCAGTGAGTGAAAACTGGAAAGCGCACAGCTCAGTGATTGTGAGAAGTTCTCCCCGGTCCCTTCATGGGATGTAATGGGAAACCATTTATTTTCTTTAAGATTATCTTAGAAGTTCTTAGGTATCCCCACCTGGTGAATAGCTACAAGGTGCATCAGCAGTCACAATCGGATAGAAGTTGTCCGTTTTGCCGAATATTGGAGAAAACCAAATACTACTAGACTTTCTTCCGGCTAGCAAATCAATGCAGCAACCAAAATGCTTTCCGCATTGCAGTTAAGTGGGCAATTAAATCGTATTGATCCTCAAACTTTAGAGGACATCAAACGTTGTTGAGCCGTCGGACTAAACCCGTTGATAAAATATGAGATATACACAAAATATATTAAAGTTTTATGTGATTTTGTTAATTTGCTTCAAATAAGCTTAGAGCTCATTCGCACTACAACATATTTTCCGGATTTCGTATCAAATGTCCTAACAAAATCTGAAGTGTTCGCATTGGGGGTTTTCCTGATTTTATTGAAAGTCAAGGCGTATTGACGATATAGCGTTACTACGACAACAAACACACCAAGCCGACAACAATAGGCATTTTGCTTTGCCTGGAATTTTTCACAATCAAATTCAGCACAAATGTCTTTTTTTTGTATTGACTATATTACAACCTCATGAGGTCAGACGTCTTACACATATTAATTAAACAAACAAATTAAACAAATTTCAACATATTCTTCCAACTGGCTCTATCCTTCGCCTTTTCTCGCCAGTTGGTAACACCAAGGATACGGAGGGATTCTTCTGCCTGGTCTTTCCAGCGGAGTCTTGGTCGTCCTCTTTTCCTGCTTCCATCGGGTACGTTATCAAAAATCTTTCGCGCTGGCTCATCTTCATCCATTCTGATAACGTGGCCTAGCCAACGCATTTGGCACACTTTGATTCGTCTAGCTATGTCCACGTCAGAATAGAGACTATATAGCTCTGCGTTCCAGCGACGTCGGTACTCGCCGTTTTCCCTAACAGGCCCATATATTTTACGGAGAATTTTGCAGGAATTGCAGCACAAATGTATTCAAGGAATAAAAGTTAAAAAAAGTATAAAAAATATATGTTTGAGAAACAATAAATACCTAAGAAATGCAATAATTAAATAAGTCGGGTATTCTAGTAGTACCACCACATCGATGCGCCGTGATTGAAATGGTTGTAAACAAATGTACTATTCGTTCGTAGTGTGAGATAAAACAGCGTTGCATAAAGCAAATAAAGCATTTTTTCCTGATTCTTAGACAAATATGAAAAAATACCGGGTTTGTCGTCTGTCAAAACGTAAGCTAAGCTAATTTTCTTGATTTTTGCTTGAAATCAACAAAAGCGATAAAATCAAGAAAATCGATGCAAGTGCGAATGCTGTATTAACGTCAATATATGTATGTTTGGAACAGACCTAGTATAGATCGGCACGTCCAATTTTTTTGCTTTTTTTTTTGGTTGTAGGGATCGCTATTTTAAGTAAAAAAAGTAAAATAAAAAAATCGGGGGGAACCCCTATTTTGGGAGTTACGGGCCAAGTAGCCCTGGCAGGTATCTATGTTGCACGTACCGCGTGGTATAACTTTTGGAAAATCGTTAAATTTATATTGCAATTAGGGGCAGGCAGGGGGGTTAAAATTCCCTCTGTACCTGAAGTCGATGTGTGGCAAAATCCGAAAAATCACTCGATTGCTTGAAAAAAAAATATTTTCTGGATATTTTTAAAAATCCGATACGTGGATAACTAAGCAGTTATCGAAAAAATGTATTTATTTATTTTTGTTTATTTCGACTCGTTTTACACAAAAAAGTTGTGAAATCGGTCCCATAACACGGCACCACACTCGTAGTATCATCCTGTATGTCCGAACTTTGGGTGCCCACAACTCCGAAAATAGGCGTTGCCCCCGATTTTTTTATTTAATTTTTTTTACTTAAATTTAAAAGTTCTATCCAATGGTAATAGTTTGAAGCCGAAGCGAGTTGCCGACCTATTCTAGGTTTAAGCCAAAATATAATATATATATGTAATATTAATATACTCGAAAATGCACTGTACGTTTTACACAAATTCACATTTTAAATTACCCACAGTAAATTTTGTTCATTGCATTTTTGCATTGGGTAAATCTACAAATATGCAAGGCAAATTTCTGTATGGTTTGTAAACGTGAAATTGCCTACGTTTATTGGAATGTTGCAAATTAAATAGCTGACCCTATGTTGCCCAGTGCAATGGCTGATATCAGACCATGAATATGGGTATTATTACACTAGGTTTTTTTTCTGTGTATGGTTTGAAAGTGTAACCTCAGTGTTGGTTATTTTGAATTTGAACTGACCGATTGTGTGTTGGAAAGCCCAAAAACTATCGACTAATTTTCGTGTTGATAAGTCAAAATATTTTCCCGGTGTTTTTTTTGTTTATGTTCGTTGTGCAAAAACGAGACTTCAAAATAAAACAAAATATCTACTAAAATAAAAATGTTTGAGGTGGAACCTATAATTGTTGACCACAAAGATGTTATACACGATGTGGTATTTGATTATTATGGACGGAGAATGGCGACATGTTCCAGTGATCAAACTGTCAAGGTGAGTTTTGTAAACGTTGGAAAGAAGATGAGTTAACCCAAACATATCTTCTGTTTATTTTGTTTTTGCTCTACAGATATGGGATGAAAACGAACAAGGCAAGTGGTCTGTAACTTCCAGTTGGAAAGCTCACTCTGGTTCCATATGGCGTGTTTCCTGGGCCCATCCGGAATTTGGTCAGGTATTGGCCACGTGCTCGTTTGATCGTACCGCCTCCGTATGGGAAGAAGTATTGGGTGAAAAAGTAGCTGCCACCATGACACCAGCTCGTCGCTGGGTCAAACGTACAATACTGGTAGATTCGCGTACGAGTGTGGCAGATGTAGAGTTTGCTCCTAAGTATCTGGGTTTGCTTTTGGCAACCGCCTCAGCTGATGGTGTAATACGAATATATGAAGCACCAGACATTATGAATTTAAGTCAATGGTCCGTTCAGCATGAGATCACAAATAAATTGCCCTTGAGTTGCTTGTCCTGGAACACATCAATGTATATGATGTCCTCCCAGTTGTTAGCGGTGAGTAGCTCAGCTCCATTTATCCACAGACAATTTTAATAAATATTTGCGTTTTCTTCCCTTTTATATTTGCAGGCTGGTAGTGATGAGACTGCTACACCTACGGGTAAAGTATTTATTTTTGCTTATAGTGAAAATGCTCGCAAGTGTGTAAAAGTCGATACCATCAATGACATCACAGATCCTGTTACTGATTTGGCTTTTGCTCCCAATGCTGGTAGAAGTTTTCATATGTTGGCTGTGGCTAGCAAAGATTTATATATTGTTAACATCAGGGGAACAACGTAAGTATTAGTAAAACATGTAAATTGAATTGAATGTAACTTCATTGTGGTATCCAGTGTTCATATTTACCCACCCATGTGTAATCCATTCACATCGCCGTGGGAATGGGTAACGTTGTTTATGGGCGGTTATACCCAGTATGATGGGGAACTACCCAACACGATTATCCATTGCACATGGGGAATTGCTATGCGGCCTGTACACATTACCCACAGCTATGGGCAATGGGTTACCCACAGTAGTCCATCCCTATTTTTGATCAGTGCGAACGATCCCAAAAACATAAAATTTTGACTTCCATTTTTTTTTAAATATGACTTCCGTTTTTTAAAGCCTCTAATTTCGTTACGTCTGCGATTGGGTGCACTGTCTCTGTGTTATGCCATATTTGTATTTTAGTGATTTTCTTATATTGGCGATGTTTTGCCACAAAATTATTCCATACGAATTGGACCACATTATCAAAACTCCTTAGAAACTGGATAAAATGTTTTTTTGATTTGATGCTTCATTTTCTGGTTACAGACGTTTTTCTAAATTTTCAAATTTGCGATCAAAAATGGGTATGGGTTACCTGTGTAACACACTACCCATCGCCGTGGGTAAAGGGTGAAGACAACTTATCCATTCTCTATGTGTAATCGTGATGGGGGTTCCCCATCGTCGTGGGCAACTACCCATTATTTTACCCATTACCTGTGGGTAGTTAGTAAAGGATCCTACCCATTCCCATTACTCTCGAAATACAAACCTTGGTTGTATCGTAATTTGTTGAGTAGTACGAATTTACTTGCTTTAATTACATATTTGCACAACTCACTGATTGGGTGAACGTGGATCGATCCCTGCTCTGGCCACCTCACATTGCTTTCGACAGTGGTCACCTCGCTTAGTGACGGCGACACTATCAAGTATTTAGCCATAAAAAAGCTTCTCAAAAACCCGTTCGGAATCGGTGTAAAAGTGTATGTCCCAATCAGTGAGTATTCAACTAGAAAGCGCACAGCTCACTAGTGAGAAGCACTCCCCAATCCCTCCTTGGGATGTAATGGCAAACCATTTTATTTTTTTCAATACCCAAACAATGAGTTTGAGTTAAAATTGTCGGTATCTTAATTTTTTATTTATAAATTTATTTTTTATTTACATAAATAGCTGATTTTTGTACGGCAAAACATATGAATGAAAACGAAAAATATTGAAATAATACAGAGCAAATAATAATTCTTGAATCTCTTATTTTATAACAAATTCTAAAAACTCTTTAAGTCACTAAATTCGAATCAACCAATCAAAAACGTTTTCTTATTCAAGTCACTAAATTCGAATCAAACAATCAAGAACGTCTTCTCATCTCTTTTTACAGTGATGCATCCGGTACATCCAAATTGGATATACAAACTGTCAAACACATCGATCACAATTGTCCAGTGTGGCGTGTCTGTTGGAATATGTTGGCCACCATGTTAATATCAACAGGTGATGATGGTTGTGTACGCATATGGAGAAGTAAGTCCACACATAAATTTGTTAATTTCCTCAAATATATAATATAAATAAAATGCAATTGCTTTAATTACAGTGAATTACAGTAAGAAATGGAAATGTGCTGCTGTGCTGAAAGCTGAAGGCAGTGGACCCTCGTATGAGCCGGCTCTTAATTCACCCACTTTTACTACGTCAGCAGCAGCAACGGCAAAATATTACAAAAAGGGTATTATAAGCAATCCAAATCAAGTGCCATGGCATTGAAATGTCAACGAAAATATACATACATATGCGTAATTGTTTCTCAATGAATATGAAAGGGATGAAGATTCGTTTAAAATAAGTCTGTTTATGTTCTAATTTTTTTTGTAATAAAGATATTTCTATGCCATCGAACAATCAAGAAGTTGCTGATTTATGATGATCCTTTGTTTGTGCTGGTGTTGTGATAACAAAACATAAATTTTATGCATATTCATAATTCACATGATAATCCAGCCAAAAAATGGCCTATGAGTTATACTCTGCATAAATATCTACATATGTAGATTTTATTGCTATTATCGTTTTCCATTAATTCCTAACATTGTAATGACCCATTAATTTTTGTACTCAATAATATACAAATGAATCGACAACGAATTCCCCCGAAATCGTGCACCGCTTAATTGCATTTCACCGCGAATACAAAAATCAAATTATTTTGTTATTTTTTTGTTACCTTTTCTGTCCCTTATAATAACAACAATACCAATAATGACAAACATATGATTATTAAACGATGTACCCCGCCACCGAATGATAGTAACTAAGCCAAAGAATCACTATATCAACCCCCTTTTTATACCCTTACAATAAAGCAATTCCTCATGCCTGGGAAAAAAATCTTGTTGGACTTAAAAGCTACCAGGTCAAACACACAAAATATGTTATATGTGTAATATGAGAATATTTTTGAGCCTGTTGATAGCACCCGCTTTATGAAAACAATAATCCTCATTGTGTTCTCATCATCCATTCCATGCTCATACCATCTCGTTGTGGTCCCATTGAACATGAACGAATAAGAAATAATCAACAGCGTTTTGAGAAAATGTCCAATTGGAAATTGAATAATTTTTGTTGTTTGCGAAGTTCTGGTTACAATCTACGTATGTCTCAATCAGGGATGACAAGAAGTTAGTACTTTTGTATTATATATAAATATTTGCATATACTACAATGTACAAATCTATTTTCTGGAGTTCTATGACAAATTCTGTATTTTTAAAATTTAACATAACTTAGAGATCGTTTCATGTTGCTGCGTATTTTTCATGACAAAGCTCCACGATTAGAGTAACATTGGAAATTCCCTGGGAAGGAGTTCAATTTTATCTAAATAATTTAAAAAGTTATTTTCTAATTTAAAAAAAAATTACAGCAGACAGTTGTCCGAGGCCTTCGGCCACGGACTGTCCCTGCAGGCTGTGTCAGAGACACGGCCATTAAGTTTAACGTAGAATACGCCATCCGATAAGACAGAAAACATATATAACAATAAATTCATTTGCTTATATTATTTATCATTTATTGTTATATATGTTTTCTGTCTTATCGGATGGCGTATTCTACGTTAAACTTAATGGCCGTGTCTCTGACACAGCCTGCAGGGACAGTCCGTGGCCGAAGGCCTCGGACAACTGTCTGCTGTAATTTTTATATTTACCAACGGCATTTGATTCAAGTCCGTTTAAAAAAAAAATATTATGTTCAATTTTTTTAAACTTAATTTAATTTATGTATTTTAATTAATATTTTTATTGAAATAAGTTCTGCGAATGTTGAGAGGGCCGCCCTAATATTAAAAAAGGTTTACCTTATCGAGTCTTCGCATTAGCATTCGAGCGTTGTGTGAAAGCTTTACGCTTTACAATTCAAAATTAATGTTACAACAGCTTTATTGAAGCTTTCGCAAAAAAGCTTTATTACGTTAGCTTACTGTTTGTTTCACTTTTTACTAGATACATGTTGCCAAGCAACATTAGCTTGCTGTTCGTTTCACTTTTTACTAGATACATGTTCCTAAGCAATGCTGAGCAACCAAAAACACTCAACCAAACACCACACATATGTTTGAGTGTATGTGTTTAAACAATTTTCATTTGAGAAATTAAAATACTAGAAATATATCAACCAATAAGAAATATATCAACCAATAATGAAACGAAAGATAACATCTTCATTTACCTACAAAAAAAATTTCATCTAGCCGTTTCCTCAAATTCAATGAAATAAAGATTACAACAATAAAAACCTGACATGACTCCTCATACCGTAAGGTAAGACGTATTCAACGTCAAAAAAAATACAATATGGGTTGATTGATGGATGGCAACCAAACTTCATTGGCGTTGCCAGTTGACAACGTTAGTATTATGCACTGCAACTTTTGCCAGTTGCCGTAGATAAAAGTGTTTTGCCGTCGATAAAAGTGTTTTGACACTTCCGCAGCTTTAAATATTGTAAACATACAATAAATCTACAGTGAGTTTGACAAATAAAAGTGTCTCAGGAAAAATTAAAAGTTTTTAAATACCATATTGTTACGAATTTCCTTATTCGTCCTTTTTGCGTTGTTTTATTCCCAATAATAAAACAAGGTTCGTTTTCAATTACGATAATTACTACGGTATGGTATAACTTCCTTTTATTTTACTTACATGTATAGAATAACAGTTTACTTTATTTACACCACTTTAATAAGTTATATTTTACTATCAAATCGCGTTGCTTACTTTACGGGGTTTAATCATAAACTGAACTTTCCATTCCAAAGACCTCGGCTATTTATACCAACTCACCATACTCAAATGAAGTTATATCTAGCGAATTCAAGAACCTTCTAGTCGTTACTTATCTTTGTAGAATCATCTCGAATGGTGGAGAATTATCTGTGAGGCGAACTCATGCTACTGGTTTAGTGAGCTGGTTCGCTGTTACAATGCGTACTTTCAGGCGCAGCACTAACCGCCTGTTATTTACATAATGTTAGTAGAGTCATTAACAGCAAGCAAAAGCTTTTACTTATTCGTAAGAATATGATGATGAGTTAAGTGGAATAACGTACAAGTACAATTAATAAACACCAAGTACAAGTACAGTTAATAAACAATTACCTGTTTTAGCTTCAAGGCGTATTTTTCCTACATGGGGCAAATTAATTATATGACAATAATTAATTATTAGTTTAATTTGAAATACTTCTACAAATGCAAATTACCATTGGGAATTGTACTTAGTTTCCAAGTATTTCCTTCATATCTGGCAGTTTTGGCTTTCAAATATTTTATGCAAGGCGTTTCGATGAAACAGCTGTTCGACTTGGTTGTTGGAGTACTAGTAGATAATGTTGTGTAATAAAAGAATAAGGGAAAACTTTCTGGAAGTAAACCATGTTTTAAACCATAGAGTAATATACATAGAGTCTGAAACAGCTGTTTTTCTTGCACCGGAAACCGAGAAAAGTTACCGGAAAAGTTGAAGCAAGAGTTATACCACAGAGCAATATTAAAGAGCCTCCATTACTTTCTTCGATGCCTCTTCATGACGACGAGGTAGTATGCGACTTCATCGAGTTCGAGTTGCTTTGATAATTTACTCTTGTTGTTGTTGGGCAAATTCAGGCAAGTTGAGAATGCCTTCGGTTGTCAAAATCAGCTGATTGTGAGTGTGTATTTTTAATGGGCTGGAGACACATGCACACATGGCAGAAGGCAAATAATTGAATTGTCAGTTTAGTGTTCACCGATAAGTTCAATTGCGGAAAAATTTATGTGCCAACGGCCACTTACAATTGCGTCTCTCTCTTCACGTTCTCTTGATGACGACGAGGTAGTATGCCATTTCATGGAGTTCGAGTTGCTATTGTAATTTACTCTTTGGTTGGACATAATACGGACAGAAATAAAAGGGAATGCGAATTTTCGTTCGATGTACACAACATAAACATAATTCAGCTGTCATTAGTATCAATCAAACACTAATTAAACTTATGTAATTTGCTGCATGGTCCATAATCTCTATGTCTTCTTTGGTCACTCATTCTACATCATTTCCCTAGTACCTTTCCGACCCCCTGATTTAACACAACTATTTTGCAACACAAACACGAAATGCGGTTCTTCTGGGTTTGTTGGAGGTAGTGAATTATTGCCCCTATCTGTTAGTATTGAAGCGAAGCCTTGAAACATCCAACGTTTACATGCCACCAGACCTATCAAGTTAAAATTATTGAGAGAATAAAATAATCTATTCTAATTAGCTCTATGGTTTGCACACTCTTGATGATTTGATTGATTTTATCAATCAATAGTAGTACGAGGCAACACCAATCTAAGCCACAAACCTCTACATATAAAATACTTGGAAACAGAATTTCCACTAGTCAAACAAATTCAAAATAATTAAAAGCATTCCCATATTTCATAACAATTGGAATCCGATTCCACAACCTGCAATTGTATTGCCTGAGCAAATGGTAATTCAAAATATTTTAATTGCCATTGCGAACGACGGTAATTCGTTTGCATTTGCACTAGATAAAGTAATGCAAATTAAAATCCAATGCATTTTAAAAAATCGCAACATTGATATTTTCGCCTTCCAAAAGAAGGAATAGTTTTTTTTAGTTGATACTTTGAAAAATGACTTCAAACGAAGTCATCGGCCAACAGTAATACTTCCGCTCTTAACAGTTATTTGCGGAAGAAAGTTTACAAGCCCCATGGCAACGACTTCAACCTTGGTATGGTTCAACCTATGCTGAACTATAAAGTTTATTTGTTCGCCTTTTTCTGTTTTAAAAACTATACAGCAGCCAAAAAAATCGAGGTTTCCAATATACTCGTAACCAAAAAATTTAAATACCATTGGGAATTGTACTTATTTTCCAATCATATCCTTCAAATTTGACTGTTGGTTTTCAAATATTTTATGCAGGGCGTTTCGATGAAATAGCTCCAAGACTATTAAGAAACTGAAGTTGTCAGCTGTTAGATGCCAGTTGCCATATGTATAACTTTTCCGCAACTGGCAACGCAACAGAGTTTCGATTGCTATCGATAATCGACCCAATAGTGAGATTCATGTACTCGCGTAAACCTTGATAACTTGCACAGCAAACGTCAAAACAAAACAAAAATGATCTCATAAAAAACGACTTGCACACACGCCCGACGTGTCGTTTTCGATATTTTCTCAAATTAGCTCGAAATTTTTCTACATTTGTGCAAGTCGTTTCGTATGGAAATAATTTTGTTTTGATGTTTGATGTGCAAGGTTTCGAGGTTCTTGTCGGTTAACATGAATATCACTAATATAATCGAATCAGAAACTTATTTTTGCGAACAAGGAGTGCAAAGTTAATTTGACTACGTTGAATTCATTACAGTAAATCTTAATAATTTTATATTGTGTGCTGCGTCCCTTGTTGCGTGTGCTGAGCTTACTGCATTGCCTGTGCTGCTGCTGCCGGGACATGATCGCGTGATACCTAAGCGCTACCTAAACGGTGTTAACCCTTGGACAAACACATGGTTCTGGCCAGGCATATTTCATTTTTTGCTACCTATGGACCTGAACAGGAGAAAAAGGTAAAAAAATTAAATTAAAAAATTTTCGGCAAATTTTTCACTTTTGCGTGCTACCTAAACAGTGTTAAGAATCATCTCTAGGAAGTTTATATGTTCTAGAAATTTGTTTATTGAGATCTTAGGTAAATTTTTGTAGTTGATTGTTTCCTTGAATTTTGAACGGTTTGCTACCTATGGACCTGAACACGGGAAAAAAGGTAAAAAAATCGAATTTTTTTAAGTTTTTTGCGATTTTGATCTGGAAGGTGAAGTTTTTGTTCTTTATGACAAGAGCTACAACTTTGCCTCAGAGAGTAAATCGAAATTGTGAACGGTTTGCAAGATATGAGCCTGAGAAAATGATCACATTTTACGAAAATGATACCGAGGCCCCAAATCTTTGGCGGCCCATAAAACAAAAAGTGCATGACTTTGGGAAAAATTGGGAAACACGGGTCTTTTTTTTTTTAGTCTTTTATCACGTAGTGGTGTCCGTATATGGTTATTTTGCCATGACTTAAAAAATTACACACAGTGTAACCAGATATCCGACTTGTGTGGGTGCTACAATATTTGAAGATGCTCTTACTTATTCAAGAGGTTGATGAACGGAACTCGGTAAACTCTGTAATCGGGAATGTGTGGTTAGTTGATCCGAAAATTGATGTCTATACATTAAGCAAATGGACAAAAGTACTATTATAAAATTGGTACATACCATACCTTTCATCGCACTTCCGTTTAGGAGAGGTTTGTATTAACATTCTGGTTTGTCCTTTTATCCAACCAAAAATTTCTCATTCCACTTGGAATATTAAGGGTGGTAATGGCGGTGTAGCACTGCCAGCCTATAACTCGTAGTAGTTATGCAGTGTTGATGATTGCATTGTGAACGTTGGCGTGGGAAGTCATTTCAATTTCAACTCTCACGTGCTATTGTTATTGTTTTCTTGTGTACATTTTATGCCTTATATAAGACATAAACCATTAAAAATTACCCCTAAAAGGACATTTTTTACATTTATGCTTAATGCTTTCACATTTATTTATAAAAATTAAATTTTGGCAATAAAAAATCATATACTTTAGAAGATATCGTTCTCTTATTTTTGCAAGTTAAATGGGTCTTTTCTTTGCTAGTGCTGCCGGTGCGATATCCTTATTGGTTGGCTACGCAGTAGCTTCTTTTTCCTCCTCCTGTTTTTGTTCACCCGCAGAGCTTGTATCCTTCCGGTGTCATCTACGCCCGAATTGGAAATGATTGCTTCTTAGTTGAACCGGAAATCTGTGTGTACATCATCATGTCAGCATTAGAGTTCAAAGATAAAGTTGATTTTGTTGCACAAATTTCAATATGGTCAATAATTGGTGGTTGAATTAGAAAGCTGCGTATTTGCTTATTATAAATGGTCGAACAAAGTAATGGACCATTATAGCTTTTAATAAGTTCCCCACTCCTATTTGCTGTAGAGTATAATCGACTTCTTTGGGTAGTTAATTTGCCTTTTCCATATGCGGATTTTCTTTGTGAGGGAACAAAGCGTTAAGCTTGGTGGTCATTTGTGAGAAGTCTTTTAAGCCTACAAGGTAATATATCTAAACTTTCTTTAAAAATTTATCTACAAATTCTTTCAGTATTTTGGAGTTGCAGATCAATTTATTAACTGCTAGTCCTATGCTAAATGTGGAGTTGCATGAAGTTCTCTCAAAATGAGAAATTTGAACATTAACATTTTGGTCATTCAAACGTGGCCCTAAGGGTCCTGGGAATGCAGGTTCCCAAATTTATTTATGCAACTAAAATATAAATTCGAATCCCACCCGCGACAAATACATTTTCTTCACTAACCGGAGAAAACTTTATCTGCTAGCCCAAAAGGAATTGGTTAGTTGGTTGGTTGAATAAGTAGGCTGTAAGACAGGACGCTGTCTAGCACACTTAGGCTAAAGAAGCCCATTGTGATACCTGCAGTTTCCTCTATAGCAACTTAGTACCCTGTCTAGCTAACGCATCCGCTACGCAATTGCCTGGAATGTCGCTGTGTCGCGGTACCCAGATGAGCCTGATGTCGAAATACTCTGCTATTACCCTAAGTGATGAGTGGCATTCTTTCACCGTCAGGGACGTAGCAAACATGGCTTACAGGGATTTTATGGCAGCATGGCTGTCTGTGTAGATACATATTCTCCGGAGGGTTGTGACACTACTTTTCAGAAGTTCAGCAACCTCCAGTATGGGGGTAATTTCCGCCTGAAATACACTACAGTGATCAGGCAGCGTGAAGGAGATATTTACATTTAGGTTCGGTGAATGGACCCCATCCGTCGGTGGTGCAATGGGTAGTGTGTGCGCCTCTTGTACATGAAATCCTGGGTTCGATCCCTGCTCTGACCACCTTAAAAATTTCTTTCGGCGGCGGTCACCTCTCATAGTAACGGCGACACTATCGAGTATTTAGCCATGAAAAAGCTTCTCAAAATACTGTTCGGAATCGGTGTAAAAACTGTAGGCTCCAATCAGTGAGTGAAAAATTAGAAAGCGCACAGCTCACTGGTTGTAATGTAATGGGAAACGGGTTTTTTTTTGAATGGACCCCATAGCCTACTTACTCGTCCAACTTTGATCCATCCGTGAAAAATCTGATACTACTGGTGTCCCCTTCCCCTGACTTTTCCCAGGTATTCCTGTTCCGAATAGAAGTCCTTAGATTTGTCGCAGGTAGAAGGTATGGGATACAGTAGTCCGTTTTTACGGGAATAGAGTTGATCCGGTAGCAATTCAGCTTATCCGGAATGCACCGATATCATGACGCCACAATCTCTAATTCTCTCCAGGGATGTAGCGGCTGCCGATTCGGCCATGATATCAGGAGTACAGATGTTCAGGATAGCACTAAGTGCAGTACATGACATCGTGCCCATTGCCCCACTAACGTTAATCAGTGTAAATCTTTGAATTTTCATCAAGGAATTCAGAATATATTTCTTTTGGAGGGACCTCCACCAAACTACGATACCATAGAGAAGTATTGGTCTGACTATTGCCGTATAAATCCACATGGAGATCTTAGGAGACAGTCCCCAGCGCTTTCCTATCGCCTTTTTCACCCTCTCCTCCACATTCGGTTTCCAAGACAGTTTTCTGTCGAGAATTAATCCCAGATACTTGGCCTTTTCCGTCAACTGTAATTGCACCCCATTAACTGACGGCAGTTCAAATGCGGGTATTTTATATTTCCGAGAGAACAAGATAAGCTCGGGTTTAATTGGGTTAAGTGATAGTTCGTTGTTAGCGGTCCAGTTCGAAATTAGACTAAGTAGGCTGGTTGTACGAATGCTAAGTAAATTGAGGTTTCTACCCGTACAGATGATAGCAATATCATCGGCATGGGCAAAGACCTGGCATTCGGCCCTGTCCAATTCAAGAAGCAGTTCATTGACAGAAGTTAACCATAATAGTGGAGACAGAACTCCCCTCTGCGGTGTCCCCCTGTTAACGGTCCTAGCAATTATAACACCGCCCCATTCAGCTTTGACGGATCTATCCACCAGAAGCTTCCCAAAAAGGCGTGTCACTAAGCTATCAACTTCTAGATTCTGTAACGACCTAAGAATCGCCGAAGGTTGAATGTTATTGAAAGCTCCCTCGATGTCCAGGAAGGTCCCCAGAGCGAAGACCTTATTCTCAAGAGAGTTTTCTATTATGCTGACTATAGAGTGGAGAGCCGTCTCAGTTGACCTGCCCTTGATATAGGCATGCTGAGAACTCGATAGTCGATTCTGTGGCAGATTACTTCGAACATAACCTTTCAAATGTCTTAAGAACAAAGGATGATAGACTGATTGATCTAAAGTCCTTTGGTGTGACATACGAGCATTTGCCCGCTTTCGGGACGAAAACCACTTTGGTTTGCTTCCAAATGCTAGGAATGACTTCCAGCATAAGGCAGCCCCTGAAGATTGCCTCCAACCAACTACAAGATAGGTATAGTGCCTCGTGTAGTTGCACGGGAATTATCCCGTCAGGTCCGTCTGATGTATAGGGCTTAAAGCACCTAATGGCCCATATCAGATTCCTTCTGCTCACTATTGAGCGAACTTTTTCTATGCTAGGTGAGTTTCCGCCTAGCATTCCGGTCATCGTTGGGAAAGTGGGTATCCATGAGAATCCCAAGTGACTCTTCAGACGAATACGTCCACGTTCCATCGTTCGAATTACAACATTCTAAAATATACATGTATGTATATACATTAGGGTGTCCCTTATTTTTGAACTTGCAAAGGACACCCCTAGTTTTTTTACTAAGCTCATTAGAAGGCCACCTGCGAAGTTTCATAACAATTTAAGCTGACTAAGCCGCGCCGCTGTGGCCACAACGATTTAAATATATTGTACAAAACTAGAATCGTTCTTTATGGGATAAAACTCCGCTACCAACATTTTTGAAAAAAAGTATATGGAAAAGGGTTATTAGCAAACTAGGTAATATACATATGCAAGTGTAAAATTTCGTTTTAAACGATATTATCTTTTTACTTCTCATGAAAGTCGAAAGTTTAGCGATATATTTTAATAAATCCTTAAAACAAAACAGTATCATGGTTTTTAAAATTTGTAGTTTTTTGTATTCAGAAAATTAAAAAGTTATATGTATAACACATCTTTATTGTCACATTATTAATCCAGGTTTCTTGGACACAGTAGTTGACCTTGTAAAATTGTTATGTCGACTGAAATCTTATAAAGAGGTAAAGATGACAAGTTTAATGAGGCTAAGTCCTATTTATCCGAAGAAACTCAAAATTACTACGACCACGCTTTCCACCGCCTTATAACTTAACAGTCTTTAGAATAATCATACGTTATTTTGACTCTGATAGATTTTTTTCTGTTCGAAATATTAGCTTTATTCGTTTACTTTCTCAGCAAATATCTGCAAGAATCAAGAAAGAAAGATTTTACTCTATGAAAATTTGCACAAAAAGTACGCGAACGACATCTAGTAAAAATTTGCAAAGAAACAGCTGATGTAGTTTTATCCTATGCTACATACATTTTGGCTTGAAGTTTCATTGCATATCTACTCCCACAGTTGTCCAATTATGACGTCGTCGGTTCACCAGAAGTTGCTGAATGCCACTGTACATTATTGCTTTCCATTTTCTTTTCAAATTTCAGTGAAATAATAAATAAAATATTAAAAAGTTCATTTGTACTATTTATGACGTTGTTAATTTATTTTCCTTTTTTTGTTTACATAAAACAGCTGATTTCAAACAGCTGTTCTATCTTGCAAAATTTGGTTTGCTAAAATTTCTCCAACCAAAATTTGCAAGATCTCTAACATCGAACTGTCAAAATATTCGCACTCTGGCTCTCACTTACGTACACGATATTTCAAAATTTGCACAAATTTTCGAGAAATCGAACAGAGCTATTGACTATCAGTCAGTATCATAAGTCCACCAAAATGAGTCGCTTTACGTTTGAGCAACGTTGGGAGATATGGGACTTACAGAAGCTCCAATCGGATATCGAATTTGTCCGCATCTGGGGATCGGAAAACCTGCGCGTTTAGGTCGAGAAGCCAATGCACTCACAGAGAGTGACAGTTTGGTGTGGATTTTAGAGTGGCTGCTGCTGGAACGCCAATTCGATCAACAGCGAAATGAATATATGAACTTGGACAACCTTTGGTTTCAGCAGGATGACGCACCTTGTTACACAACTCATCAATCGATCTTTTGCGAACTACGTAAATTCTGTAATCTTGTTATTTTAAATTGGATTTTTTAGCACGAAATATTTCAGAAGTGTAATTTAAAGTACTCATGAAGTGTTTTGGTCCAGCACCACAAATGCGACAACATTGACTTGATTTAGTTCCAGTCAATATAGTTAAGACCTTTCCATCAATAGTCGTATTTTGGTTACAAGCAAGCGATTATCGCTTGCTAAGTTGCAAAGAAACGGCTTCATTTTATTCAAAAATATTAAAAATGATTAAAAATGGTAAAAGATGTAATTTTTTTTTAAACTTAGCGAAAATGAATCGCGTCTCTAAGTCTTCGCTAAGTGCTTCATACAAAATAAGCGAATATATAAGCAAGCGGTGTAACCAAAACACGCTTAATAACTCTTAACTACAGTTTAAATGTAATAGATACAATTTTTCCTTCTGTATTCTGATTCTGTAAAAACTTATGTTAAGTACCAAATCACAAAAAACTGCAAAATCAGATAATATGAATTACATTCACAACATTTCAATATATAATTTTCTTTTTAGTGTTTACTTCCCAAACCTTCCCAAAATTGTAGAAGCTTACATAACCTCAAAACCAAAATTTAGTCAATCAATCCGAGGCTATGCCAAACTTGTTAAATATTTTGGAAACAAAATAGATATTGGCAGGGATTTTACGGAATATATTAAACATTTACTTTGCACACTATTTTCAATGTTAATATTTTGTTTTAATCGATCACTTTCAATATTAGTAAGCAAATACGCCGCGTAAACACTTTTACAACTACTGTTCAATAATGCAGATTTGTCAGATCGTCACATAACGGTATAAACGTGTTTTCACCAACCATGTGTATTTTTCTCAAAAACGATGTACAAGTAGACAGTCAAAATTTCTCTTCACTATAATGCAAGGCGAATTTATACAAGGTGGGAGCACTAGAATTCGCCTTGAAGTCTAATTTATTTTGTTTTTGCTTTTCGTGGATGAACTGTCAAAATATGAGTTCGCCTGTTGTGAAAGTGACATTTGTACTTTGTTTGCATATGTTTATTTTGATGTATTTACGTTTGTGCTAGTGGCTGTTTGGATGTGATTTTTGCTTAAATTTGGCAAGAAATTAAAAAGAAGATACATCCATCGTGAAAGTGTTTGTTTTATAACAATATATACGACTTTGAGGCCATTATCAAAGTACTTCCACTTGCTTCCACAGCAAATCATTACCTCGGGCGAAAAATGGTCACCACAAATTACGGCTTTAGGACGAAATTGCATCCGGCAACGACTACCCCACAACAAGCGTTTGCTATCGTCGCTTGGAACTTGGAAAAACAGCCCGGTTCCTCGTTTCACTTGTTTAAAACACACAGCACACTTTCCCATCTTATAGCAAGATTACTTTTTAATTTTTTACCAATTTGAAACTTTAACACACACAAAAAACACTTTTTTCACAAAATTACGCTTTGGCAATAAGAAAACACGTGCACATTAACATGTAAACAAAAACAATTGGTTTGACATTTCATCCATGAAATCAGCTGTTCAAATTTAGCCTTGCTATAATGCCAACAAACAAAACGAGTGAAACCATAGTACTTATCATAGAGTAATCTCAGACTAGAGAGAATATTTGGCTCATCTGACGTTTCCTTTCACACTCTTCGTGATGCGGTCGGTGTGATAGAGAGATGTTTGACGAAAAGTGATATACACCAGGTGGAATTACAATAACTTCTTGCTTTAATTTTTCATGCCATTTTGGTGAAAAACTGTGAAATTTAAATGTGTTTTAAACTTTTTTACTGACTGTTATTGTTAGCATACATTTGTGTTGTATTTAACACAATAATTTTAACACACAAAATGAAATGCCGTTGTTGTTATTTTGTTCTGGTATTAGTAAAGCAATTATTTTCAACATCAAACGTAAATATTACACCAGGCCAAATGTCATAAATTTGGTGGGAGAACTAGTAGATCTACTATAAGTATTAATCTATGGTACTTCTCTACTCTCTCTCTTACTCTCTTCATTGAATATTTCAATACTCGAGCAGCTTTTTGATAATGTTATTGTATACAAATTCCAACCTTGTTGAAGTAAAATTACATAAACTATGCAAAAAGTATGAAATAAGCAAGATATGACGCGAAAGAGAAATGCGTTTGAGTGAACTCCTTTTACTTTCTGGTTCTCTTTTACCAGGGTTGCCAAGTTGCGCACATCTTCTGGTCGTCTAATTCTAAATCATCTTTGTTTTTCTCAAAAAGGATATACAGGTAGAGAAGAAAAAACCCCGCAATTTGGCAACCCTAGTAAAAGAGAACCAAACAAGTCGACGCGATTCACTCAAACGCATTTCTTTCTATCTTGATTATTTCATACTTTTTAAATACTTCATGTAATTTTATTTAAATATGGTTGGAATTTCTATAGTTAGATACAATAACATCATCAGAAAACTGTTCGTATATTGAAATATTCAACGAAGAGAGTAAGAGAGCCAGCAGAGAAACGACGCGCTTCACTCGTTTTCTTTGTTGGCATTCCACTCCATGAGAAAATTTTCTTCTCTAATGTTTTTCTCTGCTCTGATGTTGCTTTGTTGGATATTTTGCTTTTGCCTCTATCTGGTATTATTGAAGCCATGCCTTGAAACATCCAACATTTACATGCCACCAAACCTAAATATGAAGTTCGAATTATTGAGAGAATAAACTTCTCTATTCTAACTTACTCTATGAACAGAATTGTCAGCAGTCAAACAAATTCAAAATATCAAAATCATTCCCATATTTACAATTGACATCCGATTCCACAACCTGTATTTGCATTGCCTGAGCGATTGGAAATTCATAATTTTTTAATTGTAATTGCGAACAATGGTAGTTCTTTAGCATTTGAATTAGATATAGTAATATGCAAATTAAAAAATCCCAAAACTGGTATTATTAAAGCAATGCATTTCAACATTCAACGATCACATGCAACCACATCAATTTTTAAAAATTTTAATGAGCACAATGGATCCCCTATTCTATTCGTACTCTATGAAAATGATTGTTTCCCAATAATAATATAATCACTACAATTATAATAGCTTTGTTTCTTTACTTTTTGGGTAAAGTTCGGGTAAAAGAGAGTAAAAGCTAAATTCTCTCTCAAATACTGAATATTACCCAAAAGTAAAGAAACGCAAAAAGCCACTTTTCTAGCCCGAAAACAAATGTCACAACACAAAACATATGCTTGACAACAAATCATGCATATCATGTTAATTTTCACTGTTCATTTGCACACTTCCCATCTTCTTTAAATAAGCACTCTCAAAGCAATCACTTTTCAAGTTAATAAAATTGTAAATTCAATAATTTTTTTTCACTTGCGTTATTTTTTTCACAAATAATACATATGTTTTTATGTTGACGTTTCGAACAGCTGATTGTTTGACACTTTGCCCAAACTTACCCGAAGAAAAAGTCTGGGTAAGTTCGGTAAAGTAAAGTAAAGTAAAGAAACAAACCTAATATATTTGTATACTAGATCCATCCCATTTACAGAAGTTCGTGACAGTTCTTCAAGTCATGAATATAGGCTTCAAGAACTGTCATTCTCTCGAAAACCCAACCATTCCAAGTGAGATTCGATGCTATAAGTTTTGGCTTGAGTTCGTGAATGATGGAAAACTGTTAGTTATTGTGATAACTTTTTTGCAGTTTCATTCAGAAACTTCACGAAAATTTAGTTAACGTGGATTGACTCCAATGAGAGTAATGTAGCTCAACTAGTGATAATTCGATACAAGTAAATACTCGATACTACTCGATACTTGTTGCTTAATTTGAGTATATTTTGTACTCGATACCTTAAAGCAAGTATTTTACTTGGTACTCGATACTTTTTTGTGAGTATCTTCCGATACTTTTTAAAATAATTCTAGGCTTAATAAATAAACGTCATTACATTACCAGCGTAGTACAAAACATAGATAAAGTAAACTAATATATGAAGCACAAGTGTTAGGAAAATTTTAGTGTAATGAGTAATTTTCTATTTGTCGTTGAAAGCAATAAATGGGATATTTTTTGTTCCCAAACAAAAGTCAAAAATATGACATTAAACTTCTAAAATTTCATATCCAAAGAAAAAATTATTTTCAATAAAAATATCACTTCGCAACAAGAATACAACACGTTACTTAAAGTAGAATGTCTGATGGCCATCGCATTGCATAGTTATGACACCACCGACCAAGTCCTAATAAATTGGTTCTTCCTTCGGTTCAGCTACCATTCCATGTTGAGAGTCCTGAGACACTCTAACGGTTTTGGCATCTGCGACCACAGAAGTTGATACAGTTTTTAGGCGGAGAAGTTTATAGATTAAAAATGCATTTCGGCATGTTCATCTTTGGGAGGTCTTACGGGTTTTCTCTTATTGACATCTCAACACCGGCCTTATGGCTTCTAAATAGTTTTTTATATAAGAAACAAATGCTATTATATAAAATCATTTAAATTTTGTCACATTTTTTCCCTTGTTTAAATTACTTTTACAAAAATTTCCCACAATTTTGAATAAATTATGGGAAACTTCAATGAAAGTGACAGTAGTACAGGACAGCACCTAGTGAACAAAGTTGACAATGGACGCGCTATATCTATTATTTCCTTTATCTATGGAACAAAATTCTAATAATTTGTTATTTTATACGCATTAAAACACGAGCGCATTTTGGTACCACATTTTGCATGTTATTAATTCACCTTTGAATGCTCCCTACAAGAACACTATTATTTGAGAGACACATTAAGCGTGTTTTGGTTACACCGCTTGCTTATATATTCGCTTGTTTTGTATGAACTACTTAGCGAAGACTTACCGAGAACTTAGCGTCGGGATTCATTTACGCTAAGTTTAAAACAAAAATTTTGTTACATCTTTTACCGCTTTTAACCATTTTTCATATTTTTGAATAAAATAACTTCTCGCTACAAAGCGGTAATCGCTTGCTTGTAAACAAAACACGACTATTAATTCCCTCAATAAATTAAATGTCATAGGAATGGTTGCATGTAAACATTGGATGGTGGAAAGCATGAGTTCAATAATACCAGATAGAGGCAATAGTACACAACATCAACAAAGCAACACCAACCAACCAACCAAAGATGAAAGTCAACAAAATTTGCAAAATTCATTTAAATTCTACAATTCTATATCAAATTTTTCCAAATTTTCGTCGAATTTCTCCTACGACGCAGACTTGGTTAGTGACCGAAAAACGCAATTCAAAATATATAGAAAAACTTTTTTTTTGTGCTACCTTGGAAGAATAGGACTTTTGTATATGAAGTCGCCAATCTGAATAGCTATGTACTTATATATGTATACTTATGATATGTATATAAATATACATGTATTTAAAATGACTTTACAAATGTATTGAAGTATTTCATTAAATTTAATTTGTAAAAAAATAAATATAAAAAAATTCGTGTATGATTTTTTTATATGAGTACTCATTTACTCGATACTTTTTCCGAGTATGTACTTATGGTATCGATACTTTGTCCAAATTTTTTTAGTGAGTACTGGTATCGAATCATCGCTAAGCTTAACAATATCTACAGTTGCATTTTCTCTACCTACGCGGCATTCGATAATTTAGTTATCACTTCAAGATATTTCTTTTTTGAAAAAGGTTCAATTGATGTATTTTCTTCCCAATGAGGGTAATTTTTAAACAATACCCCTGATTACAGTTTCCTATGCTCGACATGATCCTATTCTACTTAGTTTGTGTTAATACTTTTTTGCTCCAAATATTTACTTAGAATTCAAGTACAAACACGTGCAGCTTAAGTTTAACCAACTGGGTTCTTGGGTTCTAAAAATGACCACTACTGAGTTTTACAAAAATACCTCATTACCATTTAATATTTTGTATTTAAAATACAATCGCGCATACGTTTCAAACAGGATTAGCATAAAAAACACTAGTGGTCATTTCTCTAAACATTTCAATAATTTTTGTTCTATTTAACTAACGCTGGTGGTCAGTTGAGACACAAATATGAATTGTATCTTTCCGCTTTACGAGTCTCTTTTTTACGAGTATGTATAAATTTACATAATTAGTAAATGCGCGAAAAACTTGCTCTCCGATCGCCACTGTTGCTGCGCGTTTTTTGGTTTGGTTAATTAGTTTTTCCTGAAAAAAAAACACAACTTTAAAAAACATACACGGAAGGTGTTACACATGCGGCTGCTGTGTACAAAATGCGTAATCAACTGACCAATCCTTAACCCTTAAGACCTTTGGGTTTCTCAACAGGGGTGCGGTTTTCGGTTTTGTATTTTGTCCGTTTTCATGTTCATATAAGAAAACGGGAATTTTGTTTGTTTTCGAGGGGATAAATATTTTATGCTATAATTTTAACAACTTTTCCTATTCATTCTAGTAAATGTTTATGAATTATTTATTTTAAGAGCTTATCATACTACATATTTATGCCAACATGATATTTCGTTTTAAAAATAATGTAATTTCGAACAGAACACTGTAGTTTTTTTAAATAGTGATTTAGAGCCAAATCAGCGACACAAATTTCCTAAATTCATTTCGTAGTATTTCACGGCCTGAAAGAAGTATAGAAGCATGTTTTTTACATTTCTTTTAATCTATGTACTTACTTACTTATCCGGGGGCTCAGGGACCTTACAAAACGAAGATAACATATTTCGCCAACCGTTCGATTTTTTGCTTTATCTCTCCAGTTGGTAATACCAAGTGTATGCAGGGATACGTCAACTTGATCCCTCCAGCGGAGTCTTGGTCTTCCTATTTTTTGCCTTCCTTCGAGTTCGGTTTCGAAAACCCTTCGTGCTGGTTCGTCTTCATCCATTCTACTGACATGGCCTAGCCATCGCAATCGCGTTTTGTTTGATCCGCTTAACTATGTCAATGTCGGGATAAAGTTCATACAGCTCATGGTTCATGCGTCGCCCATATTCGCCTTTGTGCACTATAGGGCCATAAATCTTCCGGAGTATTTTTCTCTTGAAGACTCCCACAGATGTATCATCTGCTTGCGATAAGAACCAGGATTCTGCGCCATAAAGCAAGACAGGTTGTATGAGAGTCTGGTATAGTTGGACTTTTGTTACTCGAGAGACGGCTTTATCTCTAAAGTGCTTGCTTAGTCCAAAATAACATATATTCGCAAGCACAATTCTCCGCTTGATCTCAAGGCTGACGTTGTTGTTTTTAATTACGGCAAACCCGAGTTATATAAATTCGTCCACTACCTATTATAATGGTATAACGGTTATCAACGTTCACGCTTTTGTCTAATCGCGTGGAGGCCCTGCTCGTTGAAACCATTAATTTTGTCTTGTCCTAATTTACCGTCAGACCCACTTTTGCTGACTCCTTCTTAATTCTCGAAAACACGGCAGTTACTTCTCTAACTGTGAAGTTCACTAGCATACACGAGCAGCATGTGACTTTTGCTGCTGATGGTTTTATTCATGTTGACTGCAGCTTTTCTCATAATGATCTCCATTAAGATGTTAAAGAGATCGCACGATAGGGTGTCGCTTTGCCCGAGGCCTTGCTTGGTTTCGAAAGGTTCGGTAAGATCCTTACCAACTTTCACTGCGAATTTGGTGTTCGTCAAGTTCATCCTGCAAAGGAGTATGAGTTGTGCAGGAATACCAAGGTCAGACATTGATTCGTAGAGTTTCTCCCATATCGGCCTATCGAAGGCCGCTTTATAATCGATAAATAGGTGATAGATGTCGATTTGTTTTTCGTGGGTCTTCTCCAGGATTTGTCGTAGAGTGAGAATCTGGTCATTTGTTGATTTTCCAGGCCTAAAGCCACACTGGTATGGTCCAATCAGGTCAGCGATAATTCGTTTTAGTCTTTCGCACATTATACTTGATACAACCTTATATGCTATGGATAAAAGGCTTATTCCACGGTAGTTGGCACAGAGACTCGGGTTACCTTCTTTAAATATGGGACATAATACACTGAGACTCCAATCGCCGGGCATACATTCATCTATCCAAATTTTGCTAATGAGCTGGTGCATGCACCTTATCACCTCATCGCCACCAGCCTTAAAAAGCTCTGACGGCAATCCATCGGCTCTTGCGGCTTTGTTGTTCTTAAGCCGGGCAATAGCTGTTCTGACCTCGCCTTGGATAGGAGGTGGGCAATCGACGTCGTCGGGCACATTCAGGGTACGCATTGCCTCGATCACGCTGGCCGACATATTGAACATTGGCTCAGATCCATAAACAAAAATGTTTACAAATTTGCAACCCAAAAAAACCAATAATCGGAAAAATCAAAAACTTATCTTGAAAATGCAGATGACACGTTTTATGAGCGCCTAGAGGAAACATACGACCGCTGCCCTGGCCATGACATTAAGATTCTTCTAGGTGATTTTAATGCTAAAGTCGTTTTTGCACTAAATTTAAATGTCTTTGCACCAACTATCGGTAAATTCAGACTACACGACATAACTTCCAACAACAGAATGAGACAGTTAGATTTTGCCGCGTCGAAAAACAAGATTGTCAGTAGTACGAGATTCCAACAAAGCTAAATCCACAAGGCTACTTGGATATCCCCTGATCAACAGATGAAAAACCAGATTGATCACCTGGTAATTGATGGACGGCGCTCTACTAGTGTAATGGACGTACGTGCGATTCGAGTCGCTAATATGGATTCGGATCACTACCTAGTTGCAGCAACGGTTCGCACAAGGTTAAGCAGAGCTAAAGTCGTACGAAATCAGATATCGGGAAGCTGCAATCACCAGAGATAGCCACGGCCTATGCAGAGAAGTTCTCTCATCTACTGGTGCAGAACGCACCTCCGCCTCATGATCCTGAAGCTAAGTGGAAGTACATTTCCCACTCAATGAAAACTGTTGCAGAGACCGTACTTGGTTATAAAAAAACCGCTTAAAGATAAACCATGGTACATTGAAGAGTGTCGCATGGCAATGACACATATGGAAATGCTTCAGTTAGTTGCAACTCGAGCCGCGATGGAGCGGTATAAGGCGAAGAGGAGGTGAGAAACCCCGATTATTTAAGAAGTAAAAACGGTTGTGGAGAGAGAGTGGGCAAATTCAATCTTACAGCAGGAAGAATGAGACCCGTAAATTCTACCGAAATGTACAGAGCCAAAACAACGGCCATGGATCAGGACCACGTTTTTGTAGAGATAAGGACGGGTATCTTGCCGCACATGTGCAGATTATGTTGGGAAAATGGACAGATCACTGCTCTGCTTTACTTGTCCCAGGAGACTTCAATATATGTAGATGAGGATGTTAAGCAAATACAGGACGATGGCGTCGACTGGCACCCTAGCCTACCCAAAAACGAAGTTTGAACTGCAAATACCCGGCTTCAGAACAACAAAGCCGCAGGTACTGATGGACTACCGTCCGAACTGTTTAAGGCTGACGGCTATGAGTGGGAAAGGTGCATGCATCTGCATCAGCTCGAATGCATGCCCGACGATTGGAGCCTTAGCATACTGTATCCTGTTTTCAAAAAAGGCGACCCGAGTATATGTGCCAATTATCGTGGAATAAACCTTTTAAACCGTCGGTGGTGCAATGGCTAGTGTGTGTGGCTCTTGTACTTGAGATCGTGGGTTCGATCCCTGCTCTGACCACCTAAAATTTCTTTCGGCGGCGGTCACCTCGCATAGTGACGGCGACACTATCAAGTATTTAGCCATGAAAAACCTTCTCAAATTACCGTTCGTAACCGATGTAAAGCTGTAGGTCCCAATCAGTGAGTATACCACTAGAAAGCGCACAGCTCACTGGTTGAGAGAAGCTCTCCCCAATTTCTTCATGAGTTGTAATGGGAAACCATTTTTTTAAACCTTTTATCCATCGCATGCAATGTCGTCTCGAGCGTAACAAGCAGACCAAGATCCAACAAGCGAAGATCCAACTATATCAGAATCTTATACGACCTGTATTTCTGTATGGCCCATAATCCTGGGTCATATCGCATGCTGATGAAACATCACTGAGTCTTCGCGAGAAAAATGCTCCAAAAAATATATACATAGTTCTATAATAGAAAACGGCGAGTATCGACGAAGAATGAACCACGAGCTGCATAATCTGAATCCCGACGCCGATGTATGTAGTTATGCGTTGGCTAGGTCATGTCACTAGAATGGATCAGAATGAACCAGAATGGTAATCGAAGACGTACTCAAAGGACATCGAAAAATAGGACGACCAAGACTTCACTGGAAAGACATGGTGGAGGATTGCCTGGGAGTGGTTGGTGTTACCAACATTACCAGAGAAGCTGAAGATCGATCTGGTTGGAGAAACATGTTATCCTCATTTTGTAAGATCCTTGACCTCTATGGGTTGTTTGAGGCCACCTAAATAAGTAAGTATCTTCAAAATGTACAAATTAGACAAAATTAATAATTTTCAGGTCCTGTCGGACATGGTTGGTTCGTTCTTGGTTGATGAAAATAACGCTGGAACGACCAACAACGACGGTCATCGATGTAAGAAACCAGGTCCGACAGACTTACGGAGTGCTGTGCCTCCATAATGGGCGGCTGCAATAGGTAAAATGCAGTAGGTAATAAGAAAAACTCCAGTGGGCTGTTATTTTCAACCGCTATAATTCATAATTGCAATGAAAGTACGAAAAATAATACATTCAACCCTCCGATTTGTTGACTATCCCAGCAAACGTTATAATGACCATGATTTACGGATATGCTCCAGGAATGCAAGAAGCTTATATGGACCCTGTGTCGGTATCCACCTGCCAGATGTCTCCTTGGCACTTATGAAAATATCGCTGAACGTATGGCAACGCTTTCAGTCAGTAGCACTGTGAGATGCGATGGTGCTGTTTAAGGGAAAAAGGAGAGATGTAAACAGAGTTCGTATTTATTCCCCCATGGGTAATGGAGAAAATAATGGGTAGCTACCCACGACGATGGGGAATTACCCATCACGATTACACATTACCCTCAGGGTAATGGGGAAAATAATGGGTAGCTACCCACGACGATGGGGAATTACCCATCACGATTACCCTCAGGGTAATGGGGAAATAATGGGTAGTTCAAAAAAAAAAATTTGAAAAATTTCTATATCTCGGAAACAGAGGAGCGTCCAATCGAAACAATAACTAATTTTTCGGGTTTTCTAAGCGAAAATTGCTAAAATAAAAAAGTGGCTATAACTCGGAAACGATGCGTCCAATCGAAAAATAATAAAAATTTAACTCCATTCGAGGCTTTAAACAATGGATGTCTTCAATATGGAATCACTTTTTCTTTTTAAAAAATCGCTAACACTAAAATTTTTCAAATAAAAAAATCGCTACAACGCTCTCGTGTCTATATCTCCACTCGATAAAATAACCAATTTTTTTCCTGTGGAGGTAAAATGTTTATTAGTTTTTCGATTGGACGCGTCGTTTCCGAGTTAGAGACACATTTCTATTTTAGCGATTTTCTTATTTTGGCGATTTTTTTAAAAAAAATTCTTCCATACGAATTGGACCACTTTATGAAAAACACTAGAAACGCTCAAAAATTGGTTATTTTTTCGATTGGGCGCTCAGTTTCCGAGATATATAATTTTTTTCATAATTTCGATCAAAAATGGGGATGAGTTACCCTGGGTAACCCATTACCCATCGCCGTGCCTATTATCCACTGCATAAAAGGTCCTTTCCAGCGTAATGTGCAAAAAACTAAAGCCAATAGTTGCAGACCTGATCGGATATTATCAGTGTGGCTTTCAACTTGAAAAATCCCCAACCGACAGATATTTACATTACGGCAACCCTTGAGAAATCCCAAGAAAATAAAATCGACACCTACCATCTCTTTATTGATTATAAGGCTGCCTTCGATAGCTCGATACGGAGAAAACTTTACGAAGCTATGTCTGGCCTTGATATCCCTGCAATGCTGATAGGCCTCTGCAAAACGACACTGACTGACACCAAATCCTAACAATTTGATACCAGACTATTCCTCACACACCCTATCGTGCGACCTCATCAACATCTCAATGGAAATCATATTGAAAAAACTGCAGAAATGCGAAAAAAAAACCATCAGCTTCAAAGGCCAAACGCTGTTCGGGTGTGCTGATGATATACATACGAGTATCATTGGCCGAACTCTACGAGAGGGAATCGACTAAAGTGGGTTTGGAAACGAGCACAGCTCCCACTACCTTGAAACAACACGTGACCGTTAAAACATTGTGGTAATGGAGGAATTTATCTACCTCGGATCTGTTGTAAAGCAAAAATAGTAACATCAGCTTTGAGATCAACTGGGGAATTGTGCTTATGAATTGATGTTGTTTCGGAGTACGCAAACATTTCAGAAATAAAGCCCTCTCTTGTTTTATGGCGCAGAAAACTGGAACATATAGTAAGCAGGCGAAACAACACTGGGAGTCTGCGAGACGTATCCTTAAAATATGTGAATTGCGAGTATTGAAGTCGTATGAAATACGAGCTGTATAAACTGTCAAGATACAGCCACGTAGTTACGAGAATTGTGAATTGGGCGATTACGCTAGCTGGGCCATGTCAGTAGGAATAATAAGGATGAAGCACCATGCAAAAGCTATGAAAAAGCTTGGTGTTACCAACTGCAGGAAAAAGGCAAAAATTGAGTCGGTTGAAGTAATATCGTAATATATCTTTTGAACTTTTCAAGTATAATTTTTGTTTTTATTAAATATCTGTATAAAAAACAAAATATTTATAATATCACCTTAATCATACAAAAAATCTTTTAAACTAATGACTTAGAAGTTTGGGATAGTAAACATTTTCAAAACTTTTGTGATTTTTCCGTATCAAATCACTTCTTTAAAACCGATTGACAGTTATTTGGACTAATTTTAAATATATGTACTTGGTTTACAAAAATAAATCATTTAGCATCTTCAATAAATTTATAATTTTTTTCTTTTAAACTATCACATAATTACTGAGGTTCAAAATACAGATTTTAGAATAAATTGTAATATTAAGATTTTGTTTAAATATACACGTAAAGAAAAAAACGTTTAGAGCTCGCTTGACGAAACAATATATATTTTTCCTCAAAAATAGTTCGTTTGCTACTTAGTCTCATGGTTCACCGCAAAGGTTTAACTTGTTCCCACAAATAAAACACTTTTGTCGACAAGATCGGTTTTTTGAAAAAAACAATCGTTTTTTGTTTAACTTTAATTTACTCCAAAATTGTCATTATTTACTTTTGCGGCAAAAAAAGCGTTTACGAAAAAGTGTATGTATACTCACACCCATGCACTCAAAGATGATCACTCTCAGGAATTGTAACTCTCTTCTTTGGGAGAAAACAAGTTTATACAAACCCATAAATACAGTACACTATCCCTTGAATTGATTCTTTCTGCCTTCTTTCAACAAAATCTTTGTGCATTGTGCTCAGTGGATCGACGCGCGGACTTTGTGTGATGGCGCCTGGGTTCAACTCCATTTCAGGAAAATCGTAATTACTAACATAAATTGGTATCTAAAATGCAATAAAATCCCCTCTATGAGTGTACATTCCATTAAAATAAATCCAATTCAATCAAATCTACCTTGTTTGCGTTAAACGTAAAATCAGTTCGTCTCAAACAATGTTCGCTTCTCGTAAAAGTTTTTTTTTGTGTTCGGGGCTACTATAACTTGTTTGCGGTAAACGAAAGAACAGTTAACGGAAACATTTTTCGATTCTCGTAGAGGTTTTTTTGAGTTAGAATGGAAATTACATGCTTGATTCAATAAATATTCTTTTGCCGCAGTTTATTCCCCAACGATGTTCATTTATTTGAGATTTCGTTTGGACGTAAACAAATTTTTCTTTGCGTGAAAAATTCTACTTTGATAACTTCTGATATTAAAACATTAACTTTTTTGTACTATCACTTTGTGGTTAAAAAGAAGTTGGTCTGGATAACCAAAAATATCAATATCCGGTTAAGATTAAGTTATTTTCAAAAATTTTATGTTTTTATAATGGGTTCCATATCTTTATCATTTAATAGTCGCGTATCCCTCCAGGACCCACAACCATCTGTTGACGTAGTTACATTTTTTACATTTAATACTATTTTCCTGGCTTTATGATCAAGGATGTTGTAGTTTTTAACCTTAACTCCCTGTTCAGTCGCCTTCTCACATATGTATCTTTTCCATTAGGTTGGAATATGTTTGGTTGACCTTTTTCTATTTAGTTTGAAATTCCTTTATATCTATTGACTTCCTGATCGATTTCTTCAATATGCCATTTCAGCACCCCATGGACGATAAGGTTTCGAACCATTTGCGGTCACATAGACCCCTGTTTGATGATTATATTCTTGTGCTACACTAGCCGGATATTGTGGTGGCATTGTGCTGTATTCCAAACTTGGTGCCGGAACTGTTGAGGGGGCTTGCCGATGATTGCCAGGGTGACCATGGGCACTGGTTAGTTCAATATACGTGGCTCCTTGATGCTCTTGACTATGAGGATGATCCAGGGTATAGTGATGATGCGTTGTTTGCTGAGTTTGAGTTTGTTGCTGTTGATTGGGCTGTTGCAGATGAGTCTCATGGGAATTTGTGGGAGTTATTTGAGGATGGGCAACTTGTTGGGTTTGGGTTTGAGGTTGTTGCTGCTGCTGCTGTTGTGATTGTTGCTGTTGCTGCTGCTGGGGAGATGTGACTTGGCGTGTTGTATGATTTATTAATCCGTGAGTATCCTGTGCCGATCCTACGGAGGTTGATCTTACACTATGCTGCTGCTGTTGCTGTTGTAGTTGACTATGACTCTGTTGCTGCTGTTGTTGTTGTGTATGAATATTGGTGGCATTCGGTGATGAACTTAGGGAAGGATATTGATGTATAGCTGCAGGTAAGTTTGGCACATATGAGGAATTGTGTGTGGCATGTGCAGATGAGGTGGCAGCAGCATATGACTGATAAGGTGCTACACCACAAGTCGGCTGATAAGCTGCTGCCACTGCAGCTGTTGTTGCCGCTGCTGGATGTACTGGCCAAGATGATGCTCCTGGAGTTGCTGCGCAATTTTTCACCGACATTTCACGCTGTTGCACAAAGTATTGCAAATGGGACATCAAACGTAAACGCAAAGGATCCTGAATATCCATTCCCTCAATGGTCACCAAATACCTTGCGACCTCCGCTGCACATTCGCGAAAACCAATAATGTGATAATCCATGGCAAATCTTTGAGGATCGTAGCCCAATGCATCGGTACCTGAAACGAATCCAAGGAAAAAGGGGTAAAAGTTAATAACACTGTCAATTGGTTATGTAAATATGCAAGTTGGTTAATAATGATGCGATTAGAAAAAACAGGATTCCCACGAAATGTCCCGTAACGGAATGAAAACCCTCCTCAACCTCCCTTATAATTAATTTGGTAATTCTTATAGGATTTCCATTTAACTCCCAATCGCAATAGGGGTAGTGGTAGTTCCACTCTGCGAATATTTTTATTGCCTGGTTCCCACTGACTTTGATGAGTCGCGATGAATATTACACCCAACTAATGCACTTGGCAGGATGAATGTATTGTAGTTGCTTCTTAGTTATGAAGGGTGGGTGATAGTTACATTGGTGGTGGTGGTGGTGGTCATATCGTGAGACCGTGAGATAATCGAGGAAATAACAATAACAAATGTAAACAAAAAACATATTAACCAGTGTCAATTTAGCGGTTAAAAAGTGTGGGAATATTTCTGATATGATTTTGAGATTTTGTCCTGGTGGGTGTTTTTTTTTGGAAATTGGTGGGAAATTATTTTTGTTTGTTTTCATGGGAGTGATATCTGATTAGGAATAGGAAATAGTGTAAGATGAGACATTTTATTTTCGGTGTAAAACAGGTCCAATGATTTTTCTCAAAGGGGAATTTAGGATGTTTGGAAGGTAATTAATTCTCATTGAAAATTGTTAACTGCCTCAGAAATTTGTAGAGTTGTTTTCGAATCTAAACCCGATTTTGTTTTGATTACATATACATATTTTAATTTTATTTGAACGAGTTTAAACCTGAGGAAATAGACGTGCGCGAAGGAGAGTGGTATCCAATAAATATTTTTTTCATATCCCGCATATTTTTCGAGTTGTCGTATGTTAAAATTTGAGAAAATCGATTAGATTTTAGATTTTTTCCCATAATTTTTTCAGATCATTAACATCATGACCACGGGCATGGTCACATATTTTTCGAGTTGTCGGATGTTAAAGTTTGAGAAAATCGATACAATTTTAAATTTGTGACTACAGCTTCTAAAGCGCGTCACAGACATTCGTGAGCATGTGCTTGGTCGATAACATTTAATCTGGCTAATGGATTTGAACAATTATTACCAGAAATTTTTGTAAGCACGATAAGCGATGCCAACAACTTCGATTACATTCTTATTTAGTATCAAGGAGTGCGGTAAAATGACAATAAATGTGAGCGATAACCGACGCTCATGCTCACGATTGACAAATATGTTGATCGCTGCAAGGAACACTAAAAATAAAGCCAGTAGCAGTAATATTTTTTCAAAAACTCACTTAGTTATCGTAATTTGAGAAAATAAAGATAAAAGCGAACCACAGGCTTGTGATTCTTGAGTATGAGCTTGGTCGATAACTTTTTATCTGGCTGATGAATTTGAAAAAATATTACAAAAAAATTTTGGAAACATGATAGTGATGCGAACTACTTCGACTACATTCTTATTTGTTATCAAGAATGCAGGTAAACCGACAATAAACATCCACGATAGCAGATGTTCATGCTCATGAAGTACAGGTCTGTGGTCCGCTAAAGTGTTTGAAAAAAATCAGACAATCTGACTTTGTTTTATGGAAAATTCAAAAGTAGTCGAATGAAATTAAAGAATAATTTTCGATTACTCGCTTAGTTATGAGAAGTAGAACTGTGAAAAATCGATAAGATAAACAATATAGGTACAAATGGCACTTAAAATCTTTACTTTTCTAAGTACTGCAACAAATTTCAAACTTGAACTTCCGATATCTCGATAACTAAACGAGTTATCCATGTTTTTATATAATACAAGTTTATCAGACCGCGGAACCTGGTTTGTTATGCCTTTGACTTTGAGTGTGCTGTAGCTTTATTTAAAGTAGATGTAGCTCTCCTAGCGACATTTGGAAGTTTTAAAGTAGAGAGGATTTATGTTTAAATGCAATTTATAAAAATAAATTAAGGCTAAGTTTCATGGTTGGTACTTAAATGTCATTCCCATACCACTTAAGCGAACCACACACTAGTCATTCTTGAGCATATGTTTCGATTAGTTTGAGCACGCTGTTCGATTACTTGCTCACTCTTTGTTATTACTAGCCCAACGCGTTGTCATTCATAGAGACGCATTTTCTTGTTTATTTCTTTCATTGACATTTCGTTTCCATGTTTTTTAAAATGGGGTGTATTTTGTTTTCATTTCAATAAAAATGTTGCAAATGAAAAAGTAAACATTAATAAAAGTTTAACTTCTGGAGAGGAGATACGAATCCTGAAAATAAACAATCCCATCGTAAGCACTATTTGATCACCAGAAAAAATAAAGTGAACAAATGATCGTGAAAAGTAATAAGGATTTATGCCCACATGCAAAATAAGACAGCTTTTATACTTCAAGAATGAAGGGGCAGTTTCTTGTCAATGGGATTATGATTTGACCAAATTCTTAGACCAATTTTTTTTTCTTTTGGTGGACAGAAAAATACTGGAAATTTCATTTAATTTGAACAAAAAGTGTAATTTCCCTGAAAATCGCATTGTGTCTTTTGGATATATGTAATAAAAAATTACAGCAGACAGTTGTCCGAGGCCTTCGGCCACGGACTGTCCCTGCAGGCTGTGTCAGAGACACGGCCATTAAGTTTAACGTAGAATACGCCATCCGATAAGACAGAAAACATATATAACAATAAATTCATTTGCTTATATTATTTATCATTTATTGTTATATATGTTTTCTGTCTTATCGGATGGCGTATTCTACGTTAAACTTAATGGCCGTGTCTCTGACACAGCCTGCAGAGACAGTCCGTGGCCGAGGGCCTCGGACAACTGTCTGCTGTAATTTTTATATTTACCAACGGCATTTGATTCAAGTCCGTTTAAAAAAAAAATATTATGTTCAATTTTTTTAAACTTAATTTAATTTATGTATTTTAATTAATATTTTATTGAAATAAGTTCTGCGAATGTTGAGAGGGCCGCCCTAATATTAAAAAAGGTTTACCTTATCGAGTCTTCGCATTAGCATTCGAGCGTTGTGTGAAAGCTTTACGCTTTACAATTCAAAATTAATGTTACAACAGCTTTATTGAAGCTTTCGCAAAAAAGCTTTATTACGTTAGCTTACTGTTTGTTTCACTTTTTACTAGATACATGTTGCCAAGCAACATTAGCTTGCTGTTCGTTTCACTTTTTACTAGATACATGTTCCTAAGCAATGTTGAGCAACCAAAAACACTCAACCAAACACCACACGTATGTTTGAGTGTATGTGTTTAAACAATTTTCATTTGAGAAATTAAAATACTAGAAATATATCAACCAATATGAAATGTATATCAAACGAAAGATAACATCTTCATTTACCTACAAAAAAAATTTTAAAAAAATTCAGCTAGCCGTTTCCTCAAATTCAATGAAATAAAGATTACAACAATAAAAACCTGACATGACTCCTCATACCGTAAGGTAAGACGTATTCTACGTCAAAAAGTGTCTTCCGGACACATTTGTTTACGTATTCCCGGCGTGTTCAAGAAATTTGTCAACCGGACCAATTTATTATGAACACAAAATTGTCGGCTGGACACATTTCTTGTAACTTCCAGGAAATTTATGTTAGAAAAGCTTCTTCCGGACGTGAATACATACATAATATGCATTTTTAATCCAAAAGAAATATTATTGTCCTAAGTATTCACAAAATCACTCAAAAGTTATTTAGTTTTACTTCTTCTGTTTCCGGTTCTTTGTTTTGATATACACTTCCGCTTCGATAAGGCATCACAAATTTCGATACCATCCCTATCTTGCTGGCAACATTTTTTGGAAAAATGATATAAGTTTGACAAGCTAAAGAACACACTATCAACTTTGAGCGTGGTCATGCTCAAAGCTGACTAATGTGTGGTTCGCTTTAGGTGCAGTTTCAGAAATAAAAGCTCATTATAAAAGCTCAAAACAGCTGACATATTAAAAGGCATTTAAATGACAAACATCGAATATTTAAAATGCATGTAAGAGAAGAATGTCATTTAAGTGCCAACTGTGAAGCTGAGCCTAAATATATGAATTTCAAAAGCTCGTGAGCAAATTTACTGGATAATATTACAGAAGGCTTTGGTCTTGATATAAGATGTCAGAATAAAACAAACAAAGACAACTGTCGTAGATATGAGCTTAGAATTGTTATTGAAGTCGTTGTATTTTAATGATATTATCAGCTGTCGAGGTGAAATTGTAGATTGGAACTAGTATTTCTGGACCATACAATTCGAAATTAACATTGCTAAGGGCGAGTTTCACACTCGTCATTTAATAGCTCAATTTAAAAGCTCACAGAAATTTTTCATATTAGATGACATTTAAATGACAACATCGGGCATTTAAACTCAATTTAAGTGAAGAATTTTCAACTGTGAAAATGGGCATAAGTCATTGGTTTTATATAAATTCCCGGTCTAGGACCAGTCCCAGACCATTTCTAATTGAAATTTAAAAGAAAATCAATTGAAATTTAAAAATTCTAATTGAAATTTAAAATACATCAATTGAAATTAAAACATTCTATTTGAAATTTGAAATACAACAACTGAAATTTATAAACATCAATGGAAAATTAAAAGACATTAATTGATATTTAAAAGATATCAATTGAAACTTAAAACACATCAATTGAAATTTCAAACACATCAATTGAATTTTAAAGGACATCAGTTGAAATGAAAAAGGCTTCGATTGAAATTTAAAACAGATCAATTTAAATTCCAAATAATTCGATTGAAATTTTAACGACATCAATTTAAATTTAAAAGACATCAATTACAATTTAAAAAATGTCAATTGAAATTCAAAACACATTAACCGACTTTATATATTAGGATTTTAAATATTAATGTTTTTTAAATTTCAATTGATGTTTTGGAAAATTCAGTTGATTACTTTCAAATTTCAATTGACGTCTTAAATAACAATTGATGTGTTTTAAATTTCAACTGACGCAATTCAAATTTCAATTGATGTCTTTAAATTTCAAGTGGTGTTTGAATTTCAATTGATTTTTTTTAAATTTCAAATATATTTTTTAAATTTCATTGCATTTTTGAAATCGTACATGGTGGAAATGGTGGCCATCGGTGGTGCAATGGTAGTGTGCGCGGCTCTTCTGCATGAGAACATGGGTTTGATCTCTGCTCTGACCTCCTTAAATTTCTTTCGACGACGGTCAAATCGCTTAGTGACGGCGACACTATCGAGTAGTTAACCATGAAAAAGCTTCTCAAAATACGGTACGGAACCGGTGTAAAACTGTAGGTTCCAATCAGTGAGTGTAAAACTCGATTGCGCACAGCTCACTGATTGTGAGAAGCTCTCCCTAATTGGAGCACTTTGAGGTTAAGATATTGTATTTGGAGCACTTTGAGGTTAAGATAACTGTAGGCGTTAACTGGACTTGAAAAGCCTTTTACAGAGGTAACACGTAGTATATACTTTAGCTTAATGTTTTAATTGCAGAGGAAATTTGTAAAACTCTTGACCAAGGTTTTCGTTTAATTTTCGAGTCACCGGAAACTCCACTGTAGGATTCACCATTTTCGTCGGATTGTTGTTTCTAAAACATCATCATTACTTTTTCGCAAACCGTCGATTTTATTATGTCAAAATTACCTTTTACTTGTAATGTTTTCAAATGTTCCACGGTTAATTGTAAAATTTCCGCCTTTTCCAATTTCGAGGAGCCTTGTTTCTCATAAGCTGAAGGCACCAAACGTTTGAGCTCACATAGCGAAGAATTAATGCGATCGCGGCGCTTCTTCTCAATTACACCACGACGCTTTTTGCGACTCATCAATTGGCAACTGCTGCCATCGCCGGGAGAAATTCTAAAATGAAAAACAAAATTAAAAAGAAAATCCATGAGATTTTGTTCCACAAAAAATTCTTATAAGAATTTTCTTTTGATTTTCTCAGGAGATGAACGGAAATACGTACTGTTCTTTTGAGGACTCTTCGGAGTATAATTCTTCGCAGTCACTTTCGGACATGGCACGTTTCAAACTTTGCGTTTGTGGGGGTGGTACCCAATGATTTTGCGGCGTAGTTGGTACTGCGGCGGCGCCATAGCTCCAGTGTAATGAGGCGTTATTGTGATGCATATTATGATCCATTTTGTATTTGAGATATTTTTATTTGTTTATTTTATTTTAAGTTTAAAACTTTTCTTTATTTTTTAAAAACAAATTTAAAATTGTACTTTATTTTCGTTAACTTTCTAAACTTAAATTTATTTCACAATTGTATTATTATGTTCTTCTTGTACTATTTTTTAATAATATTTTTGCACAAATAGTTTTTAGTTCTTTCAGTGGAGTTTTGAGCCAGTTGAAGAAGAGCACGTGACTTATCGTGTGTACGAACGGCGTTCGACTGATTTTGAAACGCGCGACCAGCATGTGCCACAACTCAAACTCCAGCCAAGTTTCTAGCGATTTCACCAATAAAATCAGAACACAGCGAAACCAACCCTCAGTCTATGGTGTAAAAACCACCCGATTCCTATGCGCTATATGCATTTCCTTTATGGCACGAATGAATGTTAAGGGTTATTCCTATTGCATCCTGTGATCCTGCAAGAGAGCTAACGAGCAATAGAGACAGAGCACAGCAACGGTGTGTACAAGAGTGAGAGCATAAGCCACAGGCGAATGTGATGATAACAACTTGTGTTACCGTTACAAGTTGTCGACGGCCGTTCGGGCGCATCGTCAACGCAACAAATACGGCCGGCCGTAAACGAGCAATTACAAATTCAAGTGCATTATTGTTTCGTGTGTGCGTTGCGTATTAGCCAGCATTGTTCCCGATAATGTTTGTTTACATTACTCTCAAAGGTCGAACACGGGCATCCTATATGATCAGGAATGATATATTGTATCATCAATTGGCATTGTGATTTGTACTTTTTGGTCATCATTTAAGATGAACATATTGATTAGGAATCAAGTCAATTTAACCGGTGGGAAACTATGTTCCATGGGCCATGGAGAAATATACTAACGGCCTTATTCATAAAAAGTTGTCATAGGTTTGTTAAAGCTTTAAGAAGGTACAGCCCAAAAATTGTATTCATAATCGAAAAATTCGTCTGTTAAGAGTTCTCTAAGGTCGCATTTTTGTTGAACGTTTAACCCTTCTTTAAGGCTATTTTATCCGCAGTTATAAACAATTGGAATTCTTTGTGTATATTTGCAGCGTTTATAATGTTTCATTATCCTTCTAAGCAACCAAATTGTTTCGTTCCAATTTTTAACATTTTTAACCAAAATTAAATTGGGTTTACATAGTGATGTAGATAAAATCAAAACATTGAAACTACAACCTATAATCCGGTTTTATATTTGAGTACCCAAAACTGAAATCCAATTCAACATGATTTATTAACACTTCTTCCAAATTTATGAATATAGGAAACATTAATTGATCTTTTTATTGAATAGTTCTTTCCATTAATGTTTAAAATTTTGCAAAAATGCATTGACGCATTTAAATAAATAATTTTAATTCGGTCTATCGGTTATTGTTCATCTTGTTTTTACATCATAAGCACTGTGAGAATACATAAAACAGGGTTGTCCATAGAGTAAATCTTAGTAGAGAAAATATTTGACTCATCTGACGTTTCCTTTCACACTCTTCGTGATGCGGTCGGTGTGATAGAGAGATGTTTGACGAAAAGTGATATACACCAGGTGGAATTACAATAACTTCTTGCTTTCATTTTTCATGTCGTTTTGGTGAAAAACTGTGAAATTTAAATGTGTTTTAAACTTTTTTATTGACTGTTATTGTTAGCATACATTTGTGTTGTATTTAACACAATAATTTTAACACACAAAACGAAATGCCGTTGTTGTTATTTTGTTCGTTGTTTTGAACTATTGCCTCTATCTGGTATTAATAAAGCAATTCTATTCAACATCAAAAATAAATATCACACCAGGCCAAATGTCATAAATTTGGTGAGAGAACTATTAGGTCTACTATAAGTATTAGTCTATGGGGTTGTCAGTCAATTATCTGTTCCCTGGTTAAAATACTCATTATGAATACGGTACTAATAGAACCTTCCCCAAATCTTAAAGCTTTCAATGACTGATGAATACTTTAGAGCTAATTTAATGATTTTTTATGAATAAGGCCGTAAGAGTTTGCAACAGCTGTTAAAGCTTTGACCGGATGTCAGGTCGCAAGTTGGAATTTCATCAAGTTGGGGTTGCAGATAACAAAATTAACATTAATCATAATTTAAAACTTATTATCGTCTGCCAAACATAATTAAAACGCCATTAACATCAATCGAACATTATTTAAAAAACATTAGTATCAATCAAACATAATTTGAGTATAGGTTGCTTATCGCTCATTCCTTCATCCACTTTCTTCAGCTGGATTTCCAACTTCATAGTCGATGATATGTGGCATCGAAACCCCCTGCCCTGGGCCTATAGCGTTATCAACGAATACCAACTTCGGGTGAATAAGTATACGTAAAAAGCTCATCAAGATCCTACCTACCACTGGATACATCGGAAAAGATTTAAGTAAGTAAAATACCAAAAAAAAGTTTATAATAAAATACCAATCTTTAAAGTTTAAAGACAATGTATGTTTTGCGTAGGAATAAATGGATCGGTACTGCAATGGGTTCGATCCCTGCTCTGACGTCTTTATATTTCCCCCGACAACGGTCACCTCGCCTTTGACGGCGACACTAAAAAGTAATGGGCCATGAAAAACTTCTCAAAAACCGTTCGGAGCCGGTGTAAAATTGTAGGTCCCAATCGGTGAGTGTACAACTAGAAAGCGAACATTTATTCATTTACTTCACAATAGACTCTTTATTAAATATACGATTGGATCTCTTCAAAATGTTGGTTTGTCTTTTTTGTCTGTAAAGAAATAACCTATTTTGTATGAAAGGGTGATAATTTGATTGGGAAGAGTTTTTTTTTAAAGAAAAGTATTGCTACTTTCTGTATAAAAGAGTGGAAACTATTTGTTGCCTTATAATTTATAGGGGTCCTTTGAATATAAGAAGGATCATTGTTTTAGGAGATGAGTGGTGTATCCAATTGAGAAATGAAGAATTTTATCAAAAAATTAAATTTTATCTGGTAATCTTATTAACATACAAAAAAAACCATTCTTTACGTTTAGTTTTTAAAATTTCTTTCTTTCAAAATTTTGCAGTAACTGGGGTTGGCATGGCCCATTCTAAGGGTCGAATTTTCGATGACTTGCTAGAGCATTTCGAGTGGTACTTAGTACGCGAGTTTCGTAATTCTCAATCGTAACCTTCTAATTCATGCAGACTTTTCGACTTTATGTAGCTTCAAAAGATAAAGGTTAGAGCCAATTCACAGGACCGAAGCGTGAAATTAACTGATCATCGAATTGTTCTCGCAATAATGTCGTAGTTTCAAGGGATATGTTGCAGCTCATCTCTGGTGGAATATCTTTTATTTGTGTCTGAGAAGACTTGTCAAAGATTTTATGTCCTATAATATTGCTTACGAGCCTTACCATGTACCACTGAGTGAGTGAATCTAACGTACCCGCTAAGACAGCCAGGTCACTGAGGAGATATATCAAATAAATCACTGCGTTCGCGTTATATTATTTTTAGTTAACGACGTTGCCCTATCGACTCGCTTTATGTCAAGTTTCATACAGGTATCAATAAAACGTAAATTTTTTTGCGGACACATTTGATAAAGTATCAACATTTGTAAATAAAACACACAGAAAAATACACATGAATAAACAAACTCTACATCATCTACTGGAACTGAAACCAGTGGCGCAAGTCGCAATGCCTTCCACAAATAAGGCATGCGGAATGGTTCTTTTGTAATGCCTTCCTTAGATAAGGCATGCGGAATGCATGCATTTTTTCATCAGATATAACCAAGAAGAAGATTTTTACAATTTTGAGACATTTTTTCCGATTCTTTTTAACCGTAATTTAATTGGAAAATTTCATACAAATTTTAAAATTATATTTTTTATTTAATAAGGCTGTTTTTTTATTCCCTTAAGCTATCGCCACTTACGACTTTCCAAATAAAACGATCCACACTTAATACTACGCAATGTGGCAACATTTGCTGTAATGGGTGAAAAAAGCGATACGGCAATACGTTTGTAGCCAGTGCCAACAAACGCATGGTAGCAGAAGATGTTGTTGTAATTGTAAGCAGCAACAACATACATTTTATTTTCGTTCATTCGTTTCAGTTGTTAAACTTTACATATATATGTATATAACAACAATACAAGAATACAAAAAAGGATAAAAACAAAATACATAAGATTTTGACAAGTGAGGCGAAATATGACATGGAAAAAATGTCATCACCTATTTAAACGACTATACCTGGTACATAATTCTACCATGATCAATATGTATAACATTTACCGAGCGTTGTTGGTAACAATTTATTTCCAATTTTGTTTTCTATCGGAAATAAAAGTCTATCCTTCAAACTTAGAGATGCAAAAGAATACGTAGTCTTCGATTAAACAAAATAATTTTAATGAACTTAAAATGTGTAAGTCATTGTGCAAATTTCTGCTTTTGGGTCTCTCCTTGATAACATTTTCATACGCAAGAAATGATAACAAAATTTATCTAAGATACCTTTTTGAAATTTAACATTGTCATTTCACAAGTCGGAATTTAAGTGGGAAATTGAAATGCCAATTAATATCGCTTAGCTGTTCCGTACAAATTAAGCTATAATTAACTTTAGCGGGGTAAAAAAACACACTTAATATTTTCAGGGTACTTTTAAATTAATTTTTCAATTTGAAGTTGGGCGTGGTAAAACTTTGTAAGATAGATACATACATACTTATAAATAAATATATAGAAGTGGATAATGATTTTGTGAGAAAATAAATTATTTTAATTTTATTTTTGTTTAACAAAAGTAAAATAAAGTAAATACCTTCTAAGGCCTTCCTCTTTGCATGCCTTCGAAGGCCTTCTGTAAGCAATGGGCAAGGAATGCCTTGCCTCCCAATCTCACGCAATGTTAAAAAGAAAGGAGGAGGTAATGTGTAGGGAAGGTCTTCCGTATTTTAAAGAAGGCCTGTTAGGTCATGATTTCAGGTCTTCCAGGTCATGACTTCCGCCGCTGGGAATCTGTTTGACATTGTTATCCCAAACACCAACAGCCTTATTCATAAAAAGTTGTGAACGACTTCAGAGACGTTTTTTGTATGATAAATCGTCTCTCAAACCTCTCACAAATTTTTATGCATAAGGTCGCAAGTATATATGTATATATCGTCACTTCTATATTTCCAATTCTTCCTTTATTATTGAATTGATGAGCTTTTATGCCTAAATAAAAAATAAATTTATAAATATCCCTAAACTGTGGACTCTAAACTAAACGTTCTGATAAATATAATCAGTTTAATGTATATTTATTTAATTATTTATTAGTTTTAATAACCATCACTTGCATTTGCCATACATTCACATCAAATTTTCCTGCGTTGAATTGAGACACTTTCTATCACGACTGCGTTATATAAAATACACGCAGCACAAGTGACTACTCTCACGTTTTAACGGGATTTTCAATAAGAGCGCTACAAAAGTTTTTTTTAAATAAAACAAAACCGGTTTTAGATACCAATGAAATTTTCTATTCCTCTGAAAGTACGTTCGATACCATTAGGTATGGAACTCGATTTCTTTTGCATGGCCACGACGGGAACGCTTGCAGAAGTCCAGACGCTGAACCCAATTTTCGACGGTTTTCAAGCATAAATCAGCCGATACTGCTGCAATTTCACGTTCGATATTCGTACGAAGTTCATCAATCGTCGCTGACTTGTTGGCATAGACTTGACGTAGTCCCACAGGAAATAATCTAACGGCGTCAAATCGCACGACCGAGGCGGCCAATCGACTGGGCCATTTCGTGAGATAACACGTTCACCAAACTTGGTTTCCAATAAATTGATTGTGGCATTCGCTGTGTGGCTTGTGACGCCGTCCTGTTGGAACCACATGTCCTCCAAGTCCATATTATCCAATTGGGGCCAAAAATTTTCGGTTATCATTAAACGGTAGCGATTCGCATTCACAGTAATGTGCCGGTCTTGATCATCACGGAAAAAGTACGGCCCAATGACGCCGCCGGCCCATAAACCGCACCAAACCGTAATTTTTTCGGGATGCAATGATGACTCATGGATTACGTGTGGATTGCTGTCTGACCAATAACGCATATTTTGCTTATTGACGAAGCCATTCAGCCAGAAATGAGCCTCATCATAAATTGGACGTAGCGCTCTTAAAGTTGAGGCCACTGACTCCAAATAAGGCATGCGGAATGGTTCTTTTGTAATGCCTTCCTTAGATAAGGCATGCGGAATGCATGCATTTTTTCATCAGATATAACCAAGAAGAAGATTTTTACAATTTTGAGACATTTTTTCCGATTCTTTTTAACCGTAATTTAATTGGAAAATTTCATACAAATTTTAAAATTATATTTTTTATTTAATAAGGCTGTTTTTTTATTCCCTTAAGCTATCGCCACTTACGACTTTCCAAATAAAACGATCCACACTTAATACTACGCAATGTGGCAACATTTGCTGTAATGGGTGAAAAAAGCGATACGGCAATACGTTTGTAGCCAGTGCCAACAAACGCATGGTAGCAGAAGATGTTGTTGTAATTGTAAGCAGCAACAACATACATTTTATTTTCGTTCATTCGTTTCAGTTGTTAAACTCTACATATATATGTATATAACAACAATACAAGAATACAAAAAAGGATAAAAACAAAATACATAAGATTTTGACAAGTGAGGCGAAATATGACATGGAAAAAATGTCATCACCTATTTAAACGACTATACCTGGTACATAATTCTACCATGATCAATATGTATAACATTTACCGAGCGTTGTTGGTAACAATTTATTTCCAATTTTGTTTTCTATCGGAAATAAAAGTCTATCCTTCAAACTTAGAGATGCAAAAGAATACGTAGTCTTCGATTAAACAAAATAATTTTAATGAACTTAAAATGTGTAAGTCATTGTGCAAATTTCTGCTTTTGGGTCTCTCCTTGATAACATTTTCATACGCAAGAAATGATAACAAAATTTATCTAAGATACCTTTTTGAAATTTAACATTGTCATTTCACAAGTCGGAATTTAAGTGGGAAATTGAAATGCCAATTAATATCGCTTAGCTGTTCCGTACAAATTAAGCTATAATTAACTTTAGCGGGGTAAAAAAACACACTTAATATTTTCAGGGTACTTTTAAATTAATTTTTCAATTTGAAGTTGGGCGTGGTAAAACTTTGTAAGATAGATACATACATACTTATAAATAAATATATAGAAGTGGATAATGATTTTGTGAGAAAATAAATTATTTTAATTTTATTTTTGTTTAACAAAAGTAAAATAAAGTAAATACCTTCTAAGGCCTTCCTCTTTGCATGCCTTCGAAGGCCTTCTGTAAGCAATGGGCAAGGAATGCCTTGCCTCCCAATCTCACGCAATGTTAAAACGAAAGGAGGAGGTAATGTGTAGGGAAGGTCTTCCGTATTTTAAAGAAGGCCTGTTAGGTCATGATTTCAGGTCTTCCAGGTCATGACTTCCGCCGCTGGGAATCTGTTTGACATTGTTATCCCAAACACCAACAGCCTTATTCATAAAAAGTTGTGAACGACTTCAGAGACGTTTTTTGTATGATAAATCGTCTCTCAAACCTCTCACAAATTTTTATGCATAAGGTCGCAAGTATATATGTATATATCGTCACTTCTATATTTCCAATTCTTCCTTTATTATTGAATTGATGAGCTTTTATGCCTAAATAAAAAATAAATTTATAAATATCCCTAAACTGTGGACTCTAAACTAAACGTTCTGATAAATATAATCAGTTTAATGTATATTTATTTAATTATTTATTAGTTTTAATAACCATCACTTGCATTTGCCATACATTCACATCAAATTTTCCTGCGTTGAATTGAGACACTTTCTATCACGACTGCGTTATATAAAATACACGCAGCACAAGTGACTACTCTCACGTTTTAACGGGATTTTCAATAAGAGCGCTACAAAAGTTTTTTTTAAATAAAACAAAACCGGTTTTAGATACCAATGAAATTTTCTATTCCTCTGAAAGTACGTTCGATACCATTAGGTATGGAACTCGATTTCTTTTGCATGGCCACGACGGGAACGCTTGCAGAAGTCCAGACGCTGAACCCAATTTTCGACGGTTTTCAAGCATAAATCAGCCGATACTGCTGCAATTTCACGTTCGATATTCGTACGAAGTTCATCAATCGTCGCTGACTTGTTGGCATAGACTTGACGTAGTCCCACAGGAAATAATCTAACGGCGTCAAATCGCACGACCGAGGCGGCCAATCGACTGGGCCATTTCGTGAGATAACACGTTCACCAAACTTGGTTTCCAATAAATTGATTGTGGCATTCGCTGTGTGGCTTGTGACGCCGTCCTGTTGGAACCACATGTCCTCCAAGTCCATATTATCCAATTGGGGCCAAAAATTTTCGGTTATCATTAAACGGTAGCGATTCGCATTCACAGTAATGTGCCGGTCTTGATCATCACGGAAAAAGTACGGCCCAATGACGCCGCCGGCCCATAAACCGCACCAAACCGTAATTTTTTCGGGATGCAATGATGACTCATGGATTACGTGTGGATTGCTGTCTGACCAATAACGCATATTTTGCTTATTGACGAAGCCATTCAGCCAGAAATGAGCCTCATCATAAATTGGACGTAGCGCTCTTAAAGTTGAGGCCACTGACTCCAAATTTCGGTAGTAAATTTTAATAATTTCGACTCGTTGTTGGCTCGTATATCTTTCCATGATGAAATGCCAAACCTTACGGAAGAGAAATGTCAAAAGAGCGGGGAAAAATATGGCGTCGTTTGCTGTCCCTATCGATTTACTTTTGTAGCGTCTCTGTTGAAAAACCCTTTATGTGATTAAACAAACAATTCGAAAAATAAGTGAAAGTGATGGGATGCGACTTATGTGATATGATCCCAAGACTGGAATGTGCAATTTCTTGCGTTTTAGAAAATATAGGCATGAAATTTAACCAGCAAATCAGATTCTTGGATGGGATGTATTTGATAAGGAAGAGCTTTTTAATATTATAATGCATCCACTTAAAGACTAGGGTGAAATCGCCTCAGTGATTGAGTAATTGGCCTTTGAAACGCATGACTGTTGGGAGTCGGTGTACAACTGTAGGACTTGCTCCAAGGGAAGTACTTCCCATTCCTTCGTGGGTCGTAATCGGAAATGAATTAGGCAGAGGTATGTCTTACCTGCCTGAATACCTTACATTTCCATCGACCACGGTCACCTCGCTTAGCGATGGCGGGACTATCGAGTACTTAGCCATGAAAAATCTTCTTAAAATACTGTTCGGAACCTGTGTCCAACTGTAGGTCCCAATTAGTGAGTGTAAAACTAGAAAGCGCACAGCTCACAAGTTGGGAGAAGCTCTTCCCAATCCATTCGTGGGATGTAATAGGAATCAATTTTTTTATATATCTGTTGGAAATATTTTCAAAAAAGATACTCATTTCCACCCATGACAGAACAAGTAACGTAGACGCAGAAGCCGGTGTAATTGAAGGCAACAACAACAGGCATATTGTTTTGTTTGGAGTGCCGATCGTGTGAAATTCAACAGAAAAAAGTACAAAAACAAAATACAATTGAATTTCACAATGTCGGACCACAACGACAAGAACAAAATTAAAACAGCTGCTCTAAAGGGACCCTTAGACCTGTGGATAAGTTGCTCGACTTCAAGTTGACATCAACTTCGATTATTCGACATTAACTTCGATTTTGCCCTTACACTAGTTGAGGCAACTTCATTTTCTTGTCAGATGTCGAAATAAAAGGTGGAGAGCGCATTGCGAAAATATCACCAATTTGAATAAAAAACACTATTTTTATTTCATTTAAATATTTATTTATAACACTATAAATCATATTTATTTGGTTTATATTTTTCCGGTAATGTTTAATTTATTTAGTTTTTTGTTAATTTATTTACATTTTGCCAATATTGTTGCCTCATAAACGTTTCTCATCGAAATGCGCATTAAAGTTGATGCAACTTCCCCTCACACTGATGAATCGATATAAACTTCAAAACATCAAAATCGCTTTGATTTTACCTAACTTAATTTGTACAAACCACCAACTCCACCTTACACCATGGATAATTTGATGTCAACTTGAAGTAGCTGCAACTTATCCACAGGTCTAAGGGCCTCTTAACGCTTCCACCTGAACAAAATAATTTTTGTTCTCATCCTGTATTGCAGAAAATATCCTTAATATTCCATCAAAACTTATCATATCCTTAAACAGAAAGGACTTTTGCAGAAACCACTTGCGCAACACTTTTCATGGTACAACAAATTGTACAATAATCGCTTATTATCATCCCCCTTATAGTGTGCGATGCTTGTTGGCATTGTCTCTTAGCCCTTGATTGTTGCAAGGCTGGCGGCTCCTTAGGTAACGTTACCACAAACTAGTCGTTGACAACGTCGACGACATACATGTTGGCGTTTTGGTTGCTTTTCAGTTGTCTGTTGGTTTGTGTGCGTATAAAGCCGAACGTGTTCATTTTGTCGTCGGCCATTGGTCCATGTTGTTGTGTGAATTTGTTAAGATTGTTGCCGTCGCAATGAATATGGAGCACGCGTTCCTAACTTACGCTGGTCGTGTGTGCCCCAACAAGTGCATCTTGGTGGCATGGCTTTTGTTGCGCTCTTGTAAGTGTGGTTTGGGAGTTTATGGAAATAATTTCCATCTGTAGGTCATTGTCCGTCATTGAACGACTTTTGCTTAAGGATCGAACGTACGCTGTACCGCCTGTGGCGCCAGTTCTATATTTACACTTAGAATTAGGTCATGTTTGGATACAGGTGTATCCTGCATTGACATTTAGGCAAGTGACAAATGCCAAGTATTAATCACTCTTTTTTTTTGTGATTGTTTTAAACATTTAACATATAACCTAGGAAATTATAAATATTTTGGGACTACACGTTTTTTGATATTGGTTTAGGTTATGTTAGGTTAAGCATAGAGTAAAACATACATAGAGTAATTTATTCACTCATATGAGACGTTTCATTTCATACTATTCGTCGTTAGGTAGGTGCCAAGGACAAATTTTAGTCGCAAATTGACTTACACCAGGTGGAGTTACAAGAACTGTTGGCTTAACATATTCATGTCGCTTTGGTACAGAGCTGTGAAATTTAAAGGTATTTTCAACTTTTGCTTGACTTTTATGGTTAGTTTATTTTTGAGTTGAATTTAAGAAACTATTTTCCAACACAAACAGGAAATGCCGTTGTTGTTGCCTTGTTGGATGTTTTGTACTAATGCCTCTATCTGGTATTATTGTAGCCATGCTTTCCAACATCCTACGTTCACTTGCAACCATACCTAAGACGTTAAATTTATTGAGAGAATAAATTTCTCTATTTGCGTTTTACTCTATGAGGTTAAGCAAAATTACCTCCCATAAAGGAACAACTAGGAGATCTTCTCACAATCAGTGAACTGTGTGTTTTCTAGTTGCACACTCACTGATTGGGACCTACAGTTTTTTACAGACAGGTTGCGAGCGGTTTATTTCTCTGTACTATCCGGCAGACTATTCACGACTATCTTTGCGCCCCCTCTGACTACGAGTTATACTTTTCATGAGGGATAATTTTCATCATTCTCTTAACACTGCCCAGTAATAACAATTGCTATATTCGGACCATAGACAACGTCACATATAGCTCGACTATCGAGTACATAGCCATGAAAATGCTTTTCAAAATACTGTTCGGAACCTGTGTAAAATTGCTCGTTCTAATGAGAGTGTGTAAGCCTTCGGGGTTTGTTTCAGTTTTGAATGCTTGTTTCAGTTTTGAATGGGCAGTGTCTGATTGGTAGACATAAGACGAAACTAAAGGTCGGGCCGAATGACTTCTGTGGAAGCTGTAACGATGAGGAAGAGAAAGAATCCACAGCAGCGAGACTAAATATCGCAGCAAATGACTTCCAGTACTAGCCGGCAGGAGGGAGGATGTCTACTATTTAGCTACCTGGAAGAATTAATTAAATGGGTCTCCGGAGGGGCTAATACTGAATCTCGTTAGCCCGTGATATCACAATGGATTAAGTTGACTGCCTGCCACCAACACTTAACCTAACCTAACCTAAGTGTTTCTAAAAATGATCTTTTGTAGGACTCCTAGCGGTCTTTATTTCATAGTCCTCTTAGGAGAACTTCCATTTTTAGGCCTAATAGATTACCTGCAAAATATGGTCTCTTATAAGGTATTTCTCTCCACCCCAGCTATAGGGTGATTTTATAGCTCTTTTAGTGGAAAAACTTCAAAATAAGACGGAAAAGTTAAGTAAAATTTTTCCATAACTCGCTTAGTTATTGATATATTTTTCGGCATAGTTTGAGGATTCTACAGAAAACGTTATTGGATTGATTGGCCTCGGATATCGTACTCTTTCCCGGCCATTTTATGGTCGTCGTAATCGACCTAATGAGCAAGCGGTAGTAACAAAATTTCGCACCAATTTCACGCTATCTCTCGAGTACATGACAGGTTTTATGGAAGCAACTAGGCCTACAGCCATGTCAACAAGTGCAGCTGGGCGAGCTGCCGCATCATTGGATTTTCGGTAAGCGAGTTTGTAAGTGAACTTGGGCCATATCCGTTTTTTGTTTTCTGCGACGAATCTCGTTTCTGGTTGAATGGGTATATTTATTTAACAAAATTGTCGAATTTGGTCTGATGCATCCAACAAAATTACCTGTTTGGTGGGCCGGATTCATTGACCCGTCTTTCTCTAGAGATCGATGGACACAATGTTACAGTCTATAGCGCCCTCTGTCGTTCGATGATTTCGAGCAGTTTTTTGCTCAAAATTCACGAGCTGAATCTTGTCGAAGCGTGGTTTCAATAAGACGGCGTTACATGCCACACAGCACGTGAACAGTGGAACTATTGAGCAATTTATCAGTTGGAACAGTGAGTTGGCCACCTAAATCGTGCAATTTGACGCCTCTAGGCTATTTTTGTGCGGTTTCACGAATTCACTTGTCTATGCTGATAAATCAGTGTCAATTAAAGCTTTGCCATCTTACAGCCTGTGTCTCTATCTCGAACGAAAGCTTTCGTTCGTGTTCTAGACGAAAGAAAGTTAATTCGGGTTTCATAAACTTGTCGTTTCAAGTCGAATGAAAACATTAACATTAACATTAATATTAACATTTCGAATGTGCTGTCACTTAGGAACAAACATGAAGTCAGGCGAACGAAAATTTCGACTTGGAAAAACCGAATTTGAGTCGAATGTGAGCGACTGATTTTCGTTAGCTTAGCTTTTCGTTCGAGATAGAGAAACAGGCTGTTACATTACACATGTTATTAATGAGATACCAGCCGCTATGGTTGAAGAATTGGTTCAAAATTGTAAGTCTCGCTTGTATCATTTACAACGTATTAACGTTGTAATTTTTCTGTATTTTTCTTTTGAAAATTAGAAATCAAACTCTTAAAAAAATCACCCGTTAAGGGGAGAGAAGTGCAGGTCTCCCCATTCTATGGCACCCTGTGTCAATTTGATTTTAGAGTGCATTTGTAGGGAGTTCCTTCTGATTGCCTTTGCAGGCCTGCCCTACTTTTGCTGCTTGAATATCAGATGACGAGTGCAAAATGTTCTAATAGTGTTTGTGTTTTCGAATTTGAATATTTAATTTCAATACAAAGAGTTAAGACAAAATCTATAAAATTTCAGAAAATATGACCATATTAAATGCAATTGATAAAACTTAAATTATAATTGAAATAAACAATTCAAATTCAGAGCACAATACCACAAATGATGTCCAGGAAAAAGAATTGAATCAAAGAAAAGAGCAATCGAAATTCAAAGCTTCTATATTAAAATTTCTGTAATAACAAAACTCCTAATTGTGCACGCAAAAAACAAAAAACCATCCCGGCAGCATATTGCAGGAACCATGTATATGTTTGCAACCATTGTCTTCCTGAATTGAAGATATTCCGATTTTTTGTTTCTTTGTTGTCTGTCACATTTTTGTTCTCAGCAGTTTTTAACAAACAAAACCATATTTGGGCCACAAAAATGTATATTATTAACTAAGAATGATTGTGGCTCCAACATGTAATATAGAATTGCAAACACAATCTGTTTGAACTCAAGTATACTATATTTACGACCACCAGACATTTCTTTCGACGATGGTCACCTTGTGGTCCAATCCTATGGAATAAATGTTGTTAAAAAAATCGCCAAAATAAGAAACTCGCTAAAATAACAAATGGCTATAACTCGGAAACGATGCGTCCAATCACAAAAATAATAAATTTTTTACCTCCATTTGAGGCTTTAACCAATGAGGAGGAGCTGAATCTGGGTAATTCAACTTAATTTCTGTAGTAACAACTTCTATTTAGTAAGACCTAGTTTTAATCTATCAATATCATCGACAAATAATTCTGATGTATGACAATTATGAATTCTAATCAAAATATAGACTTTATCATGGAATTTCCAATGCTTGAAATGATTTCCAAGTAATCTTGTACCACATAGGGGTAGATAGTTATCGGAAGAGATACCGAAGATATTGGAAATTTGTATTTATTTTTTTATTATCTTATTTCGGCGTATTCTTTCGATATTCCTTGCACGTCATACTCTTCTAAAATACATTTTAAGGACGAAGATTTAAAAAATATACCTTTCTGATACCCCTCTAATTTTAAAATGACCAATATTATCATTAAATAAAAATAATTTAGTTCTCATAAGATCACACATAGATGTTAAGCATTATGAATTTCATTTCAACAAAATATCTGTAATTAATCAAGAAACAATCTCGTCCTACAATACTATTGATATGATAAGTTATTCGCTAAAATATGATTCATCCACAGTGGGTGATGTGAAAGAACCATATCAATGTGAGATTCTCGTGTGAGCGAAAAATCAATGGAAAACTCACCCCCGTTGGAGAGACGACAGGCAGTCACATGAATGAAGCGAAACTTAAGCGATTTCAGCTGAAGTTCAACCGAGTTGTACTTGTGAACCACCAGAACCCAGTGAAATCAAATACGAATAAAAACATCAGCAACAACAACAAAACAAACAAAAAAAGGATAAATGTGAGTGAGTGAGTGTAGGACGTGGGAAATGCACTAGGAAGACATTTCTCACGCATGTTTGACACGTGGCAATGTCCAACGAACTTTTAATGCACAAAAATTAGAAATGGAATCTTTTGATGTACTATGAGTATTACGAGCACGGGAACTTGTATTGGTGGTGCCATAGTAAGTAGTGGGTATACATATGTATGTAAAGTGTACCAGAGACATGTAGGACGGTGCACACAAGTACTTTGACATACAAATGCGGCCGAGTATAATATTAATGGATACATGTTCGTACACAAAGTAACAAGTAACAAAAATATTGTTTATGATTTTCCGACTCCGATCCACGTGCCCATGACAATGGACTTTAGTTACGAGTGCTTTTTGGGTTTTGTTTCTTTTTAATTCTTTTCATTTTTTTCTTTTGGTTTCCAAAGGAAATGAATGTTATAAATGTTATTTTCAATAATGTCTTTCTTTCTTCATGTTTATTTTTCAAATGTTAATTACAAAATACAAGGCAGTCACACAAGGGAGAGATGAAAACGAAATGAAGCACAAGTCCTTCGTGCCGTCGATATTGAATTTCATTCTAAATTTTGAGCTGCACTGGATCACAACTAAAAAACATCTCTGGAGTTTCGTTGCTTGTCGGGTGGAACTTTGTAATACTACCAATCGACTGTAGATTTATAGTCAACACGCAGGTGGTTTGGGTTTGGAACCAGAGCATTACAATCTACTGTTGCCTTACCATTCCTAAAGTCACAGTGATGAATTCCAATCATACCTTCCACTATCGGCCTTAGCCGTAGTCAGACAAGATTCTTTCATTAAACGGCGTTTAAAACGTTAGTGTTCCGAATTGTTTTGATCATCTCATTATGCTAAATATCGATATTCACTGGCACCATTAAAATGGTTGTGAACTCATAGAATGTTTATTAATGTTTAATTAATTAAAAATTACACTCAAAAAAAAACGTTAATTGCTCGCTTGCCGCAACAACACTTTGATTGATTTGTATTAATCATAATTAAGTTTGCCGCAAATTTAAAAAACGTTTGCGATAACTGAAATTAGATATTTTTCTAATGTGAGCACAGATTACGAAGAACGTAAATTTCTCTCACTCTGTCGACTCTACACACAGTCGTAGCCACTCGCATACATATAAAAGTGCTTCTATCTATATATCTTGAATGGACAATAGACGCGTTGCAGTTTTCTGCGCTTTTAGTGTTTATTGGAATTCAAGGCGAGTCAGACGTGTAAGTAGACAGTGGAAAAATAGACAAAAAACAAACTTTATGGGTAAAACCAAAATCATAAAAGTTGAAAATTTAAACAAAAAAGACTAACTACAACTCGGTTGCTGTAACAGTTTTTCGTTTCTTGAAAAGGGTTTTAGCTCTAATTTTTCATAACTCGTTTACTGCAAATGTTTTTCAGTTCTCGCAAACGTTTTTTTAGTTTGGAGCAACTACAAATCGGTTGCTGTAACCGAAGGAACGGTTGGCGGAACCGTTTTTGTTTATCGTAAAGGTTTTTTCAGCTCTCATTTCCCATAACTCGTTTACTGCAAACGTTTTTCAGTTCTCGCAAACTTTTTTTTATTTTGGAGAAACTTGAACTCGGTTGCTGTAACCGAAACAACAGTTTTTCGTTTCTCACAAACGTTTTTTCATTTTATATTTTTCATAACTCGTTTTTCTGCAAACATTTTTCGGTTCTCCCAAAAACTAAATGACATGTATGGCTTAACAAAAGTTCCTTTCTCGCAACTACAGTCCCCAAACGAACTTCAGTTATCCGAGATTTCGTTTGGGAGGAACGAGTTTTTTCTCTGGGTGTACGTTATCATAGTGAACTTTTTCATGAAAAAGCAACCAAAAAAAAAAAATGCATTACAAAAATTATTCATGTATTATTAAACATCACATTATGAATATTATTCAAATGATACAAATTTATTTGTGAAACAGTTTATAGATCTTATGAAAATGTTCGTCGGCTACTTTTTATGAAATTAAGCTTGAATGGTAATAAAACTGTTAATTTTACTGAATTTATTCGTCGGTTGTTATTTTATGGAAAAGTTAATAAGCTGTATAAAGTGTCCACTAAACGAATGAATTTTTTACAAATTCTGAATTTGTTTTATGCATTAATGCATTTTCTTAATATTTTATGAAATGGTTCCTAAAATGTAATGTAATGTAATGTACTGCTCCAGTGTGCTCTTATATCTATTTCCGATCTAGGCAGCTGAAATGTAAACGACAAGGTAAATGTAAACGACAATGTAATGAGAATTTTTCAGTGCATAAGTGATCAAAAAAAAGTGCGAACATTTTTTTTCGTGTGTATATTTTGTTTGGTAGTGAATTTATTCAATGAAGTTGTCGTTACATATTTATGAGCCGACTCATTAATGTGTTCTTGAAATTATTAAAATACAGTTATTGAACAGACAATATTATGAAGGAATAAAGCCAGAAAAATAGAGGTTAATTACTTCCTGACGAACCAGTTTGTTCTGCGTAAACCAACTCCTAAGATCCTGAAGCTTAAATCCCTTTGTGTATGTTGGATTTACTTACTCCTACTTATACAAAAGATCGAACTGGTTCACATATTTGATGTTCGATGCTACACTAGTATTCGATGTTCGATGCTTCACTAGTCATGAGCCGAGATTCTTAGTCGACACAGGTGACCAGCGATCACAGACACAAGTAATTTGGTCATACCTGTCTGATATGCCTGTATTTTGTACATTTAGACCATATGTCGTTCGCCTTCCCAGCCAGAGTGCAACTTAGTCCGTTGCAATGACTGAAAATTTAGTCGCATTTGTACTTGGTCTACCCCCAGCTCCATAGAGCATACTCCAAAACCTACCATACTCTTTAGTATGGAGTCATCAGTGTTAAATCCTAAATATCTAATATGCCCTGGTATTAGTCCCTTTCAGTACAACCTAGGTTAGATTAGGCTGAGAATGAGGACTCGAAGAAATTGCGCCTCGATTCATGACCCATTTCTGGGCTTGCACTAGAGTTGGGTAGTTCACGATCAATATATATATATATATTTCATTTAAGATGCCGAAATTTAAACTACATTATCGATGTGACGATTATGATCATGATTGTTATGTCCGGGTTAATTGAACGATTACGAAAATAAGTGAAAATAAATGAATGACTCCGAACCATGTCTAGCAGGCCAGTTGTATGATTTTGGTATTACAGGGAGAAACCTCAAATTTTCTATAACAAATTCGTGCTGCGTACAAATTTCCTCAGTGTTCTCCACTCTGTGGTCCTTAGCTCCTCCAAAGTGTATATTGTATAATCTCAGAGATTAATCCTGCAAAAGCTTTCCAGAGAAAGTGTTCCATCGTCTCGATGTCCTCCTCGCAAGCACGCTCGGTCCACTTAGGCCCAAGTTAGCTCTGTGATCTTGTACCAACCGGATCAATCCAGAGGATCTTTACCGCTCTGCTTCCATGTTATGCGTTCCGTAAACTTATGTGATCCTTACTCTTATGTGAGCGAGTTCTTGGCCATTGTTGAAGTATGGCTTTTATGACCTGGAAAAGTTTCGGGTTTTCCATATTTACAGTTCGCGGGTTGGAGCCCATCATGGAGCCAACATTATCCCCTGCCGAGAGAGAATGCCGAATGTACTTCTGCCTAATTCATAACAATTCTGCCCAGTTCATCTGCTACTTAATTTTCCAAGATGCCGCGGTGCTCTGGAGTCCATACGATTCCAAGGTTACCATTGATGGATAATTTCATTAAATCCTCCTTGCACTCGAGTACCGTCAGCCATCTAACACTTTCCGACGATATCTCATTGATCGCCGCTTGACTATCTGTGGATATCTTCACATTTGTGTGTTCACCTATATCGTTCAGTGGGTCTACACATTCCATGATTGCCATAACTTCTGACACGACTCTATCCTTCGGGGTAGTAGTACAGCAGTTTATTATTATAGTTTTTTTCCGGAATGCGGTCGGTTGTCTGTTCCGTTGTAGTAGCCTCATCTAACGTTGATTGTCGCAAATCCCTTAATATTTATCTAAAGTCTTAAGTGGATTATTAACGTTGCTGCCATTTGCCTGCAAAGCAAATCTTGGCAACAGATGAGGGACAACCGTCAGACCTACGGTAGGGCTTTTGAGGAGGATACCCGTGATACAGACCGTCGCAATTCTTTCGACCAGCGCTATGACATAACTCCACAAGGTGGAAAAAACTCTCACCTGATTCCAGTCCGTATATCTTCTACTAAATCAGGTTTCAGGATATTCCGACGTTCTAGAGAATAATACAACATATTATTTAGCTAGTTAATTCTTCAGAATGGTAGGTGATCCAGAAGCTTCCACCATACAGATTTCTTTTGTTGGGCTTGATATTAGGTTCACGTTTGTGGAAATAATCTAATCAACTAATCTATAGTGTTTCTCTCTCTTCTTGGAGCCGAGTTTGAATCCGAAGTGAACGGAGCTTTTTTGATTGCAGCAGATACTTTGCCATAGCCCGTATATAATTTTCTTTAATGTATTTGACGATTACCTTTATCAATTCTTACACTGAAAATGTTCCTGTGTTTATATGCTTGTGATATTTCTTTTTATAGTTTTTGTGCTAAATAATTCTCATTACTTTTAGAGTTTTCGTTACATATAACTGGATGAATGTTTCAATAGCATCATTCTCAACAACCGCTGATGAGTGTAGCAATATCATAGATAAATATGTGGCCCACTATCATAGATATATATGTGTGTTAGACTTGTGTCGAACAAGTTCACTACACCCTGAAAAAAGGTCCAAGAAACATATTGCAGGAACCATGTATATGTTTGCAAACATTGTTTTTATGAATTGAAGATATGCTGCTTTCTGTTTCTTTGTATTTTGTCACGTTCTTGTTTTTTAGCAGTTTTCCACAAGCAAAGCCACATATGGGTCTCGAAAATATATATTATAGCCTATTAATTATTGTGTCTCCAAAATGGAATATTGAATAGCAAAAACAATGTGTTTGGACACAAGTATACTATATTTGCTACAAGTTACAAACAGGTTATATTTGCATCGTCATGAGTCGTAATCAATCACTATTTAAACTTAGTTTACTTCCAGTGGTTTATCGCTCATTTTCCCATCCATCATATCCTCTATTAAATCTCGAACTACCATTTCGATCGGCCGCGGCGTAGGGCTAGGTTAGGTTGGACTGGCAGCCTGCATGCCAGGCTCACTTAGACCTTGTGGTTCATTGTGATACCACAGGGACAAAAGGAAACAGATGCGATTTTCCTCCACATTGAATCAGCTTGATTGCTTCAAAAACTCAAGTAGGCGGACGCTAATATCAGCCAAAGTTTGTAACTCCTCAAAGATAAGTGAGCATAGTGTAGCCGGCCGCCTTCTGGATAGAACGGGGAACAGACGCAGAAGGTGTTCTATTGACTCAAACTTCGTTTCGTCACCGCAGTTTCCGTAAAAGTACTTTTCTCTGAAACAGTGACCCGTCATGACAGTCTAGTCTCGTTAACAACAGCAAGGAGTTAGTGCTTATCAAGTCTTGGCTTGGAGTGTACACAGTTCCCTACTAGTACCGGTAGTGGCCTTAAGGGCATAATTCCTCAAGAAGTGTTTGTACGTTGCAAGAGGCATGCCTACATGTTCCAGTTCCTCTGGAGCATATAAGGTCTGCAGTCTGGCAAATTCATCTGCTTTGCAGTTGCCATGTATTTTCCTGTGACCCGGAACCCAAATAAGGTAAATTTTAAAAATATTATATATTTTAAATATTTCGCAATGGAGTGCCCTAGGCCCATGGCACACTGCCTAGCTACAATGCCCAGTGGTAATAAATTAGTATGGCGTTTAGTGCATCATTCGGCGTCATTCATTGATACATATACCAGCCATTTGCTGAACTTTATCTAGTATCACAGTAGGCTTATTTCCGTAGAGCAGTCCAACAGACGATAACGCCATACAGCATTATCGGTCCAACTACTGCCGTATACATACAATGAACTATACGTGGATTCATACTCCTGCGCTCTAATATTGCCCTTTTACAGGTATATGGCGCTATCACAGTCTACTAGACTCATTCCAGAATGTTGGGTTTGAAATTTAACTTCCTTTCGAGTAAAATACCCTAGTATTTTGCGTCTTCAGAGAAGGGAACTTTAATAACCCTTAAGGAGACAGATACAACATTTGGTTCCTTATACCTCCTGCTGAAAAAACCAGTTCCGTCTTGGTTGGGTTCACCCCAAGACCATTATCCGACGCCAATCTTGTGGTTGTATGAAGGACCTGTTGCAGGATGTCCAGTACAGGATGTTCAGTACAGTTGCAGTACTTGGAAACTTCACCTTAACCGCTATTGCCATGTCATCTGCGTACGCAATAGCCTTAAAACCCATCTTTTACAGATAAAGTAGAATATTGTTCACGGAGAGATTCCATAGAAGAGGTGACAAAACACCGCCTTGAGACCTTCCTCTACTGACAAATCTGTAGAGGTCGGTTGACACTTAACTATCCAAAATGCTTCTCTTTGTAAGAAAGCTACCTCGGAATATTCATTAACAGTGAGATAACTTTCTGTAAAGTTGACCAGATCAAACAGAGCGGTTTCGGTAGACCTACCCTTGCTTTAGGCATGTTGGTCCAAAGATAACTATAGAGTGTTTATGCAAAGATAACTATAGAGTAATCTCTCCAAGGATTTCAAGAGAAATGACGATAGACTTATATGGTTTCCCGGCTTTAGGAATCAAGACAAGTTTATTTCTCTCCATTTCAAAGGTATGTTCACGCTGAAAAATAACGGCCCCATCAACATATTGCAGGAACCATGTACATGTTTGCAGCATGGTTTTCGTGAAGATCTGCTGATATTTGTTTCTTTATTGTGAAAGACGGGAGTGTTGTCAGTAGTTTTCAACAAACAAAGCCACATTTGGGACACAAATACGTATATTATAACCTATTAAGCATTGTGTCCCGAACATTTTATATTGAATAGCAAACACAATATGTTTGGACACAAGTATACTATATTTGAGACATATTTTGAGACTCATTACATTAGCATCCAAACAACAAAAAAAGAAAAATTTTCCAGCATATAGGCTTGCTTGTAGAGCTCTTTTGCCCCAGGCCATCAGTCTATCAACCACTGCCTGTAATTCCGTCGACGGACATTGTTCGGTCCTGGCAACTTGAAAGGTTCGAAGATTTTTATTAACCAAAGAATTCCAGATTCGGTAACAATTTAGCTGGCAACGTCGGATGTTCTTCTTGTACTTCTTCGAAAGCTCCAACTGAAGTATCTAGTTTACCCTCAGAATTGCCAGGGCACCCCCAGTGACTTCTCTCTGGAGGTCGTCCAAGAACCATCATCTTTGCTAATGTACCCGATAGTACAATGTGTTGCGGCCAAAATTTTCCTAAGCCTGAAGGCTTCGGATGAGCATTCCACATTGCTGCAGAAATCTATCCAGGATTTATTTTTAGCTTTCCTCAACTAACGCTTATACTGCTTGAGTTTATATCTATCGCAGTCCTGTTGTGCCCTATTAAAGTGCTTTCCACAGCACTTCCTCAGATTAGTCAGATGTGTCAGATGTGGCATGTAACGAGGAATTTAGGGCCAATGTGACTCGTTCGACCCTTTTTTCTATGCCCCCGACAGCTCCCACTTTCAGTTCAGGCATATTTGAAGTAGACCTGCTGAAAGTGTCTCTAAAATTTCTCCAGTCTGCCTTCCTAATGTTACGTGGAATGACAGGACTATAAAGCTCTCCAATTACGCAAAAACTAATATATCGATGGTCAGAAAAGCTATGAGCGTCGAAAGCTTTCCATTCAGATATTCATTAACAGCCTGTTTCTCTATCTCGACCGAAAGCTTTCGTTCGTGTTCTAGACGAATGAAAGTTGACTTGGGTTTCACAATCTTGTCGTTTCAAGTCGAATGAAAACATACTAGTTTTCAGTACAAATTTTGGTTTCTCTATTTCGAATGTGCTGTCACTTAGGAACAAACATGAAGTCAGGCGAACGAAAATTTCGACTTGAAGAAACCGAATTTCAGTTGAATGTGAGTGACTGAGTTTCGTTCGCTTAGCTTTTCGTTCGAGATAGAGAAACAGGCTATAAGATTTGTGAATATTTCATAGATAATTTTTATTTCTAATGAATAATATTCATAAAAGCAGGGTTTTATAAAATACTACCGAATTTATTCTTTAATTACCCTTTTATGAAACAGTTTGTTAGGATAATGTACTTTTTCCTTCATAATATGTACCCCTTATTTTGAGTGTATAGTTCCAACAGATTCTAAGGTATTGATTATTCCCTGGGGTTATTGAAACTCATTTCTCTAGCGTGGTGTTAGTAGAATATGTTTATTTGATTTAATATGATTTTAGACTCTTCTTAACTGCTTCCAAGGTTTTAAGATTTAAACCACAATTAATTTGTAGGACTAATGGCGATCAAATATATCATAATTATAGCTTGAAACAGGACACTTGGAATTGAATTGTGCACAATTTACAGTCATGCATGTTTTGTTTATGATAATATATAAGGGCACTTTGTTAATTCTTATGGACTCGTAAGACTCCTGTACTGGCTAAACGCAGAACAATCAGCTCTATTCAACCTCCAACCAGGTTTCCAAGGTAGTAGAACTGGAACGTAAGCTTGACTTTGCCGGTGAGCAATTTGCATTAATACCAAACTCAGGGAAATCATCATCCTCCAGGGAATTGCCATTGATATCCCATTTCACCACAGGTGTAAGCTTGTAGAAATAATCGCGTTCCTCACCGATAAAGAGCTGATGATAATTACCATCTGCGATACAACCCAGGCTAACATTGAGTGGAAGCATGTTATTCAATTGTTGGGACTGTGATGAATGCTGATGCTGGAGGTTTGGTTGTCCATAATCTTGTTCCTGTTCATGATCATCACTGTACGTGGTGGTTGTTGCAAAATGATTGTTGTGCAATTCAAGGCCTCTGGTGGTGGTGTAATCAACATCATTAGCAGCATCTAAGCAATGCCTGTTGTTGTTGGTGGAGCTGTTGCTATTGATCATTGTGTTCATCATCAAATCCTCATCTCCATATTCAATGCCATCATTTATTATATAATTATCTAGACTACATGTGGACGGTGTATGACGAAGGTAACGTACATCCTCTTTGTACTTGACTTTTTCAAAAACAACCTCTAGTTTGGTATCATCGTTGAATGCAGGCTCACCTGCCGCTGCTGCTGACCGCACCTCTTTCTGTTTGCCGAATTGCCCATCATAGGGTACAATTTCGGAGGCTGTGTCACTGCGTAACTGTTGCAGGCGACGAAATTCATAGCCGTCCGCCGTTAAGAACAGTTTCGAGGTTAGACTTTGCAAGACGTCCTTGTCTGTATTCACTTCTTCAAAGTGAATTGTTAAGTTTCTTTTGTTTTTCGTATCCTTTGATGTATCTTCGTGAGGTGTTGTTGTTGTTGTTGTTGCTTTATTTTCCACTTTTCTTTGTTTGTTGTAGCACGAGACTGCATTTTCGGGTGATAAATTTTCATTTTGATTGATATCCTTTTCTTTGGCCTCGATTGAGATATCAATATCGTCACAAATGTCTTCTTCTTCCAGTCGTTTAAGGAATATTTGTTTATTGGATATTTTACGTATGAACTGAAAATAAAAAACACAAGGATGTTAAACGAGAATGAATTAGTGCGAGAATGAGAATGAATTTAATTCATGAACGAGAATGAATGAATTAAATTGACTTTTAAGTTCAGTAGAAAAATAATCGAACACGTTGGTGCACTACAATGTCGATTCCATTATTGATAAAACATTATAGTATTCTAATGATAACTGTCGTCGTTGCTTATGTTTGAGTAATGTGTGGTCTCTTAAAGGCATTTGCGGGATATTGGCCTTCAAAAGTTGATCACGTCAATTCTGATGATGGATTTCAAATTTCCGTTGCGTGTCTGTGGTTTTCAAATTTAAACAGTCAAAGGGAAATGTGTAAGTTCTTTTTATGGAACAATGGAATCATAGAGTAAAACTCATACCTAGAGTAGCGACTTCTCTCAGTAAACTTACGAAGTTTGGTGTGGTTGCATATGGACGTTACATGTTGAAAAGTATTGCTTTAATAATACCAGATAGAGGTAATGGTTCAAAAACAACCAACAATAAAACAACAACGGCATTTCGTTTTGTGTGTTAACATGTTTGTGTTAAATACAACACAAATGTATACAATACAAGATAACAAAAACAAAAACGACATGACAAATTTAAGTCAAGAATTCTTGCAAATCAGTTTACTTTAAATCAAGTTACTTCAAGTATCTCTCTATCGCACCGACCTGATTACGAAGAGTGTGAAACGAAACGTCAGATGGGACAGATGGCATCTCTAGGTGTCATTGTTACTCTATGAATGGAATGTGCGTTAGAGTGTACTGAAAAACTTTATTTTAGAATTTCAAATCAACAAACGTCAAAAGCTGATTATTAAAGGAGTGATTATGGGAATGTCACAAGCGCCAGCAGATTCAGTATCAATTTTCATCGGTGAAAATGCAATAGCTTTAATATTTTTGAATTCTATAAAAACAGAACTCAAGGAGTATTTTGAAAAAATAATATTGAAAATCGGATATTTTAAAAAATTACCCTAAAAGCCTATTTTTAAAAAACAAAAATTTTAATATGTTTGGTATTTATGTTTTTTTTTTGTCATATTTTGACATAATTGTTTAATATGGCAAAAATTTGCACGTTTTTCAAGTTTAGAAAATTGAAAAAATAGGGCTTCTTTCTTCGAATTTCTTGAACTGTATGTCATACTGTATTCGAGTTATTACACTCAAATTACTTTTGTTATAAAGTGTGGTTTTAGCAAGATGTCTAACTTCTGCTTGTACCAAACATAGTTTGGTTGTAGTAAATATTTTTCAAAATATAATTTTTGAAAAACATCGAATTTGGAACCACATTACTTTTGTGCATGAAAAACTTGCAACGCATATCTACAAAACTTGCAACATGTTTAGAAAGGTGAGAGTGTTCCACGTCAGTGTAATTGCACCTTCAGAAGATAGCGTTAATTTAATTAAAATGTCGGATTTTTAGTTTTAAAACGTAAATAATTATTTTATTACTCAACAACTTTAAACAAGATAAGGAAATTCTCTTTGTCCTGATGTTATATCTTATACCAATAGGAACTCAATTGCCGGCGTTATCCGTCGGTGCTGTAATGGTTAGTTTGCGCGGGCCATGTACGTGAGAACGTGGTTTTCGTCCCTGCTCTGACCACCTTACATTTCTTTCGACGACGGTCACCTCGCTTAGTGATTGCTACATTATCGAGTACTTAGCCATGAAAAAGGTTCTCAAAATACCGTCCGGAACCGGTGTAAAACTGTAGGTCTCAAATCAGTGAATGTAAAAGTAGAAACCGCACAGCTCACAGGTTGTGAGAAGCCCTTTCACAATTATTGTTTTAACTAGTTCGACCGTTTGCCACTATGTTATAGCTCGTTATTGTCGCCGAAAGAAATAAAGTATGCTGGTCTGTGTAGGGATAACACCTTTGTTGTTATGTACAATAGTCGAATCCCTAATTTATGTAACAACTAGTGATGCCAATTTGGTATAAGTTTTTGTAAATTCCGGGATTCGAGATTTTCAAATTTCCAATTCTGGGATCCCGGAAAATTTCGGAATTTGATGGGATTTTCGGATTTTCATACTTTTTTTTTAATAGCAGCATAATAACATTTACAAATCCTGTATCCAAAACAAGCCTTACAATTTTAAGTCAAAAATTCGTATTCACATATGCAAAAATTTTAAAGATCAATTGAACCTACATTTTACCGTGATTCTGTTTCCTTTTGACTGGCACTCTTCTACAAACTTCAGCAAGTTACAGTGCCATTTTATAGAACGCAAGTAATCACTTCACTGAGCTTAATTAACATTTTTTGAATCTTAAACTGCTTATCAGCCGTTTCTAGCGTTTTACAAAATACCAAGAGCTTTTTGTAATCACTTAATGCCGAGTTAGACAATCAGTGCAAATAGAACGATTCGCGGAGAGAGAAATGTAATGAAACTCTCTTCTATTTGAAAGAAATCTTTCAATAATTCTGCTTTCGATTTACACTATCAGTTTTGGAGAATGCAGAAACATTTGTCTGCAAAGTGGCAAACAAAATGCAACAGTTATAAAGTAAACACAGAGAAGGGGAAAAATAAAATTTAGAACGAGGATTTAGCATTTAAGAAAAGAGACGAAATAAAATGGAGTTTTTTTTAGTTGATGTATGAGAAGTTCAATCTACAAGCTTACAAGGTCAGGAACATTTTTCAACGAGTATTGTGAGAAATGGATGGATTTTCTTGGAATAATAGACAATTCTTCAGTTAAGCGCACTCACTGGCAGGACTAGGAAAGGTAAATAATTCCAACACATGTTCTTCATTTTCCTCCATGTTCTTCATTTCCACTTGCATACTCCAATTGTTGCAGTGCTTTGAGTTGAGTTTTAATCCATATCACAGAGTTGCATTTGTCTGTAGTATAACTTTTTGATGACCGGGCTAGTGTCAGATACGTTTTCGAGTTTGAATTTTGTTTAGTTTTAGTTAGTTAGATTAGTTTTAGTTAAACTTACAAGGTCAGGAATACTTTTCTAATGTGAAAGTGGTTGAATTTTGTTGAAATAAAAGGCAATTCAGTTCAAAAAGCCAAAGTCAAATTTCAGTCAGGAGTCAAAGTTGTATGGTGGCTCTCGACTCGCGAGCCAGTGTTTGGCTCGGGAGCGGCTCCAATTTTGGCTGATGTTCGAAAAACACTTATTTTGTCAAATTTACCAAAAGTTGTACAAATGTTATTGCTGGAATATGTTTGTGTTACTTCTACAGTTAATTTGTCGCCGTATGACTAATAGTTTTTTATTCAACATTATCGACGACAATTGTAAGTGGCATATTTCGCTGAAACGCACAAGCTTTGTGAATTACAAAATACAACTTTTTCACCGACTCGTTTGCGTTGGCGTTAAACGTTCCGCCATACACCTAATGCATTCACGTTTTACAAAATAACACGTTTTCTTAAATAAAAGCAGGGTATGGTACAGCTGATCGAAAAGGTACTAGGGAAATGATGGAGACCAAAGAAGACAGGAACTATTTATTGATACTAATGACAGCTAAATTATGTTTTATGTTGTTTGCATTGAACGAAAATACGCATTTCCTTTGATTTCTGTCCATTTTATGCATAGAGTAAATCTTAGTAGAGAAAATATTTGACTCATCTGACGTTTCCTTTCACACTCTTCGTGATGCGGTCGGTGTGATAGAGAGATGTTTGACGAAAAGTGATATACACCAGGTGGAATTACAATAACTTCTTGCTTTCATTTTTCATGTCGTTTTGGTGAAAAACTGTGAAATTTAAATGTGTTTTAAACTTTTTTATTGACTGTTATTGTTAGCATACATTTGTGTTGTATTTAACACAATAATTTTAACACACAAAACGAAATGCCGTTGTTGTTATTTTGTTCGTTGTTTTGAACTATTGCCTCTATCTGGTATTAATAAAGCAATTCTTTTCAACATCAAAAGTAAATATCACACCAGGCCAAATGTCATAAATTTGGTGAGAGAACTATTAGGTCTACTATAAGTATTAGTTTATGCTGAAATCGCACCCAACTTATTATGAATAAGGCCGTAGGTTTGCAAAGTAGAGCAATGTATGAAAATTTTCAATAGGAGACTTATGGCCAGTTTTTAAGTGGGTAGTTAACTATCGGATTAATTAATCTTAATTCTAAGTTAATTAGAGGTTAACTTTGCATTTTGTTTTTCGGTGATGAGTTAATGTAAGTCGCCATATTGTCAATTAATATGAAAACCCTTGTATTCTTATTGGAAAAAACGTGTGTTTTGGGATAAATACCAAAACAACAAAGGGGAACAAAGAAAATGGAATTATGTAAAATAAGAAATATATGCGTAAAATCGAAGCCATTTTAACAAAAATGTGTAAAAAACTATATAGGCCCAACAATTTAACGATCTAGACTCAACGTACATATGTGTGCAAATACGCAAATCTGAAACATGTATTTTATACAATCTTCATTTCTCACTTTGACAGTCAGTAATTTGATTGTCAAAATAATATGCTTCTGACTATAAGTTAACCAACCAACATTTGGTGGATAAATCATAGTTAAACACTGACTAAAAAACATAATTCGATGTTTAACCACAATTTAACTAAGAAACGAAGATCACCACTGACCGAAAAACTGGCCATTATTGGTACTGGATTTTTTTTGACGAAAGGGAAGAGCAATTGACGCCATAATTTAAAAGAAGATAGAAATGGTCCTCGATGATTGTTTTTGAGGAAAATCTTGAAATTTTGAGTTATGACGCTTTTGAAGTTAGGGAGCAATATATCATGTGCATAGAATAATCATACACCTAGAGGCGCAATCTCTCTCATCTAATATTTCATTCTAAATTCTTCGTGGTGAGGTCGGTGTGAACGTAAATTGACTTAAACCAGATGGAGTTACAAGAATTGTTGACTTAAATTTGTCATGTCGTTTTGCTTGAGAACTATTAACATATTTTTGACTTTTTTGTTATCTTTTATTGTTAGTATACATTTGTTGTTGTATTTAAAACAATAATTTTAACAAACAAAACGAAATGCCGTTGTTGCATTTTTGTTGGTTATTTTGATCCATTGCCTGTATCTGGTATTATTAAGCCAATACTTTTCAACATACAACGTCCACATGTGGCTGCACAAAATACCCCCCAAGGAAATAACCCCCAAACGAGAAATGAAATAATCTCCAATGGGTTTTCACACATTGTTGTGTGTGATTTCATATGAAAAATAACCAAATTATTATTTCCAATAGGCGCCACAAAATAACCCCCAATGAAATAACCCCCAAATTCGAAAATGAAATAATCCCCAAAAAATCAGGAAAAACGAATTTTATTTCATAATGAAATAACCCCCAAATGTAAAAAGCCCCAAATTTTTTGGGGATAGTTTCATTGTGGTTTTGGTTTTAGGGGTTTCTTTATCTTATTTGGGGTTTATTTCATTTCCGTAAGAAATTACCCTTTTTACAATAATGAATTCCCCTAAATTCTTTAATAATAATATTATAATTAATAACAACTATTTTGGGGTTTATTTCATTTACTTGGGGCTTGCTTCATTGGGGGATATTTCTTTTCTATTTTGGGGGTTATTTCATTAGGCGGTAGTACCGATATCTTTTGGGGGTTCTTTCATTTATAAATTCGGGTTATTTTCATCTTGTTTGGGCTTTATTTAATTTTTCATTTTGGGGGTATTTCATTTGCTTTTGGGGGTTATTTCATTGGGGATTATTTCATTTTCGAGTTTGGGTGTTATTCCATTGCGGGTTATTTCGTGGTGCCGTAGTACCGATATCTTTTGGGGTTATTTCATTTCTAATTTGGGGTTATTTTCATCTTGTTTGGGCTTTATATAATTTTTCATTCAAATTTGGTACAGAATATAATGTGAAGAAGAATGAGCAACAGACAAATTGAAAACAACTGACTTTACATTTGATTTTATTGGCACTTATGACTTTTGAAATAATTTTATATGCAATAAATGAGTTGTGATTTGAACGAACACAACTTTCTTTTATTTTTATTTGTATTACGTACAAATTCTGGTATAAATAAAATCTGTATCAAAACTGCAATGTCCACTTTTGTTACATTACGCTATGTCCACTTTTGTTACATTACGCTATGAATAATAGTTCTTCCAGGCATAACGACACGAATGAACCATTTTCAGTACTTGTTGTTAGGCTGGTCGATGAAGTTCAACAATTTGCGTTGAATCTGTTATACTCCAAATATATCAAATAAAATAGTGCTGTCACATCTAACGACTGTGTCCAATAGTCTGACATCACCACAATTTATAAGTATAGTAATTGTATTTAGTAAAAGCTCTTATGCAGTTCTTGCGAAATTTTCTTAAACAATTTTGTCATTTGTCTCGAAACGGCTTTTGTTGTTGCAGAGAGTTACCTCTGATTATTTTGATATACTATTTCATGAAAATTTCCTCCTCGATCTCCATTTTATAGAGCTGAATACCAAGCAAATAGAAGTTGAGAGAAAATTTCGGTTTACGAAATGTTCCCCATTTTTTTTATTCATGTACTTCTTATGGGGACGAAAACTAAATTAGAAATTTTAAGTTTAATAAGAACTGAACTTTTTTGATAAAGGCAAATAAATTAAACGGGTTCATATCAATAGTATCAACGACAATAGGTCTGATTTATATACCCTGCTAAACTAATTGCTAACCATTTTGCGTTTTAGTCGGTTCCCCATACAAAGTTGTCGATACATTAGTGTAGCAGAGGAAACAAAAACACGCTTAAAGTATGTATGTATATTAGGGCGGGTTAATTTTTTTTTTGATGAAGCGTATAGCAAAAACGTAATCTATAGGTGATTTTGAGAAATTTTGCTCAAGAGACCATAGCTCTAAGTCGGATTTGGAGCTCCCAAAATTTCAAAATAGATATTTTTCCATATATACATAGAATAATTTAATTAAATTCGTCATAAAATCGGATAGAATTATAGTAGATTTCTCAATGTGAGCTTCTTTGAAAGGTATTTTTATCACCTTTCAGAATCTGTATTGATACCAATATTTTTTTTTATTTTTAGTAGAGATATTAGGAATTTTTTATCGAAAAATAGCCTAAAATGAACTTTTAACTAATAAATTCTGAATTTTCTTCGATTTTTTTCGAGATTATGAAAGTTCAGATAATTTCCAACAACTTTTATTACGATCAATTTTTTTTGTTTTCGAACTCCTTTTTGTAGGAAAATCGATCTGAAAAAATCAACATTTTCAAGGTTTCAACAAAAAAACACTATTAACACTAATATCTATTTTGAAAATTTGGGGGGCTCCAAATCCGACTTAGAGCTATGGTCTCTTGAGCAAAATTTCTCAGAATCACCTATAGATTACGTTTTTGGTATACGCTTCATCAAAAAAAAATCGTTCCATACAATTTGACCCGCCCTAATGTATATGTATTTAATATTTATATTTAAGTTTAAATCTTAATAACTAACAAATTATATTTCAGTTTTGAATACGATTTCAGTTTCAAAATCAATATGTAATCATTATTTTATATTTCTATTAAATAAACTTAAATTTGTCGATATTTTCGAAAAGGCCGGTTAGGGAAATTAAAAATACCGGTTGTTGAAAATTAAATTTCATTAAAAACCAGAACTTCACCAAAGTTTCAGCGATTTTTGCTTACGATTTTCAACACCCCAATGCCACCACATTATACTTCGCAATAGTCCCCCAGTATGGACGTCCTTGATCCGGATACCGTCGCGACACTCCACTATAGTTAGTTTATATATTATACAAAACAAAAACGGATACAAAGTTTGGGAAAAATTAACATATTGCAAAGATATCCATATTTGAGTATTTTATAATATGAATAGAAGGAGGCAAATGCGGTCATTTAAATTCCATTAGACACACTTACACCGATACACTTTGCTAAGCATTACAAGGATACAAAAGGATATAATTATACTATTTTGTTCTAGAAATCAATAACGTTGATTGTAATGCATTAATTGCATTAGATACACCAACAAATTTAAGTACTCCTTTCTAGAAGTGCTGCTAACGTTCGATTACACATTAAAACGATGTTCACTGGTGTAAAGGACTTACCTTAATGCAGGATTTTTTTGTACGTTTCAATAGATGTGACATTTTGTGTGGTTGTTCTTTTTGCTGTCCTTTTTGAATTTATTTAAAATTCTTAAAGCCATAATCAATAATTTAGTTTGTTTGAACTACAAATTGTCTGCCTTGTGTGTGGTCTGGTTTGGCTGGTTGGGTCCGCACTGCCTCGAGTGTGTGTTGGATTGATTGGTGTGCTCAGGGTTCCTTCTAATTTAATGTCATTTTCCTTCCAGTTTTTGATTCTATTCTTCTTTTATTTTTTTTTTATATTTCTGATAAAACCACCGCTGACTGTTTTAGTTCCAGTCTGACGCGGCGAACCCCAAAAAAACGACTGCACTACCATGAAAACTGTAGTGGCCTACTGCTACTGAGTGAGTGTTGTTGTCGCTGTTGCTGGTGTACCCCTCTCGGGCAGTAAAGCATTTAACAACTTAACACCCATTTCCCACATTTATTGTTGTTGCCGTTAGCTGGTGCTGGTGCAGGTGCTGCCTTTGGTTTTCGGACATTTGAGACTGGGCGGATAAATATAGTAGTAGCAGCAGCAGCGGCAGAGGTTAAGTTCTGCGTTTCAGCTTAAATCCCCTTGCAAATTTAGTCGGTTCATTGTTGTTTTATAGCAAACGGCAGCAACAAAAATACCGTCATTTCTACTACAACGGCTACCGACCAGTGTGAATTGTTTGGGTAAGAGATGGCAAGTGATATTACCCAAAAAGTACTTAAAAGTACATTTGTGTTCAATAGTTTTGGGTGCTAAGTTAAAGTACGGGGATCTAATATCCGAAGCTCAATTATCTACCAAGTTTTATTTTGGTAGAACTCTCAAATGTTATCTCCAATCAGAAAATCTATAAGTATATATAGAAATATATATATAGAAGATCTATATATCTGTGGTCACAAACAATAACAGCCTAACTCGAGTTAGGACAAAATTGAAAAAAAAATTTTGAGAAGTCACCGTGCTCAAATAAGCAACTCTTTTTTGTTAAGAAGTAAATAAAAGAATTCGTTTCCTTGTTATCTGCAACAAAGTTATCACAAAAACTCCGACTCCTGATTTCCAATAAAGATATTAATTAAACTTCAAACTACTCTCCCTGAAAAATTTTAGAATCGACTTAGGCTGTTATTGTTTGTGACCACAGTTCTCAAAGTTGGACACACATCATCTTCATAATTAAAGCGGCGTTTAGATATACGGCGATTCCACGGTTTCCGTAAAAAAGTCAGCTGTTTCTGTAAATAAAATACCCATTCTGATCATTAAGTGAATTACGGATTTGTATTCTTTTTCCTATAAAAGTTATTGAAGTTATTGAAATCTATTTTCAAAACTCAGATTTTTATCATTTTAAGTATTCAAAATAGGGCATCTTAATTTTTTTTAAGTGTTCATTAATATTTTTTCGAAATTTTATATAGGAAAATGTAAGCGCCATTTATCGATCTTACATCTGTCATCTTCGAAAAAATTAAAATAAAATAAAATTAGGTTGAGTTTTCAAATTTGAAAGCGGAGGAGGAGCCATCTGTTTCATCTGAGGTTTCATTTCACACTCTTCGTGGCGAAGTCGATGTGATAGAGAGTTGTTCGACCTAAAATATCTTATACCAGGTGGAGTTACAAGAACTATTGACTTAAATTTGTTACGTCGTTTTGTTGACAACTATAAAATGTAAACGTATTTTTGACTTTTTTGTTACTATACACAAAACGATATGCCGTGGTTTTTTCCTTGTTGGTAGTTTCGATTACTGTTCTAGTCAAAAAATTGATCAGCGTTCTAGTAAATTGTATCGGTTAGAGGCAAGTCTACTGAGTTGATCGATACCCCTGAAATGTCTCTATCACGTCAAATTTTTTAAAAAGACGATTTTTACCAATTCTCAGATTTTCCTGCACTGTTTTTTTTTTGAAAAAAATTTATTCTTTTTCACCATTTTCAGCATAACTCGAATTTTTTCACTGACAACATTTAGCACAATTATAGCAACGGTAAAGCTGAACAACTTTTGTGAATATATTAATATAATCTGAACTGATAAATACCTCATAAAAACCACTTTGAGTTTTGAAAATGGTCATTTGTATGTATAAGTCTATGTCATCATGACTCTAAAACGACCTATCCGATTTTGTCCGAATACATTTAGAAAAGTTTGGAATTACAGTACCTTTAATCTATTCCTACACTATTTCTCAATGTAATTAACGGTTTCGCAGTTATAAACAATAGAATGGTAAAAAAAAAATATTTTTAATTTTTAAAAATTCAAATTTTTTATTATTAAAAAAAATGAAACATAAGAAACGGCAAAAAGTGTAAAGTTTTATAAGTTTATCTGAAAGCCACATAACCTGTGAACAAAATGAGATACGGATCATAAAAATCGATAGACGGGTTTCGCTCTTATTGTCAATTTAGTGAAAGTCTCTCATTTTGTCAAGAATTGTATTACTCATCATATGCAACCCAAACAAAAGATCCCAATTCGTGCAAAATGAGATACCTTCACTAAATTGTGAATAAGAGTGAAACGCGTTTCATAACTGTTTTTAAATTTGAAATTATATTTCAATTTGTATTCGTGTTTTCTATAAAATGTAAAATTTGTTATTTATGTTCACATTTGAGAATCATATTAAATTTGTTAAATGTATTTATACTCATCAAAATTTTGAAATCTGAAAAAAAAATAATGTTTTGAAAATCTCCGTTAGATCTTCTTCAAATTATAAAATCGTATTTAGATTTAAAAATATTTAATGAAATTGGAAACAATTTGAGTAAATCCCTGTTGGGCGGTGTAAAATAACCTGATTTCGTTTAAATGATAATGTATGAGAAATTCGTCACAGAAACATTAGGCGTGTTTTGTGTACACCGCTTGCTTAGATTATCATTTAAATTATATTGAGAGCTAAGCGATATGAAGCGGCACTTGAAATTACCGCTCCCAATTTTGTATTAATCGAGCATAAAGTTGTCTTAAACAATCAAACGGTGTTAGAGATCGTTAACGTGAATTCAAAGATAAGAAGAAGAAAATAAACATTAGCAACAATGAATACATACCGTGTATTAGAGGAAGATGGTTATATATTGCTCCAAAATATAGCTCGTTTAGAATTAATCGCTAGCTTGTAGTCAAGTTCATCATCAAATGCCCACTACTGTGCCTGAATTGGTGCCATCGGTTTATCCGAAAATTAGTTTTTAAAAAATGGACACACGGTTTGGATCGAAAAACCCGGGTAGTATATTCCTAATTGGCAAATGTGTTGTCCGCTTTACCTTACGAAAGTGGATCCAAACCAATTTCAAACTTAACTTACCGATAAATCGATAACAAGCCAAGTTGCCAATTTTTTGTTTAACGTTTCAGCAGAAAATAACAGGTCTGCAAAGGCACCCAGGAGATCCACCCTACAAATGTGATGTTCATTTCAAATTAACATATGCGGCCATGTGAATGAGAGACCTCCACTCCTCCCGCCTCTTGGAAGGTCTTCTAGCTAGTCTGCAGAAAGAAGGCCTCCTGGAAGGTCTTCACTTTCTGACCCTTTGGTATTTCGGCTACTGGAAGATCTCTTAAGAGGACTGCATAGAAGGCCTGTTCGGAGGCCTGCAAAATATCATTTTTAGAGGGAGTTAAAGAAAAATAAAAATATATACGCATAATTTCTTTATTTATAATGCTCAGACATTAATACAACCGACATTAATACAATATTTTATATTACAATATATTTTTTTTGTTGGCAGCATCAGGAAACGGACACACGACCTCATTTCATATTGGTGGACGTGTTCCTACTTGCATGTTATGTTTGCGAACAACAGACAGGTTTTCCTGAACACCGGCGTCTATTTTACCTTTCTTTAATTGGCCTGCAAACAGACCTGTTTAAGGAAGGGAAAAATACAAGGTGTTTCAAAAGAAGTCATCCGATGTTGTTTGGCTCTCATTTTTTTCTAAATGAAAAACTTCGATTCTGTTTTTTGATTATGTTTCTTTGAACCTTTAGAATTTTATTGGTTAAGTTGAGAAGATGATATCGGTTAAATGGGCGCCGTCACAATTGATTACCATAAGGGCTCGTTTTATGGCATTTTTCATCACTTCGGCGAGAACTTCGGGCGACAGATTCTCGCACTCGTCTCGAATGTTGACCTTGAGGGCTTCCAGGGTCTCAGGCTTGTTCACGTAAACACGGGACTTCAAAAAACTCCACAAGTCTGGAACGGTTAAATCGGGCTATCTTATGGGCCAGTGCAAATCGCCAAAACGAGAGATGAGGCGACCCTGGAACGCCGCCTTCAGAATATCGGTTGTGGTTCGCGCAGTGTGTGCCGTTGGTCCATCCTGTTGGAACCACATGTCCTCCAGTTTTAATTCGTCGAATTGCGGCAGAAAAAACTCGGTTAACATAAGCGATAGTTTTGCTTGTTCACGTACCCGCTGAGGTGGAAATGAGCCTAATCGCTCATTATGATTTTGGTGAAAAATCGTCCACTTCGTCCACGAGATTGAGGATGGCTTGGGCGTAGGTTACACGTCTTCGACCAAAATTCGCCATAGGGACAACCGCTCCATGGCTTGTTTACTTCTATTCTACATCTGTCTAGTCCACAAATGTCAAAAGAGATTTGACATTGGCGGCCATTTGCAAAAATAAGAGCATCTTCCAATAGGGTGGTCGCTTTTGAAACACCCTGTATGAGCATACATTCTGTCCTCCACTAGCAGAGCTAAATAAATAGGCTGTTTAAAGAATAGAAGTGTGTGTGCATGTCTATGAGCATCCATTTTACCTTCTATTAGTAGGCCCGATAACAGGCCTCCTTGATGTATATTTTAGAATGTCGGGAGGAACCATCTTTCCAGGGATCCTTTCAGAAGCGATATGTTAATAGTTACCGAATTTTCGTCAGTTTAAGAGAAGGAGTAACGAAGACCTTATAGCTGAATATCAACAGACTGCCTCAAAAGGCATATTTGCAGGCTTATTTTGTAAATGCTTCAGTATTTCCGCTGCTGGGATGTTTTTATAAAAAATAACTACAGATTGTTATCGTACTCTTCCCATTTCATTTATCATAAGAGCAAAATACATTTTTGAAGCTATGCTTCTTACAGCGGGCTTTGAGAGACGGAGTTAACTGGGAAAAAATGGCATAACGAAAATGCGTGAGGTGATAGTACCGTTATTTTTAACATAACAGAATAAGCTTTATCATATACCAGCGCCACCTCTACACGACTAGTAGAAATAAAAGTAGCTAACCTGTTATCAATAACATGGATCAATCCAGCACAGATTACAACCATATTAATATATCAGAAAGCTTTAATAAACATGACTTTAAATACAATGTGCCGGATTTCACTTTTGCAAGCTTTTATATCACCATGTAGTTATTGCAATTTGTCAAACTTCACGGAAAATAAAGCTCATCTTTCAACTCTTTCAAAATAACATTAACACTCTCACAACAGGTTTGTAGGCTAGTTGGTTGGAAGCTAGTGCAAACAAATTAACATAACAGAATAAGCTTTATCATATACCAGCGCCACCTCTACAGGACTAGTAGAAATAAAAGTAGCTAACCTGTTATCAATAACATGGATCAATCCAGCACAGATTACAACCATATTAATATTTCAGAAAGCTTTAATAAACATGACTTTAAATACAATGTGCCGGATTTCGCTTTTGCAAGCTTTTATATCATTGTTAACCCAATTAAAATGTTTTCTTAACATACAAAACGTTATACGGAAGTATAGGGGGGTAAATTCGTGCTAGTGGAAAAAATCCAATGAGTGTTCGAACTCACGGGCGATGTGTTAACACCTTTTTGCTACACGGTACCTGTTCGATTTCTATGAACACATTCGTAAATGTTACATAGGAAAATAAAAAACAGCGTTCAATCATATGATGACGTTACAGTTAAATAATATTAATACTTAAAATTATTTAAAGACCCAGTGCAAGCACATGTGTCATTATATTCTTGCTCAATACTTTTTTTTATTCCCACAAAAGTCAAAGAATGCAAAGCAACAGACACTTGTACATACATACATACATTGTTATATTCGTACGATATAACCGAAGATCAACATAAAATACTTTTTTAATATTACTCCAAATTAAAACACTTCAATCTCGGCTCGCCGATATCGGATCGCCTTAATTTTTGGCCTAAACTCTTCGTCGAAACCCGCACTAGCTTTTTAATCCAAAAATTAATAAAAAAATGTTAACACATCAATAATAATAAATAATATCTGATGTGTTAATAATAATAGTAATAATAAATAACTATATATATTGTCAATCATTGTGTTTCAAAAATATTAAAAAACAATCGAAAGTAAGTTGGAGCATAGCTTCTGTCGGCAGTCCCCCAACTGCCACGTGTGTTTTTGTATTAAAATTTTCATGCAGGTAAAATAAGATGGAAGGACATGTAGTTTTGTAACCAGGTCAATGCTTGGTGAAACTTAATGGAAAGGAAAAACACTGGTTTGTCTACTAACATCTTGACCAACTGTGGGTTGAAAGTTGCCTAGATTAATATCATATTCGTTATGTACTACAGCAGAAAAATTTCCATCTCAGGACGAAAGGCTACAACGACGATGACATGTACTTCGTTATAAAGAATGATTCATAAAGAATGCTTCTTCTCTATTGTGTGTACGATGCGTGTATTTCGGTGTATATTCCTCGAACCGCATTCAATAAGTTTGTTACACACGTGCTAAATTGTTCCATAACATGCCCACACACAACAACAAACTCACAACACACACTCACAATCTTGTTCACATACACACACACATCCATACACTCTATCGTACACATTCCATTCTTATTGTGCAGCACAGGCGCATTGTAATCCATAATCATCATCATTTGCTGTATGTATGCACATACAAACATATGGATGTCCTTTAACTTTTCTTCTTCTTGTTTTAGTCTTGGACTGATTGACATCATGCCTAGGCGGGAAATTTCATTCAAACTAAAATATAATGGAAACGGAAAATAGAAAGAAGAAAAATAAAACAGAAATTATGAAAATATTGGTCTGCTTGTTTGTTTTGGTTTATTTTTACACATAAATAAATACATATACATTACATTAGGCACACACACATACTACCATGGGTGTATGGTGTCATAGGTCATTTAACGTTAACTTATTTGGGCTGTTCAATATTTAATGGACTTAAAGCCAAAATAAAATAGTGAATGGGTAAGAAAGGCATTAAGAAAAAAATATTTTCGCAACTCCAGCAAAAAACAGCACATTTTTCATACTTCCAACAACTACATACATGACGTGGATTGAATTCCAAATGTAACCTTTCATACTTGAAATATTGAAATTCCTTACATTACAGTGGTTTAGAATAGAAAAGGGAATGCCACATTTCGGATATTGTAATTTTGAACAAAAATATTTAATTCTAGCGGAATATTCGATTTATTGCAGTGTTTAATCGATTACAATGGTTTTTAACACAACACTTCAGGAATCGATTTTGAGTATTTTCATGTTAAAATATTTTTCAAAGTAGTAATAGTTATAGTTTTCGAGGAAATACCCAGTCGATGTCTTAACTAGGCTTTATATAAATGAAACTGTCCCAGGACTCTGGAATTTTGAGGTTTAAAAGCTGCGGATTTGGTCTATATTTTAGCAGGGACTTCAATTCAGCCATAAACTTTGAACTCACATATTGTAAACAAAGGCTGAAAAACATCTCAAATTCTCCGAAAATTTTTATACGAATCCCATATAGTATACTGAACATACGCTTAAAATAATTTTGAGTTAAGTACTAGGATTCGCCTTGTTCGCGAATGTCCTTTTTTTTTTGAAAAATGGTTACGAAAGACACACAAATTACTTAAGATTTATTTTTCTATTGATGGATGGGAGCTTTCTCATTGCGGCCAATGCTTTTTTTACCTATTCTTTTGGGAATATTTCAAGCAGCACACTACATTCGGCGTTAGGTCAAGGATCTCCTAGTAATCACATTTGCAGATATAGCTTTAGTTGAAAGGTGATTAGTTGAGCAACCTGAAAATCGTAGGTTAGGTGTTGGTGGATGATGGTTGATGAATGATTCAATTATTTTGTTCCAAGAAGCTCAAGATCTTGTCTAGACCTAAAAAACCGTTTCCCATTACATCCCGTGAAGGGATTGGGAAGAGCTTCTCACAACCAGTGAGCTGTGCGCTTTCGAATTTTTCACTCAATGATTGGGACCCTCAGTTTTACACCGGTTGCGAACGGTATTTTGAGAAGCCTTATCATGTCTAAATACTCGATAGTGTCGTCGTCACTAAGGAGGTGATCGCCGTCGAAAGGCATTTTAAGGTGGTCAGAGCAGGGATCGAACCCACGTTCTCATGCACAAGAGCCGCGCACAAAAGCCATTGCACCAACGACGGCCACACTACACCTACCTGATATTATTCTCCCAGGTCTCTAAATAGGTAAGATCTTATTGGCTAGGTTATGTATCGGTGGCCGTTGATGAACGACTCACTTAGACTTAATAGTTCATTATGATATCAACGAGATTAAGCGCTAGCCGCCTCAACAATTCCGCCTGATACACTCTACATCTCTAGTTCACTTGAGTAGACCAAGTACCCTACCTGACCATTAATTTTTGACCCATCTCTGTAGAAATTCACACCTTTGTTCTATGAATACCTTTTCGGGATGGTAGAGTGGTATTTCCGATCGAATAGTGGTTCAGCTTTCAAGTAGTCAAAAATGCAGGACTGTTAGGAGTACCTTCAGCACAGTTCCATGGCCGACTCCGACAAGCATGGTAATGAGGCAAAATCAACCCTCATAGTTTTATAACTCCTTGTAAAGGGTTTTCCAATAGGTACTTGTCAACTTTCAATTTAATTTATGAACGCACTATTTCACTGATCATCTAACTCTTACTTTCCCTTTTTTCAGTAAACTCAACATTTTCATCATGGTAAAGTACACGAACAAACAACGTATGCAAATTATAAAAATGTACTACCGAAATTCGGAGTTGGTGACCGCAACTTTAAGAGCGTTAACTCCAATTTTCGGTCGTTATTCTCGCCCTAGTAGACAAGCAATAACAAGTTTAGTGCAAAAAATTGAGTCTACATATTCATTGTGTGATGCTGCTGTGCCAGTGAGACAACGGCTTGGTCACTTTATGGAGAATTTTGGTAAAGATCTTGGTTTACACCGATGGACCATTTGACGCGACGTACGGTATCCGATTGGGCTCTGGAGAAGATGCGCCAAGATGATGAATTTCATCGCAAAACCATCTTAAGTGACGAAGCTCATTTTTGGCTCAATGGGTTCGTCAATAAACAGAATATGCGTTATTGGTTTGGTGAAAATCCACATGTGCTTCATGAATCACCACTTCATCCACAAAAAACATCTGTATGGTGCGGTTTTCATGCCGACGGCGTCATTGGGCCATATTTTTCGTCGACAATAACGATTGTCACGTTACTGTGAATGGCGATCGTTATCGCGCCATGATTACCGATTATTTTTGGCCCGAATTGGAAAACATGGACTTGGACGACATGTGGTTTCAACAGGACGGTGCCACAAGCCACACAGCATACGTTACAATCGATTTATTGAAGAGTAAGTTTGATGAGCGTGTTATCTCAAGAAATGGACCAGTCAATTGGCCGCCTCGTTCGTGCGATTTAACGCCTCTAGACTTTGGGGCTACGTCAAATCATTGGTCTATGCCAACAAGCCGACGACGTTGGAAGAACTCAGAGCCAACATTGAACGCGAAATAGCGGCCGTTACGGCTAATATGTGTGACAGAGTCATCGAAAATTGGGTCCAACGAATCCAACGTTCCCGCGGTGGCCATATGAACGAAGTCGAGTTCCACTCATAAATGTTTTGATTGTATTTCAAGTCGATCATAAAGTTATGGAAATATCTCAAATGGTTTGCGTTTTATTTTAAAAAAAAGTTGTCAAGTCGTTATTGAAAAACCCGATAGTTGGTGCCAACTACAGTACTTGGGTCGGATGCGGAGGTCTAATGAATCAGCCATCTTAAATAAAAATCCTTGAAGAAATGTCAACAAATTTTAATAATAAATATGCCCCCAATAATATGCCACCAATGACTTTAAACAATGGTTTATGATTGGCTGCTGGAATGTTAGAGTTCTCTGAATAATTCAGACCCAGATCCTAGATCTGATCGACATACGTTGATTAATAGAGGTAAAACCCAATTATAGCCACTGTTTTATAAAATCCCGCAGTGAAACACTGCAAAGAATCGGAGTCGGCCTTCTTCGTTCACCTAAGCCTAGAAAAGCTCTAATTGAGTGCAAATATATTTCTAATCGCATTGTTATTGGGAGGTTTAACTGGAAATTTCTATGGCACAAGTTTATGCCCTAATTAAGCCTGATGAGAACAGTGGTAAGGATTAATCCCCAATTAAGCCTGATGGTGCATGCCACCGTCGGTGGTGCAATGGTCAGTGTGCGCGGATCTTGTACATGAGAACGTGGGTTCGATACCTGCTCAGATCACCTTACGTTTCTTTCGACGATGGTCACCTCGCATAGTGATGGCGACACTATCTAGTACTTAGCCTTAAAAAATCTTCTCAAAAATGCTGTTCGGAACCGGTGTAAAACTGTAGGTCCCAATCAGTGAGTGTAAAACTAGAAAGCTCACATCTCACTGATAATGAGAAGCTCTCCTCAATGCCTTCATGGGATGTTATGGGACACCATTTTTTTAAGCCTGATGAGAACAGTGTTAAGGACGATTTCTGTAGTCAACTTGACTTTGCTATAAGCTCCCAATTTCTGGGAGAGGTGAGGAACGACAACAACTTGCAGGAAGTTATGTGAAGACATGTCCCTGGAGCGCTGAAGAATTACAATGGTGACAGTCTCATACGCGGAACAATTTTTTTTCATAAATATTATGATAGGTTTACTAGGGCTGTTTGTTGAGAAAATCAGATTTTTAGCAAAAAAGTGAGGTTAAAAAATCGTATTTTTTAAATTTGTCCCCAATGGGTTAATAAAATGTAATATATTTATATGCAGGTTTAAAGAGTTTTTAATGGTCTTTGTAATGATATTCACCGGAACCAGATCGGACCATAAATATGTGAGATATGACCAATTATATACTCAAGCTTTAAAGGCCCATATCTCAAGAAGTTGGACCGAGCGCAAACATTTGTTTTTTCTATTTTAAAAAGCTTTTTAAGCCCTTTTAGGCCAAAAAAAAATTGGCCTATGGCCGGTAAAATTTGTTTAAATAGCGCAGACTTAGCTATATCCATATATACCGATTTCTCAAAAACTGGAGCCAATCTGACACTTCCAAATGTACTTTCGCACTCAGGGGACTCCCCCCTAATAGTTCGAAAAGGATTCATCAAAGTTCATTTTTTTCGGGTCAAAAACTATCACAGTGTTTATTAATGGCGCTTGGAGGTCACTATTAAAATACAGTCCTCTTTTAGAAGTACACCTCACTAAGCTGAACAAATAAAATTTTTTGCATTTCGCTCTGAATTGGTGACCAGGATAATTACTCTCAGGGATTTCAGGTTTACAGTAACCAGATAATTCATTTTCGATGCAATATATTGCACGGATTGGTAAACAGTTTCTTGAGGAATGGATCTTCTTATATTTATTTTTGTACAATGTGTAATTATAAGGACCTCATTTAGTAATGTAGGTTTTCTACATTATATATTTCGATAAATAAAGAACTTTCATAACATTAAACCACTTCCTTGGAAATAATTCAAATTTAAATCCTGCATCCAGATGATAATTTTAAAGCCTTACATAGTGTCGTATTATGTATCCACCTTAATATAATCCCCGCAAGTGTCCTTTTTGCACAACTATTTGTTAATTTTTAGTACAAACGACCAATTAAAAATGTTCTCTTTCGACATCTGTGAAAAATGGTTCTGGCCTTTAGAACTTTAATAGTTAAAACGTGATATCAAGTCGACAAAGATCCTCAATACCACACCAGAACAACATGTCACTAATTGAAAAATGAAATTAACTAAACAAAAGGTCAAGACATAAAATTAAATTGTACATAAACGACCTTTGACTGTGGACACTCCTCCGCCTGACAACATAATGATCGCAGGCCATAAAAGGACAAAGGGACACATTCGCACATTTGTGAATTGTCAAGAGCCAAACACTTAATACACATCACTCCCCAGGAGGAAGAGCAGGATACGATGTTCATATTGTGGCAAAATTTAAATTTACGATGCATAATATTTGCCATTGTAAATTATTTTAATGTATTCCATCTATCAATTGAAACAAATTTCATTTTGCCATTTAAATGATTGAAACGGATATCAAAATTATTAATAAAATGCTAATTTTCCATTTGAACAATTTCAAGAGTACTAAAGTGCCAATATGTCTAAACGTGTGTCGCTCCTCTGTCCGTCTGACAATGACATTGAACCGGATTATAAATACAATAAAATTGTAATTTTATTAGCAACCACCATCACCTCTGACACTTGCAATACCCGTACCACTCACTACCTTAATGGTCATATGAGAGGTATGGGTACTTGTGGACTACGTAGCTCAGAATCGTCGTGTGGCAATCAAGACTACGTATTGACGTCGACGCAGAAGGGGTGTTAAATTTCAACATTGCTGGGTTTCCGAGAATATTTGACTCCTGAACGCCACCATGAGGCGTGTGACAATGACGTTGCTAGTCGCACTACATCTACATTATCATCATCATTGGCTGTTGCAAATGCTTGAAGTGTGCACGATGAATGAATGATTCTCCTCTGAATCGAGTACTCAATAACAACTCTCAAGCAATTAAAAATTGTTATCTTTCATTGGCAGCAAGAAATTTTGAAATTGTTAATTTTTTGGTTTGGTAATCAATCAATTTTTTATTGGCTGATGATCTATTGATCGGCAGGGAAAAAATCGTTGTCATTATCCTTTACATTTTGGCTTTGACCAGACGGTGACAACTCTTTTTTCAGGGGGACGCTACACTATGGTAAGTAGCTCCGGCAGTGATTGCAAGTTTGAAACACTTTATCTATAGAGCAAAAAGGCGAAATATATCTAGAGAAGCAAGCAATTGGTGAGAAAAGTACTTCATATCCCAATTCGTTCGTACATTCGATACATTGGCTTAATGCTAGAAAATCTTTTTCTTTCAACAAATGCTGACGTTTTCCTTTTATTCTATTGTTATGATAAATGGCCTAACTAAAATTAATGCACAAAATAACAGTAGAATGTCAACAAACAGTATGTGGTGGATATTGTAGCTTGATTTCCTAATGTTAATTACGCCTAAAAGTATGTCGTCGTTGCAAATTAAAAAGCTACTTCATACCAACTCACCAAGAATGTTTCAAGATATCACAATACCAGTCTGAATTAACACATGTCATCAGATGTTATATAGTATATGATGTTAAATTTTTTTCGACGACGGTCTCCTCGCTTAGTGACGGCGACACTATCAAGTAATTAGCCATGAAAAAGCTTCTCAAAATATAGTTCGGAACCAGTGTAAAACAGTAGATCCCAATCAGTGAATGTAAAACTATAAATCGCACAGCTCACTGGATTTGATAAGCTCTCCCGAGTCCCTCCATGATATGTAATGGGTAATGGGAAATGTTTTAACATATTCATGCAAAAATAATCTAGACTATGCCGAGTTTATCTGTTGTGTCGAGTCGCGAAATTCTCGCGTCCTTTTGTTGCTGTCAGAGTGTAGATTCCCAATGGGTCCCAGAAAGCTCGTTTAATGTATTTTGTATGCATGAGACCTTTAATAGTTGTCCTAAAGTTACACACGAATTTGGTTTAACAATGAAAACCGAAATCTCTGTTCGAAGAAATGATAGATTAGGTTTAGTAAGAGGAATGAAAGCATTTGTGGTTCATCCCATAACATAAGTATATCTGGACATGTACTTAAGGATACATTTGTTCGTACAAACTTCCTCAGTGTTCTCCAATCTGTCGCCCGAATATAAACCAAACTACAAGGTGGCGCAAAAGTAAACTTCCGATGTTTTTTGGCTGTAATGTAAAAAAAAATGAAAAACTTTGATTCTTCTTGTGGATTATTTTTATTTGGTCTTTTAATTTTTTTTACATCAAGTCGAGAATATGATGTCATGTAAATGGCCGCCGCCACAGTTGATTGTCATTTGAGCCCTTTTATGGCATTTTCCATCACTTTGGCCAAAACTTCCGGCGATACGTCCTCACATTCTTGACGGATATTGTCTTTAAGAGCTGCAAGAGTCTGAGGCTTGTTGACATAAACCCGCGACTTCAAAAAGCCCCACAAAAAGAAGTCTGGAGCGGTCAAATCAGGCGATCTTGCTGGCCAGTGCAAATCGCCAAAACGGGAGATTAGGTGCCCGGGAAATGCATCCTTCAGCATATCGGTTGTGGCACGTGCAGTGTGTGCCGTTGCACCGTCCTGTTGGAACCACATGTTTTCCAATCCCAATTCATCAAGTTGCGGCAAAAAGAACTCATTGATCATTGCTCTGTAGCGCTCACCATTCACAGTAACCGTTTGGCCCGCGACGTCTTCGAAGAAAAAAGGTCCGATGACTCCTCCAGCGAAAACAGCACACCATACAGTGACTTTGAGCGGGTGTAATGGCTCTTCGTGGGTTACACGCGGATTTTCAGTGCCCCAGAAGCGTAAATTTTGCTTATTTACGTACCCGCTTAGATGGAAATGGGCCTCATCACTCATGATTATTTTTGATGAAAAATCATCTTCCTCTTGGTGGTGAATAAGGATGGCTTGAGCGTATGTTAGACGCGATTGGCGGTCAGCAGCTAACAGCTGATGCACCGTCTGGACTTTGTACGGAAACATCTTCAAATCTTGTACCAAAATTCGCTGTAAAGACCGTCGACTGATACCCATTTGCATGGCACGTCGTCTGGTCGATGTCGACGGCGCATCCATGACATCCTCGGCTACAGCAGCAATATTCTCTGCAGAACGGCTACTCCGGGGTCTGCCATGCCTGGCAGCATCTCGTGTTGTGCCAGTCTCTTCGAGGCGAGCGGCTAAACGTCGCAGTGTTTCACCAGTAGGCGTTGGACGGCCAGGAAATCTGCGACGAAATTCACGTTGTGCCAAAGTCACCGACCGATTATTGGTCAAATAAATAGTCAGCAATATTCCGCGTTCTGGAGCAGTGTAGCGTAACATTGTTTATTAACGTGTATTTCGCATGTGTTTACTACACAAATGTCAAAACAGAACTGACATTAGGGGCCAATCGCAAAATTTATAGCATTTTCTGATAGGAGGATTACGTTTGCGCCACCTTGTAGATATGTATAATCACTGGTAGTTAGAAGCTCTCCCCAATTCCTTCATGGGATGGAATGGGAAACCATTTTTTTTAGACATGTATAATCGGAGAACTGTTGGATTCATAATATCGCGAAAGCGTTGCAATTAATGGCTAATATTATGTTTAGAGTTTGGAACACGTATTAATCGAATAAATTCGAGTTGTTTCCGATATGGTAACCTTTTGATATGTTTCCCATCCGGGTCGCTCCACAGGATCTTTGCTATTCCCTCATGATGCGTCCCATAGTACCGTTTGTGAGTTCACCAATATCGCCGTAATTTACGCTTGCCTATCAGTGAAGAACTACACTGGCTAGTCCACAATCGTTGTTTGGCCCGCCTTAAAATCTGCGGAATTGACGATGTTCTGATCAGGAAGGCCTCAATAAAAAGTTCTATTCTTATTTTTCCATCCGACGTAGATCAGCCAGTAAGCCAGTGGGTCCCCCGATCGTCCTCACATCTGCTTGAAAACACTGTTAAAATCGGGAGGCGATAGTACTGTTTAATTTTTAGGACCTTAATGAAGATATCTAATACTGTTTTTTCATTCTTCCTAGATTTGGTTGATTTGGGAGCCATATGCCGTAGACATTTTCTCCGAAATATAGTGGCATCAACTTTCCATTCAGTGTTGGTGAAGCGATGTGTGGTCCTCTCTTAATGCCTTTTTTTAAAGATTATTTCGTTTATCTGTTGACTGTAACATTTTCCATTCAGAGGCGAGTAATTTTTGTTTCCAATTCCTTAATAGTAGCCATCATACCAATGTAGACTTCCGACTTTACGTAGCCCCAAGGAGAAAAAAGTCTAGAGATATGATATTATATGATCTAGGCAGTCAATTAACCGGTCCTAACCGATAAATTAACTGTTCATCGAATTGTAATCCCAAGAATGTCATCGTTTTATAGACTGTGCGTCAAGTAATGCAAACTTCTTGGAACAAAATGTCATTGAGATCGTGGTTATTAATTGCAGGTAGCAAAAAGTCTGTTATTATGGCGTGATAATGGGTGCTATTCACTGTTACGTTCCGACCGGTCTAATTTTTGAATAAATACGAACCGATGATTTTTGTGAAACTCTTCGAGTTGTTCTTCAGCTCAAATATATTGCGACTTGCTTCTTGATGTTACGCCAGAAATGGGGCTCATCGCTGAACAAAATTTTGGTCTACAACATTGGGTCCTCTTCATGCCCAAAGACAGACCTTTCAACTATGAGGAAAAATTAAACAATAGTACACAAAAATGCCATGTTAGTTTCATCTGTTCTAAAATCCCATCATTTCTCTAAAGAACTATCAATATATGCCTCTCTTTCTCTCTCTCATTGTGTACAACATTTATCAACCCTTACAGCCAGGTTATTGATTAGGAACACAATTAAAACCCCGAATCTAAGTGTATGTCTTATAGAAGAGTACTAAATCACTGTAGCCGGTTGCAGCGATCTGCGACTCGTTGCTTCAATAGATTTAATTTCCATCTCCCTTTATAAATGAGGCCTCCTGTAAGTGGTCTAAAATATCTGGTATACTCAAAATGGATGATAATTGCATTGCATCATACTTCCTTTCGTGGAGAGCAGAATAGATACTCATATTCATGCACAATCCACTTCAATCCCCCTTTCCCCTTATGGAATGCATTATTGATGATCATTGGCATGCACACATTCTTGGCGTTTACACGAGACAGTATTGCGGAGACAATAACAAAATGTATATAAGCAATTCTCTCATTGGCTTCATCACTGATTTTTCTCTAATTTTCCGAAGAAAGTAAAGTCGGCAAATGATTTGATGTAAGCAGCCAATTCGGTGAAGTTTCAGTGTAATTTGCGAAAAAAAAACGAAACATTGTCGAAAAAACCATGCAATTTGGAAAAACGTATTTTTATTTGGAGATTTTGGGCAATGATATTGAACTCACGCCAAGCGACAGTGACGGCGGTTACGTAGAAGTGTATTGTCTTTATATTTCTCTGGACGCCTACGTGACACAAACATTTTTCTCTTCTTTGACAGCTAATACATATTCTCAATTGTATTGTCTCATGTAAACGCAGACAAACAGGCCTATGGGCTGGCCAGTTGAAAGAAAGCAAGATATACACTGTTGTTTTCCACATGTTGGCAATTTGTCTTTGAAAACTTATAACATACGGTAGCTAAGTAGTCAGCACGCCCAACTATAAGTACGGAGGTCTTGGGTGGGATTCCTGAGACTGCAGGGAATACTAAATAAAATTGATTAAACTAAATAAAATTGTCTAAATATTACAAATATGGGAATAATTCGTAAAAATTTGTTAGTTTTCCTTAAAGTCTCTTTTGCAGGCCTCTACATGCCTTTCTTTGCATACCTCTTAGGAAACCTTCTATTAGTGCGCCTACCAGAAAGTTTGAAAGGGAAGTTGAAGGCCAGCTCGAAGGAAAATGTGCTGACAATAGAAGGGAACTGCTCAGGCCTCCTCTTCATATGGAGCCCTGTATTAATTGCAGACCTCACGTAAACACCCTCTTCTTGCTGATTTTTATCGCTCGATCGCTTCCGATCTCTTCAGTCGCAGTCGATCGCGATGCTATTAGGTTTCGATCACTGAGTAATAGCTCAGCTGTTATGCTATTTCTTACGGTTACCGAGGAGTTCGAGTTGTTGGAGTTGGTGTTGTTGTTAGAAGTTGGACATAAAGCCAACATAACTAAAATAGAATCCATGGTTGGACTATTTCAGGTTGGGTCATAATATCAGCTGATTTATTTGTTTCCTTGCATTTGGACATGCCAAATGTCAAATTCATATGTATTTTGTTTTTGTACTTTGTTGTTGATTTTTGTTTTTAGTATATGTACATTTGTGTTGAAGGGAAGCCAAGTACGCAACCAAAAAAAAAGTATGTTGTTGTTGCCTACAGTTACTACAACACCTACAGCTACTACCGTATATTTGTACCATGATAGAATACATGTTTTTGTTCGGAACAACTGTTATCAAACATAATTTAGCTCAACATTACCAAACACGTTTTATACTTAGATTATTTCCAGTTGCGTATCTCCCACTACCATGCGAATCTGCTGTGGGGAGGAATACTTTACTTTCGTTGTCGACGCTTAATCGTTATATCAGTTGCGTATTTCTCCCACAATCAATTGGGGTTTTCATACGAAAGGATACGTAATACCGAAAAATACCAACATAGGATTTTATTAAACTTAAGCCTACGTAATAAAAATCGGTTTCTTTTTTCTAGCTATGGGATTGTTTCGTTTGTATTTGAATGTTGTAATCACAGACAAATATGATTTTCTTTCTACATCCAAAATGTATTTGCATTCAAATCTTTTAATTTTAGTACCGCCATACAGTGTAGCGTACACATTAATATGAACGGTCGACCATGAAATATTGTATCAATATAACTGATTTCGATTGAAGTACTCTTTTCCCCACATATTTTTCGTCAAATGTGTTTTCCATGACATTTCAAATTCACTATGGCCATTGCCATGGCAAAAAACATCAATATACACATGTCAAAAATATATTGAATGATCACTCTCCCCGTTCACAAATGCCAGACACTCTATAATCAACTCTCAATTTTCCACGCAGGACTTTATTAATTTCATAAAAATCACAAAAGTTTCCAAATACAGAAAATCCACTGGCAAAGTGCGATTTAAAACCACTCATTTTCTTTGAACTCATAGCGGTTTTTAAAACCACCAGAGAGAAAGAAAAGTGAAAACAATAAAATTTATGTTTAGGTTGTATAGTTTTTTACGGTTTTTAAAATCAAATAAAAACAAAAACACGACGACATAGTGTATCGTAGTGAGCTTGGGAGGGAGGGATGTGTTTTAGGAAGTGCATAAATGTTCGAGTGCCTGAGTGATGTGACCAATTCGTGCGACAACAATTATTCGCTTAGGAACAAAAGGACAGAAATGCGTATACGCGTGTAAAGACAGACAATTGTTTAGTGTGTGTGTAATTTTTTTAAAAACACGATTTTCCAATTGATATTTTGAAATCGGTCTGGCATTGTGTTGTGTTTTTTTTGTAACATTAGTGTTAATGTCACTTTAATTGTTTTCTCTAGTGTGGTTTTCATTTGGTTTTTTTATGATTTCATTTATTTTATTTCCCTAAATCGAATGTAAATGATGTTTTGTTGTGACTTTGCCCACCCAAAATACAAAAACCGGATATTTAAATGTGAAATTTAAATTTCATTTAATCATTTGTCATTGGTAAGGGATTCTTTTTTTACACTTTCTGATTCTAAATTTGTCAACACAATGCAGTTCCCAAAACTTCATTTGCGGTCGCAAAACAGGTTTAAGGTCAAATGGATTCATCTTATTCCAGAACTATGTCCAAATTGATTTCACGTTGTTAAATTGTAGTGAAATCAAAATAGAATGCGCTGTGTACTTTTAAATATATCAAAAACAGTTTATGAAATTGAAAGATATGTACCTGGGGTGGAAGCACCAAAAACGGCCCCTGTAACATTATGCAGAAACCATGTATATAATTGGAACATCCATATACTTATGTACGTGCAAGCATTGTTTTCATGAATTGAAGATCTGCTGCTTTTATGATACTTTGTTGTCTATCACATTTTTGTTTTCAGTTGTATTCAGAATATTTAGATCACAGAAATATATAGTATAACATATTAATCATTGTGGCTCCAACATGTAATATTGAATAGCAAACACAATGTGTTTGGACACAAGAATAATATATTTGCGACCAGCTTTAAACACTTTATATTTGCATCCAAACAACAACAAAATAAAGATTTTTTAGCGTATAATAAGTCAATAGAGGAATAAAGTTTACTTCAATACTAGTTCTTTGGAAGTTATCATGGAATTGGCGCTGGAATAGATGTTTCATAAATTAGATTGTGATACGAAACGAAGTCGGTAATTCGGCCTCTTTTCTTTTAAGTTTAAAATATTCGAAGGACAAATTTATTGACTCAAGTCATTTATTACCTGTTTACTTCATAAATTATTGTATCCCTTAAAAATTTATTCTTGGTTAACTTTTTCGGCAAACTTTTAAAAACGGCTGTGGAGAATGCTTGAATAATGTCGAAATGTACAGAAAACATCACACAGTTAGGTTGTGATTGACAACGCAGTGGATGAGGCAAGGTTGCTTCGGGTTATTCATATCTTCGACAGCCTTCTTAAATATAAGTAGAAGATGTATTCAATGACGTGACGTCTTGCTCCATTAGAGACTCTCTCGAAGCTGCATGCGTGCTTGGAAATTGCTTAATAAATTCTGTGCTGGGGATAAGTGCTGTTCGGAAGCGACTACAAGACGGAATAGAAACACCTCTGATGTTTCTTTTTGTGGCCGACGGAAATTGTACATCCATTGTATCGGACGAACGAAAGGTTGTAACTAGAGTGCCCAAAAACCGAATTTGTTTGCACCCCGGTTTTCGATTCGTTGGAAAACTCAGTTTTTCAAGAAACCGATTTTCGCGTTTTAATTCTAGACGGTGATAATGGATTTTTATATTAAATTAAAAAACACACGTAGGTAACACTTGCAGTACATATCGTACCCTAAATACAGAAGCGTCATAACTCAAAATTTCTAGATTTGAATTTTTTGTTTAAAAACAATCACATAATTTTGAAATGTGTTTAAAAAATTATTTGAAAATATTATTTAGAACTTATTGAACATAAATTCATACTTTAAAATATAAATCATGCTTCTTAATTCCAAAATTTGAGGGAAATTCGAAAATAATATCATTTATTATTACATTGTTTAATGATATTTAACACAAATTGTGTAAAACCAGTTAATCGGTTAACCGACGCCAAATAACTGATTGTTGCTTTGTTCGAAAATTAAGTCTAAAAAAAACGGATAACGCGTTTTTCGGTTTCGCTTTTGGACACTCTAGTTGAGACCTATGCGGGAGATGTTGCCATGTTTATCACTGCGAAATAGTTGTCTACAACTAGTAGTGTGATGCAAACTGTGTTGGGTAGGCTATCTATCGCCTCTGGCTAGAGGCTTTGGTTTGGGGGCAAATGCCTTCAAGATAGAGCTAGCTCTTTTCACTCATACGCAAAAGATATATCAGTTCCGGGGTTCGATACCTGACGGTGTAGAAATATCGTTATATTCGCAGGCCAGATATCATGGTGTTATCTTTGACCAGAAGTTGAGCTACAAAGAAACACTGAAGAGCGAATGAACAATGATGAATACTCTATAAGCCTTTCGAAATTCCATGGGTGGAGGCTGTGGAAAGATATGTGGGTTTAGGACACCGATACTGGACAGTGTAGAGGTAACGTACGATTCGGAGGCCATAAAGTATATTTTCTGTTGTTATACTTGAGCAGAAGTTGAACTGGAGGTAGAAATATTGAGGAGTGAATGAAGAAGGTAATGAATGCTCTATGCACTCACACAAAAATTCGGTTCAGACAGCCGAATTAGCCGTAACCAAATTAAGAGGTTGTCTCGACCGAATTATAGGTTGTCACAACCTCATTAGACGTTGTTGCAACCTCATTAGAGGTTAACACAACCTCATTAGAAGTTGACAAAACCTCATTAGAGGTTGACACAACCTCATTAGAGGTTGACACAACCTAATTAGAGGTTGACACAACCTCATTAGGGGTTGACACAACCTCGTTGGAGGTTGAAACAACCTCATTAGTGGTTGACACAACCTCATTAGAGGTTGTCACAGCTGAATTGCAGGTTGTTACAACCGAATTTCACAAATTAATTATTAATCACAAATTAATTATTAAAGCCTTTTTTATAATAAAGTGGTGATTTATTTTCCTGCATTCTTATAAAAAGATTACAAAGCGAGAAAATAACGTCACATACATCGGGTAATCTATAGAATAATACATTTGTTTTACATGCCTCTTTCGTCCTTTTTTGAAATCCCAGCGATCATGGGACACCGCAACAATTCTGACGTGTTGCATCAGTTAATTTTGGTCCCAAAACATTTTGTATACAGACTCACATAAGCATTTTGCAGCATAGATCACATGACCGACCTTGAAAAACTTCAAAACTGTTGATATCTCCTTGAATTATTTCTGCAAAAAAGACGTTATAATACAAAACATATTTTACTTACCTTTGTTAATAACCACAAAAAAAAATCTTGACATTCTTTAATTCTTTTTAAAATAATATTTGATTATAGAATTTTAAACGGTTGTACCTACAGAATTCATGACAAATTCGGTTACAGCAACCGAATTGACGCCAAATTTGGTCGTTGCAACCGAATTGAGGCTTGATTCGGTTATTATGACCGAAGTGATACCAAATTCCATAGTTACAACCGAATTGATGCCAAATTCGGTTACTACAACCGAATTGATGTCACATTCGGTTACTCCAACCGAATTTTGTACCAATTTCAGTTGTTGCAGCCGAATTCATTTCAAATTCGGTTGTGCCAACCGAAATTTTAGAGTATTTAGTTGACTGAACGAATATAATTGAAGATTCAGTTGTCACAACCGAATCAATTATGAAACGAGGTTGTGGGGACTAAATTCGGTCGTAACAACCTCAATTCGGCTGTGGCAACCTCTATTCGGTGGTAACAGCCGAATTTACTGTTGCTACAACCTCTTTCCAAACAATTAGTTCTCTGAGTGTGTGCATGTAAAAATTCAATAGGTTATACCTGGGGACTCTATCCAAAAACTATCGACTGGATGCATTCGAAAATTGTTCTCTATGAAGGTCTGGTCTGGTGTAGTGTCCTAGGGAAGAGCTGTAAGCTTAACTGCTTAATAATGTCCAAAGGACAGCTTCCATGTGCATCTATAGCCCTAGGTGTTGTAATTCTCAGGTGGCTACTTCCAAGCGGGTGGCTAAAATTAACTCAAGTTTGTGTTTGGTTAAATACTAATTACTTGATTTAAACCAGTATTATTAACAACCGTTTTAATTGGATCCATGATGGAGGGCATATACGATTCGGATCGGCCGATCTTAACGCCGTTTTTACTTTTTTTGTTTGATAAAGTTCTTAGGCACAATGAACTTCATCAGGAATTGAATTTAGCGTACTGTTTTCTTTTGGTTTTGAAACCTTGATCTTGATAACGATTTATTTTAACACACTGTACCAATAATCTGAACAAATATTAGACAGAAAATTGTCTTATCCATTCATTATGATTTCATTCCAAATACATTACTAACTGATAACCTTTTGAATTTTCATGCGATTCTAGATTCAATATTTGTGTCACGCACAAATCACAACAGTCTCAAACCCAACGTCCAGCAGTATAGACCGTTCAACTGTTCTCCAAAGAATTTTCAAAATGTTTAATGAGAAAGAAATAAATTTATATGAAAATGAAATCGATCTAAAGCAAGTGATAAGTGAGCACCAATTGCATGCAAAAGACGAGGCTTTGTTTGTATGTGATTTAACGAAATTGAAAGAAAAATATGAAACATGGAACCAGTTAATGCCACGTGTTAAACCCTATTATGGTGAATATGTGAAATTTGAAAATTTTAAATTCATTAATTTTAACCTAAATAAATTAGCCGTTAAGTGCAATGATGATGGTAAAATTGTTAAGACTTTGGCTGAATTGGGTACCAATTTTGATTGTGCCTCCAAGAATGAGATAAAACAAGTTTTGGACTTGGGCGTGGATCCTGATCGCATAATTTTTGCTAATCCCTGCAAACCCGTCTCACATTTGGATTATGCTAAAGAGAATTGCGTTATGACCAGTACAGTGGATACGGAATTTGAGATATATAAAGTGCATAAAAACTATCCCGAATCGAAGTAAGTAAAGAAGTAGTGCGGCTGAGGTTGATTAATACAATTTTCGCTTTACTCAAAATTTTAACATAATTCAGTTTCTACGAGGTGAAAGTAATAATGATTGTTTTGAGGCCCCTGCCATACCAATTCCAAGTGAACAAAGTACTTAGATGTGGTAGTAAAATACCACACTAAGTCTTGCTCTACCTCATCAAAATATTTTTTTTAAAATATAGTTCTCTGAATTTGAGTTACCGGTTCAAATTCTCGTCCATATTTCCTAAACCGGTAACAATTTTGCTTTATAGTCTTAAGCAATATTAAAGGTTTTAGAAACTTTGACAACTTTCTTAAAGACACAACTAAAATCAATTTCACCAGAGATGGCAAAATCGACGGGTCCTCAAGGAAAAAAACATAATTTGACGTCACATTCTAGAAAGACCACAATACAGTCGCGGTCTTCTTTAAAGTTGTAGACCAAAATATTCCGAAAATACGTAAATTATCATAGCAAACGAATATGTGTTCGGTTTTTAGTCTATATATATTCCATATGGCCGAGAAACCAAACCATCTTCTTCCTTAATGTTGTAGTCCGCATTGTTGTTGTTGGCTTTGTAAAAAACACTCAGTACGAAAAGTTATGATTTGATGATTTGATGAAAAAATTTTATTGTTATTTTTTTCCTGTTACGTGCCAAAAGTGAGGTGACCAAAAGCGGGACACAAATTATAGTTTTAATGCTTTTCTAAAAAGTTATGTTGTTTTGAAATCCTATCGAAGATATGCAATTTTCAAAATATCCGAAAATTTAACCTTTTATCCCCTTTCTTTAGTCTAACAATGAAATATTCGTGTTAAAATTTGAAACTATAAAATTTGACGTTATTTTCTATTTTTATTTTGCCTTATAAAAGCGCCTATGACCTTTTCTGACTTATAAAAACATCTAGTTTTTTTTTGGATTTTGGTCTCACTATCATTTCTGTGTCGTCTAGAAACTAAATCCGTTAAAACTTTGAGAATCGTAGCGTGTCGGTTTACAGCAAAGCACTGCCATAATGGATCCAAGAGTAATAGAGGAACTTGCAGGAAAAAGTCTTTCTGTTCATGTGTTGGAATTATGAACTTTTCAATGTGTGTTCCCAGCGGCGGAAGTCGCAAGGCCTTTCACAAATAGGGCATGCAGAATGGTTCTTTTGTAATGCCTTCCTAAAGTAAGGCCTGCAAAATGCATGCATTTTTTCATCAGATATAACCAAGAAGAAGATTTTTACAATTTTGAGAAATTTCTTTTAAAACGTTATTATTAAAAAATTTCATACAAATTTTAAAATTATTTTTATATTTAAAATATTTCAGTGTATTTTTCATTTTGAGCTCTTCACTCTTCGACGTATCAAGAGCAACTGAAACTACGAAATGTACTATAAATGTGTGATCACAACGCCATACACATTAACACAAATCCCAAGTTGTTGAAAAGTTTCAACAACTTGGGTATTTGTGTGATCACAGCGCCACACACATGCACACGACGTCGAGCTCACACAAATCGCAGACACAACCCCAAAGTCAGTGGCCAGCTTAAGATAGATACATTCATAATTATATATAATTAACGATTTTGTGATTAACTAAATTATTTTAATTTTATTTTTGCTTAACAAAAATAAATTAAAGTAAATGCCTTCTAAGGCCTTCCTCTTTGAATGCCTTCTAAGGCCTTCTTTAGGCAATGGGCAAGGAAGGCTTTGCCTCCCAATCTCACGCAATGTTAAAAAGAAAGGCCGAGGTCCAGGTCATGACTTCCGCCGCTGGGTTGGTACTTAGGAATCTTCGAGTGATACAAATTCGGATATGTAAATTGCATGTTAGAGTTTGTATATATACGATGATGATCTACTGATGTTATCACTTCAGGCATAGTAGTTTGGCATCTGATGAACTTGTCACGTAGTTCCAAATTAGTCACGCCAGTAAGTGTGATTAACTGAGTTGTCTATTATTTCAAACAAATGAACGTCTCATACATTAACCATAAATATTAGGGGTGTGCGATTAATCGATTAATTAACATTTTGATTAATCAATATCGTGATTAATCAGTTAATAGAATAATTAAAAACTATAATTAATCAAATCTCAATCAATTAATTTGAATATTGATTAATCATATTTGAATAATTATACCCTCACCCATAGGGATGGGGGTATATATCATTTAATACGTAAAAAAATGTAACACATAGAAGGAGCCATATTAGACCCTTAGTATCTTTGGATGAAAATCCGTTTTAGGACTTTTTAAGACGTTTGAGCCATGGCTGTCTGTCTGTCTGGCTGGCTGGTCAACACAATAACAGCCGTAAATCTTTACAGATCACAATGAAATTTTGTCAGTGACTATTGCTTGCCAATATTGAGTTTGGGATTGAAAATGGGGGTTGTCACCACGCCTCTTCTGGTACCTCCCATACAAATCGACACATTTTGCAAAAAATTATATTTCTTTCAAACCTTTGTTCAGGTAGATGTGATTAGCTTCAACTTTCATACCGGTTAATAATCTGTAAATGCCTACTTAACTGGGGGAAATGGGCGAGATTGCCACGCCCATTCTAGTACATCCCATACAAAACAAAGTTTTCGTCCGGGTTGTCAATGCGATAAATCGCATGAAACACTTCCGATCTTAATGAAATTAGGTATACGGTTTCACGTTATCAACCGGCAATCACCGATTAAAACAAGGGCGATTGTGCCACGCCCATTGTGGTACCTCCCATACAAAAGTTGTTTGGCCGTCTGGGTGTTCGGTACGAGAAATCCCGCAAAACCGAACCAATCTATATGAAAATTTGCTCTAGTCAATATTTAGTCAAATAATACTCTCCTATAGAAAATGAGCTGTTTTGCCACACCCATTCTGGTACCTCCCATATAAAAGTTGGGCGGATGACTGGTTGATCGATACGATAACTCTCGTAAACTATAACCGATCTTAATAAAATGCGGTACTAGGCAATATTTTGCTAAAAGCTACTGTGTAATTAATAACTGACTAACTGACTCCCATACAAAGTTGGTCGAATTTGCGTTTTGCCGACTCGATATCTCCAATAAATCATAACCGATATTAATAAAATTTGGTACTGATCAAAATTTTGGCATGCTCATATTTGTACCTCGCATATAAATATTGGTAGGGAAACTAACTAATTTGGGTATTCAACAATATTTAGCGCAATGTCAGTCTGCTATTGAGTATGGTCACTTTTGAGTATGGTCGTTTTTTATTTAACAGAACTCCCACGCAATGGATAACTTAGGGTGAGGGTGTGATTATGCCGGTTCACCCGACTGAAACTTATGCACTGGTTTTATTCGTCATTCAAATAATTTTTGAAAAACATACAAATACCATACAGTAAAATCACCTAGAGGTGTCATCTTTCTCATCTGTCGTTTCATTTCACTCTCTTCGTGGTACAGTCGGTGCGATAGAGCGGTATTTCACGTAAATTGACTTACGCCAGGTGGAGTTACAACAACTTTTGACTTAATTTTGTCATGTCTTTTTGGTTGCGAACTGTGCATTTTTAATGTATTTAGGGACTTTTTTGTCATCTTTTATTGTTTATATTTGTGGTGTATTTACTAGGGTAACCACTCAATTAATCATTATTCGGTTAATTGATTAATCGTGTTATAAAAACATTTTAATAATTGATTTTTCGATTAACGATTAACTCGAACAAATCAGTGCGATTAATCGATTAATAAAATATAAGTACGTGTTTACGTGAAGCAGTCCGTCTTGAAACACTCCTACAATGTGGCAACTGATATGACAACGATTTGTGAACAAATTCCATAATTTTACTAACATTTCGAACAGATTTAATAGTTTATTGGGAGAAAGCGTCGTACAGTGCTTTGGCTCATAGACATAAATAAAAAACATTTTCTCAAAATTGGTTCATTAAATTGGGTGTAATAGTCTGATGAAATTTCAAGACCCACTGATTACTTTGTTTGGGGGTACCAAAATGCCTGATCCGATTCTGCTCAAACTATGTACAATAAGGATAATAGTCAGAAAATTACGTTTTGCAAAATTTTGTCAAAATTAATCAATCCAATAGTGTGTTATAGTGTGATATAGTTTCAGAGCTACTCTACCCTTTGTATGGAAGGTACCCGAAGAAGTGGCACTTTTGGGTTGAAAATTTTGCGTTTTTTTTTTAAATTTTGCTTGGTACCAAGTTACGAATTTTCATGTTGCAGCAACTACGATGTGAATTGTACCTACATATGTGTATCTTATATAATGAAGTTGCTTTTGTTACGTTTTGTCTTGTTTTAATAATGTTCAATATTTAAACACTTTTTCTTTTTAGTTGTTTTATTTTATTCGAATAATCGATTAATCGAATAATTTGATTGCGTTTTGTTCGGTTAATTGTCAGAGTGGAATTCACGATTAACGATTAACCGATTAATCAAAAAAGCCCATTGAATGGGTACTCTAGTATTTACACAAAATGTTTAACACACAAGCGAAATGCCATTGCTATTTTCTTGTTGTTTGAACCATTTCCTACATCTGGTATTTTTACAGCAATACTTTACAATTACATCATGAAGACTAATTAATCATGAATATAGATTAATCAAAATGAAAATTAACCAATTATTCGTATGTATGATTGATCAAAATGTATGATTAAACAATTATTCGATTAATCAGGGTGCGATTAATCAGGTTGCCTGATTAATCAATTAATCGCACATCCCTAATAATTTTTATATATTCTAGCTTAGTTATTCGTTTTCGTTGCGAAGCCAAGGAAGCTCAATGTCCTTTGGGTGATAAATTCGGCTGCGATGCTGAACGTGATGCCACGGCTTTAATGTTATTGGCCAAGAGCTTGAATTTAAAGGTAAATATAAAAATAGTAAAAATAAACATGAAGACCTTTGCCCCGGAACTTTATTGCAATGAGTAAAGTCTTTTATTTAACATACTATCTGTGTTTTTTGAGATAACAACCTATGTTGGGTTTTGCCGATATTGGGATTTTGATGTCAATGTATTACAATATTTAAAATCTATCGATATTTATTAAAATAAATTAAAATTTATATCTAACAAATTATTTTTAATACCATAAAAAAATTAATTTCCATAGCGCGCAAAGCTAATAAAACAATGTTTTCCCATTACACCCGTAAAGGGATTGGGGAGAGCTTCTCACAACTAGTGAGCTGTGCGCTTTCTACTTTTACACTCACTGATTGGGAGTGTTTTACACCGTTTCCGGGCGGTAGTTTGAGAAGCCTAAAGCGAGGTTACCGCCGTCGAAAGAAATATAAGGTAGTCAGAGCAGGAATCGAACTCACGTTCTCATATACAACAGCTGCGCTTACTATAATTGCACCACTGACGGCCGTGTATAAAGCAAATAATGAAGTTATTTTTTAGCTTGTGGTGTTATGTATGAAAAACACAGATACTCATATCCTTGACATCTGCTAAAATTGTATTTATATAAATTATGTTAAAATTTTAAGGTGCAATTCTTATACATAATATATATCCTCCTATTCTAGGTTACCGGAACAAGTTTCCATGTCGGCTCCGGTTGTAATGATTTACCGTCATACGATCGTGCCATCACCACCGCAAAGAATCTATTTAGATATGGGTCGATGCTCGGTTACGAAATGAATTTACTTGATATTGGTGGAGGGTTTCCGGGCAGTGATGATAAGAAATTTGAAAAGGTCGGTGACACTGTGCAAAGTCTCCTACATGTGAAAGGAGATTTTCTAAAAATGGAATGTTTTTTTCTTAATATTTTTTAGATCGCTGAAATTGTTAACAAATCATTGTCACGTCATTTTCCCGGTGATCTGATTAATATTATCGCGGAACCTGGCAGATTTTTTGTTGCATCTGCTTACACGTTGATTTGTAAAATACATGCTAAGCGTGAAGCGAGAACGCCGACGGGTAAACTACTAACGAAGATGTATTACCTAAACGATGGCGTATATGGATCATTCAATTGCATTTTGTATGATCATCAACATGTGGAAGTTGAACACTTTTTGGTGAGGAATTAAACTAAAAACAATAATGGATTGTGTAGATAATATGGATTTAATAGAAAATAGGTTTGAAAATGTATTTGATTATATCGCAGTTGTGACTACAAATCAGCATGCTGTGATTTTTGTCTTTTTAACTTCAAACTTCAATAGAAGAGAAGGTAGAGTCAATAAGACACCTATTGTGTCTGAGCCCCGCACTTTCAAGAAGGCTTCGGTCTACCCTAGTCTCACATTTCTTTGGGGCTGATGTTTGCATCCGCCAACTCATGAGCTTTTGAAACAACGAACCTGGTACAAAGGGAGGTACTAGCAAAATCCCATCTTTCCTTTTGTCCCTTTAGAAGAAATCTTAACTGATTCTTCAATTAACTGATTCTTCTTAACTGATTCTTCAATTTGTTGATGTGTTAACATCTATAGCGGCGTATAGGGACTAAATCTATAAAAGTCACCACATGCAAACAACACACAGACAGGTTTTCTGCTGCTGCTAAAACCAGATTTTATGCTGCTGCTAAAACCAGATTTTCTGCGACTACGATAGAGAATAATGACGTGTTAAACAAAAATGAGCGAGCAAGAGAGCAATGAAAGAGTGGTGTGGCAGGGGTGAGGCAAACGAAATTGTGTCTATAGCGTATGTATTAACATAATAATGTATGTATGTACATGTGTCTGTAGAGAATAATGACGTGTTAAACAAAAATGAGCGAGCAAGAGAGCAATGAAAGAGTGGTGTGGCAGGGGTGAGGCAAACGAAATTGTGTCTATAGCGTATGTCTATGATATGGCAAACATGTGGTTATGTGACACACGTATACGTCAGCTACTTCGGACAAAGTATGTGTGATGTTGTGTGTTTGGTTGTTTTTAAATGAAACGTCATCATTTGATTGAACGGCTTTTTAAATTCTTTATATTAACTTCACCTGCCTGTATGTATGTATGCCGAAAAAACTTTGGATTGATTTTTAATCCTTCTCCCGTAATCCAATCGAGCTGAAACTTCGCAGGCAAACTAATGGCGACGACAAAAATGAAATGTCGAAATATGGGCGGGATTGGACTAATGGGCGTGGTACCTCCCATACAAATCACAAATTAAAAATCCATTATTTCCTGTTAACGGTATTTGAACAAAATTGGGTATGTTGGTTAGGTTTACATATTCTAAGATCTGGTGCAAATATGGGCGGGATTGGACAAAGGGGCGCGGTCATATATAAAGAATTTATAGTCAAAAACTGTTTTTTTTACGGGTTGATTTTTTAGTATTGTCAAAGGTAAGTCAAATAAAATGTGGGTGCGGAGCACTGTCAGAGCAAATAGAATAATGACGTATTATACTTACTTACTTACTTATCCGGTCTCGGACAACCCCGGGGGGCAGGGACCTTACAAAACGAAGATAACATATTTCGCCAACCAGTTCGATCTTTTGCTTTATCTCTCCAGTTGGCAATACCAAGTGTACGCAGGGATTCGTCAACCTGATCCCTCCAGCGGAGTCTTGGTCTTCCTATTTTTCGTCTTCCTTCGAGTTCGGTTTCGAAAAGCCTTCGCGCTGGTTCATCTTCATCCATTCTACTGACATGGCCTAGCCAGCGCAATCGCGTTATCTTGATCCGCTTAACTATGTCAATGTCAGGATAAAGCTCATACAGCTCATGGTTCATGCGTCGCCGATACTCGCCGTTGTGCACTATAGGGCCATAAATTTTTCGGAGTATTTTTCTCTCGAAGACTCCTACAGATGTTTCGTCTGCTTGCGATAGGACCCAGGATTCTGCGCCATAAAGCAAGACAGGTTGAATGAGAGTCTGGTACAGCTGGACTTTTGTTACTCGAGAGAGGGCTTTATCTCTAAAGTGCTTGCTTAGCCCAAAATAACATCTATTCGCAAGCACAATTCTCCGTTTGATCTCAAGGCTGACGTTGTTGTTTTTGTTCACGGCAGATCCGAGGTATATAAATTCGTCCACTACCTCGAAGTTATAACGGTTATCAACGTTCACGCTTTGGTCTAATCGCGTGGAGGCCCTGTTCGTTGAAACCATTAATTTTGTCTTGTCCTCATTCACCGTCAGACCCACTTTTGCTGACTCCTTCTCAATTCTCGAAAAAACCGCAGTAACTTCTCTAATTGTGCGCCCAATGATATCTATATCATCAGCATACGCGAGCAGCATGTGACTTTTGCTGCTGATGGTTTTATTCATATTGACTGCAGCTTTTCTCATAATGATCTCCATTAAGATGTTAAAGAGATCGCACGAAAGGTTCGGTAAGATCCTTACCAACTTTCACTGCGGATTTGGTGTTCGTCAAGGTCATCCTGCAAAGGCGTATGAGTTTTGCAGGAATACCAAGCTCAGACATTGCTTCATAGAGTTTCTCCCGTATCGGACTATCGAAGGCTGCTTTATAATCGATAAATAGATGATAGGTGTCGATTTGTTTTTCGTGTGTCTTCTCCAGGATTTGGCGTAGCGTGAAAATCTGGTCAGTTGTCGATTTTCCAGGCCTAAAGCCACACTGGTATGGTCCAATCAGGTCAGCGATAATTGGTTTTAGTCTTTCGCACATTATACTTGATAGAGCCTTATATGCTATGGATAAAAGGCTTATTCCACGGTAGTTGGCACAAATACTCGGGTCACCTTTTTTAAATATGGGACATAGTACACTGAGACTCCAATCGCCGGGCATGCATTCATCTAACCAAATTTTGCTAATGAGCTGATGCATGGACCTTATCAGCTCATCGCCGCCAGCCTTAAACAGCTCCGCCGGTAATCCATCGGCTCCTGCGGCTTTGTTGTTCTTAAGCCGGGCAATAGCTGTTCTGACCTCGTCTTGGTTAGGAGGGGGGCAATCGACGTCGTCGTCCATATTGTGATCGATTGTCCCATCGTCATCGGATATCTCAGGTACTAGTAGCGCGGAGAAATGCTCTCTCCATATTCCCAACATGCTCTGCACATCTGCGACGAGATTTCCGTCTTTGTCTTTACAGAAGGGGGGCCCTGAACCATGTCCATTAGTTCCGTTTTTAACTTTTTGGTAGAATTTTCGGGCTTCGTTCTTCCTTCTGTATGTCTCAATTTTCTCACTCTCGCGTTTTCTCCACTGCCGTTTCTTACGCCTAAAGAGACGGTTTACCTCCTTTCTCTTCTCCCTATACCGCTCAGTTGCAGCTCGCGTTGCAATTGACTGAAGCATTACCATACGTGCAGCGTTCTTTTCGTCATTTGCTATGCGACACTCTTCATCGTACCACGGTTTGTTGCGAAGCGGTTTTTCGAAACCAAGTACGGTTGTTGCGGCAGTTTTTATAGAGTCGGAAATGGGTTTCCACTGCGCATCAGGATCGTCATCGGGAGGGGGTGGGTTCTGTGCCAAAAGTTGCGAGAGCTTCCTTGAGTAGGCTGTGGCTACCTCTGGTAATTGTAGCTTTCCGATGTCCAGCTTCCTCTGCGTCTGGTTTCGTACGATTTTCGCTCTACTTAATCTTGTGCGAACCTTTGCTGCTACCAGGTAGTGATCAGAATCGATGTTAGCTCCTCTGATCACTCGTACGTCCATTACACTGGATGAGTGCCTTCCATCAATTACCACGTGATGAATTTGGTTCCTAGTTCTTTGATCAGGGGATACCCAAGTAGCCTTGTGGATGTCTTTATGCTGGAATCTTGTGTCACTGATGACCATGTTTTTTGCCGCGGCAAAGTCAATCAGTCTCATACCGTTGTCGGAACTGTCAGCATGAAGACTGAAATTGCCAATAGTTGGATTAAACACATTCTCCCTTCCTACTTTTGCATTAAAATCTCCTTGTACAATCTTAATGTCATGGCCAGGGCAGCGGTCATACGTTTCCTCTAGGAGCTCATAGAATATGTCTTTGGCATCATCATCTTTCTCTTCTGTCGGGGCATGCACACAAATTAGGGAAATATAAAAATATTTCGCTTTTATGCGGATTGTGGCTATTCGTTCACTCACAGGATTGAACCTAGAGACTAGATGTCGCAGTCTTTTGCCAACTACAAATCCACAACCAAATTCATGTTTTTTTTCATGGCAACTGTAGTATATATCGCAGTTTCTTTTTCTTGTGCAGCCATGTCCTGTCCATCGCATTTCCTGGATAGCGGTAATGTCAGCCTTATAACTTTCGAGGACATCTGCCAGTTGGATACTTGCACCGGATCTATATAGAGTTCTTACATTCCAAGTGCATATCCGTAAATCGTGGTCCTTATAACGTTTGCGGGGGTCGTCAACAAATAGGGGTTGTTTATGTTTTCTGTTTCGTTTTTGTATTTTCACTGCCATTATGAACGGTGGCGGGAGGCAAACCCAGCCCACCGGGTTTTTGCATTTTACCTACTGCCAGGATATTTGATTGCAGCCGCCCATTATGGATCAGACGCTGACCAGGATGCGATATGTTGAACCTGGATTTTCTTCTTTTAGTTTCTATCCGCCGTTGGCCCGTATGTTTGGCTCATCCGCCTTCTAAGGACAAAAGAATATGCCCGATTGTTTGATGAGCTTCAGTGACATCAGTCACCTACTATACCTGATTTGATGCTCATTTGTTTCGCCTTCTCACTCTAGCTAGCTAACGGAGGTTTCCGAAAAGCCATTGCCCAGGACATACTGCGTGGAAGTAGTGAGCTGCTTGGACTGCCCAATGAAGGAATCATTTCTGGCCACTCCCAAGTGAATGGCAATCAGAAACTTTCCACCTCCACGGACAGTCCCATGTCCTTGACGTATTATACGTATATAAAAATGAGATAACAAGAGAACAACGAGAATTTTGTGAACTTGAATAGCGTATGTGCAAACATAACAATGTATGTATGTATGTTCATGTGTCTGTTGCTTTGCATTCTCTTTGTTGTTTCTGGGAATAAAACAAAAAGTTTTAAGCAAGAAAATAATGACACATGTGCTTGCACTGGTCTTTAAATATTTTTAAATATTAATATTATTTAAATGTAACGTTATCATATGATTGAACGCTGTTTTTTATTTTCCCATGTAACATTCACACATGTATTCATATAAATCGAACAGTTACCGTGTAGCAAAAAGGTGTTAACACATCGTCCGTGAGTTCGAACACTCATTGGATTTTTTTTCATTAACTCCCTTTACTTCTGGCATTCCAATCCGTATCGTTTATTTACATATCGTTACCTTAATTCTAAAATGGCGTAAATGGAGTTTGAATTAAAAAACATCTAAATTTTTGTGTTGAATCTCTTTTTTAAGTTTTTTTTAATTTGGATTCCAGCATTTTCTATCGAAATATGTAAAAAACGCAATCTAGAAATTTTTGAAACAATATATTTAAAAGTGGGTCAAATAATAGAAATATAAAACTACTACAGAAAAATTGTGAGATATCAACTTCATAAATTGAACACACTTCGCAAACATCATGAATTTAGCTTCATGGGTTAGGTCAGAATGTCGAGTGTTACTCAGAGTTAGAATCACACTTTCTTTTCGCTGCTTAAAAGTTCAAATTTCGAAATATTTCCAAAGTTTGAGGATTCTAGATTCATATATTTGCCGGTGTTTGTTTTCTCACTACTATTATTTTTATTACAATTACATTTTTTTGTCCTGGCTAATAATAACACAGTTTGTAAAATTTGATGATGGTATCATTAGTCAGAATTCCGATTTGACCAAAATTCTAATCAAAGTCCAAACAAATTAAAGTATTTCACAATTTTAGTTACATACTTCAAACCAAATTCATATACTCAATTAAGCTTTTTTTTTTGAAACTACCGAAAGATCAAAAATTCGTTAGCCCAATAAAATGTTCTAATCAAAACTACACTGAACGGAAAAGCATCGTCACAGTGATGAAAATGTTCATCACCCCAAAACTTTTTGCCATCGAAAGTGAGCTAACGTACAGTTTTATTCCCGCTATGAAAATGTGTTCATCAACTGGAAATTGTTCGTTAGTGTGATGAAAGTATGGTTGTTGCTGCAATGAATTTTCTCCATTATTACAACGAATTTGTTTCGTTGCTGCAATGAATTTGTTTCAATGTTGCAACGAATAAGTATCGTTATTGCAATGAATTTGTTTTATTACAGAAATGAATTTGCTTCATTGCTGCAATGAATTTGTTTTATTATTACAATGATTTTGTTTCATTGCTGCAATGGAAGTTTTGCTTCCACTGCCATTTTTTCCGCCTAAATAGTTGGGTTTCTTCCCTTCTCAGCCTCTTGTACCACTCACTCGCAGTACGCGTTGTAACTGACTATTTCGTTGCCATTAGTGCAGCATATTTTTCATCAGTTGCTATGCGACATTTTTTGTCGTACCATGGCTTATCCTCCTGCGGTTTTTGATAGCCAGGTTCAGTCCTTGCGGCGGGGTCCAAAGAATTGGAGATGTGTCCACTGCTTATCTGGGTCCTCAGGAGGAGGGTATTCTGCCCTAGCAGGAGAGTGAGCTTTACTGATAGGACATTGATATCTCCGGTTTTTGTAGCTTGTATATATCTAGCTTTTCCCCTATTCGGCTTCGTACGTTTTTCGCCCTGCTCAGTCTTGTGAGAACTTTCGCAGCCACCAGGTAATGATTGGAGTCGATATTGGCACCTCGATTCACACGTACATCCATTAAACTAGAAGAGTGCCTGCCTTCTATTACCAAGTGATCAATCTAGTTTTTCGTTTTCTGATCAGGAGATATCCAGGTCGCCTTATGTATGTCCTTATGCTGCAATCGTGTGATAATAACTACCATGTTCTTTGCAGCGGCGAAGTCTATCAGTCTTATTCCATTATCGGAAGTGGTATCATGTAGACGGTGATTACCGATGATTGGTCGAAAGACACTTTCCTTTCCCAATGTCGCCTAGAATAATCTTAATGTCGTGTTCAGGGAAGCGTTCGTATACTTTATGCAGACACTCATAAAACGATTCTTTGACCTCATCATCTTTATCCTCTGTTGACCCGTGCACACAAATTAACGAGATGTTGAAATATTTCGCTTTGATGTGAATTGTGGCAATGCATTCACTCACTGAGTTGAACCTTGAAACTAGGTGTCGCAGTCTCTTGCCAACTATAAATCCGTATCCGAATTCGTGATTTCCCTCATGGAAGCTGTAGTAAATATAGCAGTTTACTTTCCGGTGCAACCATATCCTGCCCATCGTATTTCCTGGGTAGCTGTGATGTCAGCTCTATATTTTTCAAGGACATCCGCCAGTTGGAAAGTGTCACCCGTCCTGTGTATTATTCGCACATTCCAGGTACATATCCCTAAATCGTGGTCCTTATAACGTTTGCGAGGGTTGTCAACAGTTAGGGGGTTTCTTCGTTTATTATATTTTCCGTGTATTTTCATTGCCTATATATCGGTGGCGGGGTCTTAGCCGCTCATTATGTATCAGTCGCTAACCAGAATGCAGTGTGGTGAAACTGAATGTTGGTTTCTTCAATTTTGATCCGCCGTTGGCCAGATTTGGTCGACAAAGGACAGAAGAAAATGTCCACTACTTCGAAGAGCTTCAGTGTCAGGATAACCTAATAATCAGTGATCGGATTACCAATCAGGCTGATTTGTTTCGCCTTCTCACTTTAGTTAGCTAACGGAAATTTCCGATAAAGCCATTTCCCAGGACATACTGCGTGGAAATAGTGAGCTGCTTGGACTGCCCAATGAAGGAATCATTTCTGGCCACTCCCAAGTGAATGGCTATCAGAAAATTTCCACCTCCAAAGACAGTCATACTTAAAACTGATGAACCTTTACCAGCCCATATTCAGGGGTGTAAACAGATCTGCTGGCAGTACATCTTCAGCCTTCGCTTTGTTATTATTAAGCCAGAAAATTGCAGTTCTGACCAAGTTCAGGCGGGTTCAGTTCAGACGCACTTGTTAGTATACACTATTTTACACCGATTTCGGTTTTTAAGAAACCATTATTATGGCTAATTATTCAAATCGTAGTTTCGCCGTCGCTTAGCGAGATTACCATCTCATAAGAGAGTATTTGAACCCATGTTACATTATACAACAGTTGCGCTTCCTAACCACTGCACCTTCGACGGTTACAACGTTTCAACTTTTATTTTTCTGGTAAAATTTTTGAGTTACAATCTTCTTTATTTACAATTTGATTTTTTCTCTCTATGCACAAATATTATCTTTCTAATTTTAGGACAATAAGAATGAGTATATACCGAAATTCAAAACTCTTATATGGGGACCTACTTGTGATGCTTTAGATAAGGTTTGTTTCCGAATTTTGAAATACTTAAAAAATCCAAAATCTTGGAAGTCTAACAAACCCCCAAATTATGCCTAAAGTACTATTAATTATATTCTGTTTTTAGATTGCTGAAGATTTACTATTGCCGGATCTAAAACGTGGTGACTTTTTGGCCTTCCCCAATATGGGTGCGTACACGGTACCCATTGCCAGTCCTTTCAATGGTTTTATGTTGCCGAAAATTTTATATTTTCAAAAAACAACAAAATATTGACAAATACTATGTAAAATAAAACTAATGCAGCAATTTTATTTACTCCGCTCTAAAGTTTGCATTTTGCATTTTTTTCTCCGTCATTTTTGTAGGTTTCCATTTAGTTTGTAAATTATTATAAAAAAATAATTATAATATATTTATATAAAATTTTATGTTTCTTCAATATAATTAGTAAACAATATTAATAAAATACATTTGTAAACTTAATAGGAACATTATTTTTGTTTATAACTATATAAATATAAATTAAACTTTATATAAAGAGAGATTATAAACTCCTGGTAAACTGACCCTTTGTAATGTTTCTTTTTTGCAAGAGTTTTAAATAATTTCGGTTTATATTTCTGTTTAGATTTAACATAAGAATTATATAAAAATATTAATGCTTAAGTATTTAAAATACCTCTAACAATTAACGATATACCAAAAAAGAAATAAATAAAAAACTAATTTAATTTTAACAAAATTTCCAATATTAGAAATTCAAAATAAGAAAAGACTAAACTTTTTTACAATCATTTGTTTGGTATGAAGCTGACCATTGTTACAGGACAAACCAATGATTAAGAAAGTTTTGTGGGTTTTAATAAAATATTTACTCAAAGGGATGTATTTTTGTTAAAAAAAAATATTAATTTTAAAAAATGTTTAAATAAATTAAAAAAAAATCCGATTTTGTTCTTTATTTCTTAAAAAGCCCCGAATATTTGCTTCTGTAATTAATGTGGCACTTAAGATGATGTTTCGTTTCAAAATTTCAAGAATTTCAAGAATGATATGTTTGAGTTACGTTTTCTTTTCTTTTTTGTTGTTGTATTTTTGGATATATAAGCTATAGCATTAAATATAACTATAATTTTAATATTTTTCAAAAATATTTCTTTTAGTTTTTTTTTATTCAAAATGAGCTACAAACCACTTAGTTTGCTTAAATCAGTTATTTTTATAATTAATGTTTCTTTTCGAAACTAGAATTTCCAAAAAGAAAGACATGACAATATGGTTGTTTCAAAAAAGATTAAATATTTCAAAATGTTCTTCTGTTTTTTTCATATAATTTTGGTGTTTTTTCAATGTATTAATTGTAGACATTAAGATTATGATATTTTGTATTTTTGTTTGTTTTTTAAAATGACTTAAAAAAGATTTGAGTTAAATAAAGACGATACGCAAATGATTGTATCTCACAACAATGACGACATTCATTAAGTTTTTTATGAAAAATTTTTTTTTAACAGAGTTGCCATTTCGAAATCTGTCTGTGGGATGAAGTTAAATGGATTTGAAAATGAGGTATTATATTTTTTTTTACTATTTTTTTTACTAAAGACCTCTTCTGAAGTTATCCTTCCCATAAGAAGTACGTGTATAAAAAATCAATGAGTGTTCGAACTCACGGGCAATGTTATAACACCTTTTTGTTACACGGTACCTGTTCGATTTCTATGAACACATTAGTAAATGTTACATAGGAAAATAAACAAAAAAATTGTTTTAGCTATTTTAGTACAACTTTCATTAACCATCTAACTGACAACAAATCACTAAAACTATTAGTCCCTAACAATAACATAATATTTTCACACAAATCAAACACAACATTGAAAGCAGTATTCACGAACACCAAAGACAAAATCGACAAAAAACAACAATGCAACGTAGTATACGAAATACCATGTAAAGTAGTGGGAAATAGCAAATGCGACAAAGTCTACATTGGTACTACAAAAAGAACACTTGGAGTACGACTGGCAGAACACGAAATGGACATCAAAAAGAAAAAAGCGATGACAGGAATATCACAACACGCACTAGACACTGAACACACGCCTGACTTTGATAACACAAAAATATTAGATATAGAAAACAAACACAGAAAACGAATGACACTAGAAAGTTTACGAATAAGACAAAAAGCAAACAAAACAATAAACAGCAAAGAGGACATAGACAAAATTAGCGCCAATTATAATTTGATCATAGACAGTGTAGGGTGACTGTGGCTAAAAGTAAGTGTAAAATGTAAAAGTTTAAAATAAACAAAACATTGGAAAACATAATTTTGTAGATCAAAATATACATCTCCCAGAAGAAGCCGGGAAAATCCGGAGAAACGTTGGAGAAAATTGAAATTAACATTGTTTAATTTTCATTGAAAATTATTGACCAGTACAGCCGAGTTAAAAATATCGAGTATTGCACTTTCTGTTTTCTTATATCTGCTTTAACATTAGATGTAATATTGTTAAAATAAATAAAGCAATCTTTAGCTGACTGAAATAATTGTTTTTGTTTTGTCATAAACAGAGCGACGACATCCTTCTTGTTTGAATGCTGGCATTCAACTGAATAAAAAACATTATTTAGCTCACTGAAATAATTGTTTTTGTTTTGTCATAAATAGAGCGACGACAAAAAGTATTCAATAGTATAGAGAACTTATTGCACTCTTTTTCCGCTCTCATATAAGGAGTCTGAGTAAAAGAGCAGAAACGAGTCTTATTCTCTTTATAGAATATTTCAATATTAGTGCACCATTTCGACAATGTTATTACATAAAACAATATAAAATGCATAAATGTTTCAAAAGGTATCAATGTTTCACATCAAAATTATGAACGGACCAAGTTATAACAAAAAAAAGAGTAATACGTTTTGAATCATTCGCCAGTGCTTTTGAGTCATACAATTCGTTCCATAAGTTCTGTATACTTTTCAATACTCTTTGGCGACGACGACCTGTTTGTTTGTTCGCTGATGCTACATCAATACCATCATACTTATTTTCAGGCAGAGACTATTGTTGTGCAACAACCACGTATATGATGCTAACGCTGTGTGTTGTTTGCATGTGTTCACTTTGATAGATTTCCCTACCCGTGCCTATAGATGTTATAACATCAAAAATAATGAAAACTTTGTGAACCTAAACTTTCGCTCACCTTTCATTTGATATTGATATTCAATTTCTAACGTTTAACTAATAATCTGTCACTTCGTAAATGTTAAATTTGCTATCTGCTTCGAAATAACAGGAGGGTTCAAATTTCAAATTTTACATGGCCCTACTTTTATTTATTTATGTATTTTATTCAAACTATCTGTTCTATTATTTGACTTAGTTAGGCAATATCATCGTAGAGTAATTATTCCTTTGGACGTTTTGTACTTATTTTTTTAATGTGAATACTATTTATTGTTTTATGCATTTGTACTAACATACTATCTGTGTTGTCATTAGTTCGGAGTTCGAAGTTGGCAGATATGAGTTATATTCATAGACGAATGTAGGTATAGATACATTTATTCTCTCAATAAATTAAACGTCATAGGTACGGTGGAAAGTAAACATTGGATGGTTCAATAATACCAGATAGAGGCAATAGTAAACAACGTCCAACAAAGGAACAACAAAAGAATTTCGTGTTTTTGTGGCAACTTAGTTGTGTTAAATACAATACAAATGTAAATGATAAAAGTCAACAAAAAGTGAAAAATACATTTATGTTCTTCAGTTCTATACCAAAACGACATGAAAAAGTTAAGTGAACATATTTTGTAACTCCACCTGGTGTAAGTTAATTTTAAATTTAATTTCTCTCATTTCCACAAACCTACGACGAAGAGTGTGAAATGAAACGTCAGATGAGAGAATAAATGTATCTATACCTATATTCGTCTATGGTTATATTCCTTTGGGCAACTTATTTCAGCAAATTATCGCCGAAATAATTCATTGGCAAAGTCTGACGTGTCTGTCTGGATGGGGCCAGTAACCACAGTCAGCTATTAAAAAGTTTGTAACACTGCGTTGTTATATCAGTTGTGCAAAAACCGAAAAACCCGGTTAATCGACTTGAAATAACCGGTGACACCGGTTCTTCGTAAAGAGCAATTTTTAAAAATCCGACGTTCGGTTAACCGGCCAGAGTTCTGTTCACCAGTTTCGGTTTTGAATACACTAGACGGTTTTCGTGTGCATCTATAGTGCTAGAAGAAGTACTACTTAGGCGGCTGATTCTAAGCGGATGGCGACAAGCTACACAAGGTTGTGCTTGGTTTAACTACTAAATACTTAATTACTTAATTTAAACCAATATTTACTAATTAGAAATTATTAACAAATTCATTCATTTTATGAACAAATTTCATAAACTTCTGAATGTACTGTGTGAATATGTGCACATCTATATAATGATTGATTCATTGAAACAATTGATAAATCCGTTACTGTTTCTCATAAAAACAGTTTTCTTCAGATTTCCCGTGATTTGTAAATGTTTGTTATCATTTGCGTAGTAAAGAATTCTCATTGCATTTAAAGTTTTCCTTACATATATGTAGTTTAAAGATTGTTTCAATAGCATTATTCCGAAGAACCGCTGATGAGGGTTTGTAACTAGATCCTAAATGTGGTAATTTACTGAATTTGAGGAACTTTTGTTTAACAAATAGTTCTATTACTGAACACTTCATAGGTTTTGAGGGTTTTCATAAAAAGAAAAACAAACAAAAAATGTATTAAAATTATGAACAGTTTTGTTGCCGTTTATGTACGATTTGATGAAAAGGCACCCAAAGAACAGTTTCATTAAATATACGAATGTTTCCATTAAGATTAATGAAAGTTTCATAGAATTTCGTTTTTTGTTTCCTAATGAATAGTTTTCATAAAATTTATGTTTCATAAAACATGTTTCATAATGTGAATGAATTTATTCTTTGGTTTGCTTTTTCATGAAACAGTTCGATACGAAGATGTACTTTTTCATTAATAATATGTACCTTTTATTTTGAGTGTATTTGGACGTTTTTATTTGTTTTGTTTCAGAAAGTTCTTAGTCACAATTAACCTTGGCAAAATTTGTATTCAGCGTACTGGTTTCTTTTTGGTTTTGAAACCCTGACCTTTATAACGATTTATTTTAACCCTTCGTTATGATTTCAATCCAAATACATTACTAACTGATAAACTTATAATGCGATTCTAGACTCAATATTTGTGGCACGCACAAATCATAACAGTCCTAAAACCAACGTCTAGCACTACAAGCCGTTCAACTGTTGTCGAAAAAAATTTCGAAATGTTTAATGAGGAAGAAATAAATTTCTACGAAAATGAAATCGATCTAAAGCAAGTGATAAGTGAGCACCAATTGCATGCAAAAGATGAGGCTTTTTATGTATGTGATTTAACGAAATTGAAAGAAAAGTATGAAACATGGAACCAAGCAATGCCTCGTGTTAAACCCTATTATGGTGAATATGTGAAAATGTGAAATTTGAAAGTTTTAAATTCATTATTTTTGTATAATTAACCTAAAATAATTTAGCCGTTAAGTGCAATGATGATGGTAAAATTGTTAAGACTTTGGCTGAATTGGGTACCAATTTTGATTGTGCCTCCAAGAATGAGATAAAACAAGTTTTGGACTTGGGCGTGGATCCTGATCGCATAATTTTTGCTAATCCCTGCAAACCCGTCTCACATTTGGATTATGCTAAAGAGAATAGCGTTATGACCAGTACAGTGGACACGGAATTTGAGATATATAAGGTGCATAAAAACTATCCCGAATCGAAGTAAGTAAAGAAGTAGTGCGGCTGAGGTCGATTAATAAAATTTTCGATTTACTCAAAATTTTAAGATAATTCAGTTTCTAGGAGGTGAAAGTAATAATGAATGTGTTGAGGTCCCTACCATACCAATTCCAAATGATCAAAGTAAATAAATGTGGTAGTAAAATACCACACTAAGTCTTGGTCTACATCATCAAAATATTTTTTTATAACCGTACCTCTGAATTTGAGTTACCGGTTTAAATTCTCGTCTATATTTCCTAAACCGGTAGCAATTTTGCATTACAGTCTTAAGCAGTATTAAAGGTTTTAGAATCATTGACCATTCTTTTAAAGACACAACTAAAATCAATTACACCAGAGATGGCAAAATCGATGGGTCCTTAAGGAAAAAAACCATAATTTGCCCTCACATTGTAGAAAAACCCCGATACAATCGCCGCCTTATATAAAGTTGTAGACCAAAATATTGCGAAAATACGTGTATTATCAAAGAAAACGAATATGTGTTCGATTTTTAGTCTATATATATTCCATATGGTCGAGAAAACAAACCATCTTCTTCCTTAAAGTTGTAGCCCACAATGTTGTTGGTGTCTTTGTAAAAAACTCTGAGTACGAAAAGTTATGATTTTATGATTTGATGAAAAAATGTTATTGTTATTTATTTCCTGTTACGTGCAAAAAGTGAGATATAACTAACCTGGCAACTGGTTGTGACCAAAAAGCGTGACACAATGTGTAATAACGCGAATTTTTTGGTTTTAAATACATGTGTTTAGATAAAATTTGAGTACATATTTTCTGCCCCATGTGCAATCCATACACATCGCAGTGTGGAATGGTTAAAGAACGTTAGCCATTACCCACAGGGTATGGGGAAATTAGTGGGTAGTTACCCACGACAATGGTTAATTACTCATCACGATTATCCATTAAACATGCGGAAGCCTTTACTCATTCCCACGGCGACGGGGTGATCAAAAATATGAAAATCTATTAGAAAAAATTTCTAAGAGGTTTTCATAAAGTGGGACAATTTGTATGGAAGTGTTTTTTTTTGTCAAAAAACTACCAAAAGAAACAATTGGCTATAACTCGGAAACGGTGAGTCCAATCGCGAAAATAATATTTTTGTTACGTTTCTTGGTTAACTTCTGTCAATGAACTGCTTCTTGAATTGGACAGAGCCGTCTGCTAAGTCTTTGCCTATGCCGATGATATTGCTATCATCTGTACGGGTAGAAACCTCAATTTACTTAGCATTCGTACAACCAGCCTACCTAGTCCGATTTCGAAACTACGGACTATCACTTAACCCACTTAAAACCGAGCATGTCTTGTTTTCTCGGAAATATAAAATACCCGCATTTGAACTGCCGTCAGTTAAAGGGGTGCAATTACAAAGGTCAAGTATCTGGGAATAATTCTCGACAGAAAACTGTCTTGGAAACCGAATGTGGAGGACAGGGTGAAAAAGGCGTCTGTTGCTCTTTACTGCTGTAAAGGGGCGATAGGAAAGCGCTGGGGACTGTCTCCTAAGATCACCATGTGGATTTATACGGCAATAATCAGACCAATACTTCTCTATGGCATCGCAGTTTGGTGGAGGTCCCTCCAAAATAAATATATTCGGAATTCCTTGATGAAAATTCAAAGATCGGCACTGATTAGCGTTAGTGGGGCAATGGACACGACGTCAGGTACTGCACTTAGTGCTATCCTGAACATCTGTACTCCTGATATCATGGCCGAATCGGCAGCCGCTACATCCCTGGTGAGAATCAGAGATTGTGGCGTTTAGATATCGGGGCATTCCGGACACGCTGAATTACTACACCGGATAAACTCTATTCCCGTAAAAACAGACTACTGTATCCCCTACTTTCTACCAGCGACAAAAATGAGGACTTCTATTAGGAACAGGAATACCTGGGAAAAGTCACTGGAAGGGGACACAAGTAGTATCAGATTTTTCACGGATAGATCAAAGTTGGACGAGCAACTAGACTATGGGGTCCATTCACCGGACCTAAATGTAAATATCTGCTTCAAGCTGCCTGATCACTGTAGTGTATTTCAGGCGGAAACTAGCACCATACTGGAGGTTGCTGAACTACTGAAAGGTAGTGTCACAACCCTCCGGAGAATATGTATCTACACAGACAGCCAGGCTGCCATAAAATCCCTGGAAGCCATGTTTGCTACGTCCCTGACGGTGAAAGAATGCCACTCATCACTTAGGGTGATGACAGAGTATTTTGACATCAGGCTCATCTGGGTACCGGGACACAGCGACATTCCAGGCAATTGAGTAGCGGATGCGTTAGCTAGACAGGGTACTACGGCACAGGTGCTTCCGGCAAAAGAAGGTGTTAGTATGCCAATCTCTACCTGCCGTTTGCAGATCAGGCAGTGGGCCGATAATATGTTCAAGGACAAGTGGAGACTTACTTCAACTTGCAAATAAGCCAAGGTCCTCTGGTCACAGGTGGACAGGATGAAGACTAGGCAAGTACTTAACTTGCCGAGAGGCAGGTTATCTACAATGATGGGGAACACTTACGGGACATTGTCTTGAAGGAAAACACACCCACAGATTGGGACATAGAAACTCCACTCTCTGTAGATGCTGCATGCAAGAGGACGAGGAAACACCTTCTCTTGGATTGCCCTGCTCTGGCAGGACTGAGAAGTAGGACATTCGGAACACATTTACTTAGCACCGTAGCCCTACAGGATATTCCTGTAGGTCTTATAGACAAATTCATTGAACGGGCAAATTAGCTAGAGGACTAGTCATTAGTTGCTATAGAGGAAACTGCAGGTAACACAATGGGCTTCTTTAGACTAAGAGTGCTAGACAGCGTGCTGTCTTGCAGCCTTTTCAACCAACCAACCAAAGTCCATTAAAAAAATCGCTGAAACTAAAATGTATTTTTTAATTTTTTGGATATTTTAATTTTAATTTTTTTTGCAAACTTGCCTCTATAAAGAATAAAATAAATATATAAAAAAAAAACTAAAAAATATCACAATTGGGAAGCAGTTTTAGTTCTACATGCGCTCATAAAGCTATGCCCGATATTCGCATTGATCATAAAGTCCAAGATGACGAACAAACGTTCGAAAGAAACGAAGAAAATTATAGTCTTATTGCTTTTCTGAAAAGTGGTTAAAAAACACACAGTGTTTTCTGAAAGCCTAGCGACGATATGGAACTTCTTTTTTTAGTAGGTTATTTTATTGAATTCATGCTTACAACTTAAAACTATAAATAAACACAATAGATTTTATATTTTTATACTCAAACGCATAGCCCTATAATCGGGAACTCAAGCATAGTTATGATCTGTAGATTACTTTTACTTCAAATTATTTTTAATTTATATATTAAATATTACATAAACAGTAAATAAATATGTTATATTATATTTTAACATGTAATGAAAATTTTGGAAAAACATTATCCTTTATATCCTTGCTCTATTTTAAAAAAGAAATCTTTTTGATAGAATTTGGAACTATAAATCTTACGTTATTTCCTATTATTTTTTGCCTTATAAAAGCACCTCCACTGACCTTTTTTACCTTATAAAAACATCCAGTTTTTCTTTTGATTTTGGTCTCACTATTATTTCAGTATCGCCTAGAAACTACATCCGTTTAAAAATTGGAGAAATATCTTCAGTCGCGTCATGGTTTACAGCAAAGCACTGCCCCACTTGATCCAAGGGTAATAGAAGAACATGCAGGAAAAAATCTTTCTGTTCATGTGTTGGAATTATGAACTTTTCAGTGTATGTTTGTACTTAGGGATCTTCGATCGATACTATTTCGCATATGTAAATTGCATATTAGAGTTTGTACTCAGGCGCAGTAGTTGAACTTGTCACGGAGTTTGAAACTAGTTACGCCAGTGAGTGTGCTTGACTGAGTTGTCTATCATTTTAAACAAACGAACGTCTCATACATTAATCATAATTATTAGGGATGTGCGATTAATAGATTAAATAACATTTTCATTAATCAACATCGTGATTAATCTTTACTTTTACTTTTATTGACTATATTACAACCTCATGAGGTCAGACGTCTTACACATATTAATTAAACAAACAAATTAAACAAATTTCAACATATTCTTCCAACTGGCTCTATCCTTCGCCTTTTCTCGCCAGTTGGTAACACCAAGGATACGGAGGGATTCTTCTGCCTGGTCTTTCCAGCGGAGTCTTGGTCGTCCTCTTTTATTGCTTCCATCGGGTACGTTATCAAAAATCTTTCACGCTGGCTCATCTTCATCCATTCTGATAACATGGCCTAGCCAACGCAATTGGCACACTTTGATTCGTCTACCTATGTCCACGTCAGAATAGAGACTATATAGCTCTGCGTTCCAGCGACGTCGGTACTCGCCGTTTTCCCTAACAGGCCCATATATTTTATGGAGAATTTTTCTCTCGAAAACTCCCAGGTGTTTTTCATCCGCTTGCGATATGACCCAAGTTTCGGAGCCATATGTCAAGACAGGTAAAATGAGAGTCTGATATAGCTGGACTTTGTCCGTCGAGAGAGGGCTTTGTTCCTAAACTGCTTGCTGAGCCCAAAATAACATCTATTTGCAAGCACAATTCTCCTATCTATCTCCAGGCTGACGTTGTTGTCCTTGTTCACGGCAGATTCAAGGTAGACAAATTCATCTACCACTTCAAAATTAAATCGGTTGTCAACGTTCAAGTGCGGACCAAGTCGAGAGGTTTCTCTAGTGCGGACCAAGTCGAGAGGTTTCTTTTTCGTGTTAATGGTCTTGTTCGTATTTACTGCAGCCTTTCTCATTATTATCTCCATTAAGATGTTGAAGAGATTGCACGAAAATGTGTCGCCTTGTCTAAGTCCTCGCTTGGTACAGAATGGTTCGGTGAGGTCTTTCCCCACTTTCACTGCTGATTTGGTGTTGGTCAGCGTCATTCTACAGAGGCGGATCAGTTTTCCCGGAATACCAAGTTCAGACATAGCTTCGTACAGTTTTCCCCGTATGGGGCTATCGAAAGCAGCCTTGTAATCGACAAAAAGGTGGTATGTATCGATTTGCTTTTCGTGGGTCTTTTCCAGGATTTGGCGTAGCGTGAATATTTGGTCAGTTGTGGACTTGCCTGGTCTCAAACCACACTGATAAGGTCCAATCAGGTTTTCAATAATTGGCTTTAGTCTTTCACATAATACGCTCGACAAGACCTTATACGCGATGGATAAAAGACTGATACCGCGATAGTTGGAACAGACACACGGATCACCTTTTTTGAATATCTATACTATCTTCCACTATCATTACCTCCTGATCTTCAGTGGAAGAATCTGAATGGAGTAGTGCTGAAAAGTGGTCTCTCCACATTTTGAGCACACACTGCTTCTCAGTCACCAGATTTCCATTCTCGTCCTTGCAGGAGGGCAGCCCATTATTAGGCCCGTTGGTCGATCTTCTTACCCTCCATTCCATTCATCCTGCACATATCGGATCGATTAATCAGTTAACCGAATAAACCGAATAATCAACAATTCTGATTAATCAAAACTCAATCAATTAACGTGAATATTGATTAATCATATTTGAATACAAATACCATAGAGTACTGCCACCATAGACTAATACATACCTAGATAAACTTATTCTCTCATCTGACGTTTCGTTTCACACTCTCATCGTAGGTTTGTGGAAATGAGAGCAATTAAATTTAAAATTATCTTACACCAGGTGGAGTTACAAAATATGTTCACTTAACTTTTTCCTGTCGTTTTGGTGTAGAACTGAACAATTTAAATATATTTTGCACTTTTTTATTGACTTTTATCGTTGGTATACATTTGTATTGTATTTAACACAACTAGTTTGACACAAAAACACGAAATTCGGTTGTTGTTCCTATGTTGATCGCTGTATACTATCTGGTATTATTGAAGCCATATTTCTACCATCCAATGTTTACTTTCCATCGTACCTATGACGTTTAATTTATTGAGCGAATAAAACCTTCTATTGTATGTGTTATTCTATGACTGCCACCTAGAGGTGCCATCATTATCATCTGACGTTTCATTTCACACTCTTCGTGGTGCGGTCGGTGCGATAGAAAGTTATTTGACGTAAATTGACTTACACCAGGTGGAGTTACAAGACCTTCTGATTTTATTTTTGGTTGAGAACTGTGAGATTTTAAGGTATTTTGGGCTTTTTTGTTCTCTTTTATTGCAAGTATGTATGTATATATTTGTGGTGTATTGACACAACAATTTTAACACACAAAACGAAATGCCGTTGCTGTTTTATTGTTGGTTGGTTTGAAACATTGGCTCTACCTGGTATTATTAAAGCAATACTTTACAACATGCAACGTTCAAATTTCGTAATTTTACTGAGAGAGGTCGCTAATCTAGGTATGAAATACATATTAGACAAACCAAGGGAAACATTTGAGCATTTTGAGTAAAGAAGGTTGTTATAAAAATTCATGCTGAAAACCCCTAAAAACATGAATAGCTCAATTATTCAAATTTGAATATTGAATATTGATTAATCAAAATGATGATTAATCGATTAATCCTATATATGAATAATTAAAATGTATGATTAAACAATTATTCGATTAATCAGAGTGCGATTAATCAGGTTGCCTGATTAATCAATTAATCGCACATCCCTAATAATTTTTATATTTTCTAGCTTAGTTATTCGTTTCCGTTGCGAAGCCAAGGAAGCTGAATGGCCTTTAGGTGATAAATTCGGCTGCGATGCTGAAATTGTTGCCCCGGCTTTAATGTTATTGGCCAAGAGCTTGAATTTAAAGGTAACTATAAAAATAGTAAAAATTAACCTTTGCCCCGGAACCATTTTTGTAATAAGTAAAGTCTTTTATTTAACATATCTGTGTTTTCTTAGATAACAATTTATGTTGGGTTTTGCCGATATTGAGATTTTAATGTGAATGTATTACAATAGGGGCGTTTTTTTCGTAACTTATACACGTCAACTCATACAAAATGAAAACCTGCACGTTAACATGTATAATTTTAGAAGTTGAGAATAACCCCGAGAAAAGTGTTACCAAGTTTGGCCTAGTTGTATGAAAAATATAAAATGTATTTCATTCCATTTCTTATATTTCCACGACGTTTCGAAAATTATGATGTAAATATAAGGGGTAGTGACTTTTTCAACAAAATATTTAAAATGTTGTGTAAAATTTGATTGATTTTTTTCTTCTTCCACAAGCAGAATTCCAAGACAATACTGGAGACAAACAACAACTAAAGCCAACCCAAAAGAAAGTGCATTGAAGAAGAAAGCCGAGGAATAGTTCGATTTACAAACAGATGATACTTTCACCGATATTCTCCCATCACTCGATTCGCAAGAACGCAGTCGGTTCGGTCTGCTGGACGATCTTTGTATTCTTTTTTGATACACGTTATGCACTTTTTGGTACCTTTGTGCACTTTTTTGTATACTTTTGTATACTTTATGTTCTTTTTGGTACACATTTTAGTACCGATATATATTTTTTGGTGCAGTTTACGTATGTTTTACTACGCTTAAAGTATTTTTGTTAAGGTACTATGTACTTTCTTTCTTTTGCAGGTTATGTACGTTATGGACCATTATAAGTACTACTTTGTGGTACATTTTCTGCACTTTTAAATACTTGGTATGGTAAATTAACGTTTTATGTAGTTTCTGGTACATTGTGAATAAATGAGGATACCGATACACGTTCATAACTTGGAGCCATTTTCCCTTACTTCTCTGCTCGTTTGAGTCTAAAAAGTGCGTGCGAAAATGCATCGGTTCCACCCAATAAGTGCGAAAACAAAAACAGCGAATCCAAAACAGCGAAAAAAAAAGAGCGAATAAAAAATGAGCGAAAGGTAAAATGGGCGAAAGGTAAAATGAGCGAATAAAATTAGCGAAATCCGACTTATGAAATTAAGAAAATCGCGTGAGTTTTTTAATTTCATAAGTCGGATTTCGCCACTTTTATTTTGAATATTTAAAAGCACTGTACAACAATTATAATGTTAATACTTGTTGTTTTTATAAATTTAAGAAGTTTCCCATGAATCATATGCAAATATGGTAATATTAAAAATATTTTTTTCATAAATATAATTTCGTGCAAGATATTTATAATAAGTATTTGTAATAAATTTGATATCCCTGGTAAAGGAGTTGCGGCCTAATGATGGAAAGACTACAAGCTTGAAAAATAATTAACAGATGTGGAAGAAAATACCGGAAGATTTGTGCTAGCAAATGCGAAAATTAAATTTATCGTTTGTTAATTAGAAAATTGTTATACTTTTGATAATTTGTATAATTTTTTGTGTATTTAATATATTTATATTTATTATATTTTTTATCTTTCGCTCTTTTTTATCTTTCGCTCTTTTTATTATCTCATTTTTTTCTTTCGTTGTTATTTTGTCGCTCTTATTAATTCGCTCTTTTTGGGTGATACCAAATGCATCATATAAACAAATGTACGGGGCTGGCACGGGGATGCCTGGGTTTTTTGTTCCTTCTTCGCAGGTGCTCTCGAGTCGTATATTTTTTACGACTCGTGGCGGGCTGTAGGTGTTCGTTTACCATGCCTGATATATTAACAAATTCGGTGATACCGAAATGTGGAATTAAAGTCCTTAACCATTGCAATCGAATTCTCGTGTTTAGGGATTTCATTGACACAAACATCTGTTTTTCAGTACAATAATTCTCTGCTACTAACCAAGTGAGAGAATGCTGTGGCAATGTGAATGGAGTATAACCACCTCATATATTACATTGCATTTTTTAGAATTTTATTTTTTGTTTGACTTTTAAATTAACGAATTGACAAATACAAAGTAAGAATTATCGATGAAGCCAAGTTGATTATACTCAACGTCATAAAAGTTGCTTCGTAAACGTTGCTGTTAACTTATATAGGTTACGAAAGCAACGGCCCTAATATTTAAGGTCAATCGATATATATAAATAAATTTAAATTTATGTCCAACAATTTAATTTATTTTAATACCATAACAGAAAGTAATTTACATAGGGCATAATGCACATGAAAAAAATGGTTTCTCATTAAATCCCATGGATTGGGGAGAGCTTCTCACAACTAGGGAGCTATGCGTTTTCAAGTTTTACACTCACTAAATGGGGCTAACAGTTTTGCACCGCTGTTAAACGTTATTTTGAGAAGCTTTTTCATGGCTAAGCGAGGTTGCCGCCGTCGAATAAAGTATATGGTGGTTAGAGCAGGAATCGAACTCACGTTCTCATCTACAACAGCTGCGCTTACTACAATTGCACCACTGACGGCCGTGTACAAAGCCAATAATGAAGTTATTTTTTAACTTGTGTTGTTATCTATGAAAAACACAGATACATATATCCTTGACATCTGCTAAAATTGTATTTATATAAATTATGTTAAAAGTTTAACGTGCAATTTTTATACATAATATATATTCTCCTATTCTAGGTTACCGGAACAAGTTTCCATGTCGGCTGCGGTTGTAATGATTTACCGGCCTACGATCGTGCCATCACCATCGCAAAGAATCTATTTACATTCGGGTCGATGCTTGGTTACGAAATGAATTTACTTGATATTGGTGGAGGATTTCCGGGTAGTGATGATAAGAAATTTGAGAAAGTCGGTAACACTGGGAAAAGTCTCCTACATGTCTAAGAAGATTTTCTAAAAAAAATAATATTTTCTTCTTCATATATTTTTAGATCGCTGAAATTGTTAACAAATCATTGTCAGTTAATTTCCCCGATGACCAGATTAATGTTATCGCTGAACCTGGCCGATTTTTTGTTGAATCTGCTTACACCCTGATTTGTAAAATACATGCTAAGCGTGAAGAGAGAAGGCCACCGGATAATCTGCTAACGAAGATGTATTACCTAAACGATGGCGTATATGGATCATTCAATTGCAGTTTGTATGATAATCAACATGTGCAAGTTGAACACTTTTTGGTGAGCAATTGAACTAAAAACAATAATGGATTGTGTAGATAATAATGGTTTCAATAGAAAATAGGCTTGAAAATGTATTGGACTATATCGCAGTTGTAACTTCAAGTCAGCATGCATTGATTTTTGTTCAAAATAACTTTTGCAGAAATTGTGGTGACGAAGAGAATGTGGATTCAATAGAACACCTTCTGTGTCTGTGCCAAATACTTTCAAGAAGGCTTCGGTCTACCCTAGTCTCACATTTCTTTGGGGCTGTTGGTAGCATACGCCAACTCATGAGCTTTTGAAGCTTCGTGAATACACAAAATTGTTGAATTTTGGGCTCAGAAAATCCTCATGCAATCCATGAGGAACAAATGCTCCCACAACGAGCAACTGTCTGGTGCGGATTTTGGTCAGGCGGCATGCTTTGGCCTTGCTTTTTTGAAGATTAGGCCGAAATTTCACTGACTTTGAACGGCATTCGTTACAGGAATATAATAACGGAGTTCTTGAAGCCTCAACTGGACGGGATGGATCTGGAAGATGTGTGGTTTCAGCAAGACGGCGCCACCTACCATACCGCGATTGTAACAATCGATTTATTGCATCAACGATTTCCAGAACAAATTATCTCAAGAAATTCTGATGTCAACTGGCCACCAAGATCAAACGATTTAACGTCGTTCGATTTATTTCTTTGGGGTTTTCTGAAATCTTGGGTTTATGCGAATAAACCAGAAACAATTCCTGAGCTCAAATCCGAGATCCAACGCGTCATCGTCCTACAGCCGCATCGCTGTGAAAAAGCCATGGAAAATTTTATGAAGAGAGTAATGGCCTGTTATCAGAGCCGTGGGTGCGATTTGGCGGATATTTTATTCCGCACTTAATCCGAAAATGTCTTCTTTACAGTCCAATAAAAAAAAATCACAACTATCTCTAAAAATACGTGCTTTTATGTTAAAATGAAAAAATGCATTGTTATTGAGATACCCTTTATGATGTGATGCCCTTGATAGCGGGAACGATTATTTTAATTAATTGACTGGCTTGAAACTCTGCTTTAAGGTTTCCAGGGTTGCTGATTAGGCACTGGAAACATTTTAAAATTCAAAACGGAGAAAATTAAATTAATTATCTTGAAAATTAGCGCTTGATGGTTTTCAGGGCCGCTAATCAGGATTCTGACGTCAAATACATGTGTAAAATTCAAAATGTCGATTTCAAGATAGCGGGCAAAAACTCTTAATATTTCTTGCTTAACTTGAAACGTATCGAATCGGAAGTCAATATTCGATATTCAAAATGTCGAATCGATCCAAAACGTTAAAAGAATTATTTGATTGAATTGACACTTAGTGTTTGGGCGTTTTCAAGGTCGCCGATTACGAATCTGAGGTCGGAATTATAAAATTCTAAACATTGGACAAAATATATAATAACGCCTAGAATTAGTTGTAGATATATACATATGTGTATATTTTGAAATAACTGCGTGGAGGTTCGTAGTGGGATTTTGTTTCAGTTGTTCCTATTTAACTTGAATTAAAAAAATTTCTTTCTTTTTCAATATGGGCCCCAAACTTGGAGTAATGAAATGCTAATTAAGTTATTAGTTTACTTCCATTTTTGTTTTATTATTCGATCTTTAAGATGTTATTTTCCTTAATAATTTTTCCGGTTTAAGATCAATTTCTATGAAAATTACCCTGTACGCCAAGAATACGCAGACGGTACCCTGTACGCCAATCTCATGGCAATCGTTGTCTCTTTTTTGAAACAACAACATCTATGCAATGGCTTTCGATGAAAGAAATGTTGTGAATATTGAGGTTATGGCAAAGTATTGTTGTGGATGTTTTCGCACAAGTAGGAATTTAGACAATTCTCGCTTACTTGAGATTTGTTTATCCCTACAATGTGTAGTGGAAAAGGGAGTTGATGATATGTCTTTGTGGTCATTGAAATAGCTATATTCCCAACCATCCACCATAATAATCAATTTCACATTATTTTTTTAATAATACATTCTATGAAAATGTACTTTTTGTTATAAAAGTACTTTTTCGTAGAAATTGATCTTGTATCGGAAAAGTTATTAGTTTACGTTAAGGACTTTTTTATTTTTATTATTCAAGCTCAAGACCATTCTATATCTCTCTAAATAGAGATATAGTTTTTTACAAAAGAAGTTTTGAAAATGCATCCTCATGATTCCTGGCAAACAATATATGTATGTAGCTATTTCAGATGTAGTCACGGATCTTCATCAGCGGTTATTTGGAATGCTGTTTTTGAAAATTTCATCAAACTAAATGCAAACGAAAACCAATCTCAATTGGGAATTTTCCACTATGCAAGTGTTCGAAACACATACACAATAAAACATTTGCAGAAACTTCTTTCCATTTCCAGAGAACCATCGGTCTCCATTAAAAATTATTTTTGTTAGTGCCTGCAGTTTCGCCGTGCTCTACGATCATCAGCGATGATTTTTATTTGTTCGGCCGTTTTTTTGGTACTTTTTTTTATTATTCAAGCTTAAGATCATTTCATATCTCTATAAATAGAGATAGAGTTTTTCACAAAATAGAGATATTGTTTTTCACAGCTATTTCGGATCTAGTCACAGATTTTCATCTTTAAGGACTTTAAAACGCTACTAATATGACTTCACAACTTATTCTCATGGCTCATTGTGGGCTGACTTTTGAGTTTTACCACTACCTCGAAGTTCTAAAGGTTATCAACGTTCACGTTTTGTTCCAATCGAGTGAAACCTCTGTTCATTGGAACTATTAACTTGGTTTTGTTTACTGCCAAAACCATTTTTGCCGATTACTTCTCGAATCTTGAAAGTACTGCAATAACTTCTATGTGTTTTTCGCATTATTATACCCATTAATATGTTGAAGAGATCGCACGATATCCTGTCACCTTTCCTAAGTCCTGACCAGGTATCAAATGTTTCGGTAACATCTTTAACAACCTTCACTGAGAATTTAGAGTTATGATGGGAGTCTCATTTTATAAAAGATACCAAGCTCAGATATAGTTTCCTAGATTTTTTCATTATTTGGCTTTAAAATTCAGTTTTTTTAAATCAACAAACTGGTGGTAAGAGTCGTTTCATTACTCGTGGGAGTTTTAGAGATTTGACGCAACGCATATGTCTCGTTGGTAGTTGAATGCTCAAGTCTAAAGACACAATGATTGCAGGTTGCAGGAATTTACCTTAGTCGTTTTAAATACGAAACAGAGTCCGCTGAAGCTCCAATCTTGGGACATGTTTTCGTCTATCCCAATCATACTTTAAACTGATGATCCTTTACCAGCCCATCTCCAGTGGGGTAAACAGATCTGCTGCCAGTACATCTTCAGCCTTCGCTTTGTTGATATTAAGGCAGAAAATTGCAGTTCTGACCAAGTCCAGGTAGGTGGGGTCAATAGATAACATTATGCGAAATCGTTTCATTTCATTTATTATTGGATTCGTCTAGAAGAAATATTCTATTCCAATCGTCAGCACACTCTGTGCATTAGAGATAACAATTTTAATTATCGTCATTACAGGATTAAAGCTCCGTAACATGACTGTTACTTGCCTATCACATCCCATGAAGTGGTAGGTGACAGGTTCTCAGAATCAGTGATCTGTGCGCTTTCTCTATTTAGACGCACTGGTTAGGATCTACAGTTTTACACCGATTTCGGTGTTTGAGATACCTTTTTTATGGCTAATTATTCGATACGTAGTTTCGCCGTTGCTTAGCGAGGTGACCATGACAGAAAGATAGGATTTGAACCCACATTCTCATGTACAACAGTTGCGCTTTCTAACGACTGTACATTTCACGATTACAACGATTCGACTTTTATTTTTCGACTTTTTTCTCTCTATGCACTAATATTTTCTTTCTAATTTTAGGACGATAAGAATGAGGTTATACCGAAATTCAAAACCATTTTGTGGGGACCTACTTGTGATTCTATGGATAAGGTTTGTTTCCGGATTTTGAAATACTTAAAATTATTTCCAATATTTTGGAAGTCTAACAAACACCCAAATTATGCCCAAAGTACTATTAAATATATTCTATTCTTTTTTAGATTGCTGTAGATTTACTATTGCCCGATCTGAAATGTGGTGACTTTTTGGTCTTCCCCAATATGGGTGCGTACACGGTACCCCTTGCCAGCACTTTCAATGGTTTTATGTTGCCAACAATTTTATATTTTCAAAATCAACAAAAATTTGACAAATACTATGTGAAATAAAACTCATGCAGCAATTTTATTTACTCCGCTCTAAAGTTTGGATTTTTCATTTTATTCTCCGTCATTTTTGTAGGTTTCAATTTAGTTTGTAAATTATTATAAAAAAAAAGTTATAATATATTTATATAAAATTATATGTTTGTTCAATATAATTAGTAAACAATATTAATAAAATACATTTGTAAACTTAATGGAAACATTATTTTTGTTTATAACTATATAAATATAAATTAAACTTTATATAAAGCGAAATTATAAACTCCTGGTAAACTGACCCATTTTAATGTTTTTTTTTCTGCAAGAGTTTTAAATAATTTCGGTTTATATTTCCGTTTAGATTTAACATAAGAATTATATAAAAATATTAAAGCTTAAGTATTTAAAATACCTCTAACAATTAACGATATAGCAAAAATGAAATAAATCAAAAAATAATTTAATTTTAACAAAATTTCCAATATTAGAAATTCAAAGTAAGAAAAGATAAAACTTTTTTACAATCATTTATTTGGTGTAAAGCTGACCATTGTTACAGGACAAACCAATGATTAAGAAAGTTTTGTGGGGTTTAATAAAATATTTACTCAAAGAAATGAAATTTTTTTGAAAAAAAACAAATTTTATTTTTAAAAATGTTTAAATAAATTTAAAAAAAATAGCGATTTTGTTGTTGATTTCTTAAAAAGCCCCGAATATTTGCTTCTGTAATTAATGTGGCACTTAAGATGATATGTTTCGTTTCAAAATTTCAAGAATTTCAAGAATGATATGTTTGAGTTACGTTTTCTTTTCTGTTTTGTTGTTGTATTTTTGGATATATAAGCTATAGCATTAAATATAACTATAATTTTAATATTTTTCAAAAATAGTAATATTTCTTTTAGTTTTTTGTTCAAAATGAGCTACAAACCACTTATTTTGCTTAAATCAGTTCTTCTTATAATTAATTTTTCTTTTCAAAGCAAGATTTTCCGAAAAGAAAGTTCTGTTTCAAAATAGATTAAATATTTCAAAATGTTCTTCTGTTTTTTCACATAATTTTGATGTGTTTTCAATATAGTAATTGTAGACATTAAGATTATGATTTTGTATTTTATTTTGGTTTTATAAAATTACTCTAAAAAACATTTTGAGTTAAATAAAGACGATACGAAAATGATTGTATCTCACAACAACGACGACATTTATTAAGTTTTTTTTTTATAAAAAAGGTTTTTTTAAACAGAGTTGCCATTTCGAAATCTGTCTGTGGGATAATGTTAAATGGATTTGAAAATAAGGTATTACAATTTACTAAAGACCGGTATGTACCTCTTCTGAAGTTATCCATCCCTCCCATAAGAAGTACGTGTATAAAAAAAGTTTAAATTTTTTTCGCTCACTATTCACTTGATCTGATATTCAGCTCTATGCTAAACTTTCTGGAACAAAATCAATTCCAGGGTTGTTATGCTAACATTATTTCGTACGAAAACAATTGTTCGATAACTATTTGGGACCGAAATCCTAACATTTCAATTATTTTGACAAACAAAAGTAACGTGTAAAAATAAAAATATATTACATAGTGGAATTATTCTTGAAATATTTTCAAAATATATAAAAATTAATCAGAGTCGAAGTGAAATACAAAAACTAAATAAATTTTTTCCATATCTCACATAGTTTTCGACACATTAGAGGTTGAATTTTGAAAAATAAAATAACATTATTATTTTTTATTAAGACTCAATAATTAAGCGAAAAAATAATTAAATATTTTCAAGAATTCGGTAAATTTCGAGGTAATTTCGAAAAACGATCAGTTAAACAAACAAAAAAATTTACAACTTTAGCTTCTCATATCTAGATAACTAAGCGATTCATTAGTTTAATTTTCCAGCGTTTCGACTTCAAAAATAAGTCGTTAGAGAAACTCCCGGTTAATACTACAGTCATATCGATTGAGATCAACTTTTGTAAATGTGATTAGGTAAATTACTTCGAACATCATCGTTCAGGTGTTGTAGATGACATTTTTGACACCAATTTTAAAAAAACTGCAGTGTGAACGTAGTGTCAGACATTCTGCGGTGTTGGATAATTGAGTGTAGTTTTGTGGGGAATGGAGACTATATATTTCAATTCCTGGGAAACTCTGTTGTTACTATTATTTTATTGATTATAACACAACTTTTGTTAACAGGTGGATAAACGTCAGTTTGGATGTAAAGATATTTCATGCTAACAGTAAACAAATATTCACATTGATTTAACGTTAGCAAAAGTTGCGCTATTTGCAACATTTTTCCATTTTTTTTGTACATAATTTACCCTTAGTTTTTCTCAGCAAGCTTAAAACTTAAAAAAATAGGTCTAATATTTCTAAAATCTAGCGTTTTTGATGTTGTTAAAGTTACGTTTACACCAGTAGCATCGAGTGTATGATTTGGAAATCTATAAACAAAGTAAAATTTCAATTTCAGGATGACATTACTTATTTAGCCCTTTAAATGATTCTGTAAATAGACATAGAGCAGAACCATTTGATTTCTTTGATAATTTTCATTTAATCATTTCAGAGTTGCATTTTTGACAGATCATGTAACGCCATGCTATTGTGTAACTGTACTTTAACAGTGATATGTATTCGATTTTATTTTTTCACTTCTCAACTTTAAATCCCTTAACATGATATATAAAAATTATAACACCGATTAACAACTATACGCAGGTATATTCTCTGACTTAAATATAGAAAAATGTAACGGTTCCGATTTCATTTATAGCCTAAAAATAAATACAAAATAAAATAATTTCCTTATTCTACTAATAGTAGTCACCTTTCAGAAATTGTATAGCAGTGCTCGTATCTATGACAGTTGTTATTATTTTTTGAGTTCATTTTTCTTTCATTTGTGTCTTCTGATATGTATCTGACATTTTGCTGTGTTGTTGTTTTATTCGTCCAACGTGTGGCAAATGTATACTAGGTTTATAGTAAAGTGTATGATTTTAGTTTTTTTTTTTGTTTGGTTTAGTTTGGTGTTACCACATTGATATTGGAAAGTTGGTGTTTCATTCATTCATTCATTTGTTACATTTTTACCACTTCCACCACATGATTCCTTTAAAAAGTACACAAAAACGTCACAAGCATATTTACTGGCAGTAAACGCCATAACAACACACCATTTGTGTCCAGTAAATCACTTGCTTCACTCGCCGACAGACCGGCACAGTGCATTTTCTCCAGCGGCATCGCTTGCACATAGTATTCCCGATTTTCGACTGGCATATGGCAGACGGGTTTCTTTTTCTGTGCCATTTCATCATCTTTATTTTTCAAGTCTTGCAAGAGTTTTGGGAACCAAGTCAACTCGCATGAGCAGGTCAGGGGGTTATCTAAAAACATGGAATAACAATATGAATTAATAAATCTGAAATCGTATAATTGTATACCCCAGAGGGTGGGGGTTTCTCTTCCACTTGCCTGTTATATCAATTATTCTTAGAGTATCGATGATGTGTTCCATGATATCTTGCGGTATGCGATTTAATTTATTGTTTTGTATATTTAATGTTTCCAGTGAATTTAAATTTTCAAATATCATACTAGGTAATACCTTGATACTAAAAGAAATTATTTTGAAATTTATAGTAGGAAATATCGAAAATTATGGTTATGTTATATACAAATATGGTTGGTGAAAATTTAAAATAATATCCCTAATTTGTATGAATACATGTCTGGATAAAGTATATTTCTTTTAATTAATTATTTAATGAAAAGGCCAAATATGCCAAAAATTAGTCAATTTTATCTTTAGACTTCAAAATAATACAAAAACGCTGGCTGAAAAATGCTTCGACCCTGGAATAAACTATGTTCGTTATTGCATTTACATTGCTGCAACGAAAAGTTCGAAGATTTTGCCCGCTACTGCAACGAAACATGTCGTACAAGATTTTGTTGGCCATTCGATGATACGTTTGTGCAAAAATTCCAGTTTCGTTGATGCAACGAATAAATTTGTGTGTTTTATGGTCGTCGATGGTGTAATGGTAGTGTGCGCGCCTCTTGTACATGACATCCTGGTTATGTTCCCTGCTCTGACCACCTTAAATTTCTTTCGGGGGCGGTCACCTCGCATAGTGACGGCGACACTATCGAGTATTTAGCTATGAAAAAGCTTCTCAAAATATCATTGGGAACCAGCGTAAAGCTGTAGGTCCCAATCAGTGACTATAAAACTAGAAACGGCACAGCTCACTGATTTTGAGAAAATCTCCCCAATTCATTCATGGGCTGTAATGGGAAACCATTTATTTATATCGTATAAAGTTATTGAGCATTTTGGATAAAAAAATTTGCGAAATGTAAAATTGTACTGATTGAAATCTTAATTTCTGTTATCTGCATTACTTTATACTTTTTCCAATATTTTATTTATTAATTAGAGAATTTACTCTCACATTTAAAGTTGACGAAACGAATGCTTTGCTGGATCAGTCGTTTATGTTTTTTGAGTAAAATTCCCGGAAAAAATTATAAAGTAAATTGTAAGCAGCCGTAGCCGCCAACACCATCTTCAATTGAAATTCAACAAAATATCAATTTCATTTCCAAAAGTGTCAATTGAAATTTTAAATTTAAAATGCATCATTTGAGGTTTAAAATTCTATTTGAAGATAAAATTCATCAATTGAAATTTAAAATTCATCACTTGAAATTTAAAAGGCATCAATTGAAATGTTGAAGACATCAAATTCAATTTAAAATATAGTAACTGAAATTTTTATGACGCCAATTGAAATTTAAAGGACACCAATTGAAATTTAAGACACACCAATTGAAATTCAAAGGAAGCAATTGAAATTTAAAAGGACATTAATTGGAATTTAAATTCGTCAGCTGGAATTGAGAAATCATTAATCGATGTTATATATTAGGGTTTTAATTCCAATTGAGTTCCATTAAATTTAAGTTGAAGTCTTTTAAAATTCAATTGATGTATTTTAAATTTCAATGAATGTAACTTAACTTTTAATTGACGCCCCTTAAAATCCAAAAGACGGAGTTTACAATTTAATTGATGCCTATTAAATTTCAATTGATGTCGATTAAATATCAATCGATGACTTTCAAGTTTCAATTGATGTATTTTACATTTCAATTGATGCCAATTAAATTGTAATCGATGCCTTTTAAATTTCAGTTGCAGTGTTTTAAATGGCAATGGATCTCTTTTAAATTTCATTTGATTTCTTTTAAATTTCTGTTGATGTGTTTTAAATTTCAATTGAAGTCTTTTTAAGATCAATTGGTGATATCTTTTAAATTTAAAGTGGAATTTTTGAATTCAAATTTGTGTGTTTTAAATATCAAATGGAACCTTTAAATTTCAATTAATGGTTTTAAATTTCAAATGGAAATGGTTTAGTTAAAAATTAAATTTTTAAAATGTTCATCGAAACGGGAAAGAGCAAGGATATAATTTTAAATACAGATGAAAGAGAGACGTGCAAAGAGCTCGGCCTGTGCACACAAAAAATTAAACTGAAAACGCCATTTCAATCAATGGGGAATGCTACAGAGTCATAATAACTGATATTTTATGGGCATAATTTAAGGACATTGTGTTGAACGACCTTTGGTTTCAGCAAGATGGGGAGAAATGCCAATCAGCTGCCACTAAGTTCAGTAATCGCATTATTAGTCGGTGTGATGCTTCGATTTGACGTCGTTGAATTATTTGCTAAAATTTTACACCGATTACGAACGGGGTTTGAGAAACTTTTTCATGGTTAATTACTGTATTGTGTTGCCGTCACTTACCCGATGGAAGCAGGAAGAGAGGACGACCAAGACTCCGCTGGAAAGACCTGGCAGAAGAATCCCTCCGTATCGTTGGTGTTACCAACTGGCGAGAAAAGGCGAAGGATAGAGCCAGTTGGATGAGTATGTTGAAATTTTGTTTAATTTGTTTGTTTAATTAATATGTGTAAGACGTCTGACCTCATGAGGTTGTAAAATAGTCAATAAAAGTAAAGTAAAAGTAAGCGAGGTGACTGCCGAAGATGGCAGAAACTAACGTTTTCACGTACATTCGTACAAAGAATATTATCCGTCATAAAATAAACATTTCGAAAAAAGGGCCATCTTTCAACACACCAACTAACCACGTTCATCTAGGTAATCAAACACATTTGTCGCATCGATGCAATTTGTGTATCGCAGCAATGTAACATTCATCGGAATAATGAAACTTATTCACTGCAGCAATGGAACATATTTCAGAAAATTAATTCGTGCGGTTATAATCTTCTACGTTAGACCTCTTTGGATGAAAATATGACGACGAACCCTTTCCTTTCAGTTATATTCGAAATTTCTTTAAGAATATTTGGATCTTGATTGCACAACTTGTTACAATGCATTTAAACAAATTGGTTTTAACATACGCTTTGTTGTTTGGATCAAGACAAGAGTGCTGTGAAGGATAATCAGACACTGAATGTTAATATTTCGAAAAGCTTTAAAAATAAGAACCTGTTCTGACGGTTACCAAACCGTTAAAAAGGTTCAATGAAGATTTTGCAAGTAATTTATGGACTCATCAACTCAGACTATCGACATTTTTTTGAACTTCCAGATTATAGCAACAACGAGATTTTGCAATGAAGCATTCGGTGGACAACGCCAAACTTCGTTGAAAAGAACAGGTGGTTAAAATCTTCTTGAGTCATTGTTACCCTAACAGAAAAAATGGAACGATTTCCGGAGAGAAAATTGAAATTAAACTGTCTTTAACATCTTTGTTTTAGTTCGTATCATTCCATATGCAAACTATTAAAAAGTGAGAGAAGTCTAACATATCTGTCGAAATTTTTCTACCAATAGTTCTCGTCACGTTTACACTGTTCCATTCGCGGACCGTAAATTGAAATCACGATATATCCAATTACTTGGCTAGGATTGGCTTGAGTAGCAAAAAATTGGTAACATTTGGTGTTACATTATTTTCAAAATATTCAGAGCTTGTAAAAATCAAAAATACTGGTTACCATTTCTCTAAAATGTCTGCCTCTCTAGTTGAATGAAGCCTATTTTTCAAACATTTAATTTCGTAACCTTTTCTTTAGCAGAAAAAAAAACTTACTCATTCTTTTGCAGATTTAGGAATGTTAGGGAGTCACCATAACCGGTAAATGCATCATCGCTGATCACAGTGATATTATTATTTCTCAAATCCAAATGGCGCAGGCGATGCAAAGGTCGTAGGGCGTCACTGGGAATAGCTTGGATGTTATTATCTCCCAAACGTAGGTATTGCAGATTTTCTGAAAATGTGGTATTAGAATCATTAATAAAGGATTTTATGAGCGACTTTTTTTTAATAAAATCTGCAAGCGATAAAAACCTTCCAAGCCCTTAAAGGCATCTTTGTCAATATTGAGAATTTTATTGCCCTCTAATTCCAATGAGTTCAAGAGATTTAAATGCGAAAAAACATTAGCAGGAACCGTAGTGATCATGTTGTGGGCCAAAATTAACGAATCTAAATTCTGAAGACCTATTACGGCAGGGGAATGGTGGAGTATAATTACAGAAAGTATACTGATTTAATTATCATTAGGCTCATATATCCGTACCTTCAAAATCTCCTTCTTTAATGGTTCTTATCTTATTCTCCTGGATTTCTAGTTTCTTCAAGTTATCCAATATTGAGAGGGCTTGTTGGGGCACCACTGTCAATTCATTGCCTCCCAAATTTAAACGCTTTAGACGTCTATAAAGGATTTGTAATGTTTGAATAAAACCCCGCTGCCTCTTGTTTTTATTTTAAGAATACTTACTTTTCTAAACCTCTGAAAGCTTCGGGTTCCACAAGATTAATCTTGTTTTCATAGAGCGTCAAGATTTCCAATGTATCCAAACCCTCAAAGGCATTATTGTGTATTACGTTGATCTTGTTGTGATTCACATTCAAAATCAACAAGTGATACAAATGTTTCAAAGCCAAAGAGGGCACCGATTTCATCTGATTAAGAGAAACATCCAACTGAGTGAGACCCTTACCTGGAGTAAGGAAAATAATGGAATTCATAAAAAGTAACAAGAATAGTTTCCACGATTCGAGATATTTTCTAAAGGGAATTGAATATCTGAATGTGCGATATTTGGTCTGTATGCGTTCTGATAATTTGTAACAATTTGTACAAATTATTACTGGATGTTGTCTGTTTACACCAAAAAGCCAGTAACGAGAGAGCAAGAGAGTGCCTATTTTGACAGTTCGATGATAGAGAACTTACAAGTTTTTATTGGAGAAGTTTTTTTTCGTTTTTGTTATTTGGTTTTGGATATTTATTAATTGTTTATATCTCCTTATGATGCTACACAACGGAGTAGTGAAATATCGTGAAAAATATATATTTACAAAAAAGCAAATCTGACCTCAAGCTCGGAAAATATAGATTATTTATTGGACACCAAAATTTCGAACAACGAAATACACATTTTTGGTGATATTTATAGGAAACATACGCAGACAGGCCTATGATCTACATATTCGAATTCATCACAATCTTAAATCTCTCGATTTCGTTCAATTACTTACCCAAAGAGCTGAGAGCATTTTCCTCAATGGCCGCCAAACTACTGTTGTGTATGGTTAAGTGACGTATATCCAAAGCTAAAAATACGAATCCCTGAAGCTTTGGCAAATTGTTATGGCGCAGTTTGAGATAGAAGATTATCGGGCTCTTGCCCTTTAGTGTGCTCATCGATTTCGTGATGTGAGCCAAATCCGTTGTCTCGCAGAGAATGTCCAGACCGTTCTTTTTGACGGTACAGACACAGGGAGCAATGTCATTTTGCTCGGGACATACTTGTTGTTGAGCCTGGTTACTTTGAGCAGCTACTTCTTGCCAGCAAAGCAAACATGATGATGTCAACATTAGCAGGACGGCGGTCGTGACAAGTGTCGTCGAACTATGCAGCGATAAACGTGAACGTATTACGCTGATTGATGGCATTTTATCGACTGAATCCATGATGATGAGCGCCAAATGATGGTGTGAATTGTGTGGGGATATGGATGATTAGTATCCGTTACACCATCAACCACTGACCGACCGTGCACCGACTGAGGCGCGTCCAAAACAATCGCCCCACTACTACACACAAGTGACACTTAGTGCCCTCCTATTGCTACACACACGGCTTTACTCCTCAGCTCTTTGTGGGGGTCTCCTCTTTAGAACGTTCCTCTTCTCCCTTCCGCTGCTACTTGTCCTCTTCCCAGTCCACTTAAGCCGCTAAAACTGCCCTGTTTGTTTGTTGTCGGAATCAAATTTAATATGATGGTGATGAATTAAGTTGTGTATGGCACGACTGGTGTCTGTCTGTACGCGGGGTGGAATAAACATAATAAAAATATTTGAATGAATGAAAACATGTTCGCATTAAATCGCCTCGATTCTATGGAGGAATCACTTGAATTCTGCAGCTGAGCTCTTGTAACAAACTTGTGATGTATTTTATAGAGTTAATAAAATACTGACTATTACTGCCAGGTAACCGAATACATACAGTCAAAGATTTTGTGCAACATTAATGAGCCAAAATTGGAACCGAAAACGTTCTCTTCAATGGAACAGCTGAGAGGCAACGGCATCAGAAGTGCTGCATCTTTAAAAGGTAATGATGTCACAGGGCTAGCATCAACAGGTCAACAAGTATAGAGATGTCGTGAATTATGTACAACACGGTCTGTACCATGACATAATAGGTAAGGTAAGGCATTTTGTTTTTAAGGATGGATAAGGATGTATCTTGACCCCCATGTTATTTCTTCTACACGTTGAATAATCTGTATATTTTGGTTCGTTAGGTGAAATTATAATGTGTTTGTAGCTTGTCGCAAATATACTATACTTGTGTCCAAGCACATTGTGTTTGCTAGTCAATATTACATGTTGCAGACACACTGACTGATAGGTTATAATAAGTGTTTTTGTGACCCAAATGTGGTTTTGTTTGTTGAAAACTGCTGAAAACAAAAACGTTAGAAACAATAGAAACAAAAAAACAATAAAGCAATAAGAACAATAAGATCTTCAATTCATGAACAATGCTTGCAAACATATGCATGGTTCATGCAATATGTTGCTGGGCCGGTATTTTTCAGCATGTACTTATGGACGAGATAATGTAAGCAAGAAATACAGAAGCACCGTTTTGACATTCAGTGGAATATGTATGAACCGCTACGAGGTATCGATTACGCACAAGACATAAGTCTTAATGCACAGAAATTTTATGATATTACGGCCAAGATAAACAGACTCCAAAAATGTGGCTTTGGGTATAAATGTTAGGAGGACAAAGCTAATGAGTGTTCGCATGCAACAGAGTACTCTAGTTGATGGTTCGTTAATTGAAGACGTCGATTCAGTCAAATATTTGGAATGCATGACTACAAAGGATGGTGACTCCGCAACGCATATAAACAATCGGATTATTACGTCCCGTGATGCATTCCTAATTCTGTAAGCCAAACATGTAAAGCATTTATCGTAAAAATATATAATTCTCAGTTTCCAAATTCTTTCAATATTCAATTGGCATTTTGAAATATTAACTTATGCAACAAACACAGAGTAATCATATTGCAGAGTACCGACTATTTTCTTAATTTCAACATCACTAGTGGGGGACATTAATATAACGATGCAGATTTGCTGCGTTCAGATGCTATGAACTTACGAGCTGTGGATGGGCACTTGAGTTTTATTTTCATATTTCTCACACGTTTTATGCGATTGTCGGGACAATATTGGCTGATGGTGTAAGTTTTTGAATTTAAATGGAATTTAAATTGTTATAACGACCGCTTTGTGTGGTTGATTTTATTATAATTTACTTATTTTTGTTTTGTATTATTCGTCATTTGGCGCTATTTTGAAATCTAAACCAAATTAATTAATAACATTGTAAATCGCATTTTCAATTTCGGACGTACACTTTTGGGAAAATTTTTCATGGCCTTTGCAGTCGTTAACTTTAACTTTATCTTAATCAGTGGACTTAAATTGTTATGTCAGTTGAAAGTAACAGCAAATGTTCAGATTAGAATGATGAGTGCCCCATCACTGAGTGTAAAACTAGAAAACGCACAGCTCACTGATAATTATCACGGAGTTCGAAACCAGTCATGCGAGTGAGTGTGCTTTCATGAATTGTATATTATTCCAACAAAACCAACCATTTCCAAAAATGTTTCTGAATGAACTCCTTATATATTAACTTCTCATACATTAACAGCTGGCAATATTTGACAGACAAATTAAAACATTGATCGCATGTTGGGAAGCAAATAGCTACAGCGGTCTAGTGTAATCATTTGGTGAATGAATTAATTTTGTTGAATAGGGATACAGTTGGATATACTATAATACTTTAGAAAAATAATACCGTTTAACGCCTCAAGGGAGAATACTTTCATTTCTATTATGCTTCATCCCCTTAATATTCACTTTCCTGACAATGACACTGGTTTTCTGGCTGTATCTGGGATGCCTAAAAACAGATATTGGACGTTCAGGTATGAATAGCAAGGCGGTATCGTCACAAAGTGTGGATTACAAACTATACACCAGTCCTAGGTAGAGATAAACAAGATCTACTCCATTTGCAGCCTTGAGATCCTATGGAATCGAATTGGCCGAGCCGACTCAAACAATTGCAGGGCGATTTAGACACTCTCTGCAATTGTCTCACTTTCGGAAAATTACGACTCTTTCACCTACGAAGAGCGCATAGCAAGCAGATCAACTTAGGTATTTTTGGATTTGGGATGTTTTTGAATTAGCTGAACCTTTAAAAGTGGATCAGTCGGTCAATCGGACCTGTCAGTCAACTTGGCTCACATTTTAAACCGATGAGAGCCAATAATTCCGGCGGCGGCGTGAGTTTAAAAAAATTTTGGTAGTGGCGACGCGTCGGAAATTTTTCGGTTGGCTTCCGTTTTTGTGAATATTTTTATTATGGTTGCATTGTTTTGGTAATTAGCAGAGTTAGATCAAATTGTACACCAGTTTAAAATGAGGTTATAAATTAAACTTACATTTTTACAGATTAAAAATTAATCTTCTGGGTTAGCGTGAGTTAACGGAGTTAACCATCGATATGCCCTAATCTTGGTCGGTGTAAATGCCGTATTAGACTTTTTTAACCTAATCTAACTTAAATAATTTTAAAATGTAGATCTAAAAAGTAGAAAGGGTATCATTAAATATTTGAGAGCCCCTGCCGGAGTACAAGCTGTTGGTCTGATACCAAAAAGGATGAAGTACGTGAATGTTACGAAATTTATCGTAAATATTATGAAATTGTTCATAAATAATTTGCCATGTTTTAAATTAGGTCAATTCGCATTTTTTTTGCAACTTCTTAATATCCCAATATGGCCGTCGGTGGTGCAATGGTTAGTGTGCGCGGCTCTTGTACATGAGTACGTGGGTTAGATCACTGCTCCGACCACCTTACAATTCTTCCGGCTATGGTCACCTCACTTTGTGATGGCGACACCATTGAGTACTTAGCCACGAAAAAGCTTCTTAAAATACCGTTCGGAACCGGTGTAAAAACTGTAGGTCCCAATCAGTAAGTGCGAAACAAGAAAGCGCACAGGTCACTGGCTGTGAGAAACTCTCCTCAATCCCTTCATGCGATGCGATGTCATGGGAAACCATTCAACATCCTAAAATGGTAGTGTTGTGTTTATGGTAGTGATGGCTTAAAATATTTTTTAACTATCATGATAACTGAATTTAGAATACGATACAAAAATACGATTTTTACCTCTGCATACGCTCATGCACAGTTTCATCGGGCGGATGTTTTTGCACTTTGTGAGCTCCAGGTTTATGAGAATTCTGAACCACAGAAGTTTCATATCCCTGGTTATCGCACTATGTCATATTTTCCCTCAATAAAGGGCTTGTGGTTTATGTACGTGTGTTTTGTTTCAGTCCATGCAACAACTGGACACGACGGATCCTGAGTTCAAATATCTATGGTTAAAATTCCGTATCAAGACGTAAGTACGTTATGCACTTCGGGTTTCTTTATAGGAGCCCAAATATGGCTTCCTTGAATGCAACCGACGCCCTTTCCGATTCAATTTCTAAAGCGTTGTGTAGTGAAATTTTTATCGCCGGTGATATTAATATCCACAATTACACCTGGTTCTCCCATTCGAGCCAGACAACTAAGGAGTGTCAATACGACTAATATCAACATAAAACTTCTCTAGAGTCAAAAGTACAAGTAAAAATGTTGTGTGGGAGCGATATATTAAAATGTGGATCCATATGGCTCGTTTTCAGTATAACTAACAGTATAAGATTTTTGCCTGGTAGACACTATAGTGATCAGACAATATTTTAGTAAAGGACATCCCTAGGTCCTTCGAAAGACACCAAAGCCGATTTTATCGTTAAGATTTGAACCATCTGTATAGAAGTTCACGAATCTCTTTGGTCCAGGAATGCAACCATTCTATTCTGATTTATCAGGTATAAGATTATTGTGGTTCGGTCAAAGTGTTATCAGCAATGCCTGGAAGGTCAAGCTTGGTGTTGAGGATGCCGCTCTGGCCGGTGCCATTTTCTGACTAGAGTGAGAATTCCCTAAGTCTAACAGCAGTAGCTGTGGCATACTGCCCTACTACAATATCTAGTGGCATTAAATGTAGTCTGACATTTAGGGCGTCAGTCGATGTCCTTCTTAACGCAGGAGTGATACACATACCAGCCATTCGCTGAACTTTATACAGTATCGCGCATTAGGTGGATTTCTGCAGAGCCGTCCACCAGCGTTTCCCTATTGCTATTTTGCAGGTATACAGCGCTATCACGGTCTTTTGGCTCTTTCCAGAAGGTTGGGTCTGAAGTTCAACATACAAAATACCTACGTATTTTGCGCTTTCAGGAAGGGAATTTCAATATTCCCAAGGAGACAGGTACAACAGTTTTTACCTTATACGTCATGTTGAAAAGAACCAGATCTGCAATGGTTGCATTCACTCTAAGACCATTATCCGAAGCGGTGGTATGAAGGGCCAGTTGCTGGATGTTGACAAGAGTACTTGGAAACTTCCCTCTAACCGCTATTGCCATGTCAATAGCATAAAGACCCATCTCTCCAGAGAGAAAAGAATACTATTCATGGAGGCATGCCATAGTAGAGGAAGGAGACAGATCTCACTCAATTTTCTTCATAAATATTATGAAATTCTTCATAGATACTATGAATTCCTTCAGTAATTTTGAGTCAACGACGCAATTCATAAAATCTATAAAACATTTCAACATCTATGAATAATTTTCACAGATTCTATGAAATGATATCTATGAAATTTGTTCACAACAGCTATGCAATTTTTCCATAAATTCAATGAGAAGAAATTTATGAAATTTGTTCATATCATGTATGAAACATTTTTAAAAATTAAAAAGTATCTTTATAATCTTTATAAGGTGTATCAGATCCCCATAAGCGATTGTTGCGAATAATGCTATTAAAAATTTAATTAGGCTATATGTAACGAAGTCTTCAAATGCAATGGGAATTATTTAGCACACAATTGCTCAAAAGAGAATGCTGGCACTCATACACAGAATACTGCAGATACATTTTCTTATTTAATTTAATTGATGTCCGAGAGAATATTCCATATTTACTTTATTGCTAATAAACTCCTCTGGTATCGCACAACTCACACTTATATTGAAGTGGATGCACGTAGAAGAACATTAACTTGGATCGCCTATATACTTAGGCGTCCGTCGTCAGATATTAATAGAGCGGCACTTGGATGCAACATACAGGATGTCGCAGACCATGACAACCACCAAATGTGAGAAAGCGGTGCCTGGAACACTGTGCAACACCAATTTTGGGGGTGGACGATTCCTACGCCAAATGATCACACTGGGTTACTATAGTCAAACCCCAAAAATTTAGACCGCTGTGTAGCTACACTTTTTTTTTATGGGCGTGGCAAGTTTGATTTTTGTTATCCGATACTGTCCGAGAAAAATTTATAAATCGAGTATAAATATTGAATTGAGCGAACTCTTGTGGTAACAAGTTTGACAGGGATTATTTTCGTAGAATATTCAAATTCTCTATTTCAAAGTTTAAAGGGTCCTTTTCGTCCTTTGTTCAAAAAGTACCAAAAATTTACACTAAAATGACCACCTACGGATTCAGAATGTTCCACGAATTTATTCCTCATTAAATTTCATTATAAGTCGTCATACACAAAAATTCTCTATCTTTATTTCCCGACATCCTTTTTGTCCTTTTTTGAAACAAGGTCAAAAAAAACTACACCAAAAAAAACCGGCAAAATATCCAAATGTTCTGCCAATTTATAGGGGAATAGATTTTACTTGAGGATTTCACAGACGAGAATCTTTCATCTTGAATTTGCATATGCCCTTTTAGTACTTTTTTTTAAAATATAAATCTTGAAATTTTAAAATTTAAATTTCCCTGTCAAATTTCACTGAAGACATGTTACCACAAGAATTCGCTCAATTCAATAGTTATACTCGATTTTTAAATTTATCTCGGACAGTCTCGGATAAGAAAGTTCAAACTTGCCACGCCCATAAAAAAAGTGTAGCTAAATAGCGGTCTAATTTTTTGGGGTTTGACTATACTTACCCAGTGTGGCCATTTGGCGTAGGAATCGTCGAGCTCCAAAGCAAAAACCTAAATTTTGTTGCATAGTTTAATAGAACCAAATTAAATCGCTTGCTTGAGACGGCAGAAAATTGATGGAGAGAAATCGTTGGTGTCATATGCTCTTCGTGATGTTGTTATTTAAACTTTGTATTCTTATGTTGTTATACATTGTTTACATATATAAACGAAATATTTATGTTTTATATTTGGTATTTCATTGGTTAAGGTCGTAAAGAATTTTCCTGAAATTTTCAAAATCTTGATGTTTGAATGTTTCTTATTTGAAGATTTTATTTTTGGAATAACGTGTAAATTTTTAGAAACTCGACACAGTCGCAGCCCTGTGTTTGATTACACTGCTTTGATTATAATAAAAATTGGCAAGGAAATATTGTGCTGCTAAAATTGGGGCGGTCAGCCCTCAATCAAATATAAATATTGTATGTGCTGTCCATCTGCATATACTACTATACATGTTAAAAAAATAAACACACAGATGAATGTCACGTTTCATTCCACTAAACGTGTCCAAGACCATAATGACCCATTTTACTCGTAGTACTTTCACTTGAACCTTTTTTCTATGATTATATCAATTTGCATAATTACAGTTGCTCATGTAAGGACCAACAACATTTGGCACAAAATCAACTTTTACGCTATACCTGGTAAATGGAAGCTATGGTGGTTCTTCGAAAGAATATTTAATATGCATTGATATTCTAGTGATTTCTTAAAATAAAATCCTTAAAAACACTTTTCTAATTCCGTAAGTTCTTTTTCTCACCAATTGAATAATAGTATTCATAACAACATTAAACGTTTGTCACTCATTCATTCTCTCAGATCCACATCTATTTTTATAAATCGTTTATTTTTATGTTTCTCCTTTACAACTTTTGCATTTCAAGCGATAACCCTTGTCAAGTTTTCGTGCCGGACGTTTTCTACTGAACAAATTGTAATAATTTTATTTTGAATTGAAATTTTCCCAGAAAATCATATGTATGATAGTGATGAAGACGTAACGTCATGTGAACTACGAGTATCTCAGACACTTTGCCCCCACACTACCAGACTATATTATGTATTTACGTACGTGTAAGCAACAGGGATGCTAAAAGGGGTGGAAATTTATTTAAGTTTCTTTTAAATGAGTGTAAATACCTTTAAGCCGGACTTTTCTTATCTATATTGACTTTGAATACCAAATACCAGTGTACCAATTTTAAAAAAAAGTATCGGAATAGAGTGGTACAAATCATGAACAACAGACTGGTGGGAAAGATATTTGACGGAAAACTGATAACACAAGGGGAAAATTGCATATTTACTAATAGAACTGCTACAGCATCTCGGCTTTACGGACTATCGGAACAATAACTAAGGACTCAATATACAATGCAAAAGACGCGACAGAATTCAAGAGTAAGTTTGATAGTACTCATTTTGATGATTCGGAAATGTTGATTGCCTTTGACGAGATGTCCTTATTTGTCGATATGGACGATGGAAGCGAAATGGAGTAAAATTTAGGTGTATACTAATACCTCCAGGTGACTATTTTAAATTTCTGCATTAAGGACACCGAATACTTTGAATATGACGCGGATATCTACCAACAAGGATGCCTTTGGGTTCAGCAGCATTGCCCATTATCGCAGACAGAATTATGGAGGAACTTTTTGATGTTACATTGGGAAAATTACACATCAAACGTCTCACCTTGACCAAATATGTGGATGATCTCTTTGGAATATTTAAGAGGCATCAAGTGACCAATACAAATAATACAAATACAGTTCACACTGGAGGAGTATAAGGACTGCCATCTGTCATTCTTGGACTCGGTGGTAGACCGACTGCATCAGGGAAACTTATGAACTTATGTTCGAAGCACCCCAGACGGCAAACAATTTCATAGGGGGTGTATTGGAAATACGCCATGGAATATTTCATGTGGCGAACACGAAGATAATCGAGAAATCGTTTGAATCGAATAATTTTCCCAATATGACCATTCGTAATTTAGTAAAACATGTAAAGGGGAAACGAAACCGAGACGAAGAGGAGCTATAAAATGGTTTCCCGTTACATTCCACGAGGGGATTAGGGAGAGCGTCTCACAACCGGTGAGCTGTGCGCGTTCTAGTTTTACGCTCACTGATTGGGACCTACAGTTTTACACCGGTTCCGAACGGTATTTTGAGAAGCTTTTTCATGGCTAAATACTCGATAGTGTCGCCATCACTAAGCGAGGTGACCGCCGTCGAAAGAAATTTTAGGTGATCAGAGTAGGGATCGAACCCACGTCCTCATGCACAAGAGGTTAGAATCGAATAATTTTCCCAATATGACAATTCGTAATTTAGTAAAACATGTAAAGGGGAAACGAAACGGGGACGACGAGGAGCTATAACCGAGGATATTTAAACCTACGACATATGTAAATACCACGATTTTCGGAGAAAATTCAATACTCGAAACTTTATGACAGGGAAAATAACAACTGACCCAGAGGGCCCACAACGCTGTGAAACAATTATTCAGCAAGACCGAATCTAAAGTAAAGAAGCGGAACAAATCTAACGAAATATATCGGGTAAAATGCAACGGTGATAAGTCAAACGTATGGAATATGTTATACGTTAACACTGCAAGGACTAAAATGAAGACAAGACTTTCCTAGCTCAAATCTGACCTTAAAGCTTTGAATAGACCACTTAAGCATATTAATTGAGATCATTCAGGGGGTTTCTATGGCACAGCTGAGCGAAAAGGTACTAGGGAAATGTTGTAGAATGAGAGATCAAAGAAGGCATAGAGATTATAGACTATGTAGCAAAAAAAAGTTTAAATAGTATTTGTTTAAAACTAATGACAGCTAAATTATGTTTTATGTTAGTTGCATCGAACGAAAATACGCATCCACTTATATTACTGTCCGTATTATGGTTAATTACAATTGCAAATCGAACTCGATGAAATGACCTACTACCTCGTCGTCATCAAGAGAACGTGAAGAGTGGGATAGCGGCTCTTGTCTATTTCTCTATGGATAATCGTGAGAAAAGCTGCAGTCAATACGAATAAAACTATCAGCAGTAAAAGTCACATGCTGCTCGCGTGTGCTTATGTTTTAGACATCATTGGGGGAAATCTGCGAGAAGTTACTGCAGTATTTTCGAGAATTGAGAAGGACTCAGAAAAAGTGCGTTTGGTAGTAAACGAGGACAAGACAAAATTAATGATTTTGATAAGCAGAACATCCGCCCAATTGGATGAAAGGGTGAACGTTGATAGCCGTTATAGTTTCGAGGTAGTGGTCGAATTTATTTACCTCAGATCTGACGTGAACACAAACAATAACGCCAGCCTAGAAATCAACCGGAGAATTGTGCTTGCAAACAGGTGTTGTTTCAGGCTAAATAAGCGATTCAGATATAATACCCTCTCTCGAGAACTATAACTACGAGTATATCAGACTCTCCTACAACCTGTCTGGCTTTGTGGCGAAGAATACTGGGTCATATCGCATGCTGATGAAACATCACTGTGAGTCTTTGAGAGAAAAATGCTCCGAAAAATATATGGTCCTATAATAGAGAACGGTGAGTATCGACGACGGATGAACCAAGAGCTCTGTAATCTGTATCCCAACATCGACGTAGATATACATATACATATCAAAATAGTACGGTTTCTCTGGTTAGGCCATGTCAGTAGTGCGAAAGGTATTCGAAGTCGTACTCGAAGGACATCGATAAATAGGACGACCAGGATTTCGCTGGAAATACCAGGTGGAATATTGCCTGTGAGAGTTTGGTGTTTCCAACCGGAGGAAAAAAAGTTAAAATCGATCCGGTTGGAGAAACGCGTTATCCTCATTTTGTAAGGCCCTTGACGCCTCTGTGTTGTTTGAGGCCACCTAAGTACGAAAGTAAGTACGACTGCTTGAGCAAAACACAGCACTTGTGGCCCACTGTACGATAACAGGTCATAGACCGAACTTTGACGATGTTGGGAAATTGACAGCAGAGGACAATTACAACAGACGATATTTTTTGAAGATGCTACTCATAATGGACGTTCCAGCTGAGAATAGGCTGAATGGCAAAAATGACATAGATGACGCACACGATAGACGAGCACTGAAATGTGAAATAAAATCGGTTCACATTAACTCGTTAAAAGCGCAGGATACATTTTTGTTCTAAATGTAGTTATAATTATTACTGTTGTAAATGCATATCTTTTGTCGTCCAGTGTCATTGTCACCAACAAATTCTTCAACGCGTATAAGTAATGTTTAATTTTATGCCCAAATGATAAAGTATAAGTAGAAACGCTCAATTGTAATTTGCATTGATCATTTATTAAAATTCAAATTTAACCGATTATTAGCCAACGATTAACCCTTGGGTTAACTACGAAGAGGGGGAGTGTAAATAAGAAAAACTGTGTCGAATTTATTACTTGTTGTGTTTAACATGTTGAGTGCCATCAATTACTTTAAGCAAAAGTCTCGTGACTTCAATAGGCGAGTAAAAAAATCTGTATCCCAAAAAAATATATTGTACGCATACATTCAACACAGGCAAGAATCAGCAACAAACATTAAAGACAGGACACTTTAGATATATGTGTGTGTGTGGTAGTATAAATCGTAATAGTACCAACGACCCACATCTCGTACTCCACTAAAATCGGGGGACTGCGCCGAAAACTCGGCCAAATGTAAGGATTTGTGTATGTATAACAAGTTGTGGCGGGAAAATCGATAGAGAATTTCTCTCCCAAGGAATTGTTTGTTACTCGTCTCTCTCTCTCTCCCCCGCAGCGATACAAAGAACATTAAGGACGACATTGCTAACACACTTTTTAGCTAAAACGAGTTTGTTTGCCACATCTCTATTGTGTTATTTTCAGGGGGTCAAGTAATTGTTGAATCTAATCAAACTATGATTTCATAAAGCCCTGGAAGGGCTGTGTAGACTTTTTTTGAAGTCGACCAGCAACAAAACTGAAATAATTATTCTGCTTTAGTACGAGCAAATTTTTAGGCGTCTAGAGCAGAAAGGGAATTCGTGCTTGATATTCCCTTCTTCATTCATTGTAATTTTAACGACCACAGTCTTTCAGAATGATGGATGGCGTTATTTTGGAGGCGCAGGCCATGACATATACATATTTTTTATTTTTGCTCATACGGTTAACAAATTTTCTTCATTCATTCACCTGTGTAGATATTGCTTCGTTGTTTTAATATTTTTCGAACCTTTAATTTTATGTAACCCGCACTCACTGCTACAACATTGTATTCATATCCTTGTAAGATGGAGATTTCGTAACAAAACTTTACTAGATTTCACTACGAAAACTTGAATTTTGTTTTGAATCAAACTTTTTCTATATAACTTTTTTCATGTAGATGAATTTCCTGTTTATTCGTTTCCTTTTTTCTTTTGTAGTCCCGAGCAATGCTCCCTTATGTAAAAAAATTATATTTTTCTTTATAAAAAAATATCGAATTCCTTCAGCCGTTTCGCCGTTTCGTGTTTCAGTTTCGAACTACAACACGCGCGTACAACCGTTGATAACGTACTGAGACGACAACAGTTTGCTGTGGCCGCACAAACCTCGCAGATGTTGTGCGAGGGTGTCTGTGCATCTGTGTGCTGCGTTGAGTGATGTGCGATTGTGTATGTGAATTCTTTTGATTTGCAGGACAAAAATGGTTAAGTCCATGAAATAGAGAAATATTCTTACTTCTATCGCAAAATAATGTTGTGTATTCTAAATTGAGTTGGTGATTTTAGTTCATTCGAGTCACCGCTCATTTTAGACCAACTCAGCAGAATGAACTAGTTCGTTCATTTAGTTCACTAGTTAATTTTTGTTCCTTGTATAATTTCAGTTAAACAGTTCATATTAGCAATGAGTTAAACCAGGGGGATTCTATATCACAGCTGATCAACCTTATAATTGGGAAACCATGCAGAATAAAGTAAGAAAGAGAAATAGCGATAGCAATAAATGACTGGAAGTGTGTAGGGTTGCCTAATGTGTTTTTCACACATTTGCATTTGTGCATTGAACCAAACGTACAAAACTCATCGACTGAGAGTGTTTTAATGAGAATTAAATAGAGGAAAAAACAGATAACAAGTGCAATAAAGCAAAATATAATGAAGTGGTAGAGTAAAATTATTTATAGTGGTTGCAATTTATAGTGGTTGCTTCTCACAACCAGTGAGATGTGTGCGTGCTAGTTTTACACTCACTGATTGGGACATACAGTTTTACACCGGTTCCGAACGGTATGTTGAGAAGCTTATTCATGGCTAAATACTTGATATTGTCGCCGTCACTAAGCGAGGTGACCGCCGTCGAAAGGAATTTAAGGTGGTCAGAGTAGGGATCGAACCGACGACCTTATGAACAAGAGCCGCGCACGCTGCCATTGCACCACCGACAATGCAATTAAAACATACATTTACATACTTACATACATTAAAATAAAGACATTTCTCATTCTGCATGGGTTGCCAAGTCTGTGTAACTTTTGCTCCAACTTTTCCAATGACTTTTCTTGGTTGCACACTCTGAAAAATATCGGCCCCAGAAACATATTGCAGGAACCACGCACATGTTTGCTAGCATTGTTTTTGTGAATTGAAGATCTGCTGGTTTTTGGTTTCTTATTGTGACAGACACCATCATTGGTTTGTGAGCATTCGTTGCGATCAGACGTGTTTGCGGATAGTCAGTGGTAGAGTTTTCTATAGTGGTCATCTGTGCGAGAGTGTTAGTGAGTTTGTGTGCGGTAACAGGTTTGTACACAGCATCGTTGCTGTGTTCGTTGTTGTTGTGCAAGAACGGTAACTTGTTTACAACTTTGGTTCGCCAAATTGTAAACAAGTGGTTATAGTACTTCTTATAGTACATTTTGTTGCTAGTAAGTAACAGCAATTCGGGTAAGTGTTTACTTTGAATTTCTTACTTGACTAGTTGTTGTTGTGGGATGGTTAAGCGCCGTAAGCGGCGGGGCCAGACTGGTAGTGGCGGCAGCGCTGCTGGCATGTCTGGTTCGATGACGGATGGTGAGTCATCGACGTCCTCAGCCGTTCCCAAACGGGTTCTGCTGGGGTCGCCAGAAGGTAAGGCTAGATCAAAGCCGGTTGACGCCGACTTTGATAGTAGTGCAGGAGCTGGTGGAGTGCCTTCTAGAGGCAGTCCGAAGAGGGGTGCGAGTGGTACCCAGGCAGGAAGTGAAGGGGGCGCTGGTAGTAGCAGCGCCAAGTTGGTTGCTGGCACCAGTGGTGTCAAGGATTTGGCTCAGGAGATGAGGTCTACTATTAGTAGGGTAGGTGAGGTACTGCGTGCTGCTGGTACGCCGAAAGGTGTGTCGTTGGGTCAGCTGCCGAGTGTACCGGTTGGTACGGCAGCCCCTGCCAGCAGCGATGGTGGTCGCGGCCGTAGCCGCGTAGGTCCCAGTGGACTGGGTGACGTCGGTGCCGCTGTAGAGCGGACACAGGCGGTCACCCGTAGGTTGGTCTCCGATTTAATGGAGGCCAATGTTAGTAAGGAGTTGGTTGCGAGGGTCCTCGGTTACTCTTCGGAGTACGAGGCACTCGTGGTAGGTCTGCTGGCTCAAAACGAGCGCCTTCGGGGCCGTCTTGACGCCAAGCCCAGGGAGAGCAGTAGGAGTGCCGTTCGACCCGCGGTTCCCACCGCGCCGGCAACGTTCCTCGCACCGGCTCCAGTGGCGACTGCCCCTGTAGCTGTGGGAGGAGGTTGTTCGGTAGTCACTGCACCAGTTGTGAAGCCCGTCGAGACCTGGTCCTTGGTGGTGCGGGGCCGTAAGGGCCAAACTGCCAAGGATGTGGCCAGCAAGGTGGTGAGTGAGGTGGGGCCCACTTTAAGAGAGCGGGTCCATGAGATTAGGGCGCTTCGTGGTGGTGGCGTATTAATACGCACACCATCTGTAGCGGAGCGTGCGGGTATCGCTAAGAATACCAAGTTTGAGGAGGCTGGGCTCACCGTTACGGTGCCTGATAGCTCGGTTGTGCGAGTTGTTGTCCAAGGGGTCGACTCGAAGATCACCCATGACGAGTTCATGGGTGATGTCTTCGAGAAAAATCTCAAAGACAGGATCTCGCTTGATGAGTTCAAGAGTGGTGTCCGGCTCACTAGTCGGCCGTGGGATAGTTCCAAGAGCGGAACAACGAACGTTGTCTTGGAAGGGCGGGCTTCGGCCCTTGAGCCTTTGCTAGCATCGCGTCGTTGCTACGTGAAGTGGTTCTCATTCCGCGTACGACCGTTTGATCCGGTGCCAAGTTGTTTCAGGTGTTTGTCGTTTGATCACTACGTTAGGGAGTGCAGATGGAAAGAGAATGCCTGTTCTCGGTGTGGTCAGCAGGGTCACTGTGCAAGGGATTGCGGTAACGCAATTCATTGCAGAAACTGCGCTTTCCAGGGGAGACCCTCGGCTCATCGTATGATGACTGAGGACTGTCCCATGTATAGCGTTATGCTGGCTAGAGCGAGGGCTAGACATTAAGTATGGGACACACAATCTTACAAATAAATTGTGGTAGGGCAATGTCGGCAATGTGCGAGGTAGGAGAGGTAATGGTAGAACGACAGTGTAGTTTTGCTCTCATTCAGGAACCTGCTAGTGGCCATGGTGTCATTACAGGTTTGCCTGCGAGTATGCGGGTCTTCGCTGATTTGAGACTTAACTCCGCGGTGGTCGTGAATGACGGTAACGTAGAGTGTACCGTAGTTTCTAGGACCGACTTGGGGGTTTGCGTGTGTGTAGAAGGGGGTTTCGGACGGATATTTTTGTGTAGTATTTACTGCAAGTTTTCTGAGCCTTTAGAGCCGTATTTGGCATATATGGACACGGTACTACTACTTGCGAGTAGTAACCCTCTCGTCCTAGGGATAGACGCTAACGCATCAAACCCGCTATGGTTTAGCAAAACACCCAGACTTTCGACTGGGTCGCAAAACCATTACCGGGGAGAGATGCTAAGTGAATGGATTGTTTCGGGCCACCTTCATGCCTTGAATGAGCCGAGTGAGCAGTACACTTTTGATAATGGTAGAGGAGTTAGCGATATAGATGTGACAATTGCGAATAGCGCAGCTTTGAGAACGTTTCAATTTAGTTGGAGGGTCAGACCGTCCGTAAGTGATCACAATTACATTGTAATTGATTTCACTTACGAACGGACTGAAGTTAGCAGCTTAGACATCGTGCGGTGGCGCACCAGGGATGTGAACTGGGATGTGTATGGAGAATTCATCGCAGCTGAGGCTAGCGAGATTCCAATAGAAGTCTTTCGTCGTAGGACTTTGAGAAGATTACGATGGTGGACACGTGAGTTGACACTCAAGCGGAGGGAAGTGCGCCGTCTCAGGAAACGTTTCCAGAGAGGCAAACGGAACGAAGCTAGTGATCTTGACCAGCTCAGATCGGCGTACAAAAGTTGCCTCAGCGATTACAAGGATATGCTTGTAAACGTGAAAGAGGAAGATTGGCGACAGTTTGTTGCCTGCCATAGGAATGATCCTTGGGGTCATGTGTATAGAATCTGCCTTGGCAGAGGTAGGAGGACAGATCTCTCCGGGTTGAAAGATGGCGATGCCATTCTTACTTCCTGGAGTGATTGCGTCAAGGTTTTGCTGCGGGAGTTCTTTCCGAGAGCGGAGGCAGTGGCCTCTTCTTCTTCTTCTGGGGAAGTTGAGACTGTTGCACCCGAGCTGGAAAGATCAGAGATCGCAGAAAGCATGGCGTTAGTTAAGTCGCGAAAGTCACCTGGTATGGATGGAATAGCTGGAGAGATGTGTAAAAGCGTCTGGAAGGCTATTCCGGAATACCTAGAGGCTTTGTATGGGCGGTGTGTACATGAGGGATATTTTCCACGCGAGTGGAAGGTAGCCCGTGTCATTGTACTCTTGAAGTCAATCGATAAGGACAGGAGTAATCCTCGTTCTTATCGGGGTATCAGTCTCTTACCAGTATTTGGAAAAGTACTGGAGAGGATTCTGGTGCAGAGACTAAATGAGAGAGTCGCTGACAGCATGTGCCGTTGGCAGTTCGGTTTCGTAAGGGGCCGAAGTGTCGAAGATGCCTGGGCGCACGTGAGGAGAACTGTTGTAGAGTGTACTCAGAAGTATCTTCTGGGTCTTTTCATCGACTTTAAAGGTGCGTTTGATTATCTGAGTTGGGCGAGCGTGGAAGAAAGACTAGCGGGGCTAGGGTGTCAGGAAGTAGCACTCTGGAGAAGTTACTTCTCTGACAGAAAAGCAGTGATAGTCGGGGCAAATAGTTCTGAGTGTGTTGATGTGGTCCGAGGATGTCCACAGGGTTCCATTTGTGGACCGTTTGTGTGGAATCTGATGATGGACTTGCTTTTGCATGAGCTTGAGGCCGAATGCAAGATATGTGCTTACGCTGATGACTTGCTTATCATGGTCGAGGGTAGTTCTCGTTCCGAGTTGGAACAGCTATCCTCGGCTATGATGAGTATTGTCACTCGGTGGGGCGAGCGTGTAGGAGTTAGTTTATCGGTGGAAAAGACAGTGACCATGTTGCTGAAGGGTAGTTTCAAGTCCCATTTTCCAATCGTGCGTTTGAATGGTGGTGGCACAATCCGTTACTCCACGGAGGTGAAGTACCTCGGAGTCACCATGGGAGAAAGGATGAACTTTTTGCCTCATATAGGGAGACTTCGCGAGAAACTGACGAGCGTTGTAGGAAAGGTTAGGCGTGTTATGAGGAGTGAGTGGGGTCTGAGTCGTCAAGCAGTCAGGACCGTGTACAGGGGCCTTTTTGTTGCCATGGCAACATTTGGGTCTTCTGTTTGGTGCGAAACTGCTAGAAGCGTCTTCGGGCAACGTCGATTATTCTCTGTTCAGAGAGTAATGTTATTGGCATGTATGCCAGTATGTCGTACGGTGTCTACAGAGGCCCTACAAGTTTTGATGGGTGCCACTCCTCTTGATCTAGAGGTGATGCGTCGTAGCATGGACTTCAAAATCAAGAGGGGGTACGCACTGGGTGAGTCAGATTGGCTCATAGTTGGAGCAGAGAGCATGAGTAGAAGTGAGCGGCGGGCTCGGTTAGATGCGTTAGTCACATCTGAGTGGCAGGGCCGTTGGAATTCCAGTACCAACGGTCGAGTAACGTATAGGTTTATACCGGATGTAGAATTCGTCGGGAAGAACCCTGAGTTTAGTTTCAACCTAAGCCTTGGTTTCATACTGACAGGTCACGGGTCGTTAAATGCATTCTTGCACAGAATGAGACTTGCGGATCGGGAGTCGTGTGATTGCGAAGCGCCAATCGAAGATTGGCTCCATGTTTTGTGCGAGTGTCCCCTTTACGGGGCTTTTAGGGATTTAGTCGGCATGGGTGTCACCAGATCCGGTGGTGAGTGGTGCGTGAGTAGTATGCTTCTGTCTCCGGATGCGTTGTGTGTGGCAACGCGGTTTGCCTCTCGTGTTTTCGCGAGTCGGCGCGCTAGGACGGTTTAGTTGTTGTTGTGGGTTTCACTGGTCTCTATCGGTGTCTCCCTTTTGTAGTGGTTAAACGTTTTT